>OX438741.1:0-1376250 GCA_949316235.1 Oegoconia quadripuncta | reverse complement strand
TGAACAAATCAAAGCAAAATATTTTATTTCATAGGATAAAATTATCACTTGAAAACGTGACTATTAATATTACATTTAAATTTACTGCTCATTCACAAAGCTGACTCCCCAGAGTAGAACAAGCAAGAAACTCTAGAGTTGCTCTTTGAAACAGATTATGGGTTACAATTTGTGATTTGACAATTATATGAATAATAAGACAGCTATGTCCATGTTTGCTTATCATTCAAATAGTCAGTGATTTTATAATAGCCTTTTGCTAATAATTTCTGTTTTATGATTGCTTTAAATTTATTTAAAGGCAAATTTTGAATGTCTACTGGAACCTTATTATAAAAGCGTATACATTGCCCTTTGAAGGATTTACTAACTTTGTGAAGTCGGCTAACATAAACAGATAACTGGTTCTTATTCCTTGTATTAACATTGTGCCTATCACTCTTTTTAGAGAATAAGATTATTTTTTTTGCATATAACAAATTCTCATAAATGTATTGATATGCCATTGTTAAGATATTAATTTCCTTAAACTTATCTCTAAGAGACACTGTAGGTCCTAATTTATAAATGGCACGAATTGCACGCTTCTGCAGAACAAAAATGATATGTATGTCAGCAGCGTTTCCCCACAACATAATGCCATATGACATCAAGCTGTGGAAATAGCTAGCAACAAACAAACATCCATACTTTCTGATTTATAATATTAGTCAGATTACCCATCGGACGTCATCATCACACCAGCTCAATGACACCATAATATCGACTTGCAAACTTAAGCAAAATTTCAGCTCGTCAATTGAGCTGAAAACCGCGGCAGGACAAGTCAAGCAAGTACTTGTAAATTAAAACTCAAACGAAGCTACTATTATTAACGTGCTAATTATCATGTTAATTATCATAAATGCGGCTATTTATGTCGAGTCATGGTGATTTGCATTTAACTTATCAGTCATTATCAGTGAAGTCATTATTTTACACTTGAAATATTAAAAAATATCATGCAATGACCATACTCTTTTATAATGGTCGTTTTTAACCGACTGTCCAAGAAAGGAGGGTAATATTATTCGAGTGTATGTAAGTTGAATGTTATTCTGTCTGTTCTTTTCGGGTATCCTGTAGCCTAAACGACTTGACCGATTTCGAAGTGAACGGTGTCGTTAGATTCAAAGTTTAACACGGCGTCCGCAAAATACAAAATATGCTGTCGAGTTATCTAAAGATAATATTTTCGAATCCATCATACGTTGTTTTTTTATACACAACAGGTTAGCACTTGACCTCAATCTCACCTGATGTTAACATCACTTAAGGACTTAAGTGGAGATGAGGCCGAAGGTGGAATCGCACTGACCCGGAAACCCCAACTTATTTGGGGGGCTGGCTATCTTATCTCTGACAACCGGAACACAACAATGCCATGAGTGTTCTGTTATTTTACTTGCCTAACAATTGTATGTTGTATATGTTGTGTCGAAGTGGCGAATAAACAGTTTCTTTCTTTCTTTCTTTCTTTTTTCTTTCTTAACATTCCTGTTTGACGGCAGACTTAGATAAGACGGTGGTAGTTAGTCAGGCGAAGTTTTAAAATCGAGTACTAAAGTTAAAGTCAAAACCATTTATTTCGTAGGATAAAGATTATCACTTGAAAACGTCACATTTTTTATCTTAATATTAAAATTATTGACATTATTGCTCATTCGAAAAGCAGATTCCCCAGAGAAGAACGAGCAAGAAACTCAAGGGTTGCTCTTATAAAATAAGTTTGGGTTACAATTATATTATATTGTATAATTAGACTGAATATCGCCGAGCGGTCTATGTCCATGCTTGCTTATCATCCAGATAGTCAGAAATTTTATAATAGCCTTTGGTAAATAATGTCTGATTTTTATGATGGTTTTGAATTTATTTAAAGGTAAATTTTGAATGTCCACTGGAACCTTATTATAAAAGCGTATACGTTGTCCCTTAAATGACTTAGTGACTTTGTGTAAACGGCTGACATGAACATCTCTGTTCGTTACCTTTTCAAGATTAAACCTCTGACGCGTATTGAAAGAAAGAAAAGAATTTATTTGGATTTCTGTTATAAAGAGTATTATATACATAAGTTTACAATACCTATACTAAATCCAAAAAGGTCTCCACTCAGCATATGTCGGGTATAGGAAGGCAGAGAGGTATCCTGGGAGCTGGAGATGTAGAAAGGCTACTTTTCTTCCTTAAATAATCGCGATGAAGCAATTAGATTTCAATATAAATGATCAAAAAGAACTTTTTTATTTATTTAGCGTATCTTGTCCCACTGCTGGGCAAAGGCTTCCCCAAAAAAGAACTAAAAAATCAAAATTTAGAAAACGCCGTTACTTACTTATAAAATTGTTCGAATTCGAATCGGGTTCGAATCCCGCTAGGGGCATATGTTTGTATGATGAATACAGGCATGTGTTCCCGAGTTATGGATGTTTTTCATTTATACATGTATTTATTTACAAAAAAAATGTATTTGTGTAGTTTATCAACCATCTGATATACATAACACAAGCCTAGATGTACTGTGGACCTAGATGGCGATGTGTGTATATGAAAGATGTTTATTATTATTGTCCTAGTAAGGGCCAACGCTCATTGAATCTACACAAAATATTCCTTACTAGGTACTCTATGTAGGACAAATGCTGGTGTGAGATCTCCTCTAAGACGCTTAGTAAACACGTGTAATGAACATTTTTTAGATTTCGACATATTTTCATTATCATAATTTATTTATTTATTTATTTATTTAGGCTCACCAACAGAGTACATACATTGCATTTTACAAAATTATTTACACTAAAATTTTCTGGTAAGAACGCCAATTACAGATAAGCACAACACTCAAATGCATGTAGTACAATAACACTATAAGCTATAGGCATATAATTTTAAACTACAAAAAAAGAAAAAAGAAGAATTTGAAAGTATCTAAGTAATAGATTGGGTAGGTTAAATAAAATATTTTAAAAATTTTACTACTAATTACTTATAACTAAGTGTGTGAAAAGGTGATAGGTACATTTAATAATATCACAGATTTAGGAGTTCTGTTATTGGAGAGTTATTGCACGGGTAATATTTATATTGTTTGGTTTGTGTAGCAGCACATTGTTACATTGTAATGTATCATTACAATTTAGAATTAAATAATTGTGTAAATTGTAAGGAGAAAATATTGCTATGGATCCCATTGTCGACGATTAAAAGAAATACCTATAAGCCTACACCTTCCTCAAAGGCCGGCAACGCATCTGTGACCCTTTTGGTGTTGCGGGTGTCCATGGGCGGCGGTGATTACTTTCCATCAGGTGACCCGCATGCTCGTTTGCCGCTCTCTCATATAAAAAAAAAAAAAAAAAATGATTCGATTATCAGTTTATACAATTACGAATATCTGTTTTGAAAATGACCGAATTCTTTTTTGTGCCGTGTCTGAATCCCGAGCAGCGTAAGCGCTTTTTGAAAATATGAATGCAGTTTACTAAACTCCATAATTGACCACATGGTCCCTTTGAATAAATTTATTAAATTTATCTATCTATTAATATTATCTATCTATCTATTATATATAAACCTATCGACGACCGATTGGTGTAGTGGATAGTGACCCTATCAGCGAAACCAACGGTTGCGGGTTCGAATCCCACGAGGGGTAAATGTTTGTGTGATGAATACGAACTATTTATGTATGTTTATCCGTTTATCTTGTATCCATAGCACAAGCTTTGCTTAGTTTGGGACTAGATGATTGATGTAAGTGTCCGAAATATTTATTTATTTATTTATTATTCTAACATTCATTCGTATAACATTTAAAATATTAATTAAAGAGGAAACATTATCATTTTACTTTGGAAGAAGAGTAAGATTGAACTACAGTAATTTCTTCATTTGACTTCAGTAAGGTTCCATTAAATGGGACCAGCCCGGCGCTATGCCCTTTCCCACTAAAAAAGAATTTTCGAAATCGGTTAATAATTGACGAATATATCGCGCAACAAGCAAAATTTTAAAGTCAAATAAAAAAAGAATTTTCCAAATCGTTTTATAAATGACTAAGTTATTGATGTAACAACACTATAAAAAATACAACCGAATAGCGCTTTAAGTCGGTTAAAAATCTAGTAAAATTTAATAAATTTAAAATGATATAAATAAAAAAAAAACTAACCTGCAGAAAACCTGGTGCAAGCCGCTATTAAAAAAATAAAATCACCGCACGAAAGATCCAAGATCGCACAGATAGAGATAAAAAAAAATAATCAACAAACGCAACGACAGACTCAGCAATACGATACCCGTAGCTGAAATAGAATCGTGACGTCACACGTCTGCTCTCAACGGCGTCCGCGAAGCAACTGCCATTGACTCCCGAACCGATTCAGCATATAGAAAATGAAGGCTGTATGTATAATTTATGACCGGCGGCGCTTCTGTCAACAAATAGTAATACTAGCGCCGTAAGTATGTCCGTCCGTACGTAGCTGTTTTATCAATAAGATTAGATCATTGATCGATGACCGATTTAGCACTACGTTTGTTTTGTGAATGACTTGTGAGAAAATGTTAGGTAGAGTCATGTTTATACTATACTATTTCGGATGCAATTGTGCCGAATAACTTTACACGAGTTGCAATCGTTACGAGAAGAGGCGGCTCGTATTTTCGAAAAACTATTTTTTTTTCTTTTTTTTTTTAATGAGTAACTGGATAAGCGTTTCACCACAATCTCACGTAAATTTGGTACCAAAAAAAGAAAATTTAGGAAACTCTCGAAAAACTATGATATCATCAAAATACACCAAAAAACTGTGTTAAAAACTAAATCTGAAACTGCATAACCGATTTTCATTGAACATGTCCTCTCGTTTAGCCTTACCAAATTTCATCCAAATCCGTTTCAACGTGATTCAGCAACAAACAAAATATATCCTAACTTTCACAAGTTAGGTAGATTTTAAAAAAGAGAAGAGAGACTGTAATGAAGGCGCCACTGGACGGAATAAACCCCTTTCAAAAGTTAAATCTCTTCGAAATAGCTGAACCAATTTTCATCAAATAGCTAAGAACTTTTCCCACAGTTTAATCTTGAATGTAAAAATTCGTACTGATATCGGACCACGCATTACTGACACACGTCTGGACAAAGACTTGACATACAACGCCGTCAAATACATAACACCTGTCATTTTAAGTGAATTTAAAAATGTCACTAGTGGCCACCCATCCAAGGAGTGACCACGCCAGACATTGCTTAACTGCGCTAATCGAAAGTGAATGCAGCGCCACGACGTACCAGGATATAATAAATAAAAAAAGGTTTATTTCATTTTTATAATTCGGTTTATACAGGGTGAAATTAAATTCGTGTCATTGCTGTTTACCGGTGACTCTACTCGTGATTACGAACAACTTTTCACAAGGAACCATAGCCGAATACAACCGAAAATTGTTGGACTTCCATACTATACAGGGTGTCCCTGAAAGTATGGATCAAATCGAACAGGGGCATGGGGAAGGTCATTCCCAAACTTAAGCTGAAAAAAAAAAAATAAAAAAAAAATAAAAAAAAAAAAAAAATAAGAAAAAAAAATTAATTAATTATTTTTAATTAAAAAATTAAGCTGATAGCTTTGCTAGTTTTCTTTTAAAAAATTTTTTTGTATAAGCACTATTCGATAATATGAAAATGTAAAAAATTGATCATAACTTTTGAACCGTCAAAAATGGCACCGACATTCATAGGGTTAAAAAGTTTGGGAATGACCTTCCCCATGCCCCTGTTCGATTTGATCCATACTTCCAGGGACACCCTGTATAAAGATCTTATTCGGGGAACTGGCTATCTTATCTCTGACAACCGGAACACAACAATGCTATTAACATTGCTGCTTGGCAGCAGATTTAGATAAGCTGGTGGTAGCTAGCCAGGCGGATATTTAAAATTCCGTGCCACCATACAAACCGAGTACTTAAACATGTACCCCGCTGGTGATCGAACTCGCGACCTCCGAATCGTAAACCCTATGTTGTTTACATTGAACCACGGAGACGGTTGTTTGAGCTTGACAACGACTCTAACGACACCTTGCACTTTAAAAAATATAAATAAATAAATATCCTTAGACATACACACAGCGCCATCTAGTTCCACAGTGAGCAACTATAGGCTTGTGTTGTGGATACCAGATGGTTGATATACTACATAAATACTTTTTTTTTTTGTAAATAGATACTTATTATGAATGAAAACATCCATAACTCGGGTACACATGTCCGTATTCATCACACAAACATATGCCCGTAGCGGGATTCGAACCCGCAACCTTTTGGTATAGTGGTCAGAGTTGCTAACCACTACACCAAACAGGTCGTCAATATAAAGGTCGTGAATATCCATCTGAGACAGTAGAGTAAAACCCAAACAGTGATTAGCATTTATGACAGGGGCTTTCCTTGTCACGTTGACGGAAGTCAGGAGCATAAGCAAGTATTACACCTCATACCACTTATTAAATTTTTGTTCACGATAAGATCGCGAAGTTATCTATCACATACATGATAAGTGATAAGATAAGCTTGTTAAGTGGCTGATAAGAAATGATATCGTGCTGAGTGAACAGGTCGGAGGGTCGGTCGTTACTATTGCTCGGAAACTACAGTAGGTTAGCTACAGGTAGGGTTGCCATATGGAGCACAGATTTGCGGAAGATAATTCAAATACGAAGCCCTAATATTGGGTCTTTACTTATGAAATTGGAGTTTTTTTTCCTTCGTTAATCATATGTACCAATTCCTGCGATTTTCAAAGCTATATTCAAATTTGTTTTTTATTTGGAAAATGGAATATTATTTCAAGGTTTCAGATGAAATATTTTTTAATTTCTGGCCTAAATCACATAATAAAAAAAATTTGAACAGAGCTCTTTTTTAAAGCGGTTACCTTTAAAAATTAACGCTGCCTATACTTAACTTAATGTTATCCGATAATACACACAAAGTTTAGCTAAATTTGGATTTGCCCTTCCCAAAAAAAACAACAAAAATGTTTGTATGGAGAAAACAGTCTTAATGAAATTCTTCATACAAAACGCCAATTTCATAGGTAAGGACCTAATAATTTCTAAGACATGAAAGTAGAAACAATATTATCCAGTCAGTGGTGATTTATCTAAACATATGTGAATATAATTGAAAGCATTTATATGATACATTAAACGACATGTAGCTAACATTATAAAAGCGAAAGTTTGAATGTTTGTTTATTTGTTCCTCAATCACGGCGAAATGGATGAACGAATTTGGATGTAATTTGGTATATAGGTAGAATATACCCTGGATTAAGATATAGGATATTTTTCATCCCGAGAAAGTGAATAGTCAGTCCACACAGGCAATGCCACTGACGGAAAGCTAGTATTAAATATATACAAAGCAGTGAAAGTATTTTTATTTACTACAACTTTAAGTACCGATTTTGGAAGAAACAAAAACACAACATAGTACGCCCGTATTAATAAAACGCTCTCAAAACAGCGATGATCTTAAGTTGATGAGATACTGAAGTGCATTTAAATAGAGCATTAAAAGTATTGAGAGTGAGACGCGATCTCAATCTTAAGATCGTTTCACTAGCCCTGCCTATATTCAAATATATTCAACCTTGATACTTGTCAGACTCAGATAAGATGGTGGCCATTAGCCAGGCAGCCGTTTAAAACCCAACCAACGTCTGCTGCTACCGAACGCCTCCCCCATGGAAATCGAGAGTGACCGGTTGGGAGTGGCCTACATCCAGCGATTTCCCGCTACCTTTTGAGTGGACGTACTACGCTGCGTTTGCCGGTGCGTGGTCTCCACTCGAGAACCTTAATGCCCCACCCGTCATCAGTGTTTCGAGCTATGTGCCCTGCCTACTGCCACTTCGACCTGCTAATACGTTGGGCTAAGTCAGCAACCTTCGTCTGCCTAAGGATTTCAATGTCAGTAACTTTCGTTTGCCTACGGGTTTTGTCATTCCTGATTCCTATAATTATATGAATAATAAGACAGCTATATCCATGCTTGCTTATCATTCAAATAGTCAGTGATTTTGTAATAGCCTTTTGCTAATAATTTCTGTTTTATGATTGCTTTAAATTTATTTAAAGGCAAATTTTGAATGTCTTCTGGAAGCTTATTATAAAAGCGTATACATTGCCCTTTGAAGGATTTAGTAACTTTGTGAAGTCGGCTAACATAAACAGATAACTGGTTCTTATTCCTTTTATTAACATTGTGCCTATCACAATTTTTAGCGAATAAGGTTATATTTTGTTTTGCACATAACAAATTCTCATAAATGTATTGAAAAGGCATTGTTAAGATATTAATTTCCTTAAACTTATCTCTAAGAGACACTCTAGGTCCTAATTTATAAATGGCACGAATAGCACGCTTCTGCAGAACAAAAATGATATGTAGGTATGTCAGCAGCGTTTCCCCACAACAATGTGCCATATGACATCAAGCTGTGGAAATAGCTAAAGTACTTATACACCGTGTAACGGTTAAGTGTAGTCATATTTTAAGGGCTTGTTCTACCCATCAATACGAACAACTTTTACTATGGGGGCAACTTCGAAATCGCGAAAAAAAAATCAGCTGTTTCATACATTGCATCGGGAGGTTATTGAAATTTTCTATGGAACAGCTGATTTTTTTTTCGCGATTTCGAAGTTGCCCCCATAGTAAAAGTTGTTCGTATTGATGGGTAGAACAAGCCCTTAAAATATGACTACACTTAACCGTTACACCCTGTATATAATACAATCATATCTATTATAACGAGGGACACAAGTTGAATGATTTGAAATTAGTATAGTCGCGCATCGCTAGAAATTAGTATAGTCGCGCATCGCTAGAAATTGGTATAGTCGCGCATCGCTAGAAATTAGTATAGTCGCGCATCGCTAGAAATAATCCATGGACGGCGGTGATTGCTTTCCATCAGGTGACCCGCATGCTCGTTTGCCGCCCTCTCATATAAAATAAATAAATAAATAAATAAATAAGTAAGCAGAGCGTAATACTTCAAGCAATAAGCAATTCAGTGACCTAGTCAACCAACGAAGTAGGTTACCATCGATTGACCACAGGCTGCTATCTGCATTGCAGGTCCGTCTGACCGATTAATAAAACATTATCTATTTTTAAGGCGAATTATTTTGCAGCTAAATCTAGTAATTGAATACAAGTGAAAACTTAGTCCGACTGAGGCGTGAAAATCTCTCGTCAAACACTGTCATTGAAGACCAATACAAGACAACGAAGACAGGGCCTTATCATGACGTCATATACCTCATGATACTCGAGAGACCGCCTCCATGGCTCAATGTGAACAACATAGCGGGGTACATGTTTAAGTACTCGGTTTGGTTGGTGGTAGGGCATTTTAAATGTCCGCCTAGCTAGCTACCACCATCTTAAATCTGCTGCCAAGCAGCAATGTTAATATTTTACCAGATATTTTAAATAGTATTCCTGGTGAACTATATTCACATAACGTAAAACTATGTAAAAATGCATTAAAGAAGTACTTTATAGATGGCAATATGTAGGAAGTGCCTTTCCAACAAATTTTATTTCGATAGCGAGACACATGTCTACTTGCTTTCGTATATCAATCTTATGTATTATGTATGTAGATATTTTAAGTTGCTTTTGTAATAATTAATAACGTGGCGGGTCAGTGACCTCATTCGCACTACACACAAACCTTTACAGGTTTTCGTAGGCGTCTTATAGTGAAGATTGTTCAAATAATGTTCTATGGATAAATAAATAAAAAAAAAAAAAAAAAATAGCATTGTTGTGTTCCTGTTGTCAGAAAGATAGTCAGTTCCCCAAATAAGATGGGGTTTACGGGTCGGTACGCTTCGACCTCATTTTCACTTAACATCAGGTGTGATTGAGGTCAAATACGAACCCTTCGTGCATAAAAAAAAAGAGAGACTTCTATGAATCTCAAAATTGCATTATGAACAAGCTGAAAAAATGTAAAATTGACTATTTTAAGTGTATCCTGTGTACCTACAAAATAAAGCATTTTTGACTTTGACAAATCTTGTACAGATAAGAGTAGATGTCCTACCTACCTACCCGAGTCCATCAGACGAGCTCAAACTTTGAATGCTTTCAAAGTCGCCGTCAAAGAGCATTTCCTGGTGCTTTAATCTGTGCTCCTTTCTTATCTTCTCTCTATACCTTACCACAATCCTGTTGTCGCTTATTATTATTATTTTATATATCAATATTTATTTAGTACACCTATATATGTATTTACGTTTGTCTTTTGTTGCTGTTTTATAGAAGTAGGTATATTTGTCTGTTGATCTATGTATGTATATGTAAATATATGAAATCTATTCACGTTGTATCTGCATCCCTATTTAATACCACACAACCTACCTATTTCAAATGTACTGTCCTTATACCCAAAGGTTGCCTGGAAGAGCCGAAGCAGAAGGCCACTTTTAGTGATAAGGTCGCCAAATTGTACATTCTATTTCTTTTCTGTTGTGCAATAAAGTGTATTTGTATTGCATTGTAGATGGTCATAGGCTAGTGGCTAATAAAAATGCCAAAGGTCAATCAATAGAGCAGCTCCCGTAGCATGACATCGTTTGTCGCAAAGACTACAATGTATATGTTTGTCGCACGCAACGCGAAGTGAGAGTGGGATAGTTGTACATTTCGTCCAAACGAATGTCGGGTCTTTACCTGTGAAATTGCAGTTTTTTTTCTTCGTTAATCATATGTACCAATTCCTACGATTTTCAAAGCTATATCCAAATTTGTTTTTTATTTGGAAAATGAAATATTATTTCAAGGTTTCACATGAAATATTTTTTAATTTCTAGGCTAAATCACAATCAAAAAAAATTTGAACAGAGCTCTTTTCATGTGCTTCCCATAATCATTTCTTCGCTAAAGCTTTTATAAAGCCGTTACTTTTAAAAATTAACGCTGCCTATACTTAACTTAATGTTATCCGATAATACACACAAAGTTTATCTAAATTTGGATTTGCCGTTCCCAAAAAAAATCAAAAATGTTTGTATGGAGAAAACAGTCTTAGTGAGATTCTTCATACAAAACGCCAATTTCATAGGTAAGGACCTAATATTATCTCCCGCGACATAAACGTTTTTCGCGCCCCTCATGCAACTAGTGCAGGGCTGAATTAAGTCCATCGGATGTGCAATACTTAGGGGGCGACAGCCATGCAGGCCGTAATAAGTATTATTGAGTTAAACCAAGGGAAGTATGTGTGAGATTAATTAACATTTTTATGAATATTATAGTGTATTTATCCTTAATACAATTCTTAATGTCAAATAAAATACATTGCATATATTATTGATTATAGGTACGTTACAATTGGTTACAATACAATTATACATTATTATTATTTTAGTTTATATATTAGTTTAAACTCTCCAAGGAGGTAAAATTTTGCACGTGCCAAAGCCAAGCGTATAAATCTACGTTATGTCAATTTAACGAGAGGAATTTCCTTACTAGTCTGCATGTGTTTAAGATTGTTGCTTTTTGTAGTAGTGTGGCTATGGATGGATGAATGTCTAGTGTGTTGAGGCTGGTGTTATTATTAGTATTAAATTCTTTATTGCACACAAAAATAAAAATACAAAGAACATACATTGTTCTGATGCAACGTCTCAAATACAGAAGTCCAGTCGGTAGAATTACCCCAGAATACCTTAGAATTTACTCCACATATCCATGGTATGCAGTTAGAACCGCTGCTTTGATTACGATTTTATTTAGTCTGTATAATGCATATGACGACTGGTTTATACTTTTAGAAATATTGGTGTCGATTCGGATGTACACCAACTAAACTACAACCAGTTTTGGAGTGGTGCCGTCGCATCGTACTGTTCCAGGGAGAAAGAAACAGTAATACTTTAAAACTGGTTTTAGTTTAGTTGGTGTACATCCGAATCGACACCATTGTCTATGTGAACTTTCCAGTTTAAGTGTTGCCATATATACACGGAAATTTTAGCTGATTACATAAATTTTTGAGTTTTTTTATGGATTTTTGACAATGTGAATATACGATTTGAATAATTCCCGAAAGTACCGAAAATCCCGGTTTTTGTATTTTAATTCCCGGTTCTTTTAACCCGACAAAGAACCGGGAATTACATACAATACATACACACACACAAACTTACGCATTTATAATATTAGTGTGATTAGTGTTGTGTAAGTTAGGTACTTAGTTTATTTTGTTATTTTTTGGAGCAGAAAATGTGGCTCGGTCGGCGACGAATTTGCCTCAGGTTGAAGCAGCGTCTTCTCTAGTAACGCGACTATAGACAGGCGACCTTATGTGGGTGTTCAACTCCGGACCTGCCCCCCAATTATAAACAATTACAACACGTGTATACAATCGCTTCTAAACTAAAAGTTTCCGCAAGGCCGCGATAGCGGTCATAAATATTATCTATTACAATTCATGTAAGGAGAGACAATTTGGTATCAATTCTTTTTGATAAACCAAAACCACCTCTGAATGCGATTATAAACAATGAATATGATAATTTATGAAGACCGAATTGTCTTTTCGGCGGGAATTCCGCGAATGACGTTACAATTTCCTTTTTTTTAGATGTATATTTTTATTCTGTGGTATTTATTTTATTATGCACATGTGCATTCTTCCCATTCTTACATACGGTGCGCAGACTTGGTCTTTGACGGAACGTCAGAAATCAAAACTCAGGCTTTGCCAGAGGACATTGGAATGTAGCATATTGGGAGTCAAACTGATTGACCGCGTCAGAAATGCTACACTACGCTCACGGACTCGGATCTCTGACGTAGGGAAAAAAGCGGCAACGTTGAAGTGGAACTGAGCGGGTCACGTGGGCCGCATGCCGTGCGAGTTAAGACATGTTCAATGAGTTTAAATTGCCCTACCACCAACCAAACGAGTACTTAAACATGTACCTCGCTGGGGATCGAACCCGCGACCTCCGAATCGTAAACCCAATGTTGTTTACATTGAGCCACGGAGGCGGTTAAAGGCTATGGTTCCTAGTTGAAAGTTATTCGTAATCAGAAGTGCAGTCACCAGTATATAGGAATTATACGAATTTTTCACCCTATAATATAATAACCCGGCAGCACATGTTGTATTTTGCTGGCGCCATGTTGGATTTTCTACTATAAAGTGTATCCTATGACACTCTGAAGATCGAGGCGAATGTAACGACACCACGCTTCAAAATCGATCAAGCCAACAGAAATCAACATAAATACACCCGAAAAATGTTAAACAGAAGAGGCGTCCTGGGCCAGTCGGCAGTTTTAAGAGAATTTTTAAAAATATGTATAATATAACTAAATAGCATATGTGTACGCAGTAGGACAAATGGGTCACAGCTCAGTGTATGAGATTGTCCAAAGAACAAAACATTGATTTTCATAAAGCCGTGACTCAGATGAGACGTCCCAACTTCCAAGTTTACTGCGTCACAGTGGTCACATCTGATCGAATCGCAACTCATTGTGGAGCAGTGTGTACAAGGCTTTATTAAAAAAAAAATAACACAAACCTAACAAGTCCATTCAAGATCCCGCACTCGAGAGAGTCGTATCTCTTTTTCTAAACTTTTTACAATATTATCGTTTACTTTATTTAAACAATTCAATTTTCACATGAAAATTTCAATAATTCGCGCGGGAAGTATTTACAAAATGGCCGACGGACGCCCGATGTTATACCAACTTATATCGATGTTATTATAATAATGTTGTTAAACTATAAACTTCCACTGTCAGGGCATTACGTGGTTATACATATTGTGTATTGGGAATTTCTGCATACAAATTGACGGATTGCCACAATCCGCTTCCTTGACGCATTGCCACAATCCGTTTCCTTGACGCATTGCCAGAATTCGTTTCCTTGACGCATTGACACAATCCTCTCCTTGACGCATTGCCACAATCGGTTTCCCTGACGTATTGCCACAATCCGTTTCCTTGACGCGTTGCCACAATCCGTTTTCTTGACGCATTGCCACAATCGGTTTCCCTGACGCATTGCCACAATCCGTTTCCATCACGCGTTGCCACAATCCGTTTCCTTGACGCGTTGCCACAATCTGTTCCTTGACTCATTGCCACAATCCGTTTCCTTGACGCATTGCCACAATCCGTTTCCTTGACGCATTGCCACAATCCGTTTCCTTATCTTCAGCGGTAAACAGAGGTAAATACAACTTTCAAGTCCAAATTTTTCGAAATGAATAGACCGATTCGAATGAAACTTTCTACATATGCGCACGATACATACATCTAAAAAGCTAGTAGAAAACATTTTCAAAATATCGCATATAAAACAATATTATTGAGTTTTTTCTGTTACTCTTTTTCGAATATCTTATTAGATCTATGTACAGACGAATCATCCTAAAAGTATCACATGGGCTAAAGTGTTACCTCCAAAAATTTTTAGTTTTCTTATTTTCCTTACCTTTTTATTATTTTAATGAAGTGTTTACGGTTTATTTTCCTTTATAAAAAGAAAAAAAAATTCCAAATAGAAAAAAATCGAATAAAAATTGTCTTAGCCGGATTCGAAAACCGTGTCTTTTCGAAAGACGTTACCTAAGCACTCGTGTCGCTTGCCACTATACCACGATATCAATTAGCAGAGCTGACGAAATTTTCTTACTCATTTATATGTGACATATTATTATGGATTTGGTTTGAGTGTTGATATTGTATGAATACTTTCTAATAGATGGTGTTGGAGTGCTTCGGTCCATACGGTCCATATAATACTTTTACGGAGATCCGTCTGTACGTGCCTCATGCTTATAAAGTTTAGAAAAACTTTGACTTGCCGGATTGTATGGAATACCATGAAGAATAAACTTTCTTGATATCACTTCAAAAATTTTGTTTCAAAACCCGCTATTTTTGGTAGGCATTTCCATCGACTACCGGCCATAGATTCCTAATAACAAGGGAGGGACATATATAGTTACTATCTTGGTTTTTCATACTTTGATAGTTAAAAAAACTCATCCTGTATATGAACACATCAGGATAATCAATAGTGAAAACATTTTATTTCAAAGGATGCAATAAAAAACATTTTCAAGATCGAAGTGTCCAGCCGTTTTGCGCTACAATGACAGACCCTGGTCATCACATATTATTCAGTACTCACAAAAATGAGTAACATAAGCCCAAATTTATACATTACCGTTCGACTCCACCATCAGGCCCTGAATACAATCTTCGATCAGGCTAACTGTCAAGAGTCACGCTAAATTAATCGAGCCAAAATTCGATGAGTTCGTATCGTTTTATTATTGAGTTCCAGTGTCCACCTCCCACAATTATCAGGCCCTAGGATGCCACCAATGATCAGACTACTTCTCAAGAGCCAAGACAAATCAAACGAGCCCAAACTCGATGGGGTTGCATTGTTCTCTTATTGAGTTCCTATGGTCATCTTCAGACTCTATCATCAGCCCCTGGGATGCCATCAACGATCAATATACAGGCCAAGAGTCAAGACAAATTAATCGAGGACAAACTCGATGAGGTGGTATTGTTTTATTACTGAGCTCCTGTGGCCACCTTCGGACTCTATCATCAGGCCCTAGGATGCCATCAGTGTTCAGACTACTTGTCAAGAGCCAAGACAAATCAAACAAGCCCCAAACTCGATGGGGTTGCTTTGTTCTATTATTGAGTTCCTATGGTCATCTTCCGACTCCATCATCAGACCCTGGGCCAAATCCATTTCCAATGGCCTACGATAGTATGAATCTGAAACCTGTGAATTTTTCACGTGTCGGCTGAAAAGCACCCTATATCCGTAAGTATAGATACCTACAGTTTATCAAGTTAAAACAAGACAATTGCATCTAGTTATATTTTACACTATTTCCATTAATTAAAGTGAAGATAACAGAATTCCAGTTAAATCCTAAGGTTAGGGTTTATCATTGTTTTTATTAAGTTTAACGTAAACTATCGCTATAATTTGTTCTATTTTTAGATAACTTATCTGTGAATGAGGCTTGTGAAGCATTCCAGAGTGGTATATTTTACCAGGTGATAGACCTTGTTTTATGAATGACTGGATACGCGTATGACCACAAACTCATCTCATTGAAAGTGACGACGCAGTCGAAGATAATGCACGCAATCTCGGTAACAGCCTATCCACCATGCTCTTGAATATTCCTATATTGTAGCATTTCGGAAATAGTGACGCTTCTTTCATGCCTATGGTGTTGTCATTGTGAACGAAGAGCCAAACTATCAACCAAATGTAAAGGACATACTGGTGGACACCCTCCCCGCGCTTAGTAGTAAAATGGAGTGATGGGGGTGGATTAACATTGTCCAATTACGAGAACGGAACCTTACTGAAGTCGGTTGTTGATGAAGCTATCATACCAATAGAGCTATTGAAACAAGATTTGTTCTACGAATAATCTAACACAAAAATGCGAAAGCAGATGGGTAAGGGATAATGAAGTGTGATACGTGTGAGGTAACCTATATATTTTCGGTTGGCGTAATGTTTTGTTTATTATTAAACTGATCTGAATATAAACACCTTTGTTAACACGATATTTAGGAAATGGAAAATGATATTTACAATAATATTGATTGTGTTTAAAATTGTGAAAATCACGGCGTTACTGACATAATTTTCTACGTCGCGTATAGAATTGCCAATCCACGGCCAGCAGAACATGCTTGAGTAAGAGAGAAAATGGAATGAAAACAAGTACGTAAGCACATACTTAACCGACATTGGGTTTACGATTCGGAGGTCGCGGGTTCGATCCCCAGCGGGGTACATGTTTAAGTACTCGGTTTGGTTGGTGGTAGGGCATTTCAAATGTCCGCCTGGCTAGCTACCACCATCTTATCTAAATCTGCCGCCAAGCAGGAATGTTAATAGCATTGTTGTGTTCCGGTTGTTAGAGATAAGATAGCCAGTCCCCCAAATGTGTTGGGGTTTCCGGGTCAGTACGCTTCCACCTTCAATCTCGTCTTCACTTAACATCAGGTGTGATTGAGGTAAAGTATCAACCCGTTGTGCATTAAAAAAAAACTGACCATGTATCGTCAGAGTTTTGTCCAAAACTCCAATTACTAGGTAGTAATGGTTTCACCTTTGACATTGTGTGAAGTACTCGTATGCCAATCAAATGTTGAGTCATTCGAACGATCAAAGGTAGAGTCATTATGTTTAATTTACCAACAAAATAAGTTTTCAGACATACAATTCCGTCCTAATCACCTAACGAGTGACGTCACAACACCATAAGTGTTTGCGTTGGTCTCCATGGAGGCGATGACGTCAGAGGATGACTGGCGTAATCTGAAGGGCGTGCCATTGATTGTGTATAAACTAATTTATTATTATTAACTTTCGCCCAATAGCTTAGTACTTTATCCAGCAAATTAATCTTAGAGTTAATGGACAGAAGGTCCAATACTCCTGGGAAACTGACTCTGAAAAGATTTTGGGTTTGGTTTTACTTTGGTAGTAGCGTCAACGATATAATCTTTCACAAAAAATAGCGCGATACCATTTTTTACTACAGCACTAAAGGTAAACCAAAAACGTTCCGTTCGAACGGTAACACCGTTATAAAATAGCGCGATTGGTCCCCTCGACATGAAATTCAGCTAACACAAGACCTCCTTATCGACTAAATAATCATCTATCCTGTAATAAACGTTTTTACAGAGTATATTTAATGTGCCATTGACACATAGAGGTACACAACATCTACGAGTACCTACATACGTAAATGTGGAAAGTTTATTGCTTATCAATGTGGTCATATCGACCTCAATATCTATTATTGTATATAACAATAATATATGATAACCAGTATCTATGCATAATAAATCAAAATTCGTGTTGCAAATGACGTCATTATTCGAAAAAACGTACAATCATGTAGGTATTTCATAATAATTATCATCATTTACTGTATTGACAGTTAGTCCAGTTAAAATACGTAATTTTTGTGGTATACCATCCTATAATCTTAAAATTCCTTATTCTTTGTAGAAGGATAGAGTACCCATCAGTAATAGAATAAAAATATTAGGTCCTTACCTATGAAATTGACGTTTTGTATTAAGACTGTTTTCTCCATACAAACATTTTTGATTTTTTTTTTGGGAACGGCAAATCCAAATTTAGCTAAACTTTGTGTGTATTATCGGTTAACATTAAGTTAAATATAGGCAGTGTTAATTTTTAAAAGTAACCGCTTTATAAAAGTTTCTGCGAATCTAAGAAATAATATGGGAAGCTCACGAAAAGAGCTGTGTTCAAGTTTTTTTTTATTATGTGATTTAGCTCAGACATTAAAAAATATTTCATGGTAAACCTTGAAAATACATTCAATTTTCCAAATAAAAAACAAATTTGGAAATAGTTATAGAATCGTAGGAGTTGGTACATTATGATTAACGAAGCAAAAAATCTCCAATTTCATGGGTAAATAAAAAAAAAAAAGGTAAGACGTCCCCGACATGATGATGGTACGTTAGCCGCGGTCTTCCCCTACCAATACTACTATCAACATTCGCTTCGTATATCTCTTTCGTAAGTCTTCTTTCATTCATCTTCTCCACATGTCCAAACCATCTCAGCATAGCAATACGCCATCGTGACACAGCGGTCGTGGAACAGCTGAAAAGGTTTGGAGAGGAAGGAAGTCAGAACCTCCAATAACGAGGCACAGTCCATGACAAGCATACAAGATTATACAAGATTATTCTATCACTGCCATTGTACTCACTCCCATAGTTAAAAAACGCACCTCCCCTTGAATTGTAATCAGTTGTAATCATCATAGAAATAAGCAAATATTTAAAATTTTACATACCATAATTATATCACATAAAGAACAAGAACTCACTGTTTTAGATTTAAGCATAGTCGTAGTCTTTAGAGTATAAAATGTAAAAAGAAACAAGTTAATTTATAAATTATATTTTTGTAAACAAGAGCACGGACCATGTGCCTGTGGAGATTTAAATTACTTTAAAAAAAAAAAAAAAAAAAAAAACCATCTCAGCATACCTTTTTTAATCTTTGTCACTACGTCTTCATTCACACTGCTTAATTCCCTAAGTACACTATTCCTGATTCTATCTTTCATAGTCACCCCATTCATACTTCTCAATGATCTCATTTCCACTGCATTAAATTAATTCAATACTTAAGATAGGCACGGGGTAGAGCCTTAACAGATGTTGTGTGTGGATGTTAAGGGGAGAAAATCAGGTTTACAAGATAAAGGAAAATATCGATTCGATATGTGTGACATTATCCATCGAGGAAATTTGCACATCTGATGAAAAAAGTTGATTGCCCAAATTTTGAATGTTGTGGCAAGGTGGAAGATGTGCAACATCTATTCATGGAGTGTGTCAGGAACAAGATAGAGAGGGAGACATTAATCAGAAATCTAAAATTAAACCGGTTGGACATAGGAATTGTGCAGACTATTTTGTCCTCTCCGACATCTGAGGCAGCTAGGTTACTTTGTCAACTGGTCACTGAACTTTCTGACTAGTGACTTTCATTATCTTTCTTTATACTTTCATTATATTTGTGTTATTTTTCGTTGTCAGTGTTGTGTTAACTAGCGAAGGGCACAATGGGATTGACATGTCCCATAGGACAAAAATCCCTAAATAAAATAAAGATTTAAAAAAAAAAAAAACATTTTACAAGTTGCGATTTGTCACGGATTCGACGTGCAATTCCTGTAGCGCTCGATGCAAATTCTTCATTCGATAAACACCAAACTCACGCGCCGTGTGTTCGTGCGGGTGTGTGTGTCTTTCTGCGTGTCTGCCTGCTTGTGTTGCTCCGTATGTAGCTCTTAAACGGTTGAACCGATTTGGAGGCGGTTTTTTTTTAATCGAAAGCAGTTTTCTAGCGGTGGTGCTTAGAAATGTTTTATCAAAAGCAGTTCAGTCGTTTTGTTTTAATTTAATTTTCTCGGGGGTTTCTATAATGTATGTGTATATTCATATTTCTTTCTTTCCCTGGTCACACGTTAAAAACCATATTTCTTATACTTTAAATATGTTATTACGAACGACAATTTCAATATGATTTTAACTCTAATAACCCAAATAACAGAAAAAAAAAACAAAACGGTGTCACTCGAAAAGTAATTCACACATGAATGCGAGCGATTCAAAGATTGCGCCGCGGCAGATCGTAAACCTCGTTTATTGAACTTGGCACGACGCGTGTCGTTACGCAACTGCCGTAACTGCTCGATAACGCGTGCTAATGCATGTGAATTGCATGAGACGGCCTTCGTGACGACGTTACAGTTTCAGGGGCGCAGGACACGTTTTTCTTTGGCTTTTCGAAAGTGGCGGAAGTGACCGAAATAACCCAGCAGATTAGCAAGTTAAAAGTGGCAGTGGGCAGGTCATATTGTAACGAGACGCCATGCGACTCGTTGGTTCTCTTATTGCAGTATTCTCCTTGTTTGTTTCTTTTTCGATTAAGTCAAAATTTTCGCTAATTATACTAATATCATCGAGGTACACAAATACGGAATTATCAAGGTTTTCAGAGGGAAAAAGACTATCCATTAATCTTTGTTGGGTAGCTGGATAATTAGTGAGTCCAAAGGGCATAACTTAGCGAAGAAGCTCAGCTCTGCAGCGTATGCAGTCAAAAAAATTAGATAAATATCGGACGTAAATATTGCTAGATTCGTAGAATTTTAGTTATTTCCATAGCCTGATGTCTTACGGTATCTTGCTGTGGGGAAATGCCGCGGATATAAATACAATCTTTGTTTTACAAAAACGAGCCGTTCGCACAATTTATCAATTGAGACCTGCAGTGTCACTTAGAGACAGATTTAAAGAGTATAATATATGTAAAAATAATATAGCATCATTTAGGAAAAATAGTGATAAACATGATGTCAATACAAGAAATAAAGATAAACTTGCAGGTCACATAAGTCGCCTCCGCAAAGTCAGTAGGTAATTCATTCAAAGGGTTATGTATACGCTTTTTCAATAAGGTTCCTGTTGATATAAAAAATCTTCCTTTCAATAAATTTAAAAATACTATAAAACAAAAACTTATTAAGGAAGCATATTATAAAATATCAGATTATTTAGATGATAAACATTGGACATAAACAGCCCGTTCGCATAACCCGGCTATTTCACAATTAATAATTAAATATTATAATATAAAATAATAATTAATAATATTGTAATATAAAAACCTTTTTTTTTTAAAGAGCAACCTCTCGAGTTTCTTGCTAGTTCTTCTCAGGGGAAAATTGCCTTTTGAACAAGCAGTAGCTTTAAAAATGTAAAATCAGACTATTTTAAGTGTGCCCTGTGTACCAACAAAACAAAGCAATTTTGTTTTTTTAAATTGAAACATACCACGACCGGGTTACATAGAAAGCAGTTTTACATATACCAGAGGGACGTAGGGGAATTTCCCAAACAGCTTCAGCGATATCAATTGATGATAGGAATTTGGCCTTTTTGAGGTTATCTAAGATATCAGAAATGTAAGGGAGTATATAAGCATCTTTACGGGTAATAGAATTAAGACGGCTATCGAAGCAAAATCGCCATGTACCGTCTTTCTTGGAAGTCATGACAACAGGACTAAGCCATGGGCTTTCGCAAGATTCGATAACATCTAGTTTAAACATGCTATCGACTTCTTTACAAAGAGCGTTCTTCACGCTTATATATACTATATATGAACTTGTTCTTCTTTCTTGTGCACATACTCGTATAATCACATCGACAGCTCGGTTATGCTAGACTGGTACCTGCGTCCAAGGAACGGCACGGTCTGCTTTCAATAAGAGCCGTACAAAGTGACTCTTGCTTGATTATGTTAGCTTAATACCCATGATGTTATTCTAGGGTGCAAAATAGGGGGTGTCGTCGCATCGGGCCCTGTCGCGCCCCATAACGCTCGCTGATCGCGGTGTGAGGCACGACAGCGCCCCCTACGGAGGGTGCGCTAGACGCCCTCCGGGAATGGGCCTCCCCTTGTGAGGGGGGGCGGGGCGGGGGGGGGGGACCTGGAGCCGCCTATGCGTTCCCAGGTCCTCCCTACTGCAGAAGAAGGTCGCCGCGGGGTTTTAGCGAGGGAGGGATACCCAATCCCTCCCGTCAGGGAGGTCCCACATAACCGTCGCGCCGTCCCCCAGGCGAGCGGTACGCGTAAAGCTTTTCCCCGCAAAAAAAAAAAAAAAAAAGTGTCCAAAATAGCCACAGAAGAGTCACGTAGAGCACCAATCAGGGTCAACAGTGGTACTTTGCCAAGATCCTTGTGAATCCCATGTAATAGTATAGAAAGTTTTCCACACGCCTCAGGTAATAATAATAAATATCCTTAAGACATACACACAGCGCCATCTAGTTCCACAGTAAGCAACTATAGGCTTGTGTTGTGGATACCAGATGATTGATATACTACATAAATACATTTTTTTTTTGGAAATAAATAGTTATTATAAATGAAAACATCCATAACTCGGATACACATGTCCGTATTCATCACACAAACGTATGCCCCTAGCGGGATTCCAACCCGCAACTTTTTGGTATAGTGGTCAGAGTTGCTATAACCACTACACCAAACAGGCCGTCAATAATGGGAGTGTACTGCGTAGTCAAGAGCAAATTAACCTCATGAAAAGCCGGACAAGGTGGGAAAGTATACATTGAGGTTCGACCTCATTGAGGTCAAGTTCATAAACTTGAACTTGACCGTTTGGTAGTGTTTATTGCTCTCGTCATAACATGACTCATGGTGACGTGACGCCGGAGGCGCGTACGCACAGTGAGCGAACGAGTCTACGTTGTACACGCGTAATGTTTTCAGCCTGTGGTGCGGAAGCACTCGTCATTAGTGGAACCAGATGGTGCTTAATTATGGAATGTGGAGGATACCTATCATGTGCTGATGGAATGTGTCCGTAACGAGGTTTATAGAAGAGAAGTAGTTATAAACAATAATATACGAGTATTAGGTGGATGCAATAGGGCTCTAGCACACCCTGCGTCTCTAGCAGCCAAAAATATGTATAATTTATATAAAATTGCTGTGCGACGGAGGAATTAGCTGTCTAATACATAAGTAAGCTGTACCAACGGAGCGGCATAGTCGCTTTCGACTAAGCTCCTTAAAATAAGATTACAAAAAAAAAAAAAATTATGGAATGCCAGAAGTCTTGCTGATGGATGAAAATGATGAAAAAATGTTGATAGGATAGAATGCGTTTATTTGATCGAAATTGTTTACGTATAATGACAAATTAGTACTTTAGAGTTACGCTAATTATATACATAACTAGGACTTCGCCTGCGTGAAATAACGTTATCGCGGATATGTTTAATTTGTTTATCCCGCCGGAAACTACTCACTTTATGGGGATAAAAATATCCTATGGTATGTTCTACCACCAAATGTATATACCCATCCAAATCTGTTCCGCAGTGATTGAGCAAGAAACAAATAAAATTCCAAGCTCTCGCATAAACTGCATTCTCTATCGCATATTTCATGGGGAGTGTTCTGAAGAACTGTTCGAGCTAATACCCGCTGCTCAATTTAACCGATACACTTCTCGCCGAAAATTAAATTTCCATCCACATCACCTGGATGGGTGGAAGTCTACCACTGTACGTTTCTCAAGAAACTTCTTACCATGTACGACCACCCTGTGGAACGGACTTCCGGCAGCGGTATTCCCGAACGAGTAAGACATTGGAGCCTTCAAGGAACGAGCCTACACCTTCCTCAAAGGCCGGCAACGCATCTGTGACCCTTTTGGTGTTGCGGGTGTCCATGGGCGGCGGTGATTGACATAGACATAGACATAGTTTCTATCAGGTGACCCGCATGCTCGTTTGCCGCCCTCTCATATTAATATTAATATTATTAATATTAATATTTCGGACACTCACACCAATCATCTAGTCCCAAACTAAGCAAAGCTTGTGCTATGGATACTAGATAACGGATAAACATACATAAATACTTATATAAACATCCAAGACTCGGGAATAAATGTTCGTATTCATCACACAAACATTTACCCCTCGCGGGATTCGAACCCGCAACCGTTGGTTTCGCTGATAGGGTCACTATCCACTACACCAATCGGTCGTCGTATAAAAAAAAAACATACAGGCTGAAGCTTAATTCGTGTAATTCCCATTAACTGGTGGCGCCACTCTTGATTATGAACAAATTTCCTCAAGGAATCATCCCAACTAACCCAACTAATATTATAAATGCGGAAGGTTGTGTGTGTATGTATGTTTGTGCCTCTTTACGCCTATACGGTTGGACGGATTTGGATAAAATTTGATAGCTAGACAGATTAAAACAGACGGAAATCTTCCACGCGGTCGGTAAGCTAGTATAAAAATCTAAAAAGACTGTGTTAAAAGCTAAATATCTTCGCAAGAGCTAAATTGATTTTCATCAAACAAGTCGTACCACGCATTACACAGCAATTTTTTTCGTTGCAGGTTAAAACACTGATAAACATGCGACCTTACGACGTTCGAGGCTCTAGCTGTAACTACTGAATCGTCCCAGTAACCATATGGAGCGTGTCGTTCATAGAGTCAAGCAAGGGCAGCTGTGGTACAGACGGCGACGACTATTAAGTGTTTGAGCAGCGTTGTGTGTCAATCTTTGCCCGATTTGTGGATTTTTATAGACTATACGACAGACAGACGAATAGATGTTTGATGAGATTTTGTGTATTTGGATGATAATACAGGATGAAATTTAATTCGTGTCTGGTGACTCCATTCTCGCCAGACTCCAGACTCTGGTCACCATTTAATAGGAATTATACGAATTCAAATTCACCCTGTATAACGTAAAGTTACCTTTAAAAGTTTTCAATTTATAGTTTTTAATTATTGGCCTTTGGCATTACAATTGGCCAGTTCTAAAAGTTTTCAGTGTTACCTTGTATAAACATACCTACATGTGTGGATGATACATAATGTAGTATGTATAGACCTACTACATTACATTTTCAGTAGCTCGGTTGCAAAACGTTGCGCAATAGCTTCGCAAGAAAACAGTCTCGCATGTTATAGAAGTACAGATGTTTGTCTGTGGCGTATTTGTGTAAGATAAAATTCATTTCATGTTTCAACAACCGGGCTAGACGTTACATAGTTTGTATAGTGACTTGCACCGATATGCCTTTTACTACCTTCACCTGAATTTTGTCTGAATTAAATAAATATCCTTAGACATACACACAGCGCCATCTAGTTCCACAGTAAGCAACTATATGCTTGTGTTGTGGATACCAGATGATTGATATAATACATAAATACATTTTTTTTTTGTAAATAAATACTTACTTATTATAAATGAAAACATCCATAACTCGGGTACACATGTCCGTATTCATCACACAAACATATGCCCCTAGCGGGATTCGAACCCGCAACCTTTTGGTATAGTGGTCAGAGTTGCTAACCATTACACCAAACAGGTTGTTGAATTATTATAATACACTAGCTGTTGCTCGCGACTTCGTTCGTGTGGAACGTTTCAGCAAAATCGGTTCGTAATCCAGGTAGTAAATCTGTTTACCAAGCAAATTTCGTCCAAATCCGTCCAGCGGTTTAGGCGTGAAGAGGTAAGAAACTTACACACAAATATCCCCATTTATAATATTAGTAGGATTAGGATCACCTGCAGCACATACTCGTACATTTTACATTAGTGTGAATAATTATAACAAAGTAGTGTTAGTCAAGTGTACCCTAAATCGACGACCAAGTATGAACAACATTATTAGAGTGGATAAAGCAAAAAAGGTGTCAGGATTGTAGCAAGTGGAAGTCAGTGGTCTCTGCCTACCGCTACGGGAAACAGGCGTGACTCTGTGTATGTAGTGTTCTAATATATACGCCAACAGAGGTGAACATAACATTTATGAGACAATTAACTACAAAAAGACTCAATTTTTACTCAATGAGATATCTCAAAAATATTTTAACCGGCTTGAATGCATACACAGCAGAAAACACAATGTTCTAGATGGCTTGAATGTATTCACCGCAGAAAGTACAATGTTCTAGATGGCTTGAATGTATTCACAGCAGAAAGTACAATGTTCTAGATGGCTTGAATGTATTCACAGCAGAAAGTACAATGTTCCAGATGGCTGAATGAAATGAAATTGAATGAAATGCTTGAATGTATTCACAGCAGAAAGTACAATGTTCCAGATGGCTTCAATGTATTTACAACAGAAGTACAATGTTTTAGATGGCTAGAAAGCACAATATTTTGGGTCCATAACTGAACATCGAAATACAGACGTGCGACGAAGTGTGGTTCGAAAGATCATAGTTCCGATACTCAGTTGGTCGACACATTGCAGGTGCCATAAACCATACCGCGACAGAATATTTCTTCGACGAACGCTAGCGAAAGAACTCCCCTATATGTTCAACCTAACATCGAAGGCTGAACCTAATCAACATTGTCGGGATGGTGTGACCAATTTGACTAGCGTCGAAGAAGTATTCTGTCGATATATGATTTATCGCACAAGCAATGTGTCGACCAACAGCGTATCGGAATTACGGTCTTTCGAAATACAGTTCTTTGCACGTTTGTAATTCGAGGTTCAGTGACGTTACCCAATATTTTAGACGGCTTGAATGTATACACAGCAGAAAGCACAATGTTCTAGATGGCTTGAATGTGTACACAGCAGAAAGTACAATACAACTGTTATCGTCTAAATAGTCTCTTTAAACTTACCAAATGGTAAAAAGAAAATGTCAAAATCGGGCAAGACCGAGTTCACTTCGTTGTATTCAGTACAGTTATTTGTGTGCTCGGTCAGGTAAGCGGATAGTTTAAAGGCGGTTATCCCACAAAGAAATGAGAGAAACCGCGGCCGGCAGCTAGTAATTATCATAAACACAACTATGACCAGATGCCAACTTTTTTAAACTCCTAAAAAACACGTTCCGACCTGTTGCAAGTAGCTATGTTTGGAATCACCATGACTCAGACAGTTTACACTTTTTGCTTTTTAAATGAATGAGTATTATTAAGTATGTGTGAGCTGTGCGATGACGAACTGGATAAAATTTTAATAAAACGAATTTCAAATGTCGTAGGCGAGTCGTTATGTATTGCGGACAGTTACGCTTTTACAGCGGGTTGTTTAGGCCGTGTATAGGTTCCTCTGTATATTAGACGAGGAGTCTTAAGTAGTAGGGTCTCCTCTAGGCAGCGCAGTTTCCAATGGGTAATGCAGGAAATGATCGCCACATATCACGATCTGCCTAGCCTAATTTAACCATCTGCCTACTACATGCATAGTCTCTCGAAGGTTACCATATCTGAATGAAGTATGTTTGAGGGCTTGAGGTGGAACGGGGCACATAGCTCGATGAACTAATGGCCGGTGGAGCATTAACGTTCTCGAGTGGGGACCAAGCACCGGCAAACGCAGGGGTTTGACTTCGTCACGAATTCAGAAAATGGTCCCATTCGCATTCCGTCCCATTCGCAAAATGGTCACACTCAGGATAAAATTTGTTTTTAACATTTTCAAACTACAAGTTGGAACTATTGTTTCAAAAATGGTAGGCTTGAAAATAAAAACATATAGCTTTAAATAATTATGTGTATTGTTTCTTAATAAAGTTAGTAAGTTAATTCTTACCAAATCAACGTAACAATATGTATTATTTACGAACATTTGCAATCACATTTACAAGCTTTAATTTAGCTTGCAAAGTTCGTATATAAGTTGTTCGTTTCGAAATATGGAAAAAAACTTTCAACCACTTGCTGGTATCTAATTGAGCCGATTTGGCATATTTATGTAAGTTCGGTGACAATGCAATATTATTGTACTATCGACCTGATCTGATGTTAGAGCTGGGATGTATGATTGGAACTCCCTGATGGCAAATGGCAAGACAATCGAATTTGGGTTAGTTTGTTTTGTTGCTGTGCGCACTTTCCATTACACATGGTGACGAGGGTCTGAAGATGGAGCCAGAAGATTGCCACTGGAACTCCTTACATTACTCGGTTTTGTTCATAGAATAACGTGTGATAATTCGGCTATGGTTCTTTCGGGAAAGTTGTTCGTAATCAAGAGTAGCGTCACCAGTTATTGGGAATTACACCAATTCAAATTCACCCGGTATAATGTTAAGTATCACACAGTTCGCCAGCTTCTGGCATGCAAAATTATTACATAATACTATACCTAATTTTATATGCAATAGTTCGATTGCATAGGTCCTAGACGACTTGACAATCACAGGAGTTTCCTAAACTTCCAATTAATAGTTGGTACCTATATTGTTGTGTTGTTAGTGAGAAAGCATGGGAAAAGAATATTTATGTAAATTACAGAAACACGTTTCTAATGGCTGACCGCCGAAAAGTGTCCAATAAATTTTCATAATTTTTCAACTCAAAGTTTTCTCTCATTAGCATAGATTAAAAATTCACTTTCGTTCGAAATCATCGATCAATTTAAGCCGCTATCTCCGCATCTACAATAATATTAGAAAAAGGTAAAATTGTTTGTTTGTATGTTCGCATGAGGCACATCCTCGAAACTGATACAATTCTGTTACCAGTAATGACATATGGGCATCATAAGAAAGCTCAAAGTTGTACAACGAGCTATAGTGAGGGTGATACTCGACGTTTCATTATGTGATCGAATCAGGAATTAAGAAATCCGTAGGGAAACGAAAGTCACTGACATTATTGTGTTTGTACATTGACATGTTATTGTTGTATATGTTTTAAATAGTATCTTCTGCCACAGTATGCATGATGGCATGAGTGCACAGTGTACAAGGAATACCCCACAAAACATTAATGCTTTTATTTTAAAAACTGCCTATATTCATTATATTGTAATTGGTTTCGCTACAGAAATGTTGCGTGCGTTTTTCAGTAAGTGGTACTGGCAGAATAACCAGCGCTGTGGTATGGACCACTGTCTGTGCTGCAGCATATGCTGAGTCAGAGCCCTTTCAGTGCACAGAGGGTACAGCCCATCGCTGGAAAATCTTGTACGGTGTGCGTCAGTATATTAAGTTTTCATTTATTTATTTATTTTATATGTTGATTACATAGGGTTTATTGTTGTTGTTCTTCTATTTTGGTTGTATGTACTGTGCAGTGAATAAATGTTTCTATCTATCTACATTGTCCAAAGGATGGGCAAGTTGAAGTGGCAGTGGGCAGAGCTGATGGGTTCTCGAATTAAAATTACTGCTCAGACACAAATCTGATCCCCAGAGAAGGAGCAAGAAACTCAAGCTCTTTTTAAGTAGGTATTGGGTTACAATTTGTTATTCGACAAAACAAGGAAAACATCTGTGCGGCTTATGTACATGCTTTCTTTATCATCCAAATAGAAATGTTATAATTGTCTTTTCTACCTGTTTCATGGTTATGAATTTATTTAAAAGCTCATTTTGAATGTCTACCGGAACCTTATTATAAAAGCGTATACACATTGCCCCTAAAATGTTTTAGTGACGTTGTGTACCGTCATGAACAGCAAGTTTACTTTCATATCTTGTATTTACATCATGTATGTATGTTGACATACACAGTATGTATTACCTACGACCTGTTTCGTGTAGTGGTTAGCAACTCTCACCACTATACCAAAAGGTTGCGGGTTCGGACCCCGCTAGGGGCCTGGTGTGATGAATACGGACATGTGTACCCGAGTTATGGATGTTTTCATTTATAATAAGTATTTATATACAAAAACAAATGTATTTACCTAGTATATCAGTCATCTGGTATCCACAACACAAGCCTATAGTTGCTTACTGTGGAACTAGATGGCGCTGTGTGTATGTCTAATATTTATTTATTATGTCAACGATTCTCAAAAGTGGGATGCGCATGGCGACTCTGAAGGAGCAGTTCCAGCACGCCGGTAAGAGACAGCTTGATCGTCTTCTCCTGCCTGCAGAGCTGGTAACTCCGTTGGTGAGTGACAATAGGTACACAAGGGAGATAGAGAAAAGCGTAAAGAATGCCTCGTCACTACTACATTCGTTATTACGACAACATCTATTGTCTCTGCGACGACGGCGTGTGCGCACGTGAGATTTACAATAGCAATATGCGTTAGGGTTCCCACTCGATCCATGGAGTGTACGAATTTCATTCCCCTTTCAGAATGAAGTCAGTTCACTTGTCTTTCGCGCTTTATCTCATACAAGACCCTGGATACGCGTTTGACCATAATCTCGCTGATGGAAAGTGACGATGTGGTCGAAGATGAAGCACGCATCCTAGTAAATGCATATTCACTCTGCTCTTGAAGATCTCAAGGTTGTAGGATTCGGCAAAGACTGACGCCGGAAGGGAGTTCCATGCCTTAGCTGTCCAGATTATGAATGAAGAGCCGAATTTCTTAGTGATGGGTTCGGTATATACGGGTGGAATCCCTCCTCACATCTAGTAGTCCGAAGATGGAAAGGCGGCAGTGGAATAAGATTATGTAATTCCAACGCACACTCAAATCGCAGGTTTTATTCAAACTTCTAGCATTTATTTCGACGTAAAATAATCATTTGTTGAATGTCAATTTAAATCTATTGGAAATAAAAATAGGGCTTAAGCATTTTTCGGTCAGTCAGTATGTCCAAGCCACCACCGCTTCGGAAAGGGAAATCATCTGTGGGAAAAGAAGCGGCGCAAGAAACCCACAGGATCATTTTTCTTTTCTTTTCTTTTTTTAAATATATATAAAAGTATACAACTAATACAATTTTATAATTTCTGGGAGCTGGGCGAAGTATACCAAGCGTTTTTGTCATTCAGCTAGTCACTAATTTTGTAATAATCTTGTTTTGTTAATGTTGTTTTGACATGGTTTTAAATTTTTGGACTAATGATATTCTCAGGTATAAGGTTATAAAAGCGTATACAGTGTCCCATAAATGATGTATTAACTTTGCTCAGTCTGAACATAGTCCAAGTTACTACCCTTCGAAAAGGGAATACATCTGTGGGAAAAGAAGCGACGCAATGTTTTTTTTTATGGCTTTCTGGGCCTTTATAATTTTCAACTTATTTTATACTTGACAGATAGAAGTTGCTAGCTAATAGATAACCACCTCCATGGCTCAATATAAACAACATAGCGTTTTCGAATCGGAGATCCTCAGCGGGGTATATGTACTCAATTTGGCTGGTGGTATACTGCATTTTAACTGTCAGCCTGGCTAGCTACCACAATTTTATCTAAATCTGCCGCCTAACAGTAAAGATAATAGCATTGTTGTGTTCCAGTTGTCAGAGATAAGATAGCCAGTGTCACAAACAAGACGGAGTTTCCGGGTCAGTACGCTTCCACCGTCGGCCTCATCTTCACTTAAGCAGGTGTGATTTTTTTTTATGCTAAACGGGTTGGTACTTGACCTCAATCACACCTGATGTTAAGTGAAGATGAGGTCGAAGGCGGATTGACGTCAAGAACCAATCCGTTGTGCATAAAAAAAAAGTATACATACCCCTCTTCCACACCCACACTAATATCAGTTGGGTATTGCATTCTCGAAGTTGATATCGAGTATGTCTATTTAGGACGAAAAATCCGAATAGACAGGCCCTATTTTAGGTTAGGTTAAGAGCAAACTCCTTGAGCATAAAAAAAGGAGCTAGTTGCTTGTTTTGTCGAATTACAAATTGTAACCCAGAACCCAAAACCTACTAGGTGTGATTACCCCGCGACCCGTGCACCCACCGGTGGGTGTAGGGGTAATTCCTGTTTACCCGTGTACCCACTGCGATATGGTTGGATTTAATTATCGATGAAAAAAATAAAATAATAATACGATAAGTTCGATGTTACAGAGAAAAATAATACAAAAAGTTTTAACCTCGTTATATACTATTAGACCTATTTGTACATATCTCATTTGCTACTTTTACGTCATAAAACTTCAGAATAAAACAAAATGCGATAAAATGGTATGTCATCTATATTTAACTGGCGCAAGCGAGCCGGACGAGTGCGAGCGAAGCGAGCACGGGAGTTTATGGCACCCCGACATGGATAGGTTAGGTTCGAAGGGTATGGCGGATATTATTATATATTAGTTTGTTTCTGTTAAATGTAATCTAGTTTCCTTTAGTTTGTTAGTTTTAGTAAACAAATTGACTTATCGTATTATTATTTTATTTTTTTCATCGATAATTAAATCCAACCATATCGCAGTGGGTACACGGGTAACAGGAATTACCCCTACACCCACCGGTGGGTGAAGCCAGTGGGTGCACGGGTTGCGGCCCGTGTGATTGAGGTCTATTGCTAACCCGTTCTACATAAAAATATTTAAATACCGAGCGGTCGGCAGCTCTACTGCGAGTGAATACTGAGCAGAGCCCTGGTATTACCTAGTAACTCAAAACAATTATGAGTGTTATTGAAAGGGTAACGAAGACTATTTTAATCAACAATATAACACACCTGACGTTAAGAAATGTAATGTTGCCATAGCATTACAGCCCACCTCCCCCGCCATGTGTTGCATAATGGACGAAGGTCTATTTGTAAGCCCTGACAAAGATTCCCGAACGAGTACGACATTGGAACCTTCAAGAAACGAGCCTACACCTTCCTCAAAGGCCGGCAACGCATCTGTGACCCTTTTGCAGTCCATGGGCGGCAGTGATTGCTTTTCTTCAGGTGACCCGCATGCTCGTTTGCCGCCCTCTCATATATAAAAAAAAAAGATGTAAATGTTAGAGGTTGTATATCGTGTGTAACTTGGACGCTGACACCTAATATTTTTTCTTTTCTATTACTGTCTGTATATTCGTTTATCTCTTGTTTTATTCCTGTATACTCTCGCTGTCACTTCCTTTTGCTACGTAGTTTATTTTATTTATGTTTATCATATTAATTCATCTTTGACTTATTTAAAAAGAGCAACCCTGGAGTTTCTTGCTCGTTCTTCTCTGGGGAGACTGCCTAGTGAATGAGCGATAACTGTATGTCATGACGATTTCAAATGTTATTCTTATAACTTACGAAATAAAAACATTTTTGATTTTGATTTTAATATACAGGGCGTCCCAAAGTTATGGGACATGAAGGGGAAGTACCTTAAATATTGTAGATAGTGAATTTTGCTCAAAGAAGACTTTATGTTATTTTTAAAAGTTAGTAATTCTGCATTCATAGATTTTCTAAAAATTATTTGCTTCGGCTGGGAATCGAACCGACTCAAATGTGAAAAAAAAAACACCCTACTTTTATGATGCCAATCGAAAGAATAGCTAAAAAATAATAACTCTGCCTAAGTAACATAGTATTTTAAAAGAAAGGAACAACATAAAATGATTGAGTCAAATTTCAAGAAAGTTATTTATTGCCGACGACGTTCGAAAAGTAGCGATATTATCATTCCAAAGATAGCATTGATTATTCGTAAATAAGTACCCACTTCATAAAATAGGTACTAACATAGTTTTCCTTATTATAAGTGCACGTGTAGATGAAATGATAAAACTTGTATTTCAATACGTCCTCTGTAAGCTAGACAGAAGGCAAATTAAAAACAAAAATAAATAATTTATAATTTGAAAATGGAACAGTTTATGACAGCGTTTGTTTGAATGCATACTTTTTAAGATATTTTAAAAAGAAGTGATATTTTTAAATGTTGTTCTTAAATTTGAAAATGGAACAGTATGTGCGAGCGTTTGCAAACAGAATTGTGCCATATCACATCGAGTGTTCACCATAAAATGATTAGAAAATCAACAGGCAGCGGGCTCATTAAAAGATTGGCGATTTGCGTAAGACAAGAGGGATCACATTTTGAGCATTTAATTAATTAATTTACAAAAAAATACCTACTTAATTGACTACGGCAGTTTCATGTATGTTTTTTATTTGATTAAAATGATTAATTTCACGTTGTTCCTTTCTTTTAAAATACTATGTTACTTAGGCAGAGTTATTATTTTTTAGCTATTCTTTCGATTGGCATCATAAAAGTAGGGTGTTTTTTTTTCACATTTGAGTCGGTTCGATTCCCAGCCGAAGCAAATAATTTTTAGAAAATCTATGAATGCAGAATTACTAACTTTTAAAAATAACATAAAGTCTTCTTTGAGCAAAATTCACTATCTACGATATTTAAGGTACTTCCCCTTCATGTCCCATAACTTTGGGACGCCCTGTATATCTTCCTTACAAATCGGTGTCTGTTGTTATATCGTCAGGTTACATACTTAGGATATTCCTACATGGTAGAAAGTACGACTCGAGCGCGTGGGACAGCTGGATGGACAAATTGTGTAAATCATGGTAGATAAGACAATAGACACTCCCTCATATACGAGGGAAAGCCTATATCCCTGCAGTGGGATATTTACGGGCTATGATGATGATGAAGGTTAATAGATAAGATAATTTATTTTTGCACTTCTAGCTAATCGGAACTATTTGAATTTCGAATGTTACATTTTTTAAAAAAAACTTGCAACCTTCTTAGTAATAAAAAAAATATTGGCGGGAAATCATTTGTTAACTATTTTTTATCACACGTCAAAGTTCTAACGCAACGAAAACGGAATTAAGTCGAAACTGCGCTTCGTCCGGTGAGCGAGGGCGCCGGAGGCCCACCTTCCAGTCTCTCTCCAGAATGGTAGCGGTATTTAAAGAGTTAGTACCCCAGGAGGGTACCAGCACTGCTGGAGAATCCCTCATCGCTCAGGCTGCCCTACTTATTCTGGGGTGGACACCTTCCTCAAAGGCCGGCAACGCATCTGTGACCCTTTTGGTGTTGCGGGTGCCCATGGGCGGCGGTGATTGCTTTCCATCAGGTGAACCGCATGCTCGTTTGCCGCCCTCTCATATAAAAAAAAAAAAAAAAGATTTTAGAGCGATGATTTTTTATGATTTTAAAAGTTCTCTCACTCCGCAAGACTGTGCCGCTCGTCTTCAAAATGCTTTTGGGAGAGAAGCACCTTGTTTCAGCACCGTGAGGCGATGGTTTGCTGAATTTGAGAGAGGTCGGGTTTCTTTGCATGACGAATTTCGTGAAGGGCGGCCTTCAACTGCCGTCAACGAAAATAATGTGGCTACTGTTAAGCGGCTTATTGAAGAAAACCCGCGGATTATCTATGAGACAATTCGAGGACTATCGGGGATTGGTATGAGCCAAATACAAAACATTTTCACGACGGGTTCGTACTTGACCTCAATGACACCTGATGTTAAGTGAAGATGAGGTCGAAGCTGGAAGCGTACTGACCCGGAAACCCAACACATTTGGGGGACTGGCTATCTTATCTCTGACAACCGGAACACAACAATGCTATTAACATTGCTGCTTGGCGGCAGATTTAGATAAGATGGTGGTAGCTAGCCAGGCGGACATTTTAAAATGCCCTACCACCAACCAAAACGAGTACTTAAACATGTGCCAGCTGGGGATCGAACCCGCGACCTCCGAATCGTAAACACAATGTTGTTTACCTTGAGCCACGGAGGCGGTTGGATCCCTCATGAACTGACAGCGGAGCAGAAGCGGACTACTGTGGAATGGTGCTCACAGATGCTACTGAAGTACGACCACGGACATTCTAATTTATTTATTTATTTATTTATTTATTTTCGGGAAACTGACAGTCGTTACATTATAATGTTAAGTAGTACAAAATAGTTATATCATAGACAGAAATAGTCTCCACAGATAGTCATACACAGAAACACAGCGAAATATATGTTTAGGAAATAGTACATTTTATGATATTTTAATTAATGTAAGAAGCGTTACAGGATTAGCAGATAATATTTAAATCTATACAGGCAAATATATGAATATTAAATATAATATTAAATAAATATAAAATAAAATAAAATAATTGTAAACATTAGTAATGATAATACAATATAATACAATACAATAAATAAAGAAATAAACGTAAACATCTAGGGAGAAATTAATGATGGAGGATTCTTAAATATGCACAGACATATATGTGTTCTTTAAAATAATGCTGAGACATCTCAAGACGAAAGTCTTTAATCAGTGTGTGTTGCCAGTGATGACATATGGAATTGAAACATAGTCGCTTACTATGGACCTCATAAGAAGGCTCAAGGTCACCGAAAGGGCAATTGAGAGAGATATGCTCGGTGTCACCCTGCGGGATCGAATCTGAAATGAGAATAGCCCGAAGATTTACCAAACGTAAGTGGCAGTGGACGGGGGCACATTGCTCGTAGGACCGACGACTGTTGAGGCAGAGCGGATCTCGAGTGGGGACCACGCACCGGAAGACGCAACGAAGGCGGGCAGAAATCAATATATTAGCATCACAATATATTTACGAAAACTTAATGAATGTAAGGATAAATGTAGAATCGTTTAAGAAAAATAGTAACATATATACCAAGCTTATGACAAACGGCAGTAAAAGCAAAATTGAAATAAATGGCGAGAGAGTTGAATATGTCCATGAGTACATTTACCTGGGTCAAATAGTCTGCTTTCAGGCACGACAAGATAAAGAAATAGCGAGACGCATTGAAAATGCCTGGAGGAGCTTTTGGTCCATGAAGGAACACATGAAGGGCGACCTTCCACTGTCACTAAAGCGCAAACTCATGGACCTGTGCATTCTCCCGATCCTCACATATGGCGCTCAGACTTGGTCTTTGACAGAAGCCCAAAGGTCCAGCCTCAAGGTTTGCCAACGAGCCATGGAGCGCAGTGTACTAAATGTTAAACTGACCGATCGCGTCCGAAACACTACACTTCGCTCTAAGACCCTTGTTGCTGACATAGCCACAACGGCCGCCAAGCTGAAGTGGGACTGGGCGGGCCATGTTTGTCGCATGCCAGACGATATGTGGGCCAAAATCGCCACCACCTGGAGCCCACCATTAGAAAGAAGGCGTCGCGGCAGACCGAAAACGAGATGGAGGGATGAGTAGGATAAGTTCCTAACCAACTGGTCGGAGGAGGCCTGCAATAGAGAGCCGTGGAGAGAGAGGACGGAGGCCTTTGCCCAGCAGTGGGACAGTATGGGCTCCTAATAATAATAAACAATATATACAATATAATGTCACAACACAAGGTATAAAATAAATTTGCTGTTCGTGTTTACACAGTCACTCATTTAAAGGGCAATGTACACTTTAATAATAAATAAGGTTCCAGCAGAAATTCAAATATTTGCCTTTAACTCAATTCAAAACAGAATAAAACAGAAATTATTTATAAAAAGCTATTATTAAATATCTGACTATTTGAATGATAAGCAAACATGGACATATGTGGCATATGCAATATTCAGTCTAGTTATACAATATAATATACATTTTTTCCTTGTTTTGTTCAATAACACATTGTAACCCAAAACCTACTAAAAAAGAGCAACCCTTTGGTTACTTGTTCTTTTTACTACGAGCACAAATATTAATATTAACAGGTTAACTGCCACGACACAGACACAATTGAAAATTATTATTATATCTTTATTTCTCACCAAAATCTATGCAAAATATACATTCAACTTACATACTAATACAAACTAAATAAATATCAATTGTACTTAGAAGGTTTAGCAACATTTAAATATTAAAAAAAAACACAATGGAATATACCTATATCTTATAGAAAAAATATGCCGTCCAACTCACTTCCGTGAGGCATAGTACCTAGTACGCTAGCGCTATTGCCCCGCTGAATGCATAATAAGCTCAGCTGCTGAGCAAAGTAGGCACCAGCTCTCACAACTCCAGAGGCGTGGACCAGTCTAACGGATAAATCCTTTACAAATTGTTTCGTGTCAGAAGACCAAGGGCCCAATGTTTCCACTGCAAGCGCCGCAAACTCGTGATTTATAGAGATTAACGCAAATAAATACAGTAGATACAGGTAAGATCATGGTGGACTGATACCTGAACTAGGATAAATCCTGTCTCAAGTTGTCAATCCTCCACCCCTAAGATGTTGTTTCAAACATAGGGTACGGGTATATTAAATCATACTAAATAGTAGCAAGGAAAAAAACAAAACTAACAGATGCACTGGAACATGCTCTAAAACTCGAATGGCAATGGGCAGGGCACATCTCAAGATACACTGACAAAAGATGGACATTACAAACAACAGTGTGGAAAGGTCCATTAGGAAAAAGAAATATTGGAAGACCTAAAAAACGTTGGTTAGACGATATTGTTACAGTTGGTGGACGAAAATGGACAGATGTAGCCAAGGACAGGAAGAAGTGGAAGGAGAAGGAGGAGGCTTTTACCCGAATGGGATCCATAGAACAATAAATTAGACTATAATGTAAAACTCTCTATACTAACACTATTATATAACCCAGATATTTAGTATATTACCCAGATAATGTAAATATAAACATATATATGGAAAAATAAAGCTTAATAAATAAATAGTAGCAATAGAAGAGTAAGTAACTTAACTAAGTAGTGACGCTCACACATAGTACAAGTAGATGAATCAATAAATATATATATATTTGTATGTGTTATATGCGTGTTAATTGTTTGCGGTCACCGGTGCGGTGTTCAAAGGCTTAAGTAAAACATAAATCTTTTTGACTCTTGACTCAGAATTGTGAGATCTTTGAAGTGGTTCTGAATTAAGGGGTCATAGTGTCGATAAGGGAGGCGCAAGAGACTACCAAAGACTATCATAATCAACAGTGTTGCATCTCTCCAAGTCTTCTGAGTGGGCGCCCACCCAAACCTTCTCGATAAAAGCCTTGTCAATCACGAGCGGCGATAATTTCAGAATTGCCCCCGACACATCCCAACAAGTGTTTTAGAAACACAGTTTTCGCTGTATCGTTGACAATAGCCCGCGGTAACATAACAACCCAATGCAAACTGAATACGACCGTCATATCCTCTCGGATTACTTAAAACACGCGGCCGTACCCACCGCCGCCCAAATAAAGCTACCACACATCTGCATAATCAATAAAACTTCACATAAGACATGATAAATAAATCCCTACCGGACCGATGTAGGTGTATCGATTTCGAACCATTTTGAGGACGATTACGCAGATTTTGTAGCTAATAACGCGTGGTACAATTGCGAGCATAACCTTGAACGCTCTGCAATTAGTAATGAATAGTTGATTATACAGAAAAATTGTTTTACTTACATAAATATATGAGGTTGAAGTTTCGCGTTTAGCACTTGCCTAATCTTAAATTCTGTAACAATAAACACTGTTTTTTCTTAATGAAAGTACTATTATTATACTTAATATAATATGAATGAAAATGTTTTAGAACTAAGAATTGACGAAATTACGCGAAATTCCAATAAAAACGTGTAAAATCTTCCCGCAAATTCGCTATTACCTCGATCGAAAAAACGAAAAGTCAGATGAGTTCACCTTCTCACCGCGCGGTGGCAGCACTGTGCACCGTTCAGTCTAATTTTGACATTTCATGAGTGATGCGTTCAAGGGTGGAGAAATCTCAATCTTGCTTTTTTTTCTCGATTTATTCTCTCCTCTAGGAGCCCATAATAGCCATGTCTTATTTCCCTTATTACTTCAGTTTGTAAGTCTCAGTCAAAACAAGTAATTCGTCGTATACTTGGCGTATACAGAGTCTAGTCAAGTCATTCTTCAGTAAAGTGGCAGAATGCTTTACAAATGATTTTGGCGACTTCTTGTGGGAACCCGAAAGCTCCGTTACGCACTTTAATTTACACTTCCATTCACTTGTACACCATCACTAACTTTTGCTGCACAATATTCTGCCATTATTAATTAAAATATACCTCTATGGCAATACATTTTTCTTTATAATAAGCTACTGGCTAAGTGGTAGAAAACCAACTACTAATAATTGGATACGAGATAGACAAAGATATAAAAAACCGTCTTTGAAGCATCAAAATACACACAGGTTACAATTATTTGGCTGTATAGGCAGGTACTTTGCTTTCCAACTAAGGGAGGGGGAGAACAGAGTTTCACCTTATGTGGAAACCTGCTTTTTTGGCAGAATTTGACTTGAATTTAGGACCGTACATTTTTTTGAAACCGTTTTAATGTGTAACAGATTTTCAAGCGTTGTCTTGGCATCTCAATCTTGAGAACGGTATAAATTTAGGCCTCAGCCTCCGGCAGATTCAATTGGCGTTTTAATATGAAGTATAGCCGAGCAGGGACATTTTACAACATTGCATTATAGCAACAACTTTTAAAAATCGGCTAATCCGATGGCAAAAAAATTTGAATCCAAGCCGAAACGACTTTCACCTATAATTTTTTCCCTATATCGTGTTTGGAATGTTCATTTATTTTTCTAACTTTCTGATATTATTTGAGTTGGAAAATTGGTTGGCCAAAGTAATGTATGATATACCGGATGAGTTTTTTTACCGTTAGGAAAAAATGGAGCATATTAGGTAGGTAGGTAGTAAAATATTGGCACAGGTAGTTTTTTTTTTTTTTTAAAACCATCATCGACCCACGCGTCGGCCGGAGATTGACATGCGACTGGCGGGACTCGTAAGTTTCCTATCATGCAAAATTTTTTTGGGCCTCATATTTTCTCCAAGTTCTTTAATTAATTTAATTAAATGATGTAATTATATGGAATAGGCTACAAACGCAACCGTCAAATGAGACACGATTTATTATATTTATTCTAATGGTTTTGAAGAAAAAGAAAATTATACGTCAATAACTTCTCTTTCACTTACCTAATATACCCTATATTTTCCTTATGGTAAAAAACTTATCCTGTATATTTACTGCTATTATTATTATTATGTGAATTTGTATCGAGCGAGTCAACCCTAACACGAGTATTATATTTTACTCTCTGGGGATGCCTCAATACTGTTATATACTATTACAGGAGAAATAAAAGTATTTTTATTTTTTATTTTTTTTTAATCTATTTTTAATTGCAGCCTATACTTTATAGTTCTGTTATAGCTTGCGCATAGTAACTGAAATAACAAACTAAGCAAAATAAAAATTTGATTTCTTTAATAAAAACAGAAAATACATAAGAAATATAAATTTTGTAGCTTATAAAGAAAATGCCAAGACAAGACCTACTTAATATGTGCTTGTGGATAGCTAAATTCGTAAATTGAAAAATGGTCACACTAGGAATGATATTGATGAAATGGCTTAATGGACTCGTAGTCAAGCCAAAACAAAATTATTAAAAATAAAGATATTGATGGATGGATAGCAAGATTAGCAAGCAAAACGATCGAAATTCAAAACATATTGTCTACCTGTTTAGAAGTGAATACATTTGTAACCAAGCATGGTTTCAATGGCGCGCGCTGCCCGCCTCGCCCGGGAATTGCAAGATTTCGAAACCAAGCCGCCATGGGGCATAACTTGCCGTCCAGAGAAAGAAGATAACTTCGACTCATTACTGATCACTTTACAGGGCCCTAAAGGTTCTCCATACGAGCGAGGGACCTTCAAACTAACCATCACCATCCCCGACAAATATCCTTTCGAGCCTCCTCTGGTGAAGTTCACGACGCCTGTCTATCATCCTAATATTGACAAAGGTATGCTCTTATCGATTTAGTTTTGATAGGTTAAAGGCCGCTGTTGGCAAAGTAGAAGAGGCCTATCGGTTGGAGTGTAGCTCTATTAAGATATCCCGAAAACCCGACAGCATATTGTGTATTTTGCCGGCGCCATGTTAATTTTTTACCATAAAATGTACCTATCTTTATTTATTTATTTACTTTAGGTACATTAACAGTAGTACATATATTATAATTCGATGTGGCATGGTTTGTGGTACAGTTCTTATATGTCTACCAATTACAAATGTACTCAGCATTAATGATAGAAGACAACGTTTGATTTAGAAGATAAGTGAATAATGATGAATAATCAGTCAACATTATTTATTTATGACATGTATGTATCTTATGACACTCTGAGTACCAAGACGAATCGAAGGACACCTCGCACTTATAAATCGGTCCGGCCGTTTAGGCTACAGGGGGTAAATTAGAAATCTACATACACTCGAAAAACATTACTCTCTTTTTGAGTCTGTCTGGTAAAAATATGTTGAATTCGCTTCCGCCATAACTTCGGGTTTTTGTCAGCCACTTCAAAATAGTGAGAATTTTCTGAGTTCTTTTGTCTGAAATATTTTTGCGCCTCCTTATCAACCCTCTACTAAATGGACATTAAGGCATAATACAGACAGCACAGGTGATTTTTGTCACGACAACATCTGGTAATTTTTATTACATAGCTGCTTTACCAAAAAGCAAACTAGCACGAGTTTAATGAACAAGCAATTGTCTTATTTTTTCCATATCTAACCGGATATGCTTTTGATTGCAATCACACCTGATTGAAACTGACGATGTGGTGAATGAAGCACACAATCCCACGTAGATGTCTATTCACAATGCTCTTGAAGACCCCAAGGCTGTAGGATTCAGGATAGACTGACGCTAGAAGAGAGTTCCATGCCTTGGCTGGTCACATTATGAATGAAGCGTCTAACTTCTTATGCACTGCAGCAAAAGTCACCCATACATGCTATGCCTAAGGGATCATACATAAGCTAAACAACTGTGTTGTCAATGGGCAGTCAACTTTTATTTCCTGTTATACCACTGTGTCAAAGCGCTTTGACAGCAACCTTTGTTTATCTGATGACCTGTTTGGTGTAGTGGTTAGCAACTCTGACCACTATACCAATAGGTTGCGGGTTCAAATCCCACTAGGGGCATATGTTTGTGTGATGAATACGGACATGTGTACCTGAGTTATGGATGTTTTCTTTTATAATAAGTATTTATTTACAAAAAAAAAATGTATTTATGTAGTATATCAACACAATCTGGTATCCACAACACAAGCCTATAGTTGCTTACTGTGGAGCTAGATGGCGCTGTGTGTATGTCTAAAGATCTTTATTATTTATTTATTTATCTATTACGTCTTTAGTATGGTAATAAAAAAAAATTGGAAGCAGTCTTGTAAATAGTGAGTTAAAAACATCAGTGAGGTATGATATTTAAGGGGCTCTTACATTTTGAGTATTCATGATGTTATGTAGAATGGTCCACCTTATAGACTGAAGTGGAGTCTGTTTTTCTCTATGATAATAACTGTTTTGTTGTTGTGTGTACAGTAAAAGTTCCCTATTCGCGCTTCCGTCATTCGCGTTTTCACTATTCGCGGATTAAAAAAATGCAACCCAATTTCTTCATTCGCGGCAAAAAATTTCTTTATTCGCGGATCTAAAATTTCATACAAAATTCCAATAGGTGTTTAACGCAATATCTTTTGCAAGTGCCGTCAAGTGAAGGTTTAAGAATGGCAAATGAGCTTTGCGATTTCTTTGTGAACATTGATCCATCTATGGAACGAAGTCTTAATTTTAAGAGGCAAATTGCTAATGCGACTGCTGAGTATCAGTCTGAATTGTCGGAGCTATTAAAAACTGCCAAGCAAGAGAAAATAACAAAATTCTTCAAACCATTGCCTAAGCCTGAGGATAATGATTAATCAAAATGTTCAACAACATCAATAAAATTGATTTTCTTATATATTTGTGTTTTTTATTTTGGCACCTAGGAACGTATCCCCTATAAACCCATATAAATTACCATTCTGTATTCACGGTTTCTGTATTCGCGGCATATTTATGGAACATATACCCCGCGAATAAAGAGATTTTACTGTACATACATAATTAAAATAATCCTTTTATAATTGCATGCAGTGGTAATAGGGTGAAGAAATACAAGAATAGTGAGGCAGCTGAGAAAACAATTCCCAGCTTTCCCACTGATGGCACGGTCACTGAAATGGAAAATTATTGTGTGTGGAATTTGGGTTATACATTGACAGATGTCTTTGTATAATATTTTAATTACGCCAAACCTTTGAAAGTGTACACACATTGCCAATTTTAATAAATAAATTAATAAAATATCCTTAGACATACACACAGCGCCATCTAGTTAAGCAACTATAGGCTTGTGTTGTGGATACCAGATGGTTGATATACTACATATCAACAAATAGTTTTTTGTAAATAAATACTTATTATAAATGAAAACATCCATAACTCGGGTACACATGTCCGTATTCATCACACAAACATATGCCCCCAGCGGGATTCGAACCCGCAACCTTTTGGTATAGTGGCCGAGTTGCCAACCACTACACCAAACAGGTCGTCAATAAAAATGAACATTATCAATTACTATCTAATTATCATGATGATTTACAATAACTACATATAATATTAAATATTTTAATCAAGTCAATAGAAAAACTCAATCAATCTCAGTCAATATAATTTCATTCCTTGATGTCCATAAATATAATTGGTTTTATTTTACGCTCTAGGAATTCCCTAACACTATAAAAACATTTATCTATTAGCCATTTCGAGGCGTCATTTGGAGGTTCCACTGAAAACCAGCGTTGTAGTGAACGGCTACAACCCATGCTGAGTTGGAGACCTTTTTGACTCCACCTTGCGACACCGACAATTAGATGGCAAACACAATGTTATTTTTTGCATGTGTCTCGACTGTATAATATTTGTACCTGATTGTTTGTGTCATGAGATGGGTTTAAATAAATTTTCTTTCTTTCTTTCCATTTCTTTGTCAAATTATTTGTGTTACATTAATTGTCATGTTCATTTTCATAAAAAGAAATTAGCCTATTTTTCCCTCTTCAGGTGGCCGTATCTGCATGGATATGCTAAAGATGCCTCCAAAAGGCGCATGGCTGCCTACTATCACGCTCGAGACCCTACTGGTATCCCTGCAGACCCTCCTGGCCCTTCCAAATCCCGATGACCCTCTAATGATGGATGTAGCCAACGAATATAAGTACGACAGGGAGAAATATATCAGAAATGCCACACAGCATACTGAAAAACATGCAGTCAATGGTTAAGATGATCTACATGTCTGAGGTAGTGCCAGTAACCTGGCCAGGGCATAAGGAAACTGTTTTTGTAGAGCAGAACACATGAATTTAAATCATAATGGACTAAATGTTAACATAAGTCATTTTTAGCCTATACAATCTTCTGCTTGACTATTATATCTAAGAATATAGCTTAAATGGATTTAGTAGGTTAACATGATTTCAATGTGGTTTGTGGCAGGTCTTTGAATTTTACCAGTGTCATGTGGGAGGGTCATTACGACAGTAAGTTATTTCCAGTTCCATTTAGAAGCCGCTAATAATTGGCACAATAACCAATTACTGTATTCCACTCTCCGGTGTATCATCAATCTTCACCAAATTTATAATTTATTGTTAGGAGATTATACTGCTATGCAAAGGCCTCTATGATTCTCCATGCCTTTCAAATTAAAATGGGCTCAAAGTAGGCATTGGAGGCAGAAAGGCTAGCCTGCCCCCTATTCTCTTTACAGCACCCTGAAAGAAGGCCGCTATCTTGTTTATGCTTTATGCGAGTGACAGATGTAAACCTATCTCATGTCATTATAGAGACCTTGACTCCTGCTAGCCGTGTTGGATGAGATTGATGGTACATATTACTAATTAAGGGTTAAAATTAGTTAAGATAAGTGTTTTTGAAATATAATATTCATCTAGCAGTCTGTAATTCAAGTTTCGTAATGCATTACACAAATTTTAGTTCGAAATCATTGATAATGTAATGATAAACTCGCAGTACTCGCGGCCCGGAGGAGCATGATGTGTGTATTGTCTTGAAACGTGTTAAATGACTGTTTGTGCATATGCTCACGAATCAACCAAGATCAGAATATTGGGGGGGGTGATTATCGAACGCTCAGGATAATCATATTTATTTATTCACTTGCCATATGGTAGGATAGATGTACATACAGTGAAAATTGTACATTAGGACATGCGCATATACAATCGACTCGAACAATAAAAAATGTGGGGTTTTACATTTAATAAGCGAGGGCGCCGGAGGCCCACCTTCCAGTCTCTCTCCAGAATGGTAGCGGTATTTAAAGAGTTAGTACCCCTGGAGGGTACCAGCACTGCTGGAGAATCCCTCATCGCTCAGGCTGCCCTACTTATTCTGGGGTGGACACCTTCCTCAAAGGCCGGCAACGCATCTATGACCCTTTTGGTGTTGCGGGTGTCCATGGGCGGCGGTGATTGCTTTCCATCAGGTGACCCGCATGCTCGTTTGCTGCCCTCTCATATAAAAAAAAAAAAAAAAAAAAAAAAAAAAAACGCAAGATGATTTTGTGAGAACGACACGTTAAATACCTACATCTCGCGAAAATTGCTCCCCTGAGACCATGTACACCACAAGCAAGGTACATTATTCTTCTAGGAAACTCCAATATTCTATTGGGTCAATGAAGATAATATGATCCAACTTCCATTATCTTGGTTTAAAATAAGTCTAATATAGATAAAACCCGTTTATTTAACAATTGATTATACCGCCTAATGTTTATAAATAAAATGTAATAATATTGATTTAGCTCACATTTGTATGAATGGGTTTAAAATCTTTTTTTACTAATTTCATATAGGTACATAGTTTATTTTCATGACCTTTTCTTATACTTTATTGCGTGGCATCGCCACTTTCGGTTGTCCTTATTTATTTTCAAGACCATTTCTTATACTATATTGCGTGGCGTCGCCACTTTCGGTTGTCCTTATTTATTTTCAAAACCTTTTCATAAACTATATTGCGTGGCGTCGCCACTTTCGGTTGTCCTTATTTATTTTCAAGACCATTTCTTCCACTATATTGCGTGGCGTCGCCACTTTCGGTTGTCCTTACTTGTGTCATATATAGCCCCTAGTCTTGTTTGTTGCATTTAAAGCCGTAGTAATAGCAATCACAAGATTTCGTCGATTTAAATGTCAATGATATGAAAGTGACGTCATATTGCACGGTTTCAATTCAACCAAATTGATTCACTTTGGTTGAAAGGCGCTGAATTCAAAGGTAATGCTATTGAGCATTGACATTGAACGATTCACTTTTTTCTTTAGGTACATGATTCAATTTGGTAGCTGCATTCTAATTTAAAGGCAGAAGTGAACCGTGTAGTGCTTTAAAGCGCTTATTACACTACCCTATTTTTAGGAAATCTAATTAGGAAATACGAACGTGTAATCGACGTTAGAACAGTTAGATGCCGATTTATGTAATCCATCCATTATCCATCGTAAATGCAGAGAGTAAATTGGCTTACGTTGCTGGGAGGCTTGGTTCTGTTAATTTCCAAGGTGTCGATTCGGATGTACACCAACTAAACTAAAACCAGTTTTGAAGTGGTGCCGTCGCATCGTACTGTTCCAGGGTGAAAGAGACAGTACTACTTTAAAACTGAGTTTAGTTTAGTTGGTGTACATCCGAATCGACACAATTGTATGCAGATTTAGTGTCTGCATTTAGGACGGTATGATAAGCACTGGAAGCCGTTAGATGCGGGCAGCTCAGGACCGATTGTTGCGGAGATCTTTGTGGGAGGCCTTTGTCCAGCAGAGGACGTTTATCGGCTGATTATTCTAATAGATTTCCTAAGGGATACTGTAATAAGCGCTTAAGGGGTCACAAAGTTAAGAAGCATCTATGTATTCATTCGTTATGCTTGTATTAATAAAACGATCTCAAGATGAACTTAAGTTGACACTAGCTATTAAACAGTATGAACGATATAAAAATTGTATTGGGTGAGACTCGGTCTTGTGATCACTTGATTAATACAGCCTTTACACTCATAATAATAAAGCTGTTTTTTTTTCATAAATGTCTCCAGGTTGAGATAAGTCTCACTCTCAATATTATTTAGATACAATAGTAGCGACATCTGTAATTAGCTTTTGAGTTATTTACACTTATTGTCGTTTGTAAAAGTGTGTGTGTAAACTGTTACGTAAGTATTTAAGAGAAAATGTATTCGCTGTTATTGTATCATTGTATCCGACGTATGAATATCTGTGTTAATCTATATTAATAATAAATGTAATAACTTGTATTACTGTGAGCACAGAGTTTTATTGTAATACCCTCTATTAGTTTCCTGAAATAAAAAGAAGCATAAATTATTCTTTGTTCCTTCAAGTCACTTAAAATTCGTGTAAATTACTATTCAAGCATAGGAAGAACATAGTGAAGCTTGTTTTCATACAAAAATATTAGCTGAGTTTAGGCTTTGACTTATGACGAAATGTCTAGAAATGGGTTCTACTTCTTTGGTTTATCATATTACATATTTAAGCTTAGTTTTGTTTGGAAACAAGCAATATTTATATATAATATGAGCCCAAACTCGAAGGGTTTACCAGTAGCCACTGAAGAGTTCCACGATCCACCACTTGGCTCCATCGTCAGATCAGCTCTACAATGCAAAATTATAGTATCATCTGAACTACATATAGGTAGGTAACCTACATACTAAGGTTCATTTACAAATAGGTTAAAGTTTATTTCCAAGATTTGTTCGTTACAAGTGAAGCTTAACAGACTTACATCATTTCGATTGTACCTTGTTTTATCAATGAGAAAAAACTGGCAACATTCCATTGACATGGAAGACGCCGGCGGGGGTGGGAGGTGGCGGGGTGGCGGGCGCAACCAATCACAGCGCGTCGCGGCGGCGCCGGGGCAAGCGCCCGCCCCACAGCGGCAAGCGGCGAGTGGTCGCCTTTCGGCGTCTTCAAAGATACCACGACACGTGTTTGTGTGTTGTGGTAAAGTACTTGAGCGCGCGGCCATTAATGTCCAACTCACAAAATTTACATTTCTAAATTTTATTTTTTGAATAAAATCTGTTAACTTTAATGTTTTATTTTTTTCGTAATAGGTACATCCTATACATACACTCTGCAACGTTTGTCGGGTTAATTTTGTTAGACCTTATATAAATGAAAAACATCCATAACTCGGGAGCACATGTCTGCATTCATCATAGAAACATATGCCCCTAGCGGTATTCGAACCCGCGACCTTTTGGTATAGGAGTCAGAGTTTCTAACCACTACACTAAACAGGTTGTCGTAATGGAAAGTGCTCATGACAACAAAAACAAACTAGCCCAAATTCGACTTGTCATTTGCCATTATGGAGTTTCCACCGTGATGAGACCATAATATTTCATTGTCAGCGAAATTACATAAATATTCCAAATTTCAAGTCACTCAGATACCAGCAAAGGGTTGAAAAATGCTTTGCAAATTTTGAAAAGGATAACTTACAAATAAACATTGCCAACTAAATAAAAGCTTGTAAAAACGGGAATAAACCGAACATCCTTCTAAAAAGCTTTATTTACATACTTCTTACATCTTATTTGTAGGAATTATCTATAAATTGACTTGGAGCTGGGCTGAGGCTCAGAGGAAGCAGTCACGCATTCATAATTGCCGTGCGACTTACGCCATAAGAGAGCTTTATAAATGTTGAGTTCCTGAATTTTGTGCCAGAATCCTGAGTCTTGCCCTTTCAAACAAAAGCTTGGGTTTTGGATCCACAGATTCAAAACATAATTCATAGTAAGACAACTAAACATGATAGCAATCATTCTTACTCCTAATGTCAACCAGTGTCAGTACTACTGTCATCTCCTGAACTAGCACTTTCAGTGTCTGAAGAGCTACTGTTCCTTTTCACTTTTTTCTCTTTTTCTACAGTGGCAACACTGTCATCAGGCTTATTATTATTGCTCTCGGCATGTTTAACTTCTTTTTTCTTTGATTTCTTTCCATCTTCACTGGTTGTAGGTTTTAAAGTCTCAGTTGAGACTGTGGCGACCATTTTGGATTCAGCTCTCGTCTCTTCGGGCTTGAAATCTTCTTCATCCTCTTCATCTATTGGTTTTCGATTGGCAATCGATGTGGCTACAGCTATTTTGTATGCTTCTGGATATTGTGTGCTGAAATATATAACATTCTCGAATTAGTGATATAGGGGTAGTTTAATGTCACATACACACATATACACTATATCTTTGCACGTACACACAGCGCCATCTAGTTCCACACTAAACAACTAGGCTTGTATTATGGATACCAGACGGTTGAGAAACTACACAAATACATTTCTTTTTGTAAATAAATGAAAAACTTCCATAACTTGGGAACACATGTCTGTATTCATCATACATACATACTCCTAGCGGGATTCGAACTCGCGACCTTTTGGTATAGCAGTCGGAATTTTTAACCACTACACCAAACAGGTTGTCGAGTTCAAGGGATTTCATTTTTACTGATTCAAGACTACTAACAGCAGTTTAAAACATATTTATACATAAGTAAAAAATTTTAATCAATGACAAGATATCCTAACAATAAGCAAGAAGAAACAACGCTGAGCAGATAGACCACTTATTTATTTTTGTGATGTTGCAAGTAAAGTTTTGTACATATTTAAATAGACGATCGTCTCGTGTTTTTTTTTATGCATTACCGGTTCGTTCTTGACCTCAATCATACCTGATTTTAAGTAAAGATGAGGACGAAGGTGGAAGCGTACTGACCCGGAAACCCCAACACATTTAGGGGACTGGCTATCTTATCTCTGACAACCGGAACACAAGAATGCTATTAACATTGCTGTATGGCGGCAGATTTAGATAAGGTGGTGTTTCGTGTATAAATTGTATAGATGTACAAGAGTAAATATATTAAACATAGCATTCTAGTCCTCAAGAATTTGATGTGCTTGCCGTTGACTCTCTAAGAAGTAAACATATGAAACATTATAGAGAACATGGACATAACAATAAATATGTAAAATAAATATAAGAAAAAAGGTCAAATAATAAATAAATAATGAACTTAATTGTTCATGAGTTGTTTAGAATAGGATTGAACCAATTAAGAATTTGATAGCTTGCAGGGTAAGCAAAGTTTATTTGATAAACTTTAGGTATAATAATAATAATATTAAATATTTCGGACACTTACACCAATTATTTAGTTCCAAACTAAGCAAAGCTTGTACTATGGATACCAGATAACGGATAACCATACATAATATTTATATAAACATCCATGACTCACGAATAAATGTTCATATGTATCACACAAACATTTACCCGTCGCGGGGTTCGAACCCGCAACCGTTGGTTTCGCTGACAGGGTCACTATCCACTACACTAATCGGTCGTCAAATGGAGTATGATTGGAGCTCTAATTAAGCATCATCATCTTCTTAACTTAATCGAAATGTACACCTGCCTGTATAAATACGTTGTTGATAGCAGGCAGGCATAATCACGTAGGTTGTGCAAGTCTCAAAACTAAAGATAAAAAAAAATATTTTGCTACCCAAGCTCACTTTTTGTCATAAGCATCAAGAAGCCACTCTTACCCTCATAATCTTATCTAAATCTCAACAAATATGCATACTTCTATTTCCAGGTTGCTAGGTTATAGAGGGTAATTGTTTGGGATATCTCTGACCACCCCATTTGGGATAAATGTTGGGATGTTGTGTAAGTATCTATAATCTATTTGAACATAATGATACATGATATTTATGCACAGTAGCAAAAAGGAGCTATTTACAAGAAATAAAGGCTATTTGAGGTTCAGTTTTATATTTGGCATATTATTAACCAGAAATATGCAAGTTATAAGTTATATAGTGTGTCAGGATCGTAGCAAGTGGAAGTCCACAGACAGGCAGAGACCACAGTCTCTGCCTACCCCAACGGGAAACAGGCGTGACATTATGTATGTATGTAATATGCAAGTTAAAATATGAGGTGTGGAGTCCAATGACACTTGCAATCTTTGTGGCTGACTCAAGATAACAATTTTACAATGACTGTTATGTAAGCAGCAGTATTTGCCTTGCAAGCTATTCCTAAGTATACTAACCTAAGCTTAGTCTTAATTGCTCGTATCTTCTTAAAAATAAACTCCAGGTCTTTCCTCATGTCAAGCAGGAGTACTGTGTGTTTCTTGAACTCCACTGAGGCGGCACGGAGACGGCTTGCTGACAGATGATTGCAGTTTGTTAGCATCTCTGTAGTTTTTTCAAAACGCTGCAGCCTGGAAATAGAAGTATGCATATTTGGTGAGGTTTAGATAAGATTATGGGGTTAATAGTGGCTCCTTGGAGCTTGTGACAAAATCCAAATATTGCTCGGCTTCTTATAAGAGCTTGGGTAGGAAAATATTTTTTTTTTGAGACTTGCACAACCAGGGTGATTATGCCTGCCGCATTGATGCCTTCACCTTGTCAAACCTCACTCTCTTTTTGCAAAGGACAACCAAATTTATATAAACTGATGACACCTCTAGAGAGCACATCAGATAATACACAGCTGAGCCGTCCATTGCATAGATACAATGATGTAATTAAAAGTCCTTCTCTAATATCTGCACTCCAGTCACACTCCAACAATTAGTGTAACACGTCTTTTGATCACAATCTATACAGTGGTGATGGTTTAATTCCCATCATATGATAAAACTATAACAAATGTAAAGATACCCTGTCATAATGGCATATTGTTGTGGGGAAACGCTGCTGACATACATATCATTTTTGTTCTGCAGAAGTGTGCTATTCGTGCAATTTATAAATTAGGACCTAGAGTGTCTCTTAGAGATAAGTTTAAGGAAATTAATATCTTAACAATGACTTCACAATAAATTTATGAGAAATTGTTATATGCAAAAAAAAAAATATAACCTTATTTCCTAAAAATAGTGATAGGCACAATGTTAATACAAGGAATAAGAACCAGTTATCTATTTATGTTAGGCGACTTCACAAAGTTAGTAAATCCTTCAAAGGGCAATGTATACGCTTTTATAATAAGGTTCCAGTAGACATTCAAAATTTGCCTTTAAATAAATTTAAAGCAATCATAAAACAGAAATTATTAGAAAAAGGCTATTATCAAATCACTGACTGTTTGAATGATAAGCAAGCATGGACATAGCTGTCTTATTATTTATATAATTATCAAATCACAAATTGTAACCCATAATCTGTTTAAAAGAGCAACCCTTCTTCTCTGGGGAGTCAGCTTTGTGAATGAGCAGTAAATTTAAATGTAATATTATTAATAGTCACGTTTTGAAGTGATAATTTTATCCTATGAAATAAAATATTTTGATTTAATTTGATTTGATACCTATGGTATTATTACCTTGTGAAATTAGTAACAGAGCATTATTTAGCCAATTGTCCTGTTATAAGGTGAAGGTATCAATGAGGCTGGCATAGTCACCCAGGGTGTACAAAAACCGCAAATGAAAACAAAAGCCTCAAAAAGAAACATTTATTAATGAACCAATCGAGCGAAAATCATCTCAAACTACGGACACAAAAGTACAAAGACAACCTTCTGCCACTATTTTATGTCTGTTATCTGCACCTTATCACCTGAAATAGTTAAAATATCCTGCTAAAATACAGACTAACAAAATAAAGATTTAGGTATATTCAGTCCTTACATGTTTTTCTGAGCCCGAATGATAGTTTCCACATCAGTCTGGTCCACCATTCCTGCCAGCCCTTGTACGAACACTTCAGGAGCAGAATAGTTTTGGAAGCACTCTATAGAGAAATCGCTCTCAGGTGTGTCGTTTGCCATTTTAGTGTCACAATCACAAATCCAATATCAAAACTCACAAATCAACATTTTTTGACTTCTTTATCTATCGTATAGTACTCTTTGGTACGATGACAGATGACAATGACACTGACACTTGTAAAAAAAACAATATACAGGCAGTGGTAACGATAGGCCTGTACAGCCAATTTTTTTAATATTAGGTCTTTACCTATGAAATTGCCGTTTTGTATGAAAAAAATTAAACGAATTTTTTTCATGTATTTTTTATTTGTATTAATCTAAGTAATCACCCATGCAATCAATGCATCTTTGCCAACGCAGTGGCGTTTATTGATGCCCTTCTTAAAGAAATCAGCTGGACGGGAGGCAACAAATTCTTCAAAGGCATTTTGTACTGCCTCTCAGGTATTGAATTTTTTTCCTGCCAAAAGTTATCCAAATTCTGGAAAAAGTAGTAGTCTGTAGGCGCAAGGTCTGGTGAGTAGGGCGGATGACGGAGAGCTTCCAACCCCAGTTCTTGCAACTTGGAGACCGTCTGCTGTGCAGTATGAGGTAGCGCGTTGTCGTGCAGGAGCAGCGGAGAGGAGCGATTGACCAATGCTGGTTGGAGATGTGCCAGCTTCTCCATCATTGTGTTCAGTTCTTCACAGTACACATCTGCAGTAATGCTCATCCCGTTTGGTAAGAAGCTGTGATGAATCACATTGCGCTAGACCACCAAACAGTGACCATCACTTTTCTAGGGGTAAGTTTTCGTTTAGGGCATTGTTTAGGTGCTGAACCGGGATCCAACCAACTTGCTGAGCGCTGTGGTTATCAAACAGAATCCATTTTTCATCGCAGGTAACAATGCGGTTCAAAATTCCTTCATTTGTGTGTCTGTTGAGCAGTGCAAGGCACGTCTCGACGCGTACTTCGCGCTGGCGATCATTGAGTTCGTGGGGCACCCATTTGTCAAGCTGTTTTACCTTGCCAATTTGACGCAAATGGACCAATATTGTTTTGACGCTAACGTCGAAAGCTGCTGCTAATTCAGCCGTAGATTGTGTATTAACAGCTTCCACAATCGCTTTTAATTCGTCATTGTCGACCAAAGTCTTCGGACGATCGCGAGGTTAATTTTTCAGGTCGAAATTCCCAGAACGGAAGCGATCAAACCAATAACAGGTGGTGAGTTGGTTTGTAGTGTTAGCTTCGTAAACGTCGTTGATGTTGCGTGCCGCTTGTGCCGCATTGCTGCCACGACGGTACTCATATTCCATAATCACTCGAATTTTTAACGTATCCATGATGACGAAAAAGATTGAAATGCGATGAAAATGTAACACTAATCAATAAACAAATGACTACTTTTGGAAAAAGAATTCCATGTTTTTAATATAAAAGTAATTTGAAATTAGAATTCTTAGCCAAACAAAAATTATTTTGATTTGAAATGGCCAGTACTGCAGAACGGCAATTTCATAGGTAAAGACCTATTACATACATATTGCTTGAGGACAGTTAAAAAGGGATAGCTTTTGAACAACTTTCTGCAATAGGTACGGGCCTTAATGCTGTTTTATGTTGTAGGTATTTTAAAATTTAATAATATTTATTACCTATATCTAAAATGAAGCGGGCATAGCGCATACAATACGCTAATGAATTTCAAGTCAAGATATTATTAAGCGCACGTAAACTCACACAAGCAGGCACAGTCTTTCTAATATTGTGCACACTGCACACACAATCGTGTGACAGGGATATAAACAGACTTACCGCAAAATGGGGCCTGCTAATGTCCGCGAATATTTTATTAATTTGTTTTTGTCAATTGATTAGAATTATAGTAAAACGTTGTTACAACTTACGAATGAATTGTGAAGCAGTAGTAGCATGACATGATAACTCGTTATAAATATGTAACTACCTACTATACTGCCCTGAATTTTTTCACGTACTACCGACTTAGCTATGACGGCACTTTACTCTTAACAAAAATTAAAGCTTAATATTTCACAAACGGATTAATGAATCGAAAAATTGTTTAAGATAACCTCTAAATATTTTAAAGACCTATCCAACGACATCCTAAAAGATGTGGGGTGTAAAAATTAAAAAAAAAACATCATCTTTTCTCTAAATTTATTTTACCACTTTGCAGGCGTGATTAATGTGTATAGCCATGCCAAATTACGGATTTCTAGTAAGTGCCTCTGAGCTAAGCCTCCGATAGACAGATGGACATGGCGAAACATGGTGAAACATACCCTTAATATTGGATTATTATTGCTTGTTGATTACGGAACCTTAAAAAGATTACGCGATTCTTCACTTTCTTAGGGAGTAGGTATAATTTAATTCGTATTATTCCTGTTTCCTGGTGACTCCACTCCTAATTACGAACAACTTTCCAAACATTGCCGAATTCAGCCGAAAATTGTTGCGAATTCTATAATAAAGGTGGTTCATTAACTTTGTATTCGTTCGTTGTAGTTGTTCGTAATCAAGAGGGGCGTCGTCGGTTAATGGAAATTATACGAATTCCAATTCACTCTGTATAATACTCGCGCAAATGTCCTAATTACCTCGCTGAGCACAGTGAGCTGTGTGGGTTGGCCTATCGCAATTTGCTGTTAGGCTCGTATGTGACCTCTTCACCTTTAACACCCACAGGAAGTATGGTTTGTGACTACGCTAGTGCTTCGACAGGCAAATTTACTACACACACACACATGCATACATACTGTACAGGTACACTGTTGGGCACACACACATTCACACATCCAATTATACTTCCTCACGCATGACGTATGACTCTTGTATTGGCCGGTAGGTACACCCCACTCGCTATACACTGTCCGCCATTGCATACTTTGGATATACCCCTACACAAAAGAGCTCTGTAATTAATTTAAGCGAATTAATCAATATATTATAATTATAGCTAAATTCCAGAGCATTTTATTTACTCTTTGTATCTATACGATACAGTTTGTATTCCCTCTTGAGTGACTCCCATAATAATAACGTTTGTTTTGTCTATCTTTGTTTTATAAGCAAGGACAAATTAAAGTCGTCACAATAAGTAATTGTAATTTTATTTTTCAAATCTAATACTTAGCTTGACCTAATGCCTGAATCTCAAGATCAAATGGAACCCCGTAACTTTTGATATTAGGACTCATATTCCGTCGCCAAATCTTGGGCAAAGAGCGCTTTAACTTCTCATATCTTTTTTTTTCTGCTTCTCTCTTTTGTTTTTGTTTGATTGTTAATGGTAACATGTTTTTCTTTCCTCCGGCTCTAAGTGATTCATGATCCATCATTTTAAAGAGGATTTCTTTTATTGGGACCTCATCTAGACCAGCTTGCTCTTTTTCTACGTCTAATTCTTTAATTAACCTTTCTAGTCGATTTCGGTCATTTAAAGATAAGCTTTTCTTCCGTTTTTGTTTGTAAAATACTGCTGCTGCCCGATCGGCCTCTACGGGATCTAGATCAATTAATTGCTCTCTGTTTCCATTGTATTGGGAGTCATCCCTCTGTACATTATCAACATCCAAGATAATTGCTTTTGCACTCTGCAAGTCATCGAGCACCTCATCTAGTTCATGTTGATCTTCTCTTCTATATATATCTTTTTGTCTGTTCTTCGCTTTTTTCATTGTCCCAAAGTTTTTAATGTCTAGCAACAAAGAGCCTAAACTTTTGGGTGTTGAACGTTTCTTAGAGAGTTCCGTTAACAAATTTGAATTAAGATCGACATAATACTGACCGTCCGATTTGTACTTACGTATTTCATCAACACTTGTATCCCAATCAATTTCGTTTTTCTGATTATCACGAAAAACTTCTTCTTCATCATTATCGTAATTATATTTGTATCCTAATTTATATTCATGATTGTTGAATTTATCAACGTGTCTGTTTTTTCCACATCTATTTCCTTTACAACGCAATTTGTACCGATTTCCTTTAATGTCTTCAATATTATCGGAATCTTCATCATCACTTTGTATGTCTTTTTTAGCGACATCATCAATATCAACTATGATAGCATCTAAGTCATTGTTTAGTCTATATTTTGTGCCGTGATGTGCCAACCACTTTAGGAGATGCTCACTCATGCTTCTCGTTGGTCCACGATAAATTTGAGTTTGTATTCTTTGAATAATGTCTTCAACATCATAATCATCATCTTCAATTCTTTCGGTGTCACGTCTCGCATAAGATCGTAAGTTTTCAACTTTGTCCCCACGACCTCTTCCGCACCTGTCGTCATCGGTTTCCGCGGCTCCCTTGCATCCGCATCTTAAGGTATCTTCGAGTTGGTTGCCACGATCTCTTCCGCACCTGTTGTCGACAAGCCCTTTGCCTCCGCATCTTAAGTAATCCCCTAAATCTTCAAGCAGATCTCCACGACCCCTTCCGCATCTGTTATCATCAAGCCCTTTGCCTCCACATCTTAAGTAATCCCGTAAGTCTTCAAGGTGTTCCCCACGACCTCTGCCGCATCTGTTATCAATAAGGCCCTTTCCTCCGCATCTCAAGTAACTCTGTAAGTCTTCAACTGGGTCTCCACGACCTCTTCCGCATCTGTTATCGTCAAGCCCTTTGCCTCCACATCTTAAGTAATCCCGCAAGTCTTCAAGTTGATCCCCACGACCTCTTCCACATCTGTTATCAATAAGCCCCTTTCCTCCGCATCTTAAGTAACTCCGTAAGTCTTCAAGTTGGTCCCCACGACCTCTACCACATCTGTTATCCTCAAGGCCTTTTCCTCCACATCTCAAGAAATCCTGGAAATCTTCAAGTGGGTCTCCATGACCTCTTCCGCATCTGGTGTCATCGAGCCCCTTTCCTCCGCATCTTAAGTAACTCCGTAAGTCTTCAAGCTGGTACTCATGACCTCTACCACATCTGTTGTCATAAAGCCCTTTGCCTCCACATCTCAAGTAATCTTGTAAGTCTTCAATTTGGTTTCCACGACCTCCTCCGCATCTATTGTCATCAAGCCCCTTGCCCCCGCATCTCAAGAAATCCTGGAAATCTTCAAGTAGGTCTCCACGACCTCTTCCGCATCTGTTGTCATTGAGCCCCTTGCCTCCGCATCTCAAGAAATCCTGGAAATCTTCAAGTAGGGCCCCACGACCTCTTCCGCATCTGTTGTCATCGAGACCTTTGCCTCCACATCTTAAGTAATCCTGTAAGTCTTCAAGTTGATCCCCACGACCTCTCCCACATCTGTTGTCAGAAAGTCCCTTGCCCCCGCACCTCAAAGAATTCTGTAAGACTTCAGGTAAGTCTCCACGACCCCTGCCGCATCTATTGTCATCTAGTCCCTTGCCCCCGCATCTCAAGTAATCCTGTAAATTTTCAAGTAGGTCCCCACGACCTCTTCCACATCTGTTGTCGTCAAGCCTCTTGCCTCCGCATCTCAAGTAATCTTGTAAGTCCTCAATTTGGTTTCCACGACCTCCTCCGCATCTATTCTCATCAAGGCCTTTGCATCCACATCTCAAGTAATCTTGTAAGTCCTCAATTTGGTCTCCACGACCTCCTCCACATCTATTCTCATCAAGCCCCTTGCCCCCGCACCTTAAGAAATTCTGCAAGTCTTCAAGTAGGTCCCCACGACCTCTTCCGCATCTGTTGTCATCGAGACCTTTGCCTCCACATCTTAAGTAATCCTGTAAGTCTTCAAGTTGATCCCCACGACCTCTTCCACATCTTTTGTCATCAAATTCCTTACCTCCACATCTTAAGTAATCGTGCAAATCATCAAGTTGGTCTCCACGACCTCTTCCACATCTGTTATCATCAAGCCCCTTGCCCCCACATCTTAAATATTCTCGTAAGTCTTCAAATAGGTCCCCGCGACCTTTTCCGCATCTGTTGTCTTCAAGACCTTTGCCCCCGCATCTTAAATAATCCCGTATATCTTCAAGTTGATCACTGTAACCTTTCCCTCCACACCTACCGTTGTCATCATCAAATCCCCTACCTCCACACTCGTCATCATTGAGGTTCAGACGAGTGTCGTAATCGGCGCCAGATCTCACATCTAAGCACCCTCCTTTAGTACACACCCTTTGTTTCTTTCCACATCTTAGAACGTCAATAAGATAAGATCGCCCCTTTCCACATCTGTCATCTTCGTTGTAATCACTAGTCTTTTGCCCGTATCGCAAGAGATATTCAAGGCCAGATCTATATGGCCCTGCACGGCCGCCACCACAACTGCGTCCACCACTGCATCCTTTGTTCTTATTCCCACCACATCTGAGTGATTTCAATCCGAGGTCATCAAGAATTACTTCAAATTCATTTTCATCATCGTCAAGGCGATCATAGGGTCGATCAGGGGGATTATTGTTTTTGGGTTTATTACAGCCACATCGAAGTTTGTTTGCGTTCCGTTCAATCAGAACCTCTTCCTTTTCAGGATCATCAACAGCAACATCGTACGATTTGGGCTTTTTATATCTATAATTATCATCTTGTCGTTTAGCTATATCGGGAACAAGCGACCTTAAAGCTTTTTTAGCTAAATTGTTATGTTTGAAAACTAGATTTAAAGTTTGTATATTTGTGAGGCTTTTGTGGTCGTCTTGGTGCTTATGGTCCTGGTGAGTATGTTTATTAGCTTGGTGATGATGGTGGCCCTTCAATTGCTCATGGTCTTGATTGTCATAATTGCGGCCAGCGTCACTTTCAGGCAGTAAAAATTTGAGATTGTTTAATAATTCGTCGAGCTCACCACTTCTGTCTTCGTCGCTATATAAGCTTTTTTGTATTGTTACTGTAATAAATCCAAATAAAATTATAATTTGTAATGATTTTGTCATTTTGGAAAAATGAATTATTCAAATCACTAATTGGTTCTTGACATGTTGCTTATAAACCAGGACCACAATTGTTATTGGTGTAGATATTCATCAGGGAAATCAGTTTTTCATTTAAAATTGCCATGAAATTGGATATGATTTAACTGTGACATTAAAACCACTGATAAAGTCTACATAGATATGCGCGCCTTCGCGTATAGATGAGTTAGATCTACAAATGCCGCCTCCGCAAAATTTTACCGCCTCCGTGGCTCAATATAAACTTTTCTGAAACTGTATTTTCTTTTCTGTTGTGCAATAAAGTGTATTTGTATTGTATTGTATTGCATTGCATTGCATTGTATTGTATTGTATAAACAACATTGGGTTTCGAATCGGAAGTCGCGGGTTCGATAGGGTACATGTCTAGTACTCGGTTTAGTTGATGGTAGGGCATTTTAAATGTCCGCCTGGCTAGCTACCACCATCTTAACTAAGTCTGCCGCCAAACAGTAATGTTAATAGCATTGTTGTAATCCGGTTGTCAGAGATAAGATAGCTAGTTCCCCATAAAAGATGGGGTTTTTGGGTCATTCATTACGCTTCCACCGTCGGCCTCATCTTCACTTAACATCAGGTGTGATTGAGGTCAAGCGCTATTCCGTTGTCCATAAAAAATGCTCTACTACGGCCAAAGTTACTCTTTTTCGTATTCTTGTAAGTACCTAATTAGAGTTAATATTTTTTGTATTCATTTCAGTTTTACAAGGATACGGATTTACATGATTTTTATTATTTCGTAGATATTATTATTTAATTTTTATTTATTTGGGCCAACAAACAGTGAAACACAATATGTAGGTACTTATAATTAATTTACAGGTAATTTTGCCACCAGCACCATTAACCACTCATTACTTTCATTTAAAAGGTCTAACAAAATTAACCCGACAAACGTTGCAGTGTATGTATAGGATGTACCTATTACGTAAAAAAAAATAAAACATTAAACTTAACAAATTTCATTCAAAAAATTTAATTTAGAAATGTAAATTTTGTGAGATGGACGTTAATGGTCGCGCGCTCTAAGTACTTTGTCACAACACACAAACACGTGCCGCGGTATCTTTGAAGACGCCGGAAGGCGACCACTCGCCGCTCGCCGCAGGCGCTTGCCCCGGCGCCGTCGCGACTTGCTGTGATTGGTACATTTAAAATTTTTAAAATGCCCTATCACCAACCAAACCGAGTACTTAAACATGTACCCCGCTGGGGATCTAACCCGCGACCTCCGAATCGTAAACCCAATGTTGTTTACATTGAGCCACGGACGCGGTTGAATTGAGACTTATAATATTCTAGTATTGTAAGTCTGTGTTTCATACCCGATGTGCTTTGCGTACTTTTATCGGTTACAGTAGGCTTGCGCTCTGCAGCCGAATCATGTAAAAAATTGCGTTCTATTGCAAAATTTGGTACCACGTAAGCGCTCTAGAAGTAAAATTAAAATAAATAAAATGTTTATTTTGAGTTTCTTGTAGTTACATATTTCACATACTTCTACCAAACTATAAATAGTTTATGGGCAGAAAATATACTCCCTTGATCTTAATATTCTTACAATGTGACTGTAACACTTTATTTAAACTTTTGTGAATTTAACAGTATTACCAGTATGCATGGTAAATGGAACATAAACATTATGTGCTTCGTTTCATATATATTTTCAAGCATGATTTGTTAAACTTTTCTAACAGGAACTTTTTTATTTTAGTCTTTTAAATGATTTAGGCAGAGTAAATTATGGTAATTACGCCTAGGTCTTCCCCTTCCTCTCTTTCCTTCAATCTTTCCCTCAATTATGTTCTTCAAAAAAATATCGTGTCGTAACAATCTTTCCTCTTCGGTTCTCAACTGTGGCTAACAGGTATCTCTTCTCCTTTACCATCACTAACACCTCTTCATTTGTTCTCTTTCGGTCCAGCTTATTACTTAAGCGTAATTACTTTGACCAAGTGAAAGAGAAGGTGAATGTCGTGTCGTTCCAAGAGGTTAAAACGTGGGCGGAAAGTAGAGAGACATGCTCCTTACTCCACCGACAAGAGCATAGCTCTTAAATTGAAGAAGAAGAAATTATGGTAACTCGATACGTCAATCTCTTAAGTATTGTATTTGATTATTTAATGATGTAATTATGTGGAATAGGCCATAAACGCGACCGTCAAATTACACAATTAACGTTAACAAAAACCTAGTTCATTTAGTATTTGCTATTCACTGACCGACCACCCTCTTTGGCTGACGCTGTGTATGTTACGTCATTTTTTTCGATTGTTTCAATTAAAATCCGAATCACGATAACTTCTGTTGTCGTCCCAACTATCAAATCTGTCACCGTGATCATAATCTCTACCACTGTGTCTTGAGTCACGCATATCTCTTTCCTCTATGTCGTCACGATAATCTGAGTGACGTGATTCTCTGTATCTATCTCTGTCATCATATCTAACTCTCCGATTGTCAATATCGTCGTAGTGCTCATCATATCGATTTTTGGCATATAGTTTAAGACGGCCCATTTTATTTTCATTTTCAAATCTGTTAACTCTGTTCTTGTTTCGTCTATCATCGTATCTATTTTTAAGTCGGGATATATAATTTTCTATCATTTCTTCAAGAGTACTGTCACGTTTGACTGTATGACCATGGTATTTGTCTGTATTTCTGTTATGGATACGATCTCCTTGTTTACTTATTGGATACTCGTGTTTTGATCCTGAGCAGTCGCGAGTTCTGCAAAATGTTGCTTTCGGTGGACATGTTTGGCGACAGTGATTTACTTTACACATCCTGTCATTTTCTAAGCCGTATACTCTCTCTACATCAGGATCTGGATTGAAATCTGCATCATTTCGTAAATTATTGCTTCGGACGTCATGTTCAATATGATTTTGGTTTGGATCGCCTGTTCTTAAAATATTCTTAAAGTCGCTACTTACACCGTTTGCATCACCTGTTCTTAATGCTTTCTTTCCTGCATCATGATATTTAGCCAGATTATCATCTATTCGTATATATTTTTGATTTGTAATAGTTGCTATACTCAGTAGAATTAGGACTTCGTATCGACCTCGCATGTTATTTATTAAATATATCAATTGTTTCATAAATATTTCCAACCTAAACCTGCAGATTTAATAAATGATTTTTGTTTTGTGAAATTGAGCATGTAATTGGAAATTGATATCAAATTATTGAAAGTAAAATCAAGTTCTCTTTGAGATAGGTAGGCTGCTTGCTTACCCGAACAAGAAATTTGTCTGCCGATGTGCTGATGTTACTAACTTTACGATTCCAAATATCTGACGTGATTGGCTCGCTCGTTAGGCCATTTGACATTTACTCGTTGCTCAATATTCTCAGTGACATTAACGATAAAGTTACATAATAATAAGAAATATTTTAACCAATGAAATCGTGCGTACCGTAAAATGAATCGTGGTTGGTAAGGCAATTTGATTAGAACAAGGGGAAACTGCTCTGATTTTATGCCGACAAAATATTTATTTTTCGAGTTTTTATAATTTAATACTGACTGGAATGTAATTATTGTAGGTACGATTACTTTCTTAAAAATTTGCTGAGCATTTTTTGCTCTATAGCTATGTCCCTGCGGAGCCATTGGGTCACTACAGTACCCAAGATCATCAAAAGGCAAGTGATCATGAACATGACATGTTATGTGGACATCTAGACAACTGTCTTGGACTATGTTATTTTTGGAGTATTTATAATTTGTTTAATTAATTAAATATCTGGTGTGATTGAGGTCAAGTACGAACCCGTTATGCATTAAAAAAAAAAGAAAAGCTAGACATAATTCAGAACCGACTTATATAATTGCAATCTTGTAGAGGTATATTAGATATGCAATTATTGCATTAATTTTATTGCATGTGTTATAGCTGAAAATGTCGTCGAGCTGCATTGGAAATAAAAATGAGAATTAATATTTTGTAACGATAATGTCCCTAAATGTTTTGAATTTAAAGAAATACCCATCAATAATAATTGAGCATTTTTTTTTAAAGAAACACATTTATCAACTTTAGCTTATTTATTTACTTAGTACTTGCGTTTTTTACAAATGCTTAATTTTAGCAATTGTTACTACATTTGCAACACTTTATTAAATGTTTTTTTTTATGCACAACGGGTTAGCACTTGACCAAATGTTTTAAGGAAATCGCGGTTATTCGTTTTTCCGAGGTATATTTATTGAATCCAATATGTTACGGGAATAGTTTTACACAATATTTATTTACCAATAACGTTAGTTTCAATTTGATAACACCAAACACATTTCAAAATTCCATTTGTCCCACGATCAACCCTCAGGTTTCAGCAGAATACCAGTGTTTTAATTGTATTTTTATTGTTTAAATTGTATTTTTCATATGTAAAATTTGTTATGTGTGTGTACATGGATGCAAATAAATTATTATCTATCTATCTATCTATCTATGTGTTTGCTACTAACGCTAACAGGTTAGAAATTAATTACTTTTAAAAATTAGCTTAACTCTATAAAGTTTAAAAACCTGAGTATTATTCTTGGTTAAGTTAGCACAATCAAGATTGTAGTACAAATGTCCGAGGGGTGGGAACCTGGTGATCTGTGCCACAGGTTCATCCTATTACAGACGCCAGATTCTCACAAATAACTTATGTGAACAAATGATTGTCAAAATCAAAATCAAAATCAAAATAACCTCCATATTTAGTATAAACAAGTACGTTTTGTAATATTTGTGAGAATGAAAATAAATACATACTTACTTACTTACTTACTTACTTACTTACTATGTATCAGAGTTGTGTGAATGCAAAAAAATTACAAATTTGTACTCAAACTTACATGCAATTAATTCATTTCATTTTCTTTTTACTTCATTATAGGTAGACTGCCCTGAATTTTTACAGGTATCCAAAACCAACTGTTTATCTGGGACACATACTTGAGCTAAATCGCAGAGGGATACTGTGGTGAAATTTTTAACCCCCTCCGTGGATCAATGTAACATAGGGTTTACGAATCGGAGGTCGCGGGTCCCCAGTTTGTACATGTTTAAGGTTTGGTTGGTGGTAGGGCATTTTAAATGTCCTCCTGGCTAGCAACGATCATCTTATCTAAATCTGCCGCCAAACAGCAATGTTAATAGCATTGTTGTGTTCCGTTTGTCAGAGATAAGATAGCCAATTTCCCAAATAAGGCTCTGGCAGAATGATCAGCGCTGTGGGTTTCATCCGCAGCATTATGCTGAGCCAGATCCCTTTCACTGGCCTGACACAGGGCACACCATGTAAAATTCCTAGTTGTTATTTTAAAATAGTATAATCTAAGTAAGTGTATCATGTGTCTTCAGTGAATAAAGCTATTCTATTCTATTCTATAAGCTATTCTAAATATTTCGGGTTTCCGGATCAGTGTGCTTCCACCTTCGGCCTCATCTTCATTCATTCAATCATTTTGACGACCTGTTTGGTGTAGGGGCTAGCTCAACTCTGGCCACTATACCAAAAGGTTGCTAGGGGCATAATGTTTGTGTGATGAATATGGACATTTGCACCCAAGTTATGGATGTTTTCATTTATAATAAGCATTTATTTTACAAAAAAAAATGTATTTATGTAGTATATCAACCATCTGGTATCCGCAATACAAGCCTATAGTTGCTTAAAGTGGAACTAGATAGCGCTGTGTGTATGTCTAAGGATATTTTATTTTTATTTATTTATTCATTTAACATCAGGTGTGATTAAGGTCAAGTGATAACGCGTTGTGCATAAAAAAAATATATCAATGATTACGGAACCTTAAAAAATTTGGTAGGGTTATTTGCATTGCTACAACTAGGTCAACAAGCGGCTAGTGTTACCTACTCAAACAATTAAAAAGAAATGGGGGACAGTTAAAAAATTTTTAATACTCTACAGGCACTTGCAAATATCCATGCACCTTCATATCTATCGGGAGAGCATAATGCAAGTGAATCTCCTTCTCTGGATCCAACACTTCGATTCCGCCGCTCCGTCTCCTCGGGACTTTACCATGAAGATGGTCGACTAACCCCAACCATCTTCTCCTGTTTTTCTTCCTTTCGTAAGCTTTCAAATTTCTTTCGTATTCTTTCACTTCTAAGTCATCTGCGCTGTCATTTTTTTCTTGATTATTGTTATTTTCGTCTAAGTCCTCGTTCTCATAGTCTGCTTCCCTTCTGGGTTGCTTTCTGTCTGTGAGTCGATTCTCCACGGAGCCGTCTGACCTGATGTTCCTTCTCTCCGGTTCGTCGTTGAAGTATGTGTTTTGGAATTGTAGTACTGAGGTCAGGTCAAACCTGTCGTTGTCATCCCCAAATCGGACATCTGGCTGCATGCCTGATTCCACCTCATACTGGCTGAGGGTTGGTGAGATGGCGCCTAAGATGATTAAGTATATGGAAATCTGAAATGTTTAATATTTTTAGTCAGCTAATTGCGCCACGTGTTTGACCACGGAACGCGTGCATAAATAAAAAAGAGGACAAGTGCGAAGACTCGCACTTGTCCTCTTTTTCTTCGCGCTAGTCAGACGACTAGCGCACCGAGGATTCCGTTCAAACAAACTTGTACGTATTTTTATGATTAACTGGTTACGCATTTGACCACAATCTCACCTGATGGATATATATTTTTTCGACATAATATTAGATTTTCAAAAATGTACTGTGACGAAAAGGTTAGAATATTATACTCTTTAAATCTGTCTCTAAGTGACACTACAGGTCTCAATTGAGAAATTGCGTGAACGGCTTTTTGTAAAACAAAGATTGTATTTATATCCGCGGCATTTCCCTACAGCCAAATCGGAACGTCTAACTGCACTAGGACAGACCCACGGACATGGCGCGAAACTATAAGGGTTCCTTATTCACTACAGAACCCTAAAAAGTTAATTATGTATAAGGTAATTGAAGGAGTTTTTCAGTGATTTGTACCAAAATTGTAATTATTATCTTACCATTCTCCCGTATACATAGCACCAAGCCAAAATCAAGAGCCATGATTATGGAAGCGGCTGTAACGAATGAAATTTTATGATTCGAACAGTAATGAAGTTTGAAATTAGAATTTTAGTTTACAAGATAACGGCTCTGCCACACACGTTTCTCGAACCTTGCACATTTATGTGTCTTGCGTTGCGTGATCGTATTCGTCACTGACGATTTCAGGGGCTTGTTTTTAAAAAGGTACAATGTTTTGACACTGATGTTCAATTGGCTAATCACAAGACGCTAATCCTTCGACGTCATCTTTGTCATAGTCTTATAGAAGTAGTACTCTTTGCCGGAATCTATTAGGAAAGCTCAATCTTTAAATATTTTTAAATTTCAAGTCAAAAACCACTACTTGGGTCTCTGTCTTTTTCCTTTTCGTTAACTCCCGCCTCGTGAACATTAGTTGACTATCTATAAGTGTTTCTAGCGATTGTGTTTTATACTATTTGTAGTGGTAGAGCCACGCTGTAAGGTACCTATTAGCTTGCAGCATGAATGGGCCGGCTCGACCGGGGAAGTACCACCCTCTCGCAGAAGACCGACGTCTGAGTAGTGGCATTTTGCCACTGCGCTTCGTCCGGTGAGCGAGGGCGCCGGAGGCCCACCTTCCAGTCTCTCTCCAGAATGGTAGCGGTATTTAAAGAGTTAGTACCCCAGGAGGGTACGAGCACTATTAGTGCTGGAGAATCCCTCATCGCTCAGGCTGCCCTACTTATTCTGGGGTGGACACCTTCCTCAAAGGCCGGCAACGCATCTGTGACACTTTTGGTGTTGCGGGTGTCCATGGGCGGCGGTGATTGCTTTCCATCAGGTGACCCGCATGCTCGTTTGCTGCCCTCTCATAAAAAAAAAAAAAAATAATTAAATATTTATATATTATATATTATAAAAATAAATAAATAAAATAAAACTTCTTTATTTCAGACTTTGGGTCCATATTTTGTTAGTAACAATTTACCCTTAACCTATGTTAGTTTTTATTTTTCATTTTACAAAAATGCGAAAACTTCGATGCTGTGACATCCAGTGCTTTGTGTAGCGACTGTCCAGCCTATCAGCAATGACTGCCAGGAGGCTGTTGGTGCTGCCGCGCAGCCTGTGCAGCGCCGCGGCAGCACGTGCGCGGAGCACGGCGTGAAAGCCGTCTACTCGCGCGTCCGCGAACATGCCCGAGGCGCTACACCAGCGCGGCAGCCCCAGCAGCGCCCTGAATGCATTATTATATTGTACCCTGAGGGCGCTCAGCGATTTTTTCCAATAATCAGTCCACAGATTACAGGTGTATATAGGTAGGGGTATAGATAGGTACACTTATAGATTATTATTATTATTATTACGAGCCCATACTGTCCCACTGCTGGGCAAAGGCCTCCCTCAAGAATATAGATTAAGTAAATATATTATTAAGTAAGTTGATATAATATAATATTATTATTATATTTATCCATACTTATCTATAATTATTTCTTTAGTTGGTAGTATCGTGCACCCTACCTGTTTTTCTACCTACAAATGTCCCATAGCTGTGAGTTGTCTGGAGGAGATCGCTTTTAGTGGTAAGACCGCCTAATTGTGTTCTATTGTTATCATCAAAAAATATTGTATTTTTTTTGCGCAATAAAGAGTCAGTACCAACCCGTTGTGCATAAAAAAAAAGAGTATTTGTATTGTATTGTATTACTGTGTGCGTATGGACTGGGTCTTTGAGACAATCAAAATGTCACCACTTCATTAGTGTTTTAACACTAACTTTAGTTAATGACCCAAATGTAAAAAAATACAACACTGAGTCTTTGTCTCTGTAAACGAATAGATGTTATAAATAAATAATAATAAATATCCTTAGACATACCACAGCGCCATCTAGTTCCACAGTAAGCAACTATAGGCTTGTGTTGTGGATACCAGATGGTTGATATACTACATTTTTGCTTTTGTAAATAAATACTTATTATAAATGAAAACATCCATAACTCGGGTACACATGTCCGTATTCATCACACAAACATAAGCCCCTAGCGGGATTTGAACCCGCAACCTTTTGGTATAGAGAAAATCAGTGTTTTGTTCTTTGGACAATCACACACACTGGGCTATGACCCATTTGTCCTACTGCAGCATACTTACCTTTTAAGTTCTTTTTAAGAAATACTTTTAAAATTTTATGTATATGTGTGATTGGAGTAACAAATAAACGATCTATCTATCTATCTATCAGAGTTGCTAACCACTACACCAAACAGGTCGTCAATCACTACCACAGAAAACTGACAAAAAATCTTTTAAGTATAACACATATAATTATTACTCGTAAAACTCATATTTGTAAATTATTTATTTATTTATGTATTTATTTACAAAAAAAATATGTATTTGTGTAGTTTATCAACCATCTGGTATCCATAATACAAGCCTAGTTGCTTAGTGTGGAACTAGATGGCGCTGTGTGTATGTGCAAAGATATTTATTCATTTATTTATTTATCAATCAAATCAATCAATCAAATACACTTTATTGCACAAAATTCTACAATACACTTCTTAAATATAGCTTATTTACATGAAATCAACAGCATTATTACAAATTCTTAAACAGTAATAAATAAATAAATAAAATATCCTTAGACATACACACAGCGCCATCTATTTCCACAGTAAGCAACTATAGGCTTGTGTTGTGGATACTAGTTGATATACTACATAAATACATTTTTTTTGTAAATAAATACTTATTATAAATGAAAACATACAAATGTCCGTATTAATCACACAAACATATGCCCCTAGCGGGATTCGAACCCGCAACCTTTTGGTATAGTGGTCAGAGTTGATAACCACTACACTAAACAGGTCGTCAATCACTACCACAGAAAAGTGACCAAAAACATGCGAGTATCTTTTAAGTATAACAAATAGAATTATTAGTCGTAAAACTCATATTTATAATATATTTATTTATTTACATGAAATCAACAGCATTATTACAAATTCTTAAACAGTAATAAATAAATAAATAAAATATCCTTAGACATACACACAGCGCCAGCTAGTTCCACAGTAAGCAACTATAGGCTTGTGTTGTGGATACCAGATGGTTGATATACTACATAAATACATTTTTTTTGTAAATAAATACTTATTATAAATGAAAACATACAAATGTCCGTATTAATCACACAAACATATGCCCCTAGCGGGATTCGAACCCGCAACCTTTTGGTATAGTGGTCAGAGTTGATAACCACTACACTAAACAGGTCGTCAATCACTACCACATAAAAGTGACCAAAAAACATGCGAGTATCTTTTAAGTATAACAAATAGAATTATTAGTCGTAAAACTCATATTTGTAAATTATTTATTTATTTACATGAAATCAACAGCATTATTACAAATTCTTAAACAGTAATAAATAAATAAATAAAATATCCTTAGACATACACACAGCGCCAGCTAGTTCCACAGTAAGCAACTATAGGCTTGTGTTGTGGATACCAGATGGTTGATATACTACATAAATACATTTTTTTTGTAAATAAATACTTATTATAAATGAAAACATACAAATGTCCGTATTAATCACACAAACATATGCCCCTAGCGGGATTCGAACCCGCAACCTTTTGGTATAGTGGTCAGAGTTGATAACCACTACACTAAACAGGTCGTCAATCACTACCACAGAAAAGTGACCAAAAAACATGCGAGTATCTTTTAAGTATAACAAATAGAATTATTAGTCGTAAAACTCATATTTATAATATATTTATTTATTTACATGAAATCAACAGCATTATTACAAATTTTTATACAGTAAACAGTAAACTAATATCAAACTTATGCCATTTAATGATTCTTAATATTTTACAGACAATGCTTCCTCATGGATACGGGCAGCGCAGGACCGATCGTTGTGGAGATCCTAAGGGGGAGGCCTTAGTCCAGCAGTGGACGTCTTTCGACTGACATGATTAATGCTTAATCTTTAGAATATTGTAGTTTTTTCATGTACCGACCGACCGACATGAGATTTTAAATGTGACCGATTTATAGACTAGAAAAATTAGGCGCGGTGGTTTGCGCCATTTATTCATTCAGTAATCCTATTAGTTCTCGAGGATTCTCAGAGTTGGCGCTGTTTTCTTTACTAAGAAAAGCGCGAAAAAAAATTTTGGCGCGACCAATTATCTAATCAATGGCAACGCTATTTTAATTCTTACTTGGTCTGGTAGGTACTATTTGTTAGGTTATTCGTCTGTACACCATAGTCACACTTTCATATGTATGTATTTCGTCGATTTCTTTCATGAATTGTATGGACAATGTCAAATATTTTCAATGTTCGTAAAAACAATGTGAATAGTTTTGGAACGCGCCAACGCCAACTTGTGGGCGGGAAAACCAATGCGACGGACTAGGGATGCCAATGGCTTATGTATTACTTGTACTAATCGATCAAACTATTCGTACATATCGATTTATTAACACTCGAACCAATCTGAACGATGGTTTTAAAAGATATGGAACGATCCAGTGTAAGAAGTCACTAATTATATTACAATGGCGTCGATTCGGATGTACACCAATTATACTAAACTAAAACCAGTTTTGGAGTGGTGCCGTCGCATCGTACTGTTCCAGGGAGAAAAAGACAGCACTACTCTAAAACTGGTTTTAGTTTAGTTTAGTTGGTGTATATCCGAATCGACGCCAATGTTGATACAAGGCCATCAAATTATCTAAGCTAAAGCACGTTAATAAGCAGCTACTCAAAGAAGACATGTTTAGATTTTATGTTTTAGAAAAAAAATTATTGTTATGACGAGGGATGAAAAGCATATTACTAATAGTGATGAATATGGACCTCGATGGATGGAAAGAAAGAGGAAGACCACGGAAAAGATGGATGAATTGTGTGATTGTCAAATCACCCATTTGACCGAAAAGGGCGTGAATGATGAGGTAACGGCTGATAGAGGAGATTGGAAGAAAAAGAAGTACTGCGCCGACCCAAAATAAATTGGGACCAGACCAAGAAGGTGACGATGATCTCAGTTCTGTCATATAGAATGATAGATAAACTTTACAGTTAGTTAGCGTTACAGTTACAGACACAGTTACCCTATACATACTACTCTGTCAAGAAAGTACCGAGAAAAGATCAATAATACATAAAATGTTAGTTTTTCATCCAAATTTATTTTATCACCTTCAAAGTATGCTCCTTCAGAAAAGATACACTTATAAATAAATAAATAAATAAATAAAAATATATTTATTCATCCACTTAAAAAAAAATTATACTACATGATCATTAATTACAGTTAAATTTTCTAACGTAGTGGACAAATAGGTTGGAGCCTCAGCAAAATAGCTGTTTTTCAGTCTCCACCTCATGCATTCTCTGATAACAGAACGATATAAATAGTAATCCAATCGTGAAAATATTTTTTAAACGCTTTTTCCGCAATTGAGTTCAGTTCTCTCCTTTATGTCTTCTACCGAATGAAAGCGGGTGCCACGAATTAGAGTTAATGATAATAAATTATTATATTGTTAACATGCTCACTGCGTACGCATTCACACTTCACACTAACACATACACGTACTCAAACACACTCACTCTCTCATTTTCACGCACACACATTCCTACATAGATTTAAATTCATTTCATTATTTGTAGCAACTGATCCTTAAGTATCGGAGTTTGGGCGCTGATACCTGCGACTCAGTCTTATGACTAATGCGGTTATCAACGTGCAATGCTGTTTATGTAAAATTGTTTATTTGCAAATAAAAATTTTTGTATTTGTATTTGTAATTAGACTTTAGGAAAAAGAAAGAAGTCGGCTGGAGTCATATCTATGGTAGATAAGGTGGTTGCTCGATGGATTTTGTTGAGATGTTAGTCAAAAATTCGTTCACAATGAAGGCCTTGTGCGAAGGCGCATTATCGCGGTGCAAAACCCCAGAATTATCTTTCCACAATCTAGCCTTTTTGGTCGAATTTGCTCTCTTAAATTGTACGGATCTTCTCATGACACACAGCAAGTTCGGCGGCTATATCTCTCAAAGTTGAAAGGGGCTTTTCATGACATGAAATAAACTAGTTATACCTATACACAAAACTACGGGCTTTAAACGGTGCTTTAAATACAGAGCATCAAAGATTTGGAATGATATCCCTTCACCATTTTCATAACACCAAGAATCAATATAGTGTTAAATATTTCCAGGCATCATTATTACGCAAACACAAAATATCAATCAATGTTAAAACTAATCACATAATCGACAAATCTGTTGGAAATAAAAATAGGGTCAGTCAGTATGTCCAAGACCACCGCTAAACTAAACGTTTAGTTTTTCCTTCCATGTGAAGCTAACATATCGCATTTTGGGAGTGGTTTTAGTTCTTTTAAATTATTGAAATAGATATCAAATCGTATCCAGTAACTCGATTAATTTACAAGCGGTTATCGCATACATCACTATGAAAAGCGCGGGGAAAAAATGCAAATGGCGGCGGGCGGGCGGCGTGACGTCACGTCCGCCGCCAGATGGCGCGCGTGTGTTCCTGCTGATGTTGTTATAATTACATTCGCGGTTGTTTTATTGCTGTCGGGGAGTTTTTCCGTTCTAAAATGTGACGCTATGTCCATCTGGCTGGCGGTTGTCGAGGTCTAAACTATTTCTGCAGGTACCGTGAAACAGGTACAAAATTATAGTTAGATAACAATGAAGTTCATCATAATCTCCATCCCATTCCATAGTCCGTAGTATTGTAATTTTAAATAATATTATATATTTACCAAATCTTCGCAAACGGATATGGTAAGTGGGCCACATCAACGACAATAAATACGTATACGTATGGCTAACTATAGTGCTGTAAGTTAGAAATAGTTATAAATATAAGAAGAAGAATACGTCGATATACTTTCAGTAATCAATGGCTTTCAGTGTTTAGGGATTATTGTTTATGGCAGGGTTACCTATCACGAATGCGATTTTTTTTTTCGAAACGTTTCCCATATTTTTGTATTCTATAGAAAAAAAAACGCGAAACCAGTTTTTAATAAAAAAAAAAAAGAAAGAAAGAAAATTATTTATTTGTTTGATTTTGGGTATACAGATAAAGGTCTTATTTTGTAGATAGGTGAGTAGTCCAACAAAATCTGCCTGTTAGGGCGTACAAATATTTAAAATATAAAAATAGAATTAAACAGACACGCTTAACGACAACATTGTGTTAACCCTGAATAACTTGAAATATTACAATGTTACATTTAAAACTGAATTAATATCATCTCACCTCATATATGTTGTGTCAAATACAATTAAATAACAATACATAACAATATGTCAATTTAACTAATTATTAATAATGTCAGATTCTCTCCGAAACATTACATTACGTTACAAACGTTACATTTCACCGAAAATGCAATTTTCAGAAGTTCGAATGTACGATATTCAAATGTTATTTAAAAGGCAATGCCTACCCTTAGAAATTATAAGCTTACCTCGAAATGCAATGTCAATACAGCTAATTGATTTTGATGTGACCAGAAATATTCTAAACAATTACGAGGATCGCTTTAAAAAATACAAGTACAAAATAATAACTTACTGTAAGTTATTATTTTGTAGTTGTATTTTTTCTCATTTAATAGCAAATTTTACTATTCTGCGTACCCTGTGACAAAACCCTGTGCACGACACTGGCGAACTTTAAATTAATTTTATAATCATACTTCGTACTCCTATGAGGGTGACATGTTCAGCACATGAACAAACCCTCCTTAAAAAAAAGAAAAAAAAAACGCGATGTAGTTTAAAAAAATAACATGTTGACTTTCAATACCTTTATCGCCTCCGTGGCTCAATGTAAACAACATTGGGTTTACGATTCGGAGGTCGCGGGTTCGATCCCCAGCGGGGTACATGTTTAAGTACTCGGTTTGGTTGGCGGTAGGGCATTTTAAATGTCCGTCTGGCTAACTACCACCATCTTATCTAAATCTGCCGCCAAGCAGCAATGTTAATAGCATTGTTGTGTTCCGGTTGTCAGAGATACGATAGCCAGTCCCCCAAATGTGTTGGGTTTCCGGGTCAGTACGCTTCCACCTTCGACCTCATTTTCACTTAACATCAGGTGTGATTGAGGTCAAGTACCAATCCGTCGTGCATAAAAAAAAGGGATATTTTTGTTATCCTATATTGAATAAAATAGTAAAATATTTTGGACTTTTGACTTTCCGTTCTTATTGTTGTACATTTGATAAATCTCCAAATTGGTAGCTTTTGAGATATGATGCTGGAGGAGAATGGAACCTATCAGCGGGACAGAGAAGAAAACGAACGAAGAGGTTTTAAATATAGTAAAGGAAAAAAGGAAATTGTTGGGAGTAATTGAGAATAGAAGAGGGAAAATGCTGGGACACCGTATACGACATGATGATTATATCAAAACCATAATAGAAGGAAGAATAGAGAGGAAAAGAAAAAGAGGAAGACCGAGAATAAGCTACATGCAGCAGATAAAAGAGAAGTTGAACGTCGTGTCGTATCAGGAGGTCAAGAGGAAGGCGGAGAGCAGAGAGATATGGAAAAATCTCCACCGACAAGAGCATGGCTCTTAAATCAGACGATGATGATGACTTTCCGTTCGTAGGTAATCAGTGTGAGCTGTATATGCTAATGAATGAGTGAAAACAAAGATATGGAACGAACAAGAGTGACAATGATAACTATCTCAAAATAATGGCGGTTCGATTTATGATTAAATGTTGTCGAAGATTGGAGCATTTTCACCAATAACAAATTGATCGACGCTCATGGCAGTGCCCAGGTCAGGTTTTAATAACAAATATTACGTACGAGGAACGCGTAGAGAACTACGACTTCGACCTAAATCAATTGGGTATGGATTTATAATTGTACTCAGGTATATAATATGCCTAAAGATTTTGTTTTTAATAATTTACTTTTATCCTGTGGTAATATTTACGACCACCCTGTGGAACGGACTTACTGCAGCGGTATTCCCGAACGAATACGACATTGGAACCTTCAAGAAACCTACACCTTCCTCAAAGGCCGGCAATGCATCTGTGACCCTTTTGGTGTTGCGGGTGTCCATGGGCGGCGGTGATTACTTTCCATCAGGTGACCCGCATGCTCGAATGCCGCTCTCTCATATAAAAAAAAAATATCATTTATATTTTCTGCATTTTGTATATTTCTGGTTTTGATATGTAGGTAATAAAGGCAGAATATTGTGAGCAAAAGTCAATGATTGTGTACAAGTGAAGGTAAGTGTTACTGAGCTTTCGTGTTCCCTCAAAAAGACGCACAAATTTTCCGTGAGGCATTGTCACTTTGCGGAAGATGAAAATATAATTTATTATATAATTAGTGACTACCTGAATGACAAACACGCTTGGTGTACTTCGACCAGCTCCTCAAAATTATAAAATTGTATTAGTTATATACTTTATTTTTTTTAAAAAAAAGGACTACAATGACCCAGTGGGTTTCTTGCGCCGCTTGTTTTCCCACAGATGTTTTCCCTTTCCGAAGCGGTAGTAGCTTGGACATACAGACTGACAGATAAATGCAATAAACTTTTTGCATTTCCAGTAGATTTAAATTGACATTCAACAAATGATATCATGTATCTTATGTTGAAATAAATGCTTGAAGTTTGAAGTTTGAACTTAAATAACCGAGTTATTATTACTCTTCGTGTCAGCAGGCTGAGGGTTGCCGATAGTAGGAAGAACACGTTACGTCAAATCACAAAGGTAGACCACCAACAATACTGGTCCAATTTAAACACATGCAAGCATGTCCCGACGATCAGCACCAGGTTGTCACGGAAGCTGCTACATCTACAGAGGCCCCAACTCAGACTCCTCATCGGAGCTATAACTGGCCATGCACTATTAAACAAACACTTGTTTACTCTAGGTGTTACAGACAGCCTCCTGTGCAGAGCGTGCAGGGAAATGAAATGAAATAAAATGAAATGTTTATTTGCTACGGAATTTGGTACATTTTTTATTTATGCATAACGGGTTGGTACTTGACCTCAATCACATGAAGTTCTTAAAGCTTTAATTGTCTCCGCAAATTCTACCACTGTATGGTGTTGCAAATATTGTCTAGAGTTAATTCCTCTAAATAATGGTATAATTTATTTCTATACTAAATAATTTTAATTTATAAATAGTTCATTAAATAAATAGGTATACAATGTCAAAGATTAGTTAAAATTGATAATGTCAGGATAATGGAGGCGGAAGAAACTGCCGCACATGTCATCTTAAGATGTCCACGTATGGCAGTATACAGAGCACAACACCTCGGGACGCCGGGGTCGCTTCGAGAAGTCGTCGGCAACATCAGGGGTCTGCTAGGCTCCTTGGAGAGACTGGGTTGGCAAGAGTAGTGTCAGCAACCCATCACGCAAAATTGGCGCAAGCTGCGTCGAGTTGCGGAAATCAAACCTATAACCTACAGTACGAAAAAGGACTCTAGACTTGGTATGTGTGAGTGGCGATCTAAGTGTGTTTTGTAGTTCGTGATAATAAGGCGTTTCCATCTTCCTTATAATAATCAAGACAAAACAATTAAACCATCTGTTAGCAGTTCAAACACATATACCTAGACACCTGTTTATATATTCTACATAGAGCACGTGACCATTATGATACAGTGTGTGAAAACAAGAACACTTGCGAACATACAGCTGCGGGTATAAATTTTTCAACCAATCGTGCGCTTCTTAACAATAATGAAAAATCGATGTGGAAACGAATGGACACTCGTATATAAAGATAGGGGCAAAATTATAATTTTGCTCCCTAGGATAGAAAACTGCCGTGTGACTATGATTATATTATCCATTGACAAACCAACTGTGTTAAAAGCTAAATACCTTTGAAACGGCTTAACGGATTTCCATAAAATAAGTCTAAGAATCAACATTCGAAAAAAAAACACTTTTCGAATTAGTTCAGCCGTTTTGACGCTACAATGGTGTCGATTCGGATTTACACCAACTAAACTAAAACCAGTTTTAAAGTAGTACTGTCTCTTTCTCCGTGGAACAATACGATGCGACGGCACCACTCCAAAACTGGTTTTAGTTTAGTTCAGTTGGTGTACATCCGAATCGATACCATTGCTAACTTAAAATTCATCAAACTTTGCTTAGAACCTGTCCCTGTTTAGTCTTAATAATGTTAAAAAAGCGCACTGACACTGAAAAAATCCAAATCGGTAAATTTTGTCCGCGAGGATGGAATGGATGGCATTCTAATGCACAAACAAGAGAACAAAAAGTTTTAATGTATCCCTCCTAGATATTTAAGTACATATTTTATAATTACAACGACCTCAAAATTTGCATTACACACACCTTTGCAGGTTTTCGTAAGCGGCACAGTTAAGATTTAAAATGATGTGTTCGAATCGACGATTGAAAATTCGATTGAAAAAAAAACGAATTAGGAGGATATTCACGTGCCGTACCGCGCCGTCTATCTACAATTTTCATGGAAAACTGCGCGCATCGGGCGGGCGTCTCTCGCCCTCTTCCAGTCGCCCGGCGAGCGCGCTTCTGCACGCACGCTTTTCCCGCTCTATTTATTAACGTCACTCTGACAGATCGCGTTCGGAATTCGACAATTTAGAAAAATAATTTTTTATTTTCTATATTAGGTTTTTTAGCGTGTAACTGTTTATGTTGTTTTATTTTGTGCCAAAGTGATTTATAATAGTGTGTGCACTGTGAGAGACTGCTATAAAACGAGGGAAAGCTGCTGGCTGTCAGCTGTCAAAACCGTTGAGGTAAGCGATGAAATTATAATTTATTGGTCCGCTATAAATTAGCAATGCTGCATCAAAAAGATTCTATGTCAAATGCATTAATAATTTTGACTAACCATGACGATTCGGGCTTGAGATCATTTTCAAATAAGCGTTTTAATTCTTTTTTTTTTTAATTGAATTTTTTATTTTTATGCACAAGTTTTTTAGTAATTTTATAATAGGGACACTCGAGTTGCGAATTTAAGCCCCTACTCACTCGGCTTGGGGGGTGACTCGGGCACATTCAAGTATCAGAAAATGATTTCACTTGCGAAAAACCTAAATATTAAATTCCCATCTCTACGGCCAGGTATAAGTATATATTTTTATGAATATTCATTTAAATTCTCAAAATAACGAACTATCAGTGGCATTTTGGAAAAGAGTTGCGAGGGCACTATTTACGAATAGTCATATTTTTCAACATCACACCTGTGTGTGTACCAACAAAAATTGGAACAAAATACTATATCTCTTGAGGTTTAAATAATCATCAGAGGATAAGGTTTTTAACCGATTTCTAATCAAGGAGGTTCTCCATTCGACTGTATTTCTTTTGTACGTTTGTTACGTGATATCTTCGTCAATTGTGAACTGGTTTTGATGATTATTGTTTTGTTTGCTAGGATTTATTAGGCCCTATGTAAAACCGGATGCATTTCGGAGATAGCGCATAGAACCTTATTGATGGCGGTTGTTTTACCAATTTTGGCAATTCAATTATATTTAATTTTCTGTCTGACATAGAAACTTGTTCTCATCATTCTTGAATTTAGATTTTTTCGGTATATAATATATAAATCCGGTATATACGTATATAAATCCCAACTAATTTTATAAATGCGAAATTTTGTGTGTGTATGTCTGTAACCTCTTTACGCCTAAACGGCTGGACAGATTTGGTTAGTAGACATACATTTTTCTTTTCTTTCTTTAAAATAATTAAACACACCGCGCCATCTAAGTTCCAGTTCCACACTAAGCATTAGGCTTGTATTATGGATTACCGATGGTTGATAAACTATACACAAATACATTTTTTTTTGCAAATAAATACATATAATAATGAAAAACATCCATAACTCAGGAACACATGTCTGCATTCATCATACAAACATATGCCCCTTGCGGGATTCGAACCCGCAACCTTTTGGTACAGCAGTCAGAGTTTCTAACTACTACACCAAACAGGGCGACAAAATCGTCCATATTGAGACCTGGATTAACATATAAGCTACTTTTTATCGTGGAAGAGATTGGTTACTGTAGGATAGGTATTAGTGGGATTGCTTTTGAGTCAGAGTGACAAATTTGGAAGTAGAACGAATTCTACGCGGTCGAAGTCGCGGGTCACAGCTAGTATATTCATAAAGTGACCCCTGTTTCCCAAAGACTACCACTTGCTACGATCCTGACACACCTCTTTTGCTAGCTTTAGCTAATATATTCATAAAGTAACCATTGTTTCCCAAAGACTACCACTTGCTACGATCCTGACACACATCTTTGGTAGGCTTTAGCTAGTATATTCATAAAGTCACCTCTGTTTCCCAAAGACTTCCACTTGCTAAGATCCTGACACACATCTTTTGCTAGCTTTAGCTAGTATGTTCATAAAGTCACCCCTGTTTCCCAAAGACTATCACTTGCTACGATCCTGACACACCCCTTTTGCTAGCTTTAGCTAGTATATTCATAAAGTCACCCCTGTTTCCCAAAGACTATCACTTGCTACGATCCTGATACACCTCTTATGCTAGTTTTAGCTAGTATATTCATAAAGTCACCCCTGTTTCCCAAAGACTATCACTTGCTACGATCCTGACACACCTCTTGTGTTAGCTTTAGCTAGTATATTCATAAAGTAACCATTGTTTCCCAAAGACTTCCACTTGCTACGATCCTGATACACCTCTTTTGTTAGCTTTAGCTAGTATATTCACAAAGTAACCATTGTTTCCCAAAGACTTCCACTTGCTACGATCCTGACACACCTCTTTTGTTAGCTTTAGCTAGTATATTCATAAAGTAACCATTGTTTCCCAAAGACTACCACTTGCTACGATCCTGACACACCTCTTTTGTTAGCTTTAGTTAGTATATTCATAAAGTAACCATTGTTTCCCAAAGACTACCACTTGCTACGATCCTGACACACATCTTTGGTAGGGTTTAGCTAGTATATTCATAAAGTCACCTCTGTTTCCCAAAGACTTCCACTTGCTACGATCCTGATACACCTCTTATGCTAGTTTTAGCTAGTATATTCATAAAGTCACCTCTGTTTCCCAAAGACTTCCACTTGCTACGATCCTGACACACCTCTTTCACTCTCATAAAGTTGTTCATACAGACACGTCCGTTTAAGGTACTCTTGATTTAGCCTTTCTTTGAGACGTCCCCGATTTTATCGTGGTACCCTGCCATCACTACCATTCCCATTGGCTTCCAAACTCTACCTGGGTATAAGACTTTCCCTTGAAACGATTTTGATAGCTTTTTATTTGAGGATTTGCCCTAATTGGCAGTATTTTGGGATTTGTATTTATTTATCTATTTTTTTTAACCTTTATTTAATTTAGGGACTTGAATCCTTCTAGACATGACAGTCCCATCGTACCCTGATCAAGATTCACTGATGAGAAGATACAAACATATTATATAATAATCTGGCCGCTATTGATCCAGCTTTACCCAAAATTGATTGATTAAAATCTTCGGATTACTAGGCGTGGGGTGGGATTCCACCCGTATGTAGTAACATACCGAACATTCATACTAAACGGTTCGACTATTCATTCATAATGCGAATAGCCAAGGTATGGAACTCCCTTCCATCGTCAATCTTTCCTGAATCCTGCAACCTTGAAACCTTGGGATCTTCAACAGCAGAATGAATAGGCATCTACTGAGATCGCGTGCTTCAATTTCGGCCACATCGTAAGTTTCCATCAGGTGAGATTGTGGTCAAACGCGTATCAAGTTAATCATAAAAAACCATTGCTTAACTTTGCTAAGAACAAATAGCGAATGCGAGAAACGAGTGCTTAAGAAAATTCAAAAATTCACCACAAGCAGTCGGACAGCAAGAGAAACTCTTCAAGTTTATTGCATTGTGGGGATAAATAAAATTGTTATTAGTTTCCATAAAGCCGCGGCACCTGGCCTCACGCACGGCATCAGCTGCTGCGGCCAATATACTGGCATTAAACCACACAACCTCTGCGGCATCAAACGCGACGCGTTTTGTTACCGACTCGACGATTTTCTCCTTCTATAATAGGTATTTTTAGTGAAACAAATCAAATCAAATCAAAATATTTTATTTCATAGGATAAAATTATCACTTGAAAACGTCACCATTAATATTACATTTAAATTTACGGCTCATTCACAAAGCTGACTCCCCAGAGAAGAACGAGCAAGAAACTCTAGGGTTGCTCTTTTAAAGATTATGGGTTACAATTTGTGATTTCATAATTATATGAATAATAAGACAGCTATGTCCATGCTTGCTTATCATTCAAATAGTCAGTGATTTTATAATAGCCTTTTGTTAATAATTTCTGTTTTAAGACTGCTTTAAATTTATGTAAAGGCAAATTTTGAATGTCTACTGGAACCTTATTATAAAAGCGTATACATTGCCCTTTTAACGATTTACTAACTTTATGAAGTCGGCTAACATAAACGGATAACTGGTTCTTATTCCTTGTATTAACATTGTGCCTATCACTATTTTGAGCGAATAAGGTTATATTTTTTTTGCATATAACAAATTCTCATAAATATATTGAGAAGTCATTGTTAAGACATTAATTCCCTTAAACTTATCTTTAAGAGACACTCTAGGTCCTAATTTATAAATGGCACGAATAGCCCGCTTCTGCAGAACAATACATTGTGTGTTCTTCTACTTTTCAGTCAATTAAATAGTATAGGAGTTGGTCAATGTATACAATATAGGTCGCGGGTTCGATCCATAGCGGGTTACATGTTTAGTACTTGGTTTGGTTTCCAAACAGCAATGTAATAGCATTGTTGTGTTCCGGTTGCCAGAGATAAGATAGCCAGTCTCCCAAATAAGATGGAGATTCCGGGTCAGTAAGCTTCCACCTTCGGCCTTATCTGCACTTAACATCAGGTACGATTGACGTCAAGTGCTAAACCGTTGTGCGTAAAAAAATTACAGCGAATAGACATTCGTAATCGCTAACATATGACAATGAGCTACTAAAAGAGATAGCTTCATACATTCTATTAAACGCTTTTTATCCCAAATATCCCAAACATTAAATGTTTAATGCTTTAAACAATATCAACGGTTTACCATTCGTCCTACACAAAAATACACACAATAGATAGCGAGCTTTATTTTGTAGGTACACAGGACCCGTTGTGCATAAAAAAAAATACAATCTAATAGAATAATCTGACATGTATTCGTAGCCTTATAATCAGAATTAAAACAACTGCACCGCATAACCCTCCAGTGCACACAGTTTAGGAAATCACCCGTATAACGCGACACGGACCTTTGACCCGCATGCACCCACAAGATGATGAGATACAATTCGCCCGTATCCCGTATTTGACATTGCGTTTAGGTGTAGGTACTGTCTTACTTAGTGATAGGTATGCAGGTAGGTAGGTATAATCCAATCCATCGGACTAGTATTACTATTTTTTTTTTTTTTTTTAATTAGAATGGGATCGCTCTTGACCTTAATCTGGACTAATGTCGAGATAAGGTCTACGATGGAACGAGATTTCCCAGAAGATGCCTATTTAACCTGTCTTTAAAGAGCTGCGGGTTATATGCGATTGGAAACACAGACGGAGGCAATGCGTTCCACTCCTTAGCCGTGCGCATGAGAAACGAAGACCTAAAACGCTTGGTCCTTATAAATGGCACGTCAACTAAGTGCGGGTGATATCCTGCGGTACGTCTTGAATTTCGATGTAAGAACGGGGATGGCGGGATCAACTCATGCAGTACTTCAGCACACTCTCCGAAATATATCCGATAGAAGATTGAAAGGCATGCGACTTTCCGTCGGTGTTCAAGGCTGTGTAGATGGGATTCTACCAACTCTTTGTTGCCTATCAATCGCTTGGCTCTGCGTTCCACTGAATCTAAAGCGGCAAGCTGATACTTAGCAGATCCATCCCACAGGTGGCAGCAATACTCCATACCGGATCGGACTTGCGCTTTGTATAAGGTAAGAAGCTGTCCAGGTGTGAAGTATCGCTTGACCTTGTTGAGAATGCCTAGCTTTTTGGCCGCAGTTTGGGCTGTAGATTCAATGGATGTGCCGAAGTTTAGGGTGGACGACAACTTCATACCAAGTAGCTCCAAGTGATCGGAGACAGGAACGGTTATATTTCGGAAAGTCGGAGTCAAGTTGGGTGGACTCCGTTTGGTGGAGAAGAGACATGCCTGTGTTTTGGAAGCGTTGAATCCGACCAGATTGTCATCTCCCCACTTAGAGACAAGACTTAAGGTCAGGTTCATCCGCTCCAACATGGCCTCTCTCAAGGAACTGATTGTCCCGTCGGTTCCTTGGCTAGATATATATCTCTCTGTGACCGTACTGTCATCTGCATAACCAACAATACCGAGCAGGAAAAGGGTCGCAGAGAGAACAGATCCCTGAGGAACTCCGGCATTAATAGCCATGAGGTCAGAGGAGCAGCCGTCAATGACTGCCCTGATTGACCGTCCGCTCAGGAAATCAGATATCCAGTTGCAGAACCGAACGGGGATGCCATATGCTGAAAGCTTGTTGAGCAAGTTTGCATGCCAGACCCTGTCAAAAGCCTTTGAGATGTCCAAAGAGACAGCAAATGCCTCTCCACACTTCTCAATGGCCTCGCCCCAGCAATGTGTCAGATACACTAGGAGGTCGCCAGTCGATCGCCTTTGGCGAAAGCCAAATTGTAGATCGCTCAGCAGATCATTGCTCTCTAGGTACCTCAACAACTTGCTGCTAAGCACTTTCTCCATGACCTTGCAAAGGATGGAGGTGATGGCGATAGGTCTGTAGTTGACAGGGTCGGCACGACTCCCTTTCTTAGGGATGGGCTGCACATTTGCAAGCTTCCAGATTGCAAATTCCGAAAGGTCGTGTGTGTGTATGTAATACCGCTCATTCAGTTTCTCGCGCTCACAAAAGTTGGGTATTTAATGTATGTTTCGAAAATATTAAACATGTAATAATTAGATCGTATTTGGTTTAATAAAAATATATTTGCTTTGATAATGAAATAATACACTCAAAGTTTCATGATTCTACCTAATGTTTACGTAATGTCGGCCATTTATTTTTGTTCCTACTTTGAGACTAGCGGTGGTTCTTAGACATGTTTTATCAAAATCGGTTCAACTTTCTCGGGGGTGTTCTAAATTTTCAATTTATATGTTCATAGTTTTTCGTTTTCTGAATTTTCGCCTCGATTATTTCCTTTGCATGTAAAATATCCTATGTATTTATTTTGTCATAGATAGATATGGTTACAAGACAAAATCAACACAGATGTTTTGTTAGTGTTAGTTACTTATAAATATATTGTTTTTACGAATTTACCATTTAGGTGATCAGCACGCATGGACATGAACCGTTCAGTGACATTCAGTTTAATTATAGATTATATACTAATGTCGTTTATTTATCTAAAGAATTCAATGACACATAAAGTTTAAAAAAAAATACAGCAATAAAACCAAAGTTTAACATAAGGACGAAATGGTCATCCACACCTCCCGTTTCGGGCATGGACCCTAACACTACGACGGACGGACGACGTCTCGTCCTCACTAAGGTGTGTCAGCCTGCCCAATAATATATGCACCCATCTACAAATATTGTAATTACTCGTCCAATACACATAAATACACCTATTTCACTTTCGACAAAGAATAATAAGAATAGGCACCCAAAGTGCAATTATAATAATGCGATGAGAAATCATGAGTTCGTAATGCGATCCATATTGTAACAAAACAATATTGAAAACCAGGCAAGTGCGGGTTTGATCCACGTGCCGAGGGTTCCTCTGTAACTCCGATGGAAACGTAAAAAAATGTTTTTATTAGCACCCTCAATAGAGTTTATTTGTAGAACCACATTGACCGCGTTCAATGTCGCGCAGTCCGAATTGTCGGCCAAGAGAGTCTCACTGACCGACTGGATCCCCTGGCGTTGCGAAGAGACGTCGCGTCCTTCTGCATCCTCTATCGCATATTTCATGGGGAGTGTTCAATTTAACCTTTACACTTCTCGCCTAAAATTAAAACTCCATCCACATCACCTGGATGAGTGGAAGTCTACCACAGTACGTTTCTCAAGATACTTCCTACCACGTACGACCACCCTGTGGAACGGACTTATTGCAGCGGTATTCCCGAACGAGTACGACAATGGAACCTTCAAGAAACGAGCGTACACCTTCCTCAAAGGCCGGCAACGCATCTGTGACCCTTTTGGTGTTGCGGGTGTCCATGGGCGGCGGTGATTGCTTTCCATCAGGTGACCCGTATGCTCGTTTGCCGCCCTCTCATATAAAAAAAATAATTATGCATCTAAATCAGTTCTTCGAGCTATGTGCTATGCTCACTGCCACTTCAACATCCTAATACGTTAGGCTATTGTCGACCGCTTTCTTCGGATTCCTCATTCCTGCACTAGTACCATGACAGCGCGATGAACGTTTATGTCGCGAAAGATAATATTTGTCCTGCTCATTCACTTCTACGAAATATACAATTATCCCACTCTCACTCACCCTCCCGCGGGACAAACGATGTCTTGCTACTGGGACAGATTCGATAGCGCCGAGCATCGTGCTGTCCATAGTTCGCTGCGTGACCTTGAGCTTTGTTCTAACTAATAGCAAGAGACCAGTAGTCCACAAAGCCACCAATCGTTGTGACGTAAGCCGTTTCGAATGGGCAACTTAACAAATCAGAATTTCGTTTTGGTAAGGCGAAATATGCTGATATATGTACTTGGGTAACTCGGCATTTACATAGTGGACTAAAATTAAAATTCACAGCGCCACAGCCGGGCTGTGTTGTCGCTCAGCCATCTGTACAAACAGACAGCGCGTGCGCCGGTGACGGCAAACATTGTGGTGTTTTGTTTAGATGTATGAGGAACTAAGGAGTTGTGTGCGACGATCAAGGGCGAGTCTCTAAGAGCCTGTTCACACGTGTGTGAGTAAACGTCACGCTGGGTGATTCGGGGAGGACGAAATAACGTTACCCATTTTGTAGGCAAATGTGAAATTTAGTTACTGAATGGGAAATTCCTTTTCCCAATTTGTAACCGTTAAGAAATTTAGTAGAGTTACCAAATCGGATGAAAGATCAATATTGTGTTGTGACAAATATGTCGGAATTAGCGATAAACTTGTCAACTGTCATGACAAATAAGTCAGAGGATATTTTCTTAGAGACTCGACTGGTAAAACCTGACAATTGTATTAAACAGTTTTATAGCCTGACAATTTTGCCAGTATTTGCCTGTCGCATTTGGACTTAATTGTCATCTTTATAAGTTTGTCGTATTGTCGTGTTTATTAATGTTATGAATAGAAAATTGCTTTTCCCATTTTTAGCCGTTACGAGTCACAGCTAGTGAGTGGCTACTTAAAAAAAATATATGTATTAATTATAATAAAGTATTTTATTCAATGTAGGATACAAAAATATCACTTAATGTAAGTGAACATGTTTTTAAAGCTACATCGCTTTACAAGGTGCTATGATACTAAATGGGAAACTGCTTTTGCAATCGGATTCCGAATAACTTGCTCTGAATCCAACTCTGAAATCGTGAAAAACAAATCACGTGTTCCATACAAAGTTCATACTCGATCACATATGTGAACATCCTGTATGTATGATAGGCATCTTCAAGATTTTTACCTAAAAAATTTGGTTACCAACGAAATTTAGTTAGCACATGGGACGGAAGTGTCACAGCTGGTATAGAGAATTGTTTTCCCATGTTTATCGACAGTTACATAACGTAGATTGAAAAAGGTATGCTGAGATGGTTTGGACATATGGAGAAGATGAATGAAAGAAGACTTACGAAAGAGATATGTGACGGAAGAACAGCGCCCAGTTCCTGGAACTGAGCATAATGCTGAGTCCCACCCTTTTTGCCACAGGGGCACTCAAAATTTATTATGTCTATCTTTATTATGTTTTGTATTTTGTTCTTTTTAATGTTTTAGATGTTAAGTTTGTTTTGTACATTTAGTGTGTGCCCACTTGTGGTAAATAAACTGTTTTCTTTCTTTCTTTTTTCTTATATAAGAAGACTAAAGAAAGAGTCATTTTATATTTTAGTTTTTACTGTTTTCTTGGCAAATAAAGATTTTTATTATTATTATTATAATGCAAAGCGAATGTGGTTGGTAGGGGAAGACCACGGCGAACGTACCATGATCAAATCGGGGACGTCCTAAAGAAAAGCCAAATCAAGAGTACCCTAAACCGACGAGCATGTATGAACAACCTTATGAGAGTGAAGGAAGCAGAAGAGGTGTGTCAGGATCGTGGCAAGTGGAATTATCAAATAAGACAGACGACTCATAGTTGGTAACTGATTACAAAATGGCAAATTGCTTTTCCCATTTTGTAGGCGTTACAAAACTTAGTAAAGTTACCAAATAAGACAGTAGAGTTTCCAAAATTTTGACTTGGCAAAGAAAGCACATTTTATACAGCATACGTTTTCACAATAAAATACCAGAACATATTGACTTTAGCAGAGCAGTAGCTCTAGATAATACTAAGACTTTGTATAAAAAAGTTATTATACAGGCTGAATTTGATTTCGCGTATTTTCCATTAACAGGGGACTCCACTTTTGATTATGAATAACTTTCCCCAACGAACCATAGTCGAATTCGCTCAAAAAATTTTCAAACAAACCAACGGTTGGGGGTTCGAATGACGACCGATTGGTGTAGTGGATAGTGACCCTGTCAGCGAAACCAACGGTTGCGGGTTCGAATCCCGCTACGGGTAAATGTTTGTGTGATGAATATAAACATTTATAGGTTTTGTAGTTATTTTTATCATATTAGATTATATATTTAATTATATTTATTTATATTATAACAACACCATAATTTAAGTATGTATGTCATCGACATGATTGTTATTTTCTCTATTTATTAGTTGTATGTTTGTTTATAACTACTGTTTTTGTAAGTGTACTCGCTGTCTACTTTTACGTTACCTCATCTATTTGTCTCCTTACTGAGTTTTGCTGGAAGAGATCTCTTATAGAGATAAAGTTCGCATTTTGTATATTTTAATATTCTCCTGTTTTTTTGTTTTGTTTGACGTGTATGCTTATATACAATAAAATGTTAAATAAATAAATAAAAATAAATAAATTTATTCCTGAGTCATGGATGTTTATATAAATACTAGCAGCTGCCCGCGACTTCGTCCGCGTAGACTACATGAATCAACACTTTATTACTTTCCCACGGGAATACATTCAGCAGAAAAATTACCATGTAGAGTTTATCGATATCGATTTTATGGTTTTAACCCCCATTTCACAACCCAGGGGGCTGTTTTTCGAAAAATCTCAAAACACGTATTAGCTTATTTGTTCCTAGGAGTACTCTTAGTCGAAAATAGTCGAAATGTCCAAGTTATACTGTTTCTTCATACAAACTTCCCCACCCCTGTTTCACCCCCTTAAAGGGTGAATTTTGAAAAATCCTTAGTGCTCCCCTAGACTTCGTAAGGAACCTACGTGCCAAATTTGGAAACTCTATTCACCCCTTTGACTATGACTTTGACTATGATTTTGAGCCTTCGACTTTGAGCTTTCGACTTTGAGTCTTCGACTTTTAGCCTTCGACTTTGAGCCTTCGACTTTGAGCCTTTGACTTTGAGCCTTCGACTTTGAGTCTTCGACTTTGAGCCTTCGACTTTGAGCCTTCGACTTTGAGCCTTCGACTTTGAGCCTTCGAATTTGAGCCTTCGACTTTGAGCCTTCGACTTTGAGCCTTCGACTTTGAGCCTTCGACTTTGAATTTCGAATTTGAATCTTCGACATTGACTCTTCGACTCTAACTCTTCGACTTCGACACCAATTTGAATTTGTGATTTCAACCCCTACCACTATCGCAACCCGTAAGGGGTTAGCTTCAAAATAAATGTCATTTTCGCAATCAACGTCCCAAAAAACCTGAATAACGACACCAATATAGACTTTTTTGGTGTCATCCCCCACCCCTATCACACCCCTAGAGGGTTGGCTTAAAATAAATGTCATTCATAATCAACATCCCAAAAAACCTAAATAACGACACCAATATCGATTTTATGGTTTCAACCCCCATTTCACACCCCAGGGGGCTGTTTTTCGAAAAATCTCAACTCAGTCTTATCTCATTCTCTAACACCAAGGGGTTAGCTTTAAAACAAATGGCATTTTCGTAATCAACGTCCCAAAACACCTAAATAATCACACCAATATTCACTTTTTTGGTATCAACCCCCACCCCTATCTCAACCCTAGAGGGTTAACTTAAAATAAATGTCATATTCATAATCAACATCCCATAAAATCTAACTAACGACACCATTATCGATTATATGGTTTTAGCCCCCATTTCACACCCCAGGAGGTTGTCCAATATAGACTTTTTTGGTAGCAACCCCCACCCCTATCTCAACCCTAAAGGGTTAAATTAAAATAAATGTAATTTTCATAATAAACATCCCATAAATCCTAAATAACGACACCGATATCGATTTTATGGTTTTAACCCCCATTTCACAACCCAGGGGGTTGTTTTTCGAAAAATCTCAAAACACGTATTAGCTTATTTGTTCCTAGGAGTACTCTTGCGAAGTTTCGAGTCGAAAATAGTCGAAATGTCTAAGTTATACTGTTTCTTCATACAAACTTCCCACCTCTGTTTCACCCCCTTAAAGGGTGAATTTTGAAAAATCCTTTCTAAGTGCTCCCCTAGACCTCGTAAGGAACCTACGTGCCAAATTTGGAAACTCTATTCACCCCTTTGACTATGACTATGACTTTGACTAAAACTTTGACTATGACTTTGACTATGACTTCGACTATGACATTGACTACGACTTTGACTTTGACTATGACTTTGACTATGACTTTGATTATGACTTTGACATTGACTATGACTTTGACTATGACTTCGACTATGACTTTGACTATGACTTTGACTATGAATTTTACTTTTCGACTTTGAGTCTTCGACTTTGAGTCTTCGACTTTGAGCCTTCGACTTTGAGCCTTCGTCTTTGAGCCTTCGATTTTGAGCCTTCGACTTTGAGCTTTCGACTTTGAGTCTTCGACTTTTAGCCTTCGACTTTGAGTCTTCGACTTTTAGCCTTCGACTTTCAGCCTTCGAATTTGAGCCTTCGTCTTTGAGCCTTCGAATTTGAGCCTTCGACTTTGATTTTCGAATTTGAATCTTCGACATTGACTCTTCGACTTTGACTCTTCGACTTCGACACCAATTTGAATTTATGATTTCAACCCCTACCACTATCGCAACCCGTAAGGGGTTAGCTTCAAAATAAATGTCATTTTCGCAATCAACGTCCCAAAAAACCTAAATAACGACACCAATATAGACTTTTTTGGTATCATCCCCCACCCCTATCTCACCCCTAGAGGGTTGGCTTAAAATAAATGTCATTTTCATAATCAACATCCCAAAAAAACTAAATAACGACACCATTATCGATTATATGGTTTTAACCCCCATTTCACACCCCAGGGGGTTGTCCAATATTGACTTTTTTGGTAGCAACCCCCACCCCTATCTCAACCCTAGAGGGTTAACTTAAAATAAATGTCATTTTCATAATCAACATCCCATAAAACCTAAATAACGACACCAATATCGATTTTATGGTTTCAACCCCCATTTCACACCCCAGGGGGCTGTTTTTCGAAAAATCTCAACTCACCCTTATCTCATTCTCTAACCCCAAGGGGTTAGCTTCAAAACAAATAGCATTTTCGTAATCAACGTCCCAAAAAACCTAAATAATGACATCAATATAGACTTTTTTGGTATCATCCCCCACCCCTATCTCACCCCTAGAGGGTTGGCTTAAAATAAATGTCATTTTCATAATCAACATCCCAAAAAAACTAAATAACGACACCAATATCGATTTTATGGTTTTAACCTCCATTTCACAACCCAGGGGGTTGTTTTTCGAAAAATCTAAAAACACGTATTAGCTTATTTGTTCCTAGGAGTACTCTTGCGAAGTTTCGAGTCGAAAATAGTCGAAATGCCCAAGTTATACTGTTTCTTCATACAAACTTCCCACCCCTGTTTCACCCCCTTAAAGGGTGAATTTTGAAAAATCCTTTCTTAGTGCTCCCCTAGACCTCGTAAGGAACCTACGTGCCAAATTTGGAAACTCTAGACCCAGCGGTTTGGCCTGTGCGTTGATATGTCAGTCAGTCAGTCAGTCAGTCATTCAGTTTCTTCCTTTATATATTTAGATTTATGTATGTTTATCCGTTATCTAGTATCCATAGTACAAGCTTTGCTTAGTTTGGGACCAGATGATTGGGGAAAATTACCCCATACAAATTAAACCATTCTGACACCTAGTTCTTAGTGAAAAGTAGTTCGTAATCAGGAGTGGTGTGACCAGCCGAAAATTTCCGATTTCCATACTAAAGGTCTACATACTACCGCATGCAATCCGCGCAAGTCCATCGTTAGAAATTTTCAAGAAAAGAGTAAAAGAGTATTATTTGTCCTTGTGATTTCTCCTCAGTATTATACTAATTATTTAATTATTTACCGTAATATGAGTATTGATAATGTATATACTTGTTTATACTTCGTACTATATATATATATGTATATTGGATAGGTTGTGTGGTATATTTATTTTTATATTATTATTATTTTTTTTTTTTATAAAATAATTTTCAATTGTTGTGTACACTATTTTCTGCCCAATCTAATAAACACTATGTATCTCTAAGGTTTGCTGGTAGAAAACTCTATCGGAGTTAAGCTCGCCTTTGTACATTTTATATACAATGCATATTTCTGTAATAATTTTGTGTACAATAAAGATAAAGATAAAGGCGGTTTCAGAATGGTTTACTTTGTATGGTTATCGAAAAATTTTTGTTCGAATTCGACTATGGTTCCTTGAGGAAAGTTATTCGTAATTGTTCGTGAAACAAAACGCATCCGCGATCTGTCATGCTAACGATTTCACTCATCTGATCATACATCATTTTTGCCTATATACAACTGTGATATTTTAATAAACTCACATCTTTCAAAGTTAATTAGTGTTTGAAGTTCCTACGGCTCCTGAACCCAGCTAATACAGTCCACTCCATCACCTAAAGACCAACCGCACATACCGAAGCACCAGCAGAGGAGTGTGGTCTCCAGTAATAAAGAGTGGAGTCACCTGTTAATGGGAATTACACGAATTCAAATTCATCCTGTATAATTATTTAGGTAAAAAAAAAAAGTAAAAATCATTTATTGTGTCAAAAACAGTGTAACAGATATAAGCAGGTGATGAGGATAAGCTATTTAGTGTTGACTGGATTTATTTTTGTCTGTAACCCCCGATGTAAAACAAGGTATGTTAGAAGTTTGAAGCCTGTCTGTCAGTAGCATTGCAGCACCAACACGGCCGACAGGGCTTGCGGTTGTTATTTTTGAAAACTGATCGTTGCGAGGTTACCGCTGTCACGTTTGATGGAAATTGGTACCTATAGCCAGGGCTTTCTGAATTTCCAATTTACAGTTATTTGTAAATATATACATATTATAAATGTAAACATCAATTAACGACTGATTGGTGTAGTGGATAGTGACACTGTCTGCGAAAGCAACGGTTTGGAGTTCGAATCCTGCTAGGGGTAACGAACATTTATTCCTGAATATGTACGTACATGAAAATTTATAAAACACAATTGAAAGTACCTATATCTTATAGAAAAAATACGCCGTCCAACTCGCTTCCGTGAGGCGTAGTACCTATTACAGTTCTCGAGGCGTAAGATCAGCTTTGCATTTGTGTGAGTGCACACAGATAGAGATACGGCTTGTGGCGCAGCGCGTCCCGCGCATTGTTTAAACGCGGCCTGAGGCGCGGCGTGTCCGCTGCGCGTCGCTTCCCTGCCGCGCACATGCCGCACTTCACCTCTTGTACCGCTAGCAGCTTGACGTCACTCACACAAATGCAAAGCTGAGCTTACGCCTCGAGAACTATACGCTAGCGCTAATGCCCCGCTGAATTATGGATGTTTATATAAATATTTATGTTATTTATTCCCTATCTATACTATGTTTAATCAATTTAGGGAAACCTATAATTGGCTAATATTAAGGTCATATTCTTGCTGTTATAATCTGTTGGCTTGCTAAATAAAATCAAGATAAAAAATAATTGCGGTAAACACCAAACAGGTCGTCAAATCGCCGTTACTATGGAGATTTTTTGTATTTTAACCCTAACCATAACACCTCGTAAAGTACACCTTTATTATAACATAAATTGAAGAAGGAAATATCAGTTTATTTTTAATTCTTTGACAATGCTACTCCATACCACATCCAGAAGGCGTGAATCGTTGGCAATAACACTGTAGCGTCATCTGGCTGGGCGCAGGTGTGCGCTCGATAGGTATAAATTGTGACGAAGAAATTCCAATAACCTGGAACGGGGCTCTCCCGTGTTTAGGGTTACGTTGTATCGGGGTCGGTTTTGACAGGTTTTGGGGTTCAATAAGATGAATAAAAGGGCGGAGCGTATGGCATTAGTTGCCTTCCTTGTATAATACGTAGGTAATCATTGGTCTATATGGCGCAGTCGCATTGTCTGGCGAAGTTAAGCAACATCTGGCGCGGTGAGCTCTTGGATGGGCGACCAGTATGTCAAATTAAATATTGAATAATTTAAGAAAAATAGTGATGAACGTAATGTCATACAAGAAATAAAGAAAACTTGAAGGTCACTTAAGTCACCTACGCAGTCAGTAATTCATTCAAGGGTTATGTGTACGCTTTTTCAATAAGGTTCTTGTTAGCATACAAAATCTTCCTTAGTATATTTTAGTTATTACCACAGCTTGATGTCTTACGGTATCCTGCTGTGGGGAAATGCTGCGGATTATACAATCTTTGTTTGTTTTACAAAAACGAGCCGTTCGCGCAATTTATCAATTGAGACCTGCAGTGTCACTTAGAGATAGGTTTAAAGTGTATAACATTCTAACCTTTTCGTCACGGTACATTTTTGAAAATCTAATGTATGTCAAAAAAATATAGCCTCATTTAGGAAAAATAGTGATAAACATGATGTCAATATAAGAAATAAAGATAAACTTGCAGGTCACATAAGTCGCCTTCGCAAAGTCAGTAATTCATTCAAAAGGTTATGTATACGCTTTTTCAATAAGGTTCCAGTTGATATACAAAATCTACCTCTCAATAAAATTAAAGATACTATAAAGCAGTAACTTATTGAGAAAGTATATTATAAAATATCAGGCTATTTAGATGATAGACATCCCTGGACATATCCGCTCGGTCGCATAACCAGGCTATTTCACAATTAATATTTTATTTCATAGGATAAAATTATCACTTGAAAACGTCACTATTAATATAACATTTAAATTTACTGCTCATTCACAAAGCTGACTCCCCAGAGAAGAACGAGCAAGAAACTCTAGGGTTGCTCTTTTAAACAGATTATGGGGTTCAATTTGTGATTTGATAATTATATGAATAATAAGAAAGCTATGTCCATGCTTGCTTATAATTCAAATAGTCAGTGATTTTATAATAGCCTTTTGTTAATAATTTCTGTTTTATGATTGCTTTAAATTTATTTAAAGGCAAATTTTGAATGTCTACTGGAACCTTATTATAAAAGCGTATACATTGGCCCTTTGAAGGATTTACTAACTTTGTGAACTCGACTAACATAAACAGATAACTGGTTCTTATTCCTTGTATTAACATAGTGCCTATCACTATTTTTAGCGAATAAGGTTATATTTTTTTTTTGCATATAACAAATTCTCATAAATGTATTGAGATGTCATTGTTAAGATATTAATTTCCTTAAACTTATCTCTAGGAGACACTCTAGGTCCTAATTCCTAGGGCCGGCCGCAACTAATGATATACCGTCAACTGTGCGATGTCATTGAACAACGGGCCGGCGCGGCGCCGGTCTGCCCATTAGCCTTTTTTTATAAGCACGACGGGTTCATTTTTCTTGATCTCAATAACACCTGATGTTAAGTGAAGATGAGGTCGAAGGTGGAAGTGTACTGACCCGGAAACCCCAACACATTTGGGGGACTGGCTATCTTATCTCTGACAACCGGAACACAACAATGCTATTAATATTGCTGCTTGGCGGCGGCCTTGTGGCTCCTCTTGGCCACCACTCTGTGGCTGCCTTGGTCCAACGTTCGCCATCCCGTCTAGCCAAGTGGTCCGCCCACCCCCACCTTACTCTCGTTTTTGGAAAATTGTTGGACTTACATACTAAACGTGATTTCAGAATGGTTTACTTTGGTAATCGAAATTTTTTTGTTTGAAGTCAGCTATGGTTCCTAGTGGAAAGTTGTTCGTGATCAGACGAGGAATCATCAGTAAACAGGAATCACACGAATTAAATTTCACCTGTATATAAATTTTTTGTTAAACGATTTTGATGAAATGCTTACAGAATCTACACCAAATTGTCAAACTGCCAACCAACGTAAAACATGGGCTGCCCGTATTTAATCTTCACAATTACAATTCAAATTGCTCCACATCTATCAACTTACCTAAGCTGCGGGCTCGTCCAAGGAGATGGTGGTAGACGCGATAGGGCTCCATAGGGCAGAGCGGCCGCTGTTTTAGATGCGGGTGCATAGAGACAGGAAAATAAATTTATTTTTCATTACTCATACTCGAAAAGTATGACTGAAGTTGAGTAAGGAGCGGGTTGTAAGTAATAGTTTTCAGCCCTAGGGAAAATCGTTTTCAACTGACAGCTGTCAAATAAAAAAAAAACTAGTTCTATTTTCAAATTTCTATTGAACCAGGTTCCAACTTTCTCTACAGCCACTCAATTACAAAAGTAAAATGTACATATCATAAAATTAAGTATTAAATTAAAGAACATCTTTTTTTAAAGACTTTATTTATAATTTAGTTTCAACTGTTTCTTTAAAATAATAGATTTGGGCAAAATATTTACCATCTTTTCAATGATGAAAATGAAAAATAATGACTGAATATCTGGCCGGCCACAGAAAAAAAAAAACAAAACGAAACAGGCGGGAAAACGGCAATCCGTTATAGAGTTTTTAACTCATGTATTTTTACTTTCGTTGTATCCGTAATGAAAAGCACATTGTTTACCTCGGGTTAAATACTTATTTAGTCCCTCGAACTATTGCCTAGGATAACAATGTAGGTAGCTTTCAGATCTCCTGACAGTGTCTGTCTGTTATCTCAAACCTTACAAGATAATCTTGATCCACTTCCCGGTGTGATTTAATTAATAAAAGCAAAAGAAAACAACATAAAGTATACATTTAGGGGAGTATAACCATATGAATTGTAAATACAGGGATGAAATTAGCTTATAATATTTAATAATTCCTCTGTTTTCAAAAAAATCGACATCAAAAATATCTTATTCAATGTAGGATACAAAAATATCACTTATTGAAAGTCAACATGTTATTTTTTTTTTAACTACATCGCTTCACTAGTTTTTAAGGTACGCGTTACGGTACGGTTTCGTTATACACAGGGTGAATTTGCTACTCTTGATTACGATCAACTTTCCCCAAAGAACCATAGTCGAATCTAACTAATATTAGGTATAAATCCGAAAGTTTAGATGTTTGTTAGTTGCTCAATCACGGCGAAACGGATGAAGGGATTTGGATGAAATTTGGAGTATAATAATAATAATAATAATAATAAGTTCATATAGTTCCCATTGTATTATCCACGACAGGTGTAATTCCTAAAACCTTATGTAACAGCCTCAATACCCTTCATATCCCAACTCATATTATAGAAACATTGCAAAAAGCCATAATTCTAAATACATGCCGCATTGCAAGGAAATTTTTAACGTCTGCAACCATAACCGACAATCGCGTAACATAACCCTGTTATCCCTTATCATGCTTGGCTACGGCCCGCATGATAAGGTAATACCCTCAAAAGAGGAGAAAATAAGAATTTGAAATAATAATAATAATAATAATAAATAATAATAATAAAGGAAAAGACTGTATACATTATTGACATCGCCATACCTAATACTCATAACATCCAAAGCACAATCACAGATAAACTTAGAAAATATCAGGACCTTGCAATAGAAATCCGAACCCAATGGAAAGCTCAAACAATACACATAGTCCCGATTGTCTTGTCATCTACCGGAATAATCCCCAGAACTTTAAAAAATAGCCTAAAAACTTTGAATATTCCAACATATATAACGCACATTTTACAAAAAGCCACAATACTCAACACTTGTAAAATTACCAGAAAGTTTCTGACTTCATCTATAATCACTTCTTCTGCTGAACCCGCCACACTTGGTTGATACCCGTCTGGTGCGGAAATTACCTTCTTCACTTTGAAGAAGAGAAATACATTGTATATAAATAATAATAATAATAAATGTATCTTTATTTGTTCTTCACAAACTCACGCTTAGAGAAATGTACAGGATAAAAGTGTTTCTTAAGTCAGGTGAGTACGTGTGAAGACTGATGCCTAAAATAGGCGGTAGCCTGTGCTTTAGGACACCAGTACCCCAGATGTACTTCCCGGACGTACAGTCAGACAGCGAGAAAATGACATAAGTAAGGCACAATGAGTCAGTTACATTTAACGGAAAGGATAAGAAATAATCTTAACTAGAAAAATTAAAAAGTTTAAACCAGGTAGTTTTGACAATTTCAGGATGTGTGTAGGTGTGTGTGTGATGTGTGTAGGTATACACACACACACACACACACACACACACACACACACACACACACACACACACACACACACACACACACACACACACACACACACACACACACACACACACACACACACACACACACACACAGGTAGGTAGTATAGGTAGTATATTCCCTAGATTAAGACATAGGATATTTTTTATCCCGATAAAGTGAGTAGTTCCCGCTATAACTAGCGTCTAAAAACCATTCTGAACCCAACTTTAGTATGTAAGTCCAATAATTTTCGGCTGAATTCGGCTATGGTTTCAAGTGGAAAGTTGTTCGTAATCAGGAGTGGAGTCGCCAGTAAACAGGAATTACACGAATTAATATTCATATTCATTTATTTCTTTGTGGTACACAGGTACAATAATGATATCAAGGATATAAAAATAGCTGGATCACTGTGATCTACCAAATGGCATATAAAAAGAAAAATAATAATAAAATATACTGGATAATGCCGAGCGGTTCATGTCCACGCATTTTTATCATCCAGATAGTCAGAAATTTTATAATAACCTTTGGCACAATAGTTTCCGTTTAATGATTGTTTTAAATTTATTTAAAGGCAAATTTTGAATGTCTACCGGAACCTTATTGTAAAAGCGTATACATTGTCCCTTGAATGATTTAGCGACTTTGTGTAAGCGGCTGCTATGGACAGCGAGTTTATTTTTATATCTTGTATTAAAAGAAAAATAAACAATACAAGTCATAACTTACATAACATAGATTGTTAGTTTTGTTATGTAGGTATCACACAATTTACAACAATTACAATTTACCTGGAGATGCGCAACACTCAACTTTTTACCTATGATGGATGTATTCATCACACAAACGAAATAAATTTATTAATAATTTGCTTGGCATAATACAATTAATTTACAATAAAACGTCGAGGTAATAATTTCCCGAATGTCATTTTATAATAAATCCATACAATATTTCAAATAAATAACAATATGCAGGTTGAATATATGTAAGTATTTTTTTAAATTTTAACATCTTGAGACCATGTTAATGGCTACGCAGCCACCCGCATGCGTTCGCCCGCAGGGTTCGTATGCCGATAACATATTAACGTCTCTTGTCCGTATGTCCATACATGATCCGAGATACGGGTCGCACGACGCATAGTTTATATCGTGAAATAACACTTGACAGTGACTTGACGGTACGTAAAAATAATAGAATCTTCTCGTGGGTGTCGTTAAAGGCGACTAAGGGCCTTTTCACCAAAAAACATCTATAGATTTACACGTTTTAACGTTGATATCTTATTATATTCGTTAAAACAGGCTAGGTTGTACTTTCAATTTGCTGTTACCTGTTTAATTTGTTGATTGACTGTAGAATTGGAGCTTTCTTTTCAACTTGCAACAATACAATACAATACAAACACTCTTTATTGCGCAAAATAATTTACAATAAATCTTGATGATAACAATAGAACACAATTAGGCGGTCTTATCACTTCCAGACAACCCACAGCTATGGGACATTTGTAGGTAGAAAAACAGGTAGGGTGCACGATACTATCAACTAAAGAAATAATTATAGATGTAACCATTAAACTTTTAATGTTTGCAACACCCAAACGCTAATGTTTGGGATATCTCTGACCACACCATTTGGTGTGACGTTATGTTTGTATGTATTTCATTCGCATTCATGGAAGGCTGGCAATAACGCATAGGTAAAATTCCTGTCGTCTGATCAGGACGCCACGACAAAGACATCTAAATAACGTCTTTGTTTTTTTTTTTATTATTTATTTAATAAGACACACCGATGTACAACTCTCAAGAGAAATACACAGCTCTAAACATAATTAAGTTATTACATGTCTAGTAACGATTACAAAAAACTAAATTAATTTAATTTGAAACAGCTCAACGATCTATAAATGTTGCTTCCGCAAATATTTTTATTGATTTAAAAGAGAATAAATAAATAAATAAAAATAAATATTTCGGACACTTACACCAATCATCTAGTCACCAAAATAAGCGAAGCTTGTACTATGGAAACTAGATAACGGATAAACATACATAAATATTTATATAAACATCCATGACTCGGGAATAAATGTTTATATTCATCACACAAACATTTACCCCTCGCGGGATTCGAACCCGCAACCGTTGGTTTCGCTGACAGGGTCACTATCCACTAAACTAATCGGTCGTCCATCGTACAGAAATCCATGTTAAGTTTGTCACGCCTTACACTCCAGTAGCAACGTCACGATGATAATATTAAATATTGTAGGAAGTTGTGGGTTCTTTGTCAAATAAGTACGCCTAAACCGTTTAATATTGAATTGTCGGTTATAATTCACATTTTAAAATCGAATTTAAAAAACCCAAATTTAAATAATGAAACACTACACTGACTGTAAACTGAGCAACGAACGTGTCAGAAATGAAAAAAGAATAGCATGAATTTGAATAAAAATCCATTTGAAATGATGAAAAAAAAAAGGAATTGAAAGGAGGCGAGCGATGAAAAAGGCAGCATGACATCAAACGAAGGGGGCACCGTTACAGGTTATTCCAAGCAGGCAAAGCCGCGGGCAGAAAGCTAATATTGACTAACTGTTGAAACTTTTTCTTTTGATATTTCATACTATGATCATAATTTTTTGACATTTTCAAAAAGCTGAACTCTACACTATAAGGTTTCTAGCTTTCCGGACTCACTTCCACCACCATTGAATCTTGAGATATGGATTTAACCCTTAAATACCAGCATATAATGACGATCAATGATCAAGCGACGTAAGCTGATAACGGGATGCGGGACACCCGCGTCCTGCAGCGGGATAAATTGCGGGTTGAGCTGTTACCAATATTTGAGGGAAGATAACTTGAAACCTGAATAAAAACAGTAAATAACATATATCAATAGCAAAAGCATTATCCCTACCTATCCCATCTAATATTAAACATGCGAAAGTTTGTGTGTATGTATGTATGTTACTGTTAAGTATTCCGATACTTTAGATCCCGAATTTTAGGTCGCTGGTAAATTGCCGATGTAAATAGCAAGATTTCTCCACGCAGCTGCCGCTTTCAAAGGGCTAGATGCATCGCACAGTATAAATAAAGAAAATAAATATTAATAGTGCCTAGGCTTACCCGACCCGTTGGGAGACACACCGATTTGCACCGAGCACACACCGCAAAACTCTGGAAAGTGGTTTTCCCAGCTTCACAATATAGTTCTTATAGTTTTTATGTAACTAGTTAGTTTTTTCACCTCCGAAAAAGCGCGGCAACCGTCATGAATGACACTAAATCTTTTTTTTTTTTTTTTTTTTTTTTTTTTTTTTTTTTTTTTTAATTATTATTGGACACTGGTCGAAGCCATAGGTCCATTACATTAATAAAATATATAAAGAAAATATGAAAGGAAAGGATGCAGCAAAGAGTGCACCGTTTCCATTCAATTTACAAAAATTATTTACAATATACATACCTACTTAGAAACTAAATTTTTCCTACCGAATAATTGAGGAACTCATATAAAGCTATATACAGTGAAGGATTTTTTAATAGATCTATTGTACATTGTGGTAATGATGGACTATTGAGGATATCGACACAGCTGCTAATAAAATATAGACGTTGCAAATTAAACTTAGGGCAAACAAAAATTATGTGATCTAAATCAGAGTAAAGCGAATCACAATATTTACAGGATGCAGAAGGAATAAGATTTAACCTATGTAAATGACTAGAGAAACCACAGTGACCAATCCGAAGCCTACAGATGGATGTAATAAAATTGCGATCGAAAAAGTTCTTGAATTTTTCAAACCAAGCCTTAGTAGAAGGCACTGGTGTAATTTCTGCTAGCCATTTACCTTTATATTGCCTAGTGGCGACACTAAATCTGGAGGGCTTCTCCAATCGTTTTTTTTAATTTTCGGCCTTGGAATCTTGGCATTCCGCGGTGCGTTGATAGATCCCAAAATTAACCCCGATGCTAAATGAGCGGGATATAAATACCAAATAATATATAAACTCTGTGTAATGTGTGTGTGTGTACGTGTGCTGCATGCTAAACTAATATAAAATCAAACAGTTACCTCTTCACGCCCAAACGGCTGGACAAGTTTGGTTGGTAGACACATTAGGACCTGATGAACATACAAGGTGAATTTGAATTCGTGTAATTGCCATTAGCTAGTGAGACCACTCTTGATAACGAACAACTTATGTACTTGGGAGTGTGCAAATTTAAATGCCCTCATTAATATTATAATTGTATAGCTAATATGTATATCGGACAATGGTGTAATCTGACTCGTTACATTAACTATTTACATGGTTGTATAACTGTTGTGTGATTATTGCTACATATATATTATATTGTTCATATTATTATTGGAAAAATAAACAGGTATACATTAATGTTACCGTTATGCGCGAGATGCGCGCATAGTCTCAATTCTTTGGTTCTGGCAGAATTATCAGCGTTGTGGGGTCTCCCTGCAACTTTATGCTGAGTCAGATCCATTTCGTTGGCCTGGTACAGGGCGCACATAAATTATAAAATTGTCTGGCTTTTTGTACTTTTATTGCTTGTTGTGAATTGTTTCTGTGTACCTTGTATTTCTGTCAGCGAATAAAGTTATTCTATTCTATTCTATTCTATTCTATAACTTTCTCCAAGGAACCTTAGTCGAATTCGATAAAAAAAAAAATCGATTACCCATATAAAATTAACCATTTGAAAACCACTTTTAGTATGAAATTTCAACAATTTTCGGTGGAATTCTGCTATGGTTCTTAATGTAAAGTTATTCGAAATAAGGAATAGAGTCACCAGTAAACAGGAATTACATTGGCTACTTTTTATCCCGAAGAAGTAATAGAAAAATGTAAGATAGATTGGAAAGAGTACTTCGATAAACGGTCCAAGGAGAAGGGTATCTGGTACAAAATGATCCAACATCATCCGTGGAATACTCCCTGGATTAACTGCCAACTGAACAGACAAGACCTTATCATGGCTTTCAGACTTCGCTCTGGACGGATGTGTTGGGGTTTCCGGGTCAGTACGCTTCCACCTTCAACCTCATCTTCACTTAACATCAGCTGTGATTGAGGTCAAGTACAAACCCATCGTTATCGTACATACCCACCCACAAAAAACTCGTATCCAGTCATTCATAAAAATATATTTGGAGATCATTAAAACATAAAAAGAAACATAGGTATTTGTTTATTACATTTTGAATATATCTGACTGATAATGTATTTTTAAGTACATGTTGTAATTTGTAAATTAGTAAGGGTTTTAGTGTCGCTGCTTTTAAGAGGCCTTAATCTGTCCAGTAGCGCCCACATTCGATAAATTGAGACTTCTTTTAAATACAGCCTAAATTTAAAATATTTCTCTGACCTTCACTGAAAATTCATTGATTCATGATTGAGGTAAAGTACCTATCTGTTGTGCATAAAAAAAAAATATGTCCCGAGCTTAACAAGTTTGCATTCATGATGCGGAAAGTACCTTCGCCAAATTGTACAGAATGTGACGTTATAGAAGACGTTTTCCATAACTTGATGGAGTGTGTCCGGAATGAAGCATGTAGAAGGCAAATTAATATTACATATGGCCATCCACTTAAAGCTGTTGGGGGCTGTAATATTGTATTGGCATTCCCTATATCCGAAATGGCCAAAGCAATATATAAATTAGTCAGAGTCCATGTAATTATCCACTGAGTCATTACAGAGCGACATAGTCATTAAAATGACCAAGCTCTTTAAATAAGATAAAAAAAAATCCCGAAGAAGCGACTGGTTCCTGTAGGGATTGCTTTTGAGTTATAGGGTGACGCATGTGGTAGTAGAAAGAATTCTATGCGGACGAAGTCGCGGGTAGCAGCTAGTAAAACTATAAATTGGAAATTTAGAAATCCTCCGAAAGACTATTCTGTCGATCAAATACAGCAAACAACTGTGTTAAAAGCTAAATATTTTCGAAACGGCTTAACCAATTTTCATCAAGTTTTGCCAATTATCTGACCCTCATTTAGTCTCTACATATGAGAACCTGTTATTAGCCGTCGGGTACAATTTTCCATTGTTATTTGTGATTTAACATGGCTGTTGGTTTTCCTTAACATAATTAAAATAAATAAATAAAAAATCTAACTCCTATTAACTAGGATCAACAGTGGTACTTAACGTGGTGCTTACTGAAGGTTCTCTACTCTATTGCTACCTTAGACCCCTTAATTATCGAGTAATTTTCCCATTGCCCCCTTAGTAAATAAGGTAAGATGTTTATTTGCTAAAGGGACCATATATAATTAGCCATGCTGCAACATCGTCACTAGGCTAGGCCTGTATCGTGGATGCGGAAAGTGCCATTATAGAGAAACAATTTTACTTGTCATTACAACTTATAAAGTACAGGCTTTTTGGCGGGAACTCGGCGAGTGAAGTAGCATTTTTCTTTATAAGTCTTATAATTTGTGCATTCTAACTTTTGAAGCTTAATAATGGCAGAATATTGTGCAGCAAACGTTAGTGATGGTGTACAAGTGAAGGGAAGTGTAAATTAAAGTGCGTAACGGAGCTTTCGGGTTCCCACAAGAAGCCGCCAAAATCTTTTGTAAAGCATTCTGCCACTTTACTGAAGAATGACTTGACCGTGACTAGACTCTGTATACGCCAAGTAAGTATACGACGAATTACTTGTTTTACTGAGACTGACTTACAAACTGAAGAAATAAGAGAAATAAGACATGGCTGTTATGGGCTAGATCCCTTTGCCTTCTCCTAGGGGAGAGAATGAAACGAAAAAAAAAAAAAAGAAAATTATAAAGTACATTATAAAATACATCTGTAAATTAGAGTTAGGGAAATAGACATACATGCGGAGAATAAAGATAATAGAACTAGTATTAGTTTGTTAGAATCCTTACTCCCGTGACCCCTTTGTGGCCTTATCAATGGTCTATGCTGGTGAATTGCGAAAATCATAAAGCTGTCTTAGTCTGTCAGCCTAATGTCAGGGAGGTGCTCACAAATATAATGATAATTACACTCTAGACCTTGTTGATTCCACTGTATTTTTGGGCATTACTTTGGACACCAAAATACAATGGGGTCCTCATATCCATAAATTGGCGAAGAAGCTCAGCTCTGCAGCGTATGCAGTCAAAAAAATTAGACAAATATCAGATGTAAATACTGCTAGATTAGTATATTTTAGTTAAGAAGCTTATTAAGAAAGCATATTATAAAATATCAGATTAATTAGATGATAAACATTCATGGACGTAACCAGCCCGTTCGCATAACCAAGCTACTTCACAATTAATAATGAAATATTATAATATAAAATAATAATTAATAACCTCTTTTTTTAAAAGAGCAACCTCTCGAGTTTCTTGCTTGTTCTACTCAGGGGAAACTTGCCTTTTGAACAAGCAGTAGCTTTAAAAATGTAAAATCTGACCATTTTAAGTGTACCCTGTGTACCTACAAAATAAAGCATTTTTGATTTGATTTGATCTTTTCAACTACTACGATCAAAGAATTAGCACAAAAGGACAATTAGAATGATTGACTAAAGTAGGTATAATACTTAGCTTCCGTATAATAACTGGATAACGTAAACCCACCCTTAATGCAAACGTGCAAAGATAACGCGGAAGAGACGCCCGCATGCGGGACAACCGCATTTTGACGGGACAATAACTTTTGGAAGCTGCGGCTGCGGGTTAATAGCTGCCTACCACGCAATCACCAATGACATAGCTCCATGGTTTTTAGTTGTACTTATGTACATTTTTATGAAATATATCAGGGTATCTGTCAAATAAATCGTGGCAGTGGAATTAAATATTGTTGACATATAAATATGAATATCTTTGCAAATACACAAAGCGCCATCTAGGTCCACAGTAAGCATCTAGGCTTGTATTATGGATTCAGTAATAAACATAGTTTTAGGCACAATGAAGGCACAAGAACCAGATATTTATCCTTCAATCCTATACGCTTTTACAATAAGGTGCCTGTTGATATCCAAAACATGGCCTTTGATAAATATAAGACGCAAATTTCACGCAAATTCCAAAGTAGTTAGTATAAAATAAATAAATAAATAATAAATATATTTGCACATACACACAGCGCCATCTAGGTCCACAGTAAGCATCTAGGCTTATATCATGGATACCAGATGGTTGATAAACTACACAAATACATTTTTTTTTTGTAAATAAATACATGTATAAATGAAAAACATCCATAACTCGGGAACACATGTCTGTATTCCTCATACAAACATATGCCCTTAGCGGGATTCGAACTCGCGACCTCTCGGTATAGCGGTCAGAGTTTTTAACCACTACACCAAACAGGTCGTCAAAATGAAGAATAGTAGTGTTGTTAGTTTCCTCAACTTGCTAGTTTCTTTAACTGGTCAGTTTCCTCACTCGTCAGTTTTCTTAATTCGTCATTTTACATAACTCGTCAGTTATGGTAACTCGTCAGTTAAGTACAGTCGTGATAATTTGTCACAAATACATGTGATGTCGTAAACGTCATGATATAACACGTAGCCTATGTTTTGAAAATTAAAAAATTGAGCCGTGAAAGAAAAGGATAACAAACAAACTCACTTTCACATTATTGGGATTATAATATGATGTGTTGTTTTTATAGGCATTTAATAAAAATGTCTTGGGGTTACGAAATATATGGTTAATGTTGAAGTTAAGCAAAGAGAGTAATGAAGTAGAATCCAAATACGAATGTAGAATTTTGTCCAAATAAATTAAATCTTGCTGTTTGCGTCTAATGTAGAGAGGTGTAGTTTTAAAAATTTTCAATCGATCCTCATTATGACGTCAGACTGCGACCAAATCCAAGTTCAATATCCTTACTTCAACCAATCAACGAATTAGTCCAGGCCCTTTATGAACAGGCACACTCCACTCATGCCCATAGTTAACAGATGTGAAAGAAGTTTTCAGTTTTATAGCTTTTTTTATATCGGTTAGAGAATGAAATATACGTATCTCAATTTACTACCGATTGGTGTAGCGGATAGTGACCCTGTCAGCGAAACCAACGGTTGCGGGTTCCAATTCCGCGACGGGTAAATGTTTGTGTGATGAATATGAACATTTATTCCTGAGTCATGGATGTTTATATAAATATTTATGTATGTTTAACCGTTATCTAGTATCCATAGTACAAGCTTTGCTTAGTTTGGGACTAGATGATTGGTGTAACTGTCCGAAATATTTATTTTATTTAATTCACAGGAACTGATTTGCAGGTATAGGTGTATGTATGTTGTCGACGCTATGTTTTGTCTTGTTCCTTGCATCTAATTTTATTCACAATGACAATTGTCAAACTTTAGGGGGGTGTGGGGGGGTTGCAGAATTAATTATCAGGTAGTTCGCAAATACTATTAATCATTTCGCACACCTGACGAGTGGATGGGGGCGAAGAGGGTGGTCTGTTTGCAGGGGTCAGAAGTTTTGAAAATTGCTTATGCTAAGTAATCCAAAATAAATAAATAAATAAATAAATAAATATTTCGGACACTTACACCAATCATCTAGTCCCAAACTAAGCAAAGCTTGTGCTATGGATACTAGATAACGGATAAACATACATAAATATTTATATAAACATCCAAGACTCGGGAATAAATGTTCGTATTCATCATACAAACATTTACCCCTCGCGGGATTCGAACCCGCAACCGTTGGTTTCGCTGATAGGGTGACTATCCACTACACCAATCGGTCGTCCACTACACCAATAAACAATCAACTTGGCTTTTGTCCTCTTTCAATCATATATACATCATATTAAAGTATCTTCTGCCACAGTATACATGATGGCATGAGTGCACATATATAGGGAATACCCCACAAAAAACATTAATGCTTTTATTTTTAAAACTGCCTATATTAATTATATTGGTATAATAATTGCATTGGTTTAGCAACAGAAATGTTGCGTGCGTTTTTCAGTAAGTGGTACTGGCAGAATAACCAGCGCTGTGGTATGGACCACTATCTTTGCTGCAGCATATGCTGAGTCAGAGCCCTTTCAGTGCACAGTGGGCCCATCGCTGGGAAAATCTTGTATGGTGTGCGTCAGTATATTAAGCTTTCATTTATTTATTTATTCTATTTGTTGATTACATAGGGTTTATTATTGTTGTTCTTGTATTTTGGTTGTATGTACTGTACAGTGAATAAATGTTCTATCTATATATCTAACTCTTGTCGAATACAATCCCCAGCCATTTTGTTTTTCAAATAAAATCTAAAATCTCCCCTTAAATTGATTTAAATTTGTATTTTTCACAAAACAATCCCGACCAACCAGTCAGGAGCACTCCGATATTTAAATGAAAGCCCCCACCTGTGAGTTTCCCACGAAATATTATCTAGATAAGCGGTGCTCAAACTGATGTTTTCAGGATCGCCATGTTTATTTGAGGAACTTAACGAGAGGGAGGACATTATCTGATACCTCAATTATATTGGGTCTTTACCTATGAAATTGGAGTTCTTTTTCTTCGTTAATCATATGTACCAATTCCTGCGATTTTCAAAGCTATATCCAATTTTTTTTTTATTTGGAAAATGGATCACATTAAATATTTTTTAATTTCTGGGCTAAATCACATAATAAAAAAAATTTGAACAGAGCTCTTTTCGTGTGCTTCCCATAATTATTTCTTAGATTCGCTGAAGCTTTTATAAAGCGGTTACTTTTAAAAATTAACGCTGCCTATACTTAACTTAGTGTTATCCGATAATACACACAAAGTTTGGCTAAATTTGGATTTGCCGTTCCCAAAAAAAAAAACAAAAATGTTTGTATGGAGAAAACAGTTTTAATGAAATTCTTCATACAAAACGCCAATTTCAAAGGTAAGGACCTAATATAAAGATACTGAAAATATAGCAGTTTCTTGTCGCTTACTCTCCCTAACCTTAACACCTTCTGAAGCGATGTAGTTTAAAAAAATAACATGTTGACTTTCAATAAGTGATATTATTTTATCCTACTTTGAATAAAATATTGTAGATTGTGATATATTGTAGGCTCCTCTGTTTATTATAATTATGATGTTTTTGAGTCCATATCGAGGGCTCCACTAAAATACATCGTTGAAGTGAATGGCTACAACCCATGCTGAATTGGAGTTTTCTTTCTTTCAATTTGTGGATTTGCTTTCAAGAATCTAAATCTTCCGCCAAATAGCAATGTTAATAGAAAGAAAGAAAGAAAGAAAAACATTTATTCAGCTTACAATGGGCATGTACCTACATGAAATTTTTTTGAGAAATTTAAACTAAATCATAATAATACAAGCTGACATAGGTTCCAGCTCAGCATAATGCTGTGGCAAGAACCATATAGTACCGAGTATATTAATTCTGTGCCACAGCGCTGATTTTCAGCTGGCACCTTTGTAGGAGGTTAGGCGCTCATAGAATAATAAAAAAAAAAAAATAGCTTTGTTATGTTCCGGTTGTTAGGTATAAGATAGCCGGTCCACAAATAAGATGGGGATTTCGGGTCAGTACGCTTCCACCTTCAGCCTCATCTTCACTTAACATAAGATCTAACTTAATATTATAAATGCGATAGTTTGGATGTTTGTTTGTTACTCAATCACGGCTAAACGGATGAACGGATTTGGATGAAATTTACTATATAGGTAGAATATACCATAGACTAAGACATAGGATATTTTTTATCCCGATAAAGTGACTAGTTCCCATTTGACAAACAAATTAAACATATCCGCGATAAAGATATTCCACGTAAGCGAAGCCACGGGCGGAAAGTTAGTAGATAGATAAAGCATTTATTTAAGCCACTGCGTTCACACACATACACAACTTTTTTTTATGACATAGAATTTTTTTTTTTTCTTGGGAAAACCAACAGCTGTTTTACAAATTATCACTTAAACTAAAAGAACTGAAAGCCAATTAGAGGTTTCCACTGATAGAACCTTTTTTTTTTTTTTTATATAGGCAAACGAGCATGCGGGTCACCTGATGGAAAGCAATCACCGCCGCCCATGGACACCCGCAACACCAAAAGGGTCACAGATGCGTTGCCGGCCTTTGAGGAAGGTTAGGCTCGTTTCTTGAAGGTTCCAATGTCGTACTCGTTCGGGAATACCGCTGCCGGAAGTCCGTTCCACAGGGTGGTCGTACGTGGTAAGAAGTTTCTTGAGAAACGTACAATACCTACTTACTTACCTACATACTTATAAATAAAAGTAAAGAAACGAAAGAAAATACAAAGAGAGAGTGTGTGCCGCAGTAGCACAAAACGGGGGAGCATAAACTCAGTGCGGCACATCACTCAAAGAGCGGTTACAACCCCTACAAGTACGAGTGCATAAAAGTACGCGCATGTTCTTCTGTGTCAGAATTAATAGTTCTGGTCTGTGCATATTTGTGGTCTACCGTAAGAGAAAAGTGAACGTTGTTGTATAGCAACAAGGCTAAGGTGTGCTTGAGGTCAAGTGCTATCGCGTTGTGCACAAAAAAAATGTTACGTTTTAAATGTTGCATAGCATAGCGGCATTGGAAACTACACCAACTTAATTTTTTTTTGATTGACTGGATTCGACTTTGACCACAATCTCACCTGATGGAAAGTCACGATGTGGTCGAAGATGAAGCACGCGAAACCCGTAAATGCCTATTTACTCTGCTCTTGAAGATCCCAAGGTTGTTTTCAGGAAAGACAGACGCCGGAAGGGAGTTCCCTGCCTTGGCTGTTCGGATGATGAATGAAGAATCTCACTTCTTAGTGCGAATGTTCGGTATATTAACTATACGGGTGGAATCCCTCCCCACGCCTAGTGGTCCGAAGATGGAATGGCGACGGTGGAATAAGATTATGTAATTCCAACGCACATTCTCCGAAATGCATCCTGTAAAATAACTGAGAGACAGGCGACTTTGCGACGGTGTTCAAGGCTCTGCAATATACACAAGGTGCATTAACAATTCTGCTTTATTTTCTAAATTCTCGGTACGATATTTCTAGGGTTTACTTCGGTCTGATTCATTATAAATTATCTTGCACTAGAAGGCTTTGTTGTGGCTGTTACATAATCAATCAACCCGCACTGGGCCCTTTTGTGGTGAATTATATATGACATCATACCCTCTTCTAATGAAGAGCAGCTAACGTGCATGTTTCTGCAATGGGGTTTTAAAACCATCGATGATGAAGACAAGACTAAGAACACCTCAGACTTATATCAGGAACAGAGTTCTAATGTTCAAATTTGCATTGCGAAAATCAATGTTAGGTGTTAGGGGTCAGCTTCCAATGGAGTTGCTATGGTATACCGAATTACACTACCCCGAAACACGTTTGACCGAAGAACGGTTGATCAAATTCCGAGTACATTGAGGAGTTGGTTTTAATTGAAAATTTTAATGATAAACAAACTCCGCAATGTAACGACGGTACTATTGGAAGCGACCTACGTATGGTATACCGAATTACACTACCCCGAAACACGTTTGACCGAAGAACGTTTGATCGAATTCCGAGTACATTACGGAGTTGGTTTTAATAAAAAATTTTAATGATGAACAAACTCCGCAATGTACTCGGAATTCGATCAACCGTTCTTCGGTCAAACGTGTTTCGGGGTGTGTAATTCGGTATACCATACGTAGGTCGCTTCCAGTAGACCTTTCCTAAAACTCACTACCACATCGATCATCAGCCATTTGCGTTCTGCCACATCTTGAATCTTCTTTATTCAAAGCTCTAAGTTGAATTTAATACTCGTACGTTTTGTGTTCTAAAAGGGGAGGACTTCCCAAAACTTTGCGCATCACTGGCCGTAGGTAAAATCGAGCAAACAGTTTAGGTTGATTGGTTCGCTTTTAATCAAACTTTTGCTTGCCGAGTCGAGGCGTGCGGCTGACAGCTCGATTATGGGCCGCCCTGAGAGTAGTTAGCATACGCGATTATGATCCGGCTGTGTTGGCGCTGGCAGTTTGGGTTTGAAACGTCCAAATTGAGTTTTTCTTTTCTTCTTATAATAAAGGTCATATCATTCGTAAGAACAGTCGTTGTCCCTGATTCCAGAAGTGTACTCAAAGGATTCCCCGGTTCATAGTAGCGCTGACATCGACGAGCAAAGTCTGGTAAATGTCTCAAGCCACGGATCCATGACGTAGCTCTATTTATCCAGGCATCTTCTCGATGGAATACAGATTGGTGCTACAGTTACGGCCTAGCGGTGAGAGTTGCTGGAAATTTTTAATTCGACATAGGACTCAAACCCACATGTTACAAAGTTACAACCTGTAGTTAACATGTTCAATGTTTTGCCCAAATAAGGTATACGCTTTGCAGCCAAAGAGTGTAAAAAGAACTTTCGGGGAAATATGCGAACGGAAAATTTATGACGAAGAAATAATAATAATAAATATCTTTGCACATACACACAGCGCCATCTAGATCCACACTAAGCAACTAGGCTTGTATTATGGATACCAGATGGTTGATTAAATTACTCAAATACATTTCTTTTTTTGTAAATAAATATGTATTTGAGTGATTGTCTGTATTCATCATACAAACTTATGCCCCTAGCGGGATTCGAACCCGCGACATTTTGGTATAGCAGTCAGAATTTTGACCACTTCACCAAACAGGTCGTCTACTAACCGTCGTCGTAAACTACACCAAATAATGAGTTCGGAAGAATGATCTAACAAATTCTTATAGCGCAGTCAAAATATAAGGTATTTTTCTTTGCTCCCGTTTCTATGGAAAACGAGCAAACAGCTCTGACTTCTCAAATATAAAGAACTAGCATGCAATGTCTGCAGAAGTTATCCACCATATACACCTTAAATGCATGCATCCTTTAGATTGCAAGCTATTCGGCTATGGAATTCACTACTTGATTCAGTTAGACGTGCTCAGTCACTGAACGTACTGAAGGCACAAGTGAAGGAGTTGTATCTAGCCCTCTAGCTCCTCTATCTATGCTCTCTTTGTTCCATACTCGCATTAATTATGTGTGCTTAGTTTTTTTTTTTTTTTTTTTTATACACGACGGGTTCGTACTTGACCTCAATCACACCTGTTGTTAAGTGAAGATGAGCTCAAAGGTGGAAGCGTACTGACCCGGAAACCCCAATACATTTGGGGGACTGGCTATCTTATCTCTGACAACCGGAACACAACAATGTCATTAACATTGCTGCTTGGCGGCAGATTTAGATAAGATGGTGGTACGTACTCATACTCATTTTTTTCCATAGGAGTCTTTCGCGCACTTGGACATGTCCATTACAATATATATTATTAGGTAATTAGGTATACCTAATTAAATGTAAAGGCGAAAGTACATTAATTATTAACTAATATTTGAATACAAATAAAAGGATTATAAAATAATTTAGCGTAATGTAGCTGCTGTAAAAAGGCATTGTCAGTCTACATAATAAGTAGCTGCTGTAAATGGGCATTGTCAATTTCCTTAAAGCTATGATAGATGCTATGTGGCGACATTGCCTTATATTTAAAAGTGACATCGTGCTGCTGTATAGTGGCATTGACAGATACAAAATACACTACTGAAGCCAGGTATCTCTATCTTCCAAGTAATCATGTATCCTGTAACCTTTCTAATAAGGGTACTTTTGATTTTATTTTTAAATTGTCGTTCTGTGAACTCTATTCTGTTTAATTAGTATAAATTTAAATATAGGCATATATTATATGTATTATTTTTTATATATATTATGTATGTATGTTTGTATGTATTCAATTAACGTATGTATTTATATGGGTGATTTATTTATTAAAATTAGTTTACCGCGCACGCTACCTACATATCACGTGCGTAATGCTTCCTAACCCAAAGGTTGCCTGGAACTATCTACTATGTACTATCCCCTTTTTCTTATGTTTCTTATTATTGTACAATAAAGAATATTTTGTTTGTTTGTTTGTTAAAGGGGTGGTCTATCGGAAGTTTACCTTTAATGCCACCTACCTACGCGTATGCTCCCGATAACCTCGGAATCAGCCGGTACGGCAAGTGTGGTATACTGCCAATGACAGCTCGATTACTCCCCCTCCCTCTACCACGCACCCGCAGCCACTCACATGTCAACTATACTCTTGTCGGCGAACATAAATCCTCTTGTGGGTATTAAAAATCTGATTGGTTTTCCGTGATGGAAACATTTTGACATTAATTTTGTATTTGGTCTACCTTCTAAAACAACTTTGTTTGTTTGTAAGGGGAACAACCAGAACACTATACCATACAAATTAGGCTCAATATTAAACAGTTACGACTTAGAGGGCCCGATAAAATAATTATACCTAAATATATGTTGTCAGTTACGCAAAAAAACGTTAATTATATGGCTGCGAAGGTATACAACGCCCTCCCAAATGAAGTATAATTATTGACTGGACGACAATTTAAAATTAAGTTACATGAATGGTTTATCGACAAATGTTATTATTCAATTAAGGTATACCTACCACTATTTTAAAATACTTATATAACGGACAATATCTGGCATCAACACATAATTGACAATTAATTAGCTTTATATTGTGACAACCTACATTATTATATTATATTTAAGTAATAACCTAAATAATGCTATCCTAGTTTATTAAATATTTGCACACTAGATTTTAAGTAGATTTTGAATGGGACTTCTGTTATGTGTTATCCTATCTTGTACCCAAAATCAAGCAAATAAATTATTTCATTTCATTATTACCAATTATGATGTATGAAGTGAAGTACTCATGGCACTGTCCTGGTTGTTTTCAATTTGGAGGTGTGGTGATTAAGTTAACAAGTGTCTATAAGTTCTTCACAATGACTTCTGTTGGCTGTGTTCTATCTGAAAACCGTCAAACATGTTGCTTTAATGACCTGCCTTTCCACCATAATAGCTTATTCACAAAATTATGTAGTTACTGTTCCTTTATCGAGGACAAATTACAGGCAGAATTCATTTCTGATAGGCGCTAGCAACAGCTTCAACAGCATATGCAATGACCTTGACATCGACCTATTTTGCACGAGTACTTTAACAGTGAGACGTATACTCACAAAAGATTTCTATGACTGCGTGGAGGGTGACACGTAAGTGAACCGTTGTTATTTATTTAATATTCTTTCTTCTTTTTTTTTCTTCTTAACTTTCCTAACTTACATGTGGGAACTTGTAATTGGCATTTTTATATACAATGTTCATATGATATCTTATGTATTAGCTGTAAGTTTTCCTAAAAGCAAATAAATAAAGCAAATAAATAAAAATAAAAAATAAAAAAATTACCTTAAACATTGGCACCAAGCAGTTCGACTCTTCATTCATAACGCGAACAGCTAAGGCACAGACCTCTTCCAGAGTCTATAAGGTGAATAGGCATTTGCTGATCGCGTGCTACATCGTCGACCACGTCGTCACGTTCCATCAGGTGAGATTGTGATCAAACGACTCCGTGGCTCAATGTAAATAACATTGGGTTTACGATTCGGAGGTCCCCTACTCGGCATTTCACTACGAGATATCATCAGGAATGGAGAAATCGAAGAGCGAGAGTCACCGACATCGCTCAGCAGTTTAGTAAGTTGAAGTAACAGTGGGTAGGGCTTATAGTTCGAAGAGCTGATGGCCTGTGGGGCACTAAGGTTCTGGAGTGGACACCACGCACAAGCGCAGCGTAGGACGTCCACCCGTGGCAGGCCGCTTCAACAGGCCACTCTGAAAATCTATAAAGAAGTTCAGAAGTTAATAAGAAATTAATTAATTTATTTGATCTATTTGTATATTGGATAGGTTATGTGGTATATTTATTTATTTATATATATTATTTTTTATTTTATTTTTTTATTAAATAATTTTCAATTGTTGTGTACACTATTTTCTGCCCAATCTAATAAACACTATGTATTTCTAAGGTTTGCTGGTAGAAAACTCTATCGGAGTTAAGCTCGCGTTTGTACATTTTAGTATAAACTTGCAGGTCACATAAGTCGCCTCCACAAAGTCAGTAATTCATTCAAAGGGTTATGTATACGCTTTTTCAATAAAGTTCCTGTTGATATACAAAATCTTCCTTTCAATAAATTTAAAGATACTATAAAACAGAAACTTATTAAGAAAGCATAATATTATAAAATATCAGATTATTTAGATGATGAACAATCATGGACATAACCAGCCCGTTCGCATAACCAGGCTATTTCACAATTAATAATGAAATATTATATATAACATTAAATAATAATTAATAATTTTGTAATATAAAAACCCTTTTTTTTAAAGAGCGACCTCTCGAGTTTGAACAAGCAGTAGCTTTAAAAATGTATAATCTGACTATTTTAAGTGTACCCTGTGTACCTACAAAATAAAGCATTTTTTGATTTTGATTTTGATATACAATGCATATTTCTGTAACAATTTTGTGTACAATAAAGATATTAAGATATATTTAGCGACAGTTATACATTACAGTTAAAGTTGTATGTACTACATAACACATCATAAAAACATCAATCTTTTTCGGTGTCGCAAAGTGGTATCCAATCAGGTCCTCATCTCAGCATATTTTTTTTTTTTTTTTTTTTTTTTTTATTCTCAACGGGTTAGCACTTGACCTCAATCACACCTGATGTTAAGTGAAGATGAGGCCGAAGGTGGAAGCGTACTGACCCGGAAACCCAAATAATTTGGGGAACTGGCTATCTTATCTCTGACAACCGGAACACAACAATGCTATTAACATTGCTGTTTGGCGGCAGATTTAGATAAGATGGTGGTAGCTAGCCAGGCGGACATTTAAAATGCCCTACCACCAACCAAACCGAGTACTAAACATGTACCCCGATGGGGATCGAACCCGCGACCTCCGATTCGTAAACCCTAAATATGTTGTAGTCGAGATGAAAAAGCGGACTACAACCGCTGGTGGAAGTTTTATTTTATTTTATTTTATTTTATTTTATTTTATTTTATTTTATTTTATTAGGTACACCAACAGTATAACATTATCACACTCTTATGAAAGCTTATACAGTAGTTTTGTTCTGATAGGAATACATATTACAGGCGTACACAACATTTTTTTTTTTTTTTTTTATATGAGAAGGCGGCCAACGAGCATGCGGGTCACCTGATGGAAAGCAATCACCGCCGCCCATGGACACCCGCAACACCAAAAGGGTCACAGATGTGTTGCCGGCCTTTGAGGAAGGTGTCCACCCCAGAATAAGTAGGGCAGCCTGAGCGATGAGGGATTCTCCAGCACCTGGTACCCTCCTGGGGTACTAACTAACTCTTTAAATACAGAGAGACTGGAAGGTGGGACATTGATAACATAGCTACACTAGTTACATAAGTAGTACCTACAATATATTATTTTAAAGTACTTAATTATTTAATTATAAATAAGGTACCTATTATGGTAATAATATTGTAGACAGAATTACAATAAACTAAATATTAAAGATTTTGAAAATTATGGATTAGAAAGAGAAGCTTTGAGGTGTTTCAGTATTTTACTGCTAAAATTCAAGATTGGATCATGGAAGATATCAATATCCGTTGCTTCGCATACCGAATTGTAAGAACTACATATTCTGTGAGTGAGTTGTACAAGTTCTGCGAGTGATATGATGATGGTGATGATGGTGATGATAGTATTTATTTCAGTAAGAGTTTCAGTTTTTCTGAGTTGCATAAAAAAAAAAAAAAAAAAAAAAAAAACAAGCGAAATTCCGGATAGAGAAGCTCAAATCTCTTTTCTCTCAACTCCAAGATTGACGTGATCGTCATATCTCACTCTAACAACCATACGAACAAGCTATTACAATGGCCGGTACGGGCGCGGTTAGCAGATTCAGCAGGTGTAATCTGCGGTCATCGATCTCGATGGTACCGTAAGCAAAACAGAGCTGCTGAAGACCCTACCATCAAAGCTTTTATTTAGCATGCAATGTCGTAAGTTGTTCGTACCAAAATTTACAAAGCATTTTTCAACTACTTGCTGGTATCTGACATATAATAGCATTTGACATATACCGGATGAGTGTTTTTACCGTCAGGAGACGATGAGAATGAAATGATGATGTAAATGAAAAAAAAAGAGATGAGAATGAGATCTATGTAGTGTGTACCACATTTAGAGCAAAATAAATGTATTTGTATTTGTAGGAAAATACATAAAAAAAAAAATACGCCCCGAATACAGAACTTCCTCCTTTTTTGAAGTCGTTTAAAAATAGGGCATATTAGGTAAATAATAATGTTTATTGATACCTATATTAATAATAATGTAAAAATACCAATTTTCTTCTAATATAATTAAAACGTTACCCACTCAATTATATCGATAATTATTGTCAGCAACATAATAAGAATCACTAATTGGCATACGGTTGGTATTAAGGGTCGTTCTTTTAAAGACAGGTTTTTAAATTACACTTACAAAGGATTTTATATTTAGCCTGCGAACGAGCTGGTTATGTCTAGGGATGATTATCATCTAAATATTCTGATAAAGTGTGATAATGCATGTTATAATGTATTTCTATTTGTGATGACCTGTAATTGGCTGTCTGTTTCCTATAATAGTATCTTACAATTTTTTATTTTTTTATTTCGGACACTTACACCCAATCATCTAGTCCCAAATTAAGCAAAACATGTGCTATGGATACTAGATAACGGATAAACATACATAAATATTTATATAAACATCCATGACTCAGGAATAAATGTTTATATTCATCAAACATATTTATGTATTACTAGCAGCTGCCCGCGATTTCGTCCGCGTAGACTACATGAATCAACACTTTATTACTTTCCCACGGGAATACATTCAGCAGAAAAATTACCATGTAGAGTTTATCTCAAACAGGAAAAGACCCTGGGCAGATAACAGGTATGTGGAACCATGTTAGTGTTTTGCCAGGTAAGGAATTAAGACAGGGATCCATTAAAAGACCTTTCTGAAAAATTCTGGTTTATATTTATTAAAGTACTTCCTTTTAAACAACATTCTTTGCCATGTTTGAAGGTGGTAGCAATAGAACCAAACTTTGGGGTGAACTTACACGGGAGCATGTCACATAGAACTGACCGTGAGAGAAACAGTCCTGACGTAGGTCTACTCCGGCGAATTTGAGAGTTTGCCCCTGCGACTTATTTATTGTCATGGCAAAACAGACCTTTAGTGGAAACTGAAGCCTTTTGAATTCAAAGGGAAGATCATTTGGTATTAATGGAATACGCGGTACAAACACTGTTTCTCCCTGAGCAGGTCCTGTTAAAATAGTGGCCTCTACTACGTTCCGGTGCAAAGCCTTGACTTGCAACCTAGTATCGTTACAAAGTTTGGGTGGCTTTAAATTTCTCAATAACATAACAGGTGCACCCACACGTAGTAAAAGTGACTTTGACTCTTCGACTTCGACACCAATTTGAATTTGTGATTTCAACCCCTACCACTATCGCAACCCGTAAGGGGTTAGCTTCAAAACAAATGGCATTTTCGTAATCAACGTCCCATAAAACCTAAATAATGACACCAATATTGACTTTTGGTATCAACCCCCACCCCCATCTCAACCCTAGAGGGTTAACTTAAAATAAATGTCATTTTCGCAATCAACGTCCCAAAAAACCTAAATAACGACACAGTACAGTACAGTACAGTACAGTACAGTACAGTACAGTACAATACAATACAATACAAATACACTTTATTGCACAACAGATAAGAAAGTACAGTTTCAGAAAAGTGGTAAGAAAGTAAGTGTGTATCTGACAAATGTATCTTTTGTGTTTATTTGCAATAAAGAATAATAACCTAACCTAACCTAAGAATAGAATGTACAATTTGGCGACCTTATCACTAAAAGCGATCTCTTCCACGCAACCTTTGGGTATAAGGACGGTACATTTGAAATAGGTAGGTTGTGCGGTATTAAATATAGGGATGCAGATACAAACTACGTGAATAAATTTCATATATTTACATACACACACATACATTGATACATTGATACTTGACGACCTTCTTCCGACTTTCAACTTCCGAGCTTTCAAGCGTTTTAGCTATTCGTATTACTGGCACTACTACTCGCTGTAGCCTTCTGCTGCCGCCACGCTCACTGCATCTAGGCGCAGTCCGCGGTGTATACAAAAGCAGGCCTTTAGATTTTTATTTCTCAGGCATGCAGGTCTCCTCACAATGTTCAACGTTTAACAGTCGGATAAATGCATATAAGTAATTAAATTTAAAAACTCATTGGTACATGGCCTGCATGGGAATCGAACCCCGACCTCCCAAATTGAGAGATCGCGTCTAAACCGCTGAGCCACCGACGCTCTTATTATAATAAAATAATTATACATAATATGTATTTATTTCCAAAAAAAAAATGTATTTGTGTAGTGTATAAACTATCTGGTATCCACAACACAAGTCTGGTTGCTTAGTGTGGAACTGATGGCGGTGTCTGTATATGTCCAAGGATATCCAAGGATATACGTCATCAGTGGCAGGTGATATTTCCATTTAATTATCTACAAAATGCATCATCTGATTTTACTCATAGGTTATAAAACCTCTAGGTACCTACACGATGCGAGCATTTCCTAAAAATGATTTTAATAGTCCACCTTTTTCGCAAACATCGATAATTGTAATCCTTTCGGGGGGTGGGTGGTCTCAGGCAAGTTGGCGGTATGGTGGCCATGCTAGCCGGATTTGGTGGACTATATTTTAGACCCGACATATTTTGTATTTCGCGGGCGCGAGCATTTTTCACCATGAAAGTTATCCTGACACTCTAGGGATTAAGACGAATCTAACGATATCATGTACTTCGATTTTTTGAAAACCCTCCAAATAGTAAGGTATCTTGCAAATACACCAAAAAACGTCTTATCCGATTTTCAAACTTCAAACTTCAAACTTCAAGCATTTATTTCAACGTAAGATACATGATATCATTTGTTGAATGTCAATTTAAATATACTGGATATAAAAAAAGTTTATTGCATTTATCTGTCAGTCGGTATGTCCAAGCTACTGCCGTTTCGGAAAGGGAATTCATCTGTGGGAAAAGAAGCGGCGCAAGAAACCCACAGGATCATTGTTGTCCTTTTTTTTTAAATAAAGTATATAATACAATTTTATAATTTTAGGGAGCTGGTCGAAGTACACCAAGCGTGTTTGTCATTCAGGTAGTCACCAATTTTATAATAACCCTTTTTTGCTAATGTTATTTTGACATAATCTTGAAATTTTTTCTCAGTTAGATTAATGATATTTCTTCAAATAAGATTAAGTCTAAGAATCAGTTAATTATGTTTTAATTTATTTATTCTGTGTGTTAATTATATAGTGTTTATTGTTTGTGTTCTGCTATTTTTACCCGACGGCCCAAGCAAGGAGGGTAATGTTTTTCGAGTGTATGTATATGTATGTAAATTTCTATGTTACCTCCTGTAGCCTAAACGGCTTGACCGATTTCGAAGTGTATGATGTCGATAGATTCGATCCGCGAAGTATCATACGATAAATTTTATGGTAAAAAATCCAACATGTCGCCCGGCAAAATACAAAATATGTCGGGTATTTTGGTTTTTAAATTCATCGTTGATTTTCGACATACTAACATACATTTATAAATTAAAATGTGAATTATATTTATTTAAAAACAGTAACAAATAAAGAGATGGAATTTAAATATAAACTAGAACAAATGTAAAAAATTGGGGCCGCGAGGCAAGGTACCCAAAACGCTGGCGGCGTTTCCTCGTTGTATGCAGATACTTAAGCGTTGGGCGAGGAAACAACCAGCTCTCGGGTCACCAGTGACATCGACTAAGCGCTTTGAAATATCAAAGAAAAATTTAAGAGCGCTCGGCCCCCAAGGACCTAAAGTTTCGACTCCGAAAGCTAGGAAAATGAAATAAATAAATAAATTAAAATAATAATGAACACTTTACATTCTTATTGCAGAATTTACATCCATTTGTTATTAGTATATTTACGAACTATCTTAGTAAACGCAATGCCGAGTGAAAACGAGATTAATGCATACCATCAAAAAATGTATAACCGAGACTTGAAATTTTGTATAAATAGAACTGTACCCCGCTGAGAATCGAACTCGCTACCTCCGGTTTGTAAATCTTATGTTGACATTTCGCTAGGGAGGCGGTTTAACATTGACCTACCGTCCAAAATTTCCCGAGCGCCACCGCCACCCTACCAGAGGGGGAACAACATCTGCTCCGGCAATCCCTTACAGAAAGCCTGTCAACCGCAGGCGCTCGGCCGGCGAACACTTATTTATCTCAAAACCAAATTGATTCGTTTGATATGTTTTGAGTTTTTTTTTGTTGCAATTGTTTTGTTGTATTTTGACTTTTCATTTATTCGGTTATTGTAGAGTATGCTCATTCGTTTATAGTTTTCAGGTGATCTGAATGTCGATTACAGAAGCTTGTTTGTGCTGTTCGCGTCCCTATCTGGTAAGGTTTTTTTTTTCAAAGTAGATATTTGAGAGCTTGTCCCATTTAACTTTCGTTAAGTAATATATTATTAGTTGCTTTGGAAATTAGCCGGTCTCAGTGAAGATCACCTATTTGCTCCGTTTGGCGTAGAAACGCTTAGGCCGCGGTGCTCACTCTCTTTTTGGAGAGTTATCTGTTTGATGCATGACACGATCGGAGGGCTGGCCAATGCTAGTCAAAGATCAGCCTTGTTATGGCAATGCGACCAGCCTTCTGGGTACGATTCCATTAACCAGGGACTTGGGGCTAGTTTTTTTAAATAAATAAATAAAATAAATAAAAGGTATTTATTCATCACAAAAAAGAAAAAAAAACACAAGCATATATAGAATCGAGAACCACAGTATTGTGATGAATGGGTAGGGACTCAGCAGTGTTGCTGATTTTCAGTCCCCCCCTGTAGAGTAGTTGCTGCCACCAAAGACAGTATGGGCGACTTTCCAATGGCTAACGATTTTTGTTACATATATTTTTGTTTTTAAGTTTAGGCGTGGCTCTGGACAACGTAGAAATTAAATTAAAATGTAAGAAATAAGAGGCCCCATCTGTTAGCGCCATCTTTCGAGCCACTTTGAACCACCTTACTAAGCGATCAGAAAATCGCCCACTAGAACCAAAAAAAAATAAATTAAAAAAAACTAATATTATTAGCATAATAAAGTACAAATAGTTTAAATTTTCCTGTGGCCAGAGAGGAATGGGACAAAGTGAACAATATACCCTGCTAAGACACCAATGCTATCCTCTATTGAAAATTATAATAATAAAATAAGGCGCTAATGATAAAAGTGCGAGATGATCATTATAAAATTCTGTGAGTTTGATAAGTAGGTACCTATTTAGGCATACACAGGCATAACATATCATACTGGCAGAGAAATACGAGTACACTGACAAATCGGGCACCAACTAATTAATTATATAACTAGTACCTACATTTTTATTTATTTTATTTTTTGAAGGACCAGATGCTTTTGTGTGATTTGTTTGGAATCCAGAAACATAGTACTTGTCACGCATGACCTACTTTTAAGCGAACAAAAAGTATAACCGGCAATCATTCCTTCATTCATTCTCCGTAGTTCAAACTTCAAAACACACTTCAAGCATTTATTTCAACGTAACATACATGATATCATTTGTTGAATGTCAATTTAAATCTATTGGAAATAAAAATAGGGCTTAAAGCATTTTTCGTTCGTCAATATGTCCAAGCTACCACCGATTCGGAAAGGGAAATCATCTGTGGGAAAAGAAGCGGCGCAAGAAACCCACAGGATCATTTTTTTTTCTTTTCTCGTGATTCATTCAAAGTCAGCGTAATCCTTCCAAAGATGGCGCTGAGTATCCTGTCGCTCGCTAGCCAGCACATTAATTGCCAACAATGGCGAAACTGTAATTCCATTGGTAACAGGTGACAGTAAATTGTCTTACTATAGCTACAGCCCCTAGACATAAATTGCTTCACTCCCTCCTGCACTCATCCCAATGATATCATCCAGGTATACAAAGCAACAATAACCCACCACCGTCCCATGGCCCTACCACCTCTCAGTATACGGGCCGAAGCTGCGAGTGGTGTGCGTGGTCCTCAGGCTTTCCCCATGCACATTTTCTTGACACTCTACAAATTATTTTTCTATATCCTGTCCCTTGGTTCATTCTCCCGACTGGGCTGAACAAATACAGCTTAAGGCACTTGGCGCCGGGCTGCTCTCTACTATTAATGTGCCTGAATTTTGTATGTTTTGTGGCTGCGTCTCCAGCGCTCTGCGCTTGTCGTGCCATGCTCTGGCAAACCCTCGAAGCCGCGCGAAGTTCGCTTCAAACTGCACAAGAGTCCCGAAGTAGACTGGTCCCGCCTCTACCGGTTCCAAGTTGTTCAACATCTGCGATCTCTCCTCCTCGTACAGCGGATCATCCTCCTCGTATATAAAGCAACAGTGTTAAAAATTCAATCAATCAATAGTGTTTTAATTTCATACATAAAATTTACACTTGAAAGTAGCCCCTTTGTCAAAATAGTCAGCTCCCAGGCGTTCGAGATTTGCAGTCTTCCTTTAAGAAGAAGCAGAAGAATAAAGGTTGTTCTTTTGATATGTTCAATACTTTATTGTTTTTCAAATCACAGAGATAACTTGACAATCGAGCTGCTAGTTCCATATATTGGTAGTTAAGCTAATCGCATATTTTATAATAGCCCAAATATCACATTTTGGATATCAGCAATCTGAATGTAAAAGCGTTTGAAGGATTAACTAACTTTGTGAAGTCAGCTAACATAAACAGACAATTGGCTCTTATTCTCTCGTATCTCTGTCTTTTACAGGATGCATTTTGGGGAGTTACATAATCTTATTCCACCGTCACCCTTCCATCTTCGGACTACTAGGCATGGGGAGGGATACACCCGTATATAGTTCATATACTGTACATTCGCAGTGAGAAGTTCGACTCTTCATTTATCATTCGAACAGCTAAGGCATGGAACTCCCTTCCGGCGTCAGTCTTTCCTGAATCCTACAACTTTGAGATATTCAAGAGCACAGTGAATATGCATTTATTGGGATCGCGTGGTTCATCCTCGACCACATCAGTGAGATTGTGGTCAAACGCGAATCCTGACTGGATTCATCTTAAAAATATCCTGTTAGTAATTAAGCCGATGATTATTTTTAGTGAAAAAGGTGGTTGAGATGCGTTTGCTAAGATATTAAAGAGCCACTCCAGGTGCACAATTTGCAAGCTTGGAAACGATTGAACCGGTAGTAGTACGAAGATGGATTGGCGGTGGTGGATGTCTGATGAAAATTTCACTTTCAACACAGTGTTTGTATACCTTGATTATAGTATTAAGGTCTTTATCTAAGTTGTCAGTTTATGTATTGGTCCTTCACCAAAATAACATAAAAGTATCTGTCAAAAACTCGGAACAATCGCAAGATGTTGTTACAGTAGCAGTTTAAAAGAAATTAAGCATAAAAATTCACATTAGCGACAGCTAAGCGCTATTAGGTATATTATACGATTTCCTAAATGAAAACCCATATAACACCGCGCGGCAGTCGGTGCCACATGGCGACGAACGTTATGTAGAGAGAATGGAAGCGTCTGGAGCGTGGTTTTTATATAACATGAGTCGATGAGTACCTTACGTTCGTGTTTTACATAGATATAATTGCGAGTCAACATAATTATTGTATTTATATTATTGAAATCGTGCTAGAATAAGCTTTATTAGATTAGATTAGATTTATTTAGTTCACTTTTACAATAGCATGTCATACATACAGTTTCGTAAATTTATGAAATTTAAAATAAAAGTGATTGTCAAACATAAAACAAAAAATAATAACATAAAAAACGAATTCCTGTATACAATAGTAAAACATATTGTTATATGTATGTCAAAATTAATTAAGAAAGTATAAGTATGTAACCATTGTTACGTCAACGTCATACCATTTTAGAATAATCAAAATGAAATAAAACAAAACAAAATAAAATATAAACCATGTCATGAGATTATTGATATGCCATAATCTATATATATATATTTAATTAAATTGTCAAAATTAATTAAGAAAGTATAAGTATGTAACCATTGTTACGTCAACGTCATACCATTTTAGAATAATCAAAATGAAATAAAACAAAACAAAATAAAATATAAACCATGTCATGAGATTATTGATATGCCATAATCTATATATATATATATATATTTTTAATTAAATTGTCAAAATTAATTAAGAAAGTATAAGTATGTAACCATTGTTACGTCAACGTCATACCATTTTAGAATAATCAAAATGAAATAAAACAAAACAAAATAAAATATAAACCATGTCATGAGATTATTGATATGCCATAATCTATATATATATTTTTAATTAAATTGTCAAAATTAATTAAGAAAGTATAAGTATGTAACCATTGTTACGTCAACGTCATACCATTTTAGAATAATCAAAATGAAATAAAACAAAACAAAATAAAATATAAACCATGTCATGAGATTATTGATATGCCATAATCTATATATATATATTTAATTAAATTGTCAAAATTAATTAAGAAAGTATAAGTATGTAACCATTGTTACGTCAACGTCATACCATTTTAGAATAATCAAAATGAAATAAAACAAAACAAAATAAAATATAAACCATGTCATGAGATTATTGATATGCCATAATCTATATATATATATATTTTTAATTAAATTGTCAAAATTAATTAAGAAAGTATAAGTATGTAACCATTGTTACGTCAACGTCATACCATTTTAGAATAATCAAAATGAAATAAAACAAAACAAAATAAAATATAAACCATGTCATGAGATTATTGATATGCCTTAATCTATATATATATATATATATATATATTTTTAATTAAATTGTCAAAATTAATTAAGAAAGTATAAGTATGTAACCATTGTTACGTCAACGTCATACCATTTTAGAATAATCAAAATGAAATAAAACAAAACAAAATAAAATATAAACCATGTCATGAGATTATTGATATGCCATAATCTATATATATATTTTTAATTAAATTGTCAAAATTAATTAAGAAAGTATAAGTATGTAACCATTGTTACGTCAACGTCATACCATTTTAGAATAATCAAAATGAAATAAAACAAAACAAAATAAAATATAAACCATGTCATGAGATTATTGATATGCCATAATCTATATATATATATTTAATTAAATTGTCAAAATTAATTAAGAAAGTATAAGTATGTAACCATTGTTACGTCAACGTCATACCATTTTAGAATAATCAAAATGAAATAAAACAAAACAAAATAAAATATAAACCATGTCATGAGATTATTGATATGCCATAATCTATATATATATATATATATTTTTAATTAAATTGTCAAAATTAATTAAGAAAGTATAAGTATGTAACCATTGTTACGTCAACGTCATACCATTTTAGAATAATCAAAATGAAATAAAACAAAACAAAATAAAATATAAACCATGTCATGAGATTATTGATATGCCATAATCTATATATATATATTTATATGATTGGAGACTAACATCATTTACAATAACGCAAAGATATGTATAACACCAGTTATTAGTAACCTTGGAAAAATATTTATTTCACACGACACAACAATAGCAAGAGTCACAATTAAAATAACAAAAAAAATACAATAGAAAGTAGAAGATTTTGATATGGGATGAATGCAGTGTAATGTCAAAAATGGACTCCGATCAGCATGAGCTGCAGCAATTAGAATTATCCTAGTATCCATGCGTAACTTATGTGGTAGCACTGAAAACCAGCGTTGCGATCTGTCGCAGCATGAGCTCAATGCTACCCATTTGCATGCCCCGCAACAGCAATTGTATTTATATTTTAGTTATAACTTACATTTTTCTGTTTTTGTATTGTGTTGTTGCGTTCATAATAAATTTTTTTATTCTTATTTCTATTCAATTGCCACAGCCCCTGCGTTCTTTGTCGGGTCACCATACCCAAATGTTTATGTAAGACACTAAGAGCCTCTTTGCACCTCTTGTAGGGGTATAGTGGTTAGATCACTCTTTGCACCTCTTATAGGGGTACTACTGGCTAGACCACTCTTATAAGGAGTATAGTGGATATACCACTCTTTGTACCTCATTTAGGGGTAGTGGTGTAGAAGAATGGCTCTTCCAGTACTAATACTTTCTGCGGCGACATTCATTAAAATTGCCCGCGGCCGCCTCTCGCACCTGCGGCGGGGCGCTGGCGTGCGACCAAGCGGCGGCCATTGTTTGCTCTGCGTGCATTACCGCTCAGGCAACACACGTCAAACTGTTGTAAATGTCGCTTGTGAATGTAATCTTGTTCATAAATCGAAGAGAATTATGTACTCTTTCATTATATATATTATGCGATGCGACAGCGGCACCAGGTCCTCCAGAGTTTGTTAAGCCAAAAGTGGCCCTATCACCTGGCCAGAAGATGCGGTGGCGGATGATTAGTTGTTCGCTGCAGAGCAAGCCTGGCGAAGTGGGGATTCATTGACCAGTCTGCGATTGTGGAACCCCATCTCTGTACCACTCCAGGACCTTTGGAGGACCTTTACTGGCTGCAGACAACACCGTTGTTGTGGATGAATTCTGGGCGGATTGAATATGATTGGATGCATTCACACGAAGAAGAAGAAGCGGCACGACTCGTAAAAAAGTGGCGCTAAGGAACCCAGTAATTATGGCTTAGGCTATCTAACATTTGATGAAAGATTTGATTTGACGTTTACGTGTCCAGAAATGGCTGTGATTTGCCTTAAGTTCACCAAGGCCATGTTATTCGTCTGAGCTGGTCTGAGCTGTGATTGCTTTCAATCAGCATATCCAAAACTAATATGCCCTTTAATCAGCATTCCTCAATTTAGATGGGCCTATATAAAGAACTATCCACAAGGTCTTTGGTTGGTGAAACCGTACCCAGAAAGCTGGACGCATTGCCACGCTATTATAGCAAGAGTGATGGATTCTTTGCCGAAATATGGCCAGTCTTCGATCGTGCGATGCATCAACCAGATGCTCAGACAACTCTCTCTGTCTCAAATTCAGTATATTTGCAATCTTTGAGTGGATTTTGTATTCCGTTCACTGTAAAAGGGACTCGCTACAACGTACTCGCAGTTAGACTCCCTTTCGGCGTCAGCTTTTCCTGGTACCTTGGTATCTTCAGGAGCAGAGTGAATAGGCATGCTTCATCTTCGGCCACATCGTCACTTTCCATCAGGTGAGATTGTGGCCAAACGCGTACCCAGTTTATCATAAAAACGTATACTTTCCACTATCTTGTGACTTAGAGATTTGGTTTTAAAATAGTGAAGTTATGCTGTGTTTTATATATAATATATGTGGGCAACTCAAACAAAGGGGGAGGTACTCAGCTAAATAAAACAATAACAGCTCTATGCTGCTGAAATGCTGATGAGGAAGTTACGAGCAAGTCAAATTAAGCCTAAGCCTTCTGAGCTACCTCAAAACCAAATTTCCAGGAGTTCCCGATCTGTCATCCGCTTTTACCACAGTCCAGTCAAAGCCGGGACAACTCGCTGCAATAGTAGTCGCTATAATGCCACAGACGGAATAAGGCTTCTAAATAACACTCCTCTTTGTGTCGAGGGTTAAAAATGCGCATTAGCGGCAGCTTATGCTAATAGAGTTGTAAGGTTATGTACAGTCGAACCAACTGAATCATGACCCACCTAACCGAAAATTCTTTTGTAATCGTCCAAACAGTTAGTTTTCTTTTATTACATAATGGGTAGCAATGACCATCTTTTGAATATTAGGAGAACTGCGTCAACTTGGGACAGAACTTTTTGCAATTTTGGGCCACTACCACTACTAGATTGATAATTGAAGTTATACTCGTAGTTATATTTTAGATGTTGCTGAATTTAATATAAGTAATACTTTTATTAAAAAAATCTATATTAACGTTGGCAATTTATTAAATCAAGATAAAAGGAAAATAGTATTAAACGAATGTCAAATCGTATATTTACCCTCTTATTCATAAAAAAATTACAAACGCTTTATAAGCCTGTTTTAGTTAAAGTATGTTTTGTCACTTTCTTTCATTACAACATTTCCTTATGAACGGAGTTTGTGAATTTTTATGAATAAGACGGTTAGAGAATTAAATATAAATAGGATACAACCGTAGATGAGCTAACCGTCACAATCTAATTAAATAAATAATGAGTTGGAAATATGCATTAAAGAAATTCGACCCAATGGTATATTAGAATGTTTATGAAATTAAACTAAAGGTGGTTCATGATTTCGTTTGTTCGAGTGTACTCATATATAAGTTTATTATAATATATAAGTAATATAGCCTACAATACTAAAACTTATGTTAGTCGTGAACATTATTGGTACATATTTCAATAAGAGGTAAGTATGGCTGCCAGCTGACGCCATTTTCCGAACGCCACGTGCGCTTGACGACTCCTGCTTATACGAGCTTTGTGTGATCCTATCGCTCTGTATGATTACATTGCTTGTTTGTATAAAGATGGGAACCTCAACTCCTTTGGTTCCGAGATATGATGAAGGGAAAATTGCGTTCTCTCGAAGGTGAAATATATCAAACATTTACACTTTTACTTGAATCAGTACGATACAGTAAAATATGAATTTCTGTATATTAGTTAAGCAAACTTCAAGCAATTATTTGACAACCTATTTGAGTTGTTAGCAACTCTGACCACATACCAAAAGGTTGTGGATTCGAATCCCGCTAGGGGCATATGTTTGTGTTATGAATACGGACATGTGTACCCGAGTTATGGATATTTTCATTTATAATAAGTATTTATTTACAAAAAAAAAATGTATTTATTTAGTATATCAACCACCTGGTATCTACAACACAAGCCTATAGTTGCTTACTGTGGAACTAGATGGCGCTGTGTATATGTCGTAAGGATATTTATTTATTTCAACGTAAGATATATGATATCATTTATTGAATGTCTATTTAAATCAATTGGGAAATTATTTTAAGTTATTCATTTCGCGTCGGTGGCTCAGCGGTTAAGACGCGGTCTCCTAATTTGGGAGGTCCGGGTTCGATTCCCAGGCAAGGCATGTACCAATGAGTTTTTAAATTTAATTTAACAATAATAAACAACTATGTACATACATACAATAATGTGTAATTGATTTCTGTTCAATAAAACATTGTTCAATAAAACAATATTTTATTGAACCGAAATAAGTTACACAACTTGTTGAAGCTTTGCTGTCTGTGGTAGTTAACTGTGTTACAGACAACGTTGTGTTAAAAAAGAACTCATCTGTGGGAAAAGAAGCGGCGCAAGAAACTAACTGGATCATGGTTTTGTTCCTTTTGTAATCAATTTGTCTTTATATTTGAAATTGTTCTGCGTTTTGCGATTATTGACATTTGCCTGGAATTCGAACGAAACGGTGTTATGTGAGTCTATAATTTTCGGATGCGTTTTCGAAAAGTGCAATCATAGCAAACGCTTTTGAACAATTTTGAATTTATGGTACTCGATAGGTACTTTGAAAACTTTCGAATAAAATTAATCGTTTTAATTTGGACTATGACTGCACTTTTGAATTTGACTGTACATATTAAACCTATACTATAACCAGTTGATGTGATGTCTGATCTGAAGCATAGCACAGTATACACAATGTCCCTTTCATTTTCTACCCTAAAATAGCAGGCGTTGTCTATTCGCATGCGTGCTCAATTCTGTCCGTCGGATCGGACAGGTGGTACTTCTCAGGGCATGCTAATATTGTTGCCACATCTAGGGCATAGCGCAGGTGTAGTGAGTAGCACAGCTTCATACAAAATTCTCGAATTATTCTCATTATACCGGATGAGTTTTTTTACTGTAAGGAAAAAAATACGGTAATTTAGATAAGTGAAATAGAAGTTATTGGCATAGGTAGTTTTTTTTTTTTCAAAAACGCACGCGACCGCTGTAGATTGATATGCCACTGGCGGGATTCGTAGGGTTTCTATCATGGGAAATTTATTTGAAACTGTTATTTTCTCCAAAATTTCTTTATTTATTTAATTTGATGATGACACAATTAACGCTTTATTCGATGACTGTTTTAAAAAGGCTATTATAAAATGTCTGACTATCTGGATGATAAGAATGCGTGGACATGAACCGCTCGGCAATATCCAGTATATTTTTACAATTATTTGAAATTGTATTTGTATTAACTTATTTAAAAAGAGCAACCCCGGAGTTCTTCTCTGGGGAGACTGCCTAGTAAATGAGCGATAACTGTATGTCAAGACGATTTCAAATGTTATTGTTATAACTTACGAAATAAAACATTTTTGATTACGATTTTGAAAAAAAAATACACTACTAATCCCAATAACTTCTATTTCACTTACCTTATTCCTTACTAAAAAACTCATGCGGTATACTTTGTTCACTTGTGAGTTTAAGTAATTTGTGCATATCCTGATAGTTTGTTAACTTCAACAAACATCAACAAAGTGTCGTTACATACATACATAAAGTCACGACCTTTAATTTATGCACGTCGACCTTTTGACCTCAATCACACACACCTGATGTTAAGTGAAGATGAGGCCGAAGGTGGAAGCGTACTGACCCCGAAATCCCATCTTATTTGGGAGATTGACTATCTTATCTCTGACAACCGAAACACACACAAACAACAATGTTATCAACATTGCTGTTTGGCTTCAGACTATAGATAACTTTCATAGACAACTTTAAAATCAACATTAGCGCCATCAATAACGAGTTTCAGTTTGTATTATTGGCAACTTTAGTAGCACTGTTTGTTTCTGCTCTGTGTCACCGACCGGGGCGCACACCGCGCGCCTTGGGCGCTAGAGTAGAGAAGGCGCCTGCTGCTCCAAACACCCGCCCCGGGCTGACTCTGTCCAAATTGAAATGTTGTCAATTAATTGCTGCGATAATTGGGGTTGATATTTTATTAATGCTAGTTTCACTTGTAGAAACAGTGGGGATTGAGTGTTTTAATTAAAATAGTAGGTTTGTTATCGTCATTATTACTTAACTGGCTAGAACAACAACGGATACTTTTCACTCGCGATATACAAATGTACACGCAGATGACACTAATATGCGCGTACTTTTATGCAATTTTTCTTTTATTTGGCGTGGCGTTGGATGGCGCGTTCAAAAGTATTAAATAAATAAATAAATATCTTTGAAAGAAAGAAAGAAAATAGTGTATTCGCCACAATTAGGCACACACTAAGTGTACAAAACAAACTTAACATTTATTTATTTTATTTATTTATTTATTTACCAAGTTTATAACAATCATTACAGATCACTCCAATGCGATAGTTAACTAATGACAATGATGTATACCAACTATATCTACCTATACTAAATAACATAGTACAAATAACGCAACTTTTTGAAAATCGGTCATACTGCATATGACAATATCTGTTCTGTCTGCTATTTCATTGAGTGTGTGTAGTGCTCATTTGGCCCTTTATTTAAAAGATTGTCTCTTGGTACTTTAAATAGTCGAGGCATCGTTCTCCTATCTATATACCCATCAGGTACGCACAATTTTAATTGCTGAATTGCCGGATTACAAATTTACCACGAAATACCTTCCACAAGTACAATGCCATCGCTAGTTCCATTCTAACTTCTAGTTTATTACGAGTATATCATTAATTAAATAAATAAAAACTTCGATGTTGCACATTTGTAATAAACTTTCTTCTTCAATTTAAGAGCTATGCTCTTGTCGGTGGAGTAACGACCATGTCTCTCTACTTTCCGCCCTCGTTTTAACCTCTTGGTACGACACGACATTCACCTTTTCTTTCAATTGGTCAAAGTAATTGCGCCTAGGTTTTCCCCTTCCTCTCTTTCCTTCAATCTTTCCCTCAATTATGTTCTTCAAAAAAATATCGTGTCGTATCAAGTGACCTATCTTTCCTCTTCGGTTATCAACTGTTAGTTGTAATAAACACCAAACCTAAAATATTTAATTAAGTATATGTACATGAAACAACAAATTTATAAAACACAATTAAAAATACCTATATCTTATAGAAAAAATACGCCGTCCAACTCGCTGCCGTGAGGCATAGTACCTAGTACGCTAGCGCTATTGCCCCGCTGAATGCATAAGCTCAGCTGCTGAGCGAAGTAGGCACCGGCTCTCACATCTCCAGAGGCGTGGACCAGTCTAACGGATAAATCCTTTACAAGTTGTTTCGTGTCAGAAGACCACGGATCCAATGTCTCCACTGCAAGCGCCGTAAACTCGTGGTTTTTAGAGATTGACGCATATTTACGGCGCTTGTTACATTGAGCTGGTTCAGCCGCGGTTCCAGCTCTTTGCGCAGTTCGAAAGAATTAAACTCCAAAACTTTGAGATGGTTCTCGTATGAGTTCAAAATAAATTGCGCATGAAAGGAACCCTACGAACCCCTCCAGTCGCAAATCAATCTCAGGCCAAAGATGGTGGTTAAAAAAAAAAAAACTATTATTTATTTATTATTTTATTTATTTATTTATTTAACACTTTATTGTACACACACACAAAGAAATGGTCATTAACAAATATTTTAGAAAAATGTACAAAGGGCGAACTTATCTCTATAAGAGATCTCTTCCAGCAAACCCGTGAGAGCGAAATTTTATATAAACGGTAGACATAAAGTGTACACGAAACAGAAGAAACAAAAAATGTTAAAAATATCATATAAAAGAATAAAACCAACATAATACATTAAACGAAAAATTACCCAACATAAATACACAAATACATACATACAACATTATATATAAATTTAATCTGTATTTTCATATTATATAATTTATACTATAAATCAAATTTAATTCAGTCGACTTAAAAGTGTCGTTTCGATATCTTATGTATAATACAATACAATATATATACAATTTATTATTAAAATATCACAAATAAAAAACTAGCCCCAAGTCTCTGGTTGATGGAAAGGTACCCAGAAGGCTGGCCGCATTACAGCGAGGCAAAAAAAAAAAAAATGTGGCAAAAAACGTTTTGCCACAAAGGGGACGACTCACGGAGTCGTGGAAAAAGGGAAAAGATGGAATTAACTATAAGTGGACTGTATTGAACAATAGATAATTATAATATTCAGCCTTTAGGTACAGTGAAAAGCTATCACAATACGATTGTGATAGCTGTACTATCAAACCTTTCGCACTGAATAAAAATAGGCAAAAGCACCACTCACCTCCGTTCCTTAATCGAGGACAACAGCCACGGGCCGCTCTCTGGAGGACACGCTAGGTTGATGCTTATCTATCTTCAGGCTTCTACGAGAGATTTATATCGTCCCACGTACGTATTTTCCATGCATCAAGACTCGCAATTGACAGAATAAGAAAACAATTGAAAAGCGCGCGTCGAACGCGTATGAGGGGCGCATGCGTCAAGTGGCTCCCTCTCACAGGTGAAGTGCGAACCACGCGGTGAGCCCCAACTCTTGGTCGGGAAGTAAGTTGGTACATCTACCTAAGTTAATCCAGACGAAAGGCTTGACTTAACATACCCCCCGCCGAAAGCATTTTGATGCTTTCTCACTAAAGACTGAATATTAGAAATAGATAAGAATGGCAAAACTATCACCTACAAAATTAAAGAAAACTAAGCATTCATTAAAGGAAAACATAAATAGCCTTCGGCAAATTAAAACGATGATTAAGCTTATTATAAAACCATTAATTGAGGTAGGGTAAAGGACTTAACTTATTTACAGGTCTTAAATAAGTATTCCTTTGAGTACGGATAGTTACAGCTCGAACAATTTCGTCTGAACCAGGATGTAGCTTCTCCACTCGTGCGAGCGACCAGTTACAAGACGGCACTTGGTCAACTTTATATATTATATTATATATAAATACATATAATATAATATTATACATAAATAATATACATATTATGGCATATCAATAATCTCATGACATGGTTTATATTTTATTTTGTTTTGTTTTATTTCATTTTGATTATTCTAAAATGGTATGACGTTGACGTAACAATGGTTACATACTTATACTTTCTTAATTAATTTTGACATACATATAACAATATGTTTTACTATTGTATACAGGAATTTGTTTTTTATGCTATTATTTTTTGTTTTATGTTTGACAATCACTTTTATTTTAAATTTCATAAATTTACGAAACTGTATGTATGACATGCTATTGTAAAAGTGAACTAAATAAATCTAATCTAATCATAAACTATACACATAATACAAAAATTCCTATAATAAATTTATAACCTGTACAGCAAGATGACAAGTAAAATTTAAATATTGTAAATAACTATCTATGCCAATGCCTTCTATTTCAACCTAATATGACCCATTTTTTCCTTACGGTAAAAAAAAACTCATCCGGTATATTCATGGAACAATCATCCATGTTATCGACGCTTTACTATATTTTTAATTTATAGAACGAGTATCTAAACAAAATAATCTTAGTTTGTTTTACAAGCTCCTCTTTATCCAAAAGCTGGGGGCTGTAGTTTGGGCGGCCCGGGGCGGGGGCGGGCGGGGTTCCCGTTGGTTGGGCGGGCGGATAGAAAGCTCACAGCTGTTCATTCGCACGCTACACTAAGGATTTTGTCATTAACCAATAGATGAAAACAGATGATATTTAGTAAGGGTAACTAGAGTGGCCAGTTTTCATATCCAACTAATCCAGCCACATATTGGATCTTTGCCTATGAAATTGGAGTTTTTTTCTTCGTTAATCATATGTACCAATTGTATCTTTTTGCCATTTTCGTTGCGGCTACATTAATGGCTAGCTTACCTCTAATTATTCCTATTAAATAATACAAACGTCCCATTACCATGCGAACAGCAATAACACCTAGGGCTAATTCTGTTTGCACTCAAATCCGGCGCGATCCTGATATATACACGTAGAATGTTTGTCCGTACGTCTGTTTGTTTGAACGTACAGCGGACGCCAGATGGGACCCGCTACATGTTTGAAAATGAATTTATCGTCTATTTTAATGTGGGGAAATCCGGGTAAAATGTTTTAGGTTTCTGTCTACCGCGGTTGTTGGTAAAAGGGGTGTTTCATCTTAAAATCAAAAATCAAAATCAAAAAATACTTTATTTTGTAGGTACACAGGGTACACTTGAAATAGTCAGATTTTACATTTTTTAAGCTACTGCTTGTTCAAAAGCCAATTTTCCCCTGAGAAGAACAAGCAAGAAACTCGAGAGGTTGCTCTTTAAAATAAAAAGGTTTTTATGTTACAAAATTATTAATTATTATTTTATATTATAATATTTCATTATTAATTGTGAAATAGCCTGGTTACGCGAACGGGCTGTTCATGTCCATGAATGTTTATCATCTACATAATCTGATATTTTATAATATACTTTCTTAATAAGTTTCTGTTTTATAGTATCTTTAAATTTATTGAAAGGAAGATTTTGTATATCAACAGGAACCTTATTAAAAGAGCGTAAACCCTTTGAATTAATGAAATGAACTTTGTGGAGGCGACTTATGTGACCTGCAAGTTTATCTTTATTTCTTGTATTGGCATCATGTTTATCACTATTTTTCCTAAATGATGCTATATTTTTAGCTTGACGCTTGCTTGACCTATAGTCTGATTTTTAAGTCCGTGGAATTCTGCCAGCTTCTTACAGGAAGACAGGTCAGCTTAAACCTTTTCATAAAACCCCAACATATTTCCTATCTCTGACAACCGGAATACAACAATAAATAAATATCTTTGCACATACACACAGCGCCATCTAGTTCCGCACTAAGCAACTAGGCTTGTATTATGGAAACCAGGTGGTTGATTAACTACACAAATATTTTTTTTTGTAAATTAATGCATATATAAATGAAAAACAACCGTAACTCGGGAACCCATGTCTGTATTCATCATACAAACATATGCCCCTAGCGGGATTCGAACCCGCGACCTTTTGATATAGCAGCAGAGTTTCGAATAACATTGCTGCTTGGCGGCATATGTAGATAAGATGGAAGTAGTTAGCCAGGCGGACATTTAAAATGCCCCACCACCAACCAAATCGAGTACTTAAACATGTACCCTGGGGTTCGAACCCGCGACCTCCGATTCGTAAACCCAATGTTGTTTACATTGAACCACGGAGGAGGCAGAGGCGGTCTAGTCTTACAATACAACACAATACAAATACACTTTATTGCACTACAGAAAAGAAAATACAGTTATATAAATATAAAATAAAAGTGGTAAGAACAGAATGTACAATTTGACGAATTTATCAGCGATCTCTTCCAGGTAACCCTTATTGAAGCTGGCCGCATTAAATGTTTTAGAAGAGTTTTTATACGTCATATTTTTTAACCGGGGATACCTTTGCTTTATATTGTATAGCATAACATAACTGTGTGTGTATCTGTAATGCCAATAAAGTTTTTATCTATCTATCTATCTATATTTATGTTTTTGAAAATACAGTGATGTCCAGTTATTCAGGGTCTGGATTTTGTAGTAATTAATTTTGTAGTATTTTCAAGACGCCACCGTTGATCTGGGTACTACATTTATTTAGAATGGTACGTATATCACACTATCTGTCGTCTCTCGTATATCTGTCTGTTCTGAAGTTTTGTTTGTTTCTCTTATTAAATTAATATTTCCTAAACTGTTAGTGATTCCACTGATTATCGTTTACGCTAATAACCCTTGGGTATAAGGACAATACATTTGACATAGGCAGGTTGTGCGGTACCTAATCATTTGTTGTTTTGCATAATGTTGTTTTCAACATTATCAATATTTTTTTTTTTTTTTTTTTTTTTTTAATTAGAATGGGATCGCTCTTGACCTTAATCTGGACTAATGTCGAGATAAGGTCTACGATGGAACGAGCTTTCCCAGAAGATGCCTATTTAACCTGACTTTAAAGAGCTGCGGGTTATATAACACAGACGGAGGCAATGCGTTCCACTCCTTAGCCGTGCGCATGAGAAACGAAGACCTAAAACGCTTGGTCCTTATAAATGGCACGTCAACTAAGTGCGGGTGATATCCTGCGGTACGTCTTGAATTTCGATGTAAGAACGGGGATGGCGGGATCAACTCATGCAGTACTTCAGCACACTCTCCGAAATATATCCGATAGAAGATTGAAAGACATGCGATTAGTCTACTTTTTTTATTTTATAGATATTTTTTTTGATTTTTGAATGTGTTTCTGTAATGTGCAAATAAACGCTTTATCTGTCTATCTATCCATCTACTTACCTAATTAGTTTGTTACAACGAGTACGCCATTCATTAGCCGAATTTCGACAAACAAAACAATATCCCTTTTCATTCGCTCTCCTTGCTTAAGAAAGGAGTTTGGCAGCAAAAAATATCGATTATTCCACAAATTGAAATCGGTCGGCATCTGGCGCCCGGCGCGGAGTGTCGCGATCTTTTCTATATTAATGCGGACGACAGTTGGCCACCCCTTCCCGTTGGGGGCCGCGGGAAAATCTGCGACACCTTCCCTGACTTATCATTCTTATTTCTAACCGCCTATGGTTCATAGTTTAGGAGGTTTCCGATTGATAGCATTAAGGATTTTAAGGACCTTCGACGAAAAACGAGGTTGCTGCCTTTGACGGTGTTATACGTGTGTTTATAGTTTAGTTTATTTATTTTTCAAAAAAATAATTACAAGTAACAGTCTAATACTAAAGTGCTTATAAATTCTAATGCTTGGACTCTGACCCTCAAACTAGGTCTAACCTGTATCTTGAGGATCAGTTCCTTCCCTATGCACATAGGTAGTAAATATTTGAATTATACACTTAAAATTTATAAATTTCGTAAATAGTAAAGTGCCTAAATATTTTGTAATAACTGAATGTTTTAATCTATAATACCTAGTCACACTCACTTTTACTTCGATACTGGACGTTTGACTACATGGCATCCAACTATGTCAATGATTCGTTTGTTTTCGTTTGTCCCTAGTCAGGACGTATCTCTGTAATGCTTGGGCCGATTTGAGTGCGGTTTTTTTTATTAAACACTAAATGAGTTCTCAAACTAGAGGCCACCGAAACCGGCTTAAATCATGAGATATTTTCTCTTATTTTTTTTTTATATTTTTATATCTAAACACTGAACTATGACGACACTGAAAAACTACTAACATATACGAGTATTACTTAATATAAATAACAAAACCACTACAGATTAGTAAGCACAATTTTACATATGTTTATACCCGCACACATAGTCACACTCACTCACACACCCTGACACACACTCACACACACATATGTTAGTGGAAGCTGCCCAAGCAGCTTCCGATCCCAAGATAATGTCGTAGGGCTAATATACATGAACAGATACACATATTCACATATAATCATATATAATCACACACACTCATACACACACATACACAAGTTAGCGATAAGGATGAGCGGGGTCACCTGCCACAAGCATACTTATTATGCTTACTAGGTTGACTCCATCCACTGTTCATAGTCACTATTATTTTAGACTGAAATAAAGATTTTTGTATTTTTTTTTGTATTTTGTATATCTAACCTTGTGACCTTCCCAGCTGCCTATGCCCAGCTGGGTCGAGTCACGAGGTGTATATGTACAGAATGGGGTGGAACAGGTCTGGCCAGGTTCAAAACAGAACACGGATCACCACACCAACTTATTTATAGACCTAGAATAAACTATATGCAATAGTTTATTCTCGGTCTTCCCCTTTTTCTTTTCCCCTCTATTGTATTCTAGGTATTGTCGCTGTTATACACACACACACACACACACACACACACACACACACACACACACACACACACACACACACACACACACACACACACACACACACACACACACACACACACACACACACACACACACACACACACACACACAGACACAGACACAGCCACACACACACACACACACACACACACACACACACACACACACACACACACACACACACACACACACACACACACACACACACACACACACACACACACACACACACACACACACACACACACACACACACACACACACACACACACACACACACACAGAGACAGACACACACACAGACAGACACACACACAGACAGACAGACACACACACACACACACACACACACACACAGACAGACAGACACACACACAGACAGACACACAGACAGACACACACACAGACAGACACACACAGACACAGACAGACACACACAGACAGACACAGACACACACACAGACACACACACACACACACACACACACACACACACACACACACACACACACACACACACACACACAGAGAGACACACACACACACACAGACAGACACAGACACATCCACAGACACACACACACACACACACACACACACACACACACACACACACAGAGAGAGAGAGAGACAGACACACACACAGACAGACACACACAGACACACAAAGAGACACAGACACACACACACACACACACACACACACACACACACACACACACACACACACACACACACAGAGACACAGACACAGACACAGACACAGACACAGACACAGACACAGACACAGACACGCACGCACGCACGCACGCACGCACGCACGCACGCACGCACGCACACACACACACACACACACACACTGTATTTTTTTTTAAACCTCCTTTTAAGCATCCTAGAACTTAAGATCTCAAAAAATGTTATATACAAAGACATTTTATGGTACAACACCTGTGATACTTTGTTAATTGGATGGGAAAGAGACTGGTTACCCACACACAACACAGGGAATCCTAGTGTGGGGACCGGGCTACCTCACTGCTTATATTGTAACACTGTTTTTGACAAAATAAAAATGATTTTTACTTTTTTTTACTTTTTTTTATATCACCTCCTCTAGCCTAGGCTCGTGCGATTTTGAAGTGCATGGCGTCTATAGATTCGTCTTGATCCCTAGAGTGTAGGATACATTTTAGGGTAAAAGATCGAACATGACGCCCGTGTAATACAAAATATGCAGTCGGGTTTTTTGGTTTTTAATTACTTAAGAGGGTTTTGGGTCATTCGAATATATAGTATATGGATATTCGGATTCGGATATTTAGTACTTATTATTTGAGTGTGTCCCATGGGCGTCCGTGATAACGCCTTAGGCGCCACTGAAAACCAGCGTTGCAGTCGTTTTGTCCTCTCGACTATGTACAACCTATGCTGAAATGGGGATCTGATTTGATTCCATTTTGTGACACAGAAAACTTACTTTTAGATTGGTGTTCCATATTTTTATGTTGTGTTATGTAGTGGATATAATCCGATCATTTAACTGTAATGTATAAGTGTCGCTTAATGGATCAAATAAAGTTTTCTTATTCTATTCGCATACGCATGTATGTACGCAAAAATAGCAAACATTCTGATAATCATAATTTGAATACTAGAAACAAAAATAAAATTGAAATTCCACAATTTAGACTTAGCAAGGTTAGCACATCCTTTGTGGGACACAGCATACGCTTTTACAATAAAATACCAGAACATGTATTGAGTTTAACAGAGCAGAAATTTAAACGCCACATTAAAGAAACTCTGTGTAAGAAGGGTTATTACAGGATAGATGATTATTTAGGCGATAAGGAGGTCTGGTGTTAGCTGGTCGTTATGTTAATTGCTATTGTTTTGTAATATGTAATATAAAATGTAATATTATTGTAAAGATGGAAACTAATTGAAAAGATGTGTTGTTGCGGAGTTTCTTGTCGCTTCTTCTCCCTAACCATAACACCTTGTGCGATGTAGTTTAAAAAAAAATAACATGTTGACTTTCAATAAGTGATATTTTTGTATTCTACATTGAATAAAATATTTTTGATTTTGATTTTGATACGACATTCCATAAAAACTTTCCTTTTCGAAATAAATGGACCGATTCTGATGAAACTTTATACGTACAAGGATACATGGATCCAAAAAGTTACTAGAGACTATTTTGGAAAAAAATTACAACTACTAAATTAGAGCGATTTTAAGTTTTCCATAGTAACAGCAAAAATCCAGATAAGTCTTTTTTTAATATTTTAATAATGTTTTCTGCAAACTTTTAAATCTGTATATCCTGCTCATGCGTATAAAGTTTCATTAGAATCAGTCTATTCGTTACGAAAAAGTTCGTACGGAATCTGTTGTGTAGGTATATACCAGGAAGACAGAAATGTTTCAGTGATGCGGATGGTCAAGCGGAATGCAGGAACAAAATCGGTGCCGACATCCGTTCCACATTTAGCTGATATCTGGTAGCCAGCCGGCCGCAGTTCGCCATGTGGCGGGTACCACGCGCCACCTGTTTTCTCTGTTTACGAGTATATGAACGCGCAATCGATTACCGTTCGGACGGAATCGGGGGCGGAGCTACTCGAATGTAATGTGTCGATTCGGTTGGCACGTGCAAACTTAATTGAGGCTAGTCTATCCTTTTTTGACAGACGACTGCTCAGCTAAACACCCAGACTGTACCCCCAGGGGTACGACGGATAAATTCGAATGCTCCGTTGTGCCCCTTTAGTGGTTGAAGGGAAATTTTTGAGTTACCTGTTGTGGCGAAAACGTTTCGCTAGTAAAGGGGGGCGACTCACGGAGTCGCGGAGAGGGAAGAGAATGTATAGAGAGAAGTGGACTGTATTAAACGATAGATCATTATAGTATTCAGCCTTCAGGTACAGCAAAAATGCTATCACAATACGATTATGATATGCTGTACTATCAAACCTTTCGCACTGAATGAAAATAGGCAAAAGCACCACTCACCTCCTTTCCTTAGTAGAGGACAACAGCCACTGGCCGCTCTCTGCTGGACACGCTAGGTTGTGTGCTATATATCAGGCCTTTATCTTCTGTTTTCAATAATTATTACAGCACACGCATAGTAACCATGTCTTATAAATTTGCAATTGACATATTTAAACAATTGCATAGTGCACATATACGGGGCGCATGCGTCAAGTGGCGCCCTCTCACTGCCGAAGTGCGAACCACGCGGTGAGCCCCGACATATGGTCGGGAAAGTAAGTAGGTACCTCTACCTAAGTCAATTCAGACGAAAGGATTGATCTAACATACCCCCCGCCGAAAGCATCTTGCTTGATGGTTTCCCACTAAAGACTGAATATATTATAAGAAAATTAAATAAGAACGGGGAAAGCTAAAAACTACAAATTAAAGAAGACAAAGTATTCATTAAAAGAAATACTGTCCTGTCTCCTTTTATGAGTAAACACTCGCACAAGTGACTAGTTGTTTAACAGCACATGAGCGACTATCGTAAGAAAAAAATCATAGTTAAAAGTAATAGTAAATTTTCAGATACTCAGTTATGTTACTAACAAAAATATTAAAAAACTTCCTCTTCAAAAATAATTCAGAACTTATCTGCTATTGACAATTTATGCATAAAGAAATATCATTGTAATTATCGCGTTCAGTACTATAGACATTCAGCAGAATTAACTTACAGGAGAGGCAATTTAATTAGTTCGCTGCGATATTTAATAAAAGAATACGAGGTGAAAATAAAGGTAATAGTGATCTTGTACAGGTACAAAATCAAAGCATACTCGAATACATAAAAAAACCCCTCCAGGGTCAAATATAATAATCAAGAATGGCGGTTTATGTTGCTTAATATTGTAGACCTCGATTAGCTTATCTTGTAAAGCGTAAGCTCTTGAACCCCTATTACGAGAATAAGTGATACCGTTAAGACATAGATAGTTAGTTGAAGGAAAGTTTACACCTGCATATTGCGACGTGATGAACCGACGACGCCGACGCAGAGAAGTATTTGTGTTATCAGACTTGGTAAAAAGGTCCAATATTGGTATCACTGCGTTATTAGAGCTATTAAGCGGTTGTAGTGCAACATAATGCGGTATGCGGTATCTATCCGCGGTGCACAATGTCATATGATCTAGCTCTAGTTGTAATGCAGGGTCAGACAGAAGAAACAGTTGAGAACTAGGGTTTACAATTCCACGAAAGTTATGGATCTCTGGTTTTGTTGCCACTGATACTTTGGCTATGGAAGATTGCAGCTTGCTTAGTACGACTCCGCAACTAGCACGTTCACTCACGGAATGAAGTGCATTTCTCCACGACTGCTCACCATTCACGGAATGGGGCGCCTCCTCATTCACGGAATGAGGGGATTTCTCACTTACGAAGTGAGATAGTAGCACGGGTCGTGACACCACAGGCGACTGTATACTTTGTTGAAGTATGTCTTTACAACTGCCAATTTCATTCACGGAATGCATTGCGGCGCTCCACGGCTCCTCGCCACTCACGGAGTGGGGAGCTTCCCTATTCACGGAATAAGGGGCTTTCTCACTCACGGAGTGAGATGATGCAGTTGGCGGCACGGGAGGTTCCACCACTTTATCATGTACAGCTGTGCAACTCGCAAGTTCATGCACAGAAAGAAGTGCGGCGCTCCACGGCACCTTGCCACTCACGGAGTGGGGAGCTTCCTTATTCACGGAACAAGGGGATTTCTCACTCACGGAGTGAAATGATGCAGTTGGCGGCACGGGAGGTTCCACCACTTTATCATGTACAGCTGTGCAACTCGCAAGTTCATGCACAGAAAGAAGTGCGGCGCTCCACGGCACCTTGCCACTCACGGAGTGGGGAGCTTCCCTATTCACGGAACAAGGGGGTTTCTCACTCACGGAGTGAAATGATGTTTCGTTCACGGAACGTGACAGCTTGTAAGATTTCACTACTTTATCTCGTACGGGTGTGCAACTCGCAAGTTCATTCACGGAATGAAGTGCGGCGCTCCACGGCTCCTCTCCACTCACGGAATGGGAAAATTCCCTATTCACGGGATAAGGGTGCTTCCCACTGACGGAGTGAGATGATGTTTCGTTCACGGAACGTGACAGCTTGGGAAGTTTCATCACTTTATCTCGTACGACTGTGCAACTCGCAAGATCATTCACGGGATGAAGTGCGGCGCTACACGGCTCTTCCCCACTCACGGAGTGGGATGATGTCTCGTTCACGGAACGTGACAACGTAGGCCGTACCGCTTGAGAATGCACTGCAGAGGGCGAGGGGTGTATTGACACGGTCAATAAGGTCCGTACGGAATCAAGATGCAATAAGTAGTGATGAGATGACGCACATATCCCACAAGTTAATGTGCTTTTACAAGTAGAAACCTCGTGATTTGCTTTTAAACAATTAGAGCATAACTGTAATTCTTTGACACGGTCAATCCTCTCAGTTATAGACAGTTTACGAAACTGTGTACATCGATATATTAAATGTTCACTATTACAATGCGGACATACTAAATTGTTAGAACTAGTGTTAAATACAATAGTCTGCGTAATTGAAGGTCGAGTATATAAAGGGCGGTGTCGATTATTTTGTGACTGATCTTGTCATAAAGAAGACGCTACGGTGCTATCTTTGCCTGTTGTAATGCAGGAGGAGGAGCTAGTATTCTCGAATGTGTATTCTTCAGTTTCTAATACACATTCTTGAAAGTACTGTTCGTGTTTCAACGCTACGAGCTTGCACTGAAAGTAGAGTTCGTCAAAAGTATCTAATTCGCCTATACCTGGCCTTACATTTGGATTTAACTGCAATTTTAAAACGATAATATTCATAATAACATTTTCAAACTGATTTCGAACATCGCTTAATTCTGAATAATGTACCATAAAATTCTCAATAATATTTTTTTGTTGATGGTCATTGCTGATCTCTTTAGATAAGTCGTAAACATTTTGCAGCTTTCCGAAAAGGTGTTCCTTTTTCAAAATGAGAGAAAATAAAATGGCATCCTGAGTATCTGACATTTTTAGAAAAATAATTTATTAATTCAAATAAAGAACGAAATAGTGGACTCGACCCGATAACTTAATGCTTCGACTTTATATGAATGAATTGCAACCTAATAATGGACTTTTCCATGTGCCGTAATAAACTGAATTTTATCAAAAATAAGATAATTTACGAAAGATTAATTAATAATATGAGTAATTCCGATAACAAGACATGTAAACGTTACTAGTCCTTTGAAATTATCCGGCTCGGAGGCCAAAAAATGTGGCGAAAACGTTTCGCTAGTAAAGGGGGGCGACTCACGGAGTCGCGGAGAGGGAAGAGAATGTATAGAGAGAAGTGGACTGTATTAAACGATAGATCATTATAGTATTCAGCCTTCAGGTACAGCAAAAATGCTATCACAATACGATTATGATATGCTGTACTATCAAACCTTTCGCACTGAATGAAAATAGGCAAAAGCACCACTCACCTCCTTTCCTTAGTAGAGGACAACAGCCACTGGCCGCTCTCTGCTGGACACGCTAGGTTGTGTGCTATATATCAGGCCTTTATCTTCTGTTTTCAATAATTATTACAGCACACGCATAGTAACCATGTCTTATAAATTTGCAATTGACATATTTAAACAATTGCATAGTGCACATATACGGGGCGCATGCGTCAAGTGGCGCCCTCTCACTGCCGAAGTGCGAACCACGCGGTGAGCCCCGACATATGGTCGGGAAAGTAAGTAGGTACCTCTACCTAAGTCAATTCAGACGAAAGGATTGATCTAACACCTGTCGTGCTCCTTTTAAGTTATGAACACATTGGAGGGACAACTAAAATGAAATACTTGAAATATTTGTTTTAAATCTATAATGTTAACTATTTTATTGAAACAAGCAAAACTTTCTTTCTTCAACGTTAAATTATTTTTCTACTTATAAATTAATGTGTGTTCAATTTGTTATTCTTACGAAAGATTTATTGTAGATTTTATTAAATATATAAATATAAAAATATCCTTGAACATATACAGACAGCGCCATCTTGTCCCATCTAATCTCGTCGTCTTGTGTTGTGGATACCAGATGATTGATACACTACACAAATACATTTTTTTTGTAAATAAATGAAAAACATCCATAACTACACATGTCCGTATTCATTATACAAACATATGCCCCTAGCGGGATTCGAACCCGCGACCTTTTGGTATAGCAGCAGAGTTTCTAACCACTACACAACCAAACAGGTCGTCGTATTGTAGAGATACTATAACTTATTTGAAGTACTCTTCAGAGTCGAGTGCAAGTAAAATGGTCATCATGTGTTCCATCCTTTGTAGGGGTAAAGTGGAACCATAAATATAATGACATAAGATGTGCTCCACCAAACCACCAAAGGAGCACTACAGATCATACAAAATTTACCCGTTCTACCACCAGAGGCACACTTTGGGTGTTCAGCGGAGCAGTCCTCTTCTTCTTCTTATTTTTGAGGATGGCAACTAGTCAACCTCACTGTCGAGGGACATTACTGCCAGTTTCGAGTGAATTTTATTTATCTTAATTCTTCAGTTTATAAGTCAGTCTCAGTCAAAGCAAGTAGTTCGTCGTATACTTGGCGTATACAGAGTCTAGTCACGGTCAAGTCATTCGACAGTAAAGTGGCAGAATGCTTTACAAAAGATTTTGGCGGCTTCTTGTGGGAACCCGACAGCTCCGTTACGCACTTTAATTTACACTTCCTTTCACCTGTACACCAACACTAACGTTTGCTGCACAATATTCTGCCATTATTAAGCTTCAAAAGTTAGAATGCACAAATTATAAGAATTATAAAGAAAAATGCAACTTCACTCGCCGAGATCCCGCCAAAAAGACAGCAGTCGTCTTTTGACACAAAACGGACGCATGATTTTTTTAAAATTTGGCTTGACAGTAAAGCCATCAGCACAAGAAATTACAAGTTACCTAGTCCTTGAAACAGCTGGTTAGGTACCTCGATACAATCACTTTAGTCGATTTTTATGTTAAAAAAATATACTTTAAAACAAATTAATTACGTATTGTAGTGTAAGAATAAGAATAGTTTATTGTGAACGCCACAACACGATGCAAATACAAAGAAGTAGTAAAAAAAAGAATAGAAAATACAAAGAAGTAATAAAATATAAATACAATATGAAGAAGATCCCGACAATGTTGCGGCGTACACAAATGGGTTAGCACTCAGCTCATGCTGTGACGAATCACAGCGCTGGTTTTCAGTGCCCCCAAATGGCCGCTGACAGTACCGTTGCTGTAACGAACCCACACACCACAGTATGAGTTTGAAACCAGTGAGCTGTGAGTGTAAGCTCCCTCTTACCTCGCTCAACGTCTTAGTCTAGCTGTTCAGCGAGGTAACCACGGCAAGTGTGTTAGGGTCCATGCCCCAAACGGGAGGTCTGAATAACGATTTCCTCCTTCAGTTTAGCTTTAGTTTTATTGCTTTGTATCTTCAACATTTATGTATTATCTAACTAATATTATAAATGCCAAAGTTTGGATGTTTGTTGATCAATTATGGTGAAAGATGTGAACGGATTTGAATGAAAATTGGTATATAGGTATACCCTGGTTAAGACATGACATATTTTCTATCCCGATAAAGTGAGTAGCTCCCGCGGCATAAACAAATTTCCGCGATAAAGCTATTCCACGCAGGCGAAGCCACGGGAGGAAAGCTAGTAAATGGTGGAATGATTTTTTTTTTTATATGAGAGGGCGGCAAACGAGCATGCGGGTCACCTGATGGAAAGCAATCACCGCCGCCCATGGACACCCGCAACACCAAAAGGGTCACAGATGCGTTGCCGGCCTTTCTTGAAGGTTTCAATGTCGTACTCGTTCGGGAATACCGCTGCCCGAAGTCCGTTCCACAGGGTGATTGTACGTGATAAGAAGTTTCTTGAGAAACGTACAGTGGTAGACTTCCACTCATTCAGGTGATGTGGATGGAAATTTAATTTTCGGCGAGAAGTGTATCGGTTAAATTGAGCTGTTCGAGCAACAGTTCTTCAGAACACTCCCCATGAAATATGCGATAGAGATGGGTATTTTTCAGAAATATGTGAGGTATTAATCAGGTATACCAATATTTCGCTTATCAACTAATGCATTAATCAATTATATTTATCGACATTTTCTATGCTACAAAGTGTGAAGCTATATGCTATAGCTAAATTATGTGCTGTAAAAAGTACAAAATGCAACCCACTCCTACAGCAGTTCGAGACCTCGCACCTGCTCGCACCTTTACTGAAGTTAGAATTCCTCTACCATCGGTTCTGACGACCTGTTTGGTGTAGTGGTTAGCAACTCTGACCACTATACCAAAAGGTTGCGGGTTCGAATCCCGCTAGGGGCATATGTTTGTGTGATGAATACAGACACGTGTACCCGAGTTTTTTTTTTTTTATATGAGAGGGCGACGAACGAGCATGCGGGTCACCTGATGGAAAGCAATCACCGCCGCCCATGGACACCCGCAACACCAAAAGGGTCACAGATGCGTTGCCGGCCTTTGAGGAAGGTGTAGGCTCGTTTCTTTGTTCGAGTTGTGGATGTTTTCATTTATAATAAGTATTTATTTACAAAAAAAAATGTATTTATGTAGTATATCAACCATCTGGTATCCACAAAACCAGACTATAGTTGCTTACTGTGGAACTAGATGGCGCTGTGTGTATGTCTGAGGATATTTATTATTATTATTAAATAATAAAATAAATAAAATAAAAATAAATAAAATAAAATAAAATAAAAATAAAAATAAAAATAAAATTATTATTAGCGGTCCTCTTACGGGACAGAAACCGCTTGTTGTTCGTTGCTCAATCACGGCTAAACGGATGAACGGATTTGGATGAAATTTCGTAGATAGGTAGAACATACCATGGATTAAGATATAGGATATTTTTTATCCCGATAAAGTAGTTCCCGCGGGATAAACAAATTTCCGTGTTAAAGTTGTTTAATGCATGCGAAAAGCTAGTCATAAATCAGTTCTACATTAAAAAGACTAAAACAAGGTTCAATGCTCAGGTTGTCTGGAAGAGATCTCTTAAAGATATAAATATATAACCTTCTAAATGTGTATTGTCACCAGAATTGCAACGAGTTTGCAATATTTCAGCTCCTTAGGTAAACCAGAAATGGTCCTAATTTCACTTCAAAATGTTTAACTGGCATAGTTACATACATATACGAAAAAATATCATAAAGCAATTCAATATTAGTGATAGTTTATATATTTTATATTGAGATCTACGCGAACGAAGTCGCGGTCAGATATTATAGATATCTTAAATTCTATTGTCGAGAAATTAAAATTTGCATTTACAAAACCAATTTTGTCGTTCGTGTCGAGGAAATTAGTTTTTTATAAGAGAGGGCGGCAAACGTGCTTGCGGGTCACCTGATGGAAAGCAATCACCGCCGCCCATGGACACCCGCAACACCAAAAGGGTCACAGATGCGTTGCCGGCCTTTGAGGAAGGTGTAGTTCGATGGTTATGAGCCCTTGTTTCCATCTTCGAGTTTTCCCCAGGACCGTGGTAGGGGCGGGGTGTTTTCCCGGGGGGCGGTGCGGTGGGAGGGTCTCGTTAGCACAGGTGCGGACGACAGGTGGCCCCCGATACAGTTTTTACTTTTCCACATAAATTGTTGCCATTTGAACGTTGTATATTATTAAAAATTATTGTCGTTCGATGTTTAAAGTTGTAACTAGGGTTGCTAATTTTCAAAATATTTGCTGTAAATCACGATTTTAAATACTGGACAGAGGTTAAAAAATTGGACGTAGCAGTAACACACAACGACGGTTCTCTCTCTTCAATTTAAGAGCTATGGCTCTTGTCGGTGAAGTCCCTTTCTTTTTCTTTTTTTTTATGTACAACGGGTTACCACTTGACCTCAATCACACCTGATTTTAAGTGAAGATAAGGTCGAAGGAGGCAGCGTGCTAACCCGGAAAAACCCCATAAAGATCTTGATGAAGAAGGATAATTGTTCTGTTTTTTTTTTAACTACAATAATGCATTGGAATTACTTTAATGACTAATTGACGACCTGTTTGGTGTAGTGGTTAGATACTCTGCTGCTATACCAAAAGGTCGCGGGTTCGAATCCCGCTAGAGGCATATGTTTGTATATGATGAATACAGACATGTGTTCCCGAGTTATGGATGTTTTACATTTATATGTATATGTATTTATTTACAAAAAAAATGTATTTGTGTACAACCATCTTGTTCTATAAGACAAGCCTAGTTGCTTAGTGTGGGACTAGATGGCGCTGTGTGTATGTGCAAAGATATTTATTAATTTATAAATGATAATTTTTCGAATAGATGGGATAAAAACTACATTTCCGACTCGTGAATCAAAAGTAAAAAAACACCGCTCCATCACAGTCGCCCCCCATCAACACGTCCAACAACTCGCAGACGTCTAAAACCCAGCTGGCGACTTGACATATGATGGAGTGCAGATTCCAGATGTAACGATGCGCAGGCCCCAAAACGGCCAGGTGTTCCGTGACGTCACACGGCCTTCTGGAATGTTTCACATGTTCCTAGATAAAAATAGTTTTTTTTTTATTGTTCTCATTGTTGTAAAATATGTTTCTAATCCACTTGTATATTATTTCTATTCAGGATACATTATACTCTAGTGTATCCTGTACTTTTATGAATTGTTATAAAATTATGTTTATCCAATTGCTTTGGAACTTATGGTATGTGTGTGACTGGAGATACAAATAAACGATTTATCTATCTATCTATCTACCTAATTATAATTTAATCCTATGATATATGATATAACAAATGGCTGTAAATCAATAAAGATGTATATTATTATTATATTAATTTACATCTTTATATGACACTGCTTAGATTGATAAATAGAGCGATCGGCCCGTTTTTGTAAAACAAAGATTGTAAGCTAAATGCTAATTATTATCTATTAAGAGCCACAGGTAATCATTACATTTTTTTCAGATGGAGGCAAAGGTGAAGGAAGAAGTCCCAGAGAAGGAATACAATCAGCCGACGACCACGGAGCGGCGGAAATGTGAGTTTTTACTTTGTGTTATTTACCACGTCTTATATTCGAGGCTCTAAAAGCTATAATTACCTACTATACCTGCTATAGTATATATATATATATATAGAAGATGCAAATGAATTCTCCGTTTCAGGGTTTTCGGGTCAGTACGATTCCACCTTCGACCTCATCTTCACTTAACATCAGGTGTGATTGAGCTCAAGTACGAACCCGTTATGAATATAAAAAAAAATGAATAAATTCCGTTTCGTTTTCGTTTTCGTTTCCGTTCCGTATTTACTCGTCTCGATATATGGATTTTAGAAGGGTGCTTTTTGTTTGCTTGATAAATAATTTTAAATGGGAACTACGTTTTATGACGACCGATTGGTATAGTGGATAGTGATCCTGTAAGCGAAACCAACTGTTGCGGGTTCGAATCCCGCGAGGGGTAAATGTTTGTGTGATGAATACAAACATTTATTTCCGAGTCATGGATGTTTATATAAATTTTTACGTATGTTTATCCGTTATCTAGTATCCATAGTACAAGCTTTGCTTAGTTTGGGACTAGATGATTGGTGTAAATGTCCGAAATATTTATTTATTATTTATTTATTTTATTACTTTCAACTATTACTCATTTACTTGCAAATCCTACTTAACTATGATAGTTTGCCTTTTTATATATTTAGCGAACTTATCTCTATAAGAGATCTCTTCCATCAAACCCGCGATAACGAAACAATTTTAAAAGGCAGGCATATACATAGTGGTCACACAACAACAAAACTAAATACATAAATACATATATACATACATATTATAAACGGCATACATACATTATATTAGTAATTATAATGAGCTGGCGATCAGACTGATCGACGTCTCAGGCGACCCAAGAGCAAGCACTTATCTTGCTCAAAGATTAAGCATTGCCATCCAGCGAGGTAATGCAGCAACAATCTTGGGCACTCTCCCACACGGGCCTAACCTGCACCACCTTCTGAACCAAGTGATGAGGTGGCACAGCCTCTTCAGATTAGTTGTACAAATGTTCATGTTAGGTTTATATTAGGTCCTTACCTATGAAATTGGCGTTATGTATGAAGAATTTCATTAAGACTGTTTTCTCCATACAAACATTTTTGGTTTTTTTTTTCTGGGAACGGCAAATCCAAATTTAGCTAAACTTTGTGTGTATTATCGGATAACATTAAGTTAAGTATAGGCAGCGTTAATTTTTAAAAGTAACCGCTTTATAAAAGTTTCAGCGAATCTAAGAAATGATTATGGGAAGCACATGAAAAGAGCTCTGTTCAAATTTTTTTTATTACCTATGTGATTTAGCCCAGAAATTAAAAAATATTTCATGTGAAACCTTGAAATAATATTGCATTTTCCAAATAAAAAACAACTTCGGATATAGCTTTGAAAATCTCTGGAATTAATACATATGATTAACGAAGAAAAAAAACTCCAATTTCACAGGTAAAGACCCAATATTTGCTCCTTTATTATTATTATTATTAAATTCTTTATTGCACACAAAAATAAAATACAAAGAACATTTAACATAGACGATGAAGTGTACAAAAGCGGTCTTATCGCTGATAGAGATTTCTTCCAGACAACCTCAGTTAAAGAAGCTTTTTTAGTAAGTTTTGTTGTAGTAGTATAGATAATAGATTAGAATTTTATTTTATCTTATTAGGTAGTTATTAAGTAATATACTTTAGTTCTGTAAATAAATATATGCTTAGTTATGTCAAAGATTATATTAATTAGATTATATAGATAATAAACAATGTTAGTTAGGAATGTCGTTTATAATTCTTACTTCAACCCTTAGAAAAAGTATGCTAACAGTTTACAAGACCGTAATCTTTCCGGTATCCCGCACTGAGGGTTAAACGCCAAGCCCCTTACGTGAAGTGGAGCAAAGTTCGTCACAATTGCCCCGAAGACCCAAGAGCTCACCGTAAACTAATTACCCAACTCCGCACGGACCAAAAAAATCAATTGAAGCTTGGTTTTACATGAAAAACGTTTTACGGTCGACGGAGATTTGAGATGAAATGAGTGTTGTCTTTTAGGAGTATACTTGTGTGACTTGCGCATTTTTCTAACAAGGGACTAAAAATGCGACGAGAACAGGTTAGGTTTATGGTTCGAATGTTCTTCGCGAAAAGATAAAGAAAATTCAATTGTAACTTTAAAAAGCGGTTAAGTGCGTGTCGGGTTACGCGCAGTTTGGGGTTTCGTATGCTCTCACAACATGCGGACTTAGAAGGGAGCTTTTTGTTATCTTTTAGTATATTTCATAAGTTTTATGGATCCCTAAACCGAAAAACTGTTTAAGATAACCTGTAATATTTTCGAACGACTATGGAACCCTAAAAATTAGCTGCTGCGCTTTGATTAGATTCACAGAAAGTGGAACACGTGGAACCGCCTCCGTGGCTCAATGTAAACAACATTGGGTTTACGTTTCGGAGGTCGCGGGTTCGATCCACAGCGGGGTACATATTTAGTACTCGGTTTGGTTGGTGGTAGGGCATATTAAATGTCCGCCTGGCTAGCTACCACCATCTTATCTAAATCTGCCGCCAAACAGTAATGTTAATAGCATTGTTGTGTTCCGGTTGTCAGAGATTGTCGCGGTTCTGCGACACTCAGCTGCCGTAGGTAGATATGGGTAATGGGCGCCGTAGAGAGATGATGAGGTTCAGGGTCGTAGGTTTCAGGCCCCTACCAGGACTGCAGCCACTGATGAACGGTGAAGAAGGTGAAGGACAGGAATAAGGTATAGGCACTTGTAAAACTGAATACTGTTATAATAATTTAAAGAAATAAAGGAAGAATGGAAATAATAGTCTAGCTCGCAAGCTGCGTCAAGACTCACTAGTTTTTGAAAATAATTTAGAATTCAGAATTTTGAATAATGTTCCAAAAAAGAAAACGCCAAAGAGATTACCGAAAAGAAGACGGAATTTAGAAGAGGTTGTACACCTCGTTACAAGATAAGATAGCCAATCCCCCAAATAAGATGGGGTTTCCGGGTCAGTATGCTACCATCTTCGGCCTCATCTTCACTTAACATCAGGTGTGATTGAGGTCAAGTGTTAACCCGTTGTGAATAAAAAAAAAAAAGATTATACTGTTAAACCGTAAGCCCGTGTTTTCTTCCCCATTAGACGCGATTAACGTAGGTATGTTGTAGTTCCGCCTTCACACTATTCGCGAGAAAGTACATTTGTAATCGATCCACATATGATGTCCAAGTTCCACTTTTTACGTGAAACTCAACGACATTGTTATGTCCTCGTCCAGGACAGCCGGGATGGAGCAGCAAGAGAACACGGGCTTACGATTTAACAGTATAATCTCGACTGATCGCCGAACACAAACTACCTTCGCATATCCAATACACTACACATAGCAGACCTCGTTGTATGACTGTTGCACACATGCCCGCATGCTCACATACATACAATGAACAAGTAATTTAATTGTATGTATTTGTATGGCTCTTATAGTTTTCATGTATGTTTCTTTCTTGGTTGTTAATATTGTGTTACATGTTTGTTGGTTTCTTGTATGTGTGTCAGTTTAGGCTGCACGCCCACGTCCGACAATCGGTAACCAATTTTTGTAGGAGAAAAATGGAACGTACTGATTGCAAAAGTCTACAATTAGTCTGTCGTGGGCGGGTAGCCTTATGCAATAAACGTTTTATAATAATAACTAGCTTTCCTCCCGCGACTTCGTCCGCGTGGAAGATTTTATCAAAATACAAACAACAAACTTTCATCCCCTATTTTATCCCCTTGGGGGTAGAATTTATCAAAATCCTTTCTTAGCGGATGCCTACGTCATAACATCTACCTGCATGCCAAATTTCAGCCCGATCCGTCCAGTGGTTTGGGCTGGGCGTTGATAGATCACTATGTCAGTCACCTTTGAGTTATATATATTTAGATAAAACGTTTATTGCAGGCTTAAAAAGCCATATACAAAAGTAAAAGTAAAATACAAATTAAAATACCCAAATAAATTGATATAAAGTAAAATAAACTAAGTCAAAATAAAAGCCACTAACAAAGAACTTTGGCGGTCATTTCCGGTTCGCGCTCTGATGAACCTTTTTGGAATATAGAAATCTTTATGTAAAATCAAAGCCTGATTTTAAATGAGCAACCCTTCGAGTTTCTTGCTTGTTCTTCTCAGGGGAAAATTGCATTTTGAACAAGCAGTAGCTTAAGAAACGTAAAATTGACTATTTCAAGTGTACTCTGTGTACCTACAAAATAAAGCATTTATGATTTTGACTTTGAACAGACAACCAATGCTTAAAAATTGGATTGCAGAGTCTGTCACTCACTGCTTTGAGTATGCTGTTATCAAAACGCAGTCTTTTCCAAAAGGAAGCTACGCGTGCTCTGAACAGCATGAAAGTCAGGCACCCGAGATTCGGCGAACATACCCGAGACACTACAAAAACGCGGCAATCTCATAAGAATACAAAATGCGTCATTGTATTGCACTCTTATGGTGGCGTAGGCTTTCCCAGTGTACTTATCCAGAGTTGGCAAGTATATAGACACTGACAATAAGCGTTAACTATTTATCTACTTAGTTAAGTAAATTCACTGATAGTCTAGGGAAAAAAACGCGTATCATTTTCTCCAACCAGTAATGCCTATATCTATATACAGTACAGTTCATCTACCAAAAACACGAAACGGCATTATTCTGGATGTATTCGCGTTGTGGGAACTCGACCAACTGTCGAACGATCATAATCTGGCGGCGCCCGGGTAAGGCACGGATCGACGAGCATACCGTCCATATATAGTTGCAAGATGTGGCAGGCGCGTACCACACGTTCACACTCCTCAAGCCATCGAAAACTCAAACTCGATAAAGTTTGTACAAATATCCTACAGCCTTGGGATCTTCAAGAGCAGAGTGAATAGGCATTTACTGGGATCGCGCGCTTCACCTTCGACCACATCGTCACTTTTCACCAGGTGAGATTGTGGTCAAACGCGAATCCAGTCAATCATAAAAAAAAAGTTTTATTACGTAAGTTATAAAAATAACCTTTGAAAATGTCATGGCATTAATTATCGCTGATTCACAAGGCAGACTCTCCAGAGAAGAACGATCTGGAAAGTCAGTGATTGCTCTTTTTAGATAATTTACTGGGTGCGCGTGATACATCTTCGGCTACATCGTCACAAAAAAAAATTATATAATATTTTTCCAATTTATGATTCGACAAAGAAAATATAGACTGGATATTATCTCAACTGGCATTCTGAATGAATATATAAGCGGGAGTTAAAAAGTGGCAACCGTGCCAAAAAGTTTACAGGAAATCGTTTGGCTTGGTATGGATATGTTATGAGGAGGGATGAAACGCATGTTACTAAGAGAGTGATATAGAGGTCGATGGATGGAAGGAAAAGAACCACGGAAAAAGTGAATGGATTGTGTGTGGGATGATATGAACGAGTTGATAGTCAGAAATTTTATAATAGCCTTTGGCACATAGTTTACATAATTTATTTAAATACAAATTTTGAATGTCTATCGGAACGTTACTATTATACCGGATGAGATTTTTTACCGTAAGGTAAAAATTAAATGGAAGTTATTGGTATAGGTAGTTTTTTCTTTTTTTCAAAAATTCATATGCGTATGACGGGATTCGTAGGGGTTCTAATATGGCTAATAACCAACCCTTTATGCCCAGTTATACGCTTTTACAATAAAATACCGGAACATGTATTGAGTTTAACAGAGCAGAAATTTAAACAGCATATTAATGAAACTCTGTGTAAGAAGGGTTATTACAGGATAGATGCTTATTTAGGCGACAAGGACGTCTGGTGTTAGCTGGTCGGTATGTTAGTTGCTTTTGTTTTGTAATATGTAATATAAAATGTAATATTATTGTAAAGATGGAAACCAATTGAAAAGATGTGTTGTTGCGGAGTTTCTTGTCGCTTCTTCTCCCTAACCATAACACCTTGCGAAGCGATGTAGTTTAAAAAAATTTTACATGTTGACTTTCAATAAGTGATATTTTTGTATCCTACATTGAATAAAATATTTTTGATTTTGACCCCTAATTTCATTTAAACTACTTATTTATTAATGACTCGACTCAAAGCAATGCATTATTGAGATAAATGAGGAAAAAAACTGGACAAAGTTGTTTAAACCCCGCCGAAAATAAGGGATTTCTAAACTTGAAACCTATATGTGCTCTCTGTTTCATTGTAGCATCACAATGGGTGACTCGATTTAAAAACGGTTGTTTTCAAATCAATTCCGAGGCTCGGGTGTTCAAGGTATTTAACTTTTAACACAGTTGCTTTGTAGCTTGACATTATTATATTTTATTCCCTCGGGGGTTTTGTAAACTTACAATTTATGAACTTTGGACAACCACAAACAAAGAACAACTTTGGATTAGGCCGCCTAATTTGTAGTTTCTAGAAGACATTTAAATGCACCTTCCTCATTTAAACAATGAAGCGTAGGTATTTGTCTTGACAACTTTTTATAGAAAATTAAGGTAATTTTTTTTAAGTTATTGATCTGGCACTTTTATACCTATACAAGAATTCTGGCCTCTGTTCACTGTAACATGCGGTATACAATTTTAGCTTTTATTAACAAAGGTAGACCTAGACCTTATCTTGTCCTTATAGTACCACATTCCGGATATACCAGGTGTTGTTGGAGTAGATGTTATCCACATAGCAGAATAAAAATAAAAATAAAATACACAAATATTTGCCCCTAGCGGGATTCAAACCCGCAACCGTTGGTTTTGCTGGTAGGGTCACTATCCACTACACCAACCGGTCGTCAAATAAATAAGAATTTCACCTTATTAATGGATCGATAAGTACGCGTGTATAAAACCCTTCCAGTTCTATCCTAGATCCGCGTCATACTCCATTTCTACAAAGACCAGTGTATTTGCAGAAGGCTCTATGTATAAATTCAAAGCATTTTCACTGCCTCGGTCATAGTTGCGAAATAAAAAACTTACTTCAGCCTTTTGAGCATCGATTTTTGAACTACATTTACAACTGCAAGCATTTTTTTAAACTAAGTACATCACTTCACAAGGTGCTATGGTTAGGGAGAAGAAGCGGCAAGAAACTCCGCAACATAACATCGTTTAAATAGTTCTTATTTTCACAAAAGTTTCCAGAAGTAGTACTATAATGCGTGTAACGGTTTTATTTTTATTTTATTTTATTTTCTTGGGAAAACCAACAGCTGTTTTACAAATTATCACTTAAATTTGGGTGATGGTGGTGGTGGGGCATTTTAAATGTCCGCCTGGCTAGCTACCACCATCTTATCTAAATCTGCTGCAAAGCAGCAATGTTAATAGCATTGTTGTGTTCCGGTTGTCAGAGATAAGATAGCCAGTCCCCGAAATGTGTTGGGGTTTCCGGGTCAGTACGCTTCCACCTTCGACCTCATCTTCACTTAACATCAGGTGTGATTGAGGTTGTAACGAGGTGTACAACCTCTTCTAAATTCTGTCTTCTTTTCGGTAATCTCTTTGGCGTTTTCTTTTTTTGGAACATTATTCAAAATTCTGAATTCTAAATTATTTTCAAAAACTAGTCAGTCTTGACGCAGCTTACGAACTAAACTATTCTTTCCATTCTTTCTTTATTTCTTTAAATTATTACATCATTTATAAGTTTTACAAGTGCCTATACAATACAATACAAATACACTTTATTGCACAACAGATAAGAAAATACAGTTTCAGAAAAATGGTAAGAATAGAATGTACAATTTGGCGACCTTATCACTAAAAGCGATCTCTTCCATCCATGCAACCTTTGGGTATAAGGACAGTACATTTGAAATAGGTGGGTTGTGCGGTGTTAAATAGGGATGCAGATACAAACTACGTGAATACATTTCATATATTTACATATACCTTCTTCCTGTCCTTCACCTTCTTCATCGTTCATCAGTGGCTGCAGTCCTGGCAGGGGCCTGAAACCTACGACCCTGAACCTCATCCTCTCTCTATGGCGCCCATTACCTACATCTACCTACAGCAGCTGAGCGCTCGCAGTACCGCGACAAGGTCAAGTACCAACCCGTTGTGCATAAAAAAAAGAAAGCTGATTCATACTGATGTGAACTGAAATATTCTAAACATTTGCGAGGATTGTTATAAGAGTAAGTTATTATTTTGTATTTTTTTCTTATTTTCTTGCAAATTTTATCATTCTGTCTACCCTGTGCGCGCCAATACTGAGAGGTCACAGGTGCTATCGATGAAAGTGATTGATCACTGCTGCCATAAGCTCCTGCTTGTTAGTTTGTCTCACCGCCTCCGTGGTTCAATGTAAACAACATAGGGTTTACATATCGGAGGTCGCGGGTTCGATTCGATTCGATATTGAGAAACTAGCGAAAAAGCTTGCTTCTGCAGTGTATGCAGTCAAAAAAATCAGAAATTTACCGCAAGGCTGGTTTACTTTAGCTATTTCCACAGCTTGATGTCTTATGGCATATTGTTGGGGGGTAAACGCTGCTGACATACCTACATATAATTTTTGTTCTGCAGAAGCGTGCTATTCGTGCCATTTATAAATTAGGACCTAGAGTGTCTCTTAGAGATAAGTTTAAGGAAATTAATATCTTAACAATGACTTCTCAATATTTTATTTTTATTTTATTTTATTTCTTGGTACACGAAACAGATTACAATCGTACATGAGAAGAACTTAAAGTTAACTTAGATTCGAACTAGATTGGAATCCCAAGCATGTATACACAACAATGGTTAAACAAGAACAAGCTTAATTAATGTATTTTTGTTATAAAACACTTTTAGCTTTGACGGATCTTGTAGCTAAGCATCAAAGCAAAATTGGGATAGAGCTCAGTTGAGGACATCTTTTACTAGCCTTTTAAATGGTATTGTTCTAAAGTCGAATATGTCTATAGGGGAATCACCAGTTGAGGACAACTCATTATAAAATCTATATACACATCCTAACCATGGGATTATAATAGGATGTGTTGTTTTTATAGGCATTTAATAAAAATGTTTTGGGGTTACGAAATCTATGGTTAATGTTGAGGTTAAGCAAAGAGAGTAGTGAAGAAGAATCCAAATGCGAATGTAGAATTTTGTGCAAATAAATTAAATCTTGCTGTTTGCGTCTAATGTAGAGAGGAGTAGTTTTAAAAATTTTCAATATATCCTCATATGACGTCAAACTACGCCCAAATCCAAATCTGTTTCTAAAGAAATATCTTTAGAAACATTATGACGACCTGTTTGGTGTAGTGGTTAGCAACTCTGACCACTGTACCAAAAGGTTGCGGGTTCGAATCCCGCTAGGGGCATATTTTTGTGTGATGAATACGGACATGTGTACCCGAGTTATGGATGTTTTTATTTATAATAAGTATTTATTTACAAAAAAAAATTATTTATGTATTATATCAACCATCTGGTATCCACAACACAAGCATATAGTTGCTTACTGTGGAACTAGATGGCGCTGTGTGTATGTCTAAGGATATTTTATTTATTTATTTATTATTTATTATGCGCAAACATCTTTTTTGGACTCTTTCTACGCCGTTGGAGTGGATTTTATACTATGGAGACCAGATAACAGAACCATATTCTAATATGGTCCTATAGCGAGGCTATTGAATAGGCACAAGAATGACTGTGGTTTCTTCAAACGGTTCCTTCATACAACTTCTAGATACGTAACCATTTGGGCAGCCCCTCACGAGGTGGACCGACGTTTTGGTAAAGATCGCGGGAAGCCGCTGGATTTGGAGGTCTTTGTCCAGCAGTGGACGTCTTTCGGCTGATATGATGATGAACTATTTGTCAATTTAACTGGGTAGTTACGGAACTCCCAGGGCTCCAGTCCTACTCTCACTTAGCTGCTTTTTTAAATCGTATACCTACTCATTAATAATTTCTATCAAACCTCCGAAGGCTACGTCCGTAAATCAAACAGGCGGTCCAATTTATAATTCACTATAATAACTGTAATTACGGGAAATGACAGTGTGCTGGTGACATTTTGTGATAAGCTTTACATACTCGTACGGTAAATAAATCATAATAATCGATTGACTTGGGTAGTAGCCTCTGGTTAGGCAGTGGCCGATTATCTACCTCTATATATAAAGCCTTAAATGAACAAAAGCGATAAAGATGTTGAAAATTTAAGAAATTATAATCGACTAGGAAGTCTAATCACAAATGGCATAAAAAGGGCTACCATCTGTCAAAAACGCTAATGTGTCGTTGAGGAAGTACTTCATAGATGTATCTGTGTATAAAGGACTTTTTCAACAAGAGACACATGTCTATTCGCTTTCGGTCATATTTAAGTTACCTATTTACTTACGTAAGTTGCTTACTGTGGAACTAGATGGCGCTGTGTGTATGACTAAGGATTTTTTTTTTTTATTAATAACGCGGCAGGTCAGTGCCCTCATTCGTATTACACACAAAACCTTTACAGGTTTTCGTAGGCGTCTTAGAGTGAAGATTTTTAATCATGCAAAATAAACCGCCTCCTTGGCTCAATGTAAACAACATTGGGTTTAGGATTCGCAGGTCGCGGGTTTAATCCCCAGCGGGGTACATGTGGTAGGGCATTTTAAATGTCCACCTGGCTAGCTACCACCATCTTATCTAAATCTGCCGCCAAGCAGCAATGTTAATAGCATTGTTGTGTTCCGGTTGTCAGAGATAAGATAGTCAGTTCTCCAAATGTGTTGGGGTTTCCGGATCAATACGCTTCCACCTTCGACCTCATCTTACTTAACATCAGGTGTGATTGAGGTCGAGTACCAAACCGCTTTGGAGAATAAAAAAAGCTAAAAAAAAACGAAGTGCGGCCTACAGTAAATAACACGAAAAGTAGAACAAGGAAATAGAATTGAAAAATGTATACCACGAGAAAATTATAGACAATTTGGTCTGCAATTGAACACGATAACAATGGGGTGGTTGATGCAAGGTTAAGCACTCGCTTCGAGGGGGGCATCGAAGGTGACTTCTTTCCACAGATTATATGAATGTTTTAGTATGACATATTTTTGTCAGTGCGCAAAGACGAAAGTGTGTTACCAATGTCTTATAGTACTGAAACGTGATTTCTCAATATGGGCCTCCTAATTTATTTTTTATTTAATGATTTATTTGAAATCATAGCCATAATTACAAATTTAAAATATAAGTATACATTTAGAAGCCAAAATAGATCTCAGTAAGTGTATACATAGCTTATTTTGTTACCTTATCTATCGAGACATCAAATTGTTGTGTTTGTGGGTGTAAGGAAGAGAGAAAATGTATAGAGTAATATGTGCGAGTGTGTGTGTGTGTGTGTACACAATTACTTAATCTATGTCAGTGCTTTCAATACTGCTGATTTGAACTGATTACGACTCAGATGAAAAATGTTCAAATCCAAAAATTCTCCATTGTATTCTCGCAAACATCGAATCATAGTGGAGTGGTGAGCATAGTTAGTTCTTGTTCTGGGGATGTGAAATAAGCTCCGAGCACGAAGACGTAAAGGAGTGTCACGCAGACCCACCTGTTTCAATAAACGCGGGCAATCTGCCGCCCCAGACAACACCTTTTGAAGAAACATCACATCAGCCACCAGACGACGATTTTCCAGCGGATGTAATTTCAGTCTCTTCAAAATATCCGTGCGACCCATATCCGAAATCAAACGCCGATGACTTACCATAGCAGCAAAACATGTCTGAATTCTTTCGACTGCGGTGTGGGGACTTGGAGAGACACAAATTAGACACACAAGTTGCTCTGACGATGGTCGTTTATTGTCTACTTGGCTTACTGACTAAAAGATGGGTATAGACTACCTTACACATGTTCTGGGAAAGGTGACTCATACACTACACCTTCTCCCTTTTCTTTTTTAAAAGAAAATATATACCAGAATTATTTTCTTGCGGTTTTTCAAAAATTCAGAAGAAATTTCAGTTTAATTTTTTACAATATTATAGTTTTAATAACATGGCAAATGAAAAATTTCATACATTATACAATAAAATCATTTAGTTTCAATTTAAAATTTTTCTTGCTGTTAATAAAATTTCATATTTACTTATACATATAGCTGTCGTTCGTCAGCTTCCGATCCCAAGATACTGTCGTAGGGCTGACATAATCATAATCACTTATATATCCACACACACATATCACGTATATATATACACACCCACGCAAACACACACACACACACACACACACACACACACACACACACACACACACACACACACACACACACACACACACACACACACACACACACACACACACACACACACACACGCACGCACAAGCACGCACACGCACGCGCACACACACAAGTACCACACTGTTTAATAGTATATAAATTACTTACTATTTGTAAGAGTATTTGTAATTTAGTTGCTTTTCTATTTTGGTTATTTTATTATGTATACTGTACACCGTGGAAGAGCGGAGACCCCTGGCACAGGTATTCAATTACTTAATAGGGACTCCATCATCAAATTATTGTATGTAGTATTAAGTATTTTGAACAATAAATTGAACAAAATTATATTTTAACCAAAAATTAAAAGAGCAACACCAATAGAATTAAATTTTACAATATAAAAAAAAATGTTAGTCCTTGTAACATTGTTTTACTTGATTTTTAATTGATTTTAAGAGTATAAGAAAATATATCAAAAATATCTTTGTATACCTGATATTGAGGGGACCACACCTGATAATGAATGCTTAAGGTCTCGAAACAAGCTCTGCAGGGGTAGCTTAGCAACTTGCGGTATAGTTTATCACACATATCTCGATCATCTGTCAAATCAGCGACATAACAGTCGTACAGCAGGATTTTGACACACGCCCGCAATGAAGTACGCCACAATTAGTACCATTGCGACCTTGTTTAATTGACATTGTGTATTTGCATACTAAAAAATTTTTATTATCAATTTATATATTAAGAATGACGGATCGATTTATTTCTACACAAATAATGTATACTTAATTTAGGTTACATACTACCAATCAAATCAAAATATTTTATTTCATAGGATAAAATTATCACTTGGAAACGTCACTATTAGTAAATTTACTGCTCATTCACAAAGCTGACTCCCCAGAGAGAACGAGCAAGAAACTTTAGGGTTAAGTAAGTAAGTAAGTAAGTATTTATTTCGCTTGAAAAGTGGTACAATAAGTTGATACATTGTTATGGTAATGGAATCACACTTTTCACCAGAAACGAGCATGCGAAATTTCTAGAGTTTACAATTTAAAAAAAAAAAACAATATTACGTTACAGAGTCACACAATATTATAAAACAAACACACATACTAGTCCTAGTCATACAAACTTATGTTGCTCTTTTAAACAGATTATGGGTTACAATTTGTGATTTGATAATTATATAAATAATAAGACAGCTATGTCTATGCTTGCTTATCATTCAAATAGTCAGTGATTTTATATTTTGCCTTTTGGTAATAATTTCTGTTTTATGATTGCTTTAAATTTATTTAAAGGCAAATTTTGAATGTCTACTGGAACCTTATTATAAAAGCGTATACATTGCCCTTTGAAGGATTTACCAACTTTGTGAAATCGGCTAACATAAACAGATAACTGGTTCTTATTCCTTGTATTAACATTGTGCCTATCACTATTTTTAGCGAATAAGGTTTTGAACATGACTTATAACGCTTTGGTTATCACAACTGTATAAAGGTGAGATTGTGGTCAAATGCGTATCCAGTTAACCATAAAAAAAAAATCTATAAAAATGAATTACTGTTCATACTGTTCTTTAGGTAAGCTACGCGGGTTTTCGCTACGCAGGGAAAAAAGATGCTACGCGCTACGTCGTAGCGTTACATCGTAGTCGCCAGCTGACGAGTAGGCTCTTCCAATTTGAGAATGCCATGGACGAACAAAAGTTACCTATTTGTAACTGGCCTGCTATACCAAAACGTCGCGGTTTCGAATCCCGCTAGGGACATATGTTCGCATGATGTTACCTACGTTGAAATAAATACTTGATGTTCGAAGTTTACGTATAACAAACATTACCCCCTTTAACAAGCGGATGAAAAAAAGCATATCGTGAAAGGTTAAAATTAATAATTAAATACATCGTCTAGTTCCGAGCACCCACTAAGTCATGTTAACGGATGATGGAAGGGGGCGGACACACCGCAAACAATATGAATTATGTACCGTGGGAAACTGCAGGTGCTGTTCCAGCTTTATACATACCTACTCCTTATGAGCTTAAATCTAGCTATATAACTATGGTTTGTGGTTGGCGCACTCTGGTAGTATGCTAGCTGTACGTCAGATACGATTCCAAATATCCAAAACTGTGATATAGATAGATAGATCTGGTGTAGTGACGACCTGCCCACTGTTAGCAACTCTGACTTACTATACCAAAAGGTTGCGGGTTCGAATCCCGCTAGGGGCATATGTTTGTGTGATGAATACGGACATGTGTACCCGAGTTATGGATATTTTCATTTATAATAAGTATTTATTTACAAAAAAAAATGTATTTATGTAGTATATCAACCATCTGGTATCCACAACACAAGCTTATAGTTGCTTACTGTGGAACTAGATGGCGCTGTGTGTATATGTCTAAGGATATTTATTTATTATTTATTTATAGATAGATAAATCGTTTATTTGTATCTCCAGTCACACACATGACCATAAGTTCCAAAGCAATAGGATAGACATATTTTATAACAATTCATAAAAGTAACATCAGGATACACTAGAGTATGTGTATCCTGATATATCCATCCATCCATCAGATAATCCAAAATATTACTATATAAGAATAACACCAAGCAGAATGATTGTTGCGTGGAATGTTTTTGTATGTGTTTCTGTAACATGCAAATAAACGCTTTATCTATCTATCTATCAAAATTTGGCCTTTGATAAATATAAGATTATTGCTATAAATCTCAATGTTTTATCTTTTGTAAATTGTGTTCCCATAACAGTGATGTTTTGTTAATGTATTGTTCTATATTTGTAAGTATCGCTCATTGTCTGCAATAAAATACTTTAATTTCATTTTTGCTTCCGAGGGTTTGTGGGAAGAAATCTCTTACAGAGATAAGCTCGCCTTTGGTGTATTGTAATTTCTGTCCTATGTTTGTATACTTATATATGCAATAAAGTGTTAAATAATAAATAATAATAATAAGACTACCAGTTTTCATGGAATAGCTTGATCGCGGATATATTTCATTTATATATCCCGCGGGAACTACTCACTTTATCGGGTTAAAAAAAAATCTTGTACATATACAGACACCGCCATCTAGTTCCACACTAAGCAACTAGGCTTGTGTTGTGGATACCAGTTGGTTGATACACTACACATACATTTTTTTTTTTGTAAATAAATACATATATAAATGAAAAACATCCATAACTCGGGTACACATGTCCGTATTCATATCATACAAACATGTGCCCCTAGCGGGATTCGAACCCGCGACCTTCTGGTATAGCAGCAGAGTTTCTAACCACTACACCAAACCGATCGTCAAATACCTATATCGATAAAAAATACTGCGGTGTGGGGACTTTGAGTTACGGAAATTGGACACACAAGTTACTTCGACGTTGGTCGTTTATTGTCTAATTAACTTACTGACTAAAATATGGGTAAAGACTACCTTACGTATGTTCGGGGAAAGGTGATTCATAAACTACACCTTCCCCCTTTTTTTAAAGAAAAAAAAAATATATAACGAAATTATTTTCTTTGTTTTTCAAAAATTCTGAAATAAAATCAGTTTAATTTTAAAATATTATAGTTATGATAATAAATGAACAACATCCCTAACTCGGGAACACATGTCTGTATTCATCATACAAACATATGCCCCTAGCCCTAGCGGGATTCGAACCCGCGACCTTTTGGTATAGCAGCAGAGTTTCTAACCACTACACTACACTTTTTTTTGTCGACACAATTATTATTAATTATCTATGCTTTACATTATAACATATATATTTTTATGTTATAAATTATCCAACTATGATAAAGTTACGTTCTTGAGCCCCACAACTTAGAAACACTACGTCTCTTTATATTCACTCGCACCTGTACTATCACTCATTAATCACTATTTCAAGAGTCTGAAAATTCCTATTTATTTAATACTTTCTGTTTCCTCTGGTTTAGGTTCCAAATTGCTCCTTAGGGGATAGCTGAAAATTAGTGTTTTGCTCAATGAGCAATCTAATACACTGAGCTATGACCTATTTGTACTGCTGCAGCACACACATGCGTTAGTGTTACAATATTATGTTATTGTTGTTGATGTGTTACCTTATCTGTGTATCAATATGTATAAGCAAAATGTATGTGTGTGACTGTGGAAACAAATAAAGGCTTTATCTATCTATCTATCTACACCAAACAGGTCGTAAAATTTAAACCGTTATCTAAATATATAAAGGAAGAAGCTGACTGACTGACTGACTGACTGACATATCAACGCACAGGCCAAACCGCTGGGTCTAGAGTTTCCAAATTTGGCACGTAGGTTCCTTACGAGGTCTAGGGGAGCACTAAGAAAGGATTTTTCAAAATTCACCCTTTAAGGGGGTGAAACAGGGGTGGGAAGTTTGTATGAAGAAACAGTATAACTTGGACATTTCGACTATTTTCGACTCGAAACTTCGCAAGAGTACTCCTAGAAACAAATAAGCTAATACGTGTTTTGAGATTTTTCGAAAAACAACCCCCTGGGTTGTGAAATGGGGGTTAAAACCGTAAAATCGATATTGGTGTCGTTATTTAGGTTTTATGGGATGTTGATTTTGAAAATGACATTTATTTTAAGTTAACCCTCTAGGGTTGAGATAGGGGTGGGGGTTGATACCAAAAAAGTCAATATTGGTGTCATTATTTAGGTTTTTTGGGACGTTGATTACGAAAATGCCATTTGTTTTGAAGCTAACCCCTTGGGGTTAGAGAATGCGATAAGGGTGAGTTGAGATTTTTCGAAAAACAGCCCCCTGGGGACTGAAATGGGGGTTGAAACCATAAAATCGATATTGGTGTCGTTATTTAGGTTTTTTGGGATGTTGATTATGAAAATGACATTTATTTTAAGCCAACCCTCTAGGGGTGAGATAGGGGTGGGGGATGATACCAAAAAAGTCTATATTGGTGTCGTTATTTAGGTTTTTTGGGACGTTGATTGCGAAAATGACATTTATTTTGAAGCTAACCCCTTACGGGTTGCGATAGTGGTAGGGGTTAAAATCACAAATTCAAATTGGTGTCGAAGTCGAAGAGTCAAAGTCTCAAATTCGAAGGCTCAAAGTCGAAGGCTGAAAGTCGAAGGCTCAAAATCGAAGGCTCAAAGACGAAGGCTCAAAGTCGAAAGCTCAAAGTCGAAGACTCAAAGTCGAAGACTCAAAGTCGAAGACTCAAAGTCGAAAAGTAAAATTCATAGTCAAAGTCATGTCAAAGTCATAGTCAAAGTCATAGTCAAAGTCATAGTCATAGGCAAAGTCATAGTCAAAGTCATAGTCAATGTGAAAGTCATAGTCAAAGTCATAGTCATAGTCATAGTCATAGTCAAAGTCAAAGTCGTAGTCAATGTCATAGTCGAAGTCATAGTCAAAGTCATAGTTAAAGTTTTAGTCAAAGTCATAGTCATAGTCAAAGGGGTGAATAGAATTTCCAAATTTGGCACGTAGGTTCCTTACGAGGTCTAGGGGAGCACTAAGAAAGGATTTTTCAAAATTCACCCTTTCAGGGAGTGAAACAGGAGTGGGAAGTTTGTATGAAGAAACAGTATAATTTGGACATTTCGACTATTTTCGACTCGAAACTTCGCAAGAGTACTCCTAGGAACAAATAAGCTAATACGTGTTTTGAGATTTTTCGAATTCAACCCCCTGGGTTGTGAAATGGGGGTTAAAACCATAAAATCGATATTGGTGTCGTTTTTTAGGTTTTATGGGATGTTGATTATGAAAATGACATTTATTTTAAGTTAACCCTCTAGGGTTGAGATAGGGGTGGGGGTTGATACCAAAAAAGTCAATATTGGTGTCATTATTTAGGTTTTTTGGGACGTTGATTACGAAAATGCCATTTGTTTTGAAGCTAACCCCTTGGGGTTAGAGAATGAGATAAGGGTGAGTTGAACACTTTGAACCCACCGGGTATGCCATATCACAGACTTGTAATACGTGTGGGTGCACCTGTTATGTTATTGAGAAATTTAAAGCCACCCAAACTTTGTAACGGTACTAGGTTGCAAGTCAAGGCTTTGCACCGGAACGTAGTAGAGGCCACTATTTTAACAGGACCTGCTCAGGGAGAAACAGTGTTTGTACCGCGTATTCCATTAATACCAAATGATCTTCCCTTTGAATTCAAAAGGCTTCAGTTTCCACTAAAGGTCTGTTTTGCCATGACAATAAATAAGTCGCAGGGGCAAACTCTCAAATTCGCCGGAGTAGACCTACGACAGGACTGTTTCTCTCACGGTCAGTTCTATGTGGCAGGCTCACGTGTAAGTTCACCTCAAAGTTTGGTTCTATTGCTACCACCTTCAAACATGGCAAAAAATGTTGTTTATAAGGAAGTACTTTAATAAATATAAACCAGAATTTTTCAGAAAGGTCTTTTAATGGATCCCTGTCTTAATTCATTTACCTGGCAAAATATCAACATGGTTCCACATACTTGTTATCTGCCCAGGGTCTTTTCCTGTTTGAGATAAACTCTACATGGTAATTTTTCTGCTGAATGTATTCCCGTGGGAAAGTAATAAAGTGTTGATTCATGTAGTCTACGCGGACGAAGTCGCGGGCAGCTGCTAGTTATCTATATACCAGTACGTTTTTATACCGTAAGGAAAGAAATAGGGCATAATAGGTATGTGAAATAGCAGGTATTTTATTCAAAAACGCACGTGCCGGCTGGTTATGCAACTGGCGGGATTCGTTGGGTTCCTATCGTGCAAAATTTATTTACGAACTCATATAATTTTCTTTATTTATTTAATTTGATGTAATTATGTGGAATAGGCTACAAACGCGACCGACAAATAGAATAGAATAGAATAGAATAGAATAGAATAGAATAGAATAGAATAGAGTAGAGTAGAGTAGAGTAGAGTAGAGTAGAGTAGAGTAGAGTAGAGTAGAGTAGAGTAGAGTAGAGTAGAGTAGAGTAGAGTAGAGTAGAGTAGAGTAGAGTAGAGTAGAGTAGAGTAGAGTAGAGTAGAGTAGAGTAGAGTAGAGTAGAGTAGAGTAGAGTAGAGTAGAGTAGAGTAGAGTAGAGTAGAGTAGAGTAGAGTAGAGTAGAGTAGAGTAGAGTAGAGTAGAGTAGAGTAGAGTAGAGTAGAGTAGAGTAGAGTAGAGTAGAGTAGAGTAGAGTAGAGTAGAGTAGAGTAGAGTAGAGTAGAGTAGAGTAGAGTAGAGTAGAGTAGAGTAGAGTAGAGTAGAGTAGAGTAGAGTAGAGTAGAGTAGAGTAGAGTAGAGTAGAGTAGAGTAGAGTAGAGTAGAGTAGAGTAGAGTAGAGTAGAGTAGAGTAGAGTAGAGTAGAGTAGAGTAGAGTAGAGTAGAGTAGAGTAGAGTAGAGTAGAGTAGAGTAGAGTAGAGTAGAGTAGAATAGAATAGAATTCATTTATTTGCCAGAATAGGGTCACAAATTACAGTTGGATATGTTATATTATTAGATACCATGCTATTCTACCAATTACTTGGTGTGCAAATTTTTACAAATTAATTTAAATATAGAGGTACATGCAACGATTTAAAGTCTACCATATTATTTCAGCACAAGAAAATACTACGAAATAGATGCTAGTGTGTACTACAGGTACAGCACTAGCAATTATAGTATAAATGGTGTGGAAAAATTAGTAGTGTGACTAACAAGAAAAAGAATCATGTTTGTAACACTGGTGTGATAACTTGGTGTGACTATGAGTCGGTAGCGAGATTACTAATTATAGCAATGGTCCAATTATTTTATGCTATGAACACAACATCATTAACAATAATCATAATAAGCAAACAAAAAAATTATTAGTTTAAAAATTTCACATGTCATAAATTATGTCTAACATTCGAATATAATGTCAAATTGGTCCATTCATTTTATGTCGTATACAAATGACACAATTAACGCTTTATTCGATTGTGGTTTTGAAAAAAAATTAAACTACCTATGCCAATACCTTCCATTTCAGTTACCTAATATGCCCCATTTTTTTCCTTGCGGTAAAAAAACTCACCAGTATATTTACATCATTTTACTTTTTATTTAAAGTACATAAATTTTTTACTTTTTGGTCGTACTCCATCCCCTACAGAGTACCAGGACCCGCAGTCTTGACATAGTAGCAACAGATTTCGGTCGTTAACTCCTAACGATCTTATTCTAAATGTTATAGTGTTCATAATCATATCGGTTTTTGTTGGAAGCCTGAATCGTAGTTTCCATGGAAACCGATATTGTGATACTAAAGACTCTAATTCTCCAATTAAAATAACATTGTTAGGACTTAGCGACCGAATTCGATAACATAACGATCGCTATCTATGTCGACACTGCAGGCCCTGTACCACTGAATATCTAAGAGTACCGCTACGCGTGTTTTTGCCACGGCGGCACATACAGGCGTTTGTGCCTGCCGCAGCGGGACGCCCCGCGAACAGGATTTTGTGTCGTAGTGATGGGAAAATAATTAATAGGGTATTTTTTAACGTGACTGTGGGGGACAGCAGTGGACTGTATGTTGGCTGATTCCTGCTTCTAATTGAATACACTGGTTACTTCTCTTCTCAGACTTTATTTTTCTTTTTACCATAGTAATTGTAATAGTTACAAGAACACAAAGTTTTACAATATTGCTGTATTTCGCGGCATGTGAACCCACTACAATCTACAATCCCGCTTCACACATAAACACTTCGTCAGCCTACCCACACCGGCAGGCGCCCGCGCCGCTCGGTGGCAGGTTAACAAAAGTACTCAACTACCTTACATACCAAATAAACACGTACACACACACACACACACACACACACACACACACACACACACGCACACGCACACGCACACGCACACGCACACGCACACGCACACGCACACACACACGCACACACACACACACACACACACACACACACACACACACACACACACACACACACACACACACACACACACACACACACACTCATACACATACTCGCACATACACATACATAACAAATTAGTTTTTACATTTTTATTTCATTCTTATTTTATAAGTAGCATAATATTAACATATTTCACCTTCACCTTAATTGGACAAATATTTGACATTTAGTTATGGAAGAGCGGAGCCTCCTAACACAGGTATTTTATACTTAAAAGGAGACCCCCGATACCTCATTGATTGTTATATTAAGGTACTGAAATAAACATTTTTCATTTTCGACTACATATTCTACTTTTAAGTGTTTCTGTGATCGAGAAAATCCTTAGTTCGGTCGTAAATAGAAACACTAATATAAGCCTTTGGTATCTTAAGTCGTTCAGTTCAAATAATTTAACTATCGATACGCCGATATTTGTGATATCCCCTCCCTAGTCCACAGGCTCGCATTTAGCCCGCGGGCGGTGCCCGATGTGTATGACGTATCATTCTGCACAAAATTCAAAGTCGATATAACGAGTTTTAGGGGGTAAAGAGTTTCCTGACTTTGTGATTGGTTAGATGCTTTTTGGAACACATTTTGAACAGCTTGACACTTTTCCATAACTAAAAGTCAAACATTTGTCCAATTAAGGTGAAGGTGAAATAGGTGGTGTATGTGTGTATGAGTGTGTGCGTGTGTGTATATATTTATAGTGCATCTGCAGCCTGATGATAGGGAAATGAGTGGTTTGTTTGAAGTGTGTATTTATTTATTTAATGTGCCATCAGTGTTTCAACTTCGTCATAGGTTTTAGTGTTTAGCCAGTTACTTAGAGTTGAGTAGATATATATTTGTTTATTAATTAAATTATATAGGCAAGATACTTGTTTAACACACTAATTCCTAAGACACTCAAAGCCCAAACCGCGAGCACTTCTCGAGTCGTACTCCAAGGTCGTCATAAAAAAAGAATATACGTCCTGAATAATCAGAGGCCAAAACAAACAATTTCCCAGTGACCCCTTTGCACCTACTCGTCAACGTCACGATGCGGGGGAGGGGGGCTCAGGTGTAGTCCGTGTGGCCCGAACGATAACGGGCAAGCCACGAAACCTGCGGGAACATCCTGTCCAAACTTTGGACATTGGGACTTCGGATAGTCGACCGCAAATGTAATAAATAATTAATTAATAATAATAAATATTAATAATTAATTACGCTTGTTCTAATTTGTTTTTGAATTCCATGTATTCATTTATTTGTTATATAAATTTATTTTCAAGTATAACACATAATATGACATATATGAGATGGGTTCGGGTGGGCGTTACTAGCGACCGGGACGGTGTCAGTCGCGTGGTAAAGGGTTGCTTGGGCAATGGCGACATTATCGCAAGCTACTATAGGCGAATCGACAACGTATTCACATTCGATTATGATCATGGAACCTGAGATGCTTTCTGTTGAAGAGAAAACATGTGCACGCCCCTCGTGCCATACAACTCGGCCCCCGCGTGCACTCTGTGGAACTCAGCCGTACCTTGTCTATAGTTCCTCCTTGCTCAAATCCCATGATCAACTTCTTATTAGCTAACGAATCACCGGATTCTTCCAAGCGTCGGTGATAATAATCAAATCACTCATAGTCGTTGATGTGTTCAGTAGATCTCCGACTCCTTTGAAGGCTTGTAGCAAAGTGTGTCCCATTTTCGATGTGAAGACCTAATGTAACTGTTAACGTCGTCAACGCGCCGTTTCCGGCGATACCAGCGCCACCAGGTTTACTTCCCATTAACCGCGTATTATGATAGTCAGTTGACCGTTTGAATGATGAATTCTATCGCTAATTTATCGCTATCTGCGACATACATTTAAATTTAATAACAGCTACCTTAATTGTTGGATTGTTGGTGATCCTAAGTAAATAAATAAATTCCAAACTGTTTAATTTAGTTGTTCTGTACCTAGTACTTATCTTTTAAGTTCTTTTTAAGGAATACTCTTTAAAATTTTATGTATGTGTGTGCTTGGAGTAACAGATAAACGATTTATCTATCTATCTATCTAAACTGTAACACATAGAATGCTAAATGATTGTTCCTGCACTTGATTATACAATAACAATAATGAATAAGACATTTAAAATTAAATAATTTGACAATTTCAAGGTTTTTTTTAATTATAAAAATAAGTTAATTTAAGGAATTTGGCTATTTAAAGATGTGTCCTGTTTTTGTTTGTAAATAATTATCTGATTTTAATGTACTTATTTCGTTCATATTTTTGGCATGTTATTTTTATATTTGTATGCCTAAATATAAATACTTAATTTAAACATCTACTATTGTAAATCCTGTGTTTCACAAATAAATTGATTGATTGATTGATACAGTTTTCTGCCTTCATTGAGTATTATTTGTTTACAAGACAATCGTTTACTTGGTACAATCTAATCCATTGACAGGCGTCTCGTGCTTGGTACACATTACGTTTGGTGTTAAATGTTTAGTTTATGTTGTTATTGTTTAAAACATATTTCTAATACTACATTTTCACAGTAATTGCAGAGGCGAGATGAAAGCGCCCGAGGTGTCGCCCGCCACGCGCAGCACACTCGATAACGAGTAGTGATGGGACAATATTGATATCGATACTAGTATTCGATAAATAATAATTAATCTTTATTAACTCTGGAACTAAGTATATTGGTGTCGATTCGGATGTACACCAACTAAACTAAAAACCAGTTTTGGAGTGGTGCCGTCGCCTCGTACTGTTCCAGGGAGAAAGAGACAGTATTACTTTAAATCTGGTTTTAGTTTAATTTAGTTGGTGTACATCCGAATCGACACCAATGTATAAGAAATCAAAGAAAATCTAGAAATCAAACATTTAAAACGGTTAAAATTCTCAGCTTTTAAAACTAACATTTTAATAGTGAACAGTTACATTTAGTTTCGCCTAGTTTCCTTATCCATTGAAATATTCCCACAAGCAGCATTAGCAAGGTCACCATGCGGTGATAGGCTTGCGGCGAGAAAAATTAAACAGTCTCCTGGTGGCAACTCGTATAATGTTCACCGATCTAATTAATATTATAAATGAGAAAGTCTGAATGTTTGTTTGTCTTGATTAACAGATTTGGACGAAACTACGTAGGTAGATTGTCTCCTGGAATAAAACATAGAATGCTCTGATCCCGATAAATAAGTTACAATATAAATGAAATTCAAAGCGGGTGAAGCCGGGGCTCATTACTCGTTATCGATGAAAACATCGTTACCGCGACGCGCAGCCCTAGCAGCCTGCAGTGGAGCGCTGTCAGAGGCACGCGGGCCGCACTTGGCACGCCACTAGCGTTTCGACAAAACTTTTATTTATTCTGTCGTCCGCAGAACACTTAGCTTTTTCATCCCGCAATAGATTGTCGTAATTTGTTTTCGGGCGGTTTTTTTCAGTTGCTAGGTACCTATTTCATTTTTAGCGTTCCGTATCAAAAATGGCAAAACGGAACACTACGGTGTTTGCCTGTCACAGGCATTCATTTTAAAACTAATTCTTTAAGTGTAAGGTCCCGTACTTGCCCATCACAATATGCGGACTTAGAAGGGGATTTTTTGTTGTTTCATAAATAATTTTCAACAGAAAGTACTATCATACTTAGCTGTGATAATTTTCTTTTTAAATTCGTTATATCCAAAATTAACCGCTTAGCTAACAGGGGGCCGGGGGAGACCACGACGACTTTAACAAATAAGTACAACAAGGTTCCCATGGATATGCAGAATCAGAAGATATAGAGAACCTTCCGCTTAATACATTTAAACTTATTATAAAACAAAAATTAAGGTACAAAATAATTAACCCCAATTGAAGTGTCTGTAGAATCCCTTGATTCTACAAGAAATATATTGTACCGCTTTGTCGGCGTGAATAATATAACCCATAAATTACAGCTAGTACTAAGAACAACTGGACTAATATGAAGTAAGTCGCGGATAGACAGACGGACATGGCTAAACTATAAGGCTTCGTTGTTGATTGATCATCATCATCAGCCCTTAAACATCCCACTTTTTTCTTTTTTTTTTATATATATATATATATGAGAGGGCGGCAAACGAGCATGCGGGTCACCTGATGGAAAGCTATCACCGGCGCCCATGGACACCAAAAGGGTCACAGATGCGTTGCCGGCCTTTGAGGGAGGTGTAGGCTCGTTTCTTGAAGGTTCCAATGTCGTACTCGTTCGGGAATACCGCTGCAGGAAGTCCGTTCAACAGGGTGGTCGTACGTGGTAGGAAGTTTCTCGAGAAACGTATAGTGGTAGATCCCACTGCAGGGATATAGGCCTTTCCTCGTATAATGAGGGAGTATAGTCCACCACGCTGGCGCAATGCACACACCCACATACACGCACATCACACACCCCTCCACACACACACTTGCCCTAGTCCACTATCCACATGCTTCAACATATATACTTTAATCATCATACTGCATCTTAGTTAATGTATTTTCAGTACTCCTGTTGTAATGTCTAATAGTAAGGGAGTGCTCTCACTCCCTTACTATTAGACCTGTGCTACAGATCTTAGCACAGGTTTGGAACCTTTTTCAGACTCCAGTCTGTCACAAAGAAATTTGTGTGTATTTACCTAACGTTACTATTTAATCAATGTACACTATTTCTTTGTGGTGAGAATAATTATTTATTATTATTAATGCGGGATGAGGACATCACATATGCCTTTGAATTTTTATTTCTCCGGCATGCAAGTTTCCTCACGATGTTTTCCTTCACCGTTTAAGAGCAGTCGGTTAAATGTATATAAGTAATTAAATTAAACTTAAAAAGTCATTGGTACATGGCCTGCCTGGGAATCGAAAGCGGGTTTCATAAATTGGGAGACCGCATCACGGGAGCCACCGACGCTCTGGTTGTTGATTACGGAACCCTAAAAGCAGAAATGAAAAGGTTAATGACAGCTCACCTGTCATCTGTTCTGACTCAACTGACGGCTGTCAGAATTCCACGGAATTGAAAATCAGACTACAATTATTTTCAAAAGGCTTTTCAAAATTTTACGTTGAATGCGTAAATGGTTGTCGACATTCCAAAATAAAGACCAAATCATTTTATTTTCCATTTATTAACTTAAATTTCAATATTGACAAAATCGTGTGGCCACGAGAAACGCTACTTTCCTAACGCTTACAGCCAATAACTAAGTATTTAAAAACCGAAAATCCGACAGCGTATTTTGGACTTTGCAGACGCCATGTTGGATTTTTTACCTAAAAGTGTATCTTATCTATCTTATATGCATTTGTAATCGGTCAAGTCATTTAGGTTATAGGATGCACCAAAGGATAGGAACGGTCTGAAGGGGGCGCGTGTTACGGGGCCAGTTGCCGCAGTTTCACACCGTCTGACGCGAGTTAAGGTTTTCGGTGTGGCGCCGCACAAAGCTGTCGAGGCACAATACACACACACACAAAAAACCACAAACGGCCAAATTGACAACCTTCCTCTGTTTTGAAGTCGGTTAAAAAGAACGTAAGTGGCATAGTGAGTTCAATAATTGTTTCGGCACTTAAAACAATAGGACCAACCAGTCTCTTCCCGTGGGTGACATAAAAGGCGACTAAGGAGCTTTCCACCAAAAAATATATATAATGAGACTCCTGTGTATTTAAAATAAACGCTTCCTATTTCTTTCTTCCGCACACAGTCTCCCCCTTCGTTCGTCCGATAACCTTCGGCTTTATGTTCCCCCCAATACGTCCAATTACTATAGCAAATCTTTTATGGAACTCTGCAGGCAATTCGTTTATGGAACGTCCTTCCTGAGTCTATACGTCGTGCACAATCATTATTTACTTTTAGAGCACAAGTCAAGGCACATTTTCTAGCGTCTTGACTGTTGCCATATTCGTGGTTCTGAGATTTGATAATTATCGTATCCATTATTTTCTTTGTTTGGTGTCACATATATTGTATATGTATATAAATAATTTATCACTATATATATATAGATATATTTTACACTATTATTGCATGTAAGTTGATGTTCATATCTAACGTATGTATGTTTATATCTATTGTTTAGTATCTTTTATTTTTATTTTTTTAAGTCATTGGTGCACAACCTACTTGCTTTTATCCCGTTCTACTTTTTTCTCTACCCAAAGGTTGTGTGGTAGAAATCGCTACATAGCGATAAGGTCTTATCCATTGTACAACCAGGCAGTCGCCTGGTTGTACAATTATTATTTTTTTTGAAGCTATATTTATGAAGTGCAAGTAGAATTTTTGTGCAATAAAGTGTACTTGATTGATATATAAATTGGACGTTTTAACGGCGATGGGCTCACCCCTTGTCATGTGTGCATTTTTGAATATTTATAAAGGTGAATCTTGGTTGTTGTTTAAATCATTAACGTGAACGTGACGTTATGTATGTACGCTTTAATAGTGACAATATCACTTTTCATACATCTCCTTAATTCTCATATCCCGCGAACTTCGCGGCCCCAATAAAGCCCAACACACACGGCCCACACTGAGCAAACCTATGAGATGAGTTACGTGCCGGCGCATCCCATACCGATTGTGTCGTCATATTGGTTGGTGTCCGGTACGCGTGGTGGTCTGTGCTAAGTATGGTTAAGTGGACATAATAAGCTATATTTAAAAATTATATACTTTGTTTAAAAAAAAAAAAAAAAACAGCAATGATCCTGTGGGTTGCTTGCGCCGCTTCTTTTACCACAGATGATTTCCCTTTCCGAAGCGGTAGTCGCTTGGACATACCGACTGACAGATAAATGCAATAAACTTTTTTTATTTCCAGTAGATTTACATTGACATTCAACAAATGTATATTACGTTGAAATAAATGCTTGAAGTTTGAAGTTATAAGAATAAGAAAGAAGAAGAAGATAAAATAAGCATATATGAATAAGAAAACTTTAACCATTTAGCAACAAACATACATTACAATTATTTTTAGTGATGGCCCATACTCCCATTACACGAGGGAAGGCCTATATCCCTGCAGTGGGATGTTTACGGGCTGATGATGTCTCAAAGGAGTCTCGGGCCTGATTTTGATGAAAACTGAAACTGCATCTTTGGATTTTTGAAAAATTAATATATCCAGCCAGCCTGGTCAGGCATCGAAGCCGTTGATTTTGAAAAAAAATCAACACTGTGTAATAACACTATTCGATAGTGGTGTCAATTCGGATGTACACCAACTAAACTAAACTAAAATCAGTTTTAAAGTAGTATTGTCTCTTTCTCCCTGGAACAGTACGATGCGATGGCACCACTCCAAAACTGGTTTTAGTTTAGTTTAGTTTCGCTAGTCGCTACCAGTGTCGCTAATGCTGGGAATATCATTTTTTTCTAAAATCCAATGTTGCAGTTTCAGTTTTCATCAAAATCGGGTCCGAGACTCCTTTGAGTACTTTTCGCTAGTCCTCATAGTTCCGGATTTGGACGCCCACTTGTAAAATTCAGCCTGTATATCAATATCAATTTTAATATTAATTAAAAAAAAATGTTCAGTTTTCAAGTGATATTTTTATCCTATGAATTAACATTTTTTGATTATTGACGATTGAAGTGTAATAGTTTGTTAATCAATTATACTATTTGTGAAGTTTAAAATTTTACTTGGTAAATCGTTACATTTTTAAAATTGTGCCCGGATTGGCTGGTCGTCTTGACCAATCAACATGGCCGACATCAGCCAATCAGGAGCTAGTGAGTTGTAAAGGGTAGGGGAAGAGAGTGGGAGTTGCTGAGGACGAAACAATTTGAAAACGGACAGTTTTTTGATACGGACAGTGTGATAAACCGAGAGAAGAGTGTTGAAGTGTAATAATTATAAAGTTAATCAAGCAACTGTGCGTTTTTGTTAACGAATCCCGATACCCTGAGTTTTGGTGAGGTAACGACACACAAACCTTGGTTGTCTCTTGCTCCACCTCCTTCCTAAGGCCTAAGGTTCAGCGATGTAAGAGAGGGATACTCCTGACCCACAGACATAGATGTCTCTCCACTGTAAACAAGCTTCGGTATACTTTACCGTGGACTCTATAGTATCGTAGTTTGAACAGCAACGTCCCATGGTTTATTATTTTGTGTGGCCACTAAATTAGCGACTACTTGTACTTATTTAGATAGTATATAAAAAGGTTGCTATAAGGATGGTGGAACATAAGTTTAAAAGAACTTTTCAATTTTTCTATGTTACTTAAGTTGGAAAAGTGGAGAGGAGAGGAAGGCCAAGAAGAACATTATGGAACATGGTTTGGGCTGGGCGTTGATAGATCACTATGTCAGTCACCTTTGAGTTATATATATTTAGATATATATTTAAATTATGTTATGTATATATTTCGCAGTAGGTATATGTAATATATTTAGTGCAAGTTTATTATTCAGTTATCTTTTCTTTTTTTATTTGTTTTATTATTCGTTATATGATTTTTTCTTTTGCACACAATTTACTGCTAAACCCCAAATTTACTAAGTTTCCTATTTCAATGCTCACTTGGACTTATCTCTTAAAGAGATAAGTCCACCGTTGTACGTGACCTATTGTTTGTACTCTGTTATTGTAATATTTTGGCGCAATAAAGAATATTAAGTAACATACATAAAACAGTTTTTCTACATACTATTATAGTAACTGCTTCAGTTACTTGTTAGTACAAGTAAAGGAAAAAGTAAAAGCCGTTTTGTACCCATATTCAAGATATGGGTAACTAACCCTACTAACTAAATGGCACTATGTCCTCTGGGTTTGAGGTCAATATGGGCGTGCCACAAGGTTCAATTCTCGGACCATTTTTGTTTCTTGTTTACATTAATGACTTGCCTCATCTTGCCCGGAATAGATGTGAAATAGAGTTGTTTGCAGATGACACATCTGTGGTATTTAAAGTTAAGAGATATCAATCATCTTGTGATGATGTAAACACTGCTATTTTTGAACTTGTTAACTGGTTTACATTAAAGTATCTTCTTTTGAATGAAAAAAAAACTAAACGTATAAAATTCACTTTACCAAATGTTAAACAACTGCCTATTGACATATTTGTACGAGGTGATAAATTGGACCTTGTAGACACTACTCTCTTTTTAGGACCGACATTGGATGCTAAGCTTCAATGGGGGCCCCATATTGAGAAACTAGCGAAAAGCTTGATTCTGCAGCGTATGCAGTCAAAAAAATCAGAAATTAACAGAAGTTCATACCGCAAGGCTGGTTTACTTTAGCTATTTCCACAGATTGATGTAATATGGCATATTATTGTGGGAAAACGCTGCTGACATACATATCATTTTTGTTCTGCAGAAGTGTGCTATTCGTGCCATTTATAAATTAAAACCTAGAGTGTCTCTTAGAGATAAGTTTAGGGAAATTAATATCTTAACAATGGCATCTCAATACATTTATGAGAATTTGTTATATACAAAAAAAAATATAACCTTATTCGCTAAAAATTGTGATAGGCACAATGCTAATACAAGAAATAAGAACCTGTTTATGTTAGTCGGCTTCACAAAGTTACTGATACATAGTTTTATTGAAAGAGGAATGAATATAAATAAATTAATCATAAAAATTATAACTATTGGTAATTGAAACGACATTATTAACATAAATATCCCTTTCCTTCATATTGCCATGCCTGACAAGGTACATGTGTATGTTAGTACTTACCTATGTATTGTAACTATGACATGTGTAATGCAATAAATATATGAATATACCTCCATCTCCTCATTGATCGGAGTACCCGTGCTCCACTCGCTATTTTTGTGGCCCCACATAACAGCAATGGGCTTCGTGCTGCCGCATACCAGTGTCTGTTTATGGACGGGTCGTATCGTAATGGCTTGCTGAACCAATGGCAGCTCGAAGTTTCTGAAAAATTATGCATTGAATTTTAGAGTTTGTATTGGTAAATTTAATTTTGACAAAGCATTAGCAAACAGATAAAGTTTGGAAGGATGATGTTTAAGTGAATACCTGCCGGTGTCATAACGGTTGTTTGATTTCCAAAATTGATTTTTTTTTATTTTTTTTTTATTGAAGAGGTGGGCAAACGAGCAAGAGGCGCACCTGATGGTAAGTGTCACCGCTGCCCATAACCATCTACGGAAACGGAAGATCCACAGTGGCGTTGCCGGCCTTTAAGGAAGGAATATGCTCGCTTCTTGAAGGTTCCCAGATCGTATCGGTTCGGAAAGACATCCGCCGGGAGCTTATTCCAAAAAGTAACGGTACGTGGAAGGAAATGTCTACTGAACCGCACCGTGGTGGATTTCCAACTGTCTAGGTGGTGTTGGTGGAATTTAAGTTTATGCCTAGTAGTGCGATGATGGAACTCAGCAGCAGGAATCAAACCGAACAATTCCTCGGAACACTCGCCATGGTAAATCCGATAGAAAACAGCAAGAGATGCTACGATGTTGCGAGATATTTTTTTATTTATAATAATAATATTTATTTACAAAAAAAATATGTATTTATGTAGTATATCAAACATCTGGTATCCACAACACAAGCCTATAGTTGCTTACTGTGGGACTAGATGGCGCTGTGTGTAAGGATATATATTTATTTATATTTATTTATTTATTACAACAACAAATACAAAAATCTTTATTTTCAAATTACAGTCGTAGATCAATTGAAATCAGAGGTTGAGAGTTGAGAGTTTTAAGTATTTAAGATACTTGTACCAGGAGTTCTCGCTCTTGCTCGAACATATTTTAAAATGTGTGTGTGTGTGAGTGTATGTGTGTGTTTGTGCGCGTGCGTGTTTGCGTATATGATGATCATACATGAATATGCGTGGTAGAACCAATTTATAATGTAATATCTAAATTAATGTTTTATTACTTGATAGAAACGGTTAACCCGTTTCGAAGATGTAGCTTATCCCGCGGGAACTACTACTCACTTTATAGGGATAAAATATATCCTATGTTAAGACATAGATTAAGATCCAGGGTATGTTTTACCTATATACGAAATTTCATCCAAATTCGTTCATCCGTTTCGCCGTGATTAAACAACAAACAAAGAAACGAACAAACAGACATCCAAACTATAATATAGTTAGATACCGAGGAGATTTTTTTAATGCACAACGGATGAGCACTTGACCTCAATCACACGTGATGTTAAGTGAAGATGAGGCCGAAAATGAAAGCGTACTGACCCGGAAACTACATGTTATTTGGGGAACTGGCTATCTTATCTCTGACAACCGGAACACAACAATGCTATTAACATTGCTGTTTGGCGGCAGACTTAGATAAGACGGTGGTAGCTAGCCAGACAGACATTTAACATGCTCTAGTACCAACCAAACCGAGTACTAAACATGAACCCCGCCGGGGATCGAACCGGTGACCTTCTATTTGTAAACCCTATGTTGTTCACATTGAGCCACGCAGGCGGTTAAGGTGGGTATTCATAACTATCCATGCATTAACTCACCGAGGCCGGACAAGTCTTTATACAAAATCAGAATTAGAACCTCTTCAACACAATTCATTCTTTTGTTTCAGCGACCACAACGGGCAAGGAGAGAAGATCACCAGAGCAGGATGAACCCAGGGTGTCTCCCACTCCTGGACCACCCAGCCCGCAGAATAATGGAACAACAGGTTAGAAAGTTGGCTAAGTATACTTAAACAAGTGGCAGTTATGCCAGAGACTCGATCAAAGCAGGGGGCCGAGCTTCACTCGACCTCCTTCCCCATAGGGTTGGCATTACTGCCGTTTGCATTTCATTGACTACACTCCCATTTGCCGAGGGGGGAAGTGGGAAATTTCTTTTCCTACTTACACACCCTATTCCTTTCTTTAATTAGTCTGGGGTCCAAGGTAGCAATAGAATCACGTAGGGCACCATCTACCTTCAGTAGGCGCCGTGTCGAGTACCACTGTTGATCCTGGCTTACAGGAGTTACAGTGGAAGGAGTGTGGAGGCGGGATCTGACTGTCAGTTGGCTACTAGTCTGACACAAATCCTTCGCACTGGGCTCGTGTGATGGCTTATGGCCCTTACTCTCTCTCAGTGAGACGAGGCTGTGCCCTGACGTGAAAGGCTGTTGATAAAAAGTATTATATTTGTATTTTTCCTGGTCAGCGCTGTCGTCGACGGAGTCTCTTTCTCCGCCGCTACCGGAGGGTTCCCGCACCGCGCCTGCACTGCAGAGGCTCCGACGGTTCCTCTCGGCGCTGCATCACTTCGCCACCGACGTCGGTGCCGACACCGGCGAGAGAGTGAGGCAGCTCATCCATAATCTTGTTGTAAGTATCAAATTAATAATATTATAGGCAAGCGGGATCTAATCATACCCAATTTTACAAACTCTTTATTTTCGTGGGATATTTGATTTTATAATCACATTGATTTGTCAATAGTTAAAAAATTTATGTCCAATTATAAAACTACAAAGTTTTAGACTAAAAATACAAAACCACAGAATACAATATTGAAACGCACACGTCCTGCAAAAAGTCGGTCACAATTGGTGATAAAAGTATAGGCGAAATAATCAGCTCAATTGTCGGAAGAAAGAAGACTAACATGACCAGGCAGTCTTAGTTACCTCTTTTTAAAAAGTAATGCAATTTACAAAAGCTTGAGTTTTGAAGCAACAGAAGAAGCAGAACCTAAGAAGAAGAAGAGTGCCTATACACTCTGTACTTCTGCAAAAACGTGTCATGCAAAATAAAAGTACAATTTGCATTGCACTAGATTAGTTAGCATCACAGACTCGTATTGAGTAAAAGCGGTTAGATAGCACTCCAATCTAGTACCATTGGTGTTTCAACAGCGCCATGACAAACGAACTAAAAACGTGTGATGAGGTCGACGATCACTAACAGACTAAGTGAGCCACACTAACTAGTGTCCTGTTCACACACTAAAGTTAGATATTTAGTGCACTGCAAATTTCATAATGTAAAGCCCGCTTTACCTTTATATACGTATTTGCACAACAGCAAACCTAACTTTCCAAACAAACAAGATGGAATTTTCCCTGTTGAATGAAGACATGACTTCTAAGGAACCACGGAAACGTTATCACATTTTCTATGCCGCATGTTAGATAAACTGGTTATAAATACTCTTCTACTTCTGTTACACCTAGGCCGGCACTCTCAACATTGAAGAGTTCCAAGCTGGAGTGCAGGAGTGCACAAACTACCCCTTACGAGCTTCCGTGCCAGGGTTCCTGCGCGCGCTACTGCCGCTTGTGCAGCGAGACCTGCACGCACGGGCGCGGCGTACTAAGCAGGTGAGCACCTGTCAAACGACGACCACAAAATACGTCTGTTCACCAAAACAGACTCTTTTGAACTTCGCTTACTCGAACTTTCGCGTCCCATTAGTCACGTGGTGGAATCAAACATTATTAATCAAGCACCCAAAAATGAAGAGATTTTTCTAGCCACCACCCTATGTAGCCCCTTCTCTTTCAAGTTCTATGCCGCACTTATTTGTTCTTTTACCAACATATGAAGTAGTGGTAGAACATCTAATTATCAATTTAAAGAGTGATTGCGGAGTTTTCTAACTCTTTATAAAAAAAACATTCTTGTACTACCCATCACTTGCAATTTAGTTTTCTCCACTGGTGTATGCATTTTCCACGTTTGTTGATTCAAATCATTCCCATTCATAAATTGGGGCAAACAGACTGTGTCAACAATGTCAGACCGATTTTAATATTGCCTACCATGTCTTGGCCTTGCATTACCTATCAATCGGTTGTTCATGAAGAACCTTATGAACAACCTATTGATCAAGTATCTAGAAAGCAAGAATATCCTGCCCGACACTCAGTTTGGATTCCGCTCAGGGAAATCCACAAACGACTGCCACTGCTTTAGACAAGCAAAAGTTTGTAGCAAACTTCGTTGATTCAACCGCAGCATTTGACACAGTATATGTTCCTCTTGTTGTTAAGAAACTTGAGATATTGAGAGTGCGAGACTTTCAACTCAAATTATTTCCTATCCGAGCTTTTCCAAAACTTTAAAAACATCAGTAGACCAGTGAAGATCTACTTGTCACATACGGCGTTCCACAGGGCTGTATACTGGGTCCAACTGTTTTCTTGGTCTATATAAACGATCTCTTTCAGTTTCAAAACACTTAATTTCTTTCCGCAGACTCCGCTGCAGTACATCAGGCTGCATGAACACCTTGTTCTGGAGTCGGGGGGCGATGGAAGTGACATCTTCGCGGCTCAACCTGCAGTTAGCATGGAAACTGGAGTCAAGAGGAGAGCTAGCGACCCGTGAGTTGATCTTCTTATAAAGGCATAATGAATGTGGTTTTTTATATTAAAGATTAAACGATGGTACAGGTTATTAACCATGTTTGATGAAAAGCGGTTAAGCGGTTGTTGTTTGATGTATTTGGATGATATAATAGTGTTCTGAATATCGCTGAGCTATTTATGTCCACGCTTGGTTGTCAAAAATAGTCAGAAATTTTATGCCTTTTGCACAGTTTCCGTTTTATTATAAGGTTGCAGGTTTACGCTTTTATAATAAGGTTCTAGTAGACATTCAAAATTTGCCTTTAAATTTAAAACAATCATAGTACAAATTATTAGCAAAAGGCTATTATAAAATCACTGACTATCTGGATGATAAGCAAGCATGGACATAGCTGTCTTATTATTAATATAATATATATTTTCCTCTCATGGTCAAATCACAAATTGAACCCATAATCTGTTTAAAAAGAGCAACCCTTGAGTTTCGTGATCGTTCTTCTCTAGCAGTTTTGTGAATGAGCAGTAAATTTAAATTGAAGAGTGACGTTTTAAAGTGATAATTTTATCCTATGAAATAAAAATATTTTGATTAGATTTGATTTATAGTAGTTTTAAATTTATTCAAAGGCAAATTTTGTCTGTCTGCCTCTTTATTATAAAAGCATATATATGACTTCGTGACTTTGTGTAAACGAGTGTCGCAAGTATATTTTTATAGTACCTATTTACATTATGTAAATCAGGTATTTCCTAAAAAATTGCAGATTCTCTCTCAAATCAAAATCAAAAATATTTTATTCAATGTACAATACAAAAATATCACTATGTTGCCGACTATATATAGAAATAAGTTTCGGTAATTCAAATTAAAATAATTTAAAAGTTAAACTATTTTAACTATGTGTAGGTAAATCGTAGATATATATCGTAGGTAACGTCGTGGTATTGCACAATTTACATTTAACACTAAAATAAAATTGTTATATATGACTTCGCCTACTGTGTCGAAGTCAATCATCAGTCGATAGAATCTTCACCATCTTTCGTAAAAACATGGGGAGTGAGTCGTGAAATATGTCGATAACAGTATGAATATTACAAATTGAATTATACTCGCCACATATTCTAGTAATGGGCACATTGTAGCCAATATTTGTACTGGATGACGGGCAGGAAAAGACATCTGGGATATCTGGGAATACGGTAAAGTTTTGCCATTATTTCCCTAAAACGCCTTAACTATCTTTAACACAAACATCCTTCAAATCCCATCAGCCAAAAGTCATATCCGTTCTATTCTATCAGCACACCGGTGACAGGTGTCTGCGTTGGACAGGTAATTTATCCCCCCTTCCGCTCCCGCCTGTCATCTACAGTGACACGACACCTAGAGTGCTGATGGAATTTTTGTGGTCACGCGTGAACCGGTTCGGTGTTATTTAAAGAGGTTATGGGCCGAGTGAGTTTGGAGATCAATAGTTTTTGATGGTAGAGTAACATCACGCAGAGCCCTCTGTAAATGGTAAGATGATCGCGTAACCAGGCTATTCCACAATTAATAATGAAATATTATAATATAAAACAATAATAAATAATTTTGTACCATAAAAACCTTTTTTTTTAAAGAGCAACCTCTCCTATTTCTTGCTTGTTCTTCTCAGGGGAAAATTGGCTTTTGAACAAGCAGTAGCTTAAAAAATGTAAAATCTGACTATTTTAAATGTACCCTGTGTACCTACAAAATAAAGCATTTTTTGATTTATAAGAATAAGAATAAGAAAACTTTATTTGATCCATTTAGCGACACCTATACAATACATTTAATTGTTACTTATGTACTATATAACACAACATAGAAATGTGGAACTTAATATAAGTATAGGTATTGCTAGTTTTCGGTGTCGCAAAATGGCATCAAATCAGGTCCCCAACTCAGCATTTGTTGTAGTCGAGAGAAGAACAACGACTACAATGCTGGTTTTCAGTGGAGCCTATAGTGGAGCATATATATATGGATTTTGATTTTTTTGATTTCGATAAAAGCAAATATTATTTAATATTTTGCATAGGGATAGGAAAACTGCGCAACGTCTTCTCGCCCAAAAAACCTTAGTGCTTTAAGACCAAAGCCTTGAAATGTGTGTGATGACTTATTTATAGTACTGAAACATGGTCTCTCACTATGGGCCACATAAGAAATATTATAGACCCTCTGCCATCCCTTGTCTATCCAAAATCGCCAGATATCCTGACACAATTTAAAAATTTATCTATCATTTTAGTTGGTAGTCTGTCTGTTTGTTTATTAAACCGCATCGTTCCCTGTTTAGTACTGAATTATTAACATGACGCCATTTGGCAACGGCGAGCTTTAAATTCCAACAACGGTGCATTCGTTAGGCTAGCATGCATGAAAATATGGCCCTCCTAAATTGTGAGAACATGGCGGTTTGGTTTCCATCGCTATGCCAGCCAAATATCGTTTAAATGACCTATCTATATTTTCTCAAAAGTGTCATGCTGTGACCAGGCTAATAAATAGCTTCCACTTTATCACGATAAAGTATATAGATTTGCTATGAATTCATGAAAACAATTAAATAACCATACGTAAATTAAGAATTATTAATGTGGGAACATTTAGTGTACAAATTAAATTTCAACAGGTATCATTTTAACTATTGGCATGTATTGTAAACCTTTTTTATTTTCCATTAAATTATTTTTAAGTTCTTTTCTTCAGTATTCACACGGCAATAAAAAAGTATACAATTGAGATACAATAAAAATTACTACTTATTGTATGTTGGTAGGTAATTAGCAAAGATCACTATACTTCTTACGTAGTTTTAGATGTATTTACAATTATAAGAAGACATAAATACAAAGGTTTATGGCAGCTGACCTGTCTCGTTCGTTTTAATTAACTCCTCTCGGAGAAGGCAAAGGGATCTAAATCCATACTACCATGTCTTATTTCCTCAATTTAGTTAAATCAGTTTCAGTCAAAACAAGTCATCTATTCCACAGAATTGAAAATCAGGCATCAATTTTCGAATGAATTCGGCTATGGCTCCTAGTGAAAAGTTTTACATGTGGAATAAAAGTGGAATTACATGAATTCAAATTCACCCTGTATGGGTGTCCGAATTTGGAGTCTTTTTTCACAAAGACTAATGTGACATTTTTAGAAGACTAAAGAGATGAGCACTGTAAGGTTGAATGCGAATTTAAAAAAGTAAATGCGGAAAAAATGGCGGTAATCTTTGCGCAGTTAATGTTCGTGTTTCTTGCATTAGTTTGTGACATTTTTGAGTAAATCACGACAGAAGCTGATACTTGCATGACTTACTTGCCGGTCTCTATAGCACTGTACTATTAACGTTATGTTTGTAAAATTTTAGACTATTTAAAGAGTTAATTAAATAATTAAAATCAATTCCAAAATCGCGTTGTAACAAAATTTGCAATCATCTAAAGTCGGGTATTTTAGCGTAATGTTTCACAGCGCCTGCCGGTTCGGTGCTAGCAATTATCGCGATCAGAACTTTGCGTGCCATTACATTGCGAGCAGGCGCTAGGTACGGTTAATAGGGCGAGCAGCTGTTGCCGATCGGATTCTACGAACTATTTTTAATGTATTGCATGTGTGGAGGACTAGTAATTTATTTGACATTAAAATATCATTAGCCTAAAGCAATTATGGAGGCATGGAACTGATTTTAAATTTAATTACACAAAGCAATAAACAGAATAGCGTAACATAAAAAACTCGCCCCAAGTCCCGCGTAAATATCCGAATGCTAGCTGTATTGCCCCTGAATAGCAACGCTTATCATTCCTCTAAGTTAACTTTCGTAATGCGCTAACCAGGCGCTCAGATAACTGTCTAAAAAGAATATGAGTGCCTGGTAACCATGGGCCAAATACCGACAGCGTGAATAAATCCACTAATACTGTAATGAAATTACTCATATTTAGGCTTTGGTTAAATATATCTAAGTGTCATTAAAATTATAATTAGTAAACATATTTGTTAGTTGTAAAGCTACTAACCTGAAAGGGTATTGCATCGTAAAATAATTATGTTTCCGTGATTAAAAATATTTCTGATATCATGGCGCGCAGGAATGTATTTTACTTTCTATAACATTGTTAGTTAAGTACACATAACATTCGATTGTATAACTGTTTGTTGTCCAATCAAAATAAAAACGTTAAAATAAGAAAATAGCAGGGTCAAATGTAATACTGTCGAATTAGCGCGATTATATAAGAATTACTCCCCAAGCGCCTGCAAGCCGACTGCTAGCAATTGCCACAATCAGAAGTTTGATTGCTAACTAATTGCTCTGACTAAACAAGCAGGCGTTAGTTAAATGCGGGCTCTGGTGCAGCCGGCGCATAACATGTGTTACAACGCTACACTTCGATGTAAAGTTTAGTTTGTACGTGATTAATTGTGGATTTATTTACATCGGATCTATTCTCCGAACTGGGCTGAACAGTATTTGCGTCGTTATGCTATATTTTTTCGTCGCTAATGCTGCAGAAAGTTGACCGATTAGTCCAGAAGCTCGCTCCGCTTAGCGTGTTTTTTATGCACAACGGGTTCACACTTACTTACACGGTACTGACCCGGAAACCCTCTCTTATTTGGGGAACTGGCTATCTTATCTCTGACAACCGGAACACAACAATGCTATTAACATTGCTGTTTGGCGGCAGATTTAGATAAGATGGTGGTAGCTAGCCAGGCGGACATTTAAAATGCCCTACCATCAACCAAACCGAGTACTAAACATGTACCCCCTGGGGACCGAACCCGCGACCTCCGATTTGTAAACCCTATGTTGTTTACATTGAGCCACGGATGCGGTTAGGTGTTATGGATAAAGATCGGAGTCACTCTGAGTTACAGGGATCTAGAGCGCGGCTACCCGCAAAATCAAATTTAAAAAGTTCGTAAGTTAAAAAAATAACGTCTGAAAACGTCATGACTTACAATCATCGCTCATGACTCCCCAGAGAAGAACGAGTAGAAACGAAGATTATTTTAAATAAGTAGGAATACAATTTATGATTCGATAAAGAAATAATAGACTTATCATCTAATTAATCGGAAATTTTATAATACCCTTTTTCACATAGTTTCCGTTTAATAACCCTCAGATGATTAAAGGCGTAGCATTGGCGTATGTATGTACATCACTTTAACACATTGCAAAGTTTTACTAATAGAGAAATTATAGTCCAGGTCGCCATATAAGGAAAATACTTATTGATTAGGCTTGAAGGGGGAGCACGTTTCTTACGATATAAATACGGGTCACTCCATGATAAACTAACAGACATACAACTTAACTATGGCAGAATAGCACTGACCTATGTGAAGCTTAAATCATAGAACACGATGATAGTTCAAACGCAATCATAGTAGTTCGAACAACAATGCGCGTTTGCTATTGGCGAGCCTCCATTATCCGATGGTGTAGGCTACAAGATGCCAGCGGGAAACAGAAGCGGCAGCGGATTTGTTGTCATATTCAACTAGGTGTGTTGAATATGACAACAACAACAACAAATAGGTGTAAAAACTGTGAATGCTTTGTAAATTATCTATTACTGTAAGGATGGCATGGATCTCGGACTCATTGGAAATAAATTAGATCGCTGCTGAATGTATTCTATTGTTACAGTACAGTACAGTACAATACAATAGAATGTAGTCAAGTGTTAATTTTTTATTTTATTGATAATACAGAATCAACAGCATCATTATAAAAAATATTACACAAAATTTACAAGCCAAAGTCATGCCAATTACAGATTCTCATTTTTCCATAACAATTCTCTTAAAAAATAATTAGGTGTAAAGTCACTATTAAATAATAATCATTATAATAATCTAGAGGTAAAAGTGAATAGTGAGACAAACTAAGTAATAATAAATAATTTAGTCAATAAGTCATATTACAAATAAAAAATTGGTAAATAATTCAATCAATGTCAAATAATCGTCGTATGTGTGAATTTCGTAATGTCGTGTTTTGTGTGTGTGAGTGTATGTGTGTGTGTGGTTTGGGAATGCATCGATGAGAATGACTAGAAACTAGAAATGACTTAATCGTAGAAATATGTGACTTAAAATAGGTATAGGTATAATTAAGAACATCTGCAGCTGTCGTGCCGCCACATTATTACTTTAATTAATTTCGACAAGTAACCACTCAAAAGAGTGACAAAAAATTATAAAAAAAGGCTACGTTCTTTTGTAGCGCCACAGAGTGCCACCGACCGTCGGGATGACGTCATTCGAGTACCTGACGAATTAGTCTTATTTCTATTAGCGACCAATATAAAGAAGAAAGAAAGAAAGAAAGAAAAACATTTATTCAGCTTACAATGGGCATGGAAGTTTGGTAGGTGTCCTGTTTTAGCCCAACTTCGGTTGGACTTCTTTTTTATGTTCAGTCAGTTAGCGAGTGCAACATGTAGGAAAAATGCCCTTTATCGTGTAAAAATAATAAAAAGAAATATATATATTTTTTTTTATGCATAACGGGTTGGTACTTTACCTCAATCACACCTACTTTACCACAGAAATATTACGGATTCAGTCTAGTCCAATTCTAGGGCAGGGACAAACCAGTTTCTTCGATCTGACAGCTCCGCTTGCGGTCTGGGTCGCGCTCCGCTAGATCTGTGCACTATTAGCGCGCTCACAGTAGGAGTAAATGTGCCAACAACGCCAAAAAAATCGTATGTCAAAATTTAAACAATTCTAGTAGATGCAAAATGCACCAGTCACTCGGATATTCATATAGTATATGTATTATATATACCTATATACCTTCCACCTTCGACCTTCACTCAACATCAGGTGTGATTGAGGGCAAGTATGAATCCGTCGTGCATAAAAAAGAACTATTCAGCTATTTAAGTACTTATTGTTTGTGTGTGTCCCAGATCCGTGATCTCACCTTAGGCTCCACTAAAAACCAGCGTTGTAGCGGTTTTTTCCTCTCGCCTACAACATATGCTGAGATGGGGACACCCACTGCTTACCTTTGGATTGATGGTCCATATATTTTTATGTTGAGTTATGTAGTACATACAACCTGATCAATTAACTTACATAATAAGTGTCGCTAAATGGATCAAATAAAGTTTTTTTATTCTTATGTATACTATTATGCACTCTGTCCCTTGAAGATATTCTAAACACGGTACTAGGAACTGTGACATTGCCTAAAGGCTGATATTTATAAACATTTCAGTAACCAAATCGCTGTCCGCTCATGTTATAGATATTGATAGGTAAGTTATTCCCCGGCATTTAGGGAGGGTGTGGCTATCGACTCTTGTGCCAATCGTTATTTATCGTCGATTGGGCTTCGATTCCTGTTGTTATGGCATATGTCATAGACGAATGGCTCTAGTTAGTTGAAAATTGGAATGATGCTTGAAGCCATATATTACATTTATCTAAGTTGATCGAATGTTCACACAGAACTCGCTTATTATATTCAAACTCAAACTCAAATCATTTATTGCATTCCTTATGTTTTGTTGTGATGACATTATAGTGTACTGTATCAATAAGGACCTTGTGAAGGCACAGTAACATGAGAGAGTAGCATGCACTAATTTAAATAGTTACAAAAAAAAATCTGAATACATTATTTAACGCTCTGTCGCACAAGTTTTGATTACCAGCTCTGCATCATCATTATATCACTGCTGAACATCGACCACCCCTATAGACTTTCAGTGTAACCGGTTGGAGGTGGCCAGCATCCAGCGATTTCCAATGACCTTCTTGAAAGAAGGAAGTCTCAAGCCTTCCATCCATCCTAAGCTGCGCTTTCCCGGTACGTTGTCTTCACTCTAGACCTTTAATGCCCCAACGGCCATCGAAGTATATACCTTGCCCACTGTCACTTTAAATTACTAATTGGTGGGGCTTATATGGGTCACTTTCGTTCTTGAAACGCCACGCCTCGCTGAGTGACTTTGAGTTTTCTTTTATGCGCCAAAGTCAGAAACAACATTTAAGTGCCATTAATTAACACTGATAACTCGTGTCAAGTAGTTCATAATAAAGACACTGTGTTTATTTATTTTAATATAGTTCGAATATAATAAGTAAGTAGGTAACTAGGGTAGAAGTTGGGTTGCCAGATGATACCCTAAAGGAAGACATGTCCTCCTTTTGTATCATTCCCCCCTTGCCTACTGTATGTCCCCCTTTTGCTATATGTCTTTAATCCACGCTGATAATGCCGTGAGTGCGCAATGGGTCAAAGAAAGGATCAGACTCAGGCCCGTATTAATAAACCAATCTCAATACAAGTCTTAGGCTGTATCACCCGAGATGCGTCTTACGAAGTTGACGCTATCTCAAGCTCCGTGCTAATTTATAAACTAATCTTGAGGTCTACTCAGCTGAGATCACTTCTCAAGTATTCGCCTCGGCGGCGAAGGAATGATAGCCTCGAGTTTCGTTTATTAATACGTAAAACTCGGCGCACTTCTCAAGTGAGTACTGCTTGAGTATTCACGTGCGTTTCAGGTCTCAAGTTAGGTTTATTAATCAACACGTCTACTTGAGACCGATCACATTGAGCAAGGAGGAACTATAGACAAGGTACGGCTGAGTTCCACAGAGTGCACCCGGGGGCCAAGTTGTATGGCACGAGGGGCGTGCACATATTTTCTATTCAACAGAAAGCATCTCAGGTTCCATGATCATAATCGAATGTGAATACGTTGTCGATGTGCCTATGGTAGCTTGCAATAGTATCGCCATTGCCCAAGCCACCCTTTACCCACGCGACTGGCACCGTCCCGGTCGCTAGGAATGCCCACCACCCACTCGAACCCATCTCCGACAAATCCGACAATAAAAACTCAAAGATCATCTACTTCTCAAAGATAAAAACAATCATCTAGTTCTAGCCGCAAACTAAGCAAAGCTTGTGCTACGGATACTAGATAACGGTTATCCGTTACGTTTATACATACAAAAATATTTATATAAACATCCATGACTCGGGAATAAATGTCCGTATTCATCACACAAACATTGCCATTGTTGGTTTCGCTGACAGCCACTACACCAATCGGTCGTCTATCGGTTGATGGTTGGGCATCAACCGCTGCCTTTCCTTACTTAGACCACGCCAAATATAAATAGATTTATTTATGTTCGCTGACAATTTTGTTCGAAGTTTTGCATTGTCTTTAAATCTATTGTTCTATTGCCTGCTTGTTAAAGAGTTCGCCTTCGACAACCGCTTGGGCTATTGTGAGGGTGTTGATGGGATTGCATTGGGTATAATGGAAAACGTAAAGTTTTGGACGCCGTAAAGTGTTCGACCTTTTGGAAATAATTGACGAAACAAATAGGGGACAATGGATTGTTTTTAATAGGATTAAGTCCTAATAAGCGAGGTGATTTAAAAAAAAGATGACTGCAGTCTGTGTTTAATGCCGGCTCCAAACTATCGTCGAACACTTCGTCCATAACTTCCAAGGGTAGAGATTTTTTCTGCACAACGGGTTAGCACTTGTGTGTTAACAGGTGTGATTGAACACCTGATGTTAAATGAAGATGAGGCCGAAGGTGGAAGCGTACTGACCCGGAAACCGGCAACGCATCTGTGACCCTTTTGATGTTGCGGGTGTCCATGGGCGGCGGTGATTGCTTTCCATCAGGTGACCCGCATGCTCTTTTGCCGCCCTCTCATATAAATAAAAAAAAAAACCCAAATATTTCGGGAACTGGCTATCTCATCTCTGACAACCGGAACACAACAATGCTATTAACATTGCTGTTTGGCGGCAGATTTAGATAAGATGGTGGTAGCTAGACAGGCGGACATTTAAAATGCCCTACCACCAACCAAACCGAGTACTAAACATGTACCCCGCTGGGGATCGAACCCGCGACCTCCGATTCGTAAACCCTATGTTGTTTACATTGAGCCACGGAGGCGGTTGGATAGTTCGTGTTTCGATTGTGTACGCGCGCGAGCGCTCTGATGGCGGTAAATCGTATCCAGATGAAAGTGGCCAACTCACACGAACAGACCCTCCACACATCAGGATGGCAGAAGGCTCTAGAATGGACACTTTTTTTGAATATTTGTTTCAAACTAAACTGTAACCGATATTTACCTTATTCAATTCCTATTTAGCATCCACCATATTCTTTTCCGCCGTGGTTTTTCATCCTCCACAGTGAATGGGTTTGGAACGTAGCCTATTGATGTGTGGTGAATCTGTCTTGAATGGGCAGAGCACATTGCTTATAGAACCGACGGCCGTTGAAGCCGACAGGTTCTCGAGTGACGACCATACACAGGAAGATGCAGCGTGGCAAGCCTCTCGATGCAGACAGCGCAGGACCAATCGTTGTGGAGATCTTTGGGGAAGGCCTTTGCCTAGCAGTGGATGTCTTGCGGATGATGATGATATAAATATCTGTCACCATATCTTTGACTGACCGTTCTCTACTGTGCATCGACCTCGAGAATAAACTGATAAACAGAGTCATTTGTCGTCAGGTTCTACGACGCTCCTCAAACAAATGGCTCGCACGACGATTACCCCCCGCACCCCAAGCGTGCCCCCTCCACCCTGTTCCTCAACCCCTCCCCGTTCCTCTACCCGCTGCCAAGCAACGCAAGCCTCTTCGACTACGGCCAGTATCACGGGTACCATGGCCAGGCTGAAGGAGGCTTTGAGAGGAGAGATGGTAAGATCTTTTGTAGTCTTAGTTATCTGATGACTCATTAATTTTTAGTACATTTTTTTAAGCATTTATAAAGCAGTCGTTTATATAATATGAAGCACTGAGCACTTGGGTCAGAATTGGGTATCTTCATTTGTCAAGCCATAAATTCATATTCTTAGGGTTAGCCCTTGGTTTGACCTCACCTCCATCATACACAGCCAATTGATCTTGGATGATCGCAATTTGAAACAAACTTACATAAAGTCACGCCTGTTTCACATAGGGGTAGGCAGGCAGAGACCACAGACTTCAACTTGCTATGAACCTCTCCCACGTAAAATTGTTCATGCACGCTCGCCTTTTTAGGGTAGCAACTCATGACTTGGCCTTTATTTGAGACGTCCTTTATTTGACCGTGATAATATTCGCCGCGGTCTTCGCATTATAATACTGCCATCAGCATTCGCCTTGTATATGTCTTTCCTTGGTCTTCTTTTATTAATTTTCTACACAACTTGGACAACTTCATTTACGTTAAATCATCCATCCATCAGTTTCATATTTCTTAACCATATCCTTTCTCCACAGGAGGAATCACAGTTCGAGACGTATCTTCAATGAACGCGTCTTTTACCGAGCCTCGAGGCCTGGGCGCTGCACCGGGCGGACTGTTGAAGACAGACGACGAATGGAAGAATATTAACACTATGCTCAACTGCATCCTCAGCATGGTGGAGAAGACTAAGCGGGCGTTAGCTATACTGCAGCAAAGAGGTTAGTTTCCTCTCGCCTAAGTATTTGCATAAAAAGAAAAAGAGATCTCAACTTTCTGAACGAATAGTATTTGTGGGGGGATTTTGTTTGAGGATCTTAGTGGAATAATCTATGTCTGCCATAATAAGAACAATCAAAAGAGATTTTCAGCTAAATTGTGCGTGTAAGAAATGACCACTACAGACTTAAAACTTGACCTCCTTTATGCTCGATATTAAATGAAAGTGTTGGAGGCTCCACGGAACTTGGAGCACGGAGTGTAAACTTATGCAGAACTCACAGTATTGAAATAGCTGGAAAACAACAATAATTCAAGGCCCTAGGTTAAAATTCTGCCTCAGTTCCGATTTTTGTTTCATAAACATATTCTTTTGTATATTTTTGTAAGTATTAGCTTTTCGCCCGCTAAACTACTTGCAATCTTTAAGCCCAAACCTGAGGCCCGCCACTGTTGGCGCATTGGGTGCGGCTGCACTGCTACTAAGACTACAGAAATAGAGTTGTATTTAGTATATTCTTCTACTAGCTACGACTTCAGCTAGGGCCAGTAATTTAGGGAACAAGGCTGGAGGAGTCATACTCCCCAGAGGAAAGTTTACTCGTCTATCACTTGTAATGTCTTCATTTTCAATGAAACTATGGTCCAGGTGTGGAGCCAACAGAGAGCAGTGACATCAAGAGAGCTGCTAACGAAATCCTGGCAACAGCTGTCAGGCAAACAGAGGAGAGAGTGGCTGAAGTGAGGAGACGTGCAGAAGATGCCGTGAATCAGGTTAGACCTTGTACTCTTGAACACCAACTAAGTTGGATCTCAAAAACCAATTCTATAATATTGTATTTTTCTGTCAACTCCCTAACCTATGAATTTTCAAAGGCGATTGACTCTGTGGATCCTGCTTTAATTATATTTTATCTTTTCACTACAGGTTAAACGACAGGCCCTATTGGAACTTCAAAGAGCAGTCGGTGCAGCTGAGTCTAAAGCCCTTGAGCTGGTAGCTGCAGAGCGGGGCAAGATGGAACGGTTGATCGAGAGGCGGCACAGCCCACCGCCAGGTCGGGACTTGAGCCCCAATGCCTCAGGCCAGCAGAATGTAAGCAGATTGTGAAATGAATCTTCGAGAGTGTCTTCATCAGATTTAGAAGGTTCAATGGCGAATTGGTTTTTTCGAGCTAGTTCAGTTCTTTATTTAACTTTGTTACACCTTGTTGTCCTAATATCGATGGTCTTTGGGAAGTGTGTGACGATTAAACCGCTCTGCTTTCAATGGCAGTGTTAATTCTTGTTTCTTTCTTGTCAAGCAGGTATTTCCAGGGTCGTTACTTTTTCTTCTGATTGGTGACCGAAACCAATTGCGTTTCGAATCCGTCTAGGAGTAAATGCTTGTGTTATGTATTTGTGCTATGTTTTTCCGTTATCTATTATCCATAGCTTGGCTTAGTTTGGGACTAGGTAATTGGTGTAAGTCTCGGGAATATTTATTATTTTCCTGATTATCAATACTTATGAGTATGATAGTTTGAAACCTAAGTAACGTGTAACACACAAATTTTACAGCAATGTGATTCTCGGAAGTCCTCGAGTGAAGACCGGCAACTTAGCGTAAGACATCCACTCAGAAGGTGGACAGATGACCTGACAAAGGTCTCGGGACATCGCTGGATGCAGGCCGCTTCCAACCGGTCACTCTGGAATTCTATAGGGGAGTCCTATGTTCAGCTGTGGACGCCCGGTAGCTAATATGATGATGATGATTCTCGGAAAAGAGAAATAGTGGATTTGTCCATCTATTGTAATTTTGAACCAACCTTGCCACTATTCATATTCTGGAACTATTTCCAGTGCTGCTGGAACTGTGGCCGCAAAGCCCAGGAGACGTGTTCGGGATGCAACGCGGCGCGGTACTGCGGCGCGTTCTGCCAGCACAAGGACTGGGAGAACCATCACCAGGTAGCTTAGATGTCTTCCTATGTTGACACTCACAGTTGTCTCTTTCCTTGGCACGCCATTATGCGACGTAGTACTGCAACGCGTTAGACCTAATTAACCCTAACTTATGTCATTCTATTGACAAACAGCAGTGGGAATGGTTTCTAGGATAGGTGAGTCACTCAATATGAAGAATATTCTTAACGGTCGGCAGATGTTAAAAAACTACTGAAATTCCAATAGTCCACCAACATGAGGACCCTAGGATGTAATGATTTGCCATCAGGTCTACTAAAATGTCAATACATCCTCTTACTTCAGCCTGAAATAACTTACTGATATAATTTATGCTGTTTCAGGTCTGCAGTGGCCGAGAACAGAAACCAACGACCCTCCTCCGTACCTCACCACCAGCAACGACCCTCTCCAAAACCCTCACCCGGTCAACCACTCCCATAGCAGGCAGCAACCAAACCAGCACGGTCACAACCGGCTCCGAGCGGCAGGACAACCGCCTTTCTCTCACCACTCTCAACACTGCTGAGAGATTGCTGACGAATAATCAAGACAGGACTAATAATGAGAGGATTGCGTTGGCAACCCTGTCGAGTGCCCAGGGTCTGATAGGAGGGATTGGGGGGAAGAAATGACGCCTCAGTAGGGAGATAGCAGCTAATGTCAGGTATCCAAGGAAGGCTAGGAAGTAAAGGGAAGACAAATTGTTTCCTGACTGTATGCGGCTAGTAGATACTTTGAGTTTTCAGAGACATTGTTTTTAAGGCGGTGGTTGTGGCGGACTGTAAGATGCTTTTGAACCAAAGAGATTGTAAATAGTAATTAATATAACTTCCATCGATTCCATTGTAAATAAATAATAGTGCCATAATATTAATTGTTACATTTGTCTATTTTAAGTTTTTAAGCCTTTCTCACAAAAAACGGATGAGTTTTTTCAGCGTGTACATAAATATACATATTGTGTTAGTGTGCGGAAGATATGTGTACCTATTTTAGAGATTTGAATGCGTATTTGACATTCGAAATTCAACATCTCAAAGTGATTAATAGATCTAAACTTGATTAGAATTTAATAAGTTTTGAGACGTACGTGGTGCTAGAATGCACACAGTGTAATTTGATAATGTCAAAAATAGTGCATAATTAGTGCCAAATAGTGGCCAAAGGAAAAAAAATGTGCCACTGTAGTTATAGAGTGCTATAATATGTTTAGTGAGGATTTTGGCGTCACGCAGTGCTGGATTCCCCATTTCTCATACGCAAATACTGTTTTATTTATAATTCCAATTTATATCCCAAAAACCTATACCTCCGAAATATACAAGTCCATTTTTTTTAGATAGATAGATAAGCATTTATTTGCATCCACGTACACACACATAACAAATTTTACATATGAAAAATACAACTAAAACAATAAAACACGAGTACAGAAACAACAAATATTATGTGTGTACCGCAGTATACAAAAAAGCTGGCAAAACACTGGTATTCTGCCGAAACCTGAGCGTTGGTCGTGGGACATTTGAAATTTTGAAATGTGTTTGGTGTTATCAAATTAAAACTAACGTTATTGGTAAATGAATAGTGTGTAAGATTATTCCCGTAACATATTGGATGCAATTAATAAAATATACCTAATTAAGTTATTGAACCAATTATTGTTATAGAATAAATTGATAATTAATGAAAAATTAAGAAAATTATTGCAATTTTCGATTTCATATTCTATACACGTTATAATTATAATAAACTATTTCGATATAACTATTTACACTTATTTTTCCATCCACGCGGGCATAATATGTCCGATATGTAGGGTTGCCATAACTTCTAGATGTCAATACGCGACGTTTTCTTTTCTGATGCCTAAAACTCGAACCTAAGACATTCAATACCGACACGCGGCTTTTGAACTATGTTTTATTATATTTAACTACTTTTGCACGCATGCGCACGTAGTGTGAGTTTTCTAACAGATGGGTATTGATCTGATTATATTTGATCTCCACACGCTCACGCTCCTCACCTCTCTATTCTATTTCCGTATTTCGTCGAAATATGGGACAAATACGGGACATATAGTAATACGAGACGGGATGGTCAAATACGATGACAGTCCCGTATATACGGGACGTATGGCCTACCGATATGGAGTGTTTACTCGTCGTCTGTCCTTTTCACGAACACATCTAAATAACTTCGTTGTTTTTGAAGAATTGTATATGGATCTTGTACATTTCGGTGGCACTCTGTGTGCAGTTTTTTTGGGATATAAATTATAATCGTAAGTAAAGCATTCTCTGCGTAAGAGAAGTGAGGACTCCAGCAAAAGGTGACGCCAGAATGCTGACTTAAAATATTGAATAACCCTTAAACTACCAGTGGCACTATTTTTTCCTTTGGGCACTAATTTAGCACTTTATTTTGACATTATCAAAATTGCTGAATACCACTTTATGTATTCTAGCATCACGTACGCCCTGAAGTATCATTATCTGAAAGTAACGTAACTAAATTTAGTATTTAAGGACTTTAGGTAGACACCTCACCTACCTATAATATTTAATAAGTAAATGGTTCCATTTTGATGTGCAATATTAAATTTTAATTAATTGTTTAGGTAATATTTAGTAATGATTAATGATGAAGAATGATTTGTATAAAATTTCGAATTTAATAATAAATAAGATGTAAGTAATTGATAATTGAATTGTGTAATTACATGTTTGATTTTGGATCTGTTTCGAACTCGTGAAATAAATGAAGTGTTAGAAAAGAATTACTTTGGTTGTTTTGATCCACTTTGATAGGTAGTAGTAGATGGCTATCAAAGGCCGGCAACGCATCTGTGACCCTTTCGGTGTTGCGGGTGTCCATGGGCGGCGGTGATTGCTTTCCATCAGGTGACCCGCATGCTCGTTTGCCGCCGACGACACGAGAGAGAGACGAGCTTGACAGTTTTAATAAGGGATGGTTTGTGCTCGCCAAGAACAAAAACGACTGGAAACAGATGAGGGACGCCTTTGCCCAGCAGTGGGACACTATGGACTCTTAATAATAATAACGACACAATAGAGATGGACATAAATAACGTCACAATGAAAAATAACCGTGATCGGCTAACAAGTCACGTGACGGTGATTTTTCCGAAAGGAACAACGTTCCAAAGTTACTATTTGCACTACAATGATACGTATGTCACGACCCAAATGGGCTGGTTAGAGATATCCCAAGCGTTGGTGTGATTAACATTAAAAGTTATATTTTAATGCACAACAGGTTAGCACATGCCCTCAATCACACCTAATATTAATTGAAGATGAGGCCGAAGGTGGAAGCGTACTGACCCGGAAATACCATCCTATTTGGGGGACTATCTTATATGACGACCGGTTGGTGTAGTGGATAGTGACCCTGTCAGCGGAACCAACGGTTGCGGGTTCGAATCCCGCGACGGGTAAATGTTTGTGTGATGAATATGAACATTTATTCCCGAGTCATGGATGTTTATATAAATATTTATGTATGTTTATCCGTTATCTAGTATCCATAGCACAAGCTTTGCTTAGTTTGGGACTAGATGATTGGTGTAAGTGTCCGAAATATTTATTTATATTATTTATTTATCTCTGACAACCGGAACACAACAATGCTATCAACTATTTGGCGGCAGATTTAGATAAGATGGTAGTAGCTAGCCAGGCGGACTTTTAAAATGCCCTACCACCAACCAAACCGAGTACTAAACATGTATCTCGCTGGAACGGTTATTGAGCCACGAAGGATGTTAAAATGATTGAAACAAAGCCCACAGTTCATCTTTCGAAACATACAGACATGCAAATTAGACAAATATCGGACGTAAATACAGCTAGATTAGTATATTTCAGTTATTTCCATAGCCTGATGTGTTACGGTATCCTGCTGTGGGGAAATGCTGTGAATATAAATACAATCTTTGTTTTATAGAAACAAGCCGTTCGCGCATATTATCAAATTGAGACCTACAGTGTCACTTAGAGATAACTTTAAAGAGTATTTAATATTCTAACCTATTCGTCACAGTACATTTAAAAAAAATCGAAATGATATTGTTCTGTAGCGAGGTTGAAGAAAGACTAGCTTTGAATAATAAATGCAGCGCGATTGCACAAGTTTTATTAATTTGTAAGGAATTTACGATACCATGACAAGCAAAACATAAACACACAGTAGAGCATTTAAATATCAAAAGAGTTGTTTTAGATATGTCTAGGATATGCCTAAAGAATATAAACTTAACATTCCCACTATATCTAGAAAACAACTGAGAACTAACTTACATTAAATTAACAACAAATTAAAAAAAATAATACATATATGTGCAATTCGCTGCATTTATTATTCAAAGCTAGACTTTTTTCAACCTCGCTACAGATATCAATACAAGAAATAAAGATAAACTTGCAATTCATGTATGCCGACTCCGCAAAATCAGTAATTCATTCAAAGGGTTATATGTTTTTTTCAATAAGACTCCCGTTGATATACAAAATCTTTACGTTTACTTATTGAGAAAGCATATTATAAAATATTGGACTGTTTAGATGATAATCATCTATTAAAATTATTGTATCTTTTTGTAATTAACAAAAGAAACAGCTTGAAAGAGCAACCCTTCGAGTTTCCTGCTTTTGAACACGCAGTAGCTTAAAAAAATTTAAAATTGACTATTTTAAGTTTTTTTTTTATGCACAACGGCTTGGTACTTAACCTCAATCACACTTGATGTTAAGTGAAGATGAGGTCGACGGTGGAAGCGTACTGACCCGGAAACCCCAACACATTTGGAGGACTGGCTATCTTATCTCTGGCAACCGGAACACAACAATGCTATTAACATTGCTGCTTGGCGGCAGATTTAGATAAGACGGTGGTAGCTAGCCAGGCGGACATTTAAAATGCCCTACCACCAACCAAACTTGATTTTGTAGATACACAGGGCAAACCGTCTCCGTGGCTCAATGTAAACATCATTGGGTTTACGATTGGGGTCGCGGGTTCGATTCCTCCGGGTTAAACTTAAATATAAAAAGAAAATTTAGACAACCCACGAAAGACTTTCATATCATCGAAATACACCAACAATGTTGAAAGCTAATTATCTCCGAAACGGCATAACCGATTTTCATGAAATATGGTTTTCCTTTAGTTTTTCATATAAAAGAAACCGCACCCAAATCGGCCCACGAATTACTGATACGTCCGGACAAAGACTGGACACAACAAACACAACGCTGTCAAAAACAATAACACAATAACAATCGCCTACACTAAGAGAGTTGTCTATGGTTGTATACTTAATTTTGTACAACAATTATTAATAGGTCTTTTTGTATCGTTTTATTGATTTAGTTAATAGCCTATTTTATTCTTAAGTATTGAGACTGTTTATCTGTGTGCATGCTGTGTTCACATCAAGTAGGATACATTCAATTAATTATGTCCTAATGTTGGGTAAGACAAAAAATATTGTGAATTGTGTCCAGTTTTGTGAATCGTTTAAAAAAAAAATAAAAAAAAATAATAAAAAAAAAACACCCATCGTTTTTCGTCGAGGATTAAAAATAGTTTTTTTTTAAAATTGACGACCTGTTTGGTGTAGTGGTTAGAAACTCTGACCACTATATCAAATGGTCGCGAGTTCGAATCCCGCTAAGGGCACATGTTTGTATGATGAATATGGACATGTGTACCCGAGTAATTAAAAAAAAATAGATGTATTTATATAGTAAATCAACCATCTGGTACCCATAACACAAGCCTATATTTGCTTAATGTGGAATTAGATAATATTGTGTGTATGTCCAAGGATATTTATTTTAATTTTAATTTGTTTCTTTGTGAAAGTTGTTTGTAATATTAAGTACATGCATACCTTTTGGTATCAAACACTAATTAAAAGTTACTATGTATTTTACAAATCTGATAAAAGAATCGCGAAGACTTGTGTAGACGTAATGTGTAATTTGCTTATCCCGCAGGAACTATACACTTTATTAGCAAAAATCCTATATCACATTCCAAAGCATAATCTATCTGTTTACCAAATTTCATTCAAATTATTCTTCATTCATTCTATAGACCTAAACGGGACATTAGTGGCCGGCATTAATGGTATATTATGGCTATGTAGAATCAGTATTAAGCTATGGCCGTCTCCAGTGGGGTAACTCTGTGGATATGATTAGAGCTTTCAGACTGCAGAAAAAAAACCTGAGGGTGATATGCAAAGCATGGTTCTTAGAAAGAGTTGCAAGCCACTGTGGCGTCACCGCACTTCATGTTATTGGCAACACAGAGCGCGGATAGTCTGTGCTTCCCGCTCTAGTCCTGTCGGCGTTTATTATTTCTTGTACCACTGTAATAATTATTGTGTTTATAATTGTGCACGAATTACAGTTATTGCGATCAGACTGCGTCTCTAATTTAATATCTCTAAATATATAATTTAATGTCTCCATGGTATAAAATCCACTCCAACGGCGTAGAAAGAGTCCAAAAAAGATGTTTGCGCATAATGGGCTACAGATTTGGATTTGGGCGTAGTTTGACGTCATATGAGGATATATTGAAAATTTTTAAAACTACACCTCTCTACATTAGACGCAAACAGCAAGATTTAATTTATTTGCACAAAATTCTACATTCGTATTTGGATTCTTCTTCACTACTCTCTTTGCTTAACCTCAACATTAACCATAGATTTCGTAACCCCAAAACATTTTTATTAAATGCCTATAAAAACAACACATCCTATTATAATCCCATGGTTAGGATGTGCAGATTTTATAATGAGTTGTCCTCAACTGGTGATTCCCCTATAGACATATTCGACTTTAGAACAATACCATTGTTGTGGACTTTTTGGACCTGGCTGATGCTGGCTGACTAAACTATGACAGAGACGGAAGAAGACAGGACAAAGGACGGTCGATGACGAGACGGCGACCTGACGGGCGTGCAAATTGTGCTTTTTGTTTAAATATTAATAAATATACTGTTTAATATTTGACCGCGCCCTGCCTTTCCTTAATAAAGTGGTCCTTCGTAAATTTTTGAACCAACCTATGAAAATATGTTGACTCGAAGTAAGTCCAAGTTCGATGTGCCCGACGGTATCGACGACCAACCGCCGCGGCAAGACCACATCGATCAGACAACTGCGACACCTAGAGACACAGTAAGACCGACCTCTCCGACGAAATCAACGACATCCAAGTCTTCGGTCAAACGCCAGCGACTTCTGACAATTAAGCTAAAAGCTACTAAAAGCCTTGCTGACATCGAAAGACGACGTCTAGAGATCGAGAAACAATTGGTTCGCGACCAAACTACTCTCGAAATCGCAGCAATTGAAAGTGAGAGTGACGGCGAGGAATTCGGAATACCTAACATACGCTCTACAAGCGACCTTTTCGTAAATAAACGAGAGTATGCCTCCTCACGTGCATCTGTACTCCCTACATCCTTCGCCACAGCTAATATGTGTGACAGTGCCCCGAAGGTGGGATACAGTATGCAAGATAATTTTGCATCGAATAAACATTGTGTGCCTAGTGCCACGTCTTCACATCACCTGCACAATCCCTGCTGCAGCTCAGACCAGCTGAGTAAGTTTATGGCTAGACAGACATCAGCGAAGGAGCTTCCTATATTTTCAGGAGCTCCAGAGGAATGGCTTATTTTCTATAGCCAATTTAAGACGACTACAGATCTGTGCGGCTACACCGACGCAGAAAACTTAGCCAGACTTACTAAGTGCCTGCGGGGAGAAGCACGTGACGCTGTATGTGCATTACTCATGTCTTCGAGTAACCTGGACAAAGTTATCGAAACCTTGGAAATGCGTTTCGGACGACCAGAGGTAATCGTAGATTCCATGCTGACAAAAATTAAAAGCATGCGCGACATACGTCATGATGATATTTGTCAACTTATGAAGTTTGCTACTGACATTCAAAATATAGTTGCTGTTATGGTTTCGACTAATCAAAACAACCATCTCATGAACCCGTTTTTAATTAGAGAAGTCTTGTCCAAATTACCGTCGCATCTGAAATACCAATGGGGGTTAGACAAAACCCGGAAAGGTCTGACTGAAGTTTCCTTACAGCACGTATCAGACTGGCTTATGAAAATTGCACGATCGACGATAGAGTTTACGACGAAAAACGATTATCAAGTGCAATTATCACGAGGTATTGACAAGAAAATGAATTTTAGAAGTGACAATAAGCGAGTACCTGTTCTCACTACCAAGCCGATTACAAGTAAGCAGTGCTATTTGTGTAAAAATAATCATGAATTGGCAAACTGTTCCAACTTTATTGCTCTATCTATTGACGACAGATGGAAGTATGTGTCTGATGCAAAGCTCTGTTTTTCATGCCTATCTCCGCTACATCAGCTGAGTGCGTGTAAGAGTAAGACCAAGTGTTCTGAGCCTAACTGCGGTAGAGTTCACCATACTGTATTGCATGCCGAACCACGACAGGTAAAAGCAAATACAATCGTTGCAACTACAAACGAGAATTATAGACTCATTTCTGACGACGTGGGCAAGGATGTAAAGGTGCTAATGAAAGTAGTACGAGTAGTGGTAAGCGGTGAGAACGGCGACTTTGAGTCTACCGCACTATTAGACGAAGGAGCTGCGGTAAGCCTGATCGACGCATCATTCGCAGCACGCGCCGGCATAAATGGCCGAACCCGACCGCTGCGCATATGCGGAGCACGCGGTATGACTTCCGTGGACACGAAATCTAAATCTGTTTCTTTTAACATACGTGGACATAAGAGTGATGTTTTTTATAATTTATACAATGTGCGTAGGTACTGTCAATAATTTAAGCTTGCCTGTAAATAACTTTGTAAAATATTGTGATATTGTAAATAAGTTTCCTTATGTGAATGACTTTTTGACAGAGACCGACTTGACTTTCACTAAGGTAGAATTACTAATCGGACAGGACAATATCGACCTAATTGTGAGTCGACAGATTATCCAGGGTCCTCAGACTGGACTTTTGATTTCTAAGACTAATTTAGGTTATGTTATTCACGGTAAGTATCCTCACTATTTACCGATTGACGCGACTGTACTTCATTTATGTGACTGTGAGGAACTTAACGAGTCCGTGAAACGTTTTTTTACTTTAGAGGACTTTGCCATAAAGCCCCAGGGCGACCAAACTCCTAGGTCTCGAGAGGATGCGAGGGCTTTGGAGACTATGAAGGCTACGACGCGGTCCATCGGTGACAGGTGGGAGACAGGATTACTGTGGAGGGAAAAGTCCCCGATCTTGCCTAACAGCTACGACCAAGCCTTTGTTCGTCTACGTGGTATACAAAGGAAGATGTCCAGACTTCCAGAGTTCCAGACTAAGTACCAAGACAAAATAGAAGACTATTTAAAGAAAGGCTATGCTTCCAAGCTGTCACCTGACGAGGTCAAGAGGAAGACGAACAAGACCTGGTACTTACCACATTTCGCCGTTTTTAATCCAAACAAACCAAATAAATTGAGATTTGTGCTTGACGCTGCAGCCAAGTCGGAAGGTAAGTCACTTAATGACTTTTTACTGCCGGGACCAGACTATCTTACCTCGTTGCCTGGCGTACTTTTAGGGTTTAGGTGCCACCAGTACGCGATAATGGGCGATATCCAGGAGATGTTTCACCAGGCCGCCATCATTCGGCAGGACAGACAGGCTCTACGATTTCTGTGGGGTAATGATGAGTACTGTATGAATGTAATGATTTTTGGTGCTATATGCTCACCTTCTTCTGCTCAGTACGTGAAGAATATAAACGCTGAAAGGTTCAGAGATACTCACCCACGTGCAGTTGAGGCAATTATCCATAGCCACTATGTAGATGACTGGATCGATTCCGTTGCGACAGAATCCGAAGCTAAACAGCTGGTTGATGACGTCATATTTATACATCAAAGCGGTGGTTTTAATATGAATGGATTTATGAGTAATTCAAAGGAGATCTTACTTCATCTGCCAAAAGCAAAGCTGTCCACATCAGCTGTAAAGGTTATAGACGAGACCGACACTAACCTCGTAGAGAGAGTTCTCGGGATACACTGGGACACCGATGACGATAACTTTACCTTTAGCCCACGAGTAGACAAGGTTATGGACGCGTTGCAAGCTGACAAACGACCCACTAAACGGCAAATGCTAAGGACGACCATGTCTATTTTTGACCCTCTAGGTTTCTTATTGTTTGTGACTATGACGGCTCGCATACTTCTTCAAGGGGTATGGAAATTGAAGCTAGGTTGGGATGATGAGATAGACGACGGCACATTCCAATGCTGGCAAGCTTGGTTAGAACGCCTGAACCAAGCTACGACTCTGAAAATACCTAGATGGTTTTTGTGTAAGAAATCTTATCAAACACAGCCGGTTGAGGTTCACGTTTTTTGTGACGCCAGCTCCAAAGCCTTTATAAGCGTTTCTTATGTGAGATCGCAGATATCCAACGACGACTTTCATGTTTCCTTTGCCATGTCAAGAGGACGAGTGGCTCCTGTAAAGGTAATTAGTATACCCAGACTTGAATTACAGGCAGCTCTCTTAGGTGCTCGCATGGCACAAGCTTTGCGTAAACATATAAAATTACCAATTAGCAAAATTATATTGTGGTCTGACTCTAAGACAGTATTGAGGTGGATTAGATCAGAAGCAGGTCGCTTCAAACCCTTTGTCGCCCATCGCATCAGTGAAATAGCAGAGTTGACTGACGTATGTGACTGGAGGTGGGTACCGACGGACTTAAATCCAGCTGATGATGCGACACGTGATACCGTTAATGTAGACGCTTTACGATGGACAACAGGACCTGATTTCTTACGTAAGCATGAAGATACATGGCCGACTGAAGATAATAATAATAATACAACCACTGAAGTAGATGACACTGAAATGAAAATGGTTCATGTAATAACGACGTTTCAACACTCCTATCTACCGGACGACAGCCGCTTCTCTTCGTATTTAAGATTAATTCGGAGTACTGCTTGGATTTTACGTTTTTACCGTAACATCAAGGGCGGGTCTATAGATAGACATACTGGAGAGTTAACAGCTCAGGAATTTGAGAAAGCTGAAAGCTTTTGGATAAAAGAGAGTCAAGAGAGGAGCTTCGCCAAAGATATTTCACTAATTAAAAAATCACGAACAAAGGAGAGCACCATACATCAGCTCTCACCTTACATAGACGACGAGGGAATTCTCCGTGTAGGAGGACGAATTAACGCAGCATGCGTAGACGGTGACACTAAACATCCAATCATACTACACCCAGGAGACAATTTTGTAAAGCTTTTGATTAATCAATATCACAAGGACGCCGCTCATATTGGTAAAGAACTGGTCCTGAATAACATTAGGCAAAGGTTCTGGATATTGAGAGGGCGATCGGCTGTAAAAACTGCGTGGGCCAATTGCCAGCTTTGCAAAAATAAGCGTTCCGTTCCGAAACCTCCACTCATGGGACAAGTGCCCCCCATGAGACTGACAATTAACTTTCGACCATTTACAATGACAGGGCTAGACTACTTCGGACCTATGACTGTTAAGGTTGGACGGCGACGGGAGAAGAGGTACGGAGCCTTATTTACGTGTTTAACTATACGGGCCGTACATATTGAAATAGTAACTGACCTGACAACTGACAGTGTCATTATGGCCATTAGACGGTTCGCAGCTCGCCGTGGAATGCCCCACGAGCTGTGGACCGACAATGCGACGACTTTTAGAGGAGCCGACCGCGAACTGAAGTCAGCTGTAGGGGAACTTGATGATAACCGACTTTTACAGTTCTTCAGTACACGCTATCTGACTTGGAAATTTATTTGTCCAAATTCGCCCCACCAAGGAGGCTGCTGGGAACGTATGGTGCGTTCTGTTAAGACGACTTTGAAGAATGTTTTGAAGGAGCAATCGCCGACTGACTCTGTGCTATCGACTCTTCTGACTGAGGCCGAGTTTATGATTAATAACAGACCATTAACTCACCTTTCGCTCGACCATAATGACGATCCGCCGCTTACACCCAACCATTTTCTTTTACAAACACCTGACCATATCTACTACCCACTAGCTGACTTTACAGACGACAACTTAAGGAAGTCCTGGCGCCGCTCTCAGGTCTTGGCTGATCAAGTGTGGAAGCGATGGGTTAAGGAATATTTACCAACGCTGACCAAACGAGCCAAGTGGTTTGGCCCAGTTCAGCCTCTGAGAGTGGGTGATATTGTCATCGTTTGTGATGATGCCCTGACTCGCAACGCTTGGCCGAAGGGCGTTATTACAAAAGTTTACCCTGGCGTGGACGGACAGGTTCGTGTGGCTGACGTACGAATTGGACAGACTGAATACCGACGACCAGCGACTAAACTTAGCAGACTCGACGTAAATTGAAAATGTTTTTTTCGCCCCGCTTTATTCGTATTGACTACACGAAAACGACCAGACAGACAGTTTTCGTGTTTTCTTTGACCAGACCTAGACGGGCAGACAGTACTCTCCTCCACTTGCTTGACTAGACTGATACGACAGACTGACTGGAGTATTGGTGCTGCAATACTGGAGGTGGGAATGTTGTGGACTTTTTGGACCTGGCTGATGCTGGCTGACTAAACTATGACAGAGACGGAAGAAGACAGGACAAAGGACGGTCGATGACGAGACGGCGACCTGACGGGCGTGCAAATTGTGCTTTTTGTTTAAATATTAATAAATATACTGTTTAATATTTGACCGCGCCCTGCCTTTCCTTAATAACCATTTAAAAGGCTAGTAAAAGATGTCCTCAACTGAGCTCTATCCCAATTTTACTTTGATGCTTAGCTACAAGATCCGTCAAAGCTAAAAGTGTTTTAAAACAAAAATACATTAATTAAGCTTGTTCTTGTTTAACCATGTTGTGTATACATGCTTGGGATTCCAATCTAGTTCGAATCTAAATTAACTTTAAGTTCTTCTCATGTACGATTGTAATCTGTTTTGTGTACCAAGAAATAAAATAAAAAAAGAAATAGCCTGCGTCCTCACGTACCCACTACCTAGTACCCTGGTCGGGAGACCAAACCACTCTTCAAGAAGCTGAATGTACTTCCTTTGCCCTGCATGCATATAAGGGATATTTATGTTTTTGTTAAAACTCACTCTGAATTTCTAAACTAAACCAACATTTAAATCCAAATATAGATGTTTTTTGATGGAAAAGCAGAAGATTGGTATTCCAGACCGCTACCTTTCCACTGTCTTCCTATCATGAGAATAATATATGAAGCAGTAGGGGGCTGTAGATTGGATCCATAGCTTGGGCATCACAAATCGAAATATTATAATTTTAACGTCTATAGAATATGAAATCGAAAATTGCAAGAATTTCTTAATTTTTCATTAATTATCAATGTATTCTATAATAATAATAAATTTGGTTCAATAACATAATTAGGTACATATATTTTATTAATTGAATCCAATATGTTACGGGAATAATCTTACACAATATTCTTTTACCAATAACGTTAGTTTTAATTTGATAACACCAAACACATTTCAACATTCCATTTGTCCCACGACCAACCCTCAGGTTTCAGCAGAATACCAGTGTTTTGCCCGCCTCGGGCAAATCCATACACTGAGCTGTAGCCTTTTTGTATACTGCGGCACACACATAATATCTGTTTGTTTCTGTACTTGTGTTTTATTGTTTTAGTTGTATTTTTCATATGTAAAATTTATTATGTGTGTGTACATGAATGCAAATAAATGCTTATCTATCTATCTATCTATTTTATAGACTGCGCCAGGAAATGTCAACTCGACAAATGAGAACAAATTACAGCAACATTATGAAATTTAAGTATATCTTATTCGAGATTTGTCCTGTAACTAGTTCGTGTTTATCTTCCTTTCTGTTTTAGATCGCTCAATCAGGTTCTAGACCCATAGTTTGGCACAGACTTCATACTGATAGATAGATAGATAAAGCATATTACAGAGACACATACAAAAATATTCGACGCAACAATCATTCTGCTTGGTGTTATTCTTACAAAGGTCAACCTCATTCAGCGTGTTAGCCATACAACGGGACTCTGGCAGTAATGATCGACCGTAATATAGACGACCGATTGCCATAAAATAAAGAGTTAAGGTCATAGCTCATTAGACCCACCCGGCACCCACACCGCACCGTCTCGTCGCACGGCGTCCACTCGTTGTATACAGGTGATTCACGGGTGGACGCCGCGTTATCACAAATAAACGCGGCGTCGCGCGCGGTCAACCAGCGGACCTAGTGTCGTCAACAAGTGGACCCCGCGTGGTCAACGAGTGGATGTTGCTTGGTCTACGAATTTTCGAGTACCTAGCCTGTTAACAATTAGCACTAAGTATAGGTATCGTCCTCGCGTGAATCGTTCGCGGGCAGCGCGCGGTCCACTCGGGACCCGCGCGTTGGCAATGCGCAGTCAACGCAAGGTAAGCATGCGAGCAACGAGTTGTCACCGAGTGGTCCAGTCGCCGTCCACGCGTGGAGGGCTTACGACTAAGGCGATCCGGTGACGCTAAGGAGTTGATGTAGTGAGCGCATACCCATATAAGTCCATATAAAGAATACTAACCGCACGAGGCCAGGCGGTGCGGAGTGAATGCCGGGTGGCTCTAATGAGCTATGACCTTTAAAGTTAAATTACAGCAACTTATTCTATCAACTTCGCTGTCACACAATCATTTATGAAAAAAATACATTTCATATGAGAATAAAAATTTACAATAATCTGCCTAATCACATTAGGTTGGAGGTCAAGAACTTGAAAACAATTTTGACTATATGGCTGATCGAAAAATGTTTTTACGACTTAAATGAATGTTTTGCCTGCGAGCTTGTTTAATTTGTTAGCCACCGCTAGTTTTACATTCTATCTATCTAAGTACTTACATATCTACTATATAAATTTAAGATTTGCAAGCCGGTTGCAGGTTGAATACAATTTCTGAAACTACACTTCCAAGATCCCTCTGTACTGATGTATTCTTGCAAATAAATGATTGTTCGATTGACCTCATTACATCTATAAAATAGCAAAATTGCTTATACAACCATTTTTTTTTTATGGTTAACTGGATACGCGTTTGACCACAATCTCACCTGATGGGTAGTGACGATGTGGTCGAAGATGAAGCACGCGATGCCTATTCACCCTGCTCTTGAAGATCTCAAAGTTGTAGCATTCAGGAAAGACTGACGCCGGAAGGAAGTTCCATGCCTTAGCCGTTCGCATTATTAATGAAGAGTCGAACCGCTTAGTGCGAATGTTCGGTATGTTAACTACATACGGGTGGAATCCCTCTCCACGCCTAGTAGTCCGAAGATGAAATGGAGATGGTGGAATAAGATTGTGTAATTCCAACGCACACTCACCGGAGTGTATCCTGTAAGAGACTGCTACCAAAATATGCTTTTATCATCTTTAAAATCTGAAACGAACGACGTCAAAGGCTGCGAATGGCCGCGGGGTATACAGAACGTTAGTCTTCAAATTTGAAATCGTGTAGCAGATCGCTGTCAGACTCCGAGGCGAGCGGACGCCCAAAGAGAATACAATCACTACGTTTTACGGACGTCTCGGCTACTGACTGTTTCCTCTGGCGATGTTATTCAAAGGGATTAACAACACAAAGGTGTGACAGGTGTCGTGCTCTTTGTAATGCAATCAAGTTGAACGAATCAAAGACTTACCACGACTTTTACAGGGTTGAGAAGGGATGGCATCACTTTGAAGTAAGTTACTATGTTAAATAAACTGTAGGAGACGGACCTTTTCTTTGAGGTATCTTGAAGAAAGGATCATGGTTGGGTGGCAGTAAACTTTATTCTGGAAACTGTAGGCTTACTCATTAGCGCACAAGGCCTTAAAATCAAAATCAAAAATATTTTATTCAATGTAAGTAGGATACAAAAATATCACTTATTGAAAGTCATCATATTATTTTTTTTTTTAAATATATCGCTTCACAAGGTGCTATGGTTAGGGAGAAGAAGCGACAAGAAACTCCGCAACAACACATCTTTTCATTTGGTTTCCATCTTTACAATAATATTACATTTTATATTACACAAAAGCAATTATCATAACGACCAGCTAACACCAGACCTCCTTATCGCCCAAATAATCATCTATCCTGTAATAACCCTTCTTACACAGTTTCTTTAATGTGCCGTTTAAAATTCTGCTCTGTTAAACTCAATAATTTTATTGTAAAAGCGTATGCTGTATCCCACAGAGGATGTGCTAACCTTGCTAAGTCTAAATTGTGGAATTTCAATTTTATTTTTGTTTATATTATTATTATAACGTGTAACGCAAATGCCATTCGATTCTTCATTCATCATCCGAACAGCCAAGGCATGGAACTCCCTTCCGGCGTCAGTCTTTCCTGAATCCTACAACCTTGGGATCTTCAAGAGCAGAGTGAATAGGCATTTACTGAGATCGCGTAAAACAGCAGATTGGGCTATTGATAATGTATGATTTGAAAAACAAGTTAACTATTTTGTATTTATTGTATTGTATTTTGTATTATCATAATATAAACCTAGTTGCTTAATGTGGAACTAGATGGCGCTGTCGAAGGATGTTTATTATTATTATGCAATGCAGGCGATACAGTATAAGCGCGTCGTCGGTGCCGCAACTCGTAACAGAAAGGATCCTCCCCGTGGTTCCACATTGGTTGGAAATATGCGAATGTCGAAACTCAAAAGCGACGATGGACATTCAATTAAAATCGCCGTCCGGTCAGCGACAGATCGACGGGACACTGGACATGGAGCCCTCAAGCGCGATGGGACTTCAATACTCGGTGAAACGCGTCGAGTAAGGTGTCCACGCGTCCGCTTTCACAGATTTTTGTAAAAATACCACTTATATAAGGTCTAACAAAATTGACCCGACAAACGTTGCAGAGTGTATGTATAGGATGTACCTATTACGAAAAAAATAAAACATTAAAGTTAACAGATTTTATTGAAAAAAATTAATTTAGGTGTATGTAAATTTTGTGAGTTGGACGTTAATGGCCGCGCGGTCTAAGTACTTTGCCACAACACACAAACACGTGCCGCGGTATTTTTGAAGACGCCGTAAGGCGACCACTCGCCGCTCGCCGACGGCGCTTGCCCCGGCGCCGCCGCGACTTGCTTTGATTGGTTGCGCCCTGTGCCCCGCCACCCCCTTTGGCGTCTTCCATATCAATGGAACGTTGCCTGTTTTTACAAGCTTTTATTTTACTTTCACCTGTCCCGTTGTCTGTAATCAAATCTTGCAACTTAAATTTGATCCACTTCCCGGTTTCCGATTGAGCTGAAATTTAGAATGCATGTATAAATCGGATGACAATGCAATGTTATTGTGACATAGAGCTGATCTGATGATGGAGCTGGAAGGTGGCCATAGGAACTCCGTAATTAAATGATGCAACCCTATCGAGTTTGAGCTCATTAGATTCGTCTTGACAAGTACTTTGATACTATATGGTAACCAGGGTCTGATGATGGAGCCGGAAGGTGGCCATAGGAACTCCGCAATTAAACGACGCAACCCCATCGAGTTTGGGCTCATTGGATTAGTCTTGACGAGTACTTTGATACTATGAAAGCGTGTTACATTGTGATAGCTTGAGGAAAATGTTGTGTTGTATTAAATGTAACACGCTTTCATTTATAAATGGGGACTATGATAAAGAGGGGGGACGAGATTGAATAATTATGTATGGTGAAAAGTTTTAGTGTTAAAATTAAATAAATTTGTACAATATGGAATTATTTTGTCCTAGACGAAGACGCTTATTTGTCGTTAAAGGTTACAATCAAGTTACAAAGTGTTATATTTCTTTTTAGAGTTAATTTATTTTTAACTTTTTAGTTCATTTTATAAACAAATAATAAAAGCTTGTTTTTAAAAAGGTTTTTTTTTCTTTAATTTCTCATTGATAAAACAAGCTACAATCGAAATGAAGTAAGTAAGTCTGTCAATGTGTATTTTCATTTGCACTTACATTAAATTTTTTTACTCGGAAACAAAATTTTTAAGGCTAGTTTCATTTAATGAATATATTATTTTATTGTCATGTACGTGCAATAGCCAAAGTTTGTCGGGTTAATTTTGTTAGACCATATATACATATAGTAATGTATTTTTGTTACACCATGGTTAGCGTATGACCTAACCTCACACCTGAAGGGCAATTCTCGTAATATCTCTTATAACAATTACAGTCAAAATTCAGTTCGGATCTAGTCTCGGTCTCCAAATGTCAGTCTCAGTCAAAACAAGTATACCGTCGTATACTTGGCGTATACAGAGTCTAGTCACGATCAAGTCAATCTTCAGTAATGTGGCAGAATGCTTTACAAAAGATTTTGACGGCTTCTTGTGGGAACCCGAAAGCTTCGTTACGCACTTTAATTTACACTTCCCTTCACTTGTACACCATCACTAACTTATGCTGCATAATATTCTGCCATTATTAAGCTTCAAAAGTCAGAATGCACAAATTATAAGAATTATAAACAAAAATGCTACGTCACTCGCCGAGATCCCGCCAAAAAGCCCTATTAATTATTAAATGGTTACCCTACTACGGTCTTCAATGTCCTATACACGCTCCGACAACACTAGAGAGCCCACTCACGGCGGGATTAATCATCGCACGTCTCTATATACAACTACTTACATAACAGCGCTCGACACTTCTCACTCAACCCAATATTTGTGATAGTGTTTCCAAAACTATATTTAATGAGATTGACATTTTATTTCTTTCAATCCCTTGCAATAATAACTATTTATTTAAGAGTTGCCACTAAACAAACTGGAACTGGAATTATTTATTTTTAATTATTTTATTTATTCGGAAAACCAACAGCTGCAATAACACTAATGGAAACTATTATACCTACACATTAAAGAAAACAAAAAAAAATGTTCTTAATGCGATTTCAATATTTTGTGTTTGGTATGTTCTTCTTCTTCTTCTTCTTATTTTTGAGGATGGCAACCAGTCAACCTCACTGTCGAGGGACATTACTGCCAGTTTCGAGTGAAAATTTTTATTTCTCTTATTTCTTCAGTTTATAAGTCAGTCTCAGTCAAAACAAGTAATTCGTCGTATACTTGGCGTATACAGAGTCTAGTCACGGTCAAGTCATTCTTCAGTAAAGTGGCAGAATGCTTTACAAAAGATTTTGGCGGCTTCTTGTGGGAACCCGAAAGCTCCGTTACGCACTTTAATTTACACTTCCTTTCACTTGTACACCAACACTAACGTTTGCTGCACAATATTCTGCCATTATTAAGCTTCAAAAGTTAGAATGCACAAATTATAAGCATTATAAAGAAAAATGCAACTTCACTCGCCGAGATCCCGCCAAAAACTTTGGTATGTTATGTATCACTTTAAATAAAAAAAATCCAACGATTACAGAGGTAATGTGCATTTACGACTTTGACATTAATTAACTCCAAAATTAACGTCGATTTGAACTGATTGCATCATTCAAATATTTTCATATGACTGATACAGCCAGCAGTAGTAGAGCTCTTTGAGCGAAGCATTATGCTGTATCGTTACCCATTGACTAATAACAATAATTAGGCATCTTATATAGTTTTACTTTATTGACCAAAAACATGTATTTCTATTTATAAATTTGACGATCTGTTTGGTGTAGTGGTTAGCAACTCTGATCACCAAACTCTGATTACCAAAAGGTTGCGGGTTCGAATCCCGCTAGGGGCATATGTTTGTATGATGAATACGGACATGTGGTACACATGTTATGGATGTTTTCATTTATAATAAGTATTTATTTACAAAAAAAATGTATTTATGTAGTATATCAACCATCTGGTATCCACAACACAAGCCTATAGTTGCTTACTGTGGAACTAGATGGCGCTGTGTGTATGTCAAGGATATTTATTATTATTATTATATTATTATAAATTGTACCTACCAACAGTCCGTGACATCAGAATGTACGATTTATCCCTTTATAATTTAATTTAAAGTGTATTTTATTATGTTTTTTATAAATAATAATAATAAATAAATATTTTGCACATTTACACCAATCATCTAGTCCCAAACTAAGCAAAGCTTGTGCTATGGATACTAGATAACGGATAAACATACACAAATATTTATATAAATGCCATGAGTCGGGAATAAATGTTCGTATTCATCACACAAACATTTACCCCTCGCGGGTTTCGAACCCACAACCGTTGGTTTCGCTGACAGGGTCACTATCCACTACACCAACCGGTTGTCGTAATCTTATCTCAATATCTATAATGTACACAAAATTGTTACTGAAATATGCATTGTATATGTTTAAAATGTATTATTACATATAGATGGAATGTCAGGAACTTTCTAAATTATAATTTTTATATTTTTTACCCGACTAGTAACAGAAAGGAGGGTAATGCTTTTGAGCGTATTTATGTATGTATGTCCGTTCCTTTGGCGCATCCTGTAGCTTAAACGGCGTGACCGATTTCGAAGTGCATGGTGTCGTTAGATTCGTCTTGATACCCGAAGTGTCATAGGATACATCCGTTTCCGTCGTAATGTGCATATCCTCTCCCTTCTTTACAAGATCCTTAGTAATCCTGTTGCTCCCGAGTACCTCCGCTCCCGTTTCACCCTGTTACCTCCTCCTTCCCGATCCAAACGTCCTTGCTTAACTAAAACCCTAACCTATCCCTGGTCAAATTCCAATTTCTTTTTTAAATCGTACACAGTACGAGCTGCACAGTTGTGGAACAAGCTTCCTGCACAGATCCGAGAAGTCCCTCCGTCCAAGTATTCAAGAAGAGGCCTTAAAGAGCACTATCATTCTATCGTGATTTAAGATATATATTTATATAATTATGTACTTATATATGTGATATTTATTTATTTATATTATATAGTTTACTAATAATCACGTGTAATTTTATAACTAAGTGTATTTCTGTATTCTAGTAGTGTATGTATGTAAATAACATACCTATAATATTATATATCTATATGTATAGTATATTTGTCCTTCCATAACTGCACTTTTTGTTCACCGTCCCGCACAATGCTCTAACCACCACTGAGGTTGGATGGAAGAGATCTCTATTAGAGATAAGCTCACCTTTGTACAATATTTCCGACTGATTGTCAACATGTTTTTTTATGTGCAATAAAGAATATATTACATTTTATGAAATCCAATATGGCGTCCACAAAATACATAATTATGCTGTCGGGATTTTTGGTTTTTAAATACTTAAATCAAATCAAATATATTAAATTCTTATAGTACATAAAATAATAATACTTAATTGCAACTTGCAGTGCCTGAACTAGGAAAATCCTGTGTTTCATGCGAAGCTATGGCTCCTATGACTTAAAATAATATAATCATATAGATATAAGCTAAAAATCTATAAATAAGGTAGATATACAGAATAAATCTATGCTTAAAGATTACTTCAAGACAGTCAATAACTTCTCTGTATCCTCGTAGGTCAATCATTTATGTAGTTTTGTTAATTGTGCAATAGAGTCTAATTTTAACGGATTAGACATGACAAACAGTTGGTTATGAAACATTGTTTATTTATTTACTGTTGTATACCTTTCCATTCTCTAGACTACACTGTGATAGTCCTAGTGAGTCATCCTCCTCTCGACCAGTTTCCAGTCCTCCACGTCCACAGTCGTCAGGTAGGCCCCGGCAGTTAAGCTTGTTTATTCGACCATGAGATCACTGGTGAGTAATTCTGTTCTTCGAACACTTACTCTTTGTTTGAAAATATTTTTTGTTAGAAATGCTAATTTGTTTTTAATAGTGTTAGATTTACTTCGAAATTGCTTTAGGAAACTAGAAACTGTATTTGTATTGTTATTTGTAGGTACTTATTGAGAGTGACATACCAATTCAATCTTGAGATCGCTATATTAATACAGTCCTTAAGTCTGTTTATACATAGACGACGAATGACGTCCGAGTGTAACGGATAGTGACCTTGTCTGAGAAACCAAAGGTTACGGGTTCAAATCCCGTCAGGGGTAAATATTTGTGTACGACAATGGCTCGAACTTTGCTTGTCAATTTCTTTTTTGTTCTTTTCTTATATATCTACTTCTTTGTAATACTTAGGTACTCATACTGATCTAATATTGCTGTGTTACTCTCCGTGTTTATATATTGGCCGAGATTTTTTTATAAGCTTTGCTTTTACTGATAACTTTTTGTTCTGTCGTTTGACGACATATTTGGTGTAGTGGTTAGCAACTCTGGCCACTATACCAAAAGGTTGCGGGTTCGAATCCCGTTAGGGGCATATGTTTGTGTGATGAATACGGACATGTGCACCCGAGTTATGGATGTTTTTCATTTATAATAAGTATATTTATTTACAAAAAAAATGTATTTATGTAGTATAACAACCAACTAGTATTCACAACACAAGCCTATAGTTGCCTACTGTGGAACTAGATGGCGCTGTGTGTATGTCTAGGGACATTTATTTATTTATGTAAGTCTGTAAATATTCCAAAAAGTAAATAAATAAATAAATACGAAACATTTATTCCCGATTCAAGGATGTTTATATAAATATTTGTGTATGTTTATCCGTTGTCTAATATCCATAGTACCTACAAGGTCTGCTTAGTTTGGGTTTAGTAACTTATTTGTAATCTGTGGTTTGGGACTAGATGATTCGTATAAGTGTCCGAAATATTTTGACTAAAAGAGCGTACAGGTACTTAAACATTGTAATGATACGGATGTACTTATTGTAAACTTCATAACTTGTAAGCTCTGCGAAATACTGTGTTACTTACCTTGTGGATAGTGTCGTGGACTGTGTATATACTTAATACCTACAGAAACTGTTAATAATGTAACTATGTACACTGTTGTTAACGGTTCCAAATAAATTAAAAAAAAAGTTTAATGATAATCGGCTTTTCGAATATATTTAGCTTTTAACATACTTTTTTGGTGTATATCGCTTATATATCATAGTCTTTGGAGGGTTAGAAACGGGGAACAAATAAAAATGTGTTACCAAAAAATAATGTGTGTGGCAACACTCGCGGGCAGCTGTCAACTTTTGTACAGCTGATAATTAAATTTAATTAATTTCTTTTATTCTCGTAATACACATAAAGACCGATTGGAAAACGTAAAATAAAGTGTCCCAAATCAAATTATATATAAAATAGTTGTGTAAATAATCGTCTCGAAGGCGGAATACAAATCGACTGCCAACCAACTGTAACCGTCAAGTTTTAAAATAAAAATTGTGAACTGGCTGTGGAAAACCTGGGGAGTATCGTTTTCATTAATATTTTATACACTAACTATTATATCTACTTTGTGAACATAGTTTAACCCCCAAAACTTTACACTGCTCAGAAACTGAGTAACGTACACCACACACGGGCTATGTTTACATCTCTCTTTACTTGACGATATGTGGAAGTAAAGTTGACGAAACGAACGCTTGCCGCAGACATTGTCACACTACAGTATAGGTACTTACTCATAATTTTATAATTTTAAAGAGAATAGCATAGAAGTAATTTTTGTACATATACAATTCCTTTTGCATTTCTTATTTAATAGAAACAAGTACTTGTTGAGATACCCCCTATAAATAAGTAGGTGGGTAATATCATAGTAGTTATTTTGACATATTAGTTACTTTCTTAGCCTGTCTTTGCTTGCTTTTCAGTCACATACTCCTACATCATGGTTCGCACTCGAAGCACAGCGGCAGAACAGGAAGTTGAGCATAAGCTACAGTTAGCACTCGAAGAACTAAAGTGCTCAAAGATTCTTTGCGAACAGCTCCTCCAAGAAAGATCAGACAGTGAAGAGGAAGTTCTACACGTTGTGTTAAGGAATACTTCCCTTAAGGATGAGCTGTCATCACTGCACAGCCAACTGCTGGAAGTAACTTGTCAGCGTGATCAGTTGCAAAACACCTTGGACTGTATTAACCAGTGCCACGATACTCATGAGCAGGCGTTGTCCAGAATCACCGAACTGGAATATGAGCTATGCGAGGCACAAAATCAAATTACACAGTTCGAGCAGGAAAAGTCATGTGAACGGGCAAATTACACACAAAGCCTGTATGATGAATTAATTGACTGTAGTCATCTACAAACCAGTCAGGTAAAACAAATTGACATGGACCTGGTTTTACCTATGAAAAAAAACAAGAAATTAAGAAAACTGAACAAGTTTATTAAGAAAGCCAATATTAATTCAGAACGGCTTAAACGTCAAATCGGTTATAGATGTAAACAATTGAAGAGAAAGTTAGTACTTGAGTTTGAGCAAAGTGCAACAAAAGCCAGGGAAGACTATGACAATGGAATACAACTATTAAATTTAAAAATAATTAATTTAGAAAATGACCTCAGAGATATGACTGAAAAACTTTACAACACTCAATCTCAGTGGACTGAATATACACAGGTAGTGTCTGAGATGGTTAACATATCTGCGTCAAATGCTGAGTTAACGGAGCTGCTGCTAAATGATCTCCCAGCTGATAAACAAGTTGCAGGCACTGTCAATGACCCCATGCTTGCATCCATATGTGCCTCCGCAGTGGACCCCACGCGTACTCTGAGACTTACTCCTACATCGGGTCCCATACCAGTACCGGAGCCGTCGTCCGCTACACCAGGTCACTCGCCTACTTCTCCCGAGGCCTCAACACCTAGAATATACATCTTCTCTGATGGGATAGGTAAAGATCTGGGTAGTTATATGCAGTTCAACACTGAGCAGAAGGTCATAAATATGTGTATGCCAGGTGCTTCATATCAACAGGTGTTTAATTGTATGAAGAGTTTTACAGATTATGATAAAAACTGTAGTATTATAATATTAGTTGGTAATGGATTGGGTGTTTCAAAAAAACAACTTACAACAAATTTTGAATTCCTTGCTTCTTTAAATGTAAAAAAAATTATTACTTGTGCTTTTGGTTATTCACATTGCTTATCAAGTGATGAAAATAACTATATCCAGAATTTGAATAGGTTACAAACTAACATGATATTTTATAATGACAAATTTAAATTTTTTGACACTAATAAGTTTATTAGGAATCTTTTTTTAACGAAAGATAAACTATATCTTTGAAAATATTATATAAAACAATTGGCTATGTTGTTAGCCTATAATTTACCTATTTATACGATACCAGTCAATGGTAGATCCTTTTTTGTAATGGAGGGCCCTTCTAGGGGTATCAAATCACCTATTATTTATAATAATAGGGATGTGACTCCTGTTGAGACGAGAGACTTAGAGCAGTCTCGATTTTTAAACTAGGTAAAAAGACAAAGGAAAAGCCAAATCGACTTACAATATTTCATCAAAATATTCAGTGCTTTTCTGGCAAAGAACTAGAAATAGAGATGTTTTTAGAGAAACACAACACCATCGATATTGTATGTATTACTGAACATTGGCTAAAACAAACCGAAATGATTATCTCAAATGACAATTATTATTGTATTAGTTCATTCCATCGACAATTTAAGACACATGGAGGTTCCTTAATTTTAATTAAAAATAATTTAAAAGCGAAGGAACGCAAAGATGTTGTTGCACTTTCGATTGAATGTACTATTGAACTTTCATCTGTGGAGTTGGAGAATTACATTGTTATTTGCGTATACAGACCTCCTTATGTTTACAACTTTAATTTGTTTGAGTCGGTCATGGAAGATGTGCTAAAACTAGTAACTAGAGGGACAAAGTCAGTTATAGTCTGTGGTGATTTTAATGTAGATTTGCTGGAGCAGAAGTCGTTAACTACTCGAATAATAAGTTTATTTAAGTCTTTTAATTTAAACAACGTATTCCTAGAGCCTACTAGAATCACTGAATCTACAGCCACTTGCATAGATAACTTTTTCTGTAACTGTAATTTCATTGATCAGTCTATACTAAACTGTTTAAGGTCTGATCACTGTGGGCAACTTGTTGCTTTTCCGTTAATTAAGTTATCCAATCCCACAGTAGAATTCATTACTAGACCTATACCTGCAGAAAAAGTAGAAATATATAAAGAAGTTTTGCTAAATAAATTACCTTTACCTTCGTCTGAAACAATTGACTGTGATAAATTTTATACAGATTTCTTCAATGTTTTGAATAAAGAGTTTGAACAAATCTTTCAAATTAAAAAAGTTAAAAATACAAATAAATTTAAATTCTGTAACTGGGCCACGAAAGGGATTCGAATAAGTAGAGATAAGTTGTTTCAGCTCTATGAAGATAGGACAATTAGGCAGGGTGACCTAGAGTTCTGCGAATTTGTTAAAAATTATTCAAAAATATTTAAAAAAGTTTGTACTGCTGCTAAGTCCAGATACATTAGTAATATTGTAAATATTGCTGATAACAAGATTAAAGCAGTCTGGAAGGTTATAAATAGGGAAACGTCATGTGTTAAACCACGTGACAATGGATATTCAATTAAAATTAATAATAGACTTATCAATCGCGATATAGAAGTAGCTCAGCATTTTGAAAATTTTTTTGTAAATATTCCAGTCAAAACTACTGAAATACTAGATTCATCACCAAATCGTGCTAAATCATTGATGGTAACTAATGTAAAAAAATGCCACACTATTTTTAAATTTAGGTATGTTGACCCTCTCGAAGTTATAAAGGCTTTCAAAACGCTAAAGTTAAAAAAAGCTGAAGATGTCTGGGGCATGTCGGTAAAGCTGTTGAGTCATATTGTTACTACGATCGCTCCTTACTTAGCCTTAATTTTCAATGCGAGTATTGATCAAGGTGTCTTTCCTGAACTGATGAAACATAGTAAGGTTGTACCTCTCTTTAAATCAGGATGTAAAAACGATCTCAATAATTACAGGCCCATCTCCATTCTACCTGTACTTAGTAAAATTTTTGAGAAACTTATTCTGGGTCAAATACTGTGTCATTTCAATACAAATGGACTACTACATGATAAACAGTTTGGCTTTACTAACGGTCGCTCGACAACGGATGCTGGTGTAGCTCTAATTAAAAATATTTATAATGCCTGGGAAGATCGCAGCGATGCAATCGGTGTGTTTTGCGATCTTTCAAAGGCATTCGATTGTGTGGATCACAAAACGCTTTTATTTAAATTAGAACATTATGGGGTGCACGGCAAAGCCCTCGACTTATTAACTTCTTATTTAGAAAATAGAATTCAAAAAGTTCAAGTAAATCTGGAAAAATCTTCAGGATCTTTTGTGAAAATGGGAGTGCCTCAAGGATCAATTCTGGGTCCTTTTATGTTTTTAGTTTATATTAACGACTTGCCTTATTTAGTTCGGAACCTGGTTGATATTGTGTTGTTTGCTGATGACACTTCATTTATATTCAAAATAAAGAGAGGGTCGAATGATATTGACGATGTAAACGATACTCTTTCACAGGTTTCGAACTGGTTTACTGTGAATAATTTAGTCCTAAATGCTAAGAAAACCAAATGTATTAAGTTTTCCTTACCTAATGTAAGGCAGGGGGAAAACAACCTAAAGTTAAATAGTGAAGCATTGGAATTTGTTGAGAACACTGTTTTTCTTGGCATCACTTTGGACTCCACACTACAGTGGGGGTCGCATATTGAGACACTTGCGAGCAGGCTCAGTTCAGCTGCTTATGCTGTTCGTAAGATTAGACAACTTACTGACATTAAAACAGCGAGGCTCGTTTATTTTAGCTACTTTCATAGCATTATGTCTTATGGTATACTACTGTGGGGTAGGGCTGCAGATATTCAAACAATATTTGTTCTACAAAAAAGAGCAATCAGAGCAATATATAATTTACGCTGCCGTGATTCTCTAAGAGAACTGTTTAAAGAAATAAGTATTTTAACTGTTGCATCTCAATATATATATGACAGTATAATGTATGTACGCAAAAATATATGCCTATTTCGTAAACATTCTGATAATCATAATTTGAATACTAGAAACAAAAATAAAATTGAAATTCCACAATTTAGACTTAGCAAGGTTAGCACATCCTTTGTGGGACACAGCATACGCTTTTACAATAAAATACCAGAACATGTATTGAGTTTAACAGAGCAGAAATTTAAACGCCACATTAAAGAAACTCTGTGTAAGAAGGGTTATTACAGGATAGATGATTATTTAGGCGATAAGGAGGTCTGGTGTTAGCTGGTCGTTATGTTAATTGCTATTGTTTTGTAATATGTAATATTAAAATGTAATATTATTGTAAAGATGGAAACAAATTGAAAAGATGTGTTGTTGCGGAGTTTCTTGTCGCTTCTTCTCCCTAACCATAACACCTTGCGAAGCGATGTAGTTTAAAAAAAAATAATAACATGTTGACTTTCAATAAGTGATATTTTTGTATCCTACATTGAATAAAATATTTTTGATTTTGATTTTTTGATTTAATATACACAGTTAACCGCCTCCGTGGCTCAATGTAAACAACATTGGGTTTACGATTCGGAGGTCGCGGGTTCGATCCCCAGCGGGGTACATGTTTAAGTACTCGGTTTGGTTGGTGGTAGGGCATTTTAAATGTCCGCCTGGCTAGCTACCACCATCTTATCTAAATCTGCCGCCAAGCAGCAATGTTAATAGCATTGTTGTGTTCCAGTTGTCACAGATAAGATAGCCAGTCCACCAAATGTGTTGGGGTTTGCGGGTCAGTACGCTTCCACCTTCGACCTCATCTTCATTTAACATCAGGTGTGATTGAGGTCAAGGGTCAAGCACGAAACCGTCGTGCATTAAAAAAAAAATGTTTTTAGTTTTGTATACTTACCTTCACTCTTTTGTAATGCTATCAATTCCAGCTGTTCCTGTCAACCCTGGCCGCAGTGTTGTGGCTGAGCAGCTGCTCTTCATTGCCTCGACGGCGGCTGGTCTGCCGGTCTGCTGATGAAGTAGACTTCCACCGAGCACGTTCCAACTTGCGAGCCGCGCCGGCTTATGATGCGAGCGTCAAAGGTGAACTAGTCCATTGTTACTGATATACTACTCTGTGTAAAAAGTATCGGGAATATGTCAATAAAAAGACCCGCGTAAAAGAGGTCGTTCTAATTTTTTTACTGCATGTTGGTAGCACTGTACTGATTTAGCGCGCAAAATTTGAGCGGGATCTGTCATTTAATTTGTTTTAAACTACACTTTTTGTTGGTCATAGTTTTGAGTCCTCGGCGATTTTTACAATGGAAAATATTGTTGAACAAAGAGTGTGCCTTAAATTTTGTGTTTCAAATGATATTTCATGTGGTGAATCACTAAAAATGTTGCGAAATACCTACGGCGAATCGTGTATATCGAAAACAAGGGCTTATGAATGGTATAAGGCTTTTAAAGAAGGCCGAGAAGTAGTAGTAGACTTGCCTCGTTCTGGTAGACCTTCAACCGCTACGACCAAAGAAAACATCGACAGAATCAAGAAGCTAGTGCTCGAAAATCGACGTATGAGTCTGAGAGAGTTGGCTAGTGAGGTGAACATATCTTTTAAGTCCGTCCACAACATTCTCATTGACATTTTAGGCATGAAACGCGTCGCCGCTCGACTAGTTCCAAAAGAGCTCAATTTTGTTCAAAAAGCGCAGCGAAAGCATGTCGCTGAAGACATGGTTTCCCGAGCTTCTACGGATCCGACCTTTATGAAACGTATAATAACTGGCGACGAGACATGGGTTTATGAGTACGACATGCAAACAAGCCAACAGTCTTCAGAATGGCGTCTCGAAAACGAGCCGAAACCCAAAAAACCGCGGCAAAGTCGCTCCAAAATCAAGGTGATGCTGACAGTTTTTTTTGACTACCGTGGTGTGGTTCACTCCGAATTCCTTCCAGAGGGAGAAACAGTGAATAAAGAATATTATTTAGGCGTCATGAAGCGTTTGCGTGAGAGTATCCGCCGAAAACGTCCAGATTTGTGGCAACACAACTCATGGATGCTGCACCATGATAATGCACCATCACACACACCCATTATAGTGAAAGAGTTTTTAGCGAAAAATTCAACAAAAGTTCTCGACCAAGCACCGTATTCACCTGATATGGCTCCGTCTGACTTTTTTTTATTTCCCAAGTTAAAATTACCACTTCGAGGAAAACGCTTTGAGTCGATAGAAGCCATAAAAGAAAATTCGCTGATTGAGCTAAAGGCCATACCGCAAATAGCCTATGAAAAATGTATGGAAGACTGGGTGAAGCGGTGGAGATGTTGTATTGCAAGCGATGGGGCCTACTTTGAAGGCGATAAAATAAATTTAGATGAATAATTTGTATTTTTTGTTTTATTGACAAATTCCCGATACTTAGTACACTGAATGTATGTGCCAATAATAGGCGTGTACAACACTCAAGAGAAATACACAGCTCTAAACATAATTAAGTTATTACAAGTCTAGTAACGATTACAAAAAACTAAATTAATTTAATTGAAAACAGCACGTCTATAAATGTTGCTTCCGCAAATATTGAGAAATTCTTCTCTTAAACACACCTAATGAATCGTGAAAGATATCAGTCTGTGGGATCTCACTATTCAAATGGTTAAATTCACCACACAATCTCGGGATTGGAGAATGACGTAGAACATTTGTTCTAGATGTTGGGATAAGCAGTAGTCTAGTAATGGGAGTTCTGGGAAAATTGTAAGGAATCGATAATTTAATTCTATTTTGTACGTGATCACAGTCAATATTACCATTCAGAATTTGATATAGAAATACCATATCAATCAGCAGACGGCGCGGCGATTGCGTAGTGAGTCCATTTTTAAAAAGTCCATTCGTGTATTATATGGTGCCCTGTGCCCAAATTTGAAAAAAGAATAGCATTATTTTTTTTTAGTTTCATTCTCTCCTTTAGGAGAAGGCAAAGGGATCTAGCCCATAACAGCCATGTCTTATTTCTCTTATTTCTTCAGTTTGTAAGTCAGTCTCAGTCAAAACAAGTTATTCGTCGTATACTTGGCGTATACAGAGTCTAGTCACGGTCAAGTCATTCTTCAGTAAAGTGGCAGAATGCTTTACAAAAGATTTTGGCGGCTTCTTGAGGGAACCCGAAAGCTCCGTTACGCACTTTAATTTACACTTCCCTTCACTTGTACACCATCACTAACGTTTGCTGCACAATATTCTGCCATTATTAAGCTTCAAAAGTTAGAATGCACAAATTATAAGAATTATAAAGAAAAATGCTACTTCACTCGCCGAGTTCCCGCCAAAAAGTCCCAGAATAGCATTAGCTTTCGAGTTCCTTATTATGAAACAAAAATAAATTATGAAAAAAGTTTTTATTCAACCATAAAGTCATGGGCTTATGCAACCACCCTCGTATGTATAATGTTTCATCACGCCAGATTCCTATCACCTACTGAATCAATGACCTTTCTCTCCAGGTCCTGGAGGCAGAGCCCCGGCGGTGAGGAAGGGGGAGTACTTGTGCGGACGGCGCGTGTGCCGACTGAAGCCCGGGGAGGTCCCGCCGGGCTGCAACGGAGTCTGTCAATACCCCAGGCGTTTGACAATAAATAATGATTAAACCTGTCAATTTATTTATCTATCAATCAATCACATCAACCTCGCCTTACTAAGGTACGAATCTCTATTGACTTGGTTTGTCTTAGTCCCTTTGTGAGTGTCTTAATCCCGCGAGGGGTAAATGTTTGTGTGATGAATACGAACATTTATTCCCGAGTCTTGGATGTTTATATAAATATTTATGTATGTTTATCCGTTTTATCTTGTATCCATAGCACAAGCTTTGCTTAGTTTGGGACTAGATGATTGGTGTAAGTGTCCGAAATATTTATTATTATTATTAATCATCTAGTCCCAAGCTAAGCAAAGCTTGTGTAATGGATATTAGATAACGGATAAACATCCATGACTCGGGAATAAATATTCGTATTCATCACACAAACATTTACCCCTCGTGGGATTCGAATCCGCAACCGTTGGTTTCGCTGACAGGGTCACTATCCACTACACCAACCGGTCGTCAGGGTATCAATTTAATTATTTGTTCTAGATGGCGAAATGAATAAGCGGCCAAATTAATACATCGCTTCTCTAAAACCGGTCCTCTTTTCCCGTGATTTTTCCTCCACATACGTTGTCATTGGCAGAACTTAATATGCTAGAAGAGGCTTCTTAAGCCATATATTAAAAAAAAGGTACGAATCATAGTCAAGGGCGGTTCCAGGAGGGATCCAGCCTAGGCCAATCACTGGTAATTTTTCTAAGTTTTCTGCTTCATTAAAGAATATAATATGTATTTCGTTGTACTACATTAAGGTTCATTTACAGAAACAATTTACATACATAATTATCCCAAAATGGGTGGTCAGAGCTGTCCCAAACATTGCCGTTTGGGCGTTCCAAGTATTAAAAGTTTAATCTTTGAAACAATATCCACGGTTCGCCTTTCATAATATACAGAAATGCATGTTAAAACGTGTAATATATAGATGTTTTTTGGTGGAAAGTCCCTTAGTCGTCTTTTACGACATCCACGGAAAGAGACTGGTTGGTTCTATTCTTTTGACGTGCCGATTTCTCACAATTAATTTGAATTTATGTACGTGATACCACATTACATAATTTATTTAAGGTACCTACATTCCTGTTCTCTCGTCTTTAAAACACACCCCTCCCCCAACACATCCCGCACCCACATACCTCACCCCCATCCACATACCTCACCCCCCATCCACACACACTCACCCCCACCCTCACTCGCCCTCCCTCCCCCAACACATCCCGCACCCACATACCTCACCCCCATCCACATACCTCACCCCCCATCCACACACACTCACCCCCCCTCCCCCAACACATCCCGCACCCACATACCTCACCCCCCATCCACACACACTCACCCCCACCCTCACTCGCCCCCCCCCAACACATCCCGCACCCACATACCTCACCCCCCATCCACACACACTCACCCCCCCCCTCACACACCCCCCCCCTCACACACCCCCCCCCCCCCCCCAACACATCCCGCACCCACATACCTCACCCCCCATCCACACACACTCACCCACACACACTCACCCACACACACTCACCCCCACCCTCACTCGCCCTCGCCCCTCCCCCCACCCAACACCCTCAGTTTTTCGTGTGTAAAAAGAGATCCATAATAATGGGTAGGACGTTAAAAAAAACAAACAAAGCCAGCTGAATCATTTATTCCCCTTCCCTCGCCCCTCCTCCCACTTCTTCTGAGACAGTTTGAAGGTGGCCACATCCACGTTCGCAGCCACCAGCCGTCCGTACTGCGTGCTGTTCAGTAGACTGCTCTTATCTGACAGCTCGGTCATGATCTTCACCTTCTGCTCCAAGGCAACCGCGTCGAAGACCTGGTCGAAGGCTCGTGAGCCGTACTGGGAGAGAGCCAGTCTCTGGTAGTAGCCCTAGGGAGAAAATTACAAAAAAAAATATTTAGGCAGAACTTACGAAATCCCAGACATAACAAATGAATAATCATACAGATAATTTTAATGTAATTTAATTAAAACATTACGCATTAAATGTTAAGGGTACCCATTGTCAGTAACATAATAAGAATCTTTAATTGGCATAAGTTTGGTATTAGTTTTCTATATAAGAATTTGTAATAATACTGTTGATTCTATGTAAATAAATAAATAAAATAAATAAACGAAACCAACTATATCAAATTGAAATATCGTCGTAACGGCTTAACCGATTTCAAACAAAACCTATCCCCGATTTTGATATTTAATTATCCAAAAAAAAAAACCATTTGAAAACCCCCGAAAGATTCTGATATCATCCAAATACTCTACAAAACTGTGATAAAAGCTAAAAATTTACGAAAATCGTTTAATCGTTCTTACATCGAAATTCAAGACGTACCGCAGGATATCACCCACACTTAGTTGACGTGCCATTTATAAGGACCAAGCGTTTTAGGTCTTCGTTTCTCATGCGCACGGCTAAGGAGTGGAACGCATTGCCTCCGTCTGTGTTTCCAATCGCATATAACCCGCAGCTCTTTAAAGTCAGGTTAAATAGGCATCTTCTGGGAAAGCTCGTTCCATCGTAGACCTTATCTCGACATTAGTCCAGATTAAGGTCAAGAGCGATCCCATTCTAATTAAAAAAAAAAAAAAAAAAAAAAATTTTAAGTGGGGTTCATCCCACACCTCTTTCCATACAATTTTCAATTTCAATTTATTGCATTTATGTTGTACATAATATGATCTTAAAATATTTTTAGGTATCAAACATAAACCCTGCTAGGGCACAACTAAATTTAAAATGCATGCACATAAATATACGGATTACATAATTACAACTACAAAACAATATAACACATTTGTATTGTTAATATATATATATATATATATATATATATATATATATATTAACAATACAAACTCTCAAGTCCAAATTTTCCATGTTTAAACCGATTCTAATGAAACTTATATGTATAACATATGTATCTAACGAGTACATAGATCTAAAAAGTTTATGACAAACATTGTCAAATATCGTTTTTCTTTATGTACAATGGGTTGGTACTTGACTTCAATCCCACCTGATGTTAAGTGAGGATGAGGTCGAAGGTGGAAGCGTACTGACAACAACATCCAAATTATTGAGGATCAGAATGTGGCCACACGTACAACATGACACGACGATGATGAGGAATGACTTGTGGGACGTACGTAAAATACAGATAATGGTGTCGATTCGGATGTACACCCACTAAACTAAACTAAAACTAGTTTTGGAGTGGTGCCGTCGCATCGTACTGTTCCAGGGAGCAAGAGACAGTACTACTTTAAAACTGGTTTTAGTTTAGTTGGTGTACATCCGAATCGACACCAATATCGTATAATTTTCTAAATGTGGTCGTTTAGTTTGCAAGGAAACTGGTCACTATCCCTCAAGAGTAACTGGACGAGAAATGTCAAATGGAAGAAGACAATTCAGAGCAATAGAAAAAACATCCATCCACACTTCAACGAACTATCACATATTTAAAGTTTAGTCAGAAAAACCTTCAGTTTCCATAAAAGCTTATCTCTCGCCTTTACTCCCACACACTGTCCCTTGCACAGCGCATCGGCCACGTGGCAGCCCTTCACATCGCAGAGGACGACCAACAACTCCTCAGGAGTCAGCTCCAGGAGACTGTTCACCGCCTTCGCTGGTCGCTACGAAGAAAAGGTCCTTTTCAAACTTCCAGGCAGTAGAACAATGCAAAATAACAATGTTCAGCCAATATGACTCTAAGCCAAGTAATTTTTAGGTGACAACACCGATTCATTAAAAAAAATATGAGTATGGGCTTTGATCCCTTTGCCTTCTCCGAGAGAAAAAAAAAACAGTAATTTTGATAATGTCAATGTGCTAAATAGTACCAAATAATGACCAAAGGACAGATTGTACTCAAGCAGAGATCTCCGCTTTATGTAACTTTAAAAGGACAAAGGACTGTAAAGGGACAGCTTTATGTAACTTGTATAGCGGGATCTTTTTCTAACTATGCTCAAGCGCAAATCTACGCGCAAAGTAATTTAAATGTCTTTGTGAAAAGCAGCGCCGACAACGGACTTTTTTGACAGCTCGCACTGTCAATACATTCAAGTGTTTACTCCGTGCAGTGACGCCCTCATTGGATAAATTAAGATTTCTTTTACGTACAGAATAAAAAAGAAAATTGCTCTGACATGAACTCGAGAACCTGAAAGCTAATTTTATAAATAATACCTAAATTTGAAATTCTCGCAAAAAAAACCGCAATTAAAGCTATACATAATAAAAAATAATAACAAATATCCTTAAGACATACTGAAGCCTAGCATCCAATGTCAGTCCTAAAAAGACAGTAGTGTCTACAAGGTCCAAATTATCACCTCGTACAAATATGTCAGTAGGCAATTGTTTAACATTTGGTAAAGTAAATTTTATGCATTTATATATATTTAGAGGTGTCATCTGCAAACAATACTATTATTCACATCTATTCCGGGCAAGATGAGGCAAGTCATTAATGTACACAAGAAACAAAAATGGTCCGAGAGTTGAACCTTAGGGTATCCCCTTAATCTGGCACTGAACAATCTTTTTAACATGTTGACTAGACGTAGAAGTGTTTTATACTAACCTGGAAGTCCAGCATGGTCTGCAGCAGTACGGAGCCGTGGACGTGTATGAAGTACTCCTTGTCGAGGGTTGTCAGGTCGAGGCGGTCGAGAGGAAGCAGGCGGAGGCAGCAAATGGAGAAGTGCCTCTGGTTGTCAGGCTCTGAACACTTCAGTGCTGATTCGAGGCTCTGGAGGGGTAATATAATAGTAATAATTATCTGTATATAACCGGTATGGTGCAGCTAGATTTGAGATTCAGATTTTTGAGAATATTACATACAGCTTAGTACGGCACTAGATGGCGCTGTGTATGTATGTCCAAGGATATTTTTTTTATTATTTACTTCTGGGAAACAAACAGCTAATACGAATACAATATGTTTGTAACAAAAATACAACACATAAGCCAAAACAGTTTCCACTAATTAGTGATGATATACAGGGTGGAAAGTTTCAATGGGGCAGCCAAGGGAGGTACCTTAATCGTTGCAGCTACAAGAAATTGGTCTTAGGAGACTATCCATAATTTTTCAAAAAAATTTCATTCCCACTCACAGAATTTCAAAAAAATGTACGGTTACCATTTTTCACAAAAAAAATTTTTGATACTAATCGATCCTGTTCCGTATGCTGATCAAAAAGTTCTATGGGACCAACTGAGGTTTCAGTACTAGAAAAGTCAGAAATCAAAAAAAACTTTTTTCATACATTTAAAGTACTTAGATTTTTTTGTCAGGCCATAACAAGAGGTATCTTTTTGTTGTAGCTACAAAAACGATTAAGAAGATGCATATGCAATCAAATAATAAAATTATTTGAAAAATAATAATTATTTTCATTAATAACTTTATGATATAAGGTGCTCAAAATGTTCTCCATTTTGATTAATGCATAAATGTATTCGTTTTCGTACTGACCGCGTGGCGGCCAATAATTTATTTGGATGAATTCCATACAAAATTGTACAGAGCGAGTTTTTTAATTCTTCTTCGACACTGTCATATTTCTTTTTATAAATTTCATTTTTTAAATAGCCCCACAGGAAGAAATCAAGCGGCGTTAAGTCCGGACTACGCGCTAGCCAAGAAACAGGGCCATGAGTCCCAATCCACTGCTCACCAAATTGTCTATTCAAAGAACAACGAGTGTTTCGGCTGTTGTGTGCAGGAGCACCATCTTGTTGAAAATAAACTCTTCGTGATTCTGATAATGGTAGGTTATCAATAATGTTTGATACATTTTCTAATATTATGTTATTGTAAGTGTCGGAATTTAAGTTGCCCTCATAAAATTCCACCATTACTACTTCGTTTCCCTTTAAACCACACCAACAATTAAAAGAAAATCGAATTTGATTATGGGTTTCCCAAAGTCTGAGAGGATTTTCTTGGCTCCAATAATGATTATTTCGCCGGTTGTACATACCGTTGTTTGAAAAATTCGTTTCATCAGACCATAATATGTAATCAAGGAATTGCATATCTCTACTTATTTTCCCATTTAACCATCTGCAGAAAGCTAGTCTACGAGCGGCATCCCCTGTATGTAAAGCTTGAACTAGTCGCCCATGTCGAAAACATTTATATCCATATTTCTTCCATACTTTCAGTACCAGGGTATGCGAGACATCAACTTCTTTAGCGACGACTCTTGAAGATGTTTCGGGAAACGCTTCGACTAATGTTAAAATGGAAATTTCCAAATTTCCGTCTAAAACAAATGGTTGACGTACAGATTTCTTCTTAAAAGAACCACCTTCGGCTAAGTTTCTTATAAGGTTTGTAATAACCTTTCTGGTTGGTACATGTCGATTTGGATATCTCCTCCTGTACCATTGCAACGCAGCAAATGAATTTTTATTATTTACAAAATAAGCTTCCAGCAAGTCTACACGTTCAGAATTTGAGCTCATTTTTGCAAAAAATAATAACTAAAAGCACCTACTCGCAAAAGCACACCACACGCAATCAGATTTTGACATAAGCAACAAAAGAAAGTACGCATTATAAAAAGAAAACAAAGTTCGAAATTTAAAGCTTATTTGAATTTGAACTAGGTAGGTAAGTAAATCTTTTTTCAGAAAACTATCGAGGTTACGTAAGTTCCAAGTGAAACAAAATTAATTGACTGCATATGTATGGGAAAAGTTTTTTTTGATTTCTAACTTTTCTAGTACTGAAACTTCAGTTGGTCCCATGCAACTTTTTGATCAGCATACGAAACAGGATCGATTAGCATCAAAAAAATTTTTTGTGAGAAATGGTAATTTTCTTGCTAACCGTAGGTACATTTTTTTGAAAATCTGTGAATGGGGATGAAATTTTTTTGAAAAATTATGGATAGTCTCCTAAGACCAATTTCTTGTAGCTGCAACGATTAAGGTACCTCCCTTGGCTGCCCCATTGAAACTTTCCACTCTGTATATCCTTGGACATATACAGACAGCGCCATCTAGTGCCACACTAAGCAACTAGGCTTGTGTTGTGGATACGAGATGGTTGATACACTACACAAATACATTTTTTTTTGTAAATAAATACATATATAAATGAGAAACATCCATAACTCGGGTACACATCTCCGTAATCATCATACAAATGCCCCTAGCGGGATTCGAACCCGCGACCTTTTGGTATAGCAGCAGAGTTTCGAACCACTACACCAAACAGGTCGTCGCATCGTAAAGATGCAAAACAAATGGAAAAGATGTGTTGTTGCGGAGTTTCTTGTCGCTTCTTCTCCCTAACCATAACACCTTGTGAAGCGATGTAGTTTAAAAAAAAATAACATGTTGACTTTCAATAAGTGATATTTTTGTATCCTACATTGAATAAAATATTTTTGATTTGATTAAGTCGCGTGCGAGATAGCCTACATCTCTCAAAGCCGATTGGCGGTCAAGTTGACAGCTGTTAAGCGACAGCCAATCAGCTGCAAGAAGAGACTCTTTCTCACTCGAATCGCTCCAAGTTGTAGCAGCCTTCCTGGTAAAAGTTAACGATACACTTACCGCGATAAACTGCGTCTGCCTCGCCTTGATCCTGAGGCAGCCCTTGGCGAGCGCGACCAGCACGCCCGTGTTGCCGCTCGCCAGCAGCGCGCCGAACATGCTCGCCAGCTCCTCGAACATCGGCTCGAACTGACAACACAGGCTAGCATTATCATCATCGTCACCAGCCTTACGTCGGTGCCTTCATATAAGCCGAAAAGCCTAGCATGCATTATTAAAATACTCTTGTTCTTCTTATTTTTGAGGATGGCAACCAGTCAATCTCACTGTCGAGGGACATTACTGCCAGTTTCGAGTGAAAAATTTTATTTCTCTTATTTCTTCAGTTTATAAGTCAGTCTCAGTCAAAACAAGTAATTCGTCGTATACTTGGCGTATACAGAGTCTAGTCACGGTCAAGTCATTCTTCAGTAAAGTGGCAGAATGCTTTACAAAAGATTTTGGCGGCTTCTTGTGGGAACCCGAAAGCTCCGTTACGCACTTTAATTTACACTTCCCTTCACTTGTACACCATCACTAACGTTTGCTGCACATTATTCTGCCATTATTAAGCTTCAAAAGTTAGAATGCACAAATTATAAGAATTATAAAGAAAAATGCAACTTCACTCGCCGAGATCCCGCCAAAAAGCCATTAAAATATTCAATGAGGAATTATTTAAACAGTATAGATAATTTTTAGCAATTGTCACTACATTTACAACACTTTATTAAATGTTTCAATAAAATCGCGGTTATTCGTTTTTTCGAGGTCAAACCGTATTTTCCCTGGGCAAATATCCTAAATGGGTTGATCAGAGATATCCCAAACATAAGGGTTTAACCGTTTCAAACAGTTAACGCTCGAAATAACATCCACGGTTCATCTTACGAAATATACAGAAATGCACACGTGAAAGGAGGTGAGCCCATCGCCGTTAAAATATCCAAATCTAGAGATGTTTTTTGGTGGAAAGTTTGGTCGTAGCTCTTTTTAAATAAATATTTTTACAATTTATGATTCGACGAAGATACAAGACTGAACGATACTATGACTGAATATCGCCGAGCGGTTCATAGCCATGCATTCTTATTAGAAAGAAAGAAAGAAAGAAACTGTTTATTCGCCACTTCGACACATATACACCAATTGTTAGGCAAGTAAAATAACAGAACACTCAGATAAGTGTCGCAGCAGCGAAAGGGAAACGACTCAGCTATAACTCAAACTCAAAGCATTTTATTTCAACGTAAGATACATGATATCATTTGTTGAATGTCAATTTAAATCTATTGGAAATAAAAATAGGGCTAAGCATTTTTCGGTCAGTCAGTATGTCCAAGCTACCACCGCTTCGGAAAGGGAAATCATCTGTGGGAAAAGAAGCGGCGCAAGAAACCCACAGGATCATTTTCTTTTCTTTTTTTATATATATAAAAGTATAACTACTAATACAATTTTATAATTTTTGGGAGCTGGGCGAAGTATACCAAGCGTTTTTGTCATTCAGGTAGTCACGAATTTTGTAATAACCTTTTTTTGTTAATGTTGTTTTGTCATGGTTTTTAAATTTTTGGACTAATGATATTCTCAGGTATAAGGTTATAAAAGCGTATACAGTGTCCCATAAATGATGTATTAACTTTGCTCAGTCGGTTGCTATATGCTGAGCTTATAAGAGCTCAGCGCTGATTTACTGTCGCACCCAGAGCCGACGAGTTACCGTCGCTAGTTGCATAAAGACAGGACAAGTCAATGGAATTAAAATGCGCTTTGCAAATTAAATAAATACGTAAATACATAAAGATAAAACTGATATGTATATATATATATATATAAATAAACTTCCCCTGAAGAACAAAGATAAATAGAAAGAAGTTCACTGTTTGGGAAATGATTAATCGACTAGTGCAACTAAAATATGTTGCTGCTAGTATCAATATAAATATAAATACAATGGCTCCAGATCTAATAACGCCTGAATTTGCAAAGAGATGAAATATAAGTAATAATAATAATAAAACGAGTAATTGAAAGAATATTGTCGCTATACAAGCACGTGAATAAATGCTGCAAGCTTAGCTTATTATGTAGATAATCAGAAAGGACAACGGCACAGATCCATACATCTTTGGGCCAGTTTGTTGTCACTTCAATTAATAAATATAGTCTTGAACTCTTAGTACCAGACGTGCTAAAAACCTAACACATATATTTTTAAAGGACTTTAGAAAAGAACAAAAGAGGTTTGAAATATGGTTTGGGGAACTTTGAAATTATATACTGGCAACATTAACCACATGCATTCTCACGCATGGAAACTAGATGCTAGGCCAAAGAAAAATTGTTTCTTCTTTTCAGAGTCGTCCGCCGCTCGCTCGCTGTTGTTGTTATCCCTACTTAAATTATAACCTCACAGTCAAAAATGTCAGTTGTCACTTGTCTATTTTTTTTTTTTTTGGAAAGAATTTAGTTTTTGTATAGTTTGTGAGCCAAAATGTTTTCTGAGAGCGATATTTTCAAATATTTCTTATAACTATACTAAGGTTCCAAAAATTCTTTTGAATAGCTAAGTTGATAGTCTTTAGTACCGGCTTTTTTTAGGTGTACCTTTTATTAGGTGACAAAACACTGGCCCAAAAATGCTGATGTCTTTTGTAACAGCCTTTTGCATATAGTTTCTATTTTATATTTATAGAATTAAATTTATTTAAAGGCTTGAATATTTCACATCAGTAGCCTGTAACCATCCCACTGCAGGGATATAGGCCTTCCCTCGTATAATGAGGGAGTATGGGCCGTAGTCCACCACACTGGCCCAATGCGGGTTGAGGACTTCACATGCCCTTGAATTTTTATTTCTCAGGCATGCAGGTTTCCTCGCGGTGTTTTCCTTCACCGTTTAAGAGCATTCGGATAAATGCACATAAGCAATTAAATTAAATTTGAAAACACTTATCTAATTCAGCCAAGCAGCAATGTTAATAGCATTGTTGTGTTCCGGTTGTCAGAGATAAGATAGCCAGTCCCCCAAACGTGTTGGGGTTTCCGGGCCATTACGCTGCCACCTTCGACCTCATCTTCACTAAACATCGTGTGATTGAGGTCAAGTACGAACCGGTCGTGCATAAAAAAAAACTCATTGGTACAGACGAATCTCCCTAAAAGTATTATATGGACCGTATGGATCGAAGCACTCTAGCACCATCTATTAGAAAGTATTCATACAATATCAACACTCAAACCAAATCCATAATAATATGTCACATATAAATGAGTAAGAAAATTTCGTCAGCTCTGCTAATTGATATCGTGGTCTAGTGGCAAGCGACACGAGTGCTTAGGTAACGTCTTTCGAAAAGACACGGTTTTCGAATCCGGCTAAGACAATTTTTATTCGATTTTTTTTCTATTTGGAATTTTTTTTTCTTTTTATAAAGGAAAATAAAACGTAAACACTTCATTAAAATAATAAAAAGGTAAGGAAAATAAGAAAAGCAAAAATTTTTGGAGGCAACACTTTAGCCCATGTGATACTTTTAGGATGATTGGTTTGTACATTGATCTGCCTGGGAATCGAACCTGGACCTCCTAAATTGGGAGACCGTTTCTTAACCGCTGAGCCACCGACGCCGTAGAAGCTATCACCGTCACAATATGGTTGAGCTGGCTGGATCTAACCCTTACCTCTTCCTTTATACTGCAATTGTCAATCAACCTCTGCACAGTGAAGTTGAGCATCGGCACCGTGGCCAGTTGCGATAGTCGGTTGATGAAGCACTTGGCGTAAATCTGGGTGTACATCTTCTTTTTAGCGACAAACAAAGCTGCTTCAAGTAATCTGTAATATAGAGAGTAGGTCTAGCGTTACATAAGTCTTGGACAACCCTTTAAAAGTTTACGTAATTTGTCACGAGAGTTCTAAAAGGCATTTTCTTTTTCTTTCTGCACAATGGTTTAGCACTTGACCTCAATCACACCTGATGTTAAGTGAAGATGAAGGCTAATTCGCTGCCGACTCGGGCAGCTCTTTTGTCACCCGAAGTCTCATTTAAATGTATCGAATAAGCCTGGAAGAGATCGCTGTTAGCGATAAGGCCGCCTAATTTGTAGTTTCTATAATATATTTAAATGTACCTTCCTTATTTAAACAATAAAGCGTATTTGATTGATTGATTGATTGAATAACGCTGGCCCAGTGAAATGAAATCATTTATTTGCTTGATTTTGGGTAAATACATTAGATGGCACAAAAAAGAAAGTCCCGTACAAAATCTGCTGACGTTGTAGCATGCAAATATAAAAATGGATTTATTTCAGACTCATGGTCACCTGAAAGGCAAGCGCCTGTAGACTTAACGACTGTCTTCAAATGCACGACGGTATCGTACTTGACCTCAATCACACCTGATGTTAAGTCAAGATGAGGTCGAAGATGGAAGCATACTGATCCGGAAACCCTAACACATTTGGGGGACTGGCTATCTCTGACAACCGGAACACAACAATGCTATTAACGTTGCTACTTGGCGGTAGATTTAGATAAGATGGTGGTAGCTAGCCAGGCGGACATTTTAAAATGCCCTACCACCAACCAAACCGAGTACTTAAACATGTACCCCGCTGGGGACCGAACCCGCGACCTCCTACCTTATCTAAGTTTATTTCAATTACAATATAAAACGACCTGTTTGGTGTAGTGGTTAGCAACTCTGACCACTATACCAAAAGGTTGCGGGTTCGAGTCCCGCTAGGGGTATATGTTTGCGTGATAAATATGGGCATGTGTACCAGAGTTATGGATGTTTTCAATTATAATAAGCATTTATTTATTTACCAAAAAAAAAAATTATTTATTTAGTATATCAACCACCTGGTATCCACAACACAAGCCTATAGTTGCTTACTGTGGAACTAGATGGCGCTGTGTGTATGTCTAAGGATATTATTATTATTAAAATTATGACCTACTAACAAAATTATAGATGTATACATGTCGTGTCGTATAAAGATGTGACAGAGGGGGCAGAAAAAAGAAAGGAATGGCGGTTATTCCACCGACAAGAGCGTAGCTCTTAAATTAGAAGTAGAACAACAAAATTATGATCAAATCAAATCAAAAATGTTTTACATCGTAAGTTATAAGAATAACATTTGAAATCGTCATGACATACAGTTATCGCTCATTCACTAGGCGTTTCCCCAGAGAAGAACGAACAAGATACTCAGGGGTTGCTCTTTTTAAATTAGTCAGTTCGTCGATGGAAATACCGGCTCTTAGCTCAAACACTAGCCTCTTCAAACACCAGTTTTTAGCAGCAAGTAGTAGTTGCAATTGAAAGTGAACCGAGACAGACTATTTAACGTGCACTCCGAAGCATGGAAACACTCTTATTAAAACACCACTTTGTCACCCATCCAATGCGGCAGTCATTGCATAACTTCGCTAATAAATAAATAAATAAATAAAAATAAATATCCTTGGACATACACACAGCGCCATCTAGTTCCACAGTAAGCAACTATAGGCTTGTGTTGTGGATACCAGATGGTTGATATACTACATAAATACATTTTTTTTTGTAAATAAATACTTATTATAAATGAAAACATCCATAACTCGGGTGCACATGTCCGTTCACCACACAAACATATGCCCTTAGCGGGATTCGAACCCGCGACCATTTGGTATAGTGGTCAGAGTTTCTAACCACTACACCAAACAGGTCGTCATCGGAAATAACAAGCGAATGCGACTGCACCGCAAGTGCTTATGACCAATGTGACACCAATACATTATATTAAAAAAAAAAAAAATTGTTTTTATTATTTTTTTAAAAGGAGGAGATTCTCAATTCGGCCGTTTGTGTTTTTTTTTAATGTATATACACCAATATCTCCGAGAATTGGCGGTTGATAAATAAATAAATAAATATTTCGGACACTTATACCAATAATTTAGTCCCAAACTAAGCAAAGCTTGTACTATGGATACTAGATAATGGATACATAAATATTTATATAAACATCCATCACTCAGGAATTAAATTTTCATATTCATCACACAAACATTTACCCGTCGCGGGATTCTAATCCGCAACCGTTGGTTTCGCTGACAGGGTCACTATCCACTACACCAATCGGTCATCAAACTTACTAACCTCAAGTTGTACTCAATTTCTTTATCAATGCTAAATTAATGTATTGCCTTTTTGTACAACAAAGCGATTACAAACAATCAAACTAACCTCACTGCAGATTCGGACTTAAAAACTGGTGGTAGGTCTCCACTCTGAACTTTACTCTCACTCTCTTCATCCCCCACAGCCATCTTATCATCTTTCTTCTCATCATAGCTCGAAGTCACCCAGTCATCTGGTACAAAACTCTCCTCCAACAGTTTCTTGATCAATGACTTTGTTAAATTCTTATCAGCATTCTTTACAGCATATAGTAAAACTTGTAGCAACGCCGATGTTATGTTCTGGTTAGGCAGGTCTTTGAATTGTGGCCACGACGACAACCTGTTGCCAAATTGTATGACAATCTCTTTGAACTCATTGGGAACTGTTCTGTAATTCATTTTCGTTAGATGCGGCGGTATACCCCTATTGTCATTCACTGCTTCTCTGAATAAGTTGAGTTTAGGTTTCTCACCTGGTAACAGAGTTATACCGCTAAGACATTTTAATACGCTACGCAATATGTGATTCGCATAGGAATCCCAAACGAAATCTTCTAAGTTATTCAATGTATATTTACAAATTTTTATAGTGAACTCGTAGCACTTATCTATATGTTCTTGGCTGTAATTTGTTTCTTTCGACTCTGATTTTACTTTTTTCTTCGGTGTCTCATCACCATCATCTTCCTTCTGTAAATGTTCTGTAGCTCTTAGACAGGAAACTTTTAGCATAGTCTCTATAACGTGGCTGGTAAAGTTATCAGAGCACAGTGGCCTGAGTTCTGGTGATAACACTTCTATGAACCGTTCCAGGTCTTCAGCTGAGGAGTAAGGGAGCAGTAACTCGACCAGACGACATCCTAGTTGGTTTCCAACGACGTTCAGCTCTTCACCTTTAGTCCGTTCCAGCACATTAGTAACAAGTGCACCTGGAAATTTATAAATTAAACTTTGTAGGTAATTACTTTCATAATATCATAAATTTGGAGATCTCTGATAAATAACAATACCAACCGCATCCGTGGCTCACTATAAACAACATAACATTTACACAAAACCCAGGGCTTCATACCCAGCGGGATTCATGTTTAGTACCTACTCAGTTTAGTTGGTGGTAGGGCATTTTAAAACCTCTGCCTGGCTAGCTATATCCATCGTATCTAAGTCGGCCACCAGGTAACAATGTTGAGAGTGTTGTTCCCACTGTTTCAGATAAGGGAGTCAGTCCCCCAAATAAGTTTGCGCTGCGTGAACCTACATCCAAAGGCCTTATATTCTTTACTTTTCTCACCAGAAATGAACTATATAAAGTGACTTTAAGGCTAGGCAATACATAATAAACAATTGTGGGAAAACTGGTGCCTGAAAAGAAAGCCTCCAGCCATATTAGATAGAGAACTTAGACTGTATTGTACCCAAATAGAACGACGACCGATTGGTGTAGTGGAAAGTGACCCTGTCAGCGAAACCAACGGTTGCGGGTTCGAATCCCGTGATGGGTAAATGTTTGTGTGATGAATATGAACATTTATTCCTGGGTTACGGATGTTTGTATAAATATTTATGTATGTTTATCCGTTATCTAGTATCCATAGCACAAGCTTTACTTAGTTTGGGACTAGATGATTGGTGTAAGTGTCCGAAATATTTATTTATTTTTTATTATATTATTTATAACTGATTGGTGAAATTTTGGTGATGGAGGAAGACCCATTATTTTAAGGGAAACAGACAGAAAGAAAATCACGTCAATCAATGTAAAGTGGAGCTGTGAGTGTTATGCATTATTTATAAGCCCCATTTTTTATTAACATTTTTTATTTATGTATTTATTATTTACACTGATTGCGTTTCCCTGTAGATAGAACCCAGAAAGCTGAGGAAACCGCACCGCAGGATGCTAAAGTGCCTATATCCAAACTAGTGTATTGTTACAACCTGACTACCCTGAAGATTTTTTTTTTCTTTAGCACTTTTATATAAAGAGTGTACGCCAGTCCCATCATATCTCATACCATCTTATTATCATCGTCATCAACAATCTCAATCCGCATCCACCCACTGCTGGATATAGGCCTCTTCTCCATTTTACCAATTCTCACTATCCTGTCCCAGTCCTACCCCACTAATTCTAGTGAGACACCAATGACGAATGCAAATACCAAACCAGCGCTGTGATTCATCGCAGCATGAGCAGAGTGCAACCCATTTGTGCATGCCGCAACTCATGACAGCATTTCTTTTTTTAGCTATAATTTACTACTTTTTTGTTTGTGTATTATTGTTCATAATAAAATGTTATGTAAATAGACTCCAGACAGCATTTGAATGGGGTAGAATCTCATGGATTCTAGTATATATCCAGTCTAAGTAGCCTGTTCCATCATCAGTGTTCTTTGTTGTTAGAGACTGTAAATTTTACCTAAAGGAACTCTACTGAAAGTTATTTACAAGATTTCAACCAATATCAACATCTCTTGAGATTAAACATTAAACACTGCAAATACCTAAGTGTACCCAAGGAAGCGGCCCTAAAAGAAATATCTCACATTGCAATCCGTTTTTTTCCGCGGCCATGGCCTTCGGTACGGTTTTTTACAATTTTTAAAAAAATTCCAGTGCAATAAAAGCCTACATTTTCTAAGCTTTTCATTGCACCCTTCTGTCTTCAAAATAGTGAGTCTTTGCTGAGTGCCCTTTTATCGACACCGACAACCAACCATACACCAGTAACTCGTTTATTTTCTTAGCATATAAATTCTAACTAGGCAATTTAATCTACGCCTTACGTCTTTCGTCTGGATCCTCGATTCCCTTTTTGATTGCGTCCAGGATACCCATAAAATATTGGTACAATTCTTCCGGCATCTTAGTTCCACGGCCCATTTGACCTTTTTTCGCGTACTTTACCGCATTGGAAAGAAAGTTTTTTCGCTTCTTCCTCCACCTTTTCTTATTAGGATTGTTTTCTGCTGTTGTTTCACTCATTTTAAAATGATTCTGTAATTTTAACAGCAAAACACGATATAAACAGAAAAACAGGTGGTTCAATTTTTTTTTTTTTTTAGTTTTATTTTCTCCTCTAGGAGAAGGCAAAGGGATCTAGCCCATAACAGCCATGTCTTATTTATCTTATTTCTTCAGTTTGTAAGTCAGTCTCAGTCAAAACAAGTCATTCGTCGTATACTTGGCGTATACAGAGTCGAGTCACGGTCAAGTCATTCTTCAGTAAAGAGGCAGAATGCTTTACAAAAGATTTTGGCGGCTTCTTGTGGGAACCCGAAAGCTCCATTAAGCACTTTAATTTACACTTCCCTTCACTTGTACACTTCACTAACGTTTGCTGCACAATATTCTGCCATTATTAAGCTTCAAAAGTCAGAATGCACAAATTATAAGACTTATAAAGAAAAATGCTACTTCACTCGCCGAGTTCCCGCCAAAAAGCCACAGGTGGTTCAATCAGCAGAGGTTATGTTTATATGTCAATGTCAAGTAGGGTAGAGTATCTATACTTTTTGATATCGATACTTTTTATCCGATATTTGTACTCGATATTTCGCATTTCAAACTTGTTCTCATAATGATACTTTTTGGCAGGTATCGTATCGAATCATGAACACTTAGCTGTACATTAAAACTTGGCTCACTCTAGATAAGAACAGAACAAGCAGAATAGAAAATGAACGCACCTTAATACGGTGCACGGCGAAAAGAAATTATATCGATTTTTCCACACCTATATTGAATTTTAATTGCTACATCATTTCGCGAGTTTGACGTCGATGATCGTAATAATCGTTTACGATGGGCCCATCGTTCGACTTACGTAATAGATCCTGGCTTTCGTTAATTCGAAGGCTTAATATTGAAATTATGTAATCGATTGTTGCTAAAAACTTGTTGTTTTGTTGTTAGATCAATATCTTGTTGGGTGTTTGCGCCTTGTTTTTTTTGCACAGATGAGGAATAGGAATTGTGTATCAGCTATCAAATCAGTAAGTAACTAACAGGAAGGAGGGATGTATTTACCGGCCGACAAAAAGTCCGTCGTCTAGGCTACCCCTTCTCACAAAGACATCTAAATAACTTCGTTGTTTTTGAAGAACTATTTATGCAACTTGTATATTCCGGTGGCACTATTTAAGCACGTTATATATTTATTTTTGGGATTATTATAAACATAGGTAATGCAGTCTTTGCGTATGAGAATGAGGATTCCAGCAACACAAGACAGCAGAATGCATACTTCTTAAGCTACAGTGGCCCTATTTTATCCTTTAGGGCACTGTTTGGCTCTATTTCATTTTAGCACAGTTTTTTGACATTGTCAATGTTTTCGCTGTTAAAAATGCAAATTTATTGAAATACACTATTATATTAACTAGTATAATCTTCATCTATCATATTATTGCAACCTGCCGGACAAAAACCCAATGAATAGCCATGACAACACTTCTCACATTCCTATGCCCGAAGAATCCAAATTAGTTTCCCTAATAGATGCCAAGCATTTAAAACAATAATAAAAACTAGGCAAGTACCTACCTACTAATTTGTTACGTAGCTGTTAAGTACGAGCATTTGGCTTAGTTTGTAATCAGGGTACACCTCCACGTAGATTACCGAGTAAAACATTTAAAAACATACATTCCATTGTTTACTGTGTGCGACGACGACACGATACAATCGGAATACTAATTGCATTCCTTGTTCCATCAATGAATCATTATCATAATGATAAACATTCACTCCCGTTCCGAAAAAAGAAAAAGGGGACTAAGTTCGTCCCTCTCCCACATCCATGAATGCAGGCTGAAGTCGAGTCAGAGTCAGTCAACCACCCAAACTAGTTTGGTAGCGCGTTCCGCGGGAGAGCGCGCATGATCGTGCGCATGATTCCTAAAATAACATTTAATTAAATAACGAAAATACATGTACCTAATTCTCAATAAAATTACAACTTCATCGGAAACAGTGATACATTTTTTTTTATTTCAATTTCAAAACTAATCTTCTTGGTATAGTTACCAAAAGTTTTTATTGTTTTTTTTTTTTAAGAAAAGGCTGAATGAAAATCTGCAGTTAATGCACCGAAAAATTTTTTTATAGTGTCAACTGTACGTGAGCGTTGGTGTTTAATTAGAAGGTAGGATTAAATTACCTTCGAAGTTGTGTGACAAGTTGCGAGAATGAGAGGCGTTGACCGATGTTTCCATGCGATCTAGTGACATTGTCATTTATTTACATTAGTACCCAGTTTGGGTACATTTCGGTATCCAGTTTATACAAACGTCTAATTAGTAGAAAAAAATCCGGCATGCTCGTTTGCCGCCCTCTCATATAAAAAAAAATCAATGTAAAAACAAAATGCCTATCTTTTTCTTATCTTATTTGTATTTTTTTATTTTATAAATAAATAAAATTGAGATAGGCATTTTGTTTTTACATATGTATTATATGACCGATTGGTGTAGTGAATACTGAAACTGTCAGCGAAACCAATGGCTGCGGGTTCGAATCCCGCCAGGGGTAAATGAATAGTGAATAGGTATACCTACCTACGAACATTTATTCCCGAGTCATGGATGTTTATATAAATATTTATGTATATTTATTCGTTATATAAGTAGTATCCATAGTAAAAGCTTTACTTAGTTTGGGATTAGATGATTGGTGTAAGTGTCCGAAATATAAATTAATAATTAGGTAATTTAAAAAGTAGGTAGGAAGCAAAGGTACTTAATTAACTTTTTCCAATCACCATCCATGTAATATTTTTTGTGTTGTTCTGTTTTTTGAGTAGGTAACTAAATTTTAATAATATAACAACAATTTCCAACCTTCTACATTCCATGCAAAATTATTAGAGTCAGTACCTACATCTACTCCCCTCTGTAATTAGAGCCAACCTTGCTCGGTACTTATTTGAAAAAGCACCTATTATTAATTTTTTAACCCTCATTAAAAACAAGGCGATGGAATCGTGATCGTAGAGCGCTTACGCTCTACGAAATTCTACATATTACTTTATACTAAATACTACATACAAAGTACAACATATGCAAAGTGAATAACAATTTTAATGAATCTTTATACAGGATAGGTACTTACATAATTCTAAAAGATTAAATAGAACATTAACGAAAATTTAAATATTTAAATTCCAAAAAAACTCGACAGCATATTATACGGTCGCCATATTGGATTTTTTAACATAATTAACGTATCCTATAACATTCCGGGTATCAAGACGAATCTAACGACACCATGCACTTCGAGATCGGTAAAGTCTTGTAGGCTACAGGTTGCGCCAAAGGAACGGTATGTCTTAATCCAGGGTATATTCTACCTCGGTTCGGCGGCGGGCATCGCGCTGGCGTGGCTGCGGACGAATACCGAGATGGTACCCGCCCGGCCACGCCGCACAGGCGCGCCCGAAGGAACACCCAGGAGTTTTTAGTCGGTAGGCCGGCACCTTCTGTGCCGGAGTCCGACATAATCCGCCCCCCTCGGCGGATAAGCATGAGCGTTTCTCCTGGTAAAAAAAAAAAAAAAAAAAAAAAAAAAGGGTATATTCTACCTATATACCAAATTTCATCCACATCCGTACATCCGGTTCACAAACAAACATCCGAACTTTCGTATTTATAATATTAGTTAGATAAGGTAATCTAAGGCCCGTATTAATAAATCGTTCTTGAGATTGAGATCGCGTCTCAGTCTCAAGACCATTTTTTCTGATGCAGCAGATTCTCAAGTGTCAACTTGAGGTCATGTCTATTTTGAGAACGGTTTATTAATACGGGCCTAAGAATATTGATTGAGATTGTTATCGCAAAGACCTAGGTAGGTAAATTTTTTAGGGTATAAATCCTCCCCTTATAGCTAAAAACGGCTGCACCACTTGAGAAACCTCTATCCAACTGTGGTTGTGTATGAGATTGTAATACCAACTTTAGCTTTGGATTTATCTGTACTCATCATTGGTACCAACACCTGTAAAAGTACCTAGTACTTACGTACAAACTTATGATATCAGATACAGTTTAAAAAAACTTGTCTGCGGCCGCAGACATGTTATAAAAACTAATAGGCCGAATACAAAAAACCTAGCGTAAGTTGCGTACGTACAATCTGCTGGTTCAGTTATATCTTATTGTTTATTTTTGCGTCTGTGATGGATGACAGAAATGTAAAAATATGGTACTTAAATAGTGCCAAATAGTGCGTAAGGGAAAAAAATTGTGCCATTGCAGTTTAAGACCTTGGCGTGACACGATCATTTAATCCCGAGAATGTTTATATAAATATTTGTGTATGGTTATCCATTATCTAGTATCCATAGCACTAGATTTGCTTAGTTTGGGACTTTTTATTTAATTATATATTTTTTTTCTTTGTTGCTAAAGTCTACTTGGTCGCATAATATGACAGTTGGCAATGAAGTTCATTGTATTAAGGGTGCACACGGAGCAATATTGGCACTTGTATATTGCGCTACTTACCTATTTTTTCTATCGTGCAGCAGTTAAGTTAAATACTTATTATTTAAATACGTAGGTATCTCCAACCGTAATAGGTGACTCAAAACGGACGGACAAAATTTTTTTTTTTTTTTTTTTTTATTTAGCGGCTTTGGCAACAGAGCCATTAGCCGAAACCATGGCACTAAATGGAACTCATAAAACTAAAACCAACTTATCTAAAAAAAAACAAAACAAAATTCTTTCCAGAAAACAAATGAGAGAGAAAAAAAGAAAACTATGCCTAAATTGCCTACTATATATACAGTTTACTAAAAGTACTGGTAACAAAATTATAAATTATATTATACAACTCAGGGTGTTTGAGCAGCTCTTGCAAAGAGCATGGTATGTTCCTAATACAAAATTTTATTTACGTTGCCGGGGTTCCATTTTGACGGAACGCCAAAAAGATCCATAACGTCCTTCACCGGCGACAGCGGGTCAATGACCGCATTATTATGCAGCTGTAACTAGCCATATTATAGGTAAATATTAGCCATATAGGTTGTATGGTAGAAATTCGTTTATTAACGATAAGACCGTCTGGGTGTACAAATCTGAAGTTATATTTGTCAAGTGTTTTCTTACATTTTTGTGCAATTTGGTTTTATAATTAAATCCCAATGAGGTTTTGAATTTAGTAAATGAAAACAGGAAACTGTTGGGAGTAATTGAGAATAGAAGAGGGAAAATCCTGGGACACCTTATACGACACGATGATTTTATCAAAACCATAATAGGAGGAAGAATAGAGGGGAAAAGAAAAAGAGGAAGACCGAGAATAAGCTACATGCAGCAGATAAAAGAGAAGTTGAACGTCGTGTCGTATCAGGAGGTCAAGAGGAAGGCGGAGAGCAGAGATATGGAAAAAACTCCACCGATAAGAGCAGGGCTTTTAAATAAATAACTAACTCACTAATTAAATCCATCGATCCAACTGTATGTATTTGAAGACCTTTATTTGGGGGACTGGCTATCTTATCTCAAACAGCGGAACACTGTTATTGACATTGTAGAAGACAAAGGTTGAACAACGTTTTTGTTTCAACGCCCCATTCATAAATTAGGACCTACAGTGTCTTTCAGAGAAAGTTTAAGGAAGGCAACGTCATGCATTTATGAGAATTTGTTATAATAATTCAAAAAAAAAATATAACCTGATTCAATAATAAACATAGTGATAGGCACAATGAAGGCACAAGAACCAGATATTTATCCTTCAATCCTATACGCTTTTACAATAAGGTTCCTGCTGATATCCAAAAAATGGTCTTTGATAAATATAAGACACATCCTCAGGGGTTCAGTTGTCCAAATTTCTCAAAATTCAAGTTGTCAATATTTTAATTTCTATTTTATTGTAATTTTTTGTTCTCCTAATAATTGTTTATATTATGGTCAAATTTACTAATTGTAATGTTTAGCCCTCCCATTACTAATAAACCTATCCTCCCGCCCCTCACCTCGGGGAGAAGGAAAAAAAAAATCACGCAAATTCCAAATTAATTAGTATAAAATATCCCACTTTACCGATAAAAACGCATAGAACTAGCCGCTCGGTTGTCAAGTTATTTCTATAATTTGTATTAATACAATAAAATAAAAAAGATTAACGAACGCCTGCTAGCTTCAAAAAGTATTTTCAAGTGTGAATTTTACCAATGAAAATAAAACGTTGATTTCATTTAAAAGATTTCAACTGTGTAAATTCTTCATTGGTCCATTCCCCACATGACGGTCACTTTGGCCCTTAAACCGTTCTCAAAATTGAGATGGGGTCATCTCAATCTTGAGAATCTGTTGCATATTAAAATAGGATCATAAAAATAATATTGAGACTCAGACGCAATCTCAAGATGGATTTATTAATACGGCCCTTAGCAACGATTCCTTGGTCCGTCCTATGCCTTCAAAAAAAGTTGACGGACGACTTTATCTTTTTTAATTTATTTCCTTACCTGTCCTTTCGCGGCATTGCGAGCATGACGTCATATTATCATCCCAAGCCGCGATTGCAAAACTGACCTGGATTTTAACCACAGGGATATCACGATAGGCCGTTATTAATTGAACTAATTTATCCTAGCTTGATAAACTGGGAGGCCCATTAGAGTTAGAGGATGATTCATTAATGACTACATGACCCATAAAATTACGAAATCGGTCCTAATAGTAGATTTTTTTAAAAGCTGTGTTCGGGATGTATCTAGATAAGTTGTCCGTTCCAAAATTTGCAAACAATTTTTCAACCACTTGCTCGTATCTGATTGAGCTGAAATTTGGCATATTTATGTCAGTTCGGTGACAATGCAATATTATGGTACCATCGAGCTGATATGATGATGGAGCCGGGATGTAGGGACTGGAACTCCGTAATGGCAAATGGCAAGATAGTTGAATTTGGGCTGGTTTCTTTTGTTACCATGAACACTTTCCATTACACATGATGACGAGGGTCTGAAGATGGAGCTAGAAGATTGTCATTGGAATTTCTTGTTGGATTTCATGTTACTCGTCTTTACATACATACATACATAATATCAAGCCTGTTTCCCGTAGGGGTAGGCAGAGACCACAGACTTCCACTAGCTACGATCCTGGCATAACTCTTCTGCTTCCTTCACTCTCATAAGGTTGTTCATGCATGCTCGTCGGTTTAGGGTTCTCTTGACTTGGCCTTTCTTTAAGACGTTCCCGATTTGATCATGGTACGTTCGCCGTGGTCTTCCGCTACCAACACTACCATCCACATTGACTTTGTATATCTCTTTCGTAAGTCTTCCATCATTCATCCTCTCCACATGTCCAAACCATCTCAGCATACCTTTTTCAATCTTTGTCACTACGTCTTCATTCACATTGCTTAACTCCCTAATTACACTATTCCTGATTCTATCTTTCAAAGTCACCCCATTCATACTTCTCAATGATCTCATTTCCACTGCATTTATTCTACTTTCATTCTTCTTTTGCCATACCCAGCATTCACTCCCGTAAGTCAGTGTTGGAACCAGCACCCCGCCATGAACAGCCCAGACGAGCTTTTTCGGACACATTCTGGCTCTCCATAAAGGCATGCAGTGTACCATTTACCTGATTTCAGACATTCACTCTTCTTTCGATGTCCTTGTCACACTTACCATCCCCCTTGTAAACAGTGAAATATTTTAGTGTAGAAATTAAATTATTTGTAATTAGTTATACAGACTGACTGACATTCTTATTGCCTAACTTCAATGAACCTCATTTCCAGCTCCTTCATCATTGGTCAAATTTGACAAATACTAATATAGACATGAAAAAAAAATCAAAAATATTTTATTCAAATCAAAATTAGTCTGTGTTTCCAATCGCATATAACCCGCAGCTCTTTAAAGTCAGGTTAAATAGGCATCTTCTGGGAAAGCTCGTTCCATCTCGACATTAGTCCAGATTAAGGTCAAGAGCGATCCCATTCTAATAAAAAAAAAAAAAAAAAAAAATTCAATGTAGGATACAAAAATATCACTTATTGAAAGTCAACATGTTATTATTTTAAACTACATCGCTTCACAAGGTGTTATGGTTAGGGAGAAGAGCGACAAGCAACTCCGCAACAACACATCTCTTCAATTGGTTTCCATCTTTACAATAAAATTACATTTTATATTACATATGACAAAACAAAAGCAATTAACATAACGACCGGGCGAACACCAGTGGGCGGAGTGTAAGTTTTGTGTCGACTTAACTTTACTACCGCGTTCACGTTTACGTGAAAGATGGAGAAAGTTTGTATGGAGAAATGTGCAGCGCCTCTAGCGGATAGTTTGCAAAACGATTTTTTTCATAGGGACTTCTTTCGTAAACGCGAACGCGATGGTAAAGTTAAAAACGAGACAAAACTTACACTTCGCACACAGACCTCCTTATCGCCTAAATATTCATCTATCCTGTAATAACTCTTCTTACACAGAGTTTCATTAATGTGGCGTTTAAATTTCTGCTCTGTTAAACTCAATACATGTCTGGTATTTTATTGTAAAAGCGTATGCTGTGTCCCACTAAGGATGTGCTAACCTTGCTAAGTCTAAATTGTGGAATTTCAATTTATTTTTGTTTGTACCTTGTATGTACCTTGTCAGGCATGGCAATATGGAGGAAAGGGCGGGAGGAATGTTATTAATGTCCCGTTTTAAGTACCAATATTTATATGTTATTAATGAAACGACATAACAAAATCATTAAGACAAACTACGACTACTGTCATTTTGGCTACGTTATTCGACGTCGTTCTGACTTACGCTGGGGTCTTGGTCGACTTGACAGCTATGGTGGGGGTTATCGCAATATCGTGTAAAAGAAAATGTATTCGTATCTAGATATGTGTATATGTCGTTTTTACTATATGTATGTATGTGTATTTATCTATATTATATATAAGTATAATATGTATCCGCGTATATATTATTATGTGTCTGTTTTATGATTGGATTATAAGTATTATATAAGTATGTGTACTGTATGTATATTCGTGTATGTAATAGAAAAAAGGCTGACTTACTATTATAAGTATATAATTCAGTGGATAACTGTTTTTTGTTTGTAAACGCTTTATTGTACAAAAAGGCAATACATTAATGTTATTGGCTTCCTGAATAATATAGTTTTAAGAATCATGATTATAGATTGTATAAAGCTGTTGTTATCCCTAAAACAATAAAATATAATAAAATAAAATAAGACATTATGTATGTTGCAAGTACAAAAAATAATATTAAATTAAAGTGTTTTGGCGGTAAATTATCAACGCCCTTGAAAATATAGCAACCGAACAGCCAAGGCATGGAACTCCCTTCCGGCGGCGAATGAATCTTCAAGAGCAGAGTGAATAGGCATTTACTGGGATCGCGTGCTACATCTTCGACCACACCATCACTTCCCATGGTGAGATTGTGGTCAAACGTAAATCCAGTCAATCATAAAAAAAAAATATAGTTTGTTTGACATTGAACATAGCCTTGAGTTTCGAAGGTAACTTATACATGAAGATGGGTTCAGCTTCCAGCTAATTCTCACGGCGTTTAGTACAAATTATCGCCAACATTAACTCTTATTAGTGTTCTTTTGTTATAGCGCTCTGTTTTGATTGCTGTAGACATTGAGATGTTCGGTACAGTCGACCACAGGAATAATCATAACACTATCAGTGTACGCCGGTTGCGAAACCCACGAGAATATGGTTTTCGAATATGTAAAAATCATAATTAGGTATAAATGCACATAACACAGCGCAATCTAGATCCACACTAAGCAACTAGGCTTGTATTATGGATACCCAGTAGTCGGGGTTTTAACGACTATACCAACGGTTGTCATAAAGACATATCATCCAGGTAGATAGATAATAGCATCGGTTTCCGGGTCAGTACGCTTCCACTTTCGATCTCATCTTCACTTAACATCAGGTGTGATTGAGGTCAAGTACCAACCCGTTGTGTATAAAAAAAAGAAGAAAAACACACAACAAACATTCTTTTTCGTTGACGCTTAAAAAACGTAACGGTGCAGTCGTCGTGCGGCCTATTGTACTCCTCAATAACAAGTATAGGAACGTGTCGCATATCATGACATGACATGTCATTTAGTCGCTAGCAATAACTATTTGGATAGAGTAGGTAGAGCGACGAGAGAGCTAAAACGTGAAGTTTGGGGACTAAGAAATACTAAGAAACATTTAGTTGCTAACGTTTGGATTTAGGAGTTATTTGGTTTTATTGAAATTAAAATGTGTAAGTACCAGTCAATTTTATTTTTAACCGATTTCAAAAGGAGGAGGTTCTCAATTCGGCCGTTTCTATTTTTTATATCTAGAGATTTGGTGGTGGATTCGGGTGATACTTTTTGTTCTCAAGAACAGCACCCGTAGCATGGCATCGTTTGACGCGCGCTTTAACTTAAATTACTAGTAATTTAACAGAATTTCTTTCTAATAAAATGTTTCCCATTACACGTCTGTTGGGGTAGACAGTCTGTGTCATAAATCCTTTGTCTCGTGCACCATATGTAAAGAAATAAAAACACACGTGGCGCAGGAATGTTAAACCTAATATACACTGTAGTTTCATAAACCTATTCGTTTATCAGCAGTTTGCCAAACAATCCTCTATAACCCTGACTAAAATAGAATACACAATAGTTTCACAAGCGTTTAATAATTTTCGTAAGGAAGCATTTTGTGTATCATTCCGACGAAGGGATAGATTACAGTTCATTGCGAATTCATAAGGTCCCATGGACTTATAGTGTATACTTCGTATAGACATTGAAATACAGAATGTTAATACAAGATATAAAAATAAACTTGCTGTCCATAGCAGTAGCTTACACAAAGTCACTAAGTCATTCAAGGGACAATGTATACGCTTTTACAATAAGGTTCCGGTAGACATTCAAAATTTGCCTTTAAATATTATTATTTTTTTTTTTATGGTTAACTGGATACGCATTTGAATTTAAAACAACCATTAAACAGAAACTATGTGCCAAACGCTATAAACATGAACCGCTCAGCATTATCCAATATATTTTATTCTTATTTTTCTTTGTCGAATCATAAATTTTACAAGTATTTCAAATTGTATTTGTATTGACTTATTTAAAAACAGCAACCCCGGAGTTTCTTGCTTGTTCTTCTCTGGGGAGACTGCCTAGTGAATGAGCGATAACTGTATGTCATGACGATTTCAAATGTTATTCTTATAACTTACGAAATAAAAACATTTATGATTTTTTTTTTATTAATAATCAAAATGGCACAACTTCATTGGCGTTAAACGAGAGTTTGGTACCAAAGGGAAGACGAGTCACACACCGACTTCGTCGCGAACTGTCGTATCAAATGCTGATTTATTTAAAAAGTACAACTAATATAATTTTTTAAATTTTGGGAGCTGGGCGCATATTCATAGTTTTCAATAATTATAATCGTGTTCCTTGTTCAGTGAATTAAGACAGTGAAAGCATCTACTAGATTCAGCGGAGCATGACGGACCGGTCGACTAATATCCCTGATGGAGCGTGACGATTAGCCTTAGAGCGACTTTGTACTTACCTCATTGACCTATTACAAAATGGATAGGGGATTTCATATATTTGCTTGCCCTAGTTGGGAGTCGAACCGATCAAACGTGAAAAAAAATCTTGTATTTTCCTGATATATTAAAAGAGTTCGTCCTTTTTGGAACTCGGTTCAATAGTACCTAGATTGTATCCATAAGGGAGCAAAATATACTTTGCCCTCGAGTGATACACTCTACTTTTCATCACCCTCTATGAGAAAATAAACGGCGTCTCTTATTTTATTGTAATATTATTATTTAATAAAACATAGAGTAACAACTAAATTGAAATTGAATAGTATCTAATAATAAAACAACATAACATAATAAAAGAATATGTGTCCAGTTTTACGTCGTTATTAGAACTGACTGTTGATTTTAGCATTGAGTAAGTACTCCAAAGAGTGGAAGGTTGTTTAGTTTTGGCTAAGTACTGGAAGTAGACCAAAAACACAGATTCTGAAAAATTCTTGGCGCCTCTTGCATTTCTCCATTCAATAAAATTACCATAAGCATTCAAATATTTCTCCCGGGATTTTGCAGGATTATCCATCACATTTCTTGCGTCAGTTCTAATACTTTCAGGAGTCAATTCTATACTTTCACTGTCACTTGAAGAACTCATTTTTCTAAACAAAACCATGTATTTCTAACAATCCGTTAAAATTTACGAAAACGTGGGCTGTAGTTCGCGCGTTTTTAATTTGATTTCTTTTTTTTATTCAGCCGCCGGCGCAACTATGGGCCGTCGTACCAGCCAGTCTTTATTCAAACAATATTTGCGTTCGATTTCTTTGGCGCTGAACACTAAGATGTTCGAAATTCAAAAAGTGTGCGGCAAAGATAATTGCGGCGCACTTATAAAGAGGATTAAAAACTCATTACTGCCCGCTAAAAGTTTCTTATAGAAAACACCCCTTTGGGTGCACTTAAAGGCGAACCAAGTCGTCCTTTTCGAGTAGATGGGATGAAAAATTATATATTATTCATTGTTATTCGACTGCTCCAGGAAAGAGGGTAATGTTTTTCGGATGTAGGTATGTATGTAGGTATATATTTCTATGTTACCTCTTGCAGCCTCAACGGCTACAGGGTAAAGTGCAAGGTGTCGTTTATTCGTCATGCATGACCCTTCAGGGTCACAGAATATATTTTTTAGTTAAAAAGTCAAGATGGCGCCTCTTTTGGTATCGATGATGCACTCCGGAGATTGTGATTGGCGGTTCAATTTACGTCTCTGTCGATCTCTTTTTAAACCCCGATGAACGCCCGGTGTATGTGTAAGGGCGTGTGCGTGCATGTGTGTGCGTGTGCGTGTTTGAGTGAAAAGCTTTTTATTATACCAATAATAAAAAAATGCCACGGCTAATTGTAGAAATTAGTTATATTTTAATCCCCATAGCGGTGTTCGTCTTTTTCTACTACGAGAACACAAAAAGGGGCGACATGATAGAAAGAAAGCCGTCCGCTGGAATGTTTGAAAGCAGGCGCCATTTTGTATTTTGGGTTTTTACCAATAAATAAATGTACGCTCTGGGGATTAAGACGAACCGTTGCACATCAAAATTGGTCAAGTTGCATGAGATGACATACACATAGATATGCATATATGAGGTGAAATAAATATGCAGAGGTACGTGAGTTGACATAGATATGCATACATGAAGTGACATAATTGGTTGGTGGTAGGGCATTTTAAATGTCCTCCTGGCTAGCTACCACCATCTTATCTAAATCTGCCGCCAAGCAGCAATGTTAATAGCATTGTTGTGTTCCGGTTGTCAGAGATAAGATGAGGGAGTCCCCCAAATGTGTTGGGGTTTCCGGGTCAGTATGTTTCCACCTTCGAACTCATCTTCACTTAACATCAGGTGTGATTGAGGTCAAGTACCAACCCGTTGTGCATAAAAAAAATATACATACATGAGGTGACATATAGATATGCATACATGAGGTGACAAATTAGATACGCATAAGTACATCCGAAATAAAATGTACAATAAAGTGTTTACTGTTTACAGACAAAAATTACTTTCATTCCTGGGACAAAAAGATCATAGTACTTCGTATCTTTAAGCACTAGGTAGCAGACTACTTGTAATGTCAAGGCAGTTTTCTAATTACATAATTACCTATTGTCTGTTGCTCCCACGCGCTTGCCCGATGACTATCTTAGATGTGATAGTGTCTCTGTTTGCAGGTGGCATTATGCGAGAAAGCCTGCGACGGCTCGCGTCTGACGACGGCATGGAGCGTCGCACTATCGGATCCACACGACGTGTCAGGGTTGAGCTGATGGATGGAGAGCATATCAACATAGATATTGATGTAAGTGTAACCTCTAAATGGTAAAACAAAGTCATTATGTTGTCTGTTTATGTGCTTAGTTCGCTTCTTATTTTTGAGGATGGCAACCAGTCAACCTCACTGTCGAGGGACATTACTGCCAGTTTCGAGTGAAAAATTTTATTTCTCTTATTTCTTCAGTTTATAAGTCAGTCTCAGTCAAAACAAGTAATTCGTCGTATATTTGGCGTATACAGAGTTTAGTCACGGTCAAGTCATTTTTCAGTAAAGTGGCAGAATGCTTTGCAGAATTCTTGTGGGAACCCGAAAGCTCCGTTACGCACTTTAATTTACACTTCCTTTCATTTGTACACCAACACTAACGTTTGCTGCACAATATTCTGCCATTATTAACCTTCAAAAGTTAGAATGCACAAACTATAAGAATTATAAAGAAAAATGCAACTTCACTCGCCGAATTCAGCCAAAAAAAAAACATGTGCTTAGTTATACGTTAGTACTATTATCTATTCTGTGGTTATACCCACTTTTGATGCGGTTTTTTTTTAATTTATGTTAAGTTTTTACTATCATAGAGCCCGTGTGCAATTGTGACCTTTAAGGGTGATGGTTTGGTCGTTCTGGGATTCATTATGCAGTTATATGGCGAACCTCTTAGAGAATATCCTCCGCAAGGTTTGTTAGTTTACAACGGATGAGATATTTTAGTATAAGGAAAAAATAGGGCATATTAGGTAAGTGAAATAGAAGTTTTTTTTTAAAACGTTTATTCTGAGTTTCTTTTAGAGTTACATATTTCACACACTTCTACCAAACTATAAATAGTTTATGGGCAGAAAATATACTCCATTGATCTTAATATTCTTACAATGTGACTGTGACACATTATTTAAACTTTTGTGAATTTGACAGTATTACGAGTATGCATGGTAAATGTAACATAAACATTATGTTATTTATTAGTTTTTTTTTTTTAGTTTTTTTTTCTCCTCTAGGAGAAGGCAAAGGGATCTAGCCCATAACAGCCATGTCTTATTTATCTTATTTCTTCAGTTTGTAAGTCAGTCTCAGTCAAAACAAGTAATTCGTCGTATACTTGGCGTATACAGAGTCTAGTCACGGTCAAGTCATTCTTCAGTAAAGAAGCAGAATGCTTTACAAAAGATTTTGGCGGCTTCTTGTGGGAACCCGAAAGCTCCGTTACGCACTTTAATTTACACTTCCCTTCACTTGTACACCATCACTAACGTTTGCTGCACAATATTCTGCCATTATAAAAAAAAAAAAAAAAAAAAATATTAAAAAAAAAAAAAAAATTAAAAAAAATTATGCTTCAAAAGTCAGAATGCACAAATTATAAGAATTATAAAAAAAAATGCTACTTAACTCGCCGAGTTCCCACCAAAAAGCCCTATATATTAGTTATTGGTATAGGTTGTTTATTTTTTTTTATCAAAACCATCATTGGCGCACGCGACTGCCCGAGATTGATATGCGACTGGCGGAATTCGGTGGGTTCCTATCATGCGACACTCATTATTTCCTCCAAGTTTTTTTGATTTATTTAATTTAATGATGTAATTATGTGAAAGGCTACATACACGACCGTCAAATGCCACAACGTTATATTAGGTCCTTACCTATGAAATTGGCGTTTTGTATGAAGAATTTCATTAAGACTGTTTTCTCCATACAAACATTTTTGATTTTTTTTTGTGGGAACGGCAAATCCAAATTTAGCTAAACTTTGTGTGTATTATAGGATAACATTAAGTTAAGTATAGGCAGTGTTAATTTTTAAAAGTAACCGCTTTATAAAAGTTTCGGCGCATCTAAGAAATGATTATGGGAAGCACATGAAAAGAGCTCTGTTCAAATTTTTTTTACTATGTTATTTAGGCCAGAAATTAAAAAATATTTCATGTGAAACCATTGAAACAATATTCCATTTTCCAAATAAAAAACAAATTTGGATATAGCTTTGAAAATCGCAGGAATTGGTACATATGATTAACGAAGAAAAAAAACTCCAATTTCATAGGTAAAGGCTCAATATTATATTTTATGGTTTTGAAGAAAAAAAAAAAATTACCTAAGCCTATACCATCTGTTTCACTTACCTAATATGCCCTATTTTTTCCCTTACGGTAAAAAAAACTCATTCGATACATTAGGTATTACTGCGTATGGATCGGGTCGTTCAAACAATCAAAATAGTACCGCTTCATTGGTATTAAAACCATCCGAACGTCAACATCCAATGACACCACCGTTCATTCAATGATGGTTTTGAAAAAAAAAAACTACGCCAATAACTTCAATTTCACTTACCTACTTAATATGCCCTATTTTTTCCCTTACAAACTTCAAGCATTTATTTCAACGTAAGATACATGATATCATTTGTTGAATGTCAATTTAAATCTATTGGAAATAAAAATAGGGCTAAGCATTTATCTGTCAGTCGGTATGTCCAAGCTACTACCGCTTCGGAAAGGGAATCATCTGTGGGAAAAGAAGCGGCGCAAGGAACCCACAGGATCATTTTCCTGTTTTTTATATATATAAAAGTATACAACTAATACAATTTTATAATTTTTGGGAGCTGGGCGAAGTATACCAAGCGTTTTTGTCATTCAGGTAGTCACTGATTTTGTAATAACCTTTTTTTGTTAATGTTGTTTTGACATGGTTTTTCATTTAGATTAATGATATTCTCAGGTATAAGGTTATAAAAAAAGGTAAGATACATGATATCATTTGTTGAATGTCAATTTAAATCTATTGGAAATAAAAAAGGTTTATTGCATTTATCTCTCAGTCGGTATGTCCAAGCTACTACCGCTTCGGAAAGGGAAATCATCTGTGGGAAAAGAAGCGGCTCAAGAAACCCACAGGATCATTTTTCTTTCCTTTTCTCGTGATTCATTCAAAGTCAACAAAAACTTACGGTAAAAAACTCAGTATAGAGACCCATGTGGAAGAGGTCGCGTGCGTAGAGCTAATCATAGAGTAATATAATATTTATACCGTCTTATTCATAAAAATTTACAAACGCTTTATAAGCCTGTTTTAGTTAAAGTGTGATTTGTCTCTGTCCTTCATAAGGTAATGTTGTAATGAAAGAAAGTGACAAAACATACTTTAACTAAAACATTCTTATAAAGCGTTTGTAAATTTTTATGAATAAGAGGGTTAGAATATAGCGTTTATAGACATGCGTTGCGGTGCGTTTATACATATGCTTAGTTAACGAAGAGCAAGATTTTCAGGCACAGGTATCCTTATACATAAAAGGAAATCTTAACAATACGTTGCATGTGATTCCTAAAGAAAGAAATAAACATTTTTTCATTTTTTTTTTTCATAGAATGATTTAATTTTTAGACAGTTGTGACCGTGTACGTAAATATATACAGGGTGAATTGGAATTCGTGTAATACCCGTTAACCCGGTGATGCCACTCTTGATTTCGAACAACTTTCCCCAAAGAACCATAGTCTAGTTCGATGAAAAAATTATCGATTGCCCATACACCACCATGTATTTTTGTGTACACCATGTATTCCACCTTTAGTATGGAACTGCAACAATTTTCGACTTAATTCGGCTCTGGTTCCTAGTGGAAAGTTGTTCGTAAATAGGAAATATACGAATTCACCCTGTATATAAACATCCGTGGCTCGGGGATAATGTTTATTTATTTATTTTAACACTTTATTGTACACTAGACTTACTTTAGTAACTTATTAGTAATCTGTGACTAGACACACAAGAAATGGACATTAACAAACATATAAGAAAAATGTACAAAGGGCGAACTTATCTCTATAAGAGATCTCTTCCAGCAAACCCGTGAGAGCGAAATTTGATGCAAAAGGTAGACATAAAGTGTACACGAAACAGAAGAAACAAAAAATTTTAAAAATATCATACAATAGAATAAAACCAAAATAATATATTAAACGAAAAAATTACCCACCATGAATACACAAATACATACATACAATCATTATATATTAATATAACAGATGTGAAAGAAGTTTTCAGTTTTATAGCTTTTTTATATCGGTTAGAGAATGAAATATATGTATCTCAATTGACGACCGATTGGTGTAGTGGATAGTGACCCTATCAGCGACACCAACGGTTGCGAGTTCGAATCCCGCGAGGGGTAAATGTTTGTGTGATGAACACGATCATTTATTCCCGAGTCTTGGATGTTTATATAAATATTTATGTATGTTTATCCGTTATCTAGTATCCATAGCACAAGCTTTGCTTAGTTTGGGACTAGATGATTGGTGTAAGTGTCCGAAATATTTATTTATTTATTTATTTATATATAATATACTATTATACATATATACTATACATAAACTATACATAAACTATACACATCATACTAAAATTCCTATAAGAAACTTATAACCTGTACAACAAGATGAAAAGCTAAATTTAAATATTGTTACGAAATGTTTGTACCTATTCATCACATAAACATTTACCCCTTGCGGGATTCGAACCCGCAACCGTTGGTTTCGAGGGCAGGGTCACTACCCACTACACCAATCTTTTTGTTTTTATGCGCAACGGGTTACACCTGATGTTAAGTCAAGATGAGGCCGAAGGTGTTAGAGTACTGGACCCGGAAACCCCTTCTTATTTGACGACCTGTTTGGTGTAGTGGTTAACAAATCTGACCACTATACCAAAAGGGTTGCGGGTTCGAATCCCGCTAGGGGCATATTGTTTGTGTGATGAATACGGACATTGTGTACCCGAGTTATGGACGTTTTCATTTAAAATAAGTATTTATTTACAAAAAAAATATATTTATATAGTATATCAACCATCTGGTATCCACAACACAAGCCTATAGTTGCTTACTGTGGAACTTGATGGCGCTGTATGTATGTCTAAGGATATTTATTTATTATTTATTTATTTGGGGGACTGCGTGCATCTTAATTCTTCGTAATTTACCTAGTTCTTACTATTAATATTTATGGCACAGATTTTTACTATAAAAACATTGTATTATCTTCCAACAACACTCAATAAACATGGACTTTACGACCATCCCGACGGACGATAGCAGAAATAATAGCTTGAAATAGCTGCGCTTGCGCAACTCACTTATAAAACTATATTATCTTTGGCATTATCTCTAGTTATTGCAGTGCTGTATCACGTTTTACGGCTTGATTTTATATACTCCTGAGCTTTTGGCAATGGATTCATTCGCGTGTAATGAAAGACCCATTGCACAGTAGAGAAGATGCTAATAAACTTAGATTCGGCATCAGTTTCTGTGTATCATATAAATGTATGGTCATCAGCACTGAACGAGTTTTCAAAATTTCAGCTCCTTAAGTAAACAGGTAATGGTGTAAATTGACTTGTAAATTTTGAAATTTTGAATGGACATTTACGTACCTAAATAGTTACATACATACGAAGCAAGGTAAACATGATAAAGGTCTCGGGAAATTGGATGCAGGCTTCTTCCAACTGGTTGTTGGGTTTTTATTTGACGACCTGTTTGGTGTAGTGGTTGACAACTCTGACCACTACTGGTCTCTCTGACTGGTGGTAGGGCATATTAAATGTCTGCCTGGCTAGCTACCACCATCTTATCTAAATCTGCCGCCAAGCAGCAATGTTAATAGCATCGTTGTGTTCCGGTTGTCAGAGATATGATAGCCAGTCCTCCAAATGTGTTGGGGTTTCCGGGTCAGTACGCTTCCACCTTCGACCTCATCTTCACTTAACATCAGGTGTGATTGAGGTCAAGTATCAACCCGTTGTGCATAAAAAAAAAACAAAAAAAGTCCAATTCCTAAAATAGGCAAACCTGAGCAACGAATTGTAGGTTAGTGACGATCACAATCGGCAACGGTGGCAGTGATACAGGTCTCCGACGACTTGAGTAGTACGTATTCGAGAGTTCTGGACCAGCCCCGGGCCCTCCCCCTAAAAAAAGGTCACCACGGTGTGTTCCCCCTTTCACGGTCTCATTGGCGGCTTTAATTGGGTCGTTATTGACGGATTTGCCAGTTAACTTTGTTTGCTAATTATAATGGATAGTAAAAAATTGTCCTTATCTAACCTAATAATAGGTTCACACATAAATCAAGTGGACGATAACTCCTCGGCTTTTGGCGCTTTTGTGTACCTACAACTGATACAAGTCTGAACTTGTTCATGGTAAGCATAGCGATTACAGCAGGTGTATGTTTTTAATATGGAAAAAAATTAAATTTATTGTCAGCAATGAAACTGCCTTTCCATTATTCTTTTATTTAGTTTTCTAATTTATGATCAATTTATATTTATGGCAGTAGTCGACAAAAAACATGCACCTTTTACGGTGAATAGAAACTTCGTAATTTAAGTTATTTCATTATAGTATACCATTTTTTCCTAGTAAGATTTGGAAACAGGTGAGACTTTTTTGCTCGTCACGTTGGAATGTGTACGCCTTTAGATGAAATGATAACGATCACCCACTGTCAAATTTATTTATGTTAGTTATTCTTTAGATCGCCATCTGCGGCATACGCAGTATTTTTTCTTAATTTTTTAATTCGATTCAATAATAAATATGTAGGGTTAATTCTTAATAGCTACTACGTATGTGGTATCACCACTCTACCTGGATAGGGTATTTAAAGCGAGACGGCTTGTACAGCACCACAGTCCAAATTCGATCGCCCGCCTCGCCTCGAGACACAGTCGTACATTTCATAGTGAAAAGTGTTAAACTACGCTTTCTGTCATGTCGGTAAGTTTTTGTCTGTAACTACATTGTTTATGTGTTGTCTACTTTACCTGGACGATCTGTTTCGATGCAATTGCTTGACCTAACCTTCGTTTTCTGCTCGTTTCAGACGTCGATTCCTGACAGTGATTACACCTTTAAGAACTATTACTTTCCTACTGCCGATCTAAGCGACGATGATGAAACTCAAGATCCTCCTGCCTTGAAGGTCAAGCAAAACATTGCTAAGAGAAACATTGATTGTTTCTTTGAGAAGCCCAAGAAAAAGAGGGTCCGACTACAGTCTTCCAATATTGCCCAAGCTAACGGAGAAGGAACTTCATACATTTCATCGAATAATGATGACGGATCCTCAGCGAGTCATCTCATTAAAATAGAAGTGTATGAGATGAAAAAGTTGAAAGATGTTCAACCAATTGATTACTGGAAATATGCAGATGTTCGTGTTAAATATTACGCCTCAGAAGACGACAAGCATTACCGAAATGTAAGAGATTTAATTTACAATATAACAAAACAGGTGGCAACGAAGACCGACTGCACAAAGTACTACATAACAGCGGATAAGAAATAATTCCTGGAATAGCCCGTTTCTTGCGACTCCCAATAGAGCAACGTTATAATTTATGGGTTTCTTCTTAGCACATTAACTGTCGCGACGCAGACTCTACTGAAAAACAGCAATAAATTTTTCGTTCCCCACCGTTTTATACCTGTCTATAAGATACACCTCATATAAGCCACATGCCACCGAGAGATACATTTGTCTAACGCAGGCAGAAGGATGGCACACTTCGAAACTCAATACGATGACCAACTGGTACGACTGTGTCTCGAAGCCGAACAAGACGAAATCGACCGACAACTCTATGAATTCCATGAAGAAAACCTAAATAATCTCCGCCAGTGGGCCAATTACGATTATGGTGGGTATTCAAGACCCTCACCTCCCCCTATACTAACATTTCTGCAGCGGCCAGCGAACCCACTCATGTCATTGGAACAGGAAGAAGAAGTTTATGAAACGTCGTGGGCGTCTGAAAAATTGTTTTCATTATCACCGGGTGTCTATAGTCCAACCCCGCAGATAGATTAGTTAGCTACAATATTGTATTATAATGTTTAATTAGAAAATAAATAAAGTAAAACTGTAATTCTGATGTTTCATTATCTTCACTCTTCTATATCAAAATAGGATAATGTAAATAAAAAACAGATAATTGGTAAAATAAATTTATTTCAAAAAATGGTTTTAAATATTTTATTTATGAATATATCGTTATACAAAGGAATATCGCAAAAATCTCTTAAAAACTCTGACATGCTCATATTCATAAACTTAAAGTACAGATACACTAAACAGTATTCACCACAAACAGAAGTTAAGTGACTTTGAAGAATTTTATTATTGTAAAACCATTTCCGAGTATTTCTTTTCAAAAACGATTTATGGTGGCCGGTAGGCTTTCTACCATATGAATCAAAATATTCACCGATACCATTAGCATTGATATGAATGGCTACCCAATGTGATCCCGATTTTGTATCAGGATCCAAGTTAGAAATAAAGTAAGTGGGTGCTTCTATGTACATTGGTATTCTGTTAGCAGGGAACACGTTAAATTCTAGACTGTGATTTATCTTTTTCATAAATAGTCTAATTTCGTGTGTATCCATTATTGAAATACTTTCTTAAATACATACATTAAGGTAGTTTAACGGATAATGATGAAAAATATTATATGGAAATCTTATATACTATAATAGATACAAAAATGCTGAATACTTAACTATTATAATCTACACTCACATCTCTATTTTTATTAATTTCTATAACATTGTCAAACTCTGCGTACACAATGCAGTTAAGAGTTTTTGCAAGAGCTGATTCAAATTGGACTTCTATTCTAACACACCCATGTTTTATCAAATTCCAGTGGGAACTTGAGTTAGCAGATAGATCAGGAGTTAAATCAAATGCCATTAAGCAGTATCCATTTGCATAGTCCTCAATCGATATGGAATTGCCTTCATTCAAAAAGTGAATACCTGTTCCAGTATATAACGTATGGTAACTACTCGTAAACACACCGCTACGGTATGATGGCATTAGGGTTTTAGAAGGAATTTGTTGCCCATCTACATACAAGCTAAATACATTTATATCATGATTATCGAAGTTAAATGGATTGGTATTGAAAGTACCATTAAAAGCAACATTATCAACAAATCCGATAATACATCTTTTCGGCACCTGACCAAGAAATACATTGTCAATTGTTTTTCCACGGACTCCTGATGGAATAGTTAAAACTTTAACTTCAGCGCGAGTAATTGGATATTTTGCAGTTGTAGTGGTTAAAACTTTTTGATGAGCGAGTAAAACGGATGGATTTATTCTTGCCTTTCGCAATATAAGAGTAGCGCTATCAATTTGAACTTTATATTTTGAATTCACTGATGATGACATTAAATTAAAAGTGTCTTTGTTACGTACTAATTTAACACGTATTTCTACCCCATTTATTAAGAACTTTTCTTGATTAAATAGATCACCGTGCAAATGTCCAATCATTTCAACTGATTTGCCGTCTTTTACCCGTTGATGTCTTTTGTGAAAGCCCTTGTTGTTGTCATCACATGAATCCATCTTTGAAGCTGTATCTTCGTACCACATACCACAAGTCAAGTGTGATTGTTTTGCCGCTGGTCCATAATTAAGTAGAGTCTCAATATAAGCCCGATAAGCATATGTGTTATTAGGAGGTGATACAAGTTTTTGATTTAGATAAACATCTAATTGGTTGAAAAGTGAATGCAACCAATTATTAACAGGTGCTGTCTTCTCATCAGGGGGAGGAGTGGTAGAATCTAGGTTTATAATTTTAGCTTTAACATGAAGGAGGGTGTGTGACAAATCAATGTAGTCATCTCCACTTCCTGGCATAACAAATTCAATTGGTCCTTCATCACTTAGCGATGATATCGGTGTACAATGAATCCATTGCCCACTCTCAATACTTGTCTGTGTTGATGGTATAGCAAAAAGATCTAACTCTGATTTAACACACTCACAAGAATTATTATGAAGAAACGACATAGTTAATTTGAAAATATATCTTTTATATTACTTTTTTTCTTCCTGTCAACTCCTCTTCGCTTAGATGGTTTCAATGAAATGGTAGGTTTCTTTCGAAGTCTCTTGATTTTATACCCTGAGCCAGACATAAGCGAATCAATTTTGTTATCCGCTTTTCGTTTTAAATTAGCACTTGCTTCTTTGAGTCGAGACTTAATTGATTCCCCCATTGGTTGTGCCCTGACCATATCTGATAATAAACCTACTCCTGCGCTTAATGCCTCTTTCCCGACTGTCTTGGCACCACTTGCTATGAGTGGAAATACAGATCTAAATAGTCCGCCCAAAAAACTTCCAATGCCGTGACCACGTTGATGCGGTACACCTCTGTATATGATACCTACACCTGATCCAGCTTGATTAGAATAATAATGATGATAAGGACAAACGATATTATCACGCTTATAATTCATTTTATTCGTTTAAAATGTAGTTTAACACATGCAGTTCCAAACTGGAATGGAACTCTATTACCAATGCTTGTTCTTATATCTATTTCGATTATGTCAAATTCTCTGCGCATTACTGGAAGATAATGAATTGGAGATAATACGTGCATTTTATAAGCACCATAGTTGTATTTTGATGGATCTAGCGGTATGATTCTAAATAATGAGGTCATTACATCTCCAACTATTTGAGGATGAATAATATCAGAGTAAATAAATAGCTGTGATGGTAATCCTAATTGTAAGTTCGCTGGGTATTTAGCGTATGGATCCGCAATTAAATTTGTATATGGCTCGAAACCGAGTTGAAGATTTAATGTAGGTGACAAAATCAACGATGATACACTGCGAGTTAAGTTCGTAACAGTGATAAGTTTCGAGTCGTTATCAATTTGGAATGCCACTTGATTTTGTAGGAGGCTATTTTCATTAAATACTTTTAGAAAATTGTTGATGTTATCATAAGGAAATGAAGGAATTTGGGATTTATATTCCACTGATATTAATGATTCGTCATCTCCTTCGACTATTACTTTCTTCTTGACGAAAAGAATATTCTCATTTTCTTGGACGTTAAATATAGCACAGGGATAATGAAATTCAGCTAATCCTACAACCCATTCTCCTTCCAATTGAACAGTTTTAGGTAACTTTGTTACAAAGTTGGCGGTTGTATTTTGGGGGAAATATGCAGTTGAACTATTGCTTGGCAAAGTAAGATAAAAACTATCTTCCGTCATATTGTTTCTAAGTTTAATGCGGATATCCAACTATTAAATTTATTAGGATATCCTTTCCATTTGACTAGCACTTCCTTTCTGTTGCCAGAATAGCGAGTGCGTATTATTTTATCTATTTTGTAGGTAATAGTGGGGTCATAGATTACTTTTTGTAATTCCCTTCCATAAAATGTACCAATTATTGATTCATTTTGTAGATCTTTTAATTTGTAAACCAACCAAGGAAGTCTTTTTACAATGGATTCTATTACAAATATTTCATCGGACCAATTTGTTTCATAACCTTTCTGGAAAATGTGTTTATATTTCGTTATTCTAACATAATCACCTACTTTAAATGGTAATCGGTCTGAAGTGTTTAAGTTGTACCTATCATATAAATTAGACCATACTGTCATTATATTACTGGAATTCACATCACTTGGACACATTTTTATACTTGAATGGACACTGTGATTATAAGAATATAATAAATCTTGTAAAATATCAACATACCTATACGTATTATTATGTGTGAAATATCGCCACATTTTCATTTTTAGGGTTCTTTGAAATCTTTCCACAATACTGGCCTTTATGTCCGGATTGTTAGTTGTATAGTAATTAATATTTTTCTTTTTGAAGTACTGGTTTACATCTCTTGAAACAAATTCTGTACCTTTATCAGATTGTATATGTCTAGGAGTAGCTTTCGCTTCAATAAATATGCTTTCAAAACATATCTTTACAGTTTTAGAATTTTTCTTTTTCATAGGTCTCGCAAATGCATACTTACTAAACACATCAATAACACAGAGAATATAATTAAATCCATCATTATATTGATTGTATGTTCGCATGTCACTTAAATCTGCTTGCCAGAGTTCATTAAAATTAGATAAAATATATTTATTTCTAGGAAATCGCCTATTGACAGGTTTATGTAAAGTATAAGTTTCTTGGGATTGTAACCACTTCTTTACATCCTTTTCATTCATTTTCCCTTGCATAGCTTTCGTCAATTTTTCAATGCTACTGTATCCAGCTGGATGAGAGACATCATAATAAATTTTATTTATATTATCTATATGGGAGTCCATTTCTCCCAGTCAAGTTTTCTTTTGTGAAACAAGCCACCAGGTTTTTGCTTTGGCGTTTTAATTTGAGCTGGATCGTCTTTCTCTAAATCAGATGAATGAATATTATTAATATATTCAAGCGTTTCTGGGTTACCTATACAAGATAACGGTATTTTTATATCCCTTAAAGCTGAAGCAAACTTCTCCCAGCCTAATGGTTTTGGGCGTCGTAATGGTCTTAGGGCATCGTTCACTAAATCCACAATATTACTGTTATCAATAACTTCGTCATTGATTACAACATGACCATTGGTATCCCATTTAATAATATTTTCATGATCCAATATACCTTCCAATAACAACTCGCCCTTCTTTTTATATGTTTTTGGTATATACTTAAATAAATAATTTGGAGTGTAACGTGATGAGATATGTTTTTCCGCTGCTACGTCTTCCTCTATTCTTGGCAATTCTGGAACTATTGTTTTAACATCACTTTCTTCCTTTTTAATAGTCTTAAAAACATCATACATAGAGTCATCTGTAACTATTGGTAATTTAATGGGATGACGTTCTTTATTAGCAAAATGTAAATATCTTTGTAAAATTTGCGAGTACTGTGTCCACTTCTCACGATCATCAATTTTACTGTGTAAGATTTTACTCATTTCCTCATCAAGACGGGATAAGGGCTTTTCATGAACATGGTTACTGTCTCTAATCCTTTCTAGGATGTGGGGTTCCACAAGTATCATTTTCTTTGTATGTTCCATTGTAATTTTTACTTATTTAGAAACGAACTTAGTAATCCACTGAGAACGGAACCTAAAATAATGGGTAGGAATGCTCCACCTTTCTGTATAATAATTCGTTTTCGAGAGTTACTTTTACCTTTAGACACCAATTTTCTCAATATAGTTTTGTATTTATTCAACTTGGATTTATCTTGATTCTTCAGAGGAATTTTACCATTTAAAATATTATAAATGCATTCACATAAACAATTTATTTCTTCATCCTTACAAACCTTCAATAAAGCTGTACAATACTTAGGTTTGAGTGTATGTAATGCTTTTAATAAGTCTAGATGCGTCGTCACTCTACCAACCATTGTAAACGACTGATAATATTTTTACAATGTTGTTAATATTAGAAGCAAATACTAAGCAATGTTTGTTGAAAAGAAACAATGTAGATTTAAGAAGCTAAATTTTGATTCCCGGACTTCCTTTATGGGGATTTCATCCAAAGTATCTAAAATACTTTCACAGATACGATTTATTTTGTCATCAGTACATTCTTTTAATAGAGCTTTGCGATATTTAGGTGTTAGTACTTGTAAAACTAACTCTCGATCTCGTGTCACTGCTTCTTCAGACATTATCTACTGTTAACTGTAATTTTATCACGATACGTATTATATTTATAACCCTTTTTCGATACATAAACTACACAATTGCTATTGAGGGGAAATATCTTAGTCTTAAAACGACACATATCGTCTGTATTTTGCTTTAAATCAATCATTAGATAGCCATGTGCTTCTGACGTAGCATCTTTATAAGCTTCTTCTACGAACTTAGAGTTATCTGGGAACACTTGGCGCGCTAAATGGCGTATTTGTGTTCTATCCCGGGGATTTTTAAAATATACTATGTAACTTGAATTTAAAGAAATGTCACGTTGTCCTCTGCCTTGATGAAATAAATTTTGTGTTATATAAAACACGCTAAGGTTTCTATGATGACTACCTTTAGTAAAAATGTCCACTATACGACCATCGGATTCTCTCATAAGATCATCTATTATAAGTAATTGTGGTTGCTTCCCATCAAACATGTTTAAATCCGGTATACCTTGACTGTAGTCGACGTTGTTCAAATTATATAAAGGTTGCATTTCATCGTAACACCATACTACTCGTGAAAAATTAGTGTTACATATTTCTTTCATAAATTTAAGAAAATTAGTGACAAAGTTTGATTTACCACACCCACTAGGACCTGCTACTATAGCTGTGAAGGGGTGTATGAAATGAATCATTTTTCATTATTGAGCGTGTTACTTGCAGGCTGTAGAATGGGGGAATGGAATAAAAACAATAAAACACTTATTATAAACTTTAAATTTTTTACTATATCGCTTCAAAAAGGTGTTATGGCTATGGAGAAGAAGCGACCTAAGAAACTCCACAACAACACATCTTTTAAAATTAGTCATCATACAGTATTATTATTATATGAGTGTCGATAAATATATTCATATACTTCCCACATATACACAGAAATTTCATTTAATTTTTACTTTGATTTTATCAGCATATATTATTATTATAAGCTCCCAATGTCCCACTGCTGGACAAAGGCCTCCTCTCCCTCATATATCAGCATATTATCAAAGTAAAAAAAAAAAAACAATAAAATCAATTTAACATCTCAATTAGTATTATCTTTCATTTTAAAATTACAAAAATAATAATTAACTATGTTTAATTTACTTATACATTTTTAGATTTTCTATACACATTAGTTGCTCAACAACCTGAGTTCTAGGACCCCCCACAAAATACTATATACGTTATACTACGACTACAAAACTATTTTCATACAATGAAGCGAAACAAATTGCAAAAATAGTGCTACACGCTACATACGCATGTAATAAAAATTTGACACAATAGGTTAATTAATTATATAAGGCTACGACGTGTGAATAATAACTTTTTTATATAAAACTAAAAAATGTTCCTGACGTAAAAAATAACTTAAAAGTGTTCACTTTTTCTTAATTTATAGTGTCCCCAAGCTAGAGTATCAGTACAATTTTCCAGTAAATGCCTTTTGGTGTCATTATGCGATAAAGAAATCTTATTAATTTTTTGGGTATAAATTACATGTTTAATAGATTTGAATCGCAACATCTCAGAAATGTGAATCTTTTTTTGGAATAAGCAACTTTTATATTGCTCCATATTAAAATTCTTTGTCACATTTTTATTGACACCTTTTGCTTTTGCTGTAAATTTGTGGTCTACATCAATCGCATACATTTTTGATCTCAATCCAACAAACTCTCTAAATATTTTTCCATTATTTTCATCTTTAAAGAGACCTAGTTTCTTCCTATTAACTAGCGGTAACCCATACTTATTATCCATGGGATAATCAGATGTATCAAAGTAAGTCAATAAATCGGGCTTTATGTCATAATATATATTTTTACTATATATCTGATAGATAAGACTATCGGTATCAGTATAAAGTAGTTTTAAATTCTTTTGAAATTTAATTTTCATATAGTCATAGTGAAAGTCATACATTAATGTTTTCGAAATATCTAATATGCAAAAACCTAAATATATAGGCTTGTTATACAGCAATTTAGTTTTTCTTAATTGTATAGCTACCAACGATTCTGAGAAAATTGAAAGACTGTGAAATTCAGGCCTCGATATTAATGATTGAGCACCTTCAACTTTACCTCGATTCTCCCAATGTGTGAGTAGTTTTACATTAACCCGTTTTTCGATATTTTCCATAGTTTTTCCAAAGACAGAGTTATTCATTAGTTTATAAAAATCCTTTTCAAAGTCTGAGACCGCTAAAGTACGCATATTTGTGTTTAAATCGATGTATTTTTTCAGCCATATACTTTGTTTAAATTTAAGTACTCGGTGTACTTTCGTTAATTGTAAACCATATTTTAAACATTGTTTTAGATTCCTATAATGGATGATGTATTTAGTTTTATTGTTTAAATTTAGTATTAATTTTTTTTCTTTGCTATTTTCAGAGCATAAATTATCCGGACAGAAAGGTAGATCGGAATGAGAATCGTGTAAATTATCAGGATATTGTAAATCAACTTCTAACACGAATCCATATTCTGAATCATCTGAAACGTTGAAATTAGTATTTACATCAACCCATTCAAACTCACCGATGGGGAGATATTGTGACATAGCCCAACCGTACAGGTTATTTGCATCTAGGTAGATCAAATAGGATGAAGGTAATTCATTATTGTAGTCTTCCATGAACATATTATTAGCTTTCGCGTGTCTATTGCTACATTGAGAAATACCGCCTCTAATACCTTTTTTTATGAACGCAATTTTGGCAAAATCGGTCAGAAGTTCTAGGTTTACTTTTGTATACTTCAACATGGCATCCCAACTCAGACCGGGCGCAGTAAAATAATGAGCAGGGTCTAAATCATAAGTAGATAAACATAAACTTCTGAAATTCTCAAATATGTCAGTTAGTAATAAGACGTCGGTTTTTAAATATAAATCTGAGTAATCAGACATATTTTTACAATTAAAATGATTCCATACGTCTTCTGCGTGTTTATAACTTTCCAGTGAAACATGCTCATTTACCAGCGAGTTATAAAATTTATCTTGGGCTGGAAGATAATCTTGTTTTAATATATTAAATGAAGTCATATATTCATAAGGGAAAATGCCTTTCCTAGTCAAACGCTTAAAATCTTCTTGATCCGGAAAATTTTTATGGAGTTCATGAAATTTGTCGGTTTTAAGATTTTGTGCTAACTTTTCCAAACTACACGACATGAATTTAAAAGAATCTAAAAATCTCAAGGTCATAGTATTATTTAAAACATTAATTTTTTTTGAAAATGATATATACTTTTCCTTGTTTTGGGGAATTATTTCAATATCTCCCTCATCAAAATTCAGCGCGTGAACAATGAAATGTGCATCATAATTATTTAAGTTGTGCAAAAAGACAGGAACAAACCGGGGAGCTCTATAATTAGAAGCACACATCGAGTGAGCAACTCCTTTGTACAAGCCAGTATACCAATCACAATATACCGTGGAATCATTTTTCAATTCACTTTCACAAATAAAACATACCCTACTTTGTAACACATCCCGATTATTTTCGGTGGTCAATGGCACTGGACATATCTGAAAGGAGTTTTTTCGACAGATGTTAATTAAATCATTTTTAAGAAATTTCATAAAAACCTGGGCACAATCTTCACCCGTATACTTTCTATAAACAGAAAGTTGATCATTGTATGAACATTTAATATAATAGCCGAAACTATACACTTCGTGTTTTTGTATATTGGCTGTGAAGGATTTAGATGGGTCGTTTTTACATGTTTGTATGGGCTTTAAAAATGATTCGAAATCTGCGTACACTACAAACGGAATTTTTAATTTTTTCTCATAATTGTTGAAGGCTAATCTGTTATTAGGTAGCGGTTCTCCACACCATATGGTTTTCCTCGGCTTGTCATTTGGTAAATCAGTTTTTATATGATTACAATCGAACTGATAGTGATTGTTTAACTGTTCCTGTGTTGGAAAATACAGCAAACAGCCGTCACAGATATAAACAGCGCCGTGTCTCGCAGTGATTTGATTACTAACTAATCTAGATAAATTCTTTATGTAGCAGTAATGGCCACAGTTACTAGCACCATTTTTCAAATATAATAAATTAATGTGAGTTTCTTTTCGATGTTTCGTGAAGTATAAAGGCCCAATGATTTGGTTTTTTTTCTCTTTAGCAACATATTCTAAACCGAAAACGTTTAAGCTGATATTATTTAGCTGTTCAAATTTATGAATATCTTTAAGTTTCATCGGGAAAGGAATGTTTGTGAAATTTAATTTGTTTTTATGACTTAAATATGACGTTACTCTGTCAGAATGTTGAGCAGCTGGATATAGTGCGGAAAGTACAGCCCATTGAAAACATTGTTGGTCATTATTTTTAACATTTACGATGGCTTTTTTGTGTTTTATATCAAGAGGCAAGTCTATATAGGAGGAACCGCGTAAAGGGTTAAATTTATTAACATTCATATCAAGATATATGATTTTCTCCAAACTCCAACCGCTGTCTTTCTTTTCAAAATTACTAACTTTTTCAGAAATTTCTTTAAAAATTAATGAAATTATGCTATCAGGATCATCCCCCACGCAATAGCTATAATTAAAAGTTTGAAAGTCAAAAGAATTGTGTAAATCTTTTGTTTGTTGCACAAAATCGGCATGTAAAATAAAATTTACCTTGATGAGGGTTAAATCACTAATGCATTTGCTCATCAGTTGTAATAAAGTGGATTTTATTCCTAATAGAAATGATTCAGGCGTTTCGACTTCTAAATGTAATATATTGGAGTCTGAAGTTATTCGGTAAGTTTTTACCCTTTGTCCAAATGCACTCTCAATAACCTGAACATTTGCTAAGTTATCGTGAACAGTAATTAAATTATTTTTATGTAAATTACTCTTTAAATGGCTAGAAAAATATCGCTTGCTGACTGACACTTTACATATGGTACATTCTACTATTAGTTTATCTAAGTAACTCACAGTTGGGGGCACTATTCTTGATGTTGATGGTTCTTGATAATCTTGACATTCTAGTGTTCGACGAGTCTTCGAAGCAGTTCCTTCACATGATTCCGATTTTCTTTTCCCGCCAACTTGAGAACTCGATCTGTAAAGAGGTGCATAGGTTAATAAGTATAGGTTAAAGTAAACATTCAAAATTAATATTACAATCGAGAACTCGATTATAATACTCACATTGCACAGCTTGCAATATGCTTGCATTAGCATAACACCATCAATTTCATCGGTCTCTCCAGTAGTCACATAATTTTTTTTTGAATGACCACGACAAGGTGTATAATAGGGCATAATCTCTAAGTCCTCCAACATGGCATTAGGCAGTTTGTGACTAATATACCACATTCTAATACAACGATGAAATTTACTTATTATAAGTAATTTATTTAATGATAGTATTTCATCAGTCGACAAAGACAACATTGTTCTAAATTCAAAACTACGAATTAATTGTTAGTGATACCAATACCCCAGAACAACTCGTTTATATACCGACCCATACTCGCCCCCTCTACATTAGTTTGGTACATGTTCATACAAGTTACTCGTTCGGGTATAGAATCATAACAATAAAAACAAGGGAAAAAAAAACTTACGATTTTGTTGGTCCTTGGTTTGCGACATCATCGTAGAGTTCATAGAGTTGTCGGTCGATTTCGTCTTGTTCGGCTTCGAGACACAGTCGTACCAGTTGGTCATCGTATTGAGTTTCGAAGTGTGCCATCCTTCTGCCTGCGTTAGACAAATGTATCTCTCGGTGGCATGTGGCTTATATGAGGTGTATCTTATAGACAGGTATAAAACGGTGGGGAACGAAAAATTTATTGCTGTTTTTCAGTAGAGTCTGCGTCGCGACAGTTAATGTGCTAAGAAGAAACCCATAAATTATAACGTTGCTCTATTGGGAGTCGCAAGAAACGGGCTATTCCAGGAATTATTTCTTATCCGCTGTTATGTAGTACTTTGTGCAGTCGGTCTTCGTTGCCACCTGTTTTGTTATATTGTAAATTAAATCTCTTACATTTCGGTAATGCTTGTCGTCTTCTGAGGCGTAATATTTAACACGAACATCTGCATATTTCCAGTAATCAATTGGTTGAACATCTTTCAACTTTTTCATCTCATACACTTCTATTTTAATGAGATGACTCGCTGAGGATCCGTCATCATTATTCGATGAAATGTATGAAGTTCCTTCTCCGTTAGCTTGGGCAATATTGGAAGACTGTAGTCGGACCCTCTTTTTCTTGGGCTTCTCAAAGAAACAATCAATGTTTCTCTTAGCAATGTTTTGCTTGACCTTCAAGGCAGGAGGATCTTGAGTTTCATCATCGTCGCTTAGATCGGCAGTAGGAAAGTAATAGTTCTTAAAGGTGTAATCACTGTCAGGAATCGACGTCTGAAACGAGCAGAAAACGAAGGTTAGGTCAAGCAATTGCATCGAAACAGATCGTCCAGGTAAAGTAGACAACACATAAACAATGTAGTTACAGACAAAAACTTACCGACATGACAGAAAGCGTAGTTTAACACTTTTCACTATGAAATGTACGACTGTGTCTCGAGGCGAGGCGGGCGATCGAATTTGGACTGTGGTGCTGTACAAGCCGTCTCGCTTTAAATACCCTATCCAGGTAGAGTGGTGATACCACATACGTAGTAGCTATTAAGAATTAACCCTACATATTTATTATTGAATCGAATTAAAAAATTAAGAAAAAATACTGCGTATGCCGCAGATGGCGATCTAAAGAATAACTAACATAAATAAATTTGACAGTGGGTGATCGTTATCATTTCATCTAAAGGCGTACACATTCCAACGTGACGAGCAAAAAAGTCTCACCTGTTTCCAAATCTTACTAGGAAAAAATGGTATACTATAATGAAATAACTTAAATTACGAAGTTTCTATTCACCGTAAAAGGTGCATGTTTTTTGTCGACTACTGCCATAAATATAAATTGATCATAAATTAGAAAACTAAATAAAAGAATAATGGAAAGGCAGTTTCATTGCTGACAATAAATTTAATTTTTTTCCATATTAAAAACATACACCTGCTGTAATCGCTATGCTTACCATGAACAAGTTCAGACTTGTATCAGTTGTAGGTACACAAAAGCGCCAAAAGCCGAGGAGTTATCGTCCACTTGATTTATGTGTGAACCTATTATTAGGTTAGATAAGGACAATTTTTTACTATCCATTATAATTAGCAAACAAAGTTAACTGGCAAATCCGTCAATAACGACCCAATTAAAGCCGCCAATGAGACCGTGAAAGGGGGAACACACCGTGGTGACCTTTTTTTAGGGGGAGGGCCCGGGGCTGGTCCAGAACTCTCGAATACGTACTACTGACTTGCAACAGCCGCAGTCATACAACCAATACCAAAGCTGCAGATCGAGTTGTCAGCCAAAGTCAAAGTAAAAAACTTTTCACGTTTATTCACGTTTCCAGCGCAAAGCTCGTGGCTCCGACCTTCTGGACCGCGTATGTGAGAGCATCGACGTCACCGAGCCGGACTACTTCGGGTTGCTGCACGCACAGCGCGGAGATCCTCGCGTCTGGGTCGACCTGGGGAGGCGCCTCTCTAAGACCTTCAAAAGTTAGTACCTAGTTTTTAATTTGTTTTCCTTATCTCTGCTTTACTCCAGCTCTTGTGAAACCAAGAAAGATTTGCCGGACTAAAAGGGTAAGCGAATGCTTTGTGTCTATTTATGGTACAGATTTGCTACTGGATTCTGGGCCGTATTCATCGATCATGATCGATTTCTGTTTTCTCTCAAGACTAATCTCCAGAGATTAAGATCGCAAGTCAGTTTCAATACATTTTTGTTTGATACTGTTTTAATATGCAATAGATTCTCAAGGGTCAACTTAAGGTCATCTCAATCTTCAGAAGGTTTCATTAATACGGGCATCAGATTAGCAAAGTCACACAAACATCTGCCGCGATCAGTGCCTGGAAGAGTGAATAGTTTCAGCCTCGTTTTTGCACGTTTCGTAGGACATGTTTAAACAACAGTTAGTTTAAGGCAGTCGTTACCCCAACAGAATGTATGTAAGGTTGATGATGTGACATACTGTAGCCTCCTGTCACTAAAATAGGGTATAGGGCGTAAAACACCACGCAGGCCCAGTGCGATGCGTCGAATTTGTGTCAGTTTAGTGGCCGCTAAACAGTCGTGTTTTCAAGCTGCTGAATTGTGATTCTGAAGGATGCCAAGAGCGCTCTTCAACATATACGGCGGTATACGACAGGTATTCGAGGCAAGCCCATGGCCTATTTAATTTTGGATATGTTGCTTAATCTTAACCAAAGTAAAAAAGTTATAATGCAGTGGATTCCGTCTCATATCGGTATCTCCGGAAACGAGGAGGCAGATCGTCTCGCAAGGGAAGCTGCGATAGATGGTGAAACCACCGACTCTACGCCGCTTTACTCAGATATCATACATATTGTTAAAGGACTATGCCACGATAATTGGATGGAGTATTTTGACGAGCGATCTCGGTGTAAGGGGATATGGTACAAAACAATCCAACCTCAGCCTTTTCATAGCCCTTGGTTCGGAGATGCTGATATGAGCAGAACAAACATTGTCACGGCCTTCAGGCTTCGATCAGGACATATTCCAGTAAATAGTTTCGGATACTTAATGGGTAAAATACCATCACCGCATTGCACAGAATGTGGGGTCCGTGGGGTCACAGAAGACGTATATATTATATTTTAATGGAATGTGTCCGGAACGATGCAGAAAGAAGGCAACTTCAAATAGTCTATAATTTATTTGAGATAGGCGGTTGTAACAGTATCTTGGCGTACCCAAACTCGGTGATGGCCAGGATGCTGTATAAAATTGTGAGCAGATACTATGAGGGTGACATATTCTGTACATAAACAAATATTTTATTTATAGATTAAAAAAAAAGCTGCTGAATTGGCAGCAGCTTGAAAACACGACTGTTTACCTATACCATATTTTAGGGAGAGGGGGCTACAGTATGTCACATCATCAACCTTACATACCTTCTGTTGGGGTACACACCAACAGAAGGTATATATAATATATAGGTCAAGCATGAGTTCAAAGGGCTGTCAAGTTCAAATATCTAATGGCCACATTGGTAAAATAATATTCCAGATGAACCTTGGGACGTGCGATTAGCCGTGAAGTTCTACCCGCCAGAACCATCGGAGCTGCGAGATGACGTCACGAGGTACCAAGTTGGGTTGGCTGTACGGCGAGACCTCATGGAAGGCCAGTAAAATCTGTATCAGTAGTATCTCTTCTACTTTTTCGCATATAGACAGTATTGTTCAGCCAATTGTTTTACCAATTTCCAGGTCGTCTCAGCTGTTCAACCATCACCTACGCACTCCTGGCGTCATACATCCTTCAAGCCGAGTTGGGGGATTTTGAGGAAGCGCATATGAGCCCGGCAGTCCTCTCTGAGTACCGGGTGGCCCCTCTCAACGTCATGACGCAGGACTTGGAGATGAAGATTGAAGAGTTGTATAGGAAACACAAGTAAGTCTTCTCTCAAAATATATCTCAGCTGTTCTCACATAGATATTATAGCATTTGATTTAATTGCTCTTATCCTTCTCCCAGAGGTCAAACCCCAGCTGAAGCAGAACTAAACTATGTGGAGAACGCGAAGAAGCTACCTCTATACGGCGCTGAGCTGCATTGCGCGTGCGACTGCGAAGACGTCGATATACTTCTAGCGGTGTGCGCAGGAGGAGTCTGCGTCTACCGGGATGGGTGATTATCTCATACAATTATTACAGCAGACCCAAATAAATAAATAAATTGGGCCCAGGGCAAAAGATGAAAATGGACCCAGGTTAGACAGGATAAGTATCTCACACAATGGACGTGATATTTGATATGTTTGCCATCGACTCGCTAAGAAGAAGAAATGGACGAAGGTTTGGACTGTGAGTCTAGACCTGGACATTTAAGCGAGTTAGAATTTAGATCACAGGGGGTTTGAATCAATTGTACGAAGTTCGTCGAGTATAGGAATCATTAGCAGAGGTTTTATACGAGTCTGGGAGCGTCAAACTATGCGATGGTTGCTATACATGCATTTCGGTGAAGATGCGATAGAATTGCACAATCTTATTCCACCATCCTCATTCCATCTTTAGACTAAATACTAGGCGCGACGAGGGCTTCCACTAGTACGTCGTTGGCATTACGAATATTTGTACTCAGCGGTTTGGCTGTTCTGTAATGCGCACTGCTAAGGTATGAAATTCCATTCCAGCTGCTTTTCCAAAAAAAGAAGGGTGAATAAGCTTTCACTGAGATCGCGTGCTTCATCTTCACCACATGGATAGTAATATCCATCAGCCCCCGTAGACATCGTTTGTCGCGCGCAACGTGTGAATGGGATAGTCGTACAGTTCGTCCAAACGTATGAGCATGACAAATAATATCTCTCGTGATTTAAACATTTGTCGCGCCTGTCGTGCTCCTAGTGCTGGTAAGATTGTGGTCAATCGTGTATTTAGTTCAGTATGACAAAACATAGAAAACTTAGTTCACGCTATAGGCTTGTGTTTTCAAACCCCAAAACTTCAATCAAATATAATGGAGGGAAAGATTGAACGAAAGAGATGAAGAGGAAGACCTAAGTGAAAGATAAGGTGAATGTCGTGTCTTACCAGGAGGTTAAATCGAGAGCGGAAAGCAGACAGACGTGGTCATTATGCCATCGACAAGAGCATAGCTCTTAAATTGAAGAAGTAGAGAAGAAACCTTCATGTAATCTAAAGATCTGTATCCCTAATTCCAGTCTACTAATGAACCGGTTCCCCTGGGCGAAGATCACGAAGATCAGCTACAACAAGCGCATCTACACGCTGCGCCTGCGCGCGAGCGAGTTTGAGGAGTTCGAGACGCACCTCGCGTTCCGGTTGCCGGCCACCCGGGCCTGCAAGAAGCTGTGGCAGTGCAGCGTGGAGCATCACATGTTTTTTAGGTATTCTTATTGTCATTGCATTAGATCATATTAGAACTCGTGTGCACAGTCGCATTCGCCATTCGTTTTCGATTAGCGATTTAAGCATGTCTGGCGCGGCCAGTCCTTGGATGGGTGACCACTACTGCCTTTGAGTACGAGTATTCGCAAGCTTCGGAGGACTCGTAAAGTGTAAGTGTAAATAGTGGGGTTGATTTCACATGAAGGCAGTCCTAAAGCCAAGTCGTTGGCCTACAGGGGCCGTTTAAAATACTGACTGTTAGGCGGCCATTAATCTGACACAAATCTACCGCACAAATAAGGTCTGGGCCCTCTGCCAGTGAGAGGAGGCTGTGCTCCAACAATGAGGACCTGTAAGGGTGTTGATGATGATAGTCATCGAGCTATGTGCCCTGACCAGCTGAGCTATCGTCGGTGGGGCGGCGGTGTCGGCAACCGCAGCGTAGGACATCCACTCACAAAAATGCAGGCCGCTTTCAACCGGTCCTTCTATCTATGGGGCAGGGCTATGCCCAGAATCAGACGTCCACTGGGTCATCCTGCAATGTGATGATTATTGTCATCACCATGTCCATTGGCTTCCATTATTGGAAGCTACATACAAGAAAAACTGTATCGAATTTCCTATTATTATATTCATATAAAAATGTTAAACGAGTGTCGTTCCCCGCAGACGCGAGGCGCCGGTGGTGGTGGAGCGCGTGTCGGGGTTCCCGCGCCTCGGCGCGCGCCGCCTCTCGTGTCGCCGCACGCTGCGCCAGCTGCGCGTCGCCGCCTGACCCGCCACCCGCCATCCGCCATCCGCCATCCGCCATCCGCCATCCTCCACCCACCATCCGCCACCAGCCACCCGTCATCCGCCACCCGCCATCCTCCACCCGCCATCCGCCACCCGCCACCCACTATCCCCCATCCGCCACCCGTCACCCACTATCCCCCATCCGCCACCCACTATCCCCCATCCGCCACCCGCCACCCACTATCCCCCATCCGCCACCTGTCACCCACTATCCCCCATCCGCCACCCGCCACCCACTATCCCCCATCGGCCATCCGCCACCAGCCATCCACCACCCTTCACACGCCATCGGCCACCAGCCATCCGCCACCCGCCACCCGCCATCCGCCATCCGCCACCCTTCACACGCCATTCGCCACCCGCCATTAAGTATATAGAATGAAAAAAAGACAAAAAGAATTTCTTGTACATTCGTCTCTGGGGAGTCAGCTTATGAAATAGTAATTTTATGTTAAGTTAAAAGTGTCAATGTTGTATCTCATAAAGTAATTTTATTATTTTGCGCAATAAAGAGTATTTGTATTGTATTGTATTGTAATTTTAGGTTCAATTGATCTCTCAAATTGAACCCGAAAAACCAAGAAGGTCGATAGGGCCTGGTCATGGTGGTGATAAATCAAATCAAAATATTTTATTTCATAGGATAAAATTATCACTTGAAAACGTCACTATTAATATTACAATTAATATTACATATAAATTTACGGCTCATTCACAAAGCTGACTCCCCAGAGAAGAAACTCTAGGGTTGCTCTTTTAAACAGATTATGGGTTACAATTTGTGATTTCGTAATTATATGAATAATAAGACAGCTATGTCCATGCTTGCTTATCATTCAAATAGTCAGTGATTTTATAATAGCCATTTGCTAATAATTTCTGTTTTATGATTGCTTTAAATTTATTTAAAGGCAAATTTTGAATGTCTACTGGAACCTTATTATAAAAGCGTATACATTGCCCTTTGAATGATTTACTAACTTTATGAAGATAATATAATAGATAGATAATGGATACCACTGGCGGACACCAAACAACGTCTTAACACACTAGACAATTTTCACTTTTATAATATAGTTAAAAAATAAATTATTTTTAGACATATCTTTGCATTTTTAGAGTTAATATTTTTGAATAAATTAAGTGCCATTAATAAAATTTAGTATTTGTACTCGAGTATTAAAGAAGGGCGGTAATATTTTTCGAGAATGTTGAATTGTGGTTATTTATTCTCTACCTTAAGTTTAATTTTATAGTCAGTCTTTTACTTTGCAGGCCATCCGTCTGTGGAACTCTCTACCTGAATCCATCAGACGTGCTCAGTCTTTGAATGTTTTCAAGACAGGAGTTAAAGAGCTTTTTTTAATCCTTTAATCTACTCTTTCTCTTTATATTATTATTATTATTTTTTCTTCTCACTGGTCATCATTTCATTAGTAATTTTGCTTTACAAATTCTTTCATTATTTTATTATATATTTATAAGGTACTTATGTGTGTATTATTTTGTTATGTATGTGGTATCCATCTATAATGTAATATAGCTATTTATGTATATAATATATATGTATAAATGTATGGTTTTAGTTTTTGTTTATTAAATAAGTAATTGATTATGTAGGTGTTTCATATCTGCATCCGTATTTTGCACAACCTGCCTGTTCTATAAAGTTATACTCCTACACCCAAAGGTTGCCTGGAAGAGATCGCTTTTAGTGATAAGGCCGCCTAATTGTACTCTTTATCAGTATTGTGTTTTGTAAAATGTATGTTCTCCTTTTGTACAATAAAGTGTATTTGTATTGTATTGTATTGTATTAAGAGTCCGTGGACAAGGGAAGAAAGTAAAAGGTTTGTGATTTGTCATATTCTTTTTTCCAAATGATATTTTATCTCATTATCTATTATTTTATGTTTGACAGTCACTGTTATTTGGGACTCCATAAATTTACATAAATTGTATATTTGCTAAAGGTAGAAGCGGTAGTAGCTTGGACATTATTCCGAAGCGGTAGTAGCTTGGACATGCCGACTGACAGATAAATGCAATAAACTTTATTTATTTCCAGTAGGTCTTGTGTATGACAAATGATATCATGTATCTTACGTTGAAATAAATGCTTGAAGTTTATACCCGGAATTAAGACAGCATATTTTTTATCCCGCGGGATAAACAAACATATACGCGATAATGTTATTATGGAGATAATGTTAGCCGCGGGCTGTAAGCTAAAGGCTAAAATCCATTATTATATAGCAACGAAATGAATCCTATTGGTTTAAAACACTTCAAAATTAAATTAATTAAATACACAAAAACCATATTACATAAAATCGATAAACACATTTCTCTAACATTATCTTTAAAAACCAGTTAAAAAACCAAATTCTGCGGTTTGAAGCTTAGTAACGGCAGAAAATTGTACAACAAAAGTCAGTGATGGCGTACAACTGAAGGAAAGAGTAAATTAAAATGCGTAACGAAACTTTCGGGCTCCTACAAGATGCCGCCAAAATCTTCCGCAAAGCATTCTGTCCTTCGCCCCGACCAGCTTGTTCTTAATTTGAATTTAAAAAAATACGAATTGGTCCCTGGCAGGCACAGACCAACCACTCAGGTTTCAGGTAAGATAACATAAATTATTATGGGCTAGATCCCTTTGCCTTCTCCTGGAGGAGAAAATAAAACTAAAAAAAAAAAAAAAAAACAAGGATAAATTAATGGTTTTCATAATGCAACAAATTTCGTGTGTATGGGTCTTTAGATGTTTAGTGAAAAAAGCTTTTAAACCACACGCTGTGCACGCGCAGACTGCCTGTAGATTTAATTGAAATAAAAAAAAATATTTTTACAAAACCATTGGTATTATTTTTCTACCTGAGATTATTTAGAGCTCGTGTGAATTTGGCCCGTTGATGCGTAAACAGAAAATAAATGTTCCGAAACAGGATCGCGAGGCGGTCGTTCCTGCTATTAAATGTTAGAGTGTTTGTTTTGTTTTGTCGACACTATTGTTATTCTATATCTATGCTTTACATTATAACATATATATTTTTATGTTATAAATTATCCAACTATGATATATACTGTTCTAATGCGCTCCACAACTTAGAAACACTACGTCTCTTTATATTCACTCGCACCTAACTATCACTCATCAATCACTATTTCAAGAGTCTGAAAATTGCTATTTACTTATTACTTACGGTTTCCTCTGGTTTAGGTTCCAAGGTGCTCTGCTCCTTAGGGGATAGCTGAAAATCAGTGTTTTGCTCAATGAGCAATCTATAACACTGAGCTAGACTCATTTGTACTGCTGCAGCACACACATGCGTTAGTGTTACAATATTATGTTATTGTTGTTGATGTGTTACCTTATCTGTGTATCGATATGTATAAGCTAAATGTATGTGTAATGTATGTAGGCTTTATCTATCTATCTATCTATCTAAACGCAATATCCATCTGGGTGGCCACTTAGGTAGGTACTGCACCTGAATGAAACAAAACCTATCGACGCCAGGAAATTACTGGCAGTTATTCAACATTGGGTTTACGATTCGGAGGTCGCGGGTTCATCCCCAGCGAGGTACATGTTTAGTACTCGGTTTGGTTGGTGGTAGGGCATTTTAAATGTCCGTGTAAAGTGTAACTTGGTATATATATATGTAGATCAGATGATTTTACTGTAATTTGGTATCTTGGAGCTGATTTGATGACAGAGCCAGGAGGTGGACGGTGAAACTCTTCAATGGATAGTAAACCTGCGTTTGGGCTCATATAACGGCTTCCGTGGCTCCGTACATTTGGTGGGCAGGGCATTTTAAATGTCCACCTGGCTAGCTACCACCATCTTATCTAAATCTGCCGCCAAGCAGCAATGTTAATAGCATTGTTGTGTTCCGGTTGTCAGAGATAAGATAGTCAGTCCTCCAAATGTGTTGGGGTTTCCGGGTCAGTACGCTTCCACCTTCGACCTCATCTTCACTTAACATCAGATGTGATTGAGGTCAAGTGATAACCCGTTGTGCATTAAAAAAAAAGGTTTTTGAAATAGCCTGGCATGCGAACATCTGATTATGTCCAGGGATGATTATCATCTAAATAGTCTGATATTTCATAATATGCTTTTTTAATAAGTTTCTGTTTTATAGTATCTTTAAATTTATTGAGAGGAAGATTTTGTATATCAACTGGAACCTTATTGAAAAGCGTATACATAAATTTGAATGAATTACTGACTTTGCGGAGGCGACTTATGTGCGCTGCAAGTTTATCTTTATTTCTTGTATTGACTTCACGTTTATCACTATTTTTCCTAAATGATGCTATATTTTTTTTTACATACATTAGATTTTCAAAAATGTACTGTGACGAGAAGGTTAGAATGTTATACACTTTAAACCTATCTCTAAGTGACACTGCATTCCTGCAACGAGTGAATACAACGGATAAAGGCGGATTGGAATGATTTACTTTACAGGAGTTAGGGCTTGTATTAATAAACCAATCTCAATACAAGTCTTGCGGCTGTATCAACCGAGATGCGTCTTAAGAAGTTGACGCAATCTCAAGCTCCGTGCTAATTTATAAACCAATCTTGAGGTCTACTCACCTGAGATCACTTCTCAAGTATTCGTCTCAGCGGCGAATGAATGATAGTCTTGAGTTTCGTTTATAAATTACGCGCACCTCTCAAGTGAGTACTGCTTGAATATGCACGTGCTTTTCAGGTCTCAAGTTCGGTTTATTAAACAACGCGTTTACTTGAGACTGGTCACAAGACTGTTCTCAATCTTGAGAATGGTTGATTAATACGGGCCTAAGTGTATATTCTCCGACACAAAGAAATTTACAGTGGTAATTTTAATCATATAGTCTATGTTTGATTACTAAATACTTATAATATATCTAAAGCAAGCTACCGATTTGTTTGACAACATTTTTAATCTATCACTGACAGGTTTTTTTTTTTTTTTATGATTGTCTGGATTCGCGTTTGACCACAATCTCACCTGATGGAAAGTGACGATGTGGTCGGAGATGAAGCACGCGATCTCAGTAAATGCCTATTCACTCTGCCCTTGAAGATCCCAAGGTTGTAGGATTCAGGAAAGACTGACGCCGGAAGAGAGTTCCATGCCTTGGCTGTTCGGATGATGAATTAAGAATCGAACTTCTTAGTGCGAATGTTCGGTATATTAACTATATACGGGTGGAATCCCTCCCCACGCCTAGTGGTCCGAAGATGGAAGGGTGACGGTGGAATAAGATTATGTAATTCCCCGAAATGTATCCTGTAAAAAACTGAGGTACTCTACTCTATACATGTGCAAAAATCACGGCCTTTATAAATAAGTAAGTATAAATAAATAAGTATCCTTAGACATACACACAGCGCCATCTAGTTCCACAGTAACCAGCTATACGCTTGTGCGGATACCAGATGGTTGATATACTACATAAATACCTACATTTTTATTTGTAAATAAATACTTATTATAAATGAAAACATCCATAACTCGGGTACACATGTCCGTATTCATCACACAAACATGTGCAACCTTTTGGCATAGTGGTCAGAGTTGCTAACCACTACACCAAACCTGGTCGTTAGATTATTTGAATTTTATAGAATTTGATAGAAAGTTAAAAATATATCTACTGTCGAGAGGACCTCGATGCTCTTCAATTCAAGAAACATAGGCCTCCCCTAGGATCCCAGAGCGACCGGTTTGTAGCGACCTGCCTGGGGGTCTACTCTCTAACGAAAATAGCTTCAGAATCCTTTAGTAGCATAACTTCAGACGTTCCTTGCGTCCCGTACTAACTTGTGATGTCCAATATACAACAAAAGAAAGTAAATGACGATTAGTTTATAATTGACACAACAAACTGCAAAAGGAAGAGTCCGTATTTTCATTAGGGAGCAGACCCCCTGATTCCTCGTTTGTTATACCTACTAAAATTAATCAAACGCAAATTACAAAGATATCTTGGTCATCACAGCAGCGCGAATCGTTTACATATTTCAAATATAATTATTCTAAAGTATTCTAGACAAACATACAAATTATAGTAATCCCTGTATGACGTCAATTCAATCTACTTAGGGCCTACGCAGACAGGATATGTTTAGCATCGGCGATTTAGTTGATACTTGGACGCTCGATACAGACATTGAAACCTAACTCAATCAATCTTATAAAAGCTCAGAAGGGGCTGCCAGAGAAACACAATGTTATAATGTACACAAGTATTTTATTCACTTCGATTACTAATTCACATCCGAACACTTTCACAGCTAGGTCACCAACTTTCCGAAGTCGAGTCCGTTGGACATTTTCAAAGAAATTTATTCATTAATTTTTTTTTCATCTACAATCACTTGTTTAACTATAAGTAGATTTTTTGTAGGTCCTTCACACATTTCGAGTGCATCCTCCGGCGAGGATATCTACCCATGTTCAGATTACGCATTGCAGGTCCCTTAGTCACTAAAGACATCTTTCCGTTTCAGACGTTTGTTGTGGGTACGATTTGTCAATTATTGTGTAGCCAGTTCATTGGGATGTTTTTCCAACCTCTTTTGGTATTTAGCGACAGTGCTTTGGATTTCATGCTTTACTAATGCTAATGTGTAAATTCTCGTGGATTTCGGCATTTGTCATTTTTTAATTGAATTAAATATAATTAACAGCATTTGTTTAATTAATAAATAAATAAATTTAATAATCACATGGGCTAAGCAGTATGCATAAAATATAATAGCTAACACTTAAGAGGTTTCATTCTGTCCAGTCGCGCCGTCATTGGATAAATAGGATAGTTGCTAACCACTACACCAATCTGTCCCTAAATTATATAACTTCATCGGTTTCGTCATCGATAAGGTTGACCAGTGAGAGACCGTCATATTGCTGAGCGAGCGACGAGCCAGCCAATCACACGTCGGAACGTAAACGATGACGATATCGACGAAATTACATAATAGAACCCCGTCGTCAAGGTACAATCAAACGCAAATAGGCGCTAATACAGTCACAAAATTGCCGATCGTCGATGGTAATCGCATCTACCAGGCCCTTAGCCACGTGACTAGAATAACGATGCCTCAGGCGCCTGCGATTCCTGTTCTAGATATGTGTCACTTCAGATATCCAAGTAAATTACTTATACACATGCAAGAAAATAAATGATCTATTAGTTATAAATGAAACCTTGCAAATGCAATAGTCATTGTACAGGCGATCGCATACAGCAAGCGTTACACTGATAAGCAATAGACATAGGCAGCTGGGCACTATTCAGTCTAATTATAATAGAATAATGTAATTTTTAATTTGTATCTTAGTAACAATAAATACTAACTGATATTTAATTAGGTAGACTTTTGTTAAACACAGTTAATTTATTGATGGATAAAAAACTAAGCATGTTATAGTTAGAGGGTTTCCATCCATATGTTGTCAACATACCGAACATCCGCACTAAGCGCTTTGCTTCATCATTTATAATGCGGACTGCTAAGGTATGGAACTCACTGCCCGCGTCGGTTTTTCCCGACACTTACAACCTTGGGATCTTCAAGTCTAGAGTGAATAGGCATTTACTGGGTGCGCGTGATACATCTTCGGCTACATCGTCACTTTCCATCAGATGAGATTGTAGTCAAACGCGAAACCAGTTTTTAATAAAAAAAAATAAAAATAGTTAGACATGCATGTGCTTTAGGTAGCTGAAAATGTCGAGCTGCATTGATTAAGAAATAAAAATGTTAACTAATATTTTGTAACGATAATTTCCCTAAATGTTTTGAATTTTAAGAAATATCAATTGAGCATTTTTTTTTTAAGAAACACATTTTTCAACTTTAGCTTATTTAGTTACTTAGTACTTGCGTTTCTTACAAATGCTTAATTTTTAGCAATTGTTACTACATTTACAACACTTTATTAAATGTTTCAAGAAAATCGCGGTTATTCGTTTTTCCGAGGTCAAACTGTATTTTCCATAGAAGCCACTCAGGGCTCTTTTAAACCCTCTTGTAGATATTTGACGACCAATGTCGTCGTAATGCATTATTTTTTAATAAGAACATTAGTGTTGCTTAAATTTTCCAATTTATTCAACTATCGGTAACTGTCTTAATGCTGCACTCATATAAATAAAATAAAAATAATAAAAAAAATTGTTTATTTTCTCACCACAAATGACGCTTTACAAAGTGATTTTAGGACTAGGTAATACATAGAACACATTTGTGGGAAGACTGGTGCCTGAAAAGGAAGAAGCAGAATTACAGGTCACCAGGCCCCCCAGCTATGGACATAGCGTATTAGAGCAGAGATATGGTGATTGAGGAAGAAACACTTAAGGAAAGATACAAACGAGAAGGAAATCACGAAACATAAGACCTGGTTTTTGGAGTGGAGTTGTAGTGTTGTGCACTGTTTTTAACCCCCGACGAAAAACGACGGATGTTATGTGTTTGTTGGCGTTATGTGTTTATGTATGTCCAGTCTCTGTCGGCAAGCAATAAGCGGTCCAGTTGGAGTGCTGTTTCCAAAGTTTCAATTTATAGTTGTTATTTAATAAATAAATTACCCTAATACCTACTTGCAATATTTCTTCGGTTTCGTCGTAGTTTAAATTTTGAAGCCAGTCAGTAACTATTTTGTTACAGCGAAAACGATAACGATATAATGTAATTTTAATTAAAATTTACTTATATTAGGTCCTTACCTATGAAATTGGCGTTTTGTATGAAGAATTACATTAAGACTGTTTTCTCCATACAAACATTTTTGATTTTTTTTTGGGAACGACAAATCCAAATTTAGCTAAACTTTGTGTGTATTATCGGATAACATATAAGTTAAGTATAGGCAGCGTTAATTTTTAAAAGTAACCGCTTTATAAGAGTGTCAGCGAATCTAAGAAATGATTATGGGAAGCACGTGAAAAGAGCTCTGTTCAAATTTTTTTTATTATGTGATTTAGCCCAGAAATTAAAAAATATTTCACGTGAAACCTTGAAATAATATTCCATTTTCCAAATAAAAAACAAATTTGGGTATGGCTTTGAAAATCGGTACATATGATTAACGAAGAAAAAAAACTCCAATTTCATAGGTAAAGACCCAATAGATACTCTTGGGCCGTTTTCTATTTGAGAACTCTTATCCCCAAAGGACATCGCTTCAACATTTATACAGCTAAGTATTTTTAAACGGTCCGTGTTATTTAAAGAGCGCGTTCTGAATTTATGATCGACTTTTCACACGTTAGTCCAGTATAAATACGTCATTTTTGTGGTGTAACTTCCCATCTTAAAGTTTCTGATTTTATTTGCAGAAGGATAGAGTACCCATCAGATGTTTTCTAATCATTCTGTAGCTTGCTTTGGGTATACTATCGGTATTTAGTTGACGACCGATTGGTGTAGTGGATAGTGACCCTGTCAGCGAAACCAACGGTTGCGGGTTCGAATCCCGCGACGGGTAAATGTTTGTGTGATGAATATGAACATTTGTTCCTGAGTCATGGATGTTTATATAAATATTTATGTATCCATTATCTAGTATCCATAGTACAAGCTTTGCTTAGTTTGGGACTAGATGATTGGTGTAAGTGTCCCGAAATATTTATTTATTATTATTATATTTACTTTACTTACTTTAGTTATAAAACCTACAATATTAAATTAAAGTTATACCACTGTGAATGCTAAGATTTTTCTAAAAAATTAATCAATGGCTACTTTATATTTTCTTCAAATATTTTATTGAGTCGGACATTTGCCCTCGGTGAAATTTTTCATAAATATAATGTGGTCAGTGATCGTTTTTTTTTTTTAATAGTTACAGGAGTTCTAAGTATATTCTCCGACCAATGAAAATCACAGTGCTAATTGTAATCTAATAGTCTATGTTTCATAACTAAATACCTACACTACACAAAAATCAAGCAACCGATTTGTAAGAAATCATTTTTATTCTATCACTGATTGGTCCTCTATCCTTGTACAAAAAATTTGAAAATTTAAGACTATACGAAGTAAAAATTGTTCGCTTACTGGACTATGAACAAGGATAAAACTAGCGAAATGTTTGCGTTGTCAGTGTGCTCATCTGGCATTAATTTCTTATGTATTAGTTCCATATAGGTACACTGAGCGTTGTAGTTTCCCCGTACTATAATGTAAGGTAGGTACCGATTATTTATACAATAAGTTGGGACACACATTAAACTACCATCGTCGAGACAACTTGTGTCTAATTTGCGTTACTACCAAGTCCCCACAAATATTTGGGGGGATTCATACACTACAGCGTGGCCGACACGCACTTGGCAGGTTTTTCTTTCTTTATGAATAAGCTAAAGACAATAACTAAAAGCGTCGATTTTCTAAATCTGCCGCCAAGCAGCAATGTTAATAGCATTGTTGTGTTCCGGTTGTCAGAGATAAGATAGCCAGTCCCTCAAATGTGTTGGGGTTTCCGGGTCAGTCCGCTTCCACCTTCGACCTCATCTTCACTTAACATCGGTTATGATTGAGGTCAAGTACCAACCTGTTGGGCATAAAAAAAGTATAAATGGGATAATCATATCAAATAGTTAAGAGTTAAGAGTTTCACATTGAATAAGAACCAATTATCTTGCGAGCAATTAGAATAAATAGGCAGGTATTCTTCACTTGGAAGTACCTAATGAATGTGGATTCATGGCAATCAGGAATGATTAGTATAATCTATTATTACGGGTTATGTATTCTTTGTTCTTTATTGCACAAATCAAATGCAATACAATGACGCATTTCGTATTCTTACAAGATTGCCGCGTTTTTGTAGTGTCTCGGGCATGTTCGCCGAATCTCGGGTGCCTGACTTTCATGCTGTTCAGCCCTTACATTATGTAACTTCCATCGGTATCGTCATGGATTACGTTGACCAATGAGAAACCGTCAAATTGCCGAGCGAGCGATGAGCCAACCAATCACAAATCAGAACGTAATCGATGACGATAACGAGGAAATTATGTAATAGAGCCCCTGAGCACGCGTAGCTTCCTTTTGGAAAAGACTGAGCGCTTCTGATAACAGCATAGGTACTCAAAGCAGTGAGTGACAGACTCTGCAATCCAATTTTTAAGCATTGGTTGTCTGTTCATCAGAGCGCGAACCGGAAATGACCGCCAAAGTTCTTTGTTTGTGGGTTTTATTTTGACCTAGTTTATTTATTTTACTTTATATCAATTTATTTATTTATTTGGATATTTTAATTTATATTGTACTTTTACTTTTGTATATGGGTTTTTTATGCCTGCAATGAACGTTTTTATTATTTTATTATTATTATTAAATCAAAAATAATTAAAAAAAATATTTCGTAGGATAAAAATTATCTCTTGAAAACGTCACATTTTCTATCTTGTTTTTGACATTATTACTCATTCACAATGCTGATTCCCCAGAGAAGAACGAGCAAGAAACTCAAGGGTTGCTCTTTTAAATAAGTTTGGGTGACAATTATATTATAATGTATAATTCACAAGAAATACAAACAGATTACAGTCACAAAATATGTACAAAGGTAAGCTTATCTCTTTCAAGTCAACCCCACTGCAGGTTACAAGGGAGAGGGAACAAATAGAAAATGCGGAACCAAATAATTATATACATAGTTAATACTGGGTCTTTACCTATGAAATTGGAGTTTTTTTTCTTCGTTAATCATATGTAGGTACCAATTCCTGCGATTTTTAAAGCTATATCCAAATTTGTTTTTTATTTGGAAAATGGAATATTATTATTATATTTTTTTTATATGAGAGGGCGGCAGACGAGCATGCGGGTCACCTGATGGAAAGCAATCACCGCCGCCCATGGACACCCGCAACACCAAAAGGGTCATAGATGCGTTGCCGGCCTTTGAGGAAGGTGTAGGCTCGTTTCTTGAAGGTTCCAATGTCGTACTCGTTCGGGAATACCGCTGCCGGAAGTCCGTTCCACAGGGTGGTCGTACGTGGTTTCACATGAAATATTTTTTAATTTCTGGGCTAAATCACATAACAAAAAAAATTTGAACAGACCTCTTTTCATGTGCTTCCCATAATCATTTCCTAGATTCGCTGAAACTTTTATAAACCGGTTACTTTTAAAAATTAACGCTGCCTATACTTAACTTAATGTTATCCGATAATGCACACATAGTTTAGCTAAATTTGGATGTGCCGTTCCCAAAAAAAAAATCAAAAATGTTTGTATGGAGAAAACAGTCTTAATGATATTCTTCATACAAAACGCCAATTTCATAGGTAAGGACCTAATATAATAAAATAGTTCAAAAGCCGCGTGTCAGTATTGAATGTCTTAGATTCGAGTTTTAGGCATCAAAATCAAAATCAAAAAAATCAAAATCAAAATATTTTTATTTCATAGGATAAAATTATCACTTGAAAACGTCACTATTAATATTAATATTACATTATAGTTTAAATTTACTGCTCATTCACAAAGCTGACTCCCCAGAGAAGAACGAGCAAGAAACTCTAGGGTTGCTCTTTTAAACAGATTATAGGTTGCGATTTGATAATTATATGAATAGACAGCTATGTCCATGCTTGCTTATCATTCAAATAGTCAGTGATGTTATAATAGCCTTTTGTTAATAATTTCTGTTTTATGATTGCTTTAAATTTATCAGAAAAGAAGTCGTCCCGTATTGACTTCTAGAAGTTATGGCAACCCTATCTACATATAGAACTACAACTACTAAACACAGGTACTAACACTAATAAATACAGGTATGTTGTTACATATAAAATGTATAAATATGCTAATCTGTGACTATATATGAACTGGACGAACCAGAAACACATATTTTATGGTGACGTAGGTGCGGATATAATCACGGGCGCGTTCTAAGAACATTGTCAAGGTCCCATTGTGGGAAAAATTATACACAAGGGTCAGCGAGTTAAATCAGGGTCGAACGAGTAATTTGGCAAATTACCCACAATGGTGTCAATTCTGATGTACAACGAACTAACTAAATTTAAAGCAGATACATCCTTTTCTAACACTATTAACATGAAAGGGACGACTATAAATTAAGTCCTGTCAAATTAAGTTAAGAGCTGTCAAAACAAGTCGCTCCATAGTATTTTAATCGTGACGTCGCTAGGTGTACACCTAATATTGATAAAGAAGTGCTTGTTTTGATCCTTTTACTTAATTTGACAGGACTTAATTATATGTCGTCCTTTTCATGTATTAGTGGTTAGAAAAGGATACATATAATTTAAATTTAGTTTAGTTCGTTGTACATCCGAATCGAAACCAATATTATGTATTTTTAGAGGTTTTCGTCCAACATCGAAATCCAACCACAGTCGAAATCAATCAGAAAAAAGTCAATTACTCATACAAAGTATTGCCTTTTTGTACAATAAAACGTTTACAAACAAACAAACAAACAAACAAAGTAAACCATTCTTTATTATAGAATCACCTTTATTATAGAAGTCCAACAATTAGTCAGGGGTATACACCTTTAGTATAGAAGTCCAACAATTAGTCAGGGGTATACACCTTTATTATAGAAGTCCAACAATTAGTCAGGGGTATACACCTTTAGTATAGAAGTCCAACAATTAGTCAGGGGTATACACCTTTATTATAGAAGTCCAACAATTAGTCAGGGGTATACACCTTTAGTATAAAAGTCCAACAATTAGTCAGGGGTATACACCTTTATTATAGAAGTCCAACAATTAGTCAGGGGTATACACCTTTAGTATAGAGTCCAACAATTAGTCAGGGGTATACACCTTTAGTATAGAAGTCCAACAATTAGTCTGGGGTATACACCTTTAGTATAGAAGTCCAACAATTAGTCAGGGGTATACACCTTTAGTATAAAAGTCCAACAATTAGTCAGGGGTATACACCTTTAGTATAAAAGTCCAACAATTAGTCAGGGGTATACACCTTTAGTATAAAAGTCCAACAATTAGTCAGGGGTATACACCTTTAGTATAGAAGTCCAACAATTAGTCAGGGGTATACACCTTTAGTATAGAAGTCCAACAATTAGTCTGGGGTATACACCTTTAGTATAGAAGTCCAACAATTAGTCAGGGGTATACACCTTTAGTATAAAAGTCCAACAATTAGTCAGGGGTATACACCTTTAGTATAAAAGTCCAACAATTAGTCAGGGGTATACACCTTTAGTATAAAAGTCCAACAATTAGTCAGGGGTATACACCTTTAGTATAGAAGTCCAACAATTAGTCAGGGGTATACACCTTTAGTATAGAAGTCCAACAATTAGTCAGGGGTGTACACCTTTAGTATACAAGTCCAACAATTAGTCTGGGGTATACACCTTTAGTATAGAAGTCCAACAATTAGTCAGGGGTGTACACCTTTAGTATAAAAGTCCAACAATTAGTCAGGGGTATACACCTTTATTATAGAAGTCCAACAATTAGTCAGGGGTATACACCTTTAGTATAGAGTCCAACAATTAGTCAGGGGTATACACCTTTAGTATAGAAGTCCAACAATTAGTCTGGGGTATACACCTTTAGTATAGAAGTCCAACAATTAGTCAGGGGTATACACCTTTAGTATAAAAGTCCAACAATTAGTCAGGGGTATACACCTTTAGTATAAAAGTCCAACAATTAGTCAGGGGTATACACCTTTATTATAGAAGTCCAACAATTAGTCAGGGGTATACACCTTTAGTATAGAAGTCCAACAATTAGTCAGGGGTGTACACCTTTAGTATAAAAGTCCAACAATTAGTCTGGGGTATACACCTTTAGTATAGAAGTCCAACAATTAGTCTGGGGTATACACCTTTAGTATAGAAGTCCAACAATTAGTCAGGGGTGTACACCTTTAGTATAAAAGTCCAACAATTAGTCTGGGGTATACACCTTTAGTATAGAAGTCCAACAATTAGTCAGGGGTATACACCTTTAGTATAAAAGTCCAACAATTAGTCAGGGGTATACACCTTTAGTATAGAAGTCCAACAATTAGTCAGGGGTATACACCTTTAGTATAGAAGTCCAACAATTAGTCAGGGGTATACACCTTTAGTATAGAAGTCCAACAATTAGTCAGGGGTATACACCTTTAGTATAAAAGTCCAACAATTAGTCAGGGGTGTACACCTTTAGTATAAAAGTCCAACAATTAGTCAGGGGTATACACCTTTAGTATAGAAGTCCAACAATTAGTCAGGGGTATTATACATCCTAATAATCGGTAAAGTTGACGCTGTTTGGTGTAGTGGTTAGCAACTCTGGCCACTATACCAAAAGGTTGCAGGTTCGAATCCTGCTAGGGACATATTGTTTGTGTGATGAATACGGACATTGTGTACCCGAGTTATAGACGTTTTCATTTAAAAATATGTAGTATACCAACCATCTGGGATCCACAACACAAGCCTATAGTTGCTTACTGTGGAACTAGATGGCGCTGTGTGTATGTCTAAGGATATTTGTTTATTATTTATTTATTTGGGGGACTGCGTGCATCTTAATTCGTCATTTACCTAGTTCTTACTACTAATATTTATGGCACAGATTTTTACAATAAAAACATTGTACTAACTTCAAACAACACTCAATAAACATGGACTTTACGACCATCCCGACGGACGATAGCAGAATTTGTGTGATGAATACGGACATGTGTACCCGAGTTATGGATGTTTTCATTTATAATAAGTATAAGTATTTATTTACAAAAAATATGTATTTATGTAGTATAACAATCATCTGGTATCCACAACACAAAAATATATGTAACAAAAATCGTTAGCCATTGGAAAGTCGCCCATACTGTCTTTGGTGACAGCAACTACTCTACAGGGGGGGACTGAAAATCAGCAACACTGCTGAGTCCCTACCCATTCATCACAATACTGTGGTTCTCGATTCTATGTATGCTTGTGTTTTTTTCTTTTTTGTGATGAATAAATACCTTTTTATTTTTTTTATTTATTTTTTTTATTTACAAGCCTATAGTTGTTTACTGTGAAACTACATGGCGCTGCGTGTATGTCTAAGGATATTAAAAAAAAAAAAAAATATGGTATCATACACGGGTACGCGACCCCGGCTTCCCGAGCTATTACTCTATCCATGTTTTTCAAGCAGGGATATCCTAATTTACATCTTCCTATCCGAATACCTAAAATGTTCCCTCCCTTCCTTTACGTGGATCCCTCCCTCCAAAGTCTGATTTGGCGAGGAAGGCAACCCAACGCAGATATGCTAAAAGGCTTGGCTGACTCAGCGTTTCAAGGCAAGGTGAATGGCTTAAGGCGATGGTGGAAGGCATAAAGTTACCTTCGGCCAGACACATCATCTGACCTCTTCTCCAGTCGTAACGGAAAACCGTTCCATTGAACCGAGGTAGGCTTGCCAGATGGTATCCAAAAGGAGGACATGTCCTCCTTTTCCATGATTTGTCCTCCCGTCCTCCCTTACCTACTGTTTGTCCTCCTTTGTGCTAAACGCTAAACATCGTTCAACATTTCGTGTCGAGCGTGCATGCGTGCGAAGTCAAAAGCTCTGGGTTTTGCGAATTTTATTTTTGTTTAAGCGCACATAACGCAAATGTGGAAAGAGTTTTTTCACTGATCAATACTCAGTGGAACAAAGAGAGGAACAGATTAAGTGTGCCGTCAGTGAAATCCGCATAATTCTTACTCAATAGAACTTCAAAACCAAGACATGTGAAGATTTTCATGATTATTTGTTAAAAAATCAAGAACTTCTCGCAAAAATTGGCAGTTCAGCTAAATATGAATAAAATAAAGTAATATAGTATTAAAAAATCGTATAATTGTTAAATGTCCTCCTTTTTTACAGAAAATTATCCTTTTTTGACCAACATCCTTTTTCAAGTTCTCATCTGGCAACCCTAAACCGAGGAGAGGGAAGAACGCTGGCGCACCTTAAAATATCCTGCGCATCTGACCGCTTCAACATTTTCGGCTGGTGACTCCATTCCTGATTACGAACAACTTTCCATTAGGAACTATAGCCGTATTCAGCTGAAAACTAAAAGGTGATTTCAGAATGGTTTACTTTGTATGGGTAATGGAAAATTTTTTGATCGAATTCGGCTGTGGTTTCCAGGGGAAAGTTGTTCGTAATCATAAGTGAAGTCACCAGTAAACAGGAATTACACGAATTAAATTTCTACTACTACCTAACTTCTAATCTAACGAATCTAATCTATCTAATATTAGCTGAGTGTGTAAAACACAGAGAAATAGATTTAAAATTATTTATTTATTAATTTGCACTTCACATACACACGTTACAATACGGCGACCATTTTGGAAGAGAGCGAGACGCTAGCATTCATTATGTAACCTTTGTTCGTATTGAACAGATTGGGGCCTGGGTAAATTTACAGGAACTCCAAATTTTACGTAAATTAGAATACAAAATCTAATCAAAAATCTGAATAGTCTTATCGAAATAAAATTAACAATTGAGCATATATTTGGTTCAAAAAAAATAATTAAATACATCTATTATTACCGTTGCTGTAACCTAACTTTTATTATTTAACAATGGTCAAGGAAGCCCAACCTACCCTTAATTATAATCAATAGGTAGGTAATGGACAAACTTTCATAATACTAGTTTTGATAATGGATCCCTTTGGTGTTTTAACATCTAAAGCAAGGTCCCTTAAGGCGGCCACAGCACATTTTCTCTGTATAAAACACAGAGAAATAGATTTAAAATTATTTATTTATTAATTTGCACTTCACATACACACGTTACAATACGGCGACCATTTTGGAAGAGAGCTAGCATTCATATGTAACCTATGTTCGTATTGAACACTGAGCCAGCAAGTCCTTTCACTGCTACAATTATGCTGTGCATTGTTCTAAGAATTTGTCCCTGTGTGATATTATATTTGTCGGGAAGGCGGGCGTTGCTAGCTACCGAAATGTCGCCAGCCATCACGTGGTATAGGGTTGCTCGGGCAATTTCGATAATATGTCATACTACTAAAGGCGAATATGGAATCAGAATGACACTAGAACTTAACAGGACGAGGTAATGGTCTGCCACTGATAGGACACAAGTCCGATCACATGAAATTCTATGAGGAGGCAATTACAGACCACTTCATGATCATGGAACTTGAGATACTTACCAGTGAAGGGTAAACATTTGCATGCGCCTCATACCATCCAATCTATGGGATTCAACTGGACTAGTCTACAATCCTTCCAGCTCAAATTCCATAACCAACTTCTTATCAAGTAACGACTCACCGAATCCTTCCACTCGTCAGAGATAATAGTAGGTAATCAAAGTCACCCATGATCGTCGATGTGTTAAGTGGTGTTCTGTTTCCTTCGACGGCTAGTAGAGGAAATATTGATGTGCAGATCTAACGTTACTGTGAACGTCGTCACCACGCCGGTATTGGCGATAAGAGCGCCACCTGGTTCACTTCTTGTAGCAAACCGCTCACTATGACAGTCGTACGACCGTCCAAATTATAAATTGCGTCGCTAACATATCGCTATCTACGACATATTTGTTTGTTGTTTTGTACAATGTATTGTGGTACTGAATAAAAGTTTCTATGTCCATGTCAATCAATGTTTTATTTTCACATTTCGAGTTTGAGGGTTCGATCCCCAGCGGGGTGAATGTTTAGTACTCGGTTTGGTTGGTGGTAGCCCATTTTAAATGTCCGCCTGGCTAGCTACCACCATCTTATTTAAGTCTGCCGCCACACCGCAATGAGTTTCGGTTATCAGAGATAAGATAGCCAGTTTCCCAACTAAAATTATTGTAAATTATTTTATGCAATAAAGAGTATAAGTATTGTATTGTAAGATGGGATTTCCGGGTCCGTACGCATCCACCTTCGACCTCATTACTTAACATCAGGTGTGATTGAGGCCAAGTGTCAAATCCTCAAAACCGTCTCGACCCTCGAACCGGCCCTGGCTTTTCCAGTAGTTTTCGATCTCAGAGCAGGTTGTATAATTAATTCTGCAATCGCGTGTTTACATAGTTAGTTGACAGTCGACGTTGGAGACAGACGTGTATCTTGATATCGTGTAAGGTTGACCAGTGACCAACGCTAGTGGCTTCCGGATTCTGCTGGTGAACTGCGCGCAAGTCAGGTTAGTCAAGGTGTCTCTTGTATCTTCCCTCTAATCATAACATCTGAAGCAAAGTATTTGAAAAAAAAAAAAAAATTTATACAGAGTCTAAAGCTCGTAAAAGAACAATGATCCTCTGGGTTTCCGAAGCGGTAGTAACTGGACATACTGACAGAGAAAGGCTTACGCCCTATTTTTATTTCCAGTAGATTTAAATTGACAAATGATATCATGTATCTGACGTTGAAAGAAATGATGGAAGTTCGAAAGTTCTCTAACCCTAGGTTGACTGGAAGAAATCCCTCGAATTCGCCGTTGTACTCAAACTCTGTCATCACCATCATCAGCCCGTAAACATCCCACTACAGCGATATAGGCCTTCCCTCGTATATGAGGGAGTGTGGGCCATAGTCCATAGTCAATGCGGGTTGGGGACTTCACATGCCTTTGAATTATATCTCATGCATACAGGTTTCCTCACGATGTTTTCCCTCATCGTTTAAGAGCAGTCGGATAAATGTACATAAGTAATTAAATTAAATTTAAAAACTCATTGGTACAAAGCCTGTTTGGGAATCGAACTCGGACCTCCTGAATTGGGTGACCGCGTCTTAACCGCTCAAACTCTGTACCTACATAAAACTAATGTAATTTCTTTTTGTACATTTTTTTTATGCACGACGGATTCGTACTTGACCTCAATCATACCTGATGTTAAGTGAAGATGATGTCGTAGGTGAAGGGTACTGACCCGGAAACCCCAACACATTTGGAGGACTGGCTATCTTATCTCTGACAACCGGCACACAACAATGCTATTAACATTGCTGCTTGGCGGCAGATTTAGATAAGATGGTTACTAGACTAATTTGACACTATTTCAGTATAATTCTTCGGACATTATATAAATTTCACTTTGTGCATTCTACCATCACATAATGTGTTATGGTCGTCCATGAATTAAGGTGGAGATTCCAAGTGAGCATCTAAATGAAGCCAAGCCAAGGCGCGGGGAGGGATTCCACCCGTATGTAGTTAACATACCGAACATTCGCACTAAGCGGTTCGATTCTTCATTCATAATGCGAACAGCCAAGGCATGGAACTCCCTTCCGGCGTCAGTCTTTCCTGAATCCTACAACCTTGGGATCTTCAAGAGCAGGGTGAATAGGCATCTACTGAGATCGCGTGCTTCATCTTCGGCCACATCATCACTTCCCATCAGGTGAGATTGTGGTCAAATGCGTATCCAGTTAACCATAAAAAAAAAAAAAAGCGCTAACTCGTGGTAATTCTTTTTATCTTAATTTTAATTTTATGTTTTTTTATCCAAGTTTTTTAATTTAATGATGTAATTATGTGGAGTAGACTACAAACGCGACCGTGAAACGACACAAAGCTTTATTCGATGATGGTTTCGAATAAAAAAAAAAAGAAAAACCTATGCCAATAATTTCTATTTCAACCTGTCACTTGCCCTATTTTTTTCCTTACTCTAAAAACTCATGGCATAATCGTTCTAATCTACGGAAGGCGGTATTTTGTGGTCTCTGCCTACCCCTACGGGAAACAGGCGTGACTTCATGTACGTATTGGTAGTTGCAAAATATAATTAAACAATACTTTTTGCTAACAATATGGAGGCAAATAAAAGTAGTATATAAGAGAATTCTTATCGGCATTTGTAATTAATTTTCGACGCGCTGTCATATCTGCTGGTATTTTCCGCAGAGCCGATCGGAATTATCGTAAAAAAACGGGGTTAAATTAAATATAATCTAACTAATATTATATATGCGAATTGGATGTTTGTTTGTTTCTTGCTCGATGAAAGAACTTGGATGAAATTTGGTATATACTATAAGTAAAATGTCATTCTATGGCACTTGCTAACTGTGTAAACAAAAGACGATCTCTCTCGTACCTACTTGTTTTTTACCCGACTGCTCAAGTAAGGGGGGTAATGTTTTTTACGTTCGGTATTTTATTATTCGATATGGTTTGACATAAGTAAAGGAGTCAGTAAGTAAGATATACCAGAGAGATCTGAGATCGTCTTTTGTTTCAAAGTCAAAGTCAAAAATGCTTTATTTTGTAGGTACACAAATAGTCAATTTTACATTTTTTAAGCTACTGCTTGTTCAAAATGCAATTTTCCCCTGAGAAGAACAAGCAAGAAACTCGAAGGGTTGCTCTTTTAAAATCAGGCTTTGATTTTACATAAAGGTTTTTATATTACAAAAAGGTTTTTATATTTCATTTATTAATCGTGAAATAGCCTGGCATGCGAACAATCTGATTATGTCCAGGGATGATTATCATCTAAATAGTCTGATATTTTATAATATGCTTTGTTAATTAGTTTCTGTTTTATAGTATCTTTAAATTTATCGAGAGGAAGATTTTGTATATCAACTGGGACCTTATTGAAAAAGCGTATACATAACCCTTTGAATGAATAACTGACTTTGCGGAGGCGACTTATGTGACCTGCAAGTTTGTCTTTATTTCTTGTATTGACATCATGTTTTTCACTATTTTTCTTAAATGATGCTATATTTTTTTTGACGTTTACACAGTTAGCAAATTCCATAGAATGACATTTTACCTATAACCGCCTCCGTGGCTCAATGTAAACAACATTGGGGTTTACAATTCCGAGGTCGCGGGTTTTTCGCGGGTCAAGATAAAAAAATAAAAATAATTGCTTATGTATCTTTGACTGGATTCGCGTTTGACCACAATCTCACCTGATGGAAATCTATCTAGCTATGTCAGGTTAGTTTCTTTATAGCCCGGTATATTCATTTATAATAATACAGAGTCAGTTAATTCAGCAACAGTCTACTGATTCTATGGCCCTGCATGTATGTTTTAGGTAATTAAAGAAACCTCATGATGAAGCCCCTGCTGCTCCTGGCCTGTTGTTTCCCGATCCTGGCTGCTAAGAACATTACCCAACTCTTCGAGGACGTCTCCAAGACCGTCACACAAGAGATAGCTGATGCCAAACACCCGGTTGAACAAATCATCACGACCATAGGATCCAGTCAATGTGAGTACAGTGGTCGGCATAAAATATCTGTCAATTGGATGTAAATCGTCTCTGGAAAGAAATTAAAAATTCCAAAATTCATAAAAGATTTATTTATTGAGCGTTTATTCCGTCCAGTAGCGCCTTCATTAGATAAATTAAGATTTCTTAATGCTTCTCGAGGCGGATAACATTCGCGGTATTGTTAATTTGTTCATCCCGCGGGAACTATTCACTTTATCGGAATAAAAAATCCTATGTCTTAATCCAGGGTACATTCTACCTATATACCAAATTTCATCCAAATCCGTATATCCGTTTCGCCGTGATTGAACAACAAACAACATCCAAACTTTGATATTTATAATATTAGGTAGTTATATTGTATAATTAGACTGAATAGCGCCGACCGGTATACAGGGTGTAACGGTTAAGTGTAGTCATATTTTAAGGGCTTGTTCTACCCATCAATACGAACAACTTTTACTATGGGGGCAACTTCGAAATCGCGAAAAAAAAATCAGCTGTTTCATACATTGCATCGGAAGGTTATTGAAATTTTCTATGGAACAGCTCATTTTTTTTTCGCGATTTCGAAGTTGCCCCCATAGTAAAAGTTGTTCGTATTGATGGGTAGAACAAGCCCTTAAAATATGACTACACTTAACCGTTACACGGTGTATAGCCTGTATTATAAACCGATCGCAATGCAAGTCTTGAGGCAGTATCACCCGATATGCGTCTTAAGAAGTTAACGCTATCTCAAGCTCCGTGCTAATTTATAAACCAATCTTGACGTCTACTTAACTGAGATAATTTCTCAAGTATTCGCCTCAGCGGCGAATGAATGATAGTCTTGAGTTTCGTTAATTAACGTAAAAATGCTGCACGTGTTTTTAGGTCTCAAGTTAGGTTATTAATCCTCTTGGTCCGATGGTCGAAGTAAGTGGAATATAAAATTCCTGATAGCCCGACATGTTCGACAGCAAGGAATTAAAATTCCTCGTCGTCCGATATGTCGGACAACGTAGTAATAAATATGCTTAGACACACACAACGCCATCTAGTTCCACAGTAAGCAACTATAAGCTTGTGTTGTGGATACGAAATGGTTGATATACTACATAAATAGATTTTTTTTTTGTAAATAAATACTTATTATAAATGAAAACATCCATAACTCGGTTACACATGTCCGTATTCATCACACAAACATATACCCCTAGCGGGATTCGAACCCGCAACCTTTTCGTATTGTGGTCAGAGTTGCTAACCACTAGACCAAACAGGTAGTCAACCACGCGGCCCCTTACTTGCTTATCATCCAGATAAAAATTTTAAAGCAGACTTTTGTAAATGTCTGTTTTATGATTCGCTCCGCAACCGGTGGTCGCTCAGTAAATCTATGAGGGAAGCCTATGTCAGGAGTGGATGTCATGTTACATACATACATTAATTTAAAATACAATTGTTGCACTTCTATATATTAGGTACAGCATACACATCACACACACACACACACACACACACACACACACACACACACACACACACACACACACACACACACACACACACACACACACACACACACACACACACACACACACACACACACACACACACATACACACATACACACACACACACACACACACACACACACACACACACACACACACACACACACACACACACACACACATACACACACACACACATACACACACGCACAAGCACGCACACGCACGCGCACACACACAAGTACAACACTGTTTAATAGTATATAAATTACTTACTATTTGTAAGAGTATTTGTAATTTATTTGCTTTTCTATTTTGGTTATTTTATTATGTATACTGTACACCGTGGAAGAGCGGAGACCCCTGGCACAGGTATTCAATTACTTAATAGGGGCTCCATCATCAAATTATTGTATGTAGTATTAAGTATTTTGAACAATAAATAAATTTGAACAATAAAAAATAAATGTGGCTGATATGATGCTGCCTTTAATAATTACAGGTCAGAATGTGAAGAAGATAGTCGGTGTTGCATATAAAGAGATCGACGGAGGGAAGGAGCCAGACCTCAACCAGCTTAATTTGAAATTCATAAACAAGTGAGTTGTCGTGATATTATGTTATAAATATTTATTTATTTACCAAGTTTATATTTATCATTACAGATTACTCTAATGCAGTATTTCCCAAAGTGTGGGTCGCGACCCACTGGTGGGTCGCGGGTAGATTTTAGATGGGTCCTGAAACTATAGGACGATTGTCGTACTCGTTCAATTTTCATTTTACTCGTTCGTTCGTCGTCGTTGTCCAGCAGTGAACGTCAGTAGGCTGATGATGATGGTATGGTGGTGAACTTACGATAAAAATAAACGCGTAAATGCTGCGGCAGCAACATACCGCTGCTTTTTTGTCTTCATGATACAAGGTGGGCCGCGAACTTTAAACTTTCTTGTAGATGGGTCTCGGTCCCGAGAAGTTTGGGAAACACTGCTCTAATGCGATAGTTAACTAATGACAATGATGTATACCAACTATATCTACCTATACTAAATAACATAGTAAGTACAAATAATGCGACTTTTTGAAATTCGCCCATACTGCATATGATAGTATCAGTTCTGTCTGCTATCTCATTGAGTATGTGTAGTTCTCGTGTCATTGGTCCTTTATTTAAAGATTAGTATTGCCTCTTGGTACTTTAAATAGTCGAGGCATCCTTCTCCTATCTATATACCCATCAGGTACGCACAATCTTAATTGCTGAATTGTCGGATTACAAATTTTACCACGAAATACCTACAAGCACAATGTCATCGCTAGTTCCCTCCTAACTTCCAGTTTATTATATCCCGTCATCCCGAGAATAAATAAAATAGTAAATGAATATACAGGGTGTAACGGTTAAGTGTAGTCACATTTTAAGGGCTTGTTCTACCCATCAATACGAACAACTTTTACTATGGGGGCAACTTCGAAATCGCGAAAAAAAAATCAGCTGTTTCATACATTGCATCGGGAGGTTATTGAAATTTTCTATGGAACAGCTCATTTTTTTTTCGCGATTTCGAAGTTGCCATAGTAAAAGTTGTTCGTATTGATGGGTAGAACAAGCCCTTAAAATATGACTACACTTAACCGTTACACGGTGTATATTTACAACAATTACCTATCCCAAAACTAGGCAAACGCTATGGATACTAAATAACTGATAAACATTCATCATCATCTTTGCTCGTAAACATCCCACTGCAGGGATATAGGCCTTCCTTCGTATATGAGGGGGTGTGGGCCAATAGTCCACAACGCTAGCCCAATGTGTGTAGGGGACTTCACATTCCTTAGAATGTTTATTTCTCAGGCATGCAGGTTTCCACACAATGTTTTCCTTCACCGTTTACGAGAGTCGGATATAATATACAGAAGCAATTAAATTATTTTTAAAAACTCATTTGTACCTATATGGCCTGCCTGGGAATCGAACCCGAACGTCCTAAATTGGGAGACCGCGTCTTAACTGCTGAGCCACCGACGCTCGATTTTTTACATGTTGTGTGATGGTCTCCTTCCGTTTGGCAAAATATTTTTCGTCAAATTTTACTTCCCAAAAAACTTGTCGCACTAGTTTCATTCCCCAAAAGTATCTTTAGCAAATTTATACAGGGTGTCCCTGGAAGTATGGATCAAATCGAACAGGGGCATGGGGAAGGTCATTCCCAAACTTAAGCTGAAAAAAAAAAATAAAAAAAAAAAAAAAAAAAAAAAAAAAAAATAAGAAAAAAAAAATAATTAATTATTTTTAATTAAAAAATTAAGCTGATAGCTTTGCTAGTCTTCTTTTAAAAAAATTTTTTGTATAAGCACTATTCGATAATATGAAAATGTAAAAAATTGATCATAACTTTTGAACCGTCAAAAATGGCACCGACATTCATAGGGTTAAAAAGTTTGGGAATGACCTTCCCCATGCCCCTGTTCGGTTTGATCCATACTTCCAGGGACACCCTGTATTGCGCATTTTAATCACTTGGTCAAATATTAATTTGGCAACTTTTTACTTGCTCAAGTTTTATTAAGTCAAATATAGGCTTTTTGGCGGGAACTCGGCGAGTGAAGTAGCATTTTTCTTTATAAGTCTTAAAATTTGTGCAATCTAACTTTTGAAGCTTAATAATGGCAGAATATTGTGCAGCAAACGTTAGTGTTGGTGTACAGGTGAAGGGAAGTGTAAATTAAAGTGCGTAACGGAGCTTTCGGGTTCCCACAAGAAGCCGCCAAAATCTTTTGTAAAGCATTCTGCCACTTTACTGAAGAATGACTTGACCGTGACTAGACTCTGTATACGACGAATTACTTGTTTTGATTGAGACTGACCTATAAACTGAAGAAATAAGATAAATAAAAATTTTCACTCGAAACTGGCAGTAATGTCCCTCGACAATGAGGTTGACGGTTGCCATCCTCAAAAATAAGAAGAAGAAGAAGAAGTCAAATATACATACATACATACTTCGCAGCGGCCGGCGAAGCGCCGGAATTGATTTGTATAACAAATAACAATATCATTTTGGGAAGAGCATGTTATGCCAAATCATATTTGACTAAATAATACCTGGTAAAATGAAACATTGCCATGTAATTATTTTTTAAACAATAAATTGCCGAAAATAGTATCTATTACTAACTGTAAAATTGCGAAAAGTTGTTTTGCAAAATGTTAAAATACTTTGGCATGTTATACTTTGGGAAACGGTTTTTGCCCAAAAATTAGTAATCCGTGAAACCTAGTTACTAAAACTTTCAATTTTATGATTTATCATATTTTTTACCAGAGACTACACAGTAACATTCAACATCAACCACGCGGCAAAGTCGATTCCGGACTCGAAGGACTTCAACCCTCATCAGAAACTCTTCATCTACGTGCACGGATTCACCGACGACCCTAGCAAGGCAGGCTTTAGCAACATCAGTGATGCTCTATTTAGGCAGGGTAAGTTGTTTCATGGTGGGTGTTTTGCTTCAATATTTTTTTTTTTTAGTCATTACTTTAATTATATTTATAACTAATTCTAAGTGTTTACATAATGTGAATGTTCTGACCTCCAAAATAGATATAGTCTGAGTTATGGTGGTCAGTGATCCTCTGTGCCGTTATTTCACAGCCTTGGGCATGAAAAGGTAAAAAGAAAAATATACAATTTTCATGTTGACCAATAACGCGTGTGTATGTGTTTTTTATTCGATTTATTCTCTCCTCTCGAAAAAAGGCAAAGGGATACAGCCATGTCTTATTTAGGTACTGTGTGTATATGTGGTGAACATATTATTACAAGAATGAGGTCCGTTTTGTTTGGAGTAAAATTACCAGTCACCCTTCAGTCTCATCCTAATGAAGATCAGACGTGATTGAGATCAAGTTCTAGCCCGTCGTACAAAAAACAAAACGCGTCTCCATCTGCGTAGCTTGGCATGACACTGTTTGAGTGAGAGTGGGATGGTTGTACATTATATTTCGTTCAAATGAATGAGCAAAACAAATATTATTTCGCGCGAAATAAACGTTTATCGCGCCTGTCATGCTAGGGGGGTAGTTCATCTTAAAATAGAAAATGTGAACTCAGCCTATGTCAGTCATTCTAGCAAGTAAATAATAATAATATCCTTGGACATATACACACAGCGCCATCTAGTTCCACACTAAGCAACTAGACTTGTGTTGTGGATACCAGATGGTTGATACGCTACACAATTTCTAATTCTAATTCATGTTCCATGTGCGATCAGTTTATGTCAGTCACGGGCTATATGTGATGATCAACCTATGCCTTACATGATCAGAGTATGTCAGTCCTGAGTCATGTGCGATCAATCTATGTCAGTCATATTGCATGTTTCATCAACCTATGCCAATCATGTATCTTATACAATCAACGTGTGTCAGTCATGTGTAATGTGCGATCAGCCCATGTCAGTCATTATGTACTATGAACCTTGACCGATCAGCTTATTTCTGACGACCGATTGATGAAGTGGATAGTGAGCCTGTCAGCGAAACCAACGGTTGCGGATTCGAATCCCGCAAGGGGTAAATGCTTGTGTGGATGAATGCGAACATTAATTTTCGTGTTATGGATGTTTATATAGATATTACGGATGTTTATCTAGTATCCATAGTACATGTTTTGTTTAGTTTTGGACTAGATTGGTGTGTCGGAAATATTTATTTAATTATTTCAGTCATATTCCATCTGCGATCAGCCTATGTCAGTCATGTGCCTGACTACATCCAGGTAGTGCCAAAGGAACAGTTCTATCATAAAGTAATTATCTTTCACCGTACGCACAAATTCTCGTTGGTTCCATTTGATTGTAATCAATTTGTTTCACAAGTAGCTATTCCGTCTAATTATTGCAGCTAATTAAGCTTCACAAACACTTCAATAATAATGTAGTTTTTTGCTGACACACACGCGTATACATATATGTATGCTCACACATGCACAGGTTAGCAGTTTTTGTTTTGTAAGGAGGCTTTATTACATCCAGTGGCGCCATCTTTAGATAATTTAAGATTGATTTTAAAATACAGAAAAATCGCTCAGACCTGCACTCGAAAGCCTAAAAGTTAATTTTACGTAATACCTAAATAGCTTTAATTATGTTTATTTTTTGAATTTCAAATTATCGATCAAAGCGGTAATTTTTTTTTATAATTATGAATTCTGGAAAATAATCGTTATGATAATATCGTTATAATAAAGGTTGTCTGGTAGAAATCGCTTAATCGCGATAAGATCGCCTGGTTGTACAATTATAATTTTTTTGAAGCTATATTTTAGAAGTGTATTGTAGCATTTTGTGCAATGATGTGTATTTGATTGATTGATTGATAATTAAAAAAAAATCGTATTGACCTGCTGTTAATGTTTCTAGGATTGCTGTTAATAGGATAAAATAACATTTCGCGGTATTGTTGATTTGTTTATCCCGCGGGAACTACTCACTTCATCGGGATAAAAAATGTGCTGTCGTAATCCAGGGTTATATTCTATCTATATACAAAATTTCATCCAAATCCGTTCAGCAGTTTCGCCGTTATTGAGCAACAAAGGAACAAACATCCAAATTTTCCCATTTTATTAGTAGTTAGATTAGATTTTAAAACAAATCATAAATTATCCAATGAGGGCGCCACTGCACGGAATAAATAAATAAATATCTATGCACATACACACAGCGCCATCTAGTTCCACACTAAGCAACTAGGCTAGGCTGTATTATAGATAACAGATGGTTGTTATACTACACAAATACATTTTTTTTTGTAAATATTTACATATATATATGAAAAACATCCATAACTCGGGAACACATATCTGTATAACAGCGGAAACTTACTAAAGTCTGTTGTTTTGCCAACTTTTGGCCGTTCCATTATAATATTTCATGTGAAACCTTGAAATAATATTCCATTTTCCAAATAAAAAACAAATTTGGATATAGATTTGAAAATCGCAGGAATTGGTACATAATTTTTACGCGATTAAAAAAATATTTCTTGGTTGAGAAGGGTAAATCGCCAATGATCCAGTCCAGAGTAGAAGATGGAACCTTTCTGAAATCGAATGTTTTGTCAAATTTTTTTCTTACTTTTGCGTTCAAACCTACTTATGGAATCTTAATTTAGGGCCAGCATAAATTATGAAATCCTAAAAGAAATACTGAAGGAATAAGTTTTTTTTTGGTTACCTGCTTACCAAGCCTCACGGAGGGTGTAGGCTGTAGGCAAAATATCGTAATAGTGAAAAGTTTCACACTCTATGTTAACCATTTTTATGAATGAAACACAGCTGATTAGGTAGTATTTTGTTATGACATGTTTAAAGAGCATTTTCTCGAAATGTATTGAGTTTTGAGAAAAGTTGTAGAACAAAAGTTGTTCGTTATAACGGGTACTTTTACACCATTTCGGCTTAGTACACCCTTTCCGACTAGCGTTGTATAAGTTCCATAAAGAGTGAAACATGTTTTCCAGGTGAATGCAACGTGTTGGCTCTGGACGGCAGCTCTCTGATCCACTGGCTGTACCTCCGCGCGTCCACGTACGTCCAGTTCATGGGACGCAGGCTGGGGGAGGTGCTAGCTGCTATGGTGAACAGTGAGTACTCGCTGTCATTGTTATTATCGAGATAGTAAAACAACACATATATCTCGGATTGATTATCGATCAAAATTTTATATATATATAATTATTTCACAATTAATAATGAAATATACAACCTTTATGTAAAATCAAAGGCTGATTTTAAAAGAGCAACCCTTCAGTTTCTTGCTTGTTCTTCTCAGGGGAAAATTGTATTTTGAACGAGCAGTAGCTTAAAAAAAAAATTGACTATTTTAAGTGTACCCCTACAAAATAAAGCGTTTTTGATTTGATTTGCTTCTCTCTTCCATAACTAAATGTGAAATATTTGATCATCTATTGAATGAAAGTGATATAGATTATTACCTACAAAATAAAGCATTTTTGACTTTGACTTTAAATAATCGGCGTTTCTATCTTTTTTAGTTGACTCTGGCAGAGTTGGATTTAATTGTTTTTTCATTATGGGCTTATTTTGTCAATGTTAATTCTTATTTTCTTACGATTATAATTCAAATTTTCAAAACCAATAACACCTTACAAGGTTATGTAAGGTTCCTACTTCTGAAGCAACGTTGTCCCTGTGTAGTCTGATGAACATTTGCCACCAATAATTCTCTCTGTCGATATTTAGCTTAGGAACAATGGGATTGACATATCCAAAAGGATAAAAATCCCAAAATAAAGTAAGATTAAAAAAAAAAAAAAAAAGGTTACGTAAATAACATAATTATGAGTTATTTTTGTCTCCCTAAATAGGTCGTAAATTAAAGAAAAAAGGTAAGTAAACAGATTCATTATACCTACCTACATCTGTATCACAATGACGTTCACAACTTGCTGTAATAGTCTATTATAAATCATTTTCTTATAACAACACACGCTATAAATGTAAACTAGGTAGGTTATATATACCTGTGTGGGAAAATGATACAATTGTTTGAACTAACTTCTACACAATTATTTAGATATCTTTCTGTAAAGGGGCATCGTAGACGACGGACATTTTGTCGGGCGCCCTTTTGGTACTCCCGGACAAAATGGTCCCATTTGGATTTTTTGTCTGACCTACAAAAAGTCGGTCACCTGCGCTGAAAATATCTTCGTTGTTTTTGAAGATCTATTTATGGGGCATATTTCAGTGCCACTATTATGTACAATTTTTTGGGATATAAATTATAAACGTAGGTAAATCAATCTCTGTGTATGTGAATGAGGATTCCAACAACACGTGACGACAGAATGCTCACTTAAAATATTGAATAATTCTTACTACAGCGGCATAATTTTTTGCCTTTGGGCAATATTTGGCACTATTCAATATATCAAAGCAACTTCCTTTGAATACTATCGAGGAGACCCACCTGGTGGAAGCGTACTGACCCGGAAACCCCACACAACGCAATTGATCTCAATTACACCTGATTTTAAGTGAAGATGAGGCCGAAGATACACTGGATATCTTATCTCTGACAACCGGAACACAACAATGCTGTTAACATTGTTGCTTGGCGGCAGATTTAGATAAGATGGTGGTAGCTAGCCAGGTGGACATTTAAAATGCCCTACCACCAACCAAACCCTACTTAAACATGTACCCCGCTGGGGCTCGAAACCGCGACCTCCGAATCGTAAACCCAATATTGTTTACATTAAGCCACGGAGGCGGCAAGTTATTATTTATTCTGCAATTTTATTAAATATTAATAAAAATTGGTATTGAGGAGTATGGCCTCAACTTATTGGTTTTACTTTTTTTTAATTCCCAGGAGGTGGAGACCCAAGGGAGATCCACATAATCGGACACAGCCTCGGCGCCCACATATCAGGATTTACGGGCAAGACTTTCACGGCGCTCACTGGCAAGAAGGTGGGCCGGATCTCCGGACTGGACCCAGCTGGGCCATGCTTCAGTCACTTGGACGAGAACCTGAGGCTGCACAAAACTGACGCGGATTATGTGGATGTGGTGCACAGTGACGCTGGTGTGTTTGGGCTGTGGGATCCCGTTGGTAAATAATTGAAATAAATATTTAAATACATTTCGGAAAGTTTCACCAATCATCTAGTCCCAAACTAAGCAAAGGTTGTACTATGGATACTAGATAACGGATAAACATATATTATAGATTTAGATAGATAGGATAGAGTTAGTACCCCAGGAGGGTACCAGCACTATTAGTGCTGGAGAATCCCTCATCGCTCAGGCTGCCCTACTTATTCTGGGGTGGACACCTTCCTCAAAGGCGGGCGGCGGTGATTGCTTTCCATCAGGTGACCCGCATGCTCGTTTGCCGCCCTCTCATATAAAAAAAAAAAAAAAAAAAAAAAAACATACATAAATATTTATATAAACATCCATGACTCGGGAATAAATGTTCATATTCATCACACAAACATTTACCCGTCGCGAGATTCGAACTCGCAACCGTTGGTTTGTCTGACAGGGTCACTATCCACTACACCAATCGGTCGTCTTCGTGTATGTATGTAAATTTCTATGTTACCTCATGTAGCCTTGGCCGATTTCGAAGTGCGTGGTGTCGATAGATTTGTCTTGATGTCTGAAGTGTCCTATGATACATTTTATGGTAATTATGGTATGGTATGGTATGGTATGGTAAAAAAATCCAACATGGCGTCCGCGAAATACAAAATATGCAGTCGAGTTTTTCGGTTTTTTTTTTTTTTTTTTTTAATGCACAACGGGTTGGTACTTGACCTCAATCACACCTGATGTTAAGTGAAGATGAGGCCGAAGGTGGAAGCGTACTGACCCAGAAACCCCAAGACATTTGGGGGACTGGCTATTTTATCTCTGACAACCGGAACACAACAATGCTATTAACATTGCTGTTTGGCGGCAGATTTAGATAAGATGGTGGTAGCTAGCCAGGCGGACATTTAAAATGCCCTACCACCAACCAAACCGAGTACTTAAACATGTACCCCGCTGGGGATCGAACCCGCGACCTCCGAATCGTAAACCCAATGTTGTTTACATTGAGCCACGGAGGCGGTTAAACTAATATTGTTTTTAAACTAATATTGTTATTTCTATTTGATATAGTGTTCGCCCGCGGCTTCGCCTGCGTTAGAAACGTTATCGCGGATATGTGTAATTTGTTTATCCCGCGGGAACTACTCACTTTATCGGGATAAAAAATATGTTGTCTCAATCCAGGGTAAATTCTACCTATATACCAAATTTCATCCAAATCCGTTTCGGCAGTGATTGAGCAATAAACAAACAAACGTCCAAACTTTCACAGTTATAATATTAATTAGATTACTTATATTAGGTCCTTACCTATGAAATTGGCGTTTTATATGAAAAATTTCATTAAGACTGTTTTCTCCATACAAACATTTTTTTTTTTGGGAACGGCAAATCCAAATTTAGCTAAACTTTGTGTATTATCGGATAACATTAAGTTAAGTATAGGAAGCGTTAATTTTTAAAAGTAACCGCTTTATAAAAGTTACAGCGAATCTAAAAAATGATTATGGGAAGCACATGAAAAGAGCTCTGTTCAAATTTTTTTTATTATGTGATTTAGCTCAGAAATTAAAAAATATTTCATGTGAAACCTTGAAATAATATTCCATTTTCCAAATAAAAATCGCAGGAATTAATACATATGATTAACGAAGAAAAAAAACTCTAATTTCATCAACCTGTACTATAAATTCATGGGTCTGTAAAAATTAATTCATGTCTTCTTCATCACCCTTATTCTTCCCCAGGTCACGCAGATTACTTCCCCAACGAGGGCACGCAGCAGCCCAACTGCTTCTTCCAAACGTGCAGCCACAGCCGTGCTTGGCTTTATTACACGGAGTCCGTGATCAACCCTAAAGCGTTCCCAGCTGTCAAGTGCAGGGACTGGAGCGCGTTCAAGAAGGGCAAGTGTGAGAGGCGTTACAGGTAAGTGTCCAGTTGCTGTGGAGTCACTAGTGGCGTATGTCATCGTAAAAGAGCTTTGTTCAGCCATATAGCCCAGGGAAAATACGTTTGGACCTCGGTAAAACGCATAACCGAGATTTTCTTGAAACATTTAATAAAGTGTTGTAATTTAAGTAACAATTGCTAAAAATGAAGCACTTGTAAGAAACGCAAATCTATAAATTTCTCTAAATAAATTAAAGTTGAGAAGTGTGTTTCTTTAAAAAAAATGCTCAACATCTTTTAATTCAAAACATTTTGGGAAATTATCGTTACAAAATATTAGTTCTCATTTTTATTTAAAGCAATGCAGCTCGATGACATTTTCAACTAAAACGCAAGCATGCCTAACTATAACATAACCTAAGTATTCCTGGTGAACTATATTCACATAACGTAAAACAATGTAAAAATGCATTAAAGAAGTACTTTATAGATGGAAATATGTAGGAAGTGCCTTTCCAACAAATTTTATTTCGATAAAGAGACACATGTCTACTTGCTTTCGTATATCAATCTTATGTATTATGTATGTAGATAGTTTAAGTTGCTTTTGTAATAATTAATAACGTGGCGGGTCAGTGACCTCATTCGCACTACACACAAACCTTTACAGGTTTTCGTAGGCGTCTTATAGTGAAGATTGTTCAAATAATGTTCTATGGATAAATAAATCAACGTCAACGTCGCGCAGTCCGAATTGTCGGCCAAGAGAGTCTCACTGACCGACTGGATCCCCTGGCGTTGCGAAGAGACGTCGCGTCCCTCTGCATTCTCTATCGCATATTTCATGGGGAGTGTTCTGAAGAACTGTTCGAGCTAATACCCGCTGCTCAATTTAACCGATACACTTCTCGCCAAAAATTAAATTTCCATCCGCATCACCTGGATGAGTGGAAGTCTACCACTATACGTTTCTCAAGAAACTTCTTACCACGTACGACCACCCTGTCGAACGGACTTCCGGCAGCGGTATTCCCGAACGAGTACGACATTGGAACCTTCAAGAAACGAGCCTACACCTTCCTCAAAGGCCGGCAACGCATCTGTGACCCTTTTGGTGTTGCGGGTGTCCATGGGCGGCGGTGAGATTACTTTCCATCAGGTGACCCGCATGCTCGTTTGCCGCTCTCTCATTATAAAAAAAAAAAAAAAAAAAAAAAACATGCTTAGTTTTTTATCCTTCAGTAAGTTAACTGTGTTTAACAAAAATCTACCTAATTAAATATCAGTTAGTATTTATTGTTAATAAGATACAAATTAATAATAGGGTTTAATAAAAAATTCTAATTCTTTTTAGGCTTAATTATTCAAAATTACATCCCTAATCTTATAAGATAGCAACTATATGTATAAGTCGGTTCTGAATTGTGTCTTGTCTTGTTACTTTGCTCAGCAGCTGAGCTTATGCATTCAGCGGGGCAATAGCGCTAGCGTACTAGCACTAGATACTATGCCTCACGAAAGTACTGTTGGGGCATAGTCTCCTCACACGGGGAGAGGATATGGGCCATAATCCAGTGCGGATTGCGGCACCTGCCAGTCAGCGTTTTAAGCTGCCACCGACTTGACTTAACGAATCCAATTCAATTGAAAGCAAACAGAGGGCGGAGTGTGAGTTTTGTTTCGACATAACTTTACTACCGCGTTCACGTTTACGTGACGATTTATATCAAGAAATGTGCAGCGCCTCTAGCGGATAGTTTGCAAAACAATTTTTTTCATGGAAACTTTTTGCGTAAACGCGAACGCGATGGTAAAGTTAAAAACGAGGCAAAACTCGCACTTCGCAGGACCGTCTATCTGAAGCACGGTAACACTCGTGTTAAAATGTAACTAATAGTCACCCATCCAAGGATTGACAGCGCTAGATATCGCTTAACTTAGCTAATCGAAAACGAATAGCAAATGAGACGCGCCATGAGTGCTTCCAAACCGAGTACTAAAATGTATCCAGCTGGGGCTCGAATTATTTAAGCCGAGCCATGGAAACTGTTACGATAATCTTCATATTTTACTCCACTGATGCTGTCAAGTTGACTCCCCCTCAAATCTAATACCGTACCTGTTCCAGTTACATGGGCCACCAATCCGTGCCCGGCACACATGGGCAGTTCTTCCTGCAGACCGGAGGGGAAACACCTTTCGGCCTGGGCGAGCAAGGGACAGTCTTCAATAACACTGAGGGAGTCATCAAAACAATCACCGGGTTGGTCGGATAGTCACTACTGTATGCTATTAGGTCCTTACCTATGAAATTGGCGTTTTGTATGAAGAATTTCATTAAGACTGTTTTCTCCATACAAACATTTTTGATTTTTTTTTTGGGAACGGCAAATCCAAATTGAGCTAAACTTTGTGTGTATTATCGGATAACATTAAGTTAAGTATAGGCAGCGTTAATTTTTAAAAGTAACCGCTTTATAAAAGTTACAGCGAATCTAAGAAATGATGCACATGAAAAGGGCTCTGTTCAAATTTTTTTTATTATGTGATTTAGCCCAGAAATTAAAAAATATTTCATGTGAAACCTTAAAATAATATTCCATTTTCCAAATAAAAACAAATTTGGATATAGCTTTGAAAATTGCAGGAATTGGTACATATGATTTTAACGAAGAAAAAAAACTCCAATTTCATAGGTAAAGACCCAATTTAATAGAGATGATACGTCACTGATTATTAAGAGGTTAATTTGTGTAGATACCACTAGGTACTACTTATTTTAGGATGATAATAATGCCGTTTAGGTGTGGTATACACACGGAGCAAATACTAAGGCACATATTTCAGAATGTTTAGGGTTAAAAAAAGATGTCGCTGTATAAGTTACATAAAGCTGTCCCTTTTTAACTGTCCTCAAGCGGAGATCTCTGCTTGAGTAACGTTCTGTAATATAGGCCTGAGACACACACACACCTTCGTATGGAGTGGAGTATATCGCGGCGCCTTCACGGATAATCTAACCCCCTCTAAGGTCAGTGGCGCATCTAGCGGGCAATAGCTAATACGTTACCACCTTCGACCGATCTCTACAAGCTACGACGATTTCGCTATAGATGGCATTATTGCATAAAACATTAACGTACGATTATACATAATAAATAAATATTTCGGACACTTACATCAATCAAATACTAAACTAAGCAAAGCTTGTGCTATGGGTACTAGATAACGGATAAACTTACATAAAATATTTTTATAAATAAATATGTACCATGGCGCCATCTATTGTTAAATAGTAAAAGGTCTTTGTGTAATGTTAGTTTCTTGTAAATTCAAGGAATAATTATTAATTAGACATGAAATATAATCCTACTGGTAACGTTTGAGTGTCTCCCACAAACATTTTTACAAGACAAATTACCTAATATCATCGTTTGCATATATTTCCAGTCTAATTGTTGGCGCTAAGCACAGTTTTTGACATTGTTAAAACAGTTGAATTCCACTTGACAATATTTTAGCATCGCGTACGTGCTTCTGTGGATATTATATTAGTGCTTACTTTAAAAAATAAATTTCATATTCAAATAGTTTATTGTGGATCCTACAATGATTAGAATGTTTCACGATACAGCTCAGCTATGACCAAGTTGAAAAATGTCCCAAAATTAAGATGCATAAAAATTACTTAAAATAAACGACACATCTAGAGTTATTTGTCACTGAGGTATTCTTTTAAAATAACAAATTCAACTCGGCCATATCTCATCCTGCAAAATATACTTTTGAGTAGTAACGTAGTGTTAGCTGGCAACACCGCCATTTTCTCAACAAAGATAGTATTTACTCCGTGGGTATACAAACATGTGTGTTTGGGCATAATTATTCGATACGGAACAAATTATCCGAGTTTATATGAGTTCCGAGCTTATGGTAAATCGAATATGATAATCAGTGACGATATTATTATACGATATACCAGTGTTTTACCCTGTTATTGGGTAAAACAATACACTGGGCTATAACCATAAGAATAATAAATAAACTCGTATTATTTATTATTCTTACGCTATAACCAATGACCGTGTGGTTGGAAGGTCATTGGTTTATAAGATAACCCTTTTGTATTACCACAGAATTAATATAGTACTAACGTGTATTACTACGGCACACACATGATTATGTTTGTACATGTTTCTTGAATTGTTAATCACTCTTATTTTTGTATCATATCATAACGTGTGTGTAACTGTAATGAGAATAATATGTATCTATCTATCTAAAGTAGAATTGTAATAGATTAATAGATGTGGTATATAAATACAGCGTGTAGTTGGAGTCGTGCAAATCGTGTTCCTCCAAAACGTCCCATGCGGAAGTCGTCAGGGCTGTCACCTATACGTTACCTGTTTACTCGTGTTAAACCAGAAGTGTGTAGAAGTGTACTAATTTAAAAAGTTTGATTTACTGTAAAATTACATTATCTAAGTAAAAGTGAAATGGCGTTTAACGTCTATTTATTGATCACTCAATTTTATGCCGAATTGCAGAGAAATATATCACCATTTTTAACAGACTGCTTACAATCTGTCAGCAACAAGGTGTGCATGGTGCGAGCGGGACGCAACCCTCACTAAACGTTATGCTACGCATGTACCAGGCAGTAGGTACGCTATTATCGTGACCTTGAAAGCGCCTGGGGCGGGTTTCGTTTCTATACTTGTATAATGTGTTATTCTTATCTCTATCTTATCTATCTATCTATCTTAATACAAAACTCAGTGGGTTTCAGAGATTATTATTAATAATAAAAACTATTGATCAATTGTAGTACAGTCGGCCACAATTATGTATGCAGATATTATTGCCGGGATCTGACTTGCCAAATTTTATACAGGGTGTAATATTAAAGTGTCACTAGGTAATTATTAATACTTATAAGAGATATCAAAAAACCTATCTGGATTGCATTGTATAAATTAATGAACAAAGTGATATACTTAAATGACCAAACACTTCATTTGCTACACATTTTCTGCAGTTGGTAAAGAAGGAATAATAGTGTGCATTCGTTGGTAAATATATTATGTTTACAAATGACGTATTTTTAGCGTGTCTAAAGCATTTAAAAATGTAATTGTTAAATACATGTATTTAAATTTATTTTCCAACCATTCTCTTATGCTTTTATAATTATTTCTTAGTGATTAAATGACATATGAAAGACGGAATGATTTTTTAGGCATATCATATAAAAAAAATATTAGATGTCATTTTGATCATTTTGACGACGTACCTAAATGTGCAGATGTCTACTCAGAAAATCATGAGTGTTTCTCGATAGTACTCCTAATTAAAAAATTAATGATTTCCTTAGGAAACTTAATTTAAATAGAATAGAATAACTTTATTCAGTGATAGAAATACAAGGTACACAGAAACAATTCACAACAAGCAATATAAGTACAAATAGCCCGACAATTTTATAATTTATGTGCGCCCTGTACCAGGCTAACGAATTGGATCTGACTCAGCATGCAGGGAGACCCCACAACGCTGATAATTCTGCCAGAACCAAAGAATTGAGATTATGCGCGCATCTCGCGCATTACGGTGACATTAATGTTTACCTGTTTATTGTCCCAATAATAATATGAACAAAATATATTTTGTATATAATTTGTATTATGCAGCCTTGTAAAGGTTTATATGTTTCAGACTGTGCTTACAATAGCAGTTCATTACAGTTTTTGAATCAAGTTTTTGAAATCTCAGCAAGAATGCCGCGTACAAATCATTATACAACATATAATAGAATCAATCAGAAAGCAGCAACTACTTTTATATTGCGTAATATTTTATTCTGATTCTATATATTTTGTACAGTTGTCCAGTCGACAACACAATTAAGGTAGCAAGTTTCTATTTATATATAGGAGAAAGTCCAAAGGGAATTTTTTATTGAAGTTCAACTGAAATGTATTATCACATCATATGATAGGTGCATAAGAAAATATAACAAAATTCAAGCAAGATACTCCAAACAATATCATAAAAATTAGGCCCGCTGCCTTTATTGTGTTATTGACTGTACGAAATTATGCTTGTGGTTTCATTAACCATGCACCATGCGTGATAAAGCGCAAGCTTGTTAGACAACGTGCTCGCAAACAAATGTTATTTTTTTTTAATTCATTTAAAAAATTATTTGTTTGCGAGCGTATGGTTTTTTTAATAACTAAGGCTAGGTGTCATAAGTTACATTCTATAATTGCCATTTGATTTATACAAAAACATATTTTCTGTTTATAGTGAAATAGTGTAAGTGATTTTTTATTTTTTATTACTATAAGAACATGGTCACTCGAAAAGTGGAAATCTGCACATGATCATGCGTGTGTTAAAGCCACAGGAGGAAGCTCAAACGATGCAAATATGTCTGCCTAAGTGGATATCACATTTTTGCGGCGTTTGGCTTAGAGACCAAGGAGGACCAGGCGCTCATAGCCTCTTCCGTCAGCTTTCAGAGCGTTTAGTCGAAACCTCGCACTACCGGAAGGCTGGGCTCTATTTTGCGCAAAGAGTGAGTCTTGCTATTCAGCGAGGCAATGACGCCCGCCTACTCGGGACCCTTCCGGCCGTGCAAGACCTGGGACAAATTTTTAATTATAAATATTTTTTAAATCTAATGCAGTATTTTATTTAGGTATAATTTTTTGTTATTAGTTATAGATTTTTATTTAGTACTTTTATTCCAACGATTATTTTACAAAATAAATATGACTGGGGTCATATATTCTATTCAAAATTGCCATATTATTGATACAAAAACATATTTTCTGTTTATAGTGATATAGTGTAAGTAAAATGATATTTAATTCTTAATTACGATAATGTCATTCGAAATTTGCATATGATCGTGTGCGTGTTAAAGCCAAGGTTTACATAAAGTTGGCACTTGTGAATATGAACTCGGTCACATGCCTAGTTCGATGACGAACTGTGATTGCGTCAAATTTATTTTTTTTAATCAACCGAATTCCCAGTCAATTTATATGAGAGTAGGCAAAGTAATTTCAGGAATTAAATTACGCCCTGTATACATAACTATGACGCCTACTGTACATTGTATCCAATTGTTAATTTATATTACGATTAAAATATAATTATTTAAACATTTGACTGGTATTTTATCTTACTGTCCTTGTTCTTAGCAGTTAGTAGCACAGCTTGTTATGATGTGGAAACTGGGAAATGGTTTACGTACATACACGTCACGTGTTTCTATGGCCCGTAATAATAAACCGTTCAAGATTGAGATGGCCTTAAATTGACGCTTGAGATGTATCAAAAAAATTGAGACTGAGACGCGTCTTAACTTCAAGATCGATTTATTAATATACCGCCCTCTGTTTCACACACTGGCGAAAGTAGGTACAAAGTGGTGACTGGACCCCTATTCTCGCACACTCGACATTTGTCTATCGATAGACATTGGCATGTTTATCTCTTTCACACTTATATACGTGTGTAAAAGTGACAAACCTATTGATGTCGTTCGACATTGAAATCTCGAGTATGTGAGAATCAGGCCCCTGTAAAGACATTTTATAGAGATAATTCGTTGAAGTAGAGGGTAAAGGTGGGAACGCAGCGCCCCACCGCGGATATAAACCCCCCTTAACCTCAGTGGCGCACCTAGCGGTCAATATTCGCTACCACCTTCCACCGATCTTAACAAGTTACGACGATTTCGCTACAGATGGCGTGTAAATATAAACAAAATTCGCAATTAGCTACACAATTCGCTTCTAAGCGTTTCTGGGATTATACATAAATTCAAATTGACTTACCTATTTTTTCATTGAATAATATTACTTAGACATGAATTATAATCCTACTGGTAGTGCTTGAAAATATCCCAAAAACACAGATATTTCCAGTAGTAGTTACTTTAGTAACTTATTAGTAATCTGTGGTAGTAGGTACAAAGTAGTGACTGTAAATATAGTTGTGCGATGAGTTCGAAAATATTACAAATATGTCAACCTAACATCCCGCCTTAACTTTCTGAACCCAACCAACCGAGTTGCCCCGACCCATATTGCTCGCTCGCTACAGATTGGGGTCTGTGCATTCGATCTTATGGCTTTCGCATATTATTTTGTCTTTCGATTAAATGGCCAATCGGCTAAATGGCGTTTCGTTCATATGGCATTTCGATTATCTGGCGTCCTAAACCTTTAGCCACCGCCATTTAATGAATCGGTAATTGTATGTCATGAAGTTTTCACATGTTATTTTAATAACTATAGAAATAAAACTTTTTTAATGTCATTATTATATAAATGAATGTCCAAATAGCCGCTGGATTAAGCGTATTAAACTATCGATAGTCATGCAACACTAGTGAGCCAATAGGACATACCGCCACCAGAGAGTGCCCAGACCGCAGCAGTATTATTCTTTGGACAGCAGTCACCGTAACAGGCTGCGCTGGCAGTGCGTCGTCCGTGCAATATCCGTCTACCCTCATCTTGAGAATTGTTCTTTAATAATCAACTCACTGACATATACTCCAGTCTACCAAGCAGCGAGTCTCATCCAGCCTATTCTTCATTAAATCGTAAGTTATATTAATTTAGTTAATTCTGGTAATTTAGTTCCGAAGGTGGTCAACTCATCGACCCCGACGTGGCGGTTAGGGCATCTCCCATGTGATGGAAAGCGATGCAAATCGTTCCATAGGAGAGGCTTCTGTCCAGTAGTGACCTTTATTTATGTAGTATAAATTAGAAATGGTGCCGAGTAGGTAGGAGCTCATTACGCAGCTGACTTTGGAAGGTATCTCAGCTGGTGGGTAAGGTACCCGCCAGCTCCCATGTCCCCGGAGGCGACCCGTCTATTGAACAAAGCTTTTATTATTTTTTTAACGGACCTCCAATAAGAAATTTCAATTCGATATATTGATCGTACTGAAGTCTGTTGTTTTGATAATAATTGTATTATTAATACAGCACAGAACTTTGTAAAGCGTAGGTACATAAGTAATGGTACATCTTGGAGATACGGTCTCATGATCTCATGTTGAATTCAGTAATGTTTTCGATGTCACTGCTACTCGTCAATAGACTACGATTTTTACCCGACTGTCCATGTTTTTCGAGTGTAAGTAAATATGTATGTATGTCCGTTCTTTTGGCGCATCCTGTAGCCAAAACGGCCCTTTCGAAGTACATGGTGTCGTTAGATTCGTCTTGATACCTAGAGTGTCATAGGATACATTTTATGGTACAAAATCCAACATGGCGTCCGCAAAATAAGAAAATATGCTATCGAGTTTTTTGGTTTTTAAATCCTTAAATAGCTTTTTATGTCATGTACAGGTTTTGCTTAGTTTAGGACTAGATAATTGTTTTTTTTTTTTTTTTTATGCTCGACGGGTTCTTACTTGACCTCAATCACACCTGATGTTAAGTGAAGATGAGGTCGAAGGTGGAAGGTGTTGGATCCGAAATTTTTATATCATTTACTTAGCAGATTACTAAGTTCAAGTAATGAGGGTAGTTCGAAGATAGCCGTTGGGGCATTAAAATTCTGGGAGTGGAGACCACGCACCGGCAGGCTAGCGTGGGACATCCATCCACAAAGTGGACGGACGACCCAATAAAGGTATTTGGAAGTCGCTGGGTGTCCGCTTCCCACCGTTCGCTTTGGAAATGTATGGGGCAGGAATGGACATCCTGTGGCTGATATGATGACATATTTTTTTTATGCACAACGGGTTCGCAATTGATCTCAATTACACCTGATTTTAAGTGAAGATGAGGCCGAAGATACACTGGCTCTCTTATCTATGACAACAGGAACACAATAATGCTATTAACATTGCTGTTCGGCGGCAGATGGGCCGTAGTAATAAATCGATCTTGAGATTGAGATCGCATCTCAGAGTCAATACAATTTTTTTTGATACTGTTTTAATATTACACGGTTTATAAATACGGGCCATAAATAGATGGTGGTAGCCAGCGAGGCGGACATTTAAAAAGCCCTACCACCAACCAAACAGAGTACCTACTAAGGTGGCACTCTCAATTATTTAGGTCCGTATTAATAAATCAATCTCAATAGAAGTCTTGAGGCTGTATCATCCGAGATGCGTCTTAAGAAGTTGACGCTATCTCAAGCTCAGTGCTAATTTATAAACCAATCTTAAGGTTTATACTCAGCTGAGCTCTCTTCTCAAGTGTTTTTGTTTATTAATACGTGCACCTCTCAAATGAGTAGGTACTGCTTGAGTATGCACGTGCTTGTCAGGTCTCAAGTTAGGTTTATTAATCAACACGTTTACTTGAGACCAGTCACAAGACTGTTCTCAATCTTGAGAATGCTTTATTAATACGGGCCTTAGAGAGGCACACAATATGCGAAGGTACCCAGAATGCTGGCAGCATTACCTCATTGAATTTTTTTTTTATATGCACAACGGGTTGGTATTTGGCCTCAAGGGACAATACTATTGCGTTCGCCAGGGTAAGCACCAACTCGACGAGCACGGATACCTCAATAACTGAAGTGCGACACCGAGTGGCCGAAGTATTTGTTCGTGCGAAGTATGATTAGGCGATGTACGACTGTGCGACACGCCATTTGTCTGAAGTATTGTTCGTGCGAAGGAGGTATGATTAGGCGATGTACGACTGTGCGACACGCCATTTGTCGGAAGTATGATTAGGTGAAGCACGACTATGCAACGTATTGTTTGGGCCATGTACGATTGTGTCTTAAACTTGTTTTGTTCATTAAAAAGATAATACATTAGTACTGCTGTGACTTTAAATAATTTATTTAATTTTACCGGCAGGTTGGTGTCTTGTTTATTTTTCAGATGACCATGAAATGGACGGTGCTTCTATCCTGTCTCCTAGCTACAGCTGTCCACAGTCAGGTAGGAGACGTCCTGGGGAACATAGCCGACGGCATGAAGAAAGTTATATCGGATATTAAGAACCCCGTGGACAAGGTGATCGTTGGTGTTGGGTCCAGCCAATGTGAGTATAGTGAAATGTTTGCGAGAGGGTCCAGTGGTACCCTCATTTGATAAAATACAACATAAATCAAATATTGGCCGAATTCGAAAACCCTTAGAGCTAATTAAAAAAAAAACTTTAAAAGAATATTTAAAACGTCTCTATTGATTGTATTGTAGGGTTTGTTGGAGATATATCTATTCGGGATAAGCTCTCCTTTTGTAACCATTCCGGGACATCTTATTTATTAATAGCTAAGTATCGTTGTAATTTTTTTTTTGTGTATGTGCAATAAAGTCTTATAATATTTGTTTTTAATTATTCTATGAGCGCCTAACCTCCTACAAAGGTGCCAGCTGAAAATCAGCGCTGTGGCACAGAATTAACATAGTACTAGATGGTTCATGCCACAGCATTATTCTGAGCTGGAACCTATATCAGCTTGCTTATGTTTTAGCATTGTTATCTCAAAATTTTGAGTACCGATCATGTACATGCCCATTGTAAGCTGAATAAATAATAATAATATTTCGGACACTTACACCAGTCATCGTTGTTTTTTGTAATCGTTACTAGACTTAATTATGTTTAGAGCTGTGTATATCTCTTGAATGTTGTACACGCCTATTATTGGCACATATATCAGACCTGTTTATACTTGAACCTGTTTGTTATGAGAGTTGTAATATGTGTGCTGTTGGTGTGTCTTATTAAATAAATAAATAAATCATCTAGTCCCAAACTAAGCAAAGCTTGTACTATGGATACTAGATAACGGATAAACATACATAAATATTTATATAACCATCCATGACTCAGGAATAAATGTTCATATTCATCACACAAACATTTACCCGTCGCGGGATTCGAACCCGCAACCGTTGGTTTCGCTGACAGGGTCACTATCCACTACACCAATCGGTCGTCGGTGTTTTCTTTCTAGGTAATAACAACCCGACCTCAATCATTAAAACAGCCTTATATAAACGTCCCCACTGTTGGGATGTACTCCAAGAGTGGTAAGAGCCTCCTCTCACTTGGAGAGGACTACGCTCAAGCCGGCCTAGTGAGGATTTAGTGGCCACCTGACGGTCAGTGATTTTAAGCAGTCCCTGTAGGCCAGCTACTGCCTTTAACGAACCTTGCAAAGCACAGAAACACTCGTATTAAAATGCCACTAGTGGTCATCCATCCAAGAACTGACCGCATCAGACATTGCTTAACTTCGCTAATCAAAAGAGCAAACCCGCGGCAATATTGACTGGACCAATGATCATATCGACCAGGTAGACCCTAGCTAGATCAAAAGATAACGTTAAAGGCTAAATTATCTTCGAAAATAAATAAGTAACAGATTTTTGTAAATATAAATGTAAATTGTAATTGTTATTATTAAATCCTTTGTTGCACACAATATAAAATTGTTGCTCTAAATGAAGCTATGATCCAGCATCATCATCATCATATCAGCCGAAAGACGGCCACTACTTTAATCCAGCATAATTTTAAAAAAATCGAAAGAAAAATATTTTTTTTGATAAATGAAGCAATACACTTAGACAAAATATTAATCTGACCCCTATGACCTCTGAATACGCCCTTGGGTGAAGTTTACCACTATTTATCGTTGACCGACCAGTGATATCAACTAATACCTATTTTAATTTTCTAATCACGCAGGTGATACCGTTAAGGACCTATTAGGAGTAGCTTACGAACAGCTGGAAGGGAAGAAAGAGCCAGATGTCAATCAACTAACATTACTTTTTAAAAGCCGGTAAGTTTTAAACTAGTTAGGACAGCATTATATCGATACATCGGGCACAGTATTACAAACTGTAATTTTACAGGACAACCGAAAAACACATTTCTTTTTTGTTTGTTAGTCAGTCTCAGTCAAAACAAGTAATTCGTCGTATACTTGGCGTATACAGAGTCTAGTCACGGTCAATCACGTATGTATCACTAACGTTTGCTGCACAATACTCTGCCATTATTAAGCTTCAAAAGTTAGAATGCACAAATTATAAGACTTATAAAGAAAAATGCTACTTCACTCGCCGAGTTCCCGCCAAAAAGCCTTTTTTTTATATTTTTTCGTTTTATTCTCTCCTCTCGGAGAAGGCAAAGGGATCTAAGCCCATACAGTCATGTCTTATTTATCTTATTTCTTCAATTTATTAGTCAGTCTCGGTCAAAACAAGTAATTCGTCGTATAATTGGCGTATACAGAGTCTAGTCACGGTCAAGTAATTCTTCAGTAAAGTAGTAGTATGCTTTACAAAAGATTTTGGCGGCTTGGAACCCGAAAGCTTCGTTACGCACTTTAATTTACACTTCCCTTCACTTGTACACCATCACTAACTTTTGCTGCACAATTCTGCCACTATTAAGCTTCAAAATTCAGAATGCACAAATTATAAGAATTATAAATAAAAATACAACTTCAGTCGCCGAAATCCCGCCAAAAAGCCCGAAAAACATAAAATGTAATATTATTTTCTACATAACTTTTTTTATTCTTGGCCTAAATAAACGATACTAAGACCAAAAGTCTTAAATTTTTTTCATACAGAATACTGTGAAAGTCTAATTTCGAATCACAGACCAACCACCCCAATTTAAAAGTAACAGAAATAGCTTTCTTATACGCCCCGGATAATTGCATGTCTTTAGACATTATCTGAGTAATCTGTGATTGCATGTTGGGGGTGTTTACACCCTAAAAATCATTGGATGTGTGAAACCATCAATTTGCCTAATTCTACATTCTATTCTTACCACTTTTCTGAAACTGTATTTTCTTTTCTGTTGTGCAATAAAGTGTATTTGTATTGTATTGTATTGTAATTCTATCAGTAGGTTTTCTTCAGTTGAATATCAAGTAAAGAGAGAAAAGAAGAAGCTCATGTCACCATTTGACATCTTTCGTAAATATTGCATAGACATAGATAGGTAGCTATAGGTAGTAATAACCTTTTGTTTCTTACCATAATCGAATATAGCCGACTTTGTCCGATTTGCTGTTACTGTAGCAACAGATAAACACGCTGACATGACGTGACGAACGGTTATTGGTTGATGCTATGGGTGATTTGAAAATGGTCAAACTAATAAAAAGGTTTTAGATAACTATTCATAGTCAAGGAACACTAGCTCGGCTAAATATGAACTCTGTCGTCAAAGAGTTAAGAATAATTTTCTACGCAACAGTGTGGTGTGTTAGTAAGGCCCGTACTAATAAACCATTCTTAAGATTGAGAACAGTCTTGTGACTTTGATTAATAAACCTAACTTGAGACCTGAAACGCGCGTGCTTATAAACAGTATACTCACTTGAGAGTTTCACGTATTAATAAACGGAACTCAAGAGTATCATTCATTCGCCGCTGAGGCGAATACTTGACAAGTTATCTCAGCTGAGTAGACCTCAAGAATGGTTTATAAATTAGCACGGAGCTTGAGATAGCGTCAACTGCTTAAGACGCATCTCGGTTGATACAGCCTCAAGACTTGTATTGAGATTGGTTTATTAATACGGGCCTTAGTTTAGAAAGGTAACATGTGCTTACTAAGTGTAAAACTAAAGTGTATGAAACTGACGGACCTTTTCATTCCGCGACTATAAAGCCTGAAATCCAAAGAAGTCAGAATCAGAAGTTTTAATAATTACAATTTGTATAGTTCAGATAACACTTTAATTTTCAATATTTCTCGAACATGTTACCAAGAACATTGTCCTAATAAATTTTGTATTAGGCTTACAGTGGTTATATGTACCTATGTATATTTGTACAGCGCCGTGAATGTCACCTACAACATCACGGCCGCAGCGAAGGCGATCCCTCTGACCCCTGGATTCAACCCTCATCAGGACCTGGTCCTCTTCATCCACGGATTCATTGATGATCCCAGCAGAACGAGCTTCAATCTCATTAACGATGCCTTTTTCAGTCAAGGTTTAAATATAAAATTGACATTCAAGTCGATTCGGATGTACAACAAACTAAAACTAAACAACCAAAATTCGACTAAAATTAGTTTAATCAAGTGCATGTGCTATTCGGGTTTGCGCACGGGTTATGGGTTACGGGTGGAAGCGTACTAACCCGGAAAAACCCCATCCATCCAAACTTCCGACCACATTTAAATAGGAACGGACAGAGAAAAGGTTTTAAGTAGGTAGGTAAGTAAGTAGGTATTTAAATGGGCGAGCCGCAATCAATGAGTAAAACTTTTATATACAAGGTAGGTAGATACCTAGTTACCTTTCATCCACCACAGCTCCAACCACGTACTCTCCGATCCATCCAGTCACCCAGCTCAATTCAAAAATGTATTCTTTTGACGTATTATTACAAAACATCCGACTAGAATTTTCAATTGTTTAGTTAGTTAGGTTAGTTCATACAAAATTATGTATCGACTAAAATTAAGTTAATTTACGTTTGACGTTTCTTATTTTAGACGATAATTGGTCACCCCGAATAGCAAAAATGTGTTTTTAACTAAGTTTAATTCGATTAAACTAAAATAAGTCAAGTCCTGTCAAATTAGTTAAGTTTGTAATTTTCCGAATAGCAAACGTCATTTTACTTAACTAAACCTAATTTTAGTGTAGTTTAGTCTAGTTGGCGTACATCCGAATCGACACCATTGTCTTTAGCATATAAGTTTGAATTCGTGTAATTCCCACTAACTGGTGACTCCATTCTCGATTACGAACAACTTTCCCCAACGAACCATAGTCTCATTCGATCAAAAAATTTTCGATTGCCCATACAAAGTAAACCATTCTGAAACCACCTTTAGTATGAAAGTCCAATAATTTTCGGTTTAATTTTTTTTTATATGATATATGATATTTTATATCATATAATATATATATATATAGTCGCGGGTTCGATCCCCAGCGGGGTACATGTTTAAGTACTCGGTTTGGTGAGCCTGCATTGCCACACTGTGGTTTCTTCTCTTTATTGAACTTCTCCATCAACTCTCTCCAACATTCCTGCAACGTACCGTCTGACCATTTCTTGTATATATATATAAACACCTCTTTGCACACTTAGTTGATCCTTTACACTATATATATATATTTTAATTCGGCTATGGTTCCTAGTGGAAAGTTGTTCGTAATCAAGAATGGATTCACCAGTTAGTGGGAATTACACGAATTCAAATTCACCCTGTATAACTTTGCCGGCCGCTGCTCGCATTCCCAGCATGTCTTAGAAAAATGCTCAACATTTACCTAAAACTACCTTATATCATTCGCGCTTGCAAAATGTGCAAATATTTTCGTCAACACAGGTCATTTGCGAAAATACCTGCGGTGCTAAACATTTTTAGATGCTCTTCTATTGGGTGGGAATTACACGATTTCAAGTTCACCTTGTAAATCCGTATCTATCGTGTTTAGCCGATGAATACTCGTATATTACTATGAAAACTCGTACCTGCCGTGTAATTCAAAAATTTAACTATTCTTTTCACCCCCGTTATACAGCAACCACGGAGGTAACTTAACCAAGGCGTTATTTTTTAGAACTGGCTTGCGAATAGAAAGCTGTTTGTTAAAAAAACAAATGAATAGGCGCGTGAAAAATGGATTTTATATTTGGAATTTTAGTTGCAAGGTAAGGTTGCTGTACGAGTAGATGGCGCTATCAAATGATACCTTTGAATGTAGATATACGTTGATTAGGATGTTTGTGCACTAAACAATTCATTCTTTTTTTTCCATTTAATTTCTTGTATCGATTTAAACCTTTCGTGGCCAACTCATGACTATTTAGTTCTGTAGTGTTGTATTAAGCAACAATGGACACCATTGTTCAGATTGTTGTTGATTCAGATGTAGGTACACCAACGAAACTAAAACCAGTTTTGGAGTGGTGCCGTCTCATCGTACTGTTCCAGGGAGAAAGAGATAGTACTACTTTAAAACTGGTTTTAGTTTAGTTTAGTTGATGTACATCCGAATCGACACCAGTGTTTGTTGTTATGTCTTCCAGGAGAATACAACGTAGTAGCTCTCGATGGGAGCCCGCTGATTCGCTGGCTGTACCTGCGGTCGTCCACCTACGTTCGGTTCATGGGAGAGAGGTTGGGTGAAGTGTTGGCTGCGATGGTCGAGAGTAAGTTCCATTTATTAGTAAAGAATCTTTTAAAAATTATGCAAGAAATCACCTAGATTTTCATGGCACCAAATTGATAGGGTGAACCACCATCATTAGCCTTACTTTCAACTGTCTTCAATTGAAAATAAGCACGGAAACACTCGTTTTACAAATATTGACGACCGCTTGGTGTAGTGGATAGTGCCCCTGTCCACGAAACAAACAATTCAAATCAAATCAAATCAAAATATTTTATTTCATAGGATAAAATTATCACTTGAAAACGTCACTATTAATATTACATATAAATTTTAAATTTACTGCTCATTCACAAAGCTGACTCCCCAGAGAAGAACGAGCAAGAAACTCTAGTTGCTCTTTTAAACAGATTATAGGTTGCGATTTGCAAATTATATGAATAATAAGACAGCTATGTCCATGCTTGCTTATCATTCAAATAGTCAGTGATTTTATAATAGCCTTTTGTTAATAATTTCTGTTTTATGATTGCTTGAAATTTATTTAAAGGCAAATTTTGAATGTCTACTGGAACCTTATTATAAAAGCGTATACATTGCCCTTTGAACGATTTACTAACTTTGTGAAGTCGGCTAACATAAACAGATAACTGGTTCTTATTCCTTGTATTAACATTGCGCCTATTTGCGGGTTCGAATCCCGCCAATGTTTGTGTGATGAAAACAGTGATTTCCAAGTCTTTTTTTTTTATGCACGACGGGTTCGTACTTGACCTCAATCACACCTGATGTTAAGTGAAGATGAGGTCGAAGGTGGAAGCGTACTAACCCGGAAACCCCAACACATTTGGGGGACTGGCTATCTTATCTCTGACAACCGGAACACAACAATGCTATTAACATTGCTGCTTGGCGGCAGATTTAGATAAGATGGTGGTAGCTAGCCAGGCGGACATTTTAATATGCCCTACCACCAACCAAACCGAGTCTTGGATATTTATGAATTTGCATTCGTGTAATTTCCATTAACTGGTGATGATTATGAACAGCTTCCCCAAGGAACCATTATCGAATTCAATCAAAAGAAATTCGATTAATGATACAAAATAAATCATTCTGAAACCAAATTTTAAGTTTTTTAAGGAAATTTTAAGGTTTAAGGAAATTAGTTAAGCCGTAAACGAAGATATTAAACACAGTTGGTTTGTTTTATCTGGATGATATAATTGGAGGTTTTTCTAAACTTACAATTTATATAAATATTTCGAACACTTACACCAATCATTTAGTCCCAAACTAAGCAAAGCTTGTACTATGGATACCAGATAACGAATATATATACATAATAAATCCCATTAACTGGTGACTGGTGGTTTATTAAAATTAAGTTTACCGTGCACGCTACCTACATGTCATGTGCATAATGCTTCTTAACCCAAAGGTTGCCTGGAAGAGATCGCTTTTAGTGATAAGGCCGCCAAATCGTACTATCCCTTTTTTCTTATTTTTTTGTATGCTTCTTATTGTTGTACATTAAAGAATATTTTGTTTTGTTTGTTTGTTTGACTTCACTCGATTACGAACAACTTTTCACTGGGAACCATAGCCGAATTCGATGAAAAAAAAATTCGATTACCTATTTAAAATATTTTTTTTATTTTTATTTATCTATTTAGATATGTAAGTAGGTATATGTATTGTACATATAAGTATGTGTATACAAGTATTATATATTATATTACTATTATTAGGTATTTATTATTATTAAATCTGTACACGTATGTATGTCTATCCACTTCAATTCTCACTCTTGTCACTCACGGTCTTGCTGGAAGAAATCTCTTTTTAGAGATAAGCTTGCACCATTGTACATCCTCTTTATTGCTGTACTGTTTTTATGATTAGTGTACAATAAACTATAATAAATAAAAAATAAAAAAAAATAAACCATTCTGAGAAATCACCTTTCGTATGGGAGTCCAACAATTTTCGGCTGAATTCGGGTATAGTGCCTATTGAAGAGTTGTACGTAATCAGGAGAGAAGTCACCAGCCGCCAACCCCCTGTAGGGTTACAGAATGGATTACTTTGTATGGATAATCAAAAGTTTCTAGATCTTTAGTGGAAAGTTGTTCGTAATCAAGAGTGGCGTCACCAATTCAATTTGGAATTACACGAATTCAAATTCACACTGTATATTTGTTATATAAAATAATAATAAAATAAATATTTCGGACACTTACACCAATCATCTAGCCCAAACTAAGCAAAGCTTGTATTATGGATACTTGGATAACGGATAAACATACATAAATATTTATATAAATATCCATGACTCAGGAATAAATGTTCATATTCATCACGCAAACATATTTTTTTTTATATGAGAGGGCGGCAAACGAGCATGCGGGTCACCTGATGGAAAGTAATCACCGCCGCCCATGGACACCCGCAACACCAAAAGGGTCACAGATGCGTTGCCGGCCTTTGAGGAAGGTGTAGGCTCGTTTCTTGAAGGTTCCATTGTCGTACTCGTTCGGGAATACCGCTGCAGTAAGTCCGTTCCACAGGGTGGTCGTACGTTGTAAGAAGTTTCTTGAGAAACGTACAGTGGTAGACTTCCACCCATCCAGGTGATGTGGATGGAAATTTAATTTTCGGCGAGAAGTGTATCGGTTAAATTGAGCAGCGGGTATTAGCTCGAACAGTTCTTCAGAACACTCCCTAACAGAATATGTAACACACTTAAGTACTTAGCATTATTTTTAATCCCCAGACGGCGTCAAACCCTCGGCCATCCACATAATAGGGCACAGCCTCGGATCCCACATAGCCAGCTTCGCCGGGAAGACATTCACGGCTATTACTGGGCAGTTGGTGGGCAGGATATCAGCTCTCGACCCTGCCGGGCCTTGCTTCAGCCATATAGACCAGGAGCTGAGACTGCAGCGAACTGATGCCGAGTTTGTTGATGTTATGCATACCGACGCTGGCGTTTTTGGATTAAAAGATTACTTGGGTGAGTCTCACTTCATAGTAAAGAAATAGTAGTAGTAACAAATGCAGATTCTTTCTTACGTACATTAAGTTTACGTAAATATATTGCGATTGCATATCAACAGGAACCTTATTGAAAAAGCATATACATAACCCTTTGAATGAATGATGTACCTACTGACTTTGCGGAGGTGACTTATGTGACCTGCAAGTTTATCTTTACAACTAATAAAGAGTTATGGTATTGTCCAGGCCACGTGGACTACTACCCTAACGGCGGGTCCCAGCAGGCCGGCTGCGTGCTGTCCACGTGCAGCCACAACCGCGCCTGGGCCTACTACGCGGAGTCAGTGGCCAATGCGCAGGCATTTGTTGCGATCAAGTGTCAAGGATTGGAGGAATTTATGTATGGAAATTGCACGAATGAAATTAGGTAAGTTTTTTATATTGAATCTTAGCCTAAGGTAATCGAAAATTATTTGATCGAATTCGACTATGGTTCCTCGGGGAAAGTTATTCGTAATCAGGAGTGAAGTCACCAGTAAACAGGAATTACACGAATTAAATTTCATAGAACCGCTGTCTTATCACCTGATGAGTAAGAAGGAATGCCCTAAGTTAACGTTTAAAATTCGATTAATACAATACCTTCAGGCAAACTGTTTCTATAGCGGTTAAGGAATATTTAAATTATCTGAATGCTACGTAAAGTGTCACACAAATCATATTTTGTACATCTGCAAGCAGATTGAAAAAATTATCCATAAATTTCTTATAATAATATAATATCTTTGGACATATACAGACAGCGCCATCTAGTTCCACACTAAGCAACTAGACTTGTATTGTGGATACCAGATGGTTGATACACTACACAAATACATTTTTTTGTAATTAAATACTTAAGTAAATGAAAAACATCCATAACTCGGGAACACATGTCTGTATTCATCATACAAACATATGCCCCTAGCGGGATTTGAACCCGCGACCTTTTGGTATAGCAGCAGAGATTCTAATCACTACACGAAACGGTCTTATAAACGATATTCTGGTAAATAATTTCTTTCTTTCTAAGCCTGTAATTTCACCAGGTCGTTGCCTCTCTTCCAAACTGGAACACAATACGGTAATTTGTGCTTGGGGCAATAACCCACCTCCTTCCCATGGCCCTACCACCTCTCGCTATACGGGCCGAAACAGCGAGTGATGTGCGTGGTACTCTGGCTCTCCCCACGCACATTTTCTTGACACTCTACAAATTCTTTATCTCTATTCTGTCCCTTGTCGTCATTCTCCCCTTTCTGGGGCTGACGCCACACCACAGTGCTTCGCCCTCAGGTTTCTTGCTAGAGATGTGCCATCACTGTTGGGCTCCTCGGCTAGCTCCATTGCCCGTCTGCTCTTGTGCCAGTCTTTGGTAATTCGCCTTTGAGCATACAAGTTCCTCGAAGTAGACCGGTCCCTGCACAGTGCGCTCCAGCGAATCCAGCATGCTCTTCCTCCCCTCCTCGTACAGCGGACGCTCCGCTGTGCTTGGGGCGGTAGTAAATAAGGTACTCACCTCTCCGAAGACCCGACCATCTAACCACCTGATGATATATATATATTGTTCTAGCTACATGGGTTACCCAGCCAAAGATCGTCAGGTCAGAGGGCAGTTCTATCTGCAGACTGCCGGCAACTCGCCCTTCGGCCTTGGAGAGGAAGGCATCCGGTACACCAAAGAAGAGGGTCTAGTTAAAAGCTTGCTTAACTAATATAAAATTAACTATATAATGTAACCTGCTTGAATGATATTATTTTAAATTTTGATGATTGGTTATCTGCCAGACAGAAGGATCCACCCGGACCAATTTCGAAGCAGTTAGTCCGGAATTTATCTAACCATTAAATCTTCTAGAATAAGTGACTGTTAGTAGTAAGTACTAGTTATAATTAAATAAAAGAAATTAAATGTTTTTTGGACCAATGTGAGGACAAATTTAATTATGTTGTGAATGAATGAAATGATGTATTAACTATTTCGAAACGTGGTAATTAAATGAAATTGACATTTTTAAAACAAAGCATTTTTATTGTAATTTCTATCATTTGATAACTTCATTTCGATAAATACAAAATAATACGGAGCTGGGGGCTTAGAAAAATAAACATCTTCAATAAATATAAGACGACACAACACGTGGGTACAGCCGGAGAAAAAATCGTTCGTCATCACCACATGTACAAAACAAATGTATCGAACAAAACATTGTTTTAAAAAAAGACCTACGAGCAACGACAAAAATCTCACCCGTAATAGACTTTTTTAACTGTTAAACGCGTCTTGTTTTGAAATCGACATCGTCATCATACTTCGAGTAACATTTCCAACTTTCGGGTGGCAAACATTTTTTCCGCGACTGTACTTTAAAACTAATTGACCATACCCGAGTATCTCACTAAGGTATTTGAACGATGACGTCACTAAATATGACATGGTCTAACGCTCACTTTCAGTCTTCGAACAACCAGCGTAGAACACTATGTTATAATATAAAACATTGTAACTTGAATTGCACAGCTTAAATACCTTTGTGATCTACTCGAGTATATTTAAAAATAAAATGTCAAAATTATAAAAACGTACATTATGTATACACTTAGAGTGCGATATCCATTCCGCGTCGATAACTTCAATAATATAACCTTATTGCCTACACAACGTACGGCTAACGCGTAAGAAATATATTAATAATAAATTGTACAATATCAGTATCATTTCAACTCTGCCCACCGCTGGGATCACCATGAGAGATGATAGGATCCCTTAAGTGTTTGATTAGAATCCAATTAGAAGGGGTTTTACTAGAGAGGGGTAACATAAAATGGCGTACATTTATAACACATGATTTTTTACGCATCAACTAATTCCGTAAATTACTGCGCCCTACGTTTAAAAAACCTACAGAGAAAAACTTTTTTTTTTAATATATATATAACTCACAACACTCGCACAGTGATACCAACAGTAAGGCACATCATTTAGAAATAACCTTAAAATATTGTAAAGTAGAAAAAAAGAAAACACTTTGTGTCATGATGATCTAGCGTAAACTCTAGACGTTTCTAGATTTGTGAATTTTACCAGGTATTGGAATGTCCTGTTTCTATACGCCATGATGCGATAAGCGACGCCGCCAGGGCAAATATTTACGAACGACAAATATGGCGGATTTTGGCGGGAAGTTAAATATTAAAAAAAAGATATTTAAGTTAACCCTAAACAACATGCTTAAGCAATGGCAAAGACCCCGTAACATCAGATATCGCCGTAAACCTTCCACAGACAACTTATACTATACGTCGTATAGTGAATGTCAAAGCCATGTACATTTTTTCCCTATTCAAATAAAGGCAAAAGTCTTAAGCTCACACATCCACAGTTGCCAGCACAAAAAAATTGCCAAAAATATCAACTCGATTCACTAATCGCACCATAGCTATAGCCCTTACTTTATTATAATACAAAAATGGTGATGTGACGATACAATTTATCTGTTAAAACGTTGCTAAACGAAAAATAACGTTCACCTACGTTTACATTTATAATTATCTAACGTTATTTTTTGTACATCAACGACCTTGTGCTACATTGTTTCAGAATTTTGTTCACAATGAGACCAATTTAATATTTGTGAATCAACCAGGATTTGGAAAATTATACACGCTAAAACAATTAGAAACTATAAATGCCGAAATTTTTAGTAGAAATGGTAGTTTACAGTGGAGATGTTAGGTTCGAAATAGCATACAACAGTTTTAGAAATAAGGTTGCCAAAAGCAGTATATTTTGACCCGGTCGACAACTACTCTATTTCGTAAGCTACAGGATTTAAAAAAAAAGGAAAATATAAGAGCACTAACACACAGTGACATTAAATTTAATGCACATAACACTATCCCCTAAATAGCACCTAAATGGTGAAACATATTAGAAATAGTTACAGCAACATGTCATATATATTTTTAAGCCAACAGATATATTTCGAATACCATTGTAACTTTTAATTTATATGTGTTTCTTAAACAGTTGAATATAGAAGTTTAAGTCGAGTAATAAAAACTTTTTATTTTTTTTTATTAGTCCCGTGCTACATTGTATTGATAAAGACTAAAGTGAGAAAAAAAAATTATTTATTTTTTTAATCTAAGATACGGTGGTCTTATTCGTGTGACACGTTTTAAAGCTAATCCATATCGAGAAAAACTAAAATATGAAACATTATACACTTTTAGAAGTTACGTACTTTTTAATTATTTTTTTATCTATGGCAACATTGATTCTCGTACTATGAAGCCGGAAGGTTGAACTGTATTGCCTTAGCCTAAGCTTAATTAAAAAAAAACTTTGAAAAATGCTGTAGTGTCAACTTACAATATTTTTACATTTATAAAAAATTGCATTTCTTAAACATCTTTATTTAAAAATAAACCGTAAGGTGCGTTTCGACGTCACAACATCAAATATAATAATCAATTAACTCTCATTATTAATTAATTAATATAAACGTTTAATTAAATAACTTAATTATTAATATTCGCAGTGATGTCGCTTACAACTACATATTGTATGTACCTCGATATACATACACGTTTATACATGACTTCGGCCGCCATTTTGTATTATTGTATACTCTAAAAACACCAAGTCGTTTACAACAAAAAAACATTGTAAATCCCTTACACCGTTTACATCAACGAATCATGCTTAAATAAGGTATAAAAACCTTCCGAGCTACAAAATCTATGACATTTGAAATAGCTTAGAGTAACATTAAAGTCATGGAGTTGTATATATAAGTCATGTATTGTCAGCTGAGCTTTGGGGTCTGCAGAGACGCACTTTAGTGGCATTAGATGGCATGTGGAATCGACGCGTGCATCGTTGACACATGCAGATGTATTTGTAATTATTCACATTACACCTTTTCTCTAACGCTACTAAATACTTGCTGTTATTCTGTATCCTCACCATATCAGGCGACTGAATTAAAACACAATCATAAAATTATGAATTTCGGCAATTAGCAAACTGACCGACTAAGCCGAACGATGACCCCCGAGCCGATCAGCTGCGCGCAGGCTACAAACATAATTCATTTTACGAATAATGAACAGAGGTATACCTAGTTAAAAGTAAAACCAAAATTACCTTTTTCTTTCCCATAGGCATAATGATATTTGGCCAACTAAAGTGCATCTCTGTACAGGCGACAACCCTCAACCGACTGCGCCGTACAATGTTACAAGATGGCGGACGGGTTAGTCGACGCGTTACGGTTGCGTACTCTGCTGCTGGATTTCGATCTTCTCCACCGTCATGTCGGGGTTCATCGCTGTCGCTTCCTGTGAACAGATATAGAATCATTTATTTATGTTCATATTGCTTATTACGTTTTCATGTGTACAATGTCTTAACTACCAACGTACTTATTGCAAACTTTACAGTTACTACACTTTTTTTTTATGCACTACGAGTTCGTACTTCACCTCAATCACACCTGATGTTAAGTGAAGATGAGGTCGAAGGTGGAAGCGTACTGACCCGGAAACCCCAACACATTTGGGGGACTGGCTATCTTATCTCTGACAACCGGAACACAACAATGCTATTAACATTGCTGCTTGGCGGCAGATTTAGATTAGATGGTGGTAGCTAACCAGGCGGACATTTAAAATACCCTACCACCAACCAAACCAAGTACTTAAACATGTACCCCTCTGGGGATCGAACCCGCGACCTCCGAATCGTAAACCCAATGTTGTTTACATTGAGCCACGGAGGCGGTTTTTATTAAATTACAGACAAATTTAATATCAGTGATATACATACATAACCTCACGACATTTATCCCAAATGGGGTGGTCAAAGATATCCCGAACATTAGTGTTTAGGTGTTTGAGATATTAAGAGTTCAATGCTTGAAACAACATCCACAGTTCACTTTACGAAATATATAGAAAAGCACACGTGACAAGAAAAAGTAAAACATCCTTTACTGGTACAAAGTCGTAAAAACACCCAAGTTTAAACGTAATCATTTTCAAATATGTTCACCCATTTTGGTGGTACAATGCCACAGACAGACATACCCTTCAAACTTATAACATCTCTATTTGCGTCGGAGATTAAAAGAAGTAGATAATGTTGTGAGACTTTTTTTTAAGCATAACGGGTTAGCACTTGATCTCAAACACCTGATGTTAAGTGAAGATGAGGCCGAAGGTGGAAACGTACTGACGCGGAAACCCCATCTTATCACTGACAACCGGAAAACAGCCATGCTAATTGCTGCTTGGCGGCAGATTTAGATAAGATGGTGGTAGCTGGCGGACATTTAAAACGTCCTACCACCAACCAAACCGAGTACTGAACATGTACTCCGCTGAGGATCGAACCCGCGACATCCGAATCGTAAAACCTATGTTATGGAGGCGGTTAATAAGGCTTCCACATTGTCTCACCTGTATGGCCTCCGCGAGCGCTCGGTCATGGTCTATCGGGTCTCCGTCCGACTGGATAGTGATCTTCTGTTCTACGCGTGTTTCCACTACGCCGTTGCGCTCCGTCTTATACTGGAACCAGGCAAACATTCTGTTTAGTAAGCTCACATGGCCTGTTTAATATATATATATTTTATTTATAATCTTTATTAAATTTAGGGAATAATAATATCAGTTAGTATTTATTGTTATTACAGAATTAAAAATAGGGTTTTCTAAAAAAAAAATCTAGACTAAGCGCTCCTTTTTTAGGCTTAATTATTCACAATTACATCTCTAATATACCTCTATAAGATAGCAATTATATAAGTCGATTCTGAATGATGTCTAGCTAAAATAAACTTGCTGTTCATGCCAGCCGTTTACACAAAGTCACTAAGTCATTTAAGGGGCAATGTATACGCTTTTATAATAAGGTTCCAGTGGACATTCAAAATTTACCTTTAAATAAATTTAAAACCATCATAAAACAGACATTATTTACCAAAGGCTATTATAAAATTTCTGACTATCTGGATGATAAGCAAGCATGGACATAGACCGCTCGGCGATATTCAGCCTAATTATACAATATAATATAATTGTAACCCAAACTTATTTAAAAGAGCAACCCTTGAGTTTCTTGCTCGTTCTTCTCTGGGGAATCTGCTTTGCGAATGAGCAAAAATGTCAATAATTTTAATATTAAGATAAAAAATGTGACGTTTTCAAGTGATAATCTTTATCCTACGAAATAAATATTTTTTCACTTTGACTTTGAGTTTAAACTAATTTTTACCGTATTTTCCCAGCGCTAAAATTGATTGAGCCAAACCTATTGACTCAGCTTTAATTGTCTCATCCATCAGTGTATCTCTTTCATTTCAGTTTCTATAGCACACTCAAACTTTTCAAACCTCAAGCATTTATTTCAACGTGACATGATATCATTTGTTGAATGTCAAATAATTGGAAATAAAAATAGGGCTTAAGCATTTATCTGTCAGTCAGTATGTCCAAGCTACCACCGCTTCGGAAAGGGAAATCATCTGTGGGAAAAGAAGCGGCGCAAGATATCCACTCCATCAACAAGTGTTGGACACTTTAATAATGCTCAAATTTCCAAAACACACACGTAATATTTAAATTGTAATATATACGTAATTTTTTCTTTTATTATTGCCTTCGACATTTCTCATTAAATTATATGACAAAGACGTAACTTAAAAGTAGTACCTAATATACTGGATGAGTTTTTTTACTGTAAGGAAAAAAATAGGGCATATTAGGTAAGTGATTGTAGTGGTAGAGCCACGCTGTAAGCTATTAGCTTGCAGCATGAATGGGCCGGCTCGACCGGGGAAGTACCACCCTCTCGCAGAAGACCGACGTCTGAGTAGTGGCATTTTGCCACTGCGCTTCGTCCGGTGAGCGAGGGCGCCGGAGGCCCACCTTCCAGTCTCTCTCCAGAATGGTAGCGGTATTTAAAGAGTTAGTACCCCAGGAGGGTACCAGCACTGCTGGAGAATCCATCATCGCTCAGGCTGCTCTACTTATTCTGGGGTGGACACCTTCCTCAAAGGCCGGCAACGCATCTGTGACCCTTTTGGTGTTGCGGGTGTCCATGGGCGGCGGTGATTGCTTTCCATCAGGTGACCCGCATGCTCGTTTGCCGCCTTCTCATATAAAAAAAAAAGTGAAATAGAAGGTATTGGCATAGGTAGTTTTTTTTTTCAAAACCATTATCGTAATACAAGCCGTTTGTAGCCTATTACCCATAATTACATCATTATTAAATAATTAAAAAAACATGGAGAAAATATGCATTTCTCGCATGATAGGAACCCACCAATCCCGACAGGCGCGAGGGTCGATTATGGTTTTAAGAAAAAAAAAAAACTTCTATTTCACTCACCTAACATGTCCTATTTTTTTCCTTACCGTAAAAAAAAACTCACCGGTATATACCTGACAACTAATAGTATATTATATCACTGTGGATAAAAATACTTGAAATAATAAATAATAATAATAATAAATATTTGGGACACTTACACCAATCATCTAGTCCCAAACTAAGCAAAGCTTGTGCTATGGATACTAGATAACGGACAAACATACATAAATATTTATATAAACATCCAAGACTTGGGAATAAATGTTCGTATTCATCACACAAACATTTACCCCTTGCGGGATTCGAACCCGCAACCGTTGGTTCCGCTGATAGGGTCACTATCCACTACACCAATCGGTCGTCAAATCAGCAGAAACGATTCCAGCAGTACCCAACCTTCAACCCAATTTGGGAGGATAAAAGGAAAAATGTCATGTCTTGGCACTCACCGTGATGGTTTCGACGGTACGCGTTTTAGAGCTGATGGTCTGAGATGAGACCACCTCACCCTCAGCCGGCACCTCATCAGACTCGGTCGGTATTTCCGTCGGCTGTGGGCCTGTACTTGTCTGTAACATGGGAGATATAATTGTAAGATTTTGAGATATCAAAAACCTTATCTCCAGAGCTCATGTAGCACTGCCACTTCAGTCTTCAGTCACAGATGTCTTTGTGAAGAGGGGCACCTGATGGAAAGTGACGATGTGGTTGAAGATGAAGCACGCGATCCCAGTTCCTATTCACTCTGCTGTTGAAGATCCCAAAGTTGTAGGATTCAGGAAAGACTGACGCCGGAAGGGAGTTCCATGCCTTGGCTATTCGGATGATGAATGAAGAGTCGAACTTCTTAGAAAAAGAGAATAACTCTAAAGTGGCACAATTTTTTTCGTTTGGCCACTATTTGTCAATATTTCAGAACAGTTTTTTGACATTATCAAAATTACTGAACTCCACTTTGTGTATTAAATTAAATTTTAATAATATTAATTTAATAAATACAAACAATAATAAATAAATATCTCTGCACATACACACAGCGCCATCTAGTTCCACACTAAGCTACTAGGCTTGTAATTATGGTAACCAGATTAATAAATAACAAATGTTTATTATCTCACCACAAAGAAATAGGTACATTGATTAAATTACGATATCGGAATGAGCAGAGATTCAGTTTCAGCATATGTTAGATCCATTAACCATTTAGTATTATCGAAAAATCAGAAGAATCTATTAGAAAAGTGTGTATTGAAACTTAGGGAGGGGAATACAGTTGCTTTCCGACGTCTGTCATTTAGATGTAGTGGCTGATCTATAACTTGTGTGTGAAAACCTAAGTGAGAGAGGGGTTGTGCTGAAAACCAGCGCTGTCAATTGCCATACGACATATTGGCAGCAAATGCTGACGCCCAATCCCTTTGCCACAAATACATACATTTAAATAAGGAAAATATACCTTACGAAATTTTCTGTATTTGTTGGCAATAAATACTTTTCTTTCTTTCTTCTTTCTTTCTTTGTGTGTTACCAAAGAATAATGGACAAGATAAAGAGCTGTCGAAACTGTAAGAACTTTCCATGTTTTATACACCTCAGTTGTACGAAATAATATTGGAAGGAAAGCACTAATTCTTAAAAATTGCTCTTTGGGCTCTCTCAATCTTTCTCATATGAGTACTAGCTGCTCCACCCCAAGCTGATATACAATATCCAAGTAGTGACTGACAATAGGCTAATTAAAAAAAAAAAAAAACGTCTTAAAAATAAAGACTACCTTTTGTATCCTAGTTGCCAATAATTTTATATGAGGTTGGAAACTGAGAATCGTCAAGCATTACTCCTAAATACTTAATGGAGTCTACCGTATCCAGCCTAGGGCAAGCACAATTTTGTCTAGTTTTGCAAGAATGTAGGTGGGAAGTAATGAATGAATCAGGAGGAAGTGCTGGTCGTTTAATAGAAAATGTTTTATATTTCGTCTTACCAACGTTAAGGGTTAGACCTTTGTTAGATAACCATTTGCACATTGTATCAAGACCAGTGTGTGATGGTTGATAAACTACACAAATACATTTTTTTTATATAAATAAATACATATAAATAAAAAACATACATAACTGGGGAACACATGTCTATATTCATCATAACGTATGTATAATGATTGATTACTGACCCTGGTAGTGGTTCCATGGACCATGTTGCCGAAGGGAGCGTTGCCCATCACCGACGTGGTGGTGGTGGTACGGTACGACCCAGGCTCCTACGGAAACGGTACGTATTACATACAGAATATAATCATCATGTCTAAATCGCGGTTCGCTAAATTGTGCCGCCAGAAAAACGAATGTCGAAAAAACTGAACCGTCTAAAATTGAAAAAAACAACCGACTTCACTAAAGTTCTGTTCATAGAGAACTCCTCATCAGACCATCACTCAAATTGTATGTAAGCACATAGGCGGTATACCCTTTCAATTAAAAAAATAATTATCAAAATCGGTTATTAGGTGTGTCAAAGTAAGGTAAAAGAGACTATGGCAGTTTAATAAGTCTCCCAATAATATTATATTGTAAACAAAGGAGAGAACAATGGGGTCAAACTATTGCAAAATCTTTTTAATCCCGAGCTTTTCCAGCGACATTTTGTGTGTAAAACACCAAGCATTGGTATTTTATCTCCAAGTAGATTTGATAGTTCCATAGTCGCACACCTAGATGGCGGTGTTCGTATTTATAACGCGGTATCGTTGTTGTGTGTCCGTTTGTAGGGCGAGTTCAAACACGAGAAAATATACGTTGTTTACGAAGTTTACATTTTGTATGGAGCTGGCCACATTTACCTGACATAATTTTTTCTCGGCTCAAACAAATTCCACAAAAAATATTCTGCAACTTAGAGCACCGACATTTTGTTTTTGTCTGACCCCATTGGGTTTGGGCGAAAATAATCTGTAGGGCATCTCGCTACCCAGAATACTAATTTAGTTAAGTTTGGATGTTTCTCTTAGGGAAACCTTTTGGATATAATCTCCGAAAAAGGGCACAAATGATACAGTGGATTTAATTCAGTTGCTTCACTTCCATACCTAATATTTTTTAAAATACTGTTTAAAATATAGTTCGAATTGCTACTCTCTGAAATGATGATTGTATTCTATAGCACAAATCATTAACAATGACACGCGTTGATTATATTATTGAAAACTTCGAAAAATAAACTTTTGCACTTTCTTTGATTTTAAAATATCTATTCTTATAAATCAATCGCAGGTTATTAAAAATCATTCTTAATAGGCTGTGAATTAAACACCCATGTTGCTTCAACAAAAAACTAAATGGACGCATACTGACGGCATACTTGAAGAAGGCACTCTCGTCGTTATTAAAGACAAGGCTTCACCTCCCTTAATGTGGTTATTGGGACGTATTGTACACGTCATACCAGGAAGAGACGGTATAGCGAGAGTTGCAGATATTCAAACCAAGAAGGGTATCATCCGTCGCGCCTACAACACCATTTGTCCACTTCCAATACAATCTGTTGAAGAGACTTCAAGGCCGGGAGTATGTTCGTGAAACAAAACGCATCCGCGATCTGTCATGTTGACAGGAGCGCGGGTAGCCGAAAAATACAACTCTCGAATAGATATCTAACGATTTCACTCATCTGATCATACATCATTTTTGCCTATTACAACTGTGATATTTTAATAAACTCACATCTTTCAAAGTTAATTAGTGTTTGAAGTTCCTACGGCTCCTGAACCCAGCTAATACAGTCCACTCCATCACCCAAAGACCAACCGCACATACCGAAGCACCAGCAGAGGAGTGTGGTCTCCAATGTATATAATTAAAATTCAACAAATTTATGCATTTTTAATTTCAAGTATTTAATCATTTGAAATTCGTCCGAATGTTACGTACCTTTAAATACGTTCTGAAACAACACTGAATACACACAAACGACAGATACTAATTTATCAAGTAAATTACAAATCAAATTCATCATGCACATATGAAAAAAATGCAAATACATGCTACCACAATACTAATATTTAAAAGATGCAAACACAAAAATTTCATCGACATCTAAATGTACTTTACTTACATTTGAATTTGTGAATATTTCTAGATCCCCCAACATTTCAGCTTCAATGCCCACAACGAAAACCGATAAAAACAAAGTAGGTTTCGTGGCAATTTTTCATGAGTATTTTAACCAATTGTACCGTCTCACATCACAACGAAGGGAAATTATAACCGTGTAAATGATTGAATTCTTACCAAGTTACATTTGGACAGAGAAACAGTAAACTAAGCTTCTGTAACAACCAAAAATGGTTTTCACAAAAAGAGCCAAATTTGATTAGAAATCTAACGGCGGTCATCTACAAATTGTTTTCAAGTAAAACGTATTCTGAAATAATTGATTTCATGTATATGCATACACTGACTACAGACTATAATTATTCATTTTTATACTGATGTAGCGTGTATTTGGGAGCACTGAAAACCAGTGCTGCGATCCGTCGCAGCGTGAGCTGAGTGCTAACCCATTTGTGTACGCCACAACACGTGACAGCATCGTGCGCATTTTATTTATGATTGTTATATCTTAGTAGTTGCAGTACACTGTCCAAAAATAACATTGACCGAATGATACTAACCGTTGTGTAGTAGTGTCCTTCGCCGGCGCCATCGTCAAAATCGATCGGGGTACCAGAATCGCCACTGCTCAGCGAACTCTCTGAGCCGCGTCTAGTAAGCTGATCACCGGTGATGAAGTGATGAGGATGCGATCACCACATCGTTGGTGATGTTACAAGGCCATAAAAATCATGTCATTGTTATCAACATCATTGAAATAGAATGGGTTCAGAATCGAATTAGAAAAACGTGGCCGTGAGTAATGTGAAGTCGAGCGGTGGATAATGAGGCCAATATTAAGTCAATGATAGTCAATAATGAGATCCCGAAGTGGTAAGGTGGGAATGTATCACAAGTTATTATCATCAATGATTTGTTAGAAACCATAGTCGAGTTCCATATTGTTTTCAAAATTGGTAAGTTCCATTTCGAGGCCGTTCGATTTAGTTTCACACCATGCCAGATTCCAAGCGTTAATGTGTAAATGCAGTTCCGGTGGTTCATGTCCGTTTTTGGAGTCGATTTGAAATGGAAAAGAGAACAAAAAAAAAAGAAATTAGAACAAAATTCAAACATGCAAAGGGTTGACAGGTCTTTCAAACGTTAACATTTTCTAACAGACCATTAGTGCAACGTGTCTGTATAGGCATTCTGATCATATGTATCACCTTAGTCTAAATATGTTAATTATGATAAGCATTGTGAAAGAGCTGCCATGGAAAAAGAATAAAATTGAACAATAAAAATAAATGAAAACAACCGAAAATTTTATAAACAAAAAAAAAACAAACTTCTGCCATGCTAATGACCATGATCAAACGAATATAGTGGACCTTTCGGTCGTCCTGTCTTTAACGAAAGGGCGTTAATTACCTGATCGCCAGTCGTAACCATCGTTTTGACTTCCTGAGTCAACACTCGCTGCTCTTGCCTCGTCGCCGAAGATGTCAGAGTATGAGCGACTGTTTTCTCCTCCATTTGTTGCGTCTTCGCCTTTGTGTCCAAGTCGTGATGCGTTGTCGCTGTCCGCGTAGTAACCGCCCTGGCTGTCACGTACGGGCTCTTCCCCTCCATCGGCTCAAGGCTTTCCGCCTAATAAGGGTTAGACTAGCATGCTTAAACTATTTACAGGAAACTAAACACTGACGTTTAAACTACAAAAGCTTTAGCTTTAAAAAAATTAAAAGAAAAAAAAAATAGGCCACACTTTACAACAAAATTTAAGGGGAAAAAAAAATAGGGTGGCGTCTCAACTGCCTGTTATGATCATTCGAAATGTATATACAGAATCAGACGAACCTTATTCGTGTGTGTCGAGAAGGTGACTTCACCAGTTCCTAGGTTCTCCACCTCTTGTTCAACATTATGTGTAACTCCTTCGTCATTTTTCGTGAGTAGCTGCTTTGTGGTCGTCTTGACAACTACGGGGGGCGTGGGTGTCTTCTTACTCCGCTGTGAAACCGGGATCTTGGAGGAATTTGGGGTAGAGGACACGTATCCCTGATGCCTTATGTGTTCGCTGGTCGTGTATTCAGTGAAAGACTTTGGTTCGTCACCTCTCGCTGGACTCTCGTCTTTGCCAAAAGTTGAGAATTTATGGGTGTTCACGGTATGTATGTCAATATTCGCTGGTAAATCTTGGGTTTCCTTCTCAATAGTGTAGTTGCCGCTTTTATCTTCGAAATGAGAAGGATCTATTTGAGAATAATGCAGTATTAGTTGCCCTGTGACTGGGTCGCGGACAGCTGTGCTAGGATCTATGTCGCCCGTGTCTGGATCTATGTCGCCGTATTCTGTCTTGATCCTTCCTGTAACTGGATCGATCTTGCCCGATAACGTCATCGTTTGAGTGACTGTTGTTCGCGCGCCTTTAAGTCTCGGGTCATCTGGATCGACATCAATAGTCTCTCCGGTAATAGGGTCGATTATTTGATACAAATACACTGTCTTTGTTGTTATAATCCTGCCTGTAGTCTCATCGATCGTACATTCTTTTGGATCGACTTCCTTAACACGTCCCTTATCGTCTTTCTGCGTGATAATGTAAATCTTAACGATTACTAGCCTTCCCGTCCTAGGATCGATCTTGCCTAATTTAGTATAAATTTCTCCTGTGCCGGGATCAACTTGAGAAGCTGAATATAAAGGTTGGTTGTCTTGGTCGACTTCACCAGTCGCAGTGTATATTTGTCCATTGATAGGATCAACTTTAATAAGAGATTTGTGGACATCAGCTCGAACGATGGTTCCGGTCTTGGGATCAAGTCGACCGTAGATAGTAGCAATGTAACCAGTAGTGGGGTCGACTTGGCCCGCAGTGTAGATAACTTCCCCAGTTTGAGGGTCCTTTGGCCCGGCGGTCCAGATTTGATTGGTTTTAGGATCGACCTTGACGTTTCTGGGATCGTTACTGATGATCTGCTTTCCAGAAACAGGATCGACTTTGTTCTGGATTATCCTAAGACAGATTAGTCTGCCAATGTCCTTATCTGGTTTCCCAGACTTAGGATTGACTTGTCCACTTCGCATCAAGAACTGGCCCGTAATAGGGTCGATTTTCAGTTCTTTACTTTCGAACTTTCCGGTCTTAGGATCATTGTAAGTCACGGTGCCCTTAATAAGATCAATTTGTCCGTATTTTGTGTCAATCTTATTTGAGTCCGGATTGAGTTGACCGGTTGTGCTTTCGATAACAGAGTGTTTGGGCTCAATAACTCCTTTCTTAGAGTCTACTTTACCGACAAATGTCGTCACTTCAACTACTGGGTCGATATGTGTCCCTACAACGAGAATTTGAGCAAGTTTGGGATCAGGTTTGCCTGTTTTAGGGTCTACCGCACCGGTAATGGTAATTTGACCAGTATTCTCATCAATTTGAACAGGTTTCGTGTCTTGAGCGCCAGATGTATCAGTGACAAATATAACCCCATTTGATGGATCTATAACACCGTATTTTGTAGATATATGTCCCGTTTCGGCATCAACTTTGCCTTTAGTATGTTCAAAAATACCTTCATCAATATTGACTTTGCCAGTCTTCGGATCAATTGGTCCAGTTATTGCTGTAATATCGACCAAGGGATCATCTTGTTTAGCAACGCTCAATAACATGCCTAAGTTAGGATCAACTTTGCCAGTTTTTGGATCAATAGCACCTGAGTGGATAAATATCTGACCAGTTTCGGGAAGAACCGTACCATCTTTAGTTTGTTTCTGGCCGGCAGAATCAGTGATGACAATGTTACCCTTGTTGGAATCAATAACACCGTATTTAGTCTCAATAAGCCCGTTGGGGTCAAGGATTCCGGTAAGATGTTCAACTTCTGCAGAATGCATGTCTGGTTTCTTAGTTTTAGGATCGAGTTTGGTGAACACAACCATAATTTTAACGATCTTTCTCTTTGGCGGCTCTGGTGGTGCTGTTGTTGGTTTTACGGGCGCTGCTCTTTGAACAGACGTGATTGGCGAGGTTCGTTGAGCTTGATTAATAATAGGTGACGATGTACGCACAGGAGACTGCAATGGTGTTTGCACTGGTGTCGAAGTAGGAGTCTTCACAGGAGATGGGATTTGCCTAGCGGGTGAAACACTAGCTCGAGTAGTTATCGGTGTTACTCTAGACAATACGTTATTCTTATCAATAATGGTCAATTGCTGAGCAAATGAAGAGTCCACTTTGCCAGTCTTGGGATCAACTACAGCTGTCACAATGATATTTCCTGTTTTAGGATCAACCTCGGCCTGCTTCAACTCTTGCTTGCCCGTTATAGGGTCCTTGTAGAAGATTTGACCGGATTTAGGATCGATAATGCCGAAGTCTGTATGGATTTTGCCATCTTCAGCACTGACGTAACCCTTCGAGGCGTCAACAGTTCCAGTACCAGCATCAACTGATTTGGTTTTAGGGTCGTATTTGCTTGTAACGATTACAAGTCGAACTTCACCTTTGGACACAGGCTTAGCAACAGGTAAGACAGTTTTGTTAACAATGCTATATTGCTGGGCTAATGTAGGATCGACCCTGCCAGTTTTCGGGTCGACGACTTGGCTTGTGATCAGCATATGACCAGTTGCTGGATTGACTTGAGCTTTCTTGACTTCTTGTTTGCCTGTCTTAGGATCCGTAATAGTAATTTCTCCTGTAGAAGGATCGATAATTCCGACTGCAGTGCGAATTTTTCCGTCTGGTCCGATAGTTCCACTGACAGTGTCAACATGACCTTGGCTTGGGTCAATCTTTTTCGTTTTTGGATCGTATTTAGTTGTTATGATGACGAGATGGATCTCTCTTTCGGCTGGTTTTGCATCCCTATCAACAATACTCAGTTGCTGAGCTAATGAAGAGTCAGTTTTTCCTGTCTTTGGATCTACAACACCAGATGTAAGTATGAAATGACCTGTCTTAGGATCAGCAACAGCTTGCTTCAGGTCTTGCTTACCTGTTTTAGGGTCAACGTATTCAATCTTTCCGGTTCTAGGATCAATAATGCCGAAATTCGTATGGACTCTGCCATCGGAGGCAACGACACCCCGTGACGTCTCAACATGACCATTAGGGTTATCTAACCTTTTATATTTTGGATCATATTTATTTGTAATTACGACCAATTGTACCTCCTTTCCGGGAATAGCACTAAATTTATCTTTTGGTTTGTCGACGACACTGATTTGCTGACCTAACGTGGAATCAATCTGTCCAGTATGTGGGTCTACGACACCTGAGGTAAGCAACAGGTTGCCTGTTTTAGGATCAACGTTAGCTTTCTTAACTTCCTGTTTACCTGTAACAGGGTCAGTAATTGTTATCTGACCAGTGCTTGGGTCCACGATACCGAATTCAGTATGGACTTTATCATCAGCTCCAATTTTGCCAGGAATAGTATTGACGTGAGCGTTGGTTAGATCCAGTTTCTTATTCTTTGGATCATACTTGGTAGTAACTATGACCAGATTCACATATCTTTCTGGGATTCCTTTAGGAGCGTCTTTGTCAACTACAGTAAATTGTTGAGCGAGTGATGAATCTGTCTTTCCTGTCTTGGGATCTATAACCCCAGATGTAAGAATAAAACTGCCGGTCTTGGTGTCAACAGTAGCTTGTCTGGAATCTTTCTTTCCGGATTTTGGATCTGTGAAATAAATCTTTCCGTTACTTGGATCTAGAACACCGAAATTGGTATGGACAGTGCCGTCTTTATCACTAATTATGGCTTGCGAAGTCTCAATGAAACCATTAGGATTATCTAATTTTTTACTCTTTGAGTCGTATTTTCCTGTGATAGCTACCAATTGCACTTCTTTTCCTGGTAATATTGCGAAAGTATTTGTAGGTTTGTCCACAATGCTATATTGCTGTCCCAATGTAGTATCCAACTGTTCGGTTCTTGGATCTATAACACCAGATAGAAGCAGAATATTTCCTGTTTTGAGGTCAACCGTAGCATGTTTAACTTCTTGCTTCCCAGTTTTAGGATCAGTAACCTGAATGTCACCGGTTCTTGGATCTACGACACCATATTCGGTATAGATCTTACCATCAGTGCCACTCAAAACTCCCTTCACTGAATCAATATGAGCAAATGTTGGATCAAGCTTTTTACTCTTCAAATCGTACTTACTTGTAACAATTACTAATCTGACTTCTCTATTAGCTTTGGTCGCGTCTTTTTCAACAATACTGAACTGCTGTCCTAAAGAAGAATCAACTTTTCCTGATTTAGGATCTATTACACCAGTCGTTACAAGGATATTACCTGTTTTTTGGTCAACGTAAGCTTGTTTTGGTTCTGGCTTACCAGTCTTAGGATCAATAAAATCTATTTTACCGGTTCTTGGATTGATGACACCGTAATTGGAAGAAACTCTCCCATCAGGTCCGACAACAGCCCTGGATAGGTTTACATGTCCATGGGAAGCATCTAATTTCTTATGCTTGCCGTCATACTTGCCAGTAATAACAACCAAATCGACTTCTCTTCCCGGTTTGGCTCCAACTTTATCACTAGCTCGCTGAACAATACAATATTGTTGGGCAAGTGTTGGATCAAGTTTTCCAGTCTTTGGATCAATTACGCCAGAAGTTAATAATATGTGACCCGTTTTGGAATCAACATTACCGTTTTTGACCTCTTCCTTACCAGTACCCGGATTTGTGTAAGTTATTTGACCTGATTTGGTGTTTATTAGTTCCTTCTCCGTTTCTACCTTACCGTTTGCTCTGTTTATTGTTCCATTAGTTACTAAAATTGTACCGTTAGCATCATCGAGTTTCTTAGACTTAGGGTTGTATTTTCCAGTAATTATAACTACTTGCACTTCGTTATCTGGCTTTGCGGCTGCTAAAGGTACAGCAGGTGCTGCATTTGGAGCTTCATGCATAGCTCTTTCAGCATCTAATAGAGCAATTGTAGGATCAATAAAATTGGCTTTAGCTTGTTCTTTCAAAGCTGCTGATTGGACGTAATCGATTCCAGGTGTTTTCAGTTTGCTAGGATCCTCAGGTGTTTTACGCTTCTCAGCGCTTTCAGCAACTCTTCTTTCTTCTCCCGGAGCATAATTGAAAGCCAGACCGGCTTTTCTTGTAGATGGACTTTGACTTTCGTCTGGACCTCTTTGTCGTTCTTCTGCAATAGGTTCCTTTTCGTAGCTGAAAGCGCCTTGGATGAATGGCTTAGTTCGCGTGGGACTCTTTTCAGTATCAATATATTCATAGGGTTTGGTGAAACCGGGTTTGTCATCAGTTTTCGCAGGACTCTTTTCTTGAGAGCTGTCGAGATTCGAACTCTCATTTGACGTATCGAGCACAGCTACAGCTACTTTAGCTTTAGGATCTTTGACCCTCTTATCTTTTTCTTTAGGCGACTTGGGCAATTTATCTCTCGATTTGGGCGACTTAGATTTTGGCGATTTCTCTTTTGGTGATTTATCCTCTCTAGGTGATTTGTCTTTCCTTCCGCCAAATAATCCAAAACCTCCCGCCTGGATAGATAGGATCGGGGTTGGGAAAGAGAAAAAAAAAATTAAAATAAGAAAACAATTATTACCAAAGAAACTGTTTGCGGTATAAGCTTCGAACATCGGACAAACATGTAACAAATAGTTCGTCTATTGTAAAAACTTATACCAAAACACTGTGAGTGAACGTAAGGTAAAATGCAATATGCACGACATGCCTTGCCTCTAATAGCATTTTCTAACATTTATATTTACAAAGTATTTGTATGATACACAAAAATCTACTATATTTTGGAATATTGAAAATTATAGTACTTGCAATAAAGCTTGAAATGCAATTTCTTCTACCGTACTTGCGAAATGTTAGAATGCTATAATGAACAAATCGAATTGTATTTCCTGTGCGATATATTGATTACTGACCTTGGATCTCTTGGGTGTTGTCTCCACGTTGTTTGTGATGCCAGGGTCGCTGGAGGTGTCTGTGCCTGGAAAAATACAAATGGAACAGTTAACATTTTACTCCATATACATTTGAAGCCTGTGCCATCGAAGGATGAAACGATATATTAACGACCTTTTTGGTGTAGTGGTGAGCAACTGTGATCACTATACCAAAAGGTTGCGGGTTCGAATCCCGCTAGGGGCATATTTATAATAAGTATTTATTTACAAAAATAAATGTATTTATGTAGTATGATCAAACATCTGGTATCCACAACACAAGCCTATACTTGCTTAAAGTGGAACTAGATGGCATTGTATGTATGTCCAAGGATATTTATTTATAGTATCATCAACAGCCTTACACGTCCCCACTGTTGGGGCATAGAGTCCTCTCACTGGGACAGGATATAGGCCATTGTCCACCACGCGGGCCCAGTGCCATTTGTGTCAGACTAGTAGCCATGGCCACCTGACAGTCAGTGTTTTTAAGCCGTCCTTGTAGTCCACCGACATTGCTTAACTTGGCTAATCGAAAACGAATGGCGAATGTGAATACGCCACGAGCGCTTCCTTAAATATGAACCTACCCTCGCCTGGCGCTGTCGGCATGATTATGTAAAGACTAGCGCCATCTATCGGCGAATCCGTGAACCCACCACTAATCAATTTATTCGCTTCAATAGGTACAAGTGTACCTTTCTCACGGGTTCCAGGACAATCCGATAGATGGCGCAAATCTAAATGTATATATACTGGCGCGCGGCCAGTTTTTCGCTCTCTTCCAATCGGTGCAACATCCAACAATAAACCATCGATCACCACGCAGTTGCCGTTTATCTTCTCCCAACACCTACGAGTTATATCAAACTCACCGTTTTCAGCAGGTTTCCTCTCAATTACCCTCTCTTCTCTCTTCTCTGCGGGCACTGTTGGCATCACCTTCACCGCGCCCGGAGGCGGCTTCTGGAATGATTGTGAAAGCCTTCTGTTATATGGATGACCTAATCATCGTGTTCAACGCCATTAAGTATCAAGTTTGTATGAGATTTATTGATATTAATAGCTTCTACTTCTTTGATAGCTGCAATAATTTATTGGGATTTCAATTTTTTATTTTGGGAAATTACCACAGACTTGTATACCCCTTGTATTGGTACTGTAATAAATGTAGTGCATGTGAGCCTAGTGCGGATTGGAAGAATTACAAATTCGAATGATTCTCGTCACATCTTTATTAATATACCGCACTAAACTTATAAAATATTTATATAAAATTTAGAACATGACTACTACTATACAGTGTTATCATTCTAATAGCAGATTACTGTGTGCCATTACAGAACAATAATAACAATCAATATGTACAACTTTGTTCTTCAATTTTTCTAAAAGCGCTTCCACGCTGATTGCTATTATTCCTCCGTCGATCCTGGCACCCAGTAAGACAATATCACTACGTCTAATTATACACCACGATTTTTTAATTACTCGAGAAAATGGTTTACACAGCCCAAAAGATCTTTTGCTTTTTGAAAATTCGTTTGCTACTGAAAAAACTCCATCGACAAGAGCAGGGCTCTTAAATAAGATGATGATGTCGTATAAAATGTGTTACCGACCCATTTTGCAAGACCAAATTGTTTTTGTTATTACAAGATAATTCCTATGGTAAAATTTGTTATGTATCATGACATCATCGTCCACACGTCCAATAAACGCCTCCTATTTGATTCCTTTGACCTTCGTTGACAGATCTGTTATATGGCTGTGTAAAACCATCTCTGGTAATTAAAAAACCACAGGATAACGCTAATGACGATGACAACGATTTCACAAAACAAAACTTATCGCGATTCCGGTACTGCAGCAACGGCGAGTGTTGTGCGAATATTGCACGTGTTAGTACAAAAAAATCCGCGAGGTCGAAACGTTTGTGTGATGAAAACGAACATTTATACCCGTGTCGACCTTTATATAAATATTTTAAATATGTGTATCCATTATCTCGACTGTATCTATGTAATATTCGACGACCGATTGGTATAGTGGATAGTGACCCTGTCAGCGAAACCAACGGTTGCGGGTTCGAATCTCGCGACGGGTAAATGTTTGTGTGATGAATATGAACAGTTATACCTGAGTCATGGATGTTTATACAAATATTTATGTTTATTTATCCGTTATCTAGTATCCATAGTACAAGCTTTGCTTAGTTTGGGACTAGATGATTGGTGTAAGTGTCCGAAATATTTATTTATTTATTTATTTATCTAGTATACTTTCATAGACGCGTTTTATTATACAATATAAATATTTTTCTTTGTTTTGTGGAATTACACTGTCAACCAAAATCTACTTATAAAGAGCAACCCTCGAGTTTTTTGTTCGTTCTGCTTTAAGGGGGCAGCTTTATGAATGAGAAGTAATTTCAGTATATCTAATATTAAGTTAAAAATTATAATTTTATCCTCTGAAATAAAAATCTTTTTTGGTTTTGATTTAGTTTGGGACTAGATAAGTGGACATACGTACACACAACTGACCTACATATTTGTGTATTTTTATCAGAGTCAGCAATGGCTAATCTTACACAACAAAACCAAACTTTATGGGAAACACAATAGGGACTATTTCGATATAGCAGTTGGCATAAGTCAGTGTTTCTTTAATCTGAGCTAGCGCTTGTTCTAAATGTCATTTTCCCCTGAGAATAAAAATATCGACAGGTCACTGCCAAAGGAACTATTAACTGTGACATAGCCTGGAATGCGAACGAGCTGTTTATTTCCATCGACCATTATCATTGTGATATTTTACTTAGAAGAGCTTAGAACACGATATTCGCACAACACCGCCGCACGCGCATCTATACAGTGAGCACCTTGTCAGTCCGGTCGGCGTGGTACTCCCCCTCTAGAGAGGACGCGGAGGAGGCGCTGACGGTGCCGCCCGAGCGCCGGCGCAGCTATCCGGCCGCGTGCGGGCGAGACACAACGTTACCGAACGTGCCAGAGGAGATAACTTGGCATGAGCCGCTAGATATCATTTTTTCCCCTAGTTCGATGAAAGCTATGCTGCTAAACGTAATACCAAATACGTCCCCATACGCCACAGAGTCTCATCTCACTCGGTCGGGGTATAGGCCACAATTCAATTTCAATTTATAATTTAAATCATAATTTTCTGCTAAACGTTATTGATTTATCATAGATAAACGAAGGTTTGCAGCAAGCTATGTTTAATTAGGTTCTAAATTTAGAGTGGTGTAATAGCTCTTCATTCAAACATACATAAAACCTGCCTGTTTCCCGTAGCGGTAGGCAGAGACCACAGACTTCCACTTGCTACCATACCGACACCCCTTTTTTGCTTCATTCACTCTCATAAGATTGTTCATACATGCTCGTCGGTTTAGGGTACTCTTGACTTGGCCTTACTTTAAGACGTCCCCGATTTGACCATGATACGTTCGCCGTGATCTTCCCCTACCAACACTACCATCCACATTCGCTTCGTATACTCTTTCGTTAGTCTTCTTCATCCATCCTCTCCACATGTCCAAACCATCTCAGCATACCTTTTTCAATCTTTATCACTGCGTCTTCTTTCACAGTGCTCAACTCCCTAATTACACTATTCCTGATTCTATCTTTCAAAGTAATCCCATTTATTCCTAATTCCTAGAAAATATCCCATATTTTTAAGATATTGTCCAGTTTGACAATTAGTTATCATCGTTTACCTTTAATTATACTACTCTGTGTAAAAAGTATCGGGAATATGTCAATAAAAAGACCCGCGTAAAAGAGGTCGTTCTAATTTTTTTACTGCATGTTAGTAGCACTGTACTGATTTAGCGCGCAAAATTTGAGCGGGATCTGTCATTTAATTTGTTTTAAACTAGACTTTTTGTTGGTCATAGTTTTGAGTCCTCGGCGATTTTTACAATGGAAAATATTGTTGAACAAAGAGTGTGCCTTAAATTTTGTGTTTCAAATGATATTTCATGTGGTGAATCACTAAAAATGTTGCGAAATACCTACGGCGAATCGTGTATATCGAAAACAAGGGCTTATGAATGGTATAAGGCTTTTAAAGAAGGCCGAGAAGTAGTAGTAGACTTGCCTCGTTCTGGTAGACCTTCAACCGCTACGACCAAAGAAAACATCGACAGAATCAAGAAGCTAGTGCTCGAAAATCGACGTATGAGTCTGAGAGAGTTGGCTAGTGAGGTGAACATATATTTTAAGTCCGTCCACAACATTCTCATTGACATTTTAGACATGAAACGCGTCGCCGCTCGACTAGTTCCAAAAGAGCTCAATTTTGTTCAAAAAGCGCAGCGAAAGCATGTCGCTGAAGACATGGTTTCCCGAGCTTCTACGGATCCGACCTTTATGAAACGTATAATAACTGGCGACGAGACATGGGTTTATGAGTACGACATGCAAACAAGCCAACAGTCTTCAGAATGGCGTCTCGAAAACGAGCCGAAACCCAAAAAACCGCGGCAAAGTCGCTCCAAAATCAAGGTGATGCTGACAGTTTTTTTTGACTACCGTGGTGTGGTTCACTCCGAATTCCTTCCAGAGGGAGAAACAGTGAATAAAGAATATTATTTAGGCGTCATGAAGCGTTTGCGTGAGAGTATCCGCCGAAAACGTCCAGATTTGTGGCAACACAACTCATGGATGCTGCACCATGATAATGCACCATCACACACAGCCATTATAGTGAAAGAGTTTTTAGCGAAAAATTCAACAAAAGTTCTCGACCAAGCACCGTATTCACCTGATATGGCTCCGTCTGACTTTTTTTATTTCCCAAGTTAAAATTACCACTTCGAGGAAAACGTTTTGAGTCGATAGAAGCCATAAAAGAAAATTCGCTGAATGAGCTAAAGGCCATACCGCAAATAGCCTATGAAAAATGTATGGAAGACTGGGTGAAGCGGTGGAGATGTTGTATTGCAAGCGATGGGGCTTACTTTGAAGGCGATAAAATAAATTTAGATGAATAATTTGTATTTTTTGTTTTATTGACAAATTCCCGATACTTAGTACACTGAATGTATATCTAAATCATTGAGAATAATCAATCCATTTAGATATTTACCCCGATTGCTTAAGTAGTAAGACAATATCATTAACTAACTGTCGTATTTGTTTATCTCCAATGGCACGTAAAGAGACAACACAATATTACCCCATGCCTATGTGTGAGTGAGACAACTAGCTTATCACTTTACATTTGTGAGAGCGAGATGGTGATATAACGTCGATCATCTATAAGCTGTAATACATGCATAGTGAGATATGTATTAATGCATTTTTAGACATGAAATGGTTAGTTTAGAACGACAGAGCACACTAAAATATACCCATGTTCATTTATTTCTTTGTGATACATTCATTTATTTCATTATATTTTTGTATGCCATTTTGTGATCTACAAAATGGCATACAAAAAGAATAATAAACATACATAGATTATTAATTTTGTTATGTATCACACAATTTACAACTAAACGTTGAAATGATCATTTCGAAATTTACGAATGTCAAACTTCAAACTTCAAGCATTTACTTGCTACATAACAGAGAGCTACGGTCACAATATACCAATCAACTTTATAAGCCTCCTGCAGGAGGCTAGTTTTGCAAAACTAACATTTACACACAAAAATTGTTTTACATTATACAGGGCGTCCCACGGCTATGCCACATGGAGGGAAAGTACCTTGAATTTTGTAGATGGAACATTTTACTGAAAGAAGACATTATTTTAATTTAAAAAACAATTTAAACTGCATTCATAGATTTTTAAATAAGTACATGGTTGAACCGGGAATCGAACCATTTATTTATAAAAAAAAATTACCATGTAACTTTATCATACCGATCGAAAGGCTTCATCATAAGGATTATTTTTTGCTAAATAACATATTGTCAGAAATAAAAGGAAGACCATGAATTTTAACATTAGATGTTCAATTTTGTTCAGAAAAATGAAAAGCTGACATTGCCGTAAGGACATACAACTGACATTATCATTACTAATACTAATTACCCACTCGAGAAGTATGCATCATTTCTCTATTATAATTTAAGTTCATGATAAAATGATAAAGAGATACGTAATTAGTAAGTAGGACTATCTCAATGAACATTTTCTTTCCTGGATCGGGACAAATGGACGAAAAAATGGCCGCCGAGATCCCCAGATCTAACCCCGTTAGATTTTTTTTATGGGGTTATGTAAAAAAATTACTTTACAAGAACCAGTGTCAAAGTGTCCACGAGCTACAAACTGAACTTCGACGTATTATTCTAAATATCCACCACAACATGATCAAAAAATCGACAGGGAGCGAAATAATCAAAAGAGTGCTACTTTGTATTGAACAGGATGGGACTCATTTTGAGCATTTGATAAATTTGATTAATTTTGTATTAAAAATGTTAAAATTCATGGTCTTCCTTTTATTTCTGACACTATGTTATTTAGCAAAAAATTATCCTTATGATGAAGCCTTTCGATTGGTATGATAAAGTTACATGGTAATTTTTTTTTTATAAATAAAGGATTCGATTCCCGGTTCAACCATGTACTTATTTAAAAATCTATGAATGCAGTTTAAATTGTTTTTTAAATTAAAATAATGTCATCTTTCAGTAAAATGTTCCATCTACAAAATTCAAGGTACTTTCCCTCCATGTGGCATAGCCGTGGGACGCCCTGTATAATAAGTTACCTCAGTCTCTAAAAAACGAGAAACTTTAAATGCATTTAAGAGAGGATTAAAGTCGTGGCTCTGTGATCGGTGTTTTTATAACGTTGCTGAATTTCTTGACTATAAATAAGGCAAGGTTATCAATACACTACAGATGTAATTAAGTGGATAAGGCTACAAACGCGACCGTCAAATGACACAACGCTTTATACCATGATGGTTTAAAAAAACTACCTAAGCCAATACCTAACCTTCACGTTCCTAATATGCCCTATTTTTTCCTTACGGTAAAAAAACTCATCCAATATAATGTCACCTTCGTTGATTTTTCTAAATTATTCATATTTAAAATAGTGTAGGTAAATGCAAGTATATTTTAAAATTACAAGTCAGTCTGCCGTACGTATCATTTACTTCTCTCTCTCTCTCTATTGTCTACTAGAAATCCATTAAAGGATTAATACGCCATTTTCAATAAAAATGATAATAATAATAACTGTGCGACAGTAAACCAGCGCTGAGCTCTTATAAGCTCAGCATATATGGTGACCTGTGATTCTGGTTTATCCTTTACAGGCACCAGCCTCCCACAAATGAGCTTGTAATATATCTAGTTATTAAGAGCAACTTTTTGTAACATTCTCATTTGTGGTGAGTGAAATAAAGATTTTTATTTATTTATTTATTTATTTATTTATTTATATAGCTGAGTCGTTTCCCTTTCGCTGCTGCGGCACTTATCTGAGTGTTCTGTTATTTTATTTGCGAAACTTTAGGTCGTTGGGGGCCGGGCGCTCTTAATTTTTTCTTTAATATGTCAAAGCGCTTAGTCGATGTCACTGGTGACCCGAGAGCTGGTTGTTTCCTCGCCCAACGCTTAAGTATCTGCATACAACGAGGAAACGCTGCCAGCGTTTTGGGTGCCTTGCCTCGCGGCCCCAATTTTTTACATTTGTTCTAGTTTATATTTAAATTCCACCTCTTTAATTGTTACTGTTATCAAATAAATAAATCTTTTATTTGCCTAACAATTGTTGTATATGTGTCGAAGTGGCGAATAAAGTTTCTTTCTTTCTTTCGAACTCTGAATAATTTAATACAGTTGTAGTCACGTATACGGCTCAACCATTTGCCAAAATGCATGCATCCAATTGCAGAAATGCTGTCCTCGTGAACAAACATATACCAGTAAAAATACGTAATTTGTAACTTCCTACAATCTTAAAGTTCCCGATTTATTGTTGTGTTTGTAAACGCTTTATTGTACAAAAAGGCAATACATTAATTTTGCATTGATACATAAATTTCCCGATTTTTTGTAAATGAAACAAAATATCCGGAAAAATCTTTTAGTGCACTCTGTCGTTGGAATTGAAGACTCCGTAATCTAAGTTCAAAGACTCAGTAGAACAGACCATTAACATAATTATACCTTATCTTTAATGGTGGGCCTGGGTGCAGCCTGCGGAGGCATCGTGTGTCGCTTAGCTGCCTCCGGTAACGACTCATCGGCCTGCGCCAGAGCTGAAAGTAAATAGAAAAAAAATGTGTTCAGTGTAATTCAATCAATCAAATTGAGGTATCCGGCGATCATAGAGCTGGCCTTGACCAACGCAATAGTATTGCCATTGACAGAGGTAATGTTGTTAGCATCCTGGGTACCCTCCCACATGATAGGGATCATGAACACGTTTTCTACCTTGCTTAGATTTCGAGGCTGAATACCTGTTGGAATCTTTGGGTTGATTGGTTTTGTCCGACTTTTCGAGTTTTAGACTGAATTTGGGTGTATAAAGTAGTTTAATTTGTAGTTTTAATTGAGGGAGCTTTTCTGTACATTATAATTTTTTTTTTTTTTTTTTATATGAGAGGGCGGCAAACGAGCATGCTCGTCACCTGATGGAAAGCAATCACCGCCGCCCATGGACACCCGCAACACCAAAAGGGTCACAGATGCGTTGCCGGCCTTTGAGGAAGGTGTAGGCTCGTTTCTTGAAGGTTCCAATGTCGTACTCGTTCGGGAATCACCGAATACATATCACTCAAATACCTTTACTACACAATTAACAAAAACTACATCAATGATCAGCGTCGGTGGCTTCGAATTTGGGAGGTCCGGGTTCGATTCCCAGGCAGCCCCTATCCCAATTTTTTAATTTAGTTTAATTACTTATGTGCATTTATCCGACTGCTCTTAAACGGCGAAGGAAAACGTCGTGAGGAAATCTGCATGCCTGACAAATCTCTTTCTCCCTTGAACAGTACGATGCGACGGCACCACTCCAAAGCTGGTTTTAGTTTAGTTGGTGTACATCCGAATCGATACAAATATTAAATTAAAGTTACCACTGTGAACTTCATGCTAAGATCCAAAACAATTTTCTAAAAAAAATATTAATGGCTACTTCATATTTTCTATAAATAATTTATTGAGTCGTGTTATTTGCCCTCAGTTTAGTGATCGTTTTTTTTTTAATAGTTTACAGTAGTTCTAAGTATATTCTACGTTTTATTGACGACCGATTGGTGTAGTGGATAGTGACCCTATCAGCGAAACCAACGGTTGCGGGTTCGAATCCCGCGAGGGGTAAATGTTTGTGTGATGAATACGAACATTTATTCGCGAGTCTTGGATGTTTATATAAATATTTATGTATGTTTATCCGTTTATCTTGTATCCATAGCACAAGCTTTGCTTAGTTTGGGACTAGATGATTGGTGTAAGTGTCCGAAATATTTATTTATTAATTTATTACTAAATACTAAAATCACGGCCTTTAAGAATACAGGAAGTTAAAAGAGTATCCTTACTGGCCTATTATTGAAAGTTAAAATATTTTTTAAAACTACATCGTTTGACAACGCTAATGTAGTCACGGCATCATTTCCGAGGCAGATACCAAGCCTATCAACAATCTGTGGGAGCAAGTAACTTACGACACCACGTACAGCTACCCGTTCGTGGTGTATCATGTCACTGAAATACGATGGTATCGTTGTCGTTTCGCCCAGAGGGCGGAGTGTGAGTTTTGTTTCGACGTAACTTTACTACCGCGTTCACCTTTACGTGACGATTTGTATGAAGAAATGTGCAGCGCCTCTAGCGGATAGTTTGCAAAACGATTTTTTTCATAGATACTTTTTGCGTAAACGCGAACGCGATGGTAAAGTTAAAAACGAGACAAAACTCGCACTTCGCACACTGACCACGACCGCAGTGATCTACAATTCGTGGCTATTTTAACAGAAGCAAATTGTGGTAACTCGAAACGTCTATCGATTAGACGTTTCGCATTTAGGAAACTATTAAAAATGTCAATCCTTGAGTTTCAAAAGTTAAATATTCCAAGGAGACATCGCGAGGCGGTGGCGGTTGCTGTAAGACGATAAACTGCTGCTTTACTTACGTACATACCTGCTTCTATTCGTATTTTTATATTGTTCCGTTATGCTAATATATTTATTGTATTTTTATCACACCTACATACAACACGCATACAGAAGCATATTTCATATCTATATATATATATATATATATATATATATATCTTATATTATTTACATTAATCCAGCAATGTTGTTTTTTTTTGATTTGTGTCGCAGTTGTACCATATGATACTCCTCGGGTAATAGCTGAAAATCAGTGTTTTGTTCCTTGAACAATCTCATACACTGAGCTGCGACCCATTTGTCCTGCTGCAGCACACATATATGCTTTAGTTATAAAGTCTTTAGTATCAAAATATCGGTTTCCATTGAAACTACGATTCAGGCTTCCAACAAAAACCGATATGATTATGAACACTGTAACATTTAGAATAAGATCGTTAGGAGTTAACGACCGAAATCGGTTGCTATCTATGTCGAGACTGCGGGGGCTGGTCTATTGCTTCTAGGGCGCTATGTGTGGTACCACATTCAGCGATGGAACCTTAGATTAATGATTGGTCTCCGCGCCGCTACGACTAGATACCGTCGGCGTACTCGAAAAATGCGGCAACAAATACTACGCCGTATTCGGCGTACCCGCGCCAGTCACGCCACAAGTTCAAATTTCAAATTTTGGTTTAAGACTGAAGCAAAATGCCGGTTTGCGTAGTCAAACTATGTAATAAGAATACTACAAAAAACAAGAAAGATACTGGCATCACATACCATCAGTAAGTACTGTATAAATCTACACACTACAATATTGAGTTGCCGCATTCAGGAACCTGTTTTTTCTTCATAGTGCGGTATCTAGTCGTAGCGGCGCGGAGACCAATCATTAATCTAAGGATGGAACGTAAAAATATTTTACGTGGCACGACTGCTGGACTATAACAGAATGTATCGAAATAATCGACGACCGATTGGTGTAGTGGATAGTGACCCTGTCAGCGAAACCAACGGTTGCGGGTTCGAATCCCGCGAGGGGTGAATGTTTGTGTGATGCATACGAACATTTATATAGGTGATTTATTTATTTTATTAAAATTAGTTTACCGTGCACGCTACCTACATATCATGTGCATAATGCTTCTTAACACAAAGGTTGCATGGAAGAGATCGCTTTTAGTGATAAGGCCGCCAAATTGTACTATCCCTTTTTTCTTATTACTTTTTATGCTTCCTATTGTTGTACAATAAAGAATATTTTGTTTGTTTGTTTATTCCCGAGTCATGGATGTTTATATAAATATTTATGTATGTTTATCCGTTATCTAGTATCTATAGCACAAGCTTTGCTTAGTTTGGGACTAGATGATTGGTGTAAGTGTCCGAAATATTTATTTATTATAATCATCCTTCCAGCTGCTACTGTTTTACATACGACTGTATACACCTACCATAATTAAGCGTAAATTGGTTTGTTTATATAAAATCTAGGTACGTGCGAACTTATCATTGCGATGCGAGCAAGACATGGTTTTAAATAAGATGTATGACATCAGCCTGTATCATTGATTATACCTACGGTTTTGAGTAGGATGTACAGTCATTTTAAGTAGAACTATTAATTTGATGTGATTCGGCACATAAAAAGAATAAAACCAACCAGTCACTTCCCGTGGGTGTCGTAAAGGCGACTATGGGTCTTTCCACCAAAAAACTCACCCCCTATCACGTGTGCATTTCTGTAAATTTCGTGAATGTTGTTACAGAGCATTAAACTAACAACCAAACGCTAATGTTTGGGATATCTCTGACCGCCGCATTTGGGATAAAGGACGTGACGTTATGTATGTACGAAATAAGTACTACATTAAAAAATACTTTTTATACGAGAAGTTTATAGAATTTTTACTCGATTTTTTTAACAGATTTGTAATGAAAAATGAGAATCTGTAATTGGCATGACTTTGGCTTGTAAATTTTGTGTGATATTTTTATAATGATGCCGTTGATTCTGTATTATCAATAAAATAAAATAAATACACCATCTGGAGCCTTTCTGGAGCACGTATTATATGTCAAGTATTCTGAATTTAAAGTAAGCTATTAATGCCCAAGGGTAAAGTTGAATAGAACATTTAACGAAAAAACTTTGCCGTATGTCTTAGCTATTGACCTTCCTTTGCCTACCTAACTTATTATCTAAAGAAAAATCGGTGTTTTCGATCCGTGATTTTTACTTTTTTTTTTATGATTGACTGGATGCGCGTTTGACCACAATCTCACCTGATGGAAAGTGACGATGTGGTCGAAGATGAAGCACGCGATCCCAGTAAATGCCTATTCACTCTGCTCTTGAAGATCCCAAGGTTGTAGGATTCAGCAAAGACTGACGCAGGATGTGAAATTTATAATTTCATTTTTATGTAACCTCACAGTAGTGTATGAAGTAGAGTAAGGGGATAAAACTGTCACAGAAGTGGGCAGACTTGAATCCTCTTTTCGCTCAGAATTCAATATGCTACCCGTGACATAAGACATTGCTTTATGCCCTTGGTGCTTAATCTACTATTAAAACCTTTTAATGCTCCATCAAAAATCAAAATCAAAATCAAAAATGTTTTTATTTCGTAAGTTATAAGAATAACATTTGAAATCGTCATGACATACAGTTATCGCTCATTCACTAGGCAGTCTCCCCAGAGAAGAACGAGCAAGAAACTCCAGGGTTGCTCTTTTTAAATAAGTCAATACAAATACAATTTGAGATACCTAATTGTAAAATTTATGATTCGACAAAGAAAATAAGAATAAAATATACTGGATAATGGCGAGCGGTTCATGTCCACGCATTCTTATCATCCAGATAGTCAGAAATTTTATAATAGCCTTTGGCACATAGTTTTCGTTTAATGGTTGTTTTAAATTTATTTAAAGGCAAATTTTGAATGTCTACCGGAACCTTATTGTAAAAGCGTATACATTGTCCCTTGAATGACTTAGTGACTTTGTGTAAGCGACTGCTATGGACAGCAAGTTTATTTTTATATCTTGTATTAACATTGTGTATTTCACAATTTTTCCTAAACAAATACAGATTCTTTCTTACGTACATTAAGTTTTCGTAAATATATTGCGATGCCAAAGTTAATATATTGATTTCTTGAAATTTATTCCTCAGAGATACTCGGGAGCCTAACTTGTAGATCGCACGAACCGCTCGCTTCTGCAGAACAAAAATACAATTTATGTCCGCGGCATTTCCCCATAACAGAATGCCATAAGCCATTATGCTATGGAAATAGCTGAAGTATACCAGCCTCGCGGTGTCCACGTCGGTTAAATAGCGGATTTTTTTAATAGCGAACACTGCAGAACTGAGACGTTTCGACAACCTTTCGATATGTGGACCCCATTGTAGTCCTTTATCTAACATAATGCCTAGAAATAGAGTAGTGTCCACAAGCTCCAACTCCTCGTTTTTTATTAAAATAGTACTAGCTACCTGTTTGACATTAGGTAGTGAAAATTTTATGCATTTATGCATCATGAAACCGTCTCCGTGGCTCAATGTAAACAACACTGGGTTTACGATTCGGAGGTCGCGGGTTCGATCCCCAGCGGGGTACATGTTTAGTACTCGGTTTGGTTGGTGGTAGAGCATTTTAAAATATCCGCCTGACTAGCTACCACCATCTATCTAAATCTCCCGCCAAACAGCTATGTTAATAGCATTGTTGTATTCCGTGTGTTTAAATTTAAATGTAATATTAATAGTGACGTTTTCAAGTGATAATTTTATCCTATGAAATAAAATATTTTGATTTGATTTGGTTGTCAGAGATAAGATAGCCAGTCACCCAAATGTGTTGGCGTTTCCGGGTCAGTACGCTTCCACTTTCGCCCTCATCTTCACTTAACATCAGGTGTGATTGAGGTCAAGTACGATCCCGGTAAAAAAAAATCCCACAAAGACGAGTAACATAAGTCCAAACTCGACACTATTACTACATGCCATCATCAGATAATGGATATCATCAGATTGTCTACGATCAAACTACTTATCAAGACAAAACCAAAGCACCCAAATTTTATGTACTTGCGTATTAAAGTTTCCTATATCCACCTTCCGACTCCATCATCACGACAAATCATAATTTTGCATTATTGGTTTTGTTTCTTTTTAATAAATCACATACTGGCCAATCAGACTGTGTAACCGATTGACATGAACAGCAAGTTTATTTTTATATCTTGCATTTGCGTTATGTAAGACACTATTCTTCTTAAACGATTGTCGTTAAGTAAATGTGCCTATTTGTTAGGACACGTCCTCCGAGTCTCTATTTAAACATATATTATTACTATCACAATGAAGCAGCGCTAATTGCAAGGTTTGTTTACGTTAAAAACCAGTGTATATGTCCGCAGACTCAGTTAAAACATTTTTTTTAAATATACACAACGGGTTGGTCCTTCACCTCAATCACACCTTATGTTAAGTGAAGATGAGGTCGAAGGTGGAAGCGTACTGACCCAGAAACCCCAACACATTTGGAGGACTGGCTAACTTATCTCTGACAACCGGAACACAACAATGCTATTAACATTGCTGCTTGGCGGCAGATTTAGGTAGCTAGCCAGGCGGACATTCAAAAAGCCCTACCACCAACCAAACCGAGTATTTAAACATGTACCCCGCTGGGGATCGAAACCGCGACCTCCGAATCGTAAACCCAATGTTGTTTACATTGAGCCACGGAGGAGGCGAACAACAAAACAAACTACCCCACATTCGACTATCTTGCCATCACCATTTTTTAATTTTATTTATCTTAGGTCCTTACCTATGAAATTGGCGTTTTGTATGAAGAATTTCATTAAGACAGTTTTCTCCATACAAACATTTTTGATTTTTTTTTGGGAACGGCAAATCCAAATTTAGCTAAACTGTGTATTATCGGATAATAATAATAAATAATAATAAATATTTCGAACACTTACACCAATCATCTAGTCCCAAACTAAGCAAAGCTTGTACTGTGGATACTAGATAACGGATAAACATACATAAATATTTATATAAACATCCATGACTCGGGAATAAATGTTCGTATTCATCACACAAACATTTACCCGTCGCGGGATTCGAACCAGCAACCGTTGGTTTTGCTGACAGGGTCACTATCCACTACACCAATCGGTCGTCGTTAACATTATTACATTAACATTAAGTTAAGTATAGGCAGCGTTAATTTTTAAAAGTAACCGCTTTATAAAAGTTTCAGCGAATCTAAGCAATGATTATGGGAAGCACATGAAAAGAGCTCTGTTAAAATTTTTTTTATTATGTGATTTAGCCCAGAAATTAAAAAATATTTCATGTGAAACTTAGAAATAATATTCCATTTTCCAAATAAAAAACAAATTTGGATGTAGCTTTGAAAATCGCAGGAATTGGTACATATATGATTAACGTAGAAAAAAAACCTCCAATGTCATAGGTAAAGACCCAATAAATGCCCTACCACCAACGCAACGTACCAGACATGCGCCCCGTTGGGAATCGAACCCGCGACCTCCGATTTGTAAGCTTCATGTTTTAGTCACTCTATAAAAACAGCAAGGCTAAGTGAAATACTAACTTTTGCATTTATCCGACTTATGGCCCCAACACTCGTTGAACACCATCATTCACAAAACAATATCGCAATAACTATTCCACCAAAGATTCAAAAACTGTCACAATTTCTCCGAGCACTAATAAAAAAATAATTAGCCAGAGTAATTTTTAAACACGGCTGAAGTACATTGGATTCGCGTAACGACTGCCTCGGAATTAGCCCCTATGTTAGTATAACGCGAAGTATGAATATAAAATGGAGTGGAGCACAGCTTACGCATAAACAGTGAGTCAACTTGGCTGTAGAAGGTAATGGCATATCTCGGGTAATCATGAGTCAGTTAATAAAATCATCCGTCCACAAATAACAAAAAATAAAGCGCAGCACATTACAATAAGAAAAGTAACATTTAAAAAGTCTTTACGTTCCGACAAATCTTCTCCTGCAACGCAGTGTGAATTGGCATTGTATGCATGGAGATACGCATTTAAGCACAATACTTACGGATGCGTTCAAAAACAAATCTATCGGCATATTTATAAATTGTCCCTTTAAATTATTATTCGATAAATGAATTTTTAAATGACAAATTTAATAAAAAAAAACATTTGTACTCGTTTCTGTAACTGACATTTGAACACCTTGACACGGCAGTTTTTTCGAGACGTAGGTATGTGTATGAATTTAAACTTGGCATGCACCCAAACCCTTGACAAGCAAGCAATTTATTAAATTCATTAATCCCGCTATGTTCTCATTTACATGTATTTATTTAAAATGAAAAAAATGTACTTGTATAATATGTAGTAATATCAACCAACTGGTATTCATAACACATACCTAGTTGCTTAGATTGGAACTAGATGGCACGGTGTGTATGTGCAATGATATTTATTTATTAATGCGTCTAGTGCAGTACCATAATTTGTAAAAAATAAATAAATCCAAAAATGCTTTATTTTGTAGGTACACAGGGTACACTTAAAATAGTCAAGATTTTTCATTTTTTAAGCTACTGCTTGTTCAAAAGCCAATTTTCCCCTGAGAAGAATAAGCGAGAAACTCGAGAGGTTGCTCTTTTTTTTTAAAAAGGGTTTTATGTTACAAAATTATTAATTATTATTTTATATTATAATATTTCATTATTAATTGTGAAATAGCCTGGTTACGCGAACGGGCTGTTCATGTCTATGAATGTTTATAATCTAAATAATCTGATATTTTATAATATGTAATCCAAGTAAGTACCATACGTAGTTATAAATAAATCTATGAATGCTTGCAATGGTACTGCAATTACCAGCGTGCTATAGTATGCTATAGATACTTTTCTTTGTCAATATAATACGCTATAAATGGTGAGATTTCAACCCACCCGTTCTTTTCTACGTCACTGCAAAAGTTTCTTTTTAATTATTTGGTGTTACTGCCCTGTGTATGCTGTGGCGTTATGCCATGAGTAAATAGCGTGTATTAATATCGTCTAGGCTAGAGCTTGCACATCTGGAGTTAGCATTCAATACAACATAGAACCAGACATCACTTTAAATTGTTTTGCTAACTGGTAAAAGCGCGTTTTGTATAAAATACCAGTCAAATAACCGAGGTCGTGTTTGAGAAATTATTAAAGGCCACATTACATAAGCGACTTTCAACCTCCGACGAAGAACTTCAACAAATAGGTATGCTGAGATGGTTTGGACATGTTGAGAATCCTCTCCACATGTCTCTCTACCATTCATCCGAATGAAAGAAGACTAACGAAAGAGATATACAGGGCGTCCCAAAGTTATGGGACATGAAGGGGAAGTACCTTAAATATCGTAGATAGTGAATTTTGCTCAAAGAAGACTTTATGTTATTTTTAAAAGTTAGTAATTCTGCATTCATAGATTTTCTAAAAATTATTTGCTTCGGCTGGGAATCGAACCGACTCAAATGTGAAAAAAAAAACACCCTACTTTTATGATGCCAATCGAAAGAATAGCTAAAAAATAATAACTCTGCCTAAGTAACATAGTATTTTAAAAGAAAGGAACAACGTGAAATTAATCTTTTAATCATTTATTTTATTGAAATACAAGTTTTATCATTTCATCTACATCTAAACTATGTTAGTACCTATTTTATGAAGTGGGTACTTATTTACGAATAATCAATGCTATCTTTGGAATGATAATATCGCTACTTTTCGAACGTCGTCGGCAATAAATAACTTTCTTGAAATTTGACTCAATCATTTTATGTTGTTCCTTTCTTTTAAAATACTATGTTACTTAGGCAGAGTTATTATTTTTTAGCTATTCTTTCGATTGGCATCATAAAAGTAGGGTGTTTTTTTTTTCACATTTAAGTCGGTTCGATTCCCAGCCGAAGCAAGTAATTTTTAGAAAATCTATGAATGCAGAATTACTAACTTTTAAAAATAACATAAAGTCTTCTTTGAGCAAAATTCACTATCTACGATATTTAAGGTACTTCCCCTTCATGTCCCATAACTTTGGGACGCCCTGTATATATGATGCGAATGTGGATGTTAGTGTTGGTAGGGGAAGATCACGGCGAACGTACCATGATCAAATCGGGGACGTCTTAAAGAAACGCCAAGTAAAGAGTACCCAAAACCGACGAACATGTATGAACAACCTTACGAGAGTGAATGAAGCAAAAGAGGCGTGTCAGGACCGTAGCAAATGGAAGTCTGTGGTTTCTGCTTACCTCTACGGGAAACAGGCGTGACTTTATGTATGTATGAAAAACTTCTTTGTCCGGACGCATCTCAGTAATGCGTAGTCCGATTTGAGTGTGTTTTTGTTATATTAAAGTTAGTCCTTAATCTCAGCATACCTTTTTAAATCCTTCACTGCCTCTACTGTAATCACAAATTCACGACCTGTTCGGTGTAGTGGTTAAAAATTCTGACTGCTATACCAAAAGGTCGCGGTTTCGAATCCCGCTAGGGGCATATGATTGTATGATGAATACAGACATGTCGTCGTAATCGTCGAACAAAGGCGGATCTGCAAACTGTCAAGTTTCCAGGAGAGCGTTTTGAAGGTTAGAAACCGTTTTTTTTGCAACTGTCAAAAATCGACTGAGCCGATATATTTCAAATTTGGGAATATTATTAACGTTGAGATCTATTTTTATATGAACTACGAAATGTTCTCCTGAAATGCTCAGTTTCTGCAGAAAATCACATGCGTCATTGTTCTGTAGACAACTCGGGTATGTATGTGATAATACGTCGTTGTTCTGCGTTTTCTTTCTATCTATACTGAGACGTATGTCTCTTTAAGTCAGTATTCTACGGAACCTCTGCAATGACTTTTTGTCGGATGTTGAAGAAAGATGGAGGAATTAAATAAAATAATGTTATATTTATGTCCAATAATTATGTATTTATCAAAAGGAAAACCTTTGTCTTCTTATCTAGGCATAATATCAAAGAATATTATGAAAAAATTAACAGTACTAGCTTCTTGGTATAATAACATATCTTTCCATACAAACTAAAATCAAAAAAGCAACAAACAAAGATTAAACATTTATCATCTCCTCGACAACACTAAGGACCGTATTTCCCAATGTTGCTCAAGCGTAGATCTGCGCTTGAGCATAGTTAGAGAGAAATGCCGATGTGCAAGCTACATAAAGCTGTCCCTTTTTAACTATTCTCTCTGCTTGAGTAACATTCTGTAATAAGGGCCCTAAGTGTAATTCGTAGCACAGTTTCAAAATGTTGACAGGCTATCTAATGTAAATACCTACAAAAACCTATAGACCGCCTTAAACGTTTATTATTGTATTCTTGACAACCTAATGTAATACAATAACTATAAAATAGACGACTCGACTCATCATAATCCGATTCCATCTCTGCAACCCGACCATGCGGCAACCCTTGGAAAAAGTTGTGATTTCTGCTGGGTATGATACCCGAATGTGCAAGAATACGCTTTATCTATAACGATATTATTATCGCCACGGTTTCTCGTTTTCTTACCAATGACCAGGGTCATGGGCTCCTCGTCCAGACCATACTTGTATTGTAGATTTTAGTTGTATTCAACTACTACCTCTCTAATTTTGTTCCATGCTACTTTTTGGCCAGTTTTTATTCAACAGTAGCATTTTGAAGTCAAAAACATCCTCCTGAGTAAGGTCTCTAACCCGGTATGGTTTATCAGTAGTCTTGGCCCATCTTATTACAATCTTCCATTCTTCTGGAGTGTATATCACCACAGCTCTTTCAATGACGGAGTGTACGCTGTCTCCTTCGTTCTGTGTATGTCCCCTTTCAAGGAAACGATGAGTTACCTTAACTAAGAATTTTTCAGTCGCGAAACCATACATTGCAAGCATAATCCTATTTTTGTTTTGGCCAGCACAGTTGCCTGACCAACACTGAACTCCCCTTTGCAGCAAATGTTTTTATGAAGTCGTGAGCCACGTTTTGCAACTCGTCCCACACATAGCAAAAACACAGTCATATTATAGCTAGAAAATTTCCGTTTGTAGTATAAAATGCTCATTTGACCATGTGCACATGATAGAACTTTTTGCAAATCAAATGTCGCACACACAATCAAACCGTGAGATTGAGCTCCATTATCTTTGTCCTTGCTTTTTAACTGCCGCGCAACTTTTTTGTTGTGTTGGTGGTTAGTATGTAGGGTGAAGGAGCTGGGCCCGGATAAATGTAATATCTAAGGGAAGAATCGCAAAAGTAACACTATGTTACCTAGCATACCTACGTTACCTACATTACCGACACTTAGGGTTTTAGGCAATCCAGCTCTTTCACATAGGCTGGTTAGATCACGATCACTTCACACACGACCATTCATCGATTAGTGGTATTTGGTGAGTCCACGGGTGGGATTAGACCAGAGATCGGGACGGCGATGAGCACAGTGCTACTTGTCTGTCAGTGCTCTGTGTGGGACGGGACCCAACTGTAAGAGCAGGTATATTATGCATAGGTAAGTAGGTATTACATCGCCTAATGTATTTCCCCAATAGGTCCGATCTTTAACATAGTATATTCCAATTTTAGTACGTCGGAGGGATTATAAGTATTCTTGAAAACGTGGCATTAGTCACATGTATCTTTATTTGGAATATGGAACGTCAAATTGAAATGGGAGTTGACTATATCGTCGTATGGGCGTAGAGTTTTTGCTGGATTTTCATGCCTTGCCTGATTGAGCCAGTCTTTTTACAGAATAAATATTCGCTCAATACTCAAACAGTAATGCGAATGTATTGGTACGAACGACTTAACATGTTCGCATACGGACGTGATCATACCTTCATCCACTACCTTTTTGTGGTTGTTGTTGAATCCATGCAAGTCTTTTTCGACAGATGTAATGCCATCGTACTTTTGCCAAGCTGTTCTGATCATCCTCTCAATAATAACCAGGGTGTTAAATGTTTTTAACATTGTTTCACGTACTTAAATTATAGTGTGAGATGCGTTTCCATCTTTGGCAGAAAATATGTGTAGGCGTGTCTTTGATCGAATGTAAGGAATTGAACTATTCTATTAGTGGAATTATTTATACAAAAAGATCAGTTATTTCATTATTTTTAATAAATAATATATATATTGATATTTACATTGTCTAAAAGAAGCACATTATAATCCAATTGCCTTATACTTATTCGTTTATTTTAGTGTTTAATGATTTTTAAAATTGAATAAAGACGTAGAAACAAAATCCGTCCCTAGTATAAAGTAAGTTGTGTACATCCGACATAATAATGTCCCACGTACAATGCCGGTTCTCATCAACCGTGCTTTAGAATTCCCTAGAATAGCGCAGGTTATGTTAATCCGTCACCAAAAAAAATTAATCACAGCTAACAGTCTCATCACTTTGTCATCATAATAACACAACCCTGAAACAATATATATTATATATAAAACTTATATACGAAAATAAAATAAAATAAAAACTTATTTATTTTATTTTATTTATTTTATTATTAATAAATGGACATATTTTTTTAACTACAAACTTTGGTACAACGACAGATGTGCTTATCCGTCACGGGTTTTTTGTCTCTCATTTCCCTACAACAGAGACGGTTGTGATGATCAGTCATTTTAAAGTGCAAATACCATAAAACGTCCACTTTTATAGATATTAAAATCGCGCTTTATATATTATTAATAATAAATTTTAGAGATAAAAGAATAGTCATTTCTTACCTGAAATGCAACACGGATAGTTGAGACATTACTTCGAATCTTGTCCTCGATGTGAATAATATTCCTCTGTTCCTTATTTCTCACTAAATCCAGTAAGCGTTTTGACCTTCTTAAAAACATTTTAATTTAACAATACCAAGGCTAGTTAAATAAAAACATAATATTCAAATTTAATAACACAACAAGTTATAAACTCTTCTCAAAACTATAACTTGAGGTCCTGCGTGGAACACGGTCGGTACTACACATCCGTCGCGCGGAGTGAGGGTGGCGGGGGGAAGGTATGCGAAGTACAACGATGCATGAACAGATACGGCCTTGTCCTACGTTAAAAGATCCAGATCCGCCGATGTTCGATTCTGTAACTTCGCTATTTTTATGAGTTTAAAAAAAAAAAGAAATTATTATTTAGAGGACCTATTTTAGATCAGTTTCGTATATAAATATAGATTTTGACGAATTGTCCCATACGCCGTTGTTCTACGATCATGACGATGTGTTCCCGAGTTATGGATGTTTTCCATTTATTTATGTATTTATTTACAAAAAAAAAAATATTTGTGTAGTATAACAACCATCTGGTATCCATAATACAATAGGTCGCTTAGTGTGGAACTAGATGGCGCTGTGTGTGTACGTGCAAAGATATTTATTATTTATATTTATTATTATTTGTAATACATTGCCATAAATATATTGATCTACAATTCTTATTGTGCCTTAAAGTTGAATGTATATGTGTAACTGACGAAACAAATAAATACTTTATCCATCTATTCCGATCTGTAGTTATACGAATAATAACGAATTAAAGCGCTAACTTATACTGAAATTTGGGCTATTTCATGATTAACTGGATACGCGTTTGACCATCTCACTTGGTGGAGAGTGACGATGTGGCCGAAGATGAACCACGCGATCTCAGTACATGCCTCTTAATTCTGCTCTTGAAGATCATAAGGTAGAATCAGGAAAGACCGACGCCGGAAGCATCCATGCCTCGGCAGATCGCATGAATGGAGGGCCGAACCGCTTAGTGCGAATTTTCGATATGTTAACTAATTCAGAGTCGTAACAAAAACTCATAATGTTTTAATTATTACTCAAAAACAGCTGACAAAAAGTCACCATTGTTCGCGGAAGCGAAAACCAAAACAATTCCGTGAGAAAATTCTGAATAAAACACGCGGTAATTTGAGTAAAAAGTCGATAAACAATAATGAGGTAACAAAGATGAAGCTCACACGACATTGAAGTTCAGTTTTAGGGTTCCGTGGACAAACTTTTTTTTTTAAGCATGACAGGTTCGTACTTGACCTCAATCACACCTGATGTTAAGTGAAGATGAGGTCGAAGGTGGAAGCGGACCCGGAAACCCCAATTTGGGGGACTGGCTATCTTATCTCTGACAACCTAAACACAACAATGCTAACATTGCTGCTTGGCGGCAGATTTAGATAAGACGGTGGTAGCTAACCAGGCGGACATTTAAAATGCCCTACCAACAACCAAACTGAGTACTTAAACATGTACACCGTTGGGGATCGAACCCGCGACCTCCGAATCGTAAACCCAATGTTGTTTACATTGAGCCACGGAGGCGGTCTATCTAAATGAAAAAGACCGTCTAAATCTACCAGTTCCCCGCTCCGCCCATACATTCAAGATATTGGCAGAGGACGAGATTAGACTCCATATGAAGTCGATTAAAAACATCCATTACCTCGTACTGAGTAATGCCGTCCCGGACTGCACTCTGGCAAGGTGACAATTACAAGTGAGTCACACGAGCGCACGCGAAAATTTAGACATTACGTATGACCCATAACAGTGACCAATGTGTTTGGAGCGATTCTAAGAAAACGCGGACTTGATTTTTGATTGTGACACACAAGTGATAATGAATAGGTAGCCGCCTTCCGGCCAAGTAAACAATATTGGGTTTACGACTCGGAGGTCGCGTGTTCGATCCCCAGCGGGGTACATGTTTAAGTACTCGGTTTGGTTGGTGGTAGGGCATTTTAAATGTCCGCCTGGCTAGCTACCACCATCTTATCTAAATCTGCCGCCAAGCAGCAATGTTAATAGCATCGTTGTATTCCGGTGGTCAGATATAAGATAGCCATTCCCCTAAATGTGTTGGGGTTTCCGGGTCAGTACGCTTCCAACTTCGACCTCATCTTCACTTAACATCAGGTGTGATTGAGGTCAAGTACGAACCCGTCGTGCATAAAGCAAAAAAGAGAAAAAAAAGACAATAGTTACGCTGGGCTATACATAACTCCACTTGAATATTTATTGCCACCAAGTGTAAGTGAAGCGCGCTATGTAAACCCGTCAGTGCACTCGCTTGCCAGTGGAATTGGACGTTTTCTCGGAACGCGTGTCGGCTGTTTCCCGCCAACGGCTCAATTCCCGCGAACGATTTCAGCCGTTTCCTTAGGCGTACCGTGTTCAATCGACATGTCTATTTTAAACCTCAGAATTCCTGGGCGGAGATTTGAATATGAAAATTACTAATATCTAAGTAGGTATGCAAAGCAGCCTAATGTGCATGCAAAGCGGCCTTGTTTAGGAGTTGTGGAACCTGCGCTCGAAGATCTGTGGCCTAGATCGTTTAACAGGGGCCGACAATTTAACGTTCCTTACGTTACGTTTTGACGACCAGGACCCCTATTCTCGCACACTCGAGATTTCAATGTCGAACGACATCAATAGGTTTGTCACTTTTACACACGTATATAAGTGTGAAAGAGATAGACATGCCAATGTCTATCGATAGACAAATGTCGAGTGTGCGAGAATAGGGGTCCTGGACCCCGATTCTCGCGCGTTCGACATTTACGGTCGATAGACATCCATAGGTTTGTCACTTTTGCACGCCCTTATTAGTTCGAAAGAGATAGTTATACCAATGTCTATCGACAGTGAAATCTCGAACGCACGAGAATCGGGGTCCTGTTTGGTGTAGTGGTTAGAAACTCTGCCACTATACCAAATGGTCGCGGGTTCGAATTACGCTAGGGGCATATGTGTGTGATGAATATGGACATGTGTACCCGAGTTATGGATGTTTTCATTTATTATAAGTATTTATTTACAAAAAAAATGTATTTATGTAGTATATCAATCATCTGGTATTCACAACACAAGCCTATAGTTGCTTACTGTGGAAATAGATGGCGCTGTGTGTATGTGTCAGGATATTTATTTATTACAAGTGAGCATAAAAAATTGCTAGCGCTTGGAAAGTCGCTCATTCTTCGGTGGCACCAAGTATTCTGCTGGGGGGGAACTGAAAAACCGTAGCTTATGGTATGGGTAGCGACTTAGCTAAGTCCCTACCCATTCATTACAATATAGGGTGTAACAAAATTAACCCGACAAACTTTGGCTTTATTGTCATGTACGTGCAGTACATGACAATAAAATATTATGTTCATTAAAAAATTAGCCTTAAAAATTTAAGATTCCGAGTAAAAAAAATTAAATTATATGCAAATGAAAATACAAATTAACAGACTTAGTTCATTTCGATTGTACCTTATTTTATCAGTGAGAAAAAAAAGGCAACGTTTTATGGAAGACGCCAAAGAGGGCGCAACCAATCATAGCGCGTCGCGGCGAGCGGCGAGTGGTCACCTTTCGGCGTCTTCAAAGATACCGCGGCACGTGAGCGTGTGTTGTGGCAAAGTACTTAGAGCGCGCGGCCATTAATGCCCAACTGACAAAATTTACATTTCTAAATTTTATTTTTTGATTAATCTGTTAACTTTTTCTTTTCGTAATAGGTACATCCATTTGACGACCGGTTGGTGTAGTGGATAGTGACCCTGTCAGCGAAACCAACGGTTGCGGGTTCGAATCCCGCGAGGGGTAAATGTTTGTGTGATGAATACGAACATTTATTCCCGAGTCATGGATGTTTATATAACTATTTATGTATGTGTATCCGTTATCTAGTATCCATAGCACAAGCTTTGCTCAGTTTGGGACTAGATGATTGGTGCAACTGTCCGAAATATTTATTTATTTATTTATCTAGTACACTTTCATAGACGCGTTTTATTATACAATATAAATATTTTTCTTTGTTTTGTCGAATTACACTGTCAACCAAAATCCACTTAAAAAGAGCAACCCTCGAGTTTTTTGTTTGTTTTGCTTTAAGGAGGCAGCTTTATGAATGAGAAGTAATTTTAATATTAAGCTAAAAAATTATAATTTTATCCTGTGAAATAAAAATCTTTTTCGGTTTTGATTTAATTTGGGACTAGATAAGTAGACATACATACACACAACTGACCTACATATTTGTGTATTTTTATCAGAGTCAGCAATGGAATCATGGATGTTTATATAATTATTTATGTACGTTTATCCGTTATCTAGTACCCATAGCACAAGCTTTGCTTGGTTTGGGACTAGATGATTGGTGTAAGTGTCCAAAATATTTATTTATTTAGTGACTAATGGACCTGCAATGCGTAATCTGAACATGGGTAGATATCCTCGCCGGAGGGTGCACTCGAAATGTGTGAAGGACCTACAAAATATCTACTTATAGTTAAACAACTGATTGTAGATGAAACTGAGAGAAAAAAAAAAAAAAAATATTCATTTATCCTAAACATACACTCTGCAACGTTTGTCGGGTTAATTTAGTTAGACCTTATATAAAGCCTCCCGCGCTCGCCCACCCGCCCGGCGACGCTGTAAAAAGCCTGTCGGCTTGACAGCAGCTGTTTCTGCTCAAAAAAAAAAAAAAAAAAAAAAAAAAAAAAAAAAAAAAAAAAAAGATATAGGGCACCGACCGTCCATGCTGCGCGAGGAGAGCTTGCGGTGCGACAGCGTGCGCGCGAAGTGTGGCGGCGCGCGCTGCGGCGGCGCGGCGCGGGACTCGTAGTGCGTGCGCCCGCTGTAGCGGAACCGCGAGCCCAGCCGCGGGAACAGCGCGCTCTTCGGCGCCGGCTCCGGGCTCATCAGCCTGCAACAACGTTAACCAGTTGCAGCATCGTCATCGTCATCATCAGCGACAACGCTGCGTGCAGTCACAACAACTTAAATTTAATTTATTGCAAGTTATGTTGATTAATTTACAAGCACAGACCCAGTGAGCAACTGTATTTACTTTTTTTTTTTTTTTGTTTTACCTCCTTTTAAACAACCTAGTGTGGGGACCGGGGCTACCTCACTGCTTATATTGTAACACTGTTTTTGACACAATAAAAATGATTTTACCTTTTTTTTACTTCCTCTCCCTACCCGGCCGTAGCAAAATATTTTATTTCAGACAGATACTAGTAAGATATTAGTCAGAGGAAGTCTAAAAGTGGCGCCAATAACAGAAAAGCGGGGAGTAATAGGTTAGCATGGTTTGGGCACATTATGAGGAGGGATGAAAGCCACGTAACGAGACGAGTGTTAAGTATGAATGTGGAGGGATACAGAGGTAGAGGAAGACCGAAGAAGGTGTGGGTAGACTGCGTGAGGAATGATATGTATGTGAAAGGAGTGAGTACGGAGATGACGGCTGATAGAGGAGAGTGGAAAAGGATGACATGTTGTGCCGACCCCACCTAGAGTGGGATAAGGGCAGGAAAATGATGATGACTAGTAAGATATTAGTACAAATTTTACTTGCTGACTATGTTAATAATATAACTAATTTTACAAAATTAATTAATAAATTATTGTAAATTTTTGGCGCAATAAAGAGTATTTGTATTGTATTGTAAATTTTTTGATTGAATTCGACTATAGTTCCTTGGGGAAAGTTGTTCGTAATCAAGCGCGGTGTCTCCAGTTAATGGGTCAAAGAAGCGAGGCTCGTTTATTTTAGCTACTTTCATAGCATTATTATTAGTATAGTATTCACTTGGCTGGCTATTGGTAAAGATATGTATTGTTATATGTTATTCGCGTCAATGGCTCAGCGGTTAAGACGCAGCCTCCCAAATTGGGAGGTCCGGATTCGATTGCCAGGCAGGCCATGTCCCAATGAGTTTTTAAATTTAATTTAATTACTAAAGTGCATTTATCCCACTGCTCTTAAACGGCGAAGGAAAACCACGTGAGGAAACCTGCATGCCTGAGGAATATAAATTTTAGGCATGTGAAGTCCCCAACCCGCATTGGGCCGGCGTAGCGGACTATGGCCCACACTCCCTCATTATACGAGGGAAGGCCTATATCCCTGCAGTGGGATGTTTACGGGCTGATGATGATATTTTATTCATATAATAATACATAACTAACCATATGGTTGACTGGAACAAATCCCTCAAGCCTGTATAAAGTCCGGACGCGAAGCAGGAAGAATTTCGCACTTTGACCTGTTATTACCTGTCTCTGTCAATCCCGCATAAATATAATGAGTTTCGCTCGCACAGATGCAATGGCCGCCGTCCTCAGGGATTGTAAACCTTTTACCTGAGACAGTAAGGTTTGTTCTTGTATGCATGTGGTTTGGTTGGCCTTGAGTCATGACAAAAAATCCTTGGCTTGCTTGACATAATTCATAATTTTTAAATAACGAACGAACGACATTCCATTCCATTGAAACAGGCATTTTTGGAGGGTTTGTCGACGGGTGCCAAGAATCCTACTTCCAAAGGCAACCGGCTAATTATTTTACATATAGGAGGTGAAAAAGGATTCGTGCCAGAATCGGAGTTGGTATTTGAATGCAAAGGTACAGGCGATTATCACGAATCGATGAATGCAGTCAAGTTCGAAAATTGGTTTCAAGCAATGCTACCGAGACTTGAGCCAAACGCAGTGGTTGTCATGGATAATGCCAGCTACCACTCAAGACGACAGGAGAAAATCCCAGTTACTAGTTCTAAAAAAACAGATATCCAAGAATGGCTTTCATCAAAGCAAATTTCTTTTGAGGCAAAGGAAACAAAAGTCCAGCTCTTGAAAAAGGTGAAAGATGTCAAAAATCAGTACCAATCGTACGTGGTCGATGAGCTGGCAAAAGCAGTTGGTGTGGAGGTATTGAGATTACCTCCGTACCATTGCGAATTGAATCCCATCGAACTAGTGTGGGCAGACGTCAAGGGGTATGTGGCCCGAAAAAATACAACATTTAAGATGGCAGATGTTAAAACACTGCTGCAGGAGTTGTCCGTGTTCCATTAACCAGAAATCATCGTGCAAATCGTTTAAGATTTTCCCGTCAACATTTGGACTGGGACATAAACCAATGGGGCATGGTGCTCTTCACAGACGAATGCAAAGTTAAATTTTTTAACGACGATCGGCGTATTAGAGTATGGAGAAGACGCGGCGAGAGATTTTCAGAAGCCTGCATCCATGAAGTCGATCGTTTTGGTGGTCCAAATGTAATGATTTGGGGCGGGATAAGCTTACACGGCAAAACTGAGCTCGCTATTTTAAATGAGGGTACTGTTACTGCTCAGCGGTATATTGAGGAAGTTGTCAGACCACATGTGATCCCATTTGCACAGCGAGCGGGTCCTGGATTCATCTTGATGCAAGACAATGCTCGTGCACACACGGCTCAAGCGACTCGATTTGTACTGGAAGACTCTCAAATTCAAGTCTTGCCGTGGCCGGCGAACAGTCCCGACTTAAATCCAATAGAGCACATGTGGGATCAGTTGAAACGAGGAGTTAGAGACGGTGATCAGGAAATCCACAACCAACAGCAACTCATCAACGCTGTGAAAAGGGCCTGGGAAGAGATTCCAATGGAAAATGTCAGGCATTTGATTGAGAGCATGCACTCCAGGCTCCAGGAGTGCGTAGCTAAACGAGGGGGGCATACCCGTTACTAAAAGACGAGCATGGAGTATTTCCTTTTGTTTTCAGTAACTTTACATTGTTTTTATTTTTAACCTAAAATGTGTTTTTTCGTTCAAAAGCAAATAAACTTTTTAATCATTATTATTTGAATAAATTTATTGGTCTACATGGTAAAAACAACATTAGTTTTCGTTATGAAGACAAAAAATATATATTGGTTTTATTATTTTCATGGTACAGACAAAATACCTTGTGGCCCTTATTTTGTTTTGAGTAGTATAGATAGATCTAAATAAATAATTTAAATAATAACAATAATAAGTTGGTAAATTTTCTTTCTCCTTCAAATATTTCACGTAAACCGCACTAAAAACAAAAATGTTTGTGACCACTGTCAGTAGGTAAAGAGGTCATTGTACGAAATTCTTCCAGCTCCGCGACTGGACTTTAGCACTAGATATCGCTGTGTGTACCCAAGGATATTTATTTATTGTATAACTCACCTAAAGAACGTGTGGTGTTCCACGCAGGTCTTCCACAGTTTCTTGGCGGCGCGATGGTTCGCCAACTTGAAGCCGACGGTGGACTCGAACTGCTCGAACTCCCCGGGGCGCAGCTTCACGTAGAAGTTGTGACGCTTGTAGCTGATCTTCAAGATCTTCGGCCAGGCGAACCGGTTTATACGAAGTCTGGGTGAACAAGGAACATATAATTATTAATGCACAGAGAAAATAGAATTAAAGGTCAGAATTTTGAGCGCCGATTTCAATATGAATTTGCGCTTTCCGAATAAAAAAATCATAAGTGCAGTTCAGAAAATGCTGTTACTAATTATATATATACAGGGCGTCCCACGGCTATGCCACATGGAGGGAAAGTACCTTGAATTTTGTAGATGGAACATTTTACTGAAAGAAGACATTATTTTAATTTAAAAAACAATTTAAACTGCATTCATAGATTTTTAAATAAGTACATGGTTGAACCGGGAATCGAACCCTTTATTTATATAAAAAAATTACCATGTAACTTTATCATACCGATCGAAAGGCTTCATCATAAGGATAATTTTTTGCTAAACAACATAGTGTCAGAAATAAAAGGAAGACCATGAATTTTAACATTAGATGTTCAATTTTGTTCAGAAAAATGAAATGCTGACATTGCCGTAAGGACATACAACTGACATTATCATTACTAATACTAATTACCCACTCGAGAAGTATGCATCATTTCCCTATTATAATTTAAGTTCATGATAAAATGATAAAGAGATACGTAATTAGTAAGTAGGACTATCTCAATGATAAAGCTACATGGTAATTTTTTTTTATAAATAAATGGTTCGATTCCCGGTTCAACCATGTACTTATTTAAAAATCTATGAATGCAGTTTAAATTGTTTTTTAAATTAAAATAATGTCTTCTATCAGTAAAATGTTCCATCTACAAAATTCAAGGTACTTTCCCTCCATGTGGCATAGCCGTGGGACGCCCTGTATAGTAGTTATTGAGAATAATAAGAATAAGAGCAGTTTATTATGAACGCCACAACACGATGCAAAAACAAAGAAGTAGTAAAAATATAGCTAAAACAGAAATACAATTATGAAGAAGGTCCCGACAATGCTGTCACGTGTTGCGGCGTGCACAAATGGGTTAGCACTCAGCTCATGCTGCGACGAATCACAGCGCTGGTTTTCAGTGCCCCCAAATGGCCAGTGACGCACGGACGCCACGTGAGCTACAATAATGAGCAGAATAATAATAAATAATTATAGTCGGGTTAGTGTACGTATAGTGTAGTGTAAATATACAGAATAATAATTACGTAATAGTATTATAAATAAAGACGTCAGAATATGGATATAGTGAGACTGTGAATGCTATACAGTATAATATAATTAGGCTACTGCTTCAAGCCAGTCTGCCGAGACGGGTGCCGCCGGTGATACGCCACTGATACGCCTTATACGCCTATGAGAGTTATTGCCGCTGACAGCACCGTTGCTGTGACGAACGCATACACCACAGTATGAGTTTGAAACCAGTGAGATAAGTTAAGGGTTTTGACGACCTGTTTGGTGTAGTGGTTAGTAACTCTGCCCGCTATACCAAAAGGTTGCGGGTTCGAATCCCGCTAGGGGCATATGTTTGTGTGATGAATACGGACATGTGTACCTGAGTTATGGATGTTTTTCATTTATAATAAGTATTTATTTACAAAAAAAAAATGTATTTATGTAGTATATCAACCATTTGGTATCCACAACACAAGCCTATAGTTGCTTACTGTGGAACTAGATGGCGCTGTGTGTATGTCTAAGAATATTTATTATTTATTTATTATATTATTATTTACCTTGCTCTCTTTTGTATAACCAAGAGGTGGTTTTTAAGTCGCAATTTAAAGGAATGTACTGATTTCACACTACGCAAAGGCGGCGGCAAGTCATTCCAACACTTGGAAGCAGCAAACTTGAAACTATTGGTGTGTAGGTATCCTTTTTTTTTTAATGATTAACATATTCGCGTTGTGGTCAGATGCGTATCCAGTACCAAAAAAAAAAAAAAACGGGATACGCGTTTGACCACAATCTCACCTGATGGAAAGGTAGGACGTGGCCGAAGACGACGAACGTGATCTCAGTAGAGGCCTATTCACCCTACTCTTGGAGATCGCATGTTCTGTTTTTGTATGGTATTGTGGCGTCCCTAATAAACTGTTATTATTTAAAACAAAAAAAACTGTTTTCAAATCGTTCAACGTCATAGGACCCCTCTTTTGTAGGTTTTAAAATAACAAGTACATACTTCTCCCTGTGAACCAGTAGACCAGACGAGCATACTCCGAGGGTGATGTCAACGTTCTCCGAATCCTTGGCCGGGTGGAGGTCCACACCGTACATGGCCAGCTTCTTCGCATTCTCCAGGTAATTCAGCTCCGCTTCGGCTGGCGTTTGACCCCTGTGTTATAGAGAAAGGTGTTATTGTTGGCTGCCGATGGGCGTAGTGATGGGTAACCATGCCTTCGTAACTGACGATTGCGGGTTCGAGGCAAACATTTTGAATTCGAACATTTATTCCAAAGTCATGGATATTTACATATAAATACCAGTATTTTCCCGCTGCTTTGCCCGTGTGGATGTCTTTTACATTTTTGTAGTTTGTCTACCCTGCGGGAACTAGTCACTATATCGGGATAAATATGTCCATTCGCAGGGAATATTCTACGTGTGTATCAAATTTCATCCAAATTGAGCAGCAAATAGATAAACATACAAACTTTCGCATTTATATAATAGCTTGAAATAAATAAATATTTCGGACAATTAAACCAATCATCTAGTCCCAACGTAAGCAAAACTTTTACTATGGACACTAGATAACGGATAAACACATAAATACTTATATAAACACCCATGACCTAGGAATAAATGTTTGTATGAAGAATACAAACATTTACCCTTCGCGGGATTCGAACCCGCAGTCGTTGGTTTCGCAGACAGGGTCACTATCCACTACACCGATCGGTCGTCGTATTTCCGTCCGCGACTTCGCTAGCATAGAATCTTTATCTTTGTACTAGTTTATCGCAGACTTGAAATCGGGATGAAATTTGTTTTTTGAAAATTGAAATGTCTTCAAGTCACAGGCCACCTATCCGCCAAATTTCAATACGATCTATTCAGTGTGTTTACAAATATCAAGTTAAGCAGTGTGAAAGAAAAGAAGACGTAGTGACAATGATTGAAAAAGTTATGCTGAGATGGTTTGGACATGTGGAGATGATGAATGAAAGAAGACTTACGAAAGAGATATACGAAGCGAATGTTGATGGTAGTGTTGGTAGGGGAAGACCACGGCGAACGTACCATGATCAAATCGGGGACGTGTTAAAGAAAGGCCAAATCAAGAGTACCCTAAACCGACGAGCATGTATGAACAACTTTATGAGAGTGAATGAAGCAAAAGAGGTGTGTCAGAATCGTAGCAAGTTGAAGTCTGTCTATCCCTATGGGAAACAGGCGTGACTTACACATGTATGTACAAATATAAAGTACATGCTTACGAGTAAAACTAGGTCTTATAATAAATCATTGTGACGCCCCGTTGGGGCATGGCGCGTATTCAGACCCTTAGTCGAAAAATGGTAACATAGAGACAGGGGGAGTTACTTTCGCATTCATACATATATTAATATTGCTTCAATATCTGTCAATAGGTTTATTTATTTAAAAACAGTAACAAATAAAGAGATGGAATCTAAATATATATAACTCAAAGGTGACTGACATAGTGATCTATCAACGCCCAGCCCAAACCACTGGACGGATCGGGCTGAAATTTGGCATGCAGGTAGATGTTATGACGTAGGCATCCGCTAAGAAAGGATTTTGATAAATTCTACCCCCAAGGGGATAAAATAGGGGATGAAAGTTTGTTGTTTGTATTTTGATAAAATCTTCCACGCGGACGCGGAGTCGCGGGAGGAAAGCTAGTTTAAATATAAACTAAAACAAATGTAAAAAAATTGGGGCCGCGAGGCAAGGTACCCGAAACGCTGGCAGCGTTTCCTCGTTGGATGCAGATACTTAAGCGTTGGGCGAGGAAACAACCAGCTCTCGGGTCACCAGTAACATCGACTAAGCGCTTTGACATATTAAAGAAAAATATAAAAGCGCCCGGCCCCCGAGGACCTAAGGTCTCGACTCAGAAAGCAAGGAAAATGTATTCGGAACCGATGTCTCTATAAAATATACATATATCTGTTAATTAAATATTCGTTAAAATATCTGAAAATATATAACACATAAATTGAAAATTAATCGGCGCATCCTGTAGCCTAAATCAAATCAAATCAAAATATTTTATTTCATAGGATAAAATTATCACTTGAAAACGTCACTATTAATATTACATTTAAATTTACGGCTCATTCACAAAGCTGACTCCCCAGAGAAGAACGAGCAAGAAACTCTAGGGTTGCTCTTTTAAAGATTATGGGTTACAATTTGTGATTTCATAATTATATGAATAAAAAGACAGCTATGTCCATGCTTGCTTATCATTCAAATAGTCAGTGATTTTGTAATAGCCTTTTGCTAATAATTTCTGTTTTATGATTGCTTTAAATTTATTTAAAGGCAAATTTTGAATGTCTACTGGAACCTTATTATAAAAGCAAATGGCTTGACCAATATCGATATGCATGATGTAGTTAGATTGTTAGGATACATTTTATGGTAAAAAATCCAACATGGCGTCCTCAAACTACAAAATATGCTGTCGAGTTTTTAGGTTTTTAAATACTTACATAATTCATTAATGATAAGGTAAAATTTTTTGCAAGTAACAAAGTCTCATATACCTATATATTGAGATGCAATTGTTAAGACATTATTTGCGTCCAAGACTTCTAGATCCTAATTTATGAATGGTGCGAATAGCTCGCACTGTAGAATAAAAATTTAAAATAAATAGTAAGTATAACCATACAACATCCAACATACAACAGTGTATGTATATATTGTATGTAAGTATATATTTATTTGTTAGAAAGATACAGGCATTACTCATTTATTTCATAATTAAAACTTATGTACGTATATTATTTAATATTAAATAGGTATTTATTCTATTATATTTGATGTATTATTATTATAGTCTTTTGATTTTAAGCTGATTATGAACACATTTTTTTTAGTGCACGTATCTATGTCTATCCTATCGAACATCTTTTCCTTTACATTTGCAGGGTCTTCCTGGAAGAAATCTCTTTTTAGAGATAAGCTAGTGCCTTTTGTACATCCTATATCTAGTATGTATTTGACTTTTATGTGTACTCGTGTGCAATAAATTATAAATAAATAAATAAAATAAACATCAAGCTGTGGAAATAGCTAAAATAAAAGCCTTGTGATATTAACGTCTGTTAAATTTCAGATTTTTTGGACTACTAACGCTGCAGAAGCAGGCCTATTCACAAGGTTTCACCCACTGGAGTTTAACACCCAATGGCGAAGACAGTAGGGTCTACAAGCACTGGCGTGCCATCCATAGGTAGTGCCTACCACAAAAAATTGTCCTACATATTTTTTTTTATGATTGACTGGATTCGCGTTTGACCACAATCTCACCGATGGAAAGCGACGATGTGGTCGAAGATGAAGCACGCGATCCCATTCACTCTGCTCTTGAAGATCCCAAGGTTGTAGGATTCAGAAAAGATTGACGCCGGAAGGGAGTTCCATGCCTTGGCTGTTCGGATGATGAATGAAAAATCGAACTTCTTAGTGCGAATGTTCGGTGTATTAACTATATACGGGTGGAATCCCTGCCCACGCCTAGTGGTCCGAAGATGGAAGGGTGACGGTGGAATAAGATTATGTAATTCCAACGCACACTCCCCGAAATGCATCCTGTAAAAAACTGAGAGACAGGTGACTTTGCGACGGTGTTCAAGGCTCTGCAATTTAAGTAAAGAAAGTATCACCACATGAACAAGTTATTAGACTGTACTACTGTTTATATATTTTACCTCTATTTAATGATATCAAAATGCAATCACCTCCGCTCCGAATATTCTGTCGCGACTGCGAGTATTCAATTTCTCAAATTATATATTATGTTTGCACTTTAAAAAACCGTGCAATCATAAAACAGGTGATGCTGAATGCCCTGCCAAAAAAATGGCCGAAAAAAGATATATCAACACAATAGATTATGAAGGCGCCTAAGCGCGCCGGTCAGTTAGCACGTATTTTTAGTCTTTATTTATTTATTTTCTTTTACTTATTCTACTTTTTTAATAATTATCATTATGGTTAATAATTTAATTCGTGACTTAAGACAATTTCGCTGTATCCGAGTCAAAAGTGAGCGAGTTGTAAAACTGCAAACAATATCTTTCCTGCTTTAATAATACACTAACATTAAAAACAAAATATACGAATCATTTTAAAGAATTTTGTCAATTCTGCAACTCTCCAACAAAGACTAGACGTAAACTGTGAAATTGTTGTTCTAACCGAGTATTGGCTGACTAAGCGTTCTAACTAGACTAGGCGTGACTAAGACTAAGTAGCATTTAAGCATAGATTTACTCTGTATACCTACTTTATTTATAGATATCTAGTTTGTACCTACAGATGGTTATATTATTTTAATTTATAGAAGCCCTAGCTTCGCCTGAAACACAGGATTTTCCTAGTTCAGGCACTAGTGTTACAGTTGCAATTAAGTATTATTATTTAGATTCTATGTTTCAATGTACCATTTGAATTAATAAATATATTTGATTGATTTGATTGATTGATTGATTGATATCGTTCCGTCTACCCTGTGACAAAACGAGGTGCACGCCAAATGTCTACAAAATCCAAATTATCGCCTGATACAAATATGAAGCGTATAGCAACACCATTTGAAGGATTAAAGTCACCTGTGTGTCTTATGCAGCTCCACGACCTTCTCCTCGAGTTCCGGCGTGCAAGCCGACGGGGGAACCAGCTTCAGTTGCTTGCACAGTCCGGCCCCCACTTCAGTGTCCTCATAGTCCCCCAGCTCCGATTGGAGGAGGTAGCTCGCTAGTAGGGCATGTGTCACCGTTGAGCATGGTAGGCGGCCTGGAAGAAAGTGTTACAAAAAAGCTGTTAGGTGCTCAGCAGGATTTCTAGATAAGCATGAAATAAATATAATGGACACTCACACCAATTATCTAGTCCCCAACTAGGCAAAGCCGTATTATAGTTTCTAGACAACGCATAAAGACAAATATATTTATACATACATAAATTCACGACCTTTATCTCAAATTGGGTGGTTAAAGATACCCCAAACATTAACGTTTGGGGGTTCCAAAAAGTTTAATACTTTATACAACATCCACGCTTCCCATATCGATATATACAGAAATGCACCCATGACAGGGATGAACCCATCGTCGTTGAAATCATTTTTTTTTTGCACGACGTGTTCGTTCTTGGGCTCAATCACACCTGATGTTAAGTGAAGATGAGGCCGAAAGTGGAAGCGGACTGACCCGGAAACCCCAACACATTTGGGGGACTGGCTATCATATCTCTGACAACCGGAACACAACAATGCCATTAACATTGCTGCTTGGCGGCAGATTAAGATAAGATAAACCGCCTCCGTGGCTCAATGTAAACAACATTGGGTATACGATTCGGAGGTCGCGGGTTCGATCCCCAGCAGGGTACATGTTTTTAAGTACTCGGTTTGGTTGGTGGTAGGGCATTTTAAATGTCCGCCTGGCTAGCTACCACCATCTTATCTAAATCTGCCGCCAAGCATCAATGTTAATAGCATTGTTGTATTCCGGTTGTCAGAGATAAGATAGCCAGTCCCCCAAATGTTTTGGCGTTTCCGGGTCAGTACGCTTCCAACTTCGACATCTACTTCACTTAACATCAGGTGTGATTGAGGTCAAGTACGAAACCGACGCGCATAAAAAAAATAGAAAAAGATAGTGGTAGCTAGCTAGGCGGACATTTAAAATGCCCTACCACGAACTAAACCCGAGTATTTATGCATGTACCCCGCTGGGGATATAACCCGCGACTTTCGAATCGTAAACCCGATGTAGTTTACATTGAGCCACGGAGGCGGTTCTACCTAAATGTGCAAATCTACCGATGTCTTTTGTTGGAAAGTCCCTTAGTCGTCTTTTAAAACCCACGGGAAGAGTGGACGGCCCTTTAAGCTCCGATTTGGAGCACGAATCTGGCAGCACTAGTTGCAGGTTCAACTTATACCAGCTATCATTTTACCTTCCAACAAATCCCTGCGTATCGCCAACACGAGCTGGTACCGCGTCAGCTCCTCCTGCAACTGGGCCGGCTCCGGTGGGTAGAACTTCACTGCGAACCTCACCTCCCAGGGGTCGTCTGGAAGACAAGTTGTCATACATAATTATAAGATAAGTTATTAATTATAATATATAGATATTATTATTATATATCATATTATATGTAATTAAAATGAATGTATTGGTATTGCCCGCGTCGGTTTTTCCCGACACTTACAACCTTGGGATCTTCAAGTCTGGAGTGAATAGGCATTTACTGGGTGCGCGTGATACATCTTCGGCTACATCGTCACTTTCCATCAGGTGAGATTGTAGTCAAACGCGAAACCAGTTTTTAATAAAAAAAAAAAAAAAATTGTTACATTTTATTTGTTCAGATTATTTAGTTAATATTATTTCTCATCACATATAGTACTTATGTTATGTTTTGCATACCTATAAGATAACACTTTTTGATTTCAATATGCAGGACTTTCAGATGTACTTAACAATTAGGAAATTATTTGTGCTAACCCACTTAATTACTCGTATTGAATTTCGTGGTGATAGGTTTGCCTGGAAGAGATCGCTGTAAGCGATAAGGCCGCCTAATTTGTAGATTCTATAAGATATTTAAATGTACCTTCCTTATTTAAACAGTAAAGCGCTATTTGATTGATTGATAAGTAAGCAAGATACAGCTCATAGGCAGATCAGTTAAATAGCCATTCAATTGAATTCCCAGGCGGGTCGTAATGTATGGCTGACATTTCTGCTTTTATGCTGCTGAGAGCGGGTTGGTTAGGTATCCTTCGATACTACGTAAGGAGCACCACGCAGTGGGAGTATCCTCTGGGCAGCGCAGTTTTCAATAATGGAGGAAATCTCCACTATTTACGAGAGGCGTAAGCATTGAATGGGTTATTAATTTCCCAACTACATATACAAGAAACTATTATAAAATTTCGGCTTTAGACGGAATATATTATAATTGGTTGAATTGCAAAAACTACCATGCTGAGAGCTGATGAATATTTAAAGACAATGGTTTTAGCCACCACGAGAACTTGGTTTCGTCCTGCAACTCGATTGTACTGCGAAACCCTCCAACACGGGGCTATGCAAACATGGCTTTTAGAGTCTACTGATCTACGCTAGAACCGAGAAAGAGGTTCAAACATGGCTTTTAGAGTCTACTGATCTACGCTAGAACCGAGAGAGAGGTTCAATTTATTTATATAATAAGACACACCAACAGCACACATATTACAACTCACAATAACAAACAGGTTCAAGTATAAACAGGTCTGACATATGTGCCAATAATAGGCGTATCAATCAGTAATCAAATCTGAAATTTTTCATATGCGACCATGTCTTTAGTATTCGATATTAATTTCAACTTGGTACCTCCAGCCTTGACACAAGGACAGATAGACAACAAGGTGGTGAGACACGGAGACCTAAAAAACAGCCATTTTCTGACAGTGTAAAGTCAACTCACGTTTGATCAGTTTGGAGACCCGCTTTTCCAGGTCGATCCAGGCGCGAGGGTCGCCCCGGTCGACGTACAGCAGTCCAAAGTAGTCCTTCTCCAGCAGGTTGAGGCTCTCGCACACCTTGCCCAGTAGCTCGTGGCCGCGGATCTTGCGCTGGAATTGAGGACTTTCATTTGCCAGGAGGCCGACTGGGTGGGCGCCTCCCTCTTATCAATTTATTATCTTGTTAAAGAGAAGAGAGTTAGAGGAATTTTAGATTTAAGAAGCATTCGTTAATTCAAGGGTAATAATGAATGACCCCTGTATTATAAGTCGAAGGCATCGACTTTGTCACTGAGGTGTCAGTCATGGGTCAGCGCAGCATTTCGAAAGGTAACCATGCGGGGGGTACGGGATAGGAAAGGTACCCAAGGCCTACTCCCAGGATTACCTGGATCCTGGCTAGCTACCACCATCTTATCTAAATCTGCCGCCAAGCAGCAATGTTAATAGCATTGTTGTGTTCCGGTTGTCAGAGATAAGATAGCCAGTCCCACAAATGTGTTGGGGTTTCCGGGTCAGTACGCTTCCACCTTCGCCCTCATCTTCACTTAACATCAGGTGTGATTGAGGTCAGGTACCAACTCGTTATGCATAAAAAAAATACCGAATGTTAACACCAGTGAGAATATTGATAAAAAATTTCCAAGCTACTAACGAAAAAGCTGAGAAAATATCGTTTCAACATTACGACTAGTCAGAATAGTATTTTTTTTTTCTGTTTAACATGTACATGTATGTATATGTACTATATCATGTGTGTACTTGGTACTAGTAGCAAAATCAATATAGAAACAACTCTATGACAGTCCATCCAGCTAGATTCTTATACTTTAGCTTGGACCGTGTCAGCCTTTTTTTTTTGCTTTACGTGTACCGCTCGATGTGGGGTTGGGGGGGGTTATGTGGGACTCCCCTTCCTATCGGGAGGAATACCCACTAAAACCCCGCGGCGACCTTCCTCGGCAGTAGGGAGGACCTGGGAACGCATAAGCGGCTCCAGGTCCCACCCCGCCCCGCCTCCCCTCACAAGGGGAGGCCCGTTCCCGGTGAGCGGCTAGCGCCTAGCGCGCCCTCCACGGGGGGCGCTGTCGAGCCTCACACCGCCGTGACCGTGTCAGCCTTACTGGGTGAATAATACTATCCGTACACTCTTGTCAACCAAATCCAGTTAACCAGGGGTATACATATAAGGAAAAGCAAAATACTCACGTCCGCTTCAAGGTCCATACTGGAGCCATCGAGGAGCTCCACTTTAATCCTGACGAGGTTCCCCGAGGGCCTCCGCCTCGGAGACGCCTCCTTGGCTTTAGCCTTCTCTTCCTTCGGCACACCCTCCGGCATCGTGCCGCGCTACCGTCACCACCTGGAAACAAGGAGACAGGTTCATTAGTTGATGTAAAACGCTAATATACATAAGTATAAGTAACAAGAGATTACCTGTCTCCCTATCAATGGAGACAGGTAATCTCTTGTTTGGTCATCCTGCTGGGACACAGCCTTCTCTAAAGCACAGAATAACTGGTTTACGAGTTATTGCGAGATCATTTACCATCGATCATTTATGTTTGATGGAAATCGATACAGCACTTTTAAAAATTTTTGACATATTATAGTTTGTTTGACGTTGTTGACGACCTGTTTGGTGTAGTGGTTAGAAACTCTGCTGCTGCACCAAAATGTCGCGGGTTCGAATCCCGCTAGGGGCATATGATTGTATGATGAATACAGACATGTGTACCCGAGTTAGGGATGTGTTATATTTATTTACAAAAAAAATGTATTTGTGTAGTGTATCAACCATCTGGTATCCACAACACAAGCCTAGTTGCTTAGTGTGGAATTAGATGGCGCTGTCTGTATATGTCCAAGGATATTATTAAGGATAATATATTATTTGTTTACCTGGATGGATGGACAGATTGTGTGAAGGGTGATATGAACGAAAAGGGCGTGAATGATGAGGTAACGGCTGATGCAGGAGATAGGAAGAAAATGTATGTACTGTACCGACCCCAAATAAATTGGGGCCACGGCAAGAAGATGGTGATTACCGTTTTGTTTACCTAGATGATTTGATTACCTCGGTACTCCAAAGTAGCGAACGACCCAAATAAATAAAAATTTAAACATAAGTCAATATCTCCGAAGTGAAGGATTGAAGAAAAATTTAAATTGCCATATAGGTACGGTTCGCGGTGTCCAAGTGCTGGAACGACTTACCTCCTCCAATCAAATAAACCAACTCGTTTTGCACATTTAAAAGAAAGTGTAAGGAAGTCTTCCAGTAACTGGGCCTCTGTGATACCGAAGTATGGCGTGCCAGCCAGTTCTGTTTTTTGAGATTTTGTTAGTGAGATTGACTTTCTAATTGTATAGGAATTGTAAATGTCTTTCGCCAATTATAATTATTTCAATTTTTTTTTTCTCCTAAGTTTTGGTCATATAATGCTTGCTTGCATGTAGCTTGTAGCCAACAGTAGTAACAGTAGTAACAGTAGTAGTGTGCAACCGTGTAAGGAAAAAAATCTATTGCTTGGAAACTAGTTTCGTAGATAGTAGATTATTTATTCTATATTGGTTGTAATTGGTTACGAACCTCCGGTTTCGTACGCGGCCGAAGGGACGACTTCTGACGTGTTATGCGTTCTGTTATCAGTGAATGCACGCGGTGGAGACTGAAAAACAGCTATTTTGGTGAGGCTCCTACCTATTTGTCCACTAAGTTAGAAAATTTACTATACTTAATGATCATGTAGTATAATTTTTTTAAGTGGATGAATAAATATCTTTTTATTTATTTATTTATAGACTCCACTGCGAAAATAAATAAACGTGTTTCAGCATTTTTCATAACCCGTTCCAAAATCAACGTAATCTTTAAAACAATGCTATTCCATAGTGGTAGTTCTATAAAAAAATGCTAGACGGCGCTAGCGGTATTTTAAAACTCGCTACCTTTTCCTTTTCCTGTATTTAACCGTGATAAAATTTAGTATTTATTTCGAGATGCACGTGATTTATCTCGTAGAATAAAAAATAGTAATATGCACTTTTTTGGGATTCCCGCATTCACAGAAGAAGAAGTGACAACACAAGGACGATAGAAAACGTCCACAATGGACGAATAAATCAAATGTACACGTGGGAACCGATCGGGTGTTCCATTGTCTCCATTGTCAGTGCCGTATCGCCAACATGCCTAGTTAAACGCTACATAAATAGGGATATTCGAGACAGGTGTGTTAGCTAAGACAGTAGATAGAACTATGGCTAAGAGTACATCACATCGTATTCGGGATGAGTATCCTCATAAACCATTCTCCCTAAGACACACTAATACGAACGCCCATCGACGTGCACCCTTATATAGGATTGTGTATGTAGATAACAGGCAAATTGCGTTATTTTGATTTAATTAATCCATTAGTTTTGTGCTTAGTACTGAGTTGTTAGTAATTTATGAATAATGCTGCTGGTTTTGCAATCATCTCCACTAGTTCGTTACTATTTTACTTCGTTACTAATAATAAGATGAAACAAGAGCGCTTACTACAGAGGATGATTACGGCAAATCCTCCCATTGAAATCGATGAAAATCGTGGACTTTTATAGCCTAGGCTGTTGATATATGAGAGGCTTACTACAGGGGACGATTAGGGTAAATCCTCCCACGGAAATAGATGAAAATCGTGGACTTTTATAGCCTAGGATGTTGATATGTGATGAGACGCTTACTACAAGGGACGATTAGGGCAAATCCTCCCACGGAAATAGATGAAAATCGTGGACTTTTATAGCCTAGGCTGTTGATATGTGATGAGACGCTTACTACAGGGTTTAGGGCAAATCCTCCCATGGAAATCGATGAAATCGTGGACTTTCATAGCCTAGGCTGTTGATGTGTGATGAGACTGTCACAAGGCCATTACTGTATCAGTATAAAGAACGAATTAAGACCAAAGTAGGAAAAAACACTTAATAAAAGGCCATTAAAAGTTGACGGTACAGACAGCTCAAGTAGACGAGTACTCCTCGAGTGATGTAATGCTCCAGAGCGTGACCTCGCCACACAGGCCGCGTCCCTAATTTGACCAATTGACGCCTGTCCACTCGGGACAAATAGCCAATGGAGGGTTCAGTTGAGTTTATTCTGATGTTACCATTCGATAAGTATCTTATATTAATGCTCGTGGCGTGGAATAATGCCGACAATCTAAAATATTCCCGATGGACAACAACAATCCAGCATGATAAGCGTGACAAGCGCGATAATCGTTTATGTTGCGCGAGATTAGGTCCTTACCTATGAAATTGGCGTTTTGTATGAAGAATTTCATTAAGACTGTTTTCACCATACAAACATTTTTGATTTTTTTTTTGGGAACGGCAAATCCAAATTTAGCTAAACTTTGTGTGTATTATCGGATAACATTAAGTTAAGTATAGGTAGCGTTAATTTTTAAAAGTAACCGCTTTATAAAAGTTTCAGCGAACATGAAAAGAGCTCTGTTCAAATATTTCTTATTATGTGATTTAGCCCAGAAATTAAAAAATATTTCATGTGAAACCTTGAAATAATATTCAATTTTCCAAATAAAAAACAAATTTGGATATAGCTTTGAAAATCGCAGGAATTGGTACATTATGATTAACGAAGAAAAAAAACTCCAATTTCATAGGTAAAGTATTGTTTTTTTATATGAGAGGGCGGCAAACGAGCATGCGGGTCACCTGATGGAAAGCAATCACCGCCGCCCATGGACACCCGCAACACCAAAAGGGTCACAGATGCGTTGCCGGCCTTTGAGGAAGGTGTAGGAGGAAGTATAAGAGTAAAACCCATTATACATAATTGTATTTGCACATACCAATCATAATAATATGTAATTAAGTTTAATTTTTTTCTTGTGCTCTATCGTTTGCACAAATATTTTTCCACGTCTAAAATTTGCATGATTGTAAAATCTGAATGTATGAAACAAATTATTAAAGGGACCATCTTTTGTAACTACATTTAAAGCAAATAAGTTATCTTATTACGACCTGTTTGGTGTAATGGTTAGCAACTCTGACCACTATACCAAAAGGTTGCGGGTTCGAATCCCGCTAGGGGCATATGTTTGTGTGATGAATACGGACATGTGTACCCGAGTTATGGATGTTTTCATTCATAATAAGTATTTATTTACAAAAAAAATGTATTTATGTATTATATCAACCATCTGGTATCCACAACACAAGCATATAGTTGCTTACTGTGGAACTAGATGGCGCTGTGTGTATGTCTAAGGATATTTATTTATTTATTTATTTATTTATCTTTCAGTCGGTCCCTCTGGAACTCTATGGGGGAGTCCTGTGGTTGATATGATGATATAAATATCTTTAGCTGGTTAAATGTCTGCTATATTGTTTAGTGGGCAAAAAAGATCTATTCGGAAATGCCTAGTAAATAAATCAGTCACGGAGGAGCATAACTGTCGGTAATGATTTAGAAGGTGAAGCGTTGCATTTACTCGTATTAATCTACCTAGTCTTGCCATAAATATTGTTACAAATAATAAATCATCGTTTTTTTTTCTCAATTACATAAAATATTTATTACAATATGTTGTTGTTTTACAAAAATAAAATACATATAGTAGCTTGTAGTGGTAGAGCCACGCTGTAAGCTGTTAGCTTGCAGCATGAATGGGCCGGCTCGACCGGGGAAGTACCACCCTCTCGCAGAAGACCGACGTCTGAGTAGTGGCATTTTGCCACTGCGCTTCGTCCGGTGAGCGAGGGCGCCGGAGGCCCACCTTCCAGTCTCTCTCCAGAATGGTAGCGGTATTAGTAAGAGTTAGTACCCCAGGAGGGTACCAGCACTATTAGTGCTGGAGAATCCCTCATCGCTCAGGCTGCCCTACTTATTCTGGGGTGGACACCTTCCTCAAAGGCCGGCAACGCATCTGTGACCCTTTTGGTGTTGCGGGTGCCCATGGGCGGCGGTGATTGCTTTCCATCAGGTGACCCGCATGCTCGTTTGCCGCCCTCTCATATAAAAAAAAAAAAGTAGCATTTATATAGTATTCAAAATGACGTTATAGCCACCAGCTCCACACAGACAGATAGTCAGTGCCTACCCTAGGAATGGTAAGTTACTCGAAATGCATTGTCAGGACAGTTAATTCATACTGATGTGAACAGAATAAAAGTAATTTATTATTACGAAGTTGTATTTTTCTCATTTAAAAGCAAATTTTACCATTCTGCCTACGCTGTGACAAAACGCTGTGCACGCCACGTGTCCATTTAACCATAAAAACATAGAAACATGAACTCTATGGGAAAATTTGTCACTGTTACTCTTATGGAATGTTTTAGGGACTCGATATTATCATAGCGTTTAGAGCATGTCATTCGACGAACACAGAACTTGCTCCTTTTTTGGAGTCGCTTAAAAAGAAGGAAACAAGCGTGACTTTATGTATGTATGTTGCCTGAACCAAATAAATAAAAAGTGTGGTCACGAGACTTTGTCCAATATTGGACAATGACGTGTTTAAACTGAACAGAGCACCACAATAATTATTGCGATAATAAGTTGTGGCGATCCATAAGCAATAGACAGGCCGCATCAATCATTATGTGTTCGCTGGCATAACTCCAGACGTCTGCTCCAGTCTGAGCGGCTGTCTGTTTGTACCTCACACTTGTCACAGGGCATAGCATAAGCAGAGGTACAGATTACAAAAGGCTATTATAGAACTTTTGACTTTTTTTTTATGCACGACGGGTTCATACTTGACCGCAATCACACCTGATGTTAAGTGAAGATGAGGTCGAAGGTGGAAGCGTACTGACCCGGAAACCCCAACACATTTGGGGGACTTATCTCTGACAACCGGAACACAACAATGCTAGTAACATTGCTGATTGGCGGCAGATTTAGATAAGATGGTGGTACTCGTAGCTAGCCAGCTTCTGACTAAGCATGAACATAGACCGCTTGGTGTTATACAATATAATATTACACATTGTAACCCAAAACCTATTTAAAAAGACGTGTGACGTTTTCAAGTGATAATTTTATCCAACGAAATAAATCTTTTTTGAATTTGATAACTGCTGTGTGTGTCCATTGTCCATGAGATGGAAAATCAACAAGGCACGAAATAAACCGGCATAAATTGACACAAACAACCGACTTCAGTGAGCTTCTACTCTCCATCACCAAAGTAATCATCATCTTAACCCAAGTTATATGGAACTACCCCGGTGATAAATAATGAGTTAACAACAACATCAGTAAACAATTGATGAAAATATGTGTGAACAGATATTAAAAAACACAGACGAACATAGAGCTTCCTCCGTTTTTGGAGTCTGTTAAAAATGGGGGTAATTGTCAAAATTTAATTATAGAACATAATTAATAGAGAAGAGCGAGATAAACATCAGCCACACCGCTTTAATGCTGTGAAGTAGCTAAAGAATAGGGGAACCGATCAGAGTACAATCAGCTGACAGGACTAGTTGATAACTGATTCAAATTTTTGGGGGTTCTGTTATCCTGATGTGCTGACAGATGTTCCTCGCCTGTTATTAGCTATGGGCTATATCAGTGGTAGGCAAACTGACTACGGAGCTGGCCCGCGGACCTTACTTTGCCAACCACTGGGTCAATGATACAAAATTAAAAAAAAAAAAGGACCGATTCTAATGAAACTTTATACGTATAAGTAGGATATATAGATCTAAAAAGTTAGTAGAGAATATTTACGAAAAAGACTAGAACTACTAAATTAGAGCGATTTTAAGTATTCCATAGTGACAGAAAAATGCAATATTTGTATCCTGCTTATAGGTATAAAGTTTCATTAGAATCGGTCCATTCATTTTGAAAAATTGGACTTGAACGCTTGTATCCAATGCCGTGTGGGATTTCAATAAATTTAAAGATACTATAAAACAGAAACTTATTAAGAAAGCATATTATAAAATATCAGATTATATAGATGATAAACATTCATGGACATAACCAGCCCGTTAGGCTATTTCACAATTAATAATGAAATATTATAATATAAAATAATAATTTTGTAATATAAAAACCTTTTTTTTAAAAGAGCAACCTCTCGAGTTTTTTGCTTGTTCTCAGGGGAAAATTTTGAACAAGCAGTAGCTTTAAAAATGTAAAATCTGACTATTTTAAGTGTACCCTGTGTACCTACAAAATGAAGCATTTTTTATTTGATGAACACTCTTAAAAAAAGTTACATTTGACTAAGTTATTTGACAACTACTATCTGTCATAGTCTCTCGGTGTTCCAACATTGCATTTCAGTTACTCCGATCGGATTTGTAACACTGTTATTACTCCACTATGGCAAGGCCGATAGTGAGATCGATTGAGACGTGTTCACGTCATTGGGATCGAGCAAGAGCTGAGTCAGAAACAGCGAGATATCCTCGTATTATAAATAAAAAGTCGAATGTTTTAGATGTATTATTAGTTGGCAAGTTTAACGTGACATAATTTGTCTTCGATTAGCAAAATTAAACAATGACTGACGCGGTGAGTCCTTCTAGAGGCATTTTAATGTGAGTGTTTTCGTTCTTCGGAGGCCACGACAGATAATCGGTCTCGATTGTTTTCAATTGAAGCTAAACTCACCAATACGCACTGGGCATGCGTTGTGGAGTATGCTGGCCCATACCTTCCAGCAGTGTGAGGAGGCTTTGGTGAAGACGTTTAAGGCTGTTGATGATGACGTAACAGGTAAATCTAGGTAAAATACCACTACTCAATTGAGACTTTCGTCTTTATGCACTGAGCCATTTCAGAGGAGAAGACTTTTTTTCGGAGTCGGCAAGTGATGTCGAAACCCCTTTCAATGGTTGATCAGCTTGGTAAAACCTTGCCCTTATATCCTTGTATTTTACTGTAAAATGCTTATGTTACTAACGTTCTTAGAGACCGCAACATAAACAAAGTTTGTTTTCAATCCACCCTCCGCCCCACGGTTCGGAGGCCCCTCCCAGAACTGGCCCATTTGCATGTCAGCACGCCACCGGGGAATTCGCAGTTGTGCTTGCCGCCATAATGGAAATTACCAGGAATTTTATGGACTCCGGCATGCCAGGAATTGGTTTAGTTAGTGCCAATTTGGCGTCCCTTACTGTATACGATAAACCAAAAATTGCATAATCATATTTATTACGTCTGCGCAAAGACGGATCGTCGTTTGGGTTTTTGGGTTCTGCACGGAAAGGTCCTATTGCTGTCGCATGACGGACAAACACCGTCCGTAGGTCAAGGACCTGAAATTTTAATATTTTCTGTAGAATGTTGACCCAAAACTAAATTTTGGATTAGAAATTGCCACATATGCCTAAAAAGTTTTTTTACCATGGCATGTAAACTTCCTTTTGTCTAGGGGTCATTAAGTTCGTACAAAAGTAATTTTAAAATCATTTTATATTTAAAAATAAAGAAATGTGGATAATGACTTCTACATTTGGCGACAGCAACTAAAAAACGATGAATAATTTCACTTATTGGAAAACAACATGGTTTTAATAGAGTTTGCTAATTCATATCCACTGCTTCCTTGGCTCAATGTAAACAACATAAGGTTTACAAAATGGCGGTCGCTGGTTTGATTCCCAGATACACGTTTAGTACCTACCACTACTCGGTACGCCTGACCAGCTACCACCACCTTATCTATCAGTCTAGCTGTACAGTTAATTGCATTGTTGTATACCGGCTTCTCCATCTTACATCAATTTTTACAGGTTTGGTACTTAATAAGATAGTGTGCTTATTTTCCTTATAACGCAACACTAGCAACATTATTCTTATGAATTCACTTATTCTCTCTAGCTATGAGGTACAGAGTGCGAAGCGCACGCGCATGAACTTGGTTAAGGAAGCCAGCAAGTTGGTGCGCGCGCATGAGCCAACATACCCGGCCGCCTGCGCGCGCTACACGTACCCAACCGGTATTTGTCTAAGTTGGAAGTTCTAGGTGAGCGCGTTTTCATCTTCAGCCTTTTTTCTCCTCTTCCTGAGGGAGAGCCTGGGTTTTGTAGGATATCCACCGCCTAAAAATTCGTCCTCCTCAGAACGTTAAACCGCCTCCGTGGCTCAATGTAAACAACTTTGGGTTTACGATTCGGAGGTCGCGGGTTTGATCCCCAGCGGGGTACTAGTTTAAGTGCTCGGTTTGGTAGGTGGTAGGGCATTTTAAATGTCCGCCTGGCTAGCTACCACCATCTTATCTAAATCTGCGGCCAAGCAGCAATGTTATTAGCATTGTTGTGTTCCGGTAGTCAGAGATAAGATAGCCAGTCCTCCAAATATGTTGGGGTTTCCGGGTCAGTACGCTTCCACCTTCGACCTCACCTTCACTTAACATTAGGTGTGATTGAGGTCAAGCACGAAGCCGTCGTGCATAAAAAAAACCTCGTCGTCGGGAATACCGGGCATCAATGGACCAACTACCGACGATTCTGAACTCTTGAAATCCTCCACGCGTTGATAAATAGCCATTTACTTAAAAACAGGTGTCATTGGGATATCAATAAATTCGTATGATAGCACCTTGTCATCGGAAGCTTACACTGGAACTAGATCTACATGGAAACTGAAGGATTACCGAAGCCCCACCCGTCCCATAAAGTCCACGGGCGCGGCGCGACCTCTGACCCCATTATCATCCTGCCTTACCAACAGAAAGCCTGACATTGTGATGAAGTTTATGCACGAATTAACCGCCTAGTGTCCACAATGAATTAGGTGGAAATAGGCTTTGCTGTCAAATGGAATGGTTAATCTTGACGACATCTGTTTGGTGTAGATCCTGACCATCATACCGAATGATTTTTTATTACCGTAAGAAAAAAAATAGGGCATATTAGGTAAGTGAAATAGAAAGTATTGGCATGGCTTTTTTTCAAAACCGTTAGGGAATTAAGTTTGTGTTATTTGACGGTCGCATTTGTGGCCTATGCCATGTAGCGTTAGATCCTGCTGAGCGCTTTATTAGACCGCTATTATATTGTCTACAATATTTCTATATGTGTGAACCTGTTATTAGCCGTCAGGTATAATTCCCCATTGTTATTTGTGATTTAACATGGCTGTTGGTTTTCCTTAACATAAATAAATAAATGTACTTACATCATTTAATTAAATAAATAAAAAAAAAGTTGGTGAGAAAATATGAGTTCCATGAAAGTTTGAAAAAATAAAAAATATAAACTACCTATGCCAATACCTTCCATTTCACTTACACAATATGCCCTATTGTTTTCCTTACGGTACGTTAGTTCTATATTAATTCTGTGTGCCTACGGTAAAAAAAAATCATCCTGTATTTCGGTTAGCTGAGCCAGCAAGCTGCTACATTTATATTGTGCATTATTCTAAGATTTCTTCGAGTATGATAATAATATATTTATGGTTCTGTACAATGTATTGTGGCACTGAATAAAAGTCTATGTCTCTAAGTCTATGTCTATTTCCAGTAACAGATGTTTAACACCTAAAAACTTCGGTAATAAAAAGTTAGAAAGTCTACGGTTACAAATACCTACCTATAAAATAAACCGAAAGTTGTCTCAAGCTGATGGTAAACGCTCTCGAAAGAAAAAATAATCAGCAAAATCAAAATCGATAAATAATTGACAAAAATATCGCGTAACAAACATACAAAAAAGGTGAATTTAAAACCTCCTCCTTTTATAAATACTAAATTTATTTAACAATCACGAATTGATATTTACGTACGAGGAACTGCGTAGGCAGTGCACATGGCTCGAAGAATTAATTTCACCGATTAACCAAGGTCTGCTGGACAAAGTTGTAGCACAATTTTCGCTAAGGAGAACTGAACCCCATTAAAAAGTGGGGAGTCGCGTAATAAGGGAGGTTACCCGCCCGCGCGCCGGCATAACCGAGCCTGTTTGCGTTTCCCGTTGAGTTTTGCCCCGAGGGTAGGCAGACAGACGCTACTCGAGACGTGTTTACTTTGGGTATTTCATCTGCATATAGCGGTATAAGAACAGATTATTTCTTCGGTGTAATGAAAACGTAAATTTCAAGATATGTAACAGCTGGCCAGGTCTGGTCTTTACCACTTATAGTTTCCGTATAATCAAGGAACATATCCCGAAAGATAAAAGTATTCCATACATGTTGCCAAATTTACAGCTAAAATGGCTGAACTAGAAGGAATGTCCGAAATGTCGACATATTCGCTTGAATCGCGTGACCAGTTTCGCGTGTAAATAACCACTCCAATTAAATGTCGCACAAACGAGTATAAACGCGCTATAGTGACCCACCCATTAATACGAGTACCTACATTAATCATGGTGATTCGAACAGATATAATTCAAATTAGTGTCAGTAGATGTCGCTGTTTTGAATTATGTGTAGGAATGTTATTACGAAAAGTTCCGCGAGGTCCTTACTTTGCAGCCTTTACATTCAATGTCCAGAATGAAACAAAAATGGTTTCGCTGGCGCTGTATCAGGCACTTAACGATATATCGACAAGTATTTATTCCAAAATAATTCTCAAATGATACAGTAGGAATGTTCAAAATATTGAATATAAAACTATAAAGGATCTCGCGATATTAATTACGGTACATTCAATAAACTCGTCATCGCGTAATTAAATAATTCAAAACAGCGCCGTCTAGCGACATTTAAGTGTCGAGTTACGTTTATTCCTTGCTAACGTAAAGCTTTTCAGTCATTCTACTGCGTCAATACTTCATCATGTTATTAATAAATTAATATAATTTGAGTATGTGGACAGGAGATCCAATATTCCTGGCCAATTGGCTTTGAAAAAATCTATTTGCCATGTTCGGAATATACTGGGAGGTCCGAGTAGGATCAGTGGGCCGATGAGATTCAGAATCGCTTGATCGTCGTCGTCGCAGTTCTGTTGAGCTGGTGAATCCGTTACTAAGAGGTAGACTACGATGAAGTAGACATCTACTAATTTCGCACCCCCACCCTACCAACGCCATGGTATCCACAAGTTAGTAAGAAACTATACTTTATGTAGCTCGTAAAGTCATTTTAATACGTCATTAACTGAATCAACAAACATAGCGACAGACGGATAACACTAAAACGATCATAAATATAAGATCTATGGAAACATTGGTGCATACAGACTGAAGTTATCTTCCAAATAATGGTGTGCTGTCAAATTTAATGTTAGCGCTGTACCGCACTATGTTTAACCACCAACGCTCTATGCTTGGGCTATTATCAATTTGACGTTTGCATCTGTTTGTGTATCTGTGTAATTGTCTGTGGCTTTCGGGTGTTAAACCTGCTGAACCGATTAGAAAATGGCTTTTAATTGTAGAAAACTGGTATTTTAGGCATGTTTGATGGACATCGATAAAACTGTTTCGAATATTGGTTGGAACACGGTTGCTCTACTTGGATGACACTGTCGTTTCCATTTATTGTTACAGATACAATCGAATCCAACTAAACGCTGTTTTAGATCATTTTTATTGTTACCGATATCATTAAAATTATTGTTCTCAGTTGGAAAAACTTTTGGGAATAAGTATAAATTGAAAACTCCCTGAAAGATTACAAGGAAAATCAAAGAGGACTCGAATTTAATATTTTTTACTTTTACACGACACAGGTAATTCGCCATATACCAGAAGACACAGAGAGAGACCCAAACGTCATCAAACAATGACAGCTAACATTTACGTTCACAAATTACATCAATAATTGTCCTACGTTTAGAAATACTGTTCCAATACTCCCGAGGGTTTCTCGGATCAAAAATGTCATCCAGATGACTAACTGTGTAAGCTAAATATCTTCGAAATGGCTAAACGATTTTTACCACACATAGCTAAGAACCATCTAGGATATAGCTTTTAACCGCCTCCGTGGCTCAATGTAAACAACATAGGGTTTACGAATCGGAGGTCGCGGGTTCAATTCCCAACGGGGTACATGTTTAGTACTCGGTTTGGTTGGTGGTAGGGCATTTTAAATGTCCGCCTGGCTAGCTACCACCGTCTTATCTAAATCTGCCGCCAAACAGCAATGTTAATAGCATTGTTGTGTTCCGGTTGTCAGAGATAAGATAGCCAGTTCCCCAAATATTTGGGTTTCCGGGTCAGTACGCTTCCACCTTTGGCCTCATCTTCACTTAACATCAGGTGTGATCGAGGTCAAGTACCAACCCGTTGTGCATAAAAAAAAGCTTCGATAATATAAAAACGTTTTTAATTGGTCCAATCTCTCTTTGCGTCCGGCGTCTTCGAATTTCAAGGATCTATTGCAACGTAAGGTACATATCATTTGTTGAATAAACGGTGAGGTGAGAGGAACGTCTCACAAATCTACGACACTGGTCTAATGCGAATTGGTGAAGTGACGTCAGAATAGTATAAAAAGGTGCTAATTTATTAGTTCAGATCCACTCAAACAATTAAAATAATAAAATAAATATCCTTGGACATGCACACAATGCAATCTAGTTCCACTTTAAGCAACCATAGGCTTGTGTTGTGGATACCAGATGGTTGGTATACTACATAAATACACGTTTTTTGTAAATAAATACTTATTATAAATAAAAACATCCATAACTCGGGTACACATGTCCGTATTCATCATACAAACATACGCCCCTAGCGGGATCTGAACCCGCGACCTTTAGCGACGTATAGCAGTCAGAATTTTTAACCACTACACCAAACAGGTCGTCATATAGTGAATAGTTCCCGCGGGATAAACAAATTAAACTTCTATGATAAAGTTAATCCACGCAGGCGAAGCCGCGGTCGAAAAGCTAGTGGTAGAAGTTTTTGTCCGTCAGTATATCCAAGCTAGTACGCGATCGAAACTACAGACCCAGAGTCCCATTTCGCTAAGAGTAGCAAACGTAGAGAGGTTCAACACCATAGATTTCACGGGCCCCATTCGACACCTAGTGACGTCACACACCTGGCGAGGACAATGACCCGTCAACAAAGCAAGAGACGATACCGAACGCAATAAGTGAATGTGTTAGTACTGTGGCCTACAATTGTAAATCCTGGCTGAAACGCTTCGATTTGTTGACGTCCACAGTGTATTTGCACATCAGTGGTGCAACTGTGTCCTTGAAATAAAAAATCGAGGTCAATATTATTTATATAAATAAGATTGACCTCGACTTTGTATAGATAAGCATTTATTTGCATCTATGACACACATTTTATCTTAGATCTTCTATCTTTCGTCTTCATTAGTTGAATGAATTACAATTTTTACGTCAGTTGTCGATTTTTTTGGTCTCATGTCTGATCCAATGCGCTCAGTTTATAAATATACATATGTAAGCTAACCTTACACGGTATACAAAACTGAGGTCGCGGGTTTGTTTCCCGGCGTGGTACATGTTTAGTGCTCGGTTTTGGTAGGTGGTAGGCATTTTTTAATGTTCACCAAGCTAGTTACCACCAGTTTACGTAAACAGCAATATTGTGCCAGCAATATAATAATATATCCTAAAACACTCCCGGAATTATGACGAGTCCAACGACACCTCATTTATTAAGATACGTCAATCATTCAGACAATTTCGAACTCATATTGGTTCCCAAAGCAGCATGTAAGTAGAATGTGGGCAATACGGTACGTTTGACACTAATCTTACCGTGATCGGCATGAGACAATTATTAACAGTCCTAACGGACTATTCCAAGTTGTTTTACTTATATATACGTGTACTGTGACCCGATATAAACTCGGGGCCCCATTCGACAGTTAGCCGTGACGTCACGCACCTGGCGGGTCGATGACCTGCACACAGAGTAGGCACCGCAGACGGTGATCAATGCTAACTCAATTTTTGCCTAATTTACGCATTAACGAGTAATAGGTTTTAGTCCCTCAAATATCAGTGTCATCCATCCTTTTCTGGCAGCAAAAATGGAAATTTATCTATCTCTTTTCAACTGGGTTTAAGGCCCGTATTAATAAATCTTCAGAATGACATCGAGTCTCAGTCTCAATACAATTTTTTTTGATACTGTTTTAATATGCAACAGATTTCAAAGCGTCAATTATTAAATAATAATAATAATAATAAATAAATAAATATCCTTGGACATACACACAGCGCCATCTAGTTCCACTTTAAGCAACTATAGGCTTGTGTTGTGGATACCAGATGGTTGATATACTACATAAATACATTTTTTTTTTGTAAATAAATACTTATTATAAATGAAAACATCCATAACTCGGGTACACATGTCCATATTCATCACACAAACATATGCCCCTAGCGGGATTCGAACCCGCGACCTTTTGTTATAATGGTCAGAGTTGCTAACCACTACACCAAACAGGTCGTCAAAGAAGAAGATTTAGAATTATTAAGAAGAAATTATGACTTGAGTACAGTGTTATTTGAAAATTACAACTATCTACATATCAACTGATATTTATAATTGATGAATTAGGTTTACAACTTATCTATTCTCCTTTTACTTAATCGAGGTCGTATGGAAGACATTGCTATCCGCGTCAAAGCTGCCTTTGTACAGTTTAGCTATTTATGATAAATAGATCTGGGAAACTTAATGCGCGACCCACCTGAGCCATCGCGATCGACAGGAAAGGTCGCTACGGTCTGATTACCGGGAGGGGGATACAGACTTCGTTATGCTAATAACGTACGCACATACAAAAACGAATTTAAAAAACTTCAGAGACTATCAAAATTATTTAAACCAGCTGTGTTAAAGAACTATGGGGTATTGGGGTCTTTGAACAAGCAGTAGCTTTAAAAATGTAAAATCTGACATTTTAAGTGTACCCTGTGTACCTACAAAATAAAGCATTTTTGATTTGATATGATCTTCTTCTTTTCGAGTCAATGCCAAAAATTATAATGACCTAAAGTAGTGTGGCCCAGAAAGTAGCAACGTCGATGGCTCTTTGGTTTAAGAAGCCGCGGAGCACCCTGGTAACAGCTAGACATGGTAACGCAGTGTCTAGGCTGGCCAATCCTCACCACAATGGCAAATTATTCACGGTATTGGAGTGACTTTGAAAGATAGAATCAGGAATAGTGTAATGAGGGAGTTAAGCAGTGTGAATGAAGACGTAGTGATATTACGAAAGAGATATAAGCAGCGAATGTGGATGTTGGTAGGGGAAGACCACGGCGAACGTACCATGATCAAATCAGGGAGGATTTAAAGAAAGGCCAACTCAAGCGTACCCTAAACCGACTAGTATATATGAACAACCTTATGAGAGAGAATAAAGAAGAGGATCGTAGCAAGTGGAAGTCTGTGGTCTCTGCCTACCCCTACGTGTTAAAAAGGCTTGGAAACGGCCGAGTCGAATTCCATCATTGACAATAAAACTTGCACTTGATACCTGATCATGTTTTAGCTTGCTTAATGTTCAACCCTCGATGTTTTTGATTGCGTTGTGTATGTGAGTACTATAACAGAAACCGTGAACGGTAAGAGGAACCTCTCACAAATCTACGATACGGGCCCAGTGCGTAATGGAACAACTGACGTCATTTTAGTGGCCCTCTAAAAGTTTCAAGATGCTCGTAGACCTCTGCGACTGTCTTCAAATGAAGACAACCCGGAACGACTGTCCTTCGAACAAGCACTCATATGAAAATATCCCTAGTGGTGGTCCACATCCGTACTAACCAAAGATTGTCCGCGGTAGATTCATTCGAATAGTGATTTTTGACACCTGACACCGGTCAAATACGGAATGTGTATTGAATTACATTGCATTTGCCTTTACATTTCTAATAAAGGCATTCCTGGCCTCCACATTCTTCTTACTCTGTAACTCTTATAAGGTAGCCTCAACAGTGGTACTCTTCATAGCGTCTATTGAAGATAGACGGCGGCAGTGCGCTATGTGACTATATTGCTACCTTGTACTCCACGCTAATTAATGTTTTACACCGTGTAATAAAGACAGAATATTGTGCAACAGCAGTCAGTGATTCTGTACAAGTGTAAATTATAAAATATCGCCCGAATAGACTGACGGTTACCAATAATACGAAAGAAGAAGAAGCTATAATAGACTCATGGATGGATGACGTAATCATAGTGATGTACTTCAATAATAATTTATACCAAATAGTAAACATACATCGTTACTGTGTATTGTTTGAGTTCTGTCGGGCCTCAAGAGCCGGTGTGTAATTATCACCGCCGAAACGGACGCACGGGTGGAGACGCCACTTCGTCATGGCCCGTGGCCACGGGTCAGGACAAAGAGTAATTATACAAAATGAGAGTTACAATTATAGTCAAATTAGGAAGAGTTTTAATTCAGAGACTTCATGTTTCCAAAATGTCCAACGGTTTCATAAACATGTTCTGGAATGTATCCTGTCGCAGAAGTTGCTTTTCCCAGAATATTCCATTCCATCCAACATATTTGACGATCTGTTTGGTATAGTGGTTAGCAACTCTGATATCAAAAGGTTGCGGGTTCGAATCCCGCAAGGGGCATATGTTTGTGTGATGAATACGGACAAGTGAACCCGAGTTATGGATGTTTTCATTTATTATAAGTATTTATTTACAAAAAAAAATGTATTTATGTATTATATCTATCTATATCTGGTATCCACAACACAAGCATATAGTTGCTTACTGTGGAACTAGATGGCGCTGTGTGTATGTCTAAGGATATTTATTTATTATTATTTATTATTCTTAACAATGATCCCTGTAGATTTCTTGCACCGCCTCTTTTTCCACAGGGTGTAAGCCCTGTTATTATTTCCAATAAGTTTGCAGTAGATTTAATTAAAGTTGAATACCCCAAGTTAAAAACACCTTAACGAATCACACGAAGAGCACAAATCTAAAAAGGACCAACGCGGAGAGCACCCACTATTCCACGTACAGCATCAGTCAAAATTTCACTTTGATGAAACTCAGACATAATTGAATCTACTTCCACAAGTCCTATATCACTCTAAATATTAGGATGAGTTAACGGGCCCCACCTTGCTACATTAACAGTACACAATTTTATTGTTTTGTAGCACGTTGGTATCGCAGTTTGTTATTGTTTTCCTCTTTTGGTGATTATTGTGTACATCTTGTCCTTTTATTATTATTATTTTAAAGATAATCTTTTTTGAGAATCTGAATGTCAAGTGTGTGTAGTTAGTTACCCATTCAAGTTATAAAAATCTGCATTCTAAAGAACGCCTTTCGAGTCGTTTACTTTTGAATGCGCATCCAATTCGCATTTCAAATGAACGAATTCACATTTGCCGCATTCCAGTCCAGAATGATACCCATTCGTTTTGGAATCCGAATAATAATAATAAATCTAAGTTTGTTAATATTGGTTAAATATATTCCATACCGTTACGTTTGATGCACAAAACTACCACATTTTGTCGTCAGTCAAGTTCTTGTACATAATATTTTGCCTATAATGGATATGGATATTTTTGATGAAATAAGCAATACGACTAAGTGGGACTGGGCGGGCCATGTTTGTCGCATGCCAGACGATATGTGGGCCAAAATCGCCACCACCTGGAGCCCACCATTGGAAGAAGGCGTCGCGGCAGACCGAAAAGGAGATGGAGGGATGAGTTGGATAAGTTCCTAACCAACTGGTCGGAGGAGGCCTGCAATAGAGAGCCTTGGAGAGAGAGGACGGAGGCCTTTGCCCAGCAGTGGGACAGTATGGGCTCCTAATAATAATAATAATAAGCAATACAGCTTTTGAATAGTTCGAATGTAGAAAACTGTAAACAATTCGAATCGATCAATGAACGTTCAAAAATCGCACCCCTAATGGCGAGCAACAAACAGTAGAATAATGTCATTGAATTAAAATGCTTACCGCCTAACTCAAAGCTATAGCGATAGCAATGCACTATCCGTCCTTGTCAGTTTGTTACAATATGACAAGCACGGCCAATGCATTGACGTCATAAACGATGACAATACCCAAAGCAATAGAGTTAGGCGGTCGGGCTGCTGGAGCCTGATTCTCACATACTCGAGATTTCAATGTCGAACGACATCAATAGGTTTGTCACTTTCACACTTATATACGTGTGTAAAAGTGACAAACCTATTGATGTCGTTCGACATTGAAATGTCGAATGCGCGAGAATCAGGGTCCTCGAGTGTCGAGTATTTCGAATTATTCAAGAACCTCTCTACCGGCGGCAGAACTTAAAGGTATTCATAAAATTTCGTCAACATACGCTACACGACATGTTATGTATAGAGATCGTCATTTCACAGGCATTAGCACACAATGACCCGCCGACAATGGCACCGTTGTGGCATTGTTTTACTTTCAAACTGCGGAGTCGCGACTCTCTACGGTTTTTGTCGTTTTTGCCATTTAATACCAGCCATAATAACAGTAATCCCAAACAAAAACACGAATGTGAAATTGCGGAGCATGTTGTGAATAATTTTATGGATTCAATGTTTGGATATTATTTTGCTTTTTCTATTCAGCCTGAGTTAAGATGAAATATCTCCTTAGAAGTCATCATCGTTATCTCCATTTTCTACAACCTTGTCAGTATTACTAAAATCATTCATCGTATTATCATTGTCGTCATTATCAACAGCCACCTCATTTAGCCCAGGGAAAATACGGTAAAAAATTAGCTTAGCTAGACATAATTCAGAACCGATTTATATAATTGCTATCTCATATAGGTATATTAGAGAGGTAATTTTGAATAATTAAGCTTAAAAAAACGAGCGCTTAGTCTAGATTTTTTTAGAAAACCCTATTTTTAATTTATATCTAACGATAAATACTAACTGATATTTAATTAAGTAGACCTTTGTTAAATACAGTTAACTTGTTGATGGATAAAGCATGTTATAGTTAGGCATGCATGTGTTTTAGCTGAAAATGTAGTCGAGCTGCATTGCTTAAGAAATAAAAATGAGGACTAATATTTTGTAACGATAATTTCCGTAAATATTTTGAATTTAAAGAAATACTCATTAAATGAAACACATTTTTCAACTTTAGCTTATTTAGTTACTTAGTACTTGCGTTTCTTACAAATGCTTAATATTTAGCAATTGTTACTACATTTACAACACTTTCTTAAAAGTTTCAAGAAATTCGCGGTTGTTCATTTTTCCGAGGTCAAACCGTATTTTCCCTGGGCTAATTACTAACATCATTCATGTTATCATGCCAATTAAATTATCATTAATTACATTATCGTCATTATCCACAGCCATATCCTCATTACTAACATCATTCATTACACTATAAGAAAAATTATCATACATTTTCTTCAGCCTCATTAAAATTGGTAACATCATTATCATTACTTATCTATATTACTGTCATTATCCACACCCTAATTACGATTATCAACCTCATTTATAAAATTATCATCATAGTCAATATCCACAGCCTTACGGTCGCTCAAAAATGAAATAGGTAAATTCATCTACGTAATTTCCCTTTTGATATATTTTCGTACTTGGAGCAATTAGTATCACACTTTTGGAGATCTCGTTAATGCTATATCAAACGGAAAAGTTAATTTGGTTAGATGTTGCGTACATACTTTCAGCTTTTAGTGGGGACCGTGAAAGGTCGTGTCAATGCACAATGCTTTTAGCATACAAGGAAAGGAATACATTAGCGAAGTCCTACTATTGAAGCAAAATGACAAAATGTACGTTTAGAAAAGAATATTTATCGTACCTACTAGATAAACAAAAACTGGGTATTCCTAAGCACTTCTCGTAGACGGAATAATACGGTTTCATTCACCTCAGCGCACCACTACATACACTACACATTGTCCTCTGCATACTTTTCTTTTCTTTTTTCATTTTTATGCTGGTTCCCGCGCGCCTCCTGGGTGATAGCTGAAAATCAGTGCTTGCTCATTTATTGAGCATTTTTAATGCGCTGAGCTATGGCCTTGTTGCATGACTGTTGCACACATACCCACATATATTCTATATAGTCTTGAAGGTATTTTTAATATTATGGTATATTTGTTTATATCTGTTTGTATTTGTTAAAAATTGTATGTCTCTTGTTTTATTATTTGTTCATGTTTCTCCTTTGTATGTGTGCCAGTTTATGCAATAAACTTTTTATCTATCTATCTATCTATCTAGATACTTGTTTTTTTTTAAAGCACGACGCGTTCGTACTTGACCTCAATCACACCTGATGTTAAGTGAAGATGAGGTCGAAGGTGGAAGCGTACTGACCCGGAAACCCCAACACATTTGGTGGACTGGCTATCTTATCTCTGACAACCGGAACACAACAATATTAACATTGCTGCTTGGCGGCAGATTTAGATAAGATGGTGGTAGCTAGCCAGGCGGACATTTTAAAATGCACTACCACCAACCAAACCGAGTACTTAAACATGTACCCCGCTGGGGATCGAACCCGCGACCTCCGAATCGTAAACTTAATGTTGTTTACATTGAGCCACGGAGGCGGTTTAGTAAAATAAACTATCCCTGCTTAGGTCCATGAGGCAACAAATTTATGTTTTTAAAATGTTCTTTATTTCATAAAAGGATAACTTAAAATCGCAATCACATTATTTAAATTTACCACTCATTCACTACACTGTGAATGACCCCCATAGAAGACCAAGCATGAAACTCGAAGGGTTGCTCTTTTAAAAAAAGGTTTTTATATTAAAAAAGGAAAAGTTTATCCAGGGATGATTATCATCCAAATAGTCTGATATGTTATATGCTTTCTTTAAAAAAATCAGTTTTAGCGTTACTTTACCTACATTGAAAAGAAGATATTGAATCTTACTGAAAAATATATACATAGTCCCTCATTACTCATGTTGCGGAGTCTGCTTACGTGACCTTTATCTTTATTTCTAGTATTGGTATCACTTATATCATTATTTTCCTAAATAATGCTATGTGTTTGAGATATTACATTTTCAGGAAGGTGAGAATTCTTTAACCTTACCTATTTATAAGTAACACTGTGAGGCTCAATTGGTAAATCGCACTAATCGCACTCCCTTCGGGCGTCAGTCTTTCCTGAATTCTACAAACTTGGGATTTTCAAGAGCAGAGTGAATAGGCATTTACTGGGATCGCGTGCTTCATCTCCGACCACATCGTCACTTTCCATCAGGTGAGATTGTGGTCAAACGCGAATCCAGTCAATAGTAAAAAAAAACGCTAATACGCAGGCGTACTAAACAGCAAAACAAATTTGTCTGTCATTCCATTCGATGTCTAATGCGACTCGCCATTTCCACGCATTTTCGGAACGTGACGAAATACATTTGTCAACCAACATTACACACGACAGATGTCGTAAGTGCAAATGACAAATATAGGTTGACAGAAGACAAGTTATGTTTACAAGTTGGTCATGACAAAACGGTGGAGCATTTTGCATTAGTTACATTGTTGATGATGGGTACTATTTGTTCACGAAAAACGTATTCACAGGGTTTTCGCTAAAGGAAATAGCGTGAGAAGCGCACTGATGAGAACTGTGGAATTTCAAAAAATTATAAGTACAAAAATAAGGCTGACGTAAAAATTTTTTTTTGAGCCCAATTGTTCAATTTTCCAGAAAAGAAAACTGTAGAAGTTAGTGTATTGAAGTTGTGAAGGAAAAATTCGAATTAAGAAAGAAAATGTTATTTAAACCATCTCATGAAAACAATCAGGAAAGTGACACAGGCGTGAAACATACAAAAAGGAACACAGTGTTTGTCGTCTAATTGTCGGTGTGGTGAAGTCAAAAAGATCTCCAATTCAACATGGGTTGTAGCCGTTTACTATTTAAAGTTCATCCTATTTACTTTTGTCTTCTAAATAAACACGCAACAACAAAATATTTAAAATAAACGTTAGACACTCTCTGATTGGTCGAAACAATGAGCTACCATTTTATTGCGAGCGTGATTGATGCTAAGTTATCGAGCGTATAGACAAACAATTAGCAGACAATGAAGTCATATATACGATGCAACGCCAATAACCCAATGTGAACCAACATTTCGGACCGATGAACTCGTCGTGGGCGCATAAAAGATTGTTTTAAGTAAAATTAATTTTTTACAAATTCTTGCTTTACACGTGCATACAAAATCAATGCAAAGACTATGGGTTCTAGAAATTCTTCAATAGTTTCACCAGTAAAATTTAACACATTTCGTCATCATTCGTGACAACTGGCAGAAATAACTTCGTCACGGCTTATTCGTAGGACACGGTCCGTTTGTAAAATAAAAAATCGAAGCGCAGTTTAATGCTTATATTGGTCATTCGTTCGTACATTGCATTATCAGGCAGGGCTGATCCTATTATCTACAAGTTACTGTGTTAATATAGGAGTTACTCCCACTGTAAATCTAGTGCCTTGGACCTCAGATTTACTGCCGGTACTAGCCTTCTGACTACCGCACCATCAACGCTCACTGCGATCTGGCGCTGTCCGTGGTGTATTAAATTAGGGAGTCGAGCTTCACTTGACTCTCTCCCCCATAGGGTTAGCCGCTTTGGCTTTTTGCGTCACATTAGATACACTCCCATTTGCTGGGGGGGAGGTGGGACTTTCTTTCTTTCCTACTTTTCACCCTTAAATTCTTTCTTTAATTAGTCTAGGGTCAGCAATAGAGTCACGTTGGGCACCGTCTACCTTCAGTGGGCGCCGTGCAGAGTACCACTGTTGATCCTGGCTTACAGGAGTTACAGTGGGATCTGCCGGTACTAGGCTACCATAATCAAGTATGAGTAAAAAGAAAATCAAGAGTACCTTTTCTTCCAAGTTCTAAGCCGTAAACGTAAAGCCCTATGTGACAATATATTTAAGGTCGAAATTGTTTCGGACAGTATTATCGTGTCAGTCAAGGCAGTGTGATCAAGTGATCTTGCCAACAATTGGAACTGCCTGTTCGTTTGTCATAACCTTTCCAAACAACGAAAGTCTCGAACAATAAACAGTATCGTCTATCGAGCCGTCTCGTGGTAAGGGTAACGCGGCACCTTGGCAGACAGCCAACACTCTGGAATCAATTACCGCGGGTTCACTGGCACTTTATCATATCTACCTGTTGTTTCCTGCGAAACATTCTCAATGTACGGATGTGTTTTACTATACAATACCTTAGTATTTGCAACGTAGATCCCCTTCGGCCACGTACGAAACCGGAGGTTCGTAACCAATTGCGGTAGAAGAAATAATCTACTTTCTACGAAACTAGTTTCCAAGCAATAGATTTTGATCACTGTGGACCTTATCCTTTTAAAGAATTCCAGCAAATCTAACCTCAGCAGTTCTTCTTTTGTGGCTTCTATAACTGGACTCAAGACTGTGCCTCACATGAATTTATCCTAACTCATATCATTAACTAATTAACTAGGGGGGCGGTATCAGGCTAACTTAACTGAGAGAGATTCGCGACTTCATCAACAGACTGCGGTACGTGACTCTCTTACTAAATGTAACCAATACCACCCGCCAATAATATTGTTAATGAAAGCCACAGCATCAACAGATTTCATTTAAAAAGTACACTACACGGCCCATTACAAAACACAATGTTCTACACAATAATACCAACGACTGACCCAGTTTTTATACCAATAGAGGCTATAGACCAACCTGGGGTAATTTAGTATAAGAAAATACAAGTCAACTCGGTGCAAAGGTCAGTGTTATGCTTCACTGCTATCGAACAAAAACATGACAAAAGCATAATGAATAGGATTCGCAAAACAAAAAAAAAGAGCGCAAACTCGATGGGTTTACGAGTATTCATTAAAGTGTTCTGTGTGCGAAGTGCGAGGTTTGCCTCGTTTTTAACTTTACCATCGCGTTCGCGTTTACGCAAAAAGTACCTATGAAAAATAGCGTTGCAAACTATGCGCTAGGGGCGCTGCATATTTCTTCATACAATACGTCACGTAAACGTGAAAGTTAAGTCGACACAAAACTCACACTCCGCCCTCAGTTCCCTACCATACTGTTTCCATCATAAGATCAGGTGGATGGTATTGTCACCACAATGGAATAAAATAGCAAAGGTTTCAAAACGACTATTAGAACTGTGACAGTGTACACACATGGCACAATTAAACTAGATTTTACATTTTTTAAGCTACCGCGTGTTCAATAGGCAATTTTCCCCTGAGAAGAACAAGGAGGGCCTTGTGATTTCCGGCACGTAAAAAGAATTAAAACAACCCGATTCTTCCCGTTGGTGTCATAAAAGGCCAATAAGGGATTTTACTCTGAAAACTGTCAAAGTCAAAGTTCTCTTTATTTTGTAGGTACACGCAGGGTACACTTAAAATAGTCAATTTTACATTTTTTAAGCTACTACTTGTACAAAATGCAATTTTCCCCTGAGATGAAACAAGCAAGAATCACGAGGGGTTGCTCTTTTAAAACAAGTTTTTATATTACAGACAGATTTTTACATTTCATTATTAACTGTGAAACAGCCTGGCATGCGAATGAACTTGTTATGTCCAATGAAGTTCATCATCTAAGTTGTCTGATATTTTATAATTATGCTTTCTTAATAAGTAAATAAGTGACTATCCCATTTGAGAAGAAGTAGGCCAATAAGTAAAACAATCGAAGGATCGCTCTGTTTGTGTTTTATTATTATCAGCATTCAAGTAAATTAGGGAACGCCAAGTGTAAGCAGCGTTGACTGAGTTTGATCAATAGCACCCCCGATGCGTGACGTCTCACAACGCCCCGGAACAAACAAGAACGAATGAAAGGCAACAGAATAAAAGCGGAGTGCAAACAACGTAGAAAACTGATCCAAATAAAAAATAACCGCCTCTTCCTCGTGGATTACGATCCGAAACATTATACTTGCTTCGCATGTCAGTTTTAACTATAACACGATATGTGTAGACGTATAACATGACCCTTTTTCTGTACAACTGAACTGTTTTGCGGAACTGCTACCGAGGTGGAAGATATCTTAATGGCCGAGTGGCAGGTACGTTGGGACCACTCTTCGAAAGGGCGTCATCTACACTTGTTCTTTCCCAATATCAGAGATAGGTTAAGCAAGGGATGGATGAGGATTGATCATTGCGTATCTCAGTTTCTTACGGGTCACGGTAATTTCAAAGCGCAAATACTCGATGGCATTGGTGGAATCACCGGTATGTGATTGCGACTCGGGTGAACAGACGGCTCACCGCATTCTGTGGGAATGCAATAATTGGAGTCTGGAACGCAAACTCATGCTTGACAATCTAAATTCGGATTTATCCTCCCGGTATATTACGGCGACCTAGTACAAAACCGCCACAACTTCCGAGCGTTCAAGCGCTTCTGCCATACCTATTATTGGCACTTTTACCTGCGGCCTACCCTTCTGGCTACCCGCACCATCAACGCTCACTGCGCTCTGGCGCTGTCCGTGGTGTATTAAATTAGGGAGTCGAGCTTCACTTGACTCTCTCCCCCATAGGGTTAGCCGCTTTGGCTTTTTGCGTCGCATTAGCTACACTCCCATTTGCTGGAGGGGAGGTGGGACTTTCTTTCTTTCCTACTTTTCACCCTTAAATTCTTTCTTTAATTAGTCTGGGGTCCAAGGTAGCAATAGAGTCACGTAGGGCACCATCTACCTTCAGTAGGCGCCGTGCAGAGTACCACTGTTGATCCTGGCTTACCGGAGTTACAGTGGGAGGAGAGCGGAGGTGGTATCTGCCGGTACTAGGCTACCATAATCAAGTATGAGTAAAAAAAAACCAAGAGTATCTTTTCATCCAAATTGTAAGCCGTAAACGTAAAGCCCTATGTGTCAATATATTTAAGGTCGAAATTGTTTCGGACAGTCTTATAGTCTTAGTCTTAGACTCTAATATTATTATATGTGTCGGAGATGGCGATAAATTGGCGATGGAATTCATTATTCAAACGGTCGGCTGACTATCATACTACGCGGTTAATGTGAAGTAAACCTGGTGGCGCTGGTGTCGCCGGAAGGGGAGCGGTGACGACGTTGACGGTAATATAAGGTCTGCACATCGAAAATGACAGACACCTTTTGCTACCAGCCTTCAAAGGAGTCGGAGCTCCACTGAATACATCACGACTGTGAGTGATTTGATTATTATCACCGACGCTTGGAAGAATCCGGTGAGTCGTTAGCTAATAAGAAGTTGATCATGGGATTTGAGCAAGGAGGAACTATAGACAAGGTACGGCTGAGTTTCACAGAGTGCACGCGGGGGCCAAGTTGTATGGCACGAGGGGCGTGCACATGTTTTCTATTGAACAGAAAGCATCTCAGGTTTCATGATCATAATCGAATGTGAATACTTTGCGATTTGCCTATAGTAGCTATCAATAATGTCGCTATTGCCCGAGCACCCTTTACCACGCGACTGGCACGCGTCCCGGTCGCTAATAACGCCCACCCCCCGGAACCCGCCATTCATCTACGACATATGTATATTAAGCACAACAGGCAAATGGCATTGTTTAATTTTTTATTTGTTAATATTGTTTAATTTTACTACTGAGTTGTTAGTAAAATGTGGCTAACGCTGCTGGTTTTGCAATGCTATACTAGTACTAGTTTGTGTTACTATCTTGCTGTTTATTGTTCCTAATAAATAAAAATAAAATAACTCTGACCATCTAATTGTACATGTAAAAAGTAAATAACGTTTTGCAAAGTTATGGTAATTTTACAGGTTTCACGATTATTCCCATTATATTTCAAGAAAACAAACGCGCCCCCATCCCGTTCCACACTCCGTGTATTCCTGCCACAATAGCAATTTAGGGGTGACGTTATTCAGCCCGTTCCCCCTCGGCAGTACATTTGCGTCTTTACGCGACCATCTCAAAGCCAAACGTGATTCTTTCTCCCCATAATGACGAATCAAATCTGTAGATAAATAAATATTACATTGAATTCGTGTTCAGCTAATCTCACATAGCTTCACAATAATTGTGGAATGAATTACCACATCTTCCTAATGTCACAATGATACAGGTACTGTGTAGTCCAAGGACCCACTACCTCATTGAAATTAGTTCTTGGGATCCCCAAACCAAAAGCGAACATTTCACTGGGATCTCAAAGCTCATCATCATATCAGCCACAGGACGTCCAGGCCTTCCCCATAGAATTCCAGAGTGACCGGTTGGATGCGGCCTGCATCCAGCAATTTCCCGCGACCTAATATAATTCTACTTTGTTTCATTTAATAATATTATATTTTCATCATTTCAAGCAGACGAAATCACTTATTTATGCGTTTGACTTGAGCAATCGTGTATGGGTATACATTCAGTGTACTAAGTATCGGGAATTTGTCAATAAAACAAAAAATACAAATTATTCATCTAAATTTATTTTATCGCCTTCAAAGTAGGCCCCATCGCTTGCAATACAACATCTCCACCGCTTCACCCAGTCTTCCATACATTTTTCATAGGCTATTTGCGGTATGGCCTTTAGCTCATTCAGCGATATTTCTTTTATGGCTTCTATCGACTCAAAACGTTTTCCTCGAAGTGGTAATTTTAACTTGGGAAATAAAAAAAAGTCAGACGGAGCCATATCAGGTGAATACGGTGCTTGTGATGGTGCATTATCATGGTGCAGCATCCATGAGTTGTGTTGCCACAAATCTGGACGTTTTCGGCGGATACTCTCACGCAAACGCTTCATGACGCCTAAATAATATTCTTTATTCACTGTTTCTCCCTCTGGAAGGAATTCGGAGTGAACCACACCACGGTAGTCAAAAAAAACTGTCAGCATCACCTTGATTTTGGAGCGACTTTGCCGCGGTTTTTTTGGGTTTCGGCTCGTTTTCGAGACGCCATTCTGAAGACTGTTGGCTTGTTTGCATGTCGTACTCATAAACCCATGTCTCGTCGCCAGTTATTATACGTTTCATAAAGGTCGGATCCGTAGAAGCTCGGGAAACCATGTCTTCAGCGACATGCTTTCGCTGCGCTTTTTGAACAAAATTGAGCTCTTTTGGAACTAGTCGAGCGGCGACGCGTTTCATGCCTAAAATGTCAATGAGAATGTTGTGGACGGACTTAAAAGATATGTTCACCTCACTAGCCAACTCTCTCAGACTCATACGTCGATTTTCGAGCACTAGCTTCTTGATTCTGTCGATGTTTTCTTTGGTCGTAGCGGTTGAAGGTCTACCAGAACGAGGCAAGTCTACTACTACTTCTCGGCCTTCTTTAAAAGCCTTATACCATTCATAAGCCCTTGTTTTCGATATACACGATTCGCCGTAGGTATTTCGCAACATTTTTAGTGATTCACCACATGAAATATCATTTGAAACACAAAATTTAAGGCACACTCTTTGTTCAACAATATTTTCCATTGTAAAAATCGCCGAGGACTCAAAACTATGACCAACAAAAAGTGTAGTTTAAAACAAATTAAATGACAGATCCCGCTCAAATTTTGCGCGCTAAATCAGTACAGTGCTACCAACATGCAGTAAAAAAATTAGAACGACCTCTTTTACGCGGGTCTTTTTATTGACATATTCCCGATACTTTTTACACAGAGTAGTACATGATTGCTCAAGTTAGCGCACCACTACACTACACATCGTCCATTTGCATACTTCCACTCTTAGTTTTCTTTTCTTTTTTTCATTTTTATGCTTGTTCCCGCGCGCCTCCTGGGTGATAGCTGAAAATCAGTGCTTGCTCGTTCATTGAGCATTTTTAATGCACTGAGCTATGACCTTGTTGCATGACTGTTGCACACATTCACACATATAATGAATCGGCAGTAAGTTTTGAAGGTATTGGGAAAAAAATTTAATTGTTATGGTATACATGCTTACATCTGTTTGTATTTGTTAAAAATTGTATGTCTCTTGTTGTTTTCATGAATGTTTGTTAATTAATTGTTAATGTAGTATTTAGGTTTCTCTCTTGCATGTGTGCCAGTTTATGCAATAAACTTTTTATCTATCTGTCATCTGTCCACTTTGTGAGCGGCTGTCCTCCGCTGCGCTTGCCGCTGCGTGGTGTCCACTCGAGAACTTTAATACCCCGCCGGCCATCAGTCCTTCGACTTATGTGGCCTGCCCACAGCCACTTCAACTTGGCAATCCGCTGGGCTAAACCTTAACAATTGTGTGTTATTTATCACTAGTGCCTTCGCCTGCGTGGAACAACATCATCGCGGATATGTTTAATTCGTATATCCCGCGGGAACTATTCTCTTCATCGGGATAAAAAATTCGATGCATTATTTATAATTAGCTTTTAGGCTTCTCGAGGGCAGGTCAGAGCGATTTTTTAGATTTAATCTGTATTTTAAAAAGAATCTCAATTTATCCAATGAGGGCCAATCCAATGAATAAACCCTCTAATTATACCACCATGATAGTTTAGAATAATAAAACAAGTAATAATTCTTGATTCTCTGACGTACTGCGCCGACCCCAAAACAAATTGGAACGAGGGCAGGAAGATGATGACGAATTCTTGATTCTCTCTCTACCGTTCTCGCCGAAAATGTTAGGACTTTTTTGTACAAATCAGGCCTTTGGCAGGACTTTTCGGTTTTACATCTGGTAACCCTACCCATGGTCCATTCACAACCATTATACCTACCTACTTTTTAAGTTGACTGATTTTTTTTACAAATGTTTCGCAGTACATGTCTGTTGAAATAGGTGGTTAGTGGTCGCTATTAATAGAATGTCCAAACCCGAAACCCTAAATTGTCACTGCACACACGTGCATCTGACCCGGATACGAGGTCAGCCCGGGTAAAAGGAGTGCTGGAAGCGATCGATGCCCGGGTCACAACAGCTGGCGTGATTTAATTAGATCTCAGTCTATATTTGACTTAAAACTGCATTTAGACGTGGATTTGCTGGACATAGAAGAAACGACGTAGGACGATTATAAATATATATTGGACACTTACACCAAGTATCCAGTCCTAAAGGCAAAGCCTGTTCTATGAATACTAGACAACGGATAAACATACATCCACCTAATATTAATAACGCGAAAGTTTGGATGTTTGTTGCTCGATCACGGCGAAACAGATGAACGGATTTGGATGAAATTTGGTACACAGGTAAAATATGCAATAGAATAGGACATGTGATACTTTAAATTACGAAAAGCTTTTTTTTTATGATTGACTGGATTCGCGTTTGACCACAATCTCACTTGATGGAAGTGACGATGTGGTCAAAGATGAAGCAGGCGATCCCAGTAAATGCCTATTGTTAGCATATTAATCAAATTTCAAAATAATTACACCCTTATTTCTGATCACATTTATAATTATCGATTAATTTGATTTAAAAAGATATCGATTAGGTCAATCTAGAACGAAGCGGCTATTCGAGTATGATTGGGTGGGTATTCCTTCACGAGGCGTGACAGGCGTCAGTAGTGTCTGGTCGAATAATTAGTGAGAAATGTGAAGTAATTATCACCATAATATATTGCCTTAAACTGAAGTGCGTGGTTATTAAATATCCTTGTCCAGCGTATAACGATATTTTTTAATATATCAGAAGTGAGTATACACCCACAAAAGTGAGGGTCATCCATTGGTATGTATTTCCAGTTTCATATTTTTTTTTCTCCTCTTATTTCTTTTATTAAATATTTAGTAAAATATAAGTGTGTACTTATGTTATATGAAGATATGATCCTATTTTGCTAATTTTCGTGAAGAAATGTATGTATAAAATACAGATGCAATTCGATATAATACAACTTACCCATACTTGCTCGTATGTCTATTGCATTTTCACTTATTACATCGAACCATCAGTCCACCATTGCCGTGTTATGAAACCTAGGTACCTGCAAAGGATCGTCATGGTTGCAGACATTTAATGAAAGTTTTATCACGATAAAAATGCAAAGACCACGTGGTCAAAGTAACCGATTTCGGGCAAGTGGATCGTAGGTTCGATGAAGCACATATGCCGACGTTCGCTGGGCCCATGTATTAAGATTACTTACCTACCTACCTCGTATAAATACTGTTGGTGTGCAATAAATATTATTGTATTGTAAGATGTAACTGTTACACGTATCTGTTCCTGAACACACGTACCTGTTCTACTAGAATGACATACGTCTCATCTTAAGACGAACAATAACATTCGCGAACGAAACGCTCCTAATGTTTTTGATTCAAAGAAGGCTAGTCAGCGAATGCTCGCCTGCGAATGTCCCGGTGCAGACGAATAGTAGAATGTAAAAACTGTTTCTTGTAAACCATGATACTGAATACGTACCTAATATAGCAAAAATAGTACGGGTATGATCATATCATACCCACATTACTACCTACCTTCACTGATGTACCCACATTTAGTAAGGGAAATATTTTTTATTATGATATTAAATTTAGGTAAATAGACGTCCATGTCGACGACTCGCAACAGTGATGGTGTTCCTTATTATTTCACTACACTTATTATGAAGTAATTAATTTTAGCACACGGATTTTCAAATTATTTATTATTGTGTGTTATTTTATATCATATTACAATGAAATGTTTGAATTACGTGATAATTAATAGCTGTTTATTTCTTTTTACCCTGTACCTACAATACCTTCCCTGCCTGTTGATTTCTACTCGTTGTAACTTTTAATTTATCCCTGACGATAACAGAATAAGGAAGCAATATTTGAAATGGAACGCGATACAATGACACCACCGTTAGATGACATTACACGAGAACGTAGTTCACGCAAACGAAAGAGTTCACATAACATGAGTAGGAGCCGATATCGGAGCAGTTCGCATCAACCACAACGACGCGGATTAAGCCAACAAAGCAGCGCCGAGAGTAGTTTAGAAACTGATAGGAATGATACAAGAGGACGATCAAGGATTAAGCGTAAACGCGTTTCGCGTAATAACCGACGTTATCACTCACGCTCGCCACATAGACGCTCATATCGTCGAAGTAGACGTCGATCTCGTTCGTGCAAAGTTAGACGTCATAATCGGGATAAGCATCATATTTATAAGAGTAGCCGTTCTTTTACTACCGTATCTTCGAATTCTGTAGATAGTAGCTTATCATCTCTAAGCGACTTTAACCGCCGATCGCGATCTAGATCCAGACGCTCTCCTAAGTCACAGCGTAGTCGTAAAAATACTCGTGCCCGGCGTACTTCAATTGATGATCAATCTGTTATGAAAAAATTTATCGATGCTGTTAGCAGTCACGAACGTAATTATTTCGTAGGCGCGCATGACGTGATACCCAAGTTTGACCCTTGTCAGAAGATGCAAACTACGAAAGCGTGGTTAAGAAAAGTAAACGAAACTGCTGCAATTTACCAGTGGAGTGAGAGACAGATCATTTTTCACGCATTACCTAAACTCTCGGGCCTAGCACGTAGATGGTATGAGGGCCTATCCACGGTTAAATTGAGCTGGAACGAATGGCAAAGGAAATTATTAAAAAGTTTCCCTGACGATAGTAACTACGCTGACAGGCTATCCGAAATGCTCGAACGAAAGAGTCGCAGGGAAGAAACATTGGAAGAGTATTTCTACGATAAGGCGAAATTAGTTAATCATTGTAACATAAAAGGCAAAGATGCAGTGGATTGTATTATTCATGGTATTTTTGACCATAACATCAGGTTGAATGCCCAGGGCGCAAACTTTAAAAATCCAAATAAGCTTTTAAGATATTTACGCAGTATAACAGTCAAGAATACCAGGGATAACAAAAAGACCACAACGTCGTTTAAAGTAAGCGGGACCACATCAAAAATTGTTGAACCTCTAAAAAGTAACAAAAGCTTTATCAATCCCCGAGTACGATGCTTTAATTGTTCCGAACCGGGTCATACTGTACCTAAATGTTCTAAAACATTACAAAAATGCTCTCGATGTAATCGTTTGGGACATATAGCTGAGTACTGCAGACGCGAAGTAGACCTGAACAATACACTATCTAAAGCACCTGTTGAGGGCGACAAAGGATCAAATGTCGCAAATAAGGTACAACGCATCACTGCACAAACAGGAGTAACTGAAATATATAACAAGATCGTGAAACTAAACGAAATTGATAAAACAGCATTTATTGATTTTGGAAGCCAATGCAGTATACTAAAAAACAGTGTAGCTAGCGAATTAAATTTACAACTCTATTCTAAGGACCTTCCTGTTATGAAGGGCTTTGCTTTCGGGGCCCTGTTACCCCTAGGACGAGCTAAAATCAATATAGCAGTCGATTTTGTAAAAACAGAAATTGATGTTTATGTAGTTCCAGACGAGTTTCTTAGCACGGATATACTTATCGGGCAAAACCTAACTGAGCTGTCAGATATTATAGTCCATAAGACCAGCTCCACACTCATTCTTTACTCGAATATACCCGACATGAACAAAATCGAAATGTATAACGCAAAGGATGTTACGATTAAGGGAATGCAAGTTATTGAAGTATGTAGTAGAACGAAACATTCGGGTTACATTTATATTGCCGGTAACACCTCCTTTAAGCCCGGAGAAGAGATTATGATTTTGCAAGGTGTTTATCTTATTCAAGAAGGTATAGGACGAATAGTTGCGGTGAACTTCTCGGGCGGCGACGTGACTATTAAGGGAAATAAGCTCTTAGCACGAGCACGGCCCCTTCCAATCAATAATCACTTCGAGTCTTACGAACCCCCAGCCGAATTAGAGGTAAATGCATTATCCATAGCTAATCTTGATACACATGTTAAACTTAATAAACCAATAATAACAATAGATATGCTGAATCTCGGACCAGATGTCTCGGACGTACAAAAACAGCGCTTACTCGATATAGTTAACGAATATCGTGACTGTTTCGCACTAACAACATGCGAGTTAGGGGCGACAAACATTACAGAGATGCACATTAAATTACAAGACGATGCACCTGTTTCTTATAAGCCATACCGCTTACCATATAGCGAACGATTAGTAGTCAGAGACTTAGTCAATGACCTTTTAGATAATCAAATCATACAAGAGTCTAACTCGTCCTACGCCAGTCCAGTCGTTTTAGTGAAAAAGAAAAATAACGAATATCGACTGTGCGTAGACTACCGGGCTCTGAATAAAAAGACGATCAAGGATTCTTATCCAATGCCCGTGATCGATGATCAGCTCGATCGGCTAAGTGGTAAAAGGTACTTCACAAGTCTAGACCTTAAGTCAGGTTATTATCAAATACCAATGGCCGAAGGCTCAAGACATTTAACGGCATTTGTAACACCAGACGGCCATTTTGAATACACCAGGATGCCCTTCGGTCTGGTCAATGCTCCTGCCGTTTTCCAGCATATGATAAATAAAGCACTAGGTAAAGATAGGTACGACCTTGCCATGCCGTATATGGATGATTTGCTGTCACCAGCTTCATCTATTAGCGAAGGTTTGGAAAAGTTGCGTAAAATATTGAATTCATTACGCAGTGCTGGGTTAACGTTAAATATACAAAAGTGTTTCTTTTTCCAAACTTCGTTAGATTACTTAGGCTATGAAGTATCTAGTGAAGGCTTGAGACCAGGCCGTAGGAAACAGAGGCAGTAGCATCGTTCCCAACTCCAACTAATGTGCATCAAGTACGACAGTTCGTTGGCCTTGCCAGCTTCTTTCGCAGGTTTATACCCAACTTTGCAAGTTTAGCAAAACCCTTAACGTTGCTTACTAAATCTAATATACCGTGGACCTGGGGACAAGATCAGGAGTCTGCATTCCAAACTATCAAAGCCAAACTCATCGATAGACCGATTTTAGCTCTGTATGATCCTACATACATTACAGAGGTACATTGCGATGCAAGCAAACTAGGATTTGGTGGAATACTGTTGCAGAAATCTACCGATAAAACGCCCTTCAGGCCTGTGGCATATTTTAGTAAGCAGACATCTAAAAGCGAAGAATTTTTGCATTCTTTTGAGTTGGAGACTCTTGCGGTTGTCCTATCTCTTAAGAAATTTCGCACGTATATCATCGGTATACCGTTTAAGGTTTTTACTGATTGTAATGCCCTTAGAACTACACTTACCAAGAGAGACCTCGTGCCTCGTATCGCAAGATGGTGGCTTCTTTTACAAGAGTATAATTTTACTATAGAGTATAGACCAGGCGATAATATGAGGCATGTGGACGCCCTTAGTAGAAACCCCATAGCTGACACAGGTTGCGATGACTTAACTGACATACACGAATTCGAAGTTATGAATATTACCACGTCCGATTGGCTTCAAACAGTACAAATGACGGACCCTAGATTAAAACTTGTAAAAGCTATTTTAAAAACTGATGGAAAAGATATTAAGGATATTACCGAGAACTATGTTTTACAAAATGACAAAATATACAGACGCATTGGAGATGATTTAAAATGGGTTGTTCCAAACGGTGCAAAATGGCGCGTGTGTCAGTTAAATCACGATGAGGCCGGACACTTTTCAATAGACAAAACTTTGGATAAAATAAAACAGAACTATTGGTTCCCTAAGATGAGCCACTTTGTACGTAAGTATGTCTCGGCCTGTATGAGTTGTGCTTATAACAAAACAAGTATGTCCAAACGTAGTGGGTATCTACATCCAATACCGAAGGGCAATATCCCTTTCCATACCTTGCATATGGACCATTTGGGCCCATTTGTCAGAAGTAAGGCTGGTAATTCCTATATTTTGGGTATCATCGATGGCTTCAGCAAGTTCATTTTTGTAAAAGCCGTCAAAAACCTTAAGAGCAAGACTACAACTAAAGTATTACAAGATATATTTGACGTTATAGGCGTGCCAAAAGTTATAATCTCGGATAGAGGTACCAGCTTTACATCAGGAACATTCAAGAAATATGTTAAGTCTATCGGTGCTAGACACGTTTTAAATGCGGTAGCGACCCCACGCGCCAATGGTCAGATAGAAAGATACAATCGCACTATCTTAGACTCTCTGGCCACATCTAATTATGGCCTGGACGAGCGCGACTGGGATACTCACGTCGGAAAAGTGCAATGGAGTTTGAATAACACACTTAATAAGAGCACGGGGACGACTCCAACCGAAGTCGTATTTGGGCGCAGAACTGCCAATCAGGTTGAAGGACCCATTTTAAATGAGATAGAAGGAGATCATTCCATTAATGACTTAGACGATACACGAGATAAACAAAGAGAATCCGCCAAAGAATGTATTGAAAGGAATCAGGAGTACATGAAGACCTATTACAATAGTAAAAGGGCACCAACAAGATTCTTCAACATCGACGATCTCGTTATGATTCCAAACCATCATAATCCTGCTAATGGCAAAAGTAAAAAGCTGTGTCCAAAGTTCAGAGGCCCTTTCAAAGTATCTGCAGTTCTTAAAAATGACCGCTACGAGGTGTCCAGCATCGACGGTCACTCGAAACGTAAATATAAGAGCGTCTACCCTGCAGATCAGCTTAAGCGTTGGGTAACTTTTGACATGGCTGATAAAGAAACTGATGTGAATGATGACATGTCAGATGATGATGAAGATAACAATAGTTAAGCATGTTCAACCATGCTACTAATGTTTATGCGTAATATTATTTCCTTATTTGAGTTCGCTGATATATGATTCTCCTATTTCTATTCTTTATTCTTTATTGCATTATATCTGATTATCGAGAACAATATGATCTATTATGTAATCCCATCCTTATTTCCTTAATTTCCCTTCTCAACCTTGGCTACCTTCCCTTAAACATACCCATTTTAGATGGCAGCGATTCTTTGCTACATACCATGTACAGTAGTCGCATAACATAGACGACACTTAAGCATAGTTAATAAAAGGTGAAGGATGCCGAAGTTCAAGCGGTGCCCACTAATGAGTGGAGGATGCCGAAGTTCAAGCGGTGCTCACCTGAATATGAAACCTAGATGAAGGATGCCGAAGTTCAAGCGGTGCCCACTAATGAGTGGAGGATGCCGAAGTTCAAGCGGTGCTCACCTGAATATGAAACCTAGATGAAGGATGCCGAAGTTCAAGCGGTGCTCACCTGAATATGAAACTTAGATGAAGGATGCCGAAGCACAAGCGGTACTCACGTAATGTGAAGGATGCCGAAGTGCAAGCGGTACTCATCGATAAATACCTAAAAGTAGGTAAAGTATACTTTACAATTACAGCCGTAGTGAAGGATGCCGACGTAAGAACGGTACTCACTTATGCGGTAAAGTATGACTGCTCTGGGGTATATCAATATTTTATATTTGTTTTTACGAATTTATATGTTATCTATACGACTTCTCGTAACGCATAACTAATCAACTGTTATACAAAGGACTAACTGCCTTCTATTTTGCAGATCCCTTACGAAACTGTCGCACATCACGGACTAATGTAGATAGGCTACAGGCAACATGGGCATCGACCGAGTTATAGGAAGACACTAATCAGCATTATGAGTGATTTAGAATAATATGATAGTTTTAATCATGATCATCATGATTGTTATTCACGTGTAGGTGTTTGAGCAAAGTGTATAAAATACTATAATAATTTTATATCGGATCATTTTATGTTAAGTATTCAATTTATTTTGTATGGAGAACAGTCAATGATTTAAATGTATACCTGTGCTAGTATCTAGTTTGTAATCATAATGATAATTTCTAATTGTATGAGGGCATACCAGTGCTCGAATGGCCGATTCGGAATAGGGTCATTCCTTTCACAGGACGGCCGTCTGTTAGCATATTAATCAAATTTCAAAATAATTACACCCTTATTTCTGATCACATTTATAATTATCGATTAATTTGATTTAAAAAGATATCGATTAGGTCAATCTAGAACGAAGCGGCTATTCGAGTATGATTGGGTGGGTATTCCTTCACGAGGCGTGACAGGCGTCAGTAGTGTCTGGTCGAATAATTAGTGAGAAATGTGAAGTAATTATCACCATAATATATTGCCTTAAACTGAAGTGCGTGGTTATTAAATATCCTTGTCCAGCGTATAACGATATTTTTTAATACTATTCACTCTGCTCTTGAAGATCCCAAGGTTGTAGGATTCAGGAAAGACTGACGCCGGAAGGGAGTTCCATGCTTTGGCTGTTCGGATGATGAATGAAGAAAAGTTCCGAAAAGTGTTAAGTGCCCGCGGGATAAACAAGTTACACATATAAATGAAAAGAATTCCAGACGGGCAAATCCGCGGGTCAACATCAGCGTCTTATCATCTGTACGTCTCCACGGGACACAGTCACCTCTCACCACGCGGGCCCAGTGCAGATTGGTGAATTTGAGGCAAATTAGTGGCCACCTGACAGTCAGTGTTTTAAGACGCCCCTGTAGGCCACCAACAATGGCAAGCAATCGGAACCGACTATTTAACGTACCCCGAAGCACAGAAACATAAATAAATAATAAATAAAATTTATTCATCACAAGCATAACGTATACGAACCACAGCATTGTGATGAATGGGTAGGGACTCAGCAGTGTTGCTGATTTTCAGTCCATGCAGAGTAGTTGCTGCCACCAAAGAAAGTATAGGCGACTTTCCAATGACTAACAATTTTTTTTTGTGCTTTTACAAGGTTCGGTTCAGTTGGTGGTAGGGCTAGCTACCACCATCTTATCTAAATCTGCCGCCAAGCAACAATGTTAATAGCATTGTTGTGTTCCGGTTGTCAGAGATAAGATAGCCAGTCCCCCGAATATGTTGGGGTTTCCGGGTCAGTAAGCTTCCACCTTCGACCTGGGATTAAACGGCTCCTCTACACGATATATAAAAATTGTTTTAACCTTTCTAGATTGTAAATGACTCATTGAAAAGAGACAAACCCTCTCGAGTTTCTCGCTAGCTCTTCTCAGTAGTGGTCGCGTTCCGAGCCAATGGTAGTTTAAAAAACAAGTGACGTTCATAAGTGCATATTGTATTGCCTACATGAATAAATGATTTTCATTTCATTTCACCTCAACTACACTTAACATCAGGTGTGATTGAAGTCAAGTAATAACCCGTTGTGCATTAAAAAAAACACTCATGAAAAAGCCACTAGAGGCCAACATCCAAAGTGACGGCACCAGACATTGTAAGCAATTAAAAGTTAAGACTTTACTAAACGAAAACGAATGTGACTGCGCCACGAGCGCTTCCGCGCGATGTCGGGGGTGAATACGAGTATAATATAGTTTATATATAAACATCCATGATTCGGAAATTAATGTTGATATCAACACTTGCGGGGTTCGACCCAGCAGGGGACTCACTACCAAGCCGTCGTCGTTAGAGTATTAGGCTCTACCCAAATGTCTAAAGTTATTTGATGGAGTGTCGAGAGGATGAATGGCTGGCAGCCGACAGAGATTGATCACAAATTGGGAGAAAGCTTTTAAATGCTTTTATGTGTATTTTTCGGGCGCAGCCCGTGTGCGACGTGTACGTAGTTAGTATTGCAAAAAGAGTCTCAATTTTGACGCGAGTCGATTATGCGGGGCTCTGTGACGTCAAAAGACATGGAGTCTCGAGTCAAACGTAACCTTTTCTGAGCAACGACTCGAGCTTCAAAAAGAACTCGAATGGTCTACAATTTCTGTTACACTCGACTGCATAGCAATCCCCGATATGCCTCGTGTAGAGGCGAAACACGTAGAAATTGTCGTGTCGTGTGGTGTTAGGTGTTGATATTATATTGCCTGTGGATTTTGACGGCAGCGGTAGGCCACGGCATTGGGGTGGAATATACATACAAGGTCTTTATTATTATTAAATCCTTTATTGCCCACAAAATAATATACAAAGAACATTTAACATAAATTGTAAAGTGTTCAAAGGCGGTCTTATCCCTGATAGCGATTTCTTCCAGACAACCTTACTTAAAGAATCTGTTGAATAGGTTAGTTGGATAGTGCAAATTAAAAGGTGAATCATCATCAGCCCCTAAACACCCCCTGCAGGGATATAGGCCTTCCCTCGTGTATGAGGGAGTATGGGCCATAGTCCACCACACTGGCTCAATGCGGGTTGGGGACGTCATATGCCTGTATTTGCTTCATTCATGACTTCATATACCTAAATTTAAAATTGCTATCCTGCCTGGGAATCGAACCCGGGCCTTCTAAATTGGGAGACCGCGTCTTAACCGCTGAGCCACCGAACTCGAAAAGGTGAATAACTCTAAATAATTATAGTAACTTAAGAACCACGAGTTAGAAATTCTGGCTTGAAGCTCTGTGCTCAATCGTGCTTAAAAAGGACTTGATCTCTAATATCACGCTCGCAGGCTCGATGTTTATGAGCATTGGATTCCTACTCGAGTCAAGGCTTGCAATTTGACTATAATCCGCAAAATCCGAATCTATTTGTAGGTAATACTAGCACGAAAGATGTGCTTCGATTAATATAATAATAATTTAACCGCCTCCGTGGCTCAATGTAAAACAACATTGGGTTTACGATTCGGAGGTCGCGGGTTCGATCCCCAGCGGGGTACATGTTTAAGTACTCGGTTTGGTTGGTCGTAATGCATTTTAAAAGTCCGCCTGGCTAGCTACCACCATCTTATCTAAATCTGCCGCCAAGCAGCAATGTTAATAGCACTGTTGTGTTTCAGTTGTCAGAGATAAGATAGCCAGTCCCCCAAATGTGTTGGGGTTTCCGGGTCAGTACGCTTCCACCTTCGACCTCATCTTCACTTAGCATCAGGTGTGATTGAGGTCAAGTACAAAAACTCGTGCATAAAAAAAAAATATCCACCACGACTATCATTCTCATGAAAATGAAGTGGGGTAAGCATAACCTCGTAAAGATTTAGGATTTGCCTAAACAATCCATCGTGACGTCAGAAAAGTAATACGACCACGATAAAACAAACTTTCTATACTGTAGGTACGATTGTATAGGTCACAATACGAAATGGATATTAACAGGGGGTGGAAAAGTTGACTCGAATTTTTGTAGCAACGATAATAAGTTCTACATTAAATGTTCCATCATGATTTTCACATATTACCTTACCTATGAAATTGGCGTGTTGTATGAAGAATTTCATTAAGACTGTTTTCTCCATACAAACATTTTTTTTTTTTTTTTTTTGGGAACGGCAAATCCAAATTTAGCTAAACTATGTATGTATTATCGGATAACATTAAGATAAGTATAGGCAGCGTTAATTTTTAAAAGTAACCGCTAATAAAAGTTTCAGCGAATCTAAGAAATGATTATGGGAAGCACACGATAAGAGCTCTGTTCAAATTTTTGTTTATTATGTGATTTAGCCCAGAAATTACAAAATATTTCATGTGAAACCTTGAAATAATATTCCATTTTCCAAATAAAAAACAATTTTGGATATAGCTTTGAAAATCGCGGGAATTGGTACATATGATTAACGAAGAAATAAAACTCCAATTTCATAGGTAAAGAACCAATATTTTTTTATTTTTTTTTATGATTGACTGGATTCGCGTTTGACCACAATCTCACCTGATGGAAAGTGACGATGTGGTCGGAGATGAAGCACGCGATCTCAGTAAATGCCTATTCACTCTGCTCTTGAAGATCCCAAGGTTGTAGGATTCAGGAAAGACTGACGCCGGAAGGGAGTTCCATGCCTTGGGTGTACGGATGATGAATGAAGAATCGAACTTCTTAGTGCGAATGTTCGGTATATTAACTATATACGGGTGGAATCCCTCCCCACGCCTAGTGGTCCGAAGATGGAAGGGTGACGGTGGAATAAGATTATGTAATTCCAATGTACACTCCCCGAAATGTATCCTGTAAAAAACTGAGAGACAGGCAATATTATCCATTTTGTCAGCTTTATGTCATTGTGTCGTTCAGTGTGCCCTATGATAATTTCTGAAGCCCACTGTATAAACACGTAGTTCCTCCCCAATCCCACCCCTCCCATCCGTTTCCCCTTCCGCCTGGGGGAAGGGAAGGCACACGGCGCGACCGACGTAGTTAGGAAAAACATTGTCCTGGTATTTGGTACGTATACATTCTCCAAATACCAGGAGATAATGTTGTATTGAAAGTAGATACCACTATTCTGAAACCTGTAGTATTCCGTTCGTTCTTTACACGAATCAAAACAAAAATATATTATAAAATAGAATACATTTATTCGTCTACCATGACACAAGTCACTTATACATTATACACATAATATAAAAATACAAAATTTGTTAAGACTAATAACTTTTTTTCTTTTTTTTTAATCTTACTTTATTTTGGGATTTTTATCCTTTTGGATATGTCAAGCCCATTGTACCTAAGCTAAATAGCGTGAGAGAGAATTATTGGTGACAAACGTTCATCAGACTGCACAAGGACAAAGTTGCTTCAGAAGTAGGAACAACTAGTATGCTTTGAATAATGCCTACATCGAGTATGTTCACATTAAATGTGCATAATGCTTCCTAACCCAAACGTAGCCAGGAAGAGATCGCTTTTAGTGATAATTGTACTATCCCCCTTTTCTTATTTATCGTTGTTATGTGTCTTATTGTTGTACAGTAAAGAATATTTTGTTTATTTGAGACGTGACCCATATAAGGGGCAAGGAAAAGGTCCAGACTCAGCATGTGCTGTGGGTAGAAACCCGCAGCGCTGTTCATTCTGCCCGAACCATTGAGATACTCATATTGTGCGCATCTCAGGGCACACAAATTGTATGATTACAAAAACACTTTGCAATTCATAGTCTATGGGAAGAGAATAATGGAAATCAATTCAATGTAATTAAAGAAATATCACTTATAAGTATAAGTCAACATGTTATTTTAAAACTATATCGCTATAAGGTGCAATAGTTAGGTGATAGAGAGAAGAAGAGACAAGAAATTCCGTCACATCTTTTAAACAGTTTCCATCTTTACAACTTTATGTTATGGTTATATTACATATTACCAAACAAAAGCAATTAAGAGGGTTTATTCTGTCCAGTGGAGTCATCATTGGAAAAATTAAGATTCTTTTTAAATACAGAATAAAGTACAATAAAATCGCTCTGACCTGCACTGAGGCCCAAGTATGAGCCAATGACTCGAACACACCATATTTGATGGGGGTTCCAGAACTCGCGACTATAAAAAAGTGGCCTATTTAACAATAAAAAAAATAATAAAACCCCCACCTAAGTCCAACTGCGTGACAGGAAGTAACCCAAGTAGCTAAGAAGGGAAATCCATCCAACTAATATTAGAAATACGAAAGTAGTGGCGAGAAACGCCAACCGTTTTGGCCGAAATTCGGCACACAGACAGAAAATCTCCTGAAATAAGACTTAGGATACTTTACATTCCAGTAAAAGTATTAAACGCGAGGGAAGCCGCGGGTGAAGAGCTAGTTTATAAATCTAGTTTATAAATAAACCGCATCAAGGCGCAAGAAACTCGGGTTCAGTCTCCTGTAGGAAATGACACGGGCGGAGAGAAAACCGAAGGGTCGACATACCTGTATTATATTATATATAGAGAGTGGCTCGACCTAATTCCGCTGGTAGAACGGCCCTGAAGTCGATCTGTTTTCAAAGGTTGAGTAGATAAGTAAGCTATAGCATAGATAAAGTTCGGAAGTAGGTACATCATCAACAGCCGACACTTTTCACTCACGATTGACCACAAATGTACACGCAGACGGGAACATGCTCGTACTTTTATGCACTCGTACTTACAACCCCTACGGGTTGTAACTGAAAACCAGTGTTTCGCTCTTTGAGCGATGTGCCACACTGAGTTATAACCCATTTGTGCTACCGCGGCACACACTCGCTCTTTGTATTTTCTAGTCTTTACGTTTATTTGTATGTATATTTCTTTGTAATTTAAAAATTGTGTAGTTGTGTGAACGTAGTGGCGTAAATAAATGCTTTATCTATCTATCTACATATTTATTAAAAGAATTAAATGGATATGGTCCACTTAAGTTTATTTTTAAATACAAAGCAATAAAACTAAAGCTAAAAGGAGGAAAACGTAATCCAGACCTCCCGTTTGGGGCATGGACCCTAAGACACTTGCCGTGGTAACCTCGCTGAACAGCTAGACTAAGACGTTGAGCTAGGTACGCGCCAGCCCGTATATCTCATGAGGCCAGTGGGTCTACTCTCTAACGAAAATAGCTTGGACCGGCCTTAACTACGGACTTTTTCTTTTACAGTTTGCTGTGTCAATTATAAAGCAATTATATATTAGACGACCGATTGGTGTAGTGGATAGTGACCATGTCAGCGAAACCAACGGTTGCGGGTTCGAATCCCGCGACCGGTAAATGTTTGTGTGATGAATATGAACATTTATTCCTGAGTCATGGATGTTTATATAAATATTTATGTATGTTTATCCTTTATCTAGTATCCATAGTACAAGCTTTGCTTAGTTTGGGACTAGATGATTAGTATAAGTGTCCGAAATATTTATTATATTATTATTATTATAGTTGGACATCTCAAGTTAGTACGGAATGTCTGAAGTTATGCAAATAAAGGATTCTTAGCAAAAGAAAAAGTCCGAAGTTACAGCCGTCCGAAGTTATTTTCGTTAGAGAGTATACCGCCACAACCAACGTGGACGAACTTCTGCGTGTCCGATTACCACAGCCCATAGTTTCCACCCCCACAAACTCATGGTTAACGATATTTGCGGCGCTTGAGTAGCTGGGCTTCCTCAGCCGCGGTCCTCACTCTCGCGGTTTTGCAGATGTAAGAAGGTGCCAAAGTGTCGAGGCGTGTGGATGTTTCTGAGGAAATGTCACAAAATTTTGGCTTGTGTGCACATTGACCTAGATGACATAGACGCCTGTTTGATTTACTATATACAGAATTAATTGTGTCAATTAGCTAAGGTGGGGGAGGCGGGGTACCGCATTCCGATTGGTCCTACCAAGGTTTGATAGATCCAATCAGAGTGCAATGATCTGACAGGAGCGAGGCTCTTTTGCATTCCTCTGACTACGCTCCCATTTGTAGATAGGAGGAAATACTTTTTCGTTCTTTAAACTGCTTTTTTTTCTTTCTTAAATTTAGGGTCCACTGTGCCGCTGTTGATCCTGGCTATACAGGAGTTGCAGCGGGAGGATGTGGAGATGGGTCAGGATTAATAACTGATTCGAACATTTAAAAACACTCTACCACCAACCAAACCGTTCTAAAACATGTACCCTGCTGGAAATCAAACATCCGACCTAGGCTTTGTAAACTTTGTTTACATTGAGATCACCGAGACGGTTGGAGCACTTTGCTTGTCACCACAACTGTGATGAAGTTTCTGTGACTGGGGTAAATAGATTACATAGTTTTATGTAACATTTATTGATACCTCTCCGTTTGCATATGGGGCATTGATTGATCGGGATTTACCTGAAACAAAACAGATAAGATTAGTGAAGCACTTCTATATGGATAACAAATATATACAAATAATAGCAAACTTATTAGTAACGATTACTATCGCTTGCTAGCTACCTAAAACCGCACCAAACCATGTTTCATTTATAATGGGAGAGAGCCGGTCCATTTATCAGTCAGCTTTTTATCTCATGGTCAGTGGCGTGGAGGGCACACGCATGAGGGAACATGACCTCCGTGATGAATGCTGCAGCTGCCACCCACTTATCCTCGCTGCTCAGCATCTGGTTAATCATGTTGTCCTTAAAGAGCGGTGTAATATTTACCCAATGCATGTCGACTAGGAGAAGGTGATTAAAGCAACAAATGAATAAAATCTCTGCATTAGCGACAGCCCAGGCATTGGTAAGTTGATGTGGCAGTGGGCACGGCACATTGCTTGAAGAAGTGATGGCCGGGGGGGCATTAAAGTTTTTGGGTAGAGACCAAGCACCGACGACCCCCAAATGATGAAGGACGCTGGAAGTTCTAGATCGAGTCCAACTGGACACTGGAATTCTACGACGATCAATAACTGCGTTAATGGCGTGCCTTCTACACAGGCAGAAAGGCAGTGCCTAACCTATCAAATTGTAAGCTTTCCTCGAAATGCATTGTCGAGACAGCTGATTCATACTGATGTGACAGTAAGTTATTATTTTGTATAATGTATTTTTTCTCATTTAATAGCAAATTTTATCATTCTGCCTACCCTGTGACAAATCGCTGTGCACGCTACTGCTCATGGTCATATATTTTGATCGTACCTACTTGTTTTTTCCCCCACTCATGATAAAGTTCTTCTGATAATTTAATTCAAGCAAGTTTAAAGAGAAACCGTGTCAATTGGCTACCGTTTACCAGGAAAAAGGCGTGTGTGTGTCCAGCCTTTGTCTCAGTAATGTGTGGTCCGATTAGGTTGCGGCTTTTTTTATATTAAATACTTAACGAGGGATAAGCTTTAACACAATTTTGTGTATTTGGATGATATCATAGTCATTAGGGCTTTTCAAAATTTTAAACTTTTTATATTTAAGCAACTCGGGGATAGGTTCCTAGTCATTTTGATGAAACTCGATTAAGCCGTTTCGAATATATTTCACTTCTTACACAGTTGGTTTGGTTTATCTAGATGATATTAAGAGAGTGTATCCCGCACGGTATTCCATAGAAACTTTCGGGTTATAATTTTTTTAAACGGATAACCTAATGAAACTTTATACGCATAGATACATCGATCTAAAAAGTTAGTACAGAACGTAAGAGTATATTGAAACTAAATTAGAAAAAATGCAATTATATTCTTTTATATTCGATATTTTGAAAAAGTTTTTTAATAACTTTTTAGATCAATGTATTGTTTTTTGTTATGCACAACGGGTTATTTGACAATTTGATCTCAATCACACCTGATATTAAGTGAAGATGAGGTCGAAGGTGGAAGCGTACTGACCCGGAAACCCCAACACATTTGGGGGACTGGCTATCGTATCTCTGACAACCGGAACACAACAATGCTATTAACATTGCTGCTTGGCGGCAGAATTAGATAAGATGGTGGTAGCTAGCCAGGCGGACATTTAAAATGCCCTACCACCAACCAAACCGAGTACTTAAACATGTACCCCGCTGGGGATCGAACCCGCGACCTCTGAATCGTAAACCCAATGTTGTTTACATTGAGCCACGGAGGAGGTATCTATTTGTATGGGTTGCGGTGTGCGATAAACCCTCTTAATCATTTGTTTTCTCGGGGAATTTCCAAATTGTCAATTCATTAGTTACTGCTTTCACGGAAAGTTTATTTGAAAGTATAAAATTGATGTCATTAAGTTGAAATAATGACATCGGTCAAATGACGACCTCCTGAGTTGATACACATTTGTGCTCATTTTACGGCTGAAACTTACGAACAAAAAAATTTCGACGGCTAAGTGGATTAAGCTGGTCCTACACGAACACAAACCAAATTTACGGGTTAAATATTGGATGATGTAGCAAGCACCACGATCAAGGTAATCATCAAGTTATCGGGAACTAGCAAATATTATCCGCGGTATGAACCCGATAAAAGGTTTTCATAAATATTTAGATGTCTGTGGAATTTTCGTGCAGTACACTTCAGCTGAAAATTTCAAGAGGCATTTCCTTTGGTCTGACATTTTCTATAACAACGACGGCGAATATAATTTATTTGCTCTTGAATAAGGTATATTAATTAGGTGTTATTATTATTTGTATAAGACTAACTTAATTAAAGAAGAAAGAATGAAGGAGAGGCAGACAAAACCAAAGATGGGAGGACGATATAAGAAAGGTGGCAGGTGCATGTTGGACCAGAATAGCACAAGATCGATATATTTGGAAGATTCTAGAGGAGGCCTATGTCGACGGACAAACTGAAAGGGTTGCTGATGTTTAACTAGTGTATTAAAAATTTTTTTACATAATTAATATGTAAACTTTTCAGTAAATAAAGGCTTATTATTATTATATTATTAACTTCATTAAAACACAAAATAAGAAAAGAAAAGTATTTATTTGGATTTCTGTTATAAAGAGTATTTTATACATAAATTTACAATACCTATATTAAATCCAAAAAGGTCTCCACTCAGCATGTGTCGGGTTGGAGCAACCACGACGCTGGTATATTCTGTGGAGCCGAAAGGCAGAGTGGTGCCACTGTACTACTTAATATTAACGCAACTCTCCATATCAACTACCCATAAAACATCTATTATTTACTTAACATAATTGTAGTGCTTACTTAATATTGAGATATATACATATATTGACACACAAATGAATATATAAGTACTACTTTATAAGATAACTTTCTCGTTGTATAATATTATTATATATTAATATTGCACTTACGGTTTGTGGTGATAATAGACCCGAACACGCCCTCTAAACTATGAGACTATGAGACTACGCGTTAAACTATGAGAGTAAAAAACGTGTTCGAAGTCCGACCCGCGCGGGAGGGTGCCCAAACCACTGGCGGCATTACCCCGTTGAAAGGCAAGGCTTATTCGCTGCCCGAAGTAGCTGCCAGCCATTTTGTCACCCTAAATCTCATTTAAGCGCGACGACAGATCTTTAAGAAAGATGGATGTGTGATTGGTGTTACTACAATAAGATCCTAATTCAGTCATTACAATCACATGCAGATATTGGACAATAAAAAAATTTACAACGAAGAAAATCAGCGTGCATCCAAGCAAGTTAAATAGTCTGCTGTTTTCAATTAACGACAGTCGTTAGCCAAGTCGGTACCCTTACAGGAACGACTTAGAAACACTGACTGTCAGGTAGATGACGTAAATCCACCAATCCTCTCCCAGTGAAGAGACTGTGCCCAGCAGTGTGGAGTGTGTCCACCAACAGTCTTGGTGATGATGGGTGGAAAACATCTCCTGAAACTTGCATACGTGTGGCATTGACCGCATGAGAACGAGCCTCCAGATAGTTAATCCAGAAAGTTATGGTATCAGAGGCAAAGCATACGACTGGATCAAAAGTTATCTGTCAAAGAGACAACAATGTGTAGAAATACAAACGGTAGTTAGTAGTGAATTAATTAGATATAGATCTAACTACAGATTCAACCGATGTGGAGTTCCACAGGGCAGCATTTTGGCACCCTTATTATTTTTGCTATACATAAACGACTTGCCCAATCATATTAAACATAACTGTGTAATGTTTCCTGATGACACTACACTCATAATAAAGGGGGAAACAACAGATAATTTAAACATAGAAATAACTAATACTATAGAAACTGTAAGTGACTGGCTTGATAAAAACAATCTAAAAATTAACATTAATAAAACTAATATAATACAATTTAGAACAAACAGAGGTACTGACATAAATCTTAATATAATGTATAATAAAGTGCAAATTGAAGAAGTAGATTCAACGAAATTTCTCGGAGTACATATTGACAAATTCTGCAATTGGAAATGTCATATTGAAAATATATGTGAAAGACTGGACAAATTTGTATTTGCTTTACGTAGATTAAGTAGTATAACATCGCAAGAAGTGGCACTGACGGCTTATCATGGACACGTGTCATCCATCCTCAATTACGGACTTATAATATGGGGTAATTCTGTTGACGCCCAAAGGGCATTTATTCTACAAAAGAAGTGTTTGAGAGCCGTATGCAATGTTCATTTTCTGGAGCCATGTAGGCCACTATTTAAAATAACCAACGTCCTACCGCTTCCATGCATGTACATCAAACAAATGGTCATGTTTGTTAAAGAACACCCTGAATATTTCAATAAACACAGCGACGTATTATTGCGAACTACTCGTCATGGTGACAGACTCTATTTACCTACAGCCAGAATAGATATTTATAGGAATAATGCTTTCTGCATGGCAATTAGAATTTTTAATAATTTACCTCCAGATCTAAAAAAGTGTCATCCCAAGCAGTTCAAAACAAGAATTTCAAATTGGCTACTAGAGAAGAGTTTCTACTCAATCAAAGAATTTCTAGATACGAAACACAAAGATTAAAAAGTAGTTTTAAATATATACCTGTGTCTATGAATGTGATAATTTTGTGATATGTAGACTTCTGATATGTAGAAGTTGTGATATGTAGAAATCTTCTTGACTATTTGACTCCTAGTCAAAGAAATGTACCAATAATAATGTCTTCTAAACATATAAAATCAAAAATATAAATTTTAGGTTATACAGAATATCTGTATTGTATTGTATAAATGTATGAATCTGTAATTTAGAATATCAAATTTGACAACTGAATAATGCTTAATTAGGAAATAAGTTAACTAATAAAATTTTTGCATGCCGCACCACTGGTAGAACATAAGATCCTCAAACTAATTTATGACCTTATAAACTATGTTCTTGCAAATAAACTATTCTATTCTATTCTATTCTAATCTATTCGGTTGTGCTTGGGCAAAAAGCGTTAGTGGCTCAGCGGTTAAGACGCGGTCTCCCAATTTAGGAGGTTCGGGTTCGATTCCCAGGCAGGACTAATTGGTAAATGAGTTTTATTAAATTAATTACTTATGTTCATTTATCCGGCTGCTCTTAAACGGTGAAGGAAAACATCGTGAGGAAACCTGCATTCGCGATAAATAAAAATTCAAATGCATGTAATGTCCCCAACCCGCATTGGCCGAACTCTCTCATATACGAGGGAAGGCCTATATCCCTGCAGTGGGATGTTTATGGGCTGATGATGATGGGCAAAAACGTTTCCTCGAGTTACCTTTGCAATAGTAAAATTACGATCGCCTGAGGGTCCACGCAGAAATGCTAAAATGCAATAACATCTAAGCCCTCATGTGCAGCCAGCTACCCACATTCACGAGCGTTATCAACCACAAACAATTACCATAGATAAAAACGCTACGACGCGCTTTGGCAATGAACGGAGTGATAACAGCATTGTTGATAACAAAATTGCCATAATATGTACACTTAACTGCAACAGGTCTCGCGTACTGATATTTGCTTGGGCTTATGGTAAAGGATACCTGGAGGTATGTGATGTAGGATCGTAGTAGGAAGTTTGGACAGTGATATATAGGGATAAAAATGGGTATGATTCCCGAGTACCACCGAACAGATGGGACTCGCGAGGGAAAAAGTAAAATGTGTTTTGTTCTGACCCGCAACCTTCTCTAGTTGGAGAGGCGTTTTCACAAGAAAAAAGCTGGAATACAGATTCACTACATCAGGAGTCGACCCTTTGGCACACACACACTTCAACTATTGAGTCATACACTTAATTATAAATTATCTGAGAGCAGACAACCCTATTACAACATGTCAGTGTAGGCGTAGCGAAAATAAGCAACAAGTCGTCAATCGAAATAATGTTAGCATGAATGAGTCATCGCAATATAATCACACAAATATGTAAATAGTTAATAAACGGCGTTTCACTTAAGAATTCTTATAATATTAGGTCCTTAACTATGAAATTGGCGTTTTGTATGAAGAATTTCATTAAGACTGTTTTCTCCATACAAACATTTTTGATTTTTTTTGGGAACGGCAAATCAAAATTCAGCTAAACTTTGTGTGTATTATCGGATAACATTAAGTTAAGTATAGGCAGCGTTAATTTTAAAAGTGACCGCTTTATAAAAGTTTCAGCGAATCTATGAAATGATTCTGGGAAGCACATGAAAAGAGCTCTGTTCAAATTTTTTTTATTATGTGATTTAGCCCAGAAATTAAAAAATATTTCATGTGAAACCTTGAAATAATATTCCATTTTTCAAATAAAAAACAAATTTGGATATAGCTTCGAAAATCTCAGGAATTGGTACATATTATTAACGAAGAAAAAAAACTCCAATTTCATAGGTAAATACCCAATATATCCCTTTTTCTGTTAAAACGTCGGCTTTCTTTTTAAAGGCAGGCGTGGTCTAACAAATGACGTCGATATAGCGGACTACTGTGACTGTAATAATGATGATGCCAACTGATTGTGACAAAAATTGGCCTAACTTAACTTATAAGCTCTATATTACTGATAATTTTATGTTAATCATTGGTTCTGCGATATAATGGAAAACGTCGTGAGAAAACCTGCATGCTACCGTTTCACTCCCAGAAGTAAAATTAAAAACAATAGAAACAGTCGCTTGCTTAAGCAGTAAAGATTAATTGGCTCGTATTTCACCAAGCAAAGTTGCGGACTAAAGCTAGTTACGCAACCGACGACCTTGGGGACGTCGACGTTCACGTTAAGGATGGATGGAGCTATGTCACGCTTTCGTTTCTTGCCTTATTAGGGTGTCGCAGCTGTTGCTCTCGCCTTATTGGGATTGCAACTCGATTAGACCCTCTAATTGGTTTACAAAACTTTGGCATTTGCGCCTAACGGGGCTCTGTTTATTAGGGATCAAGAGGAAGGCATCTGATGCCTACAACATCAAGAAAATCCAAGGGAAAAACTGCGATCGAAGATCTTCAGTATTAAAGAAAATAATCAAAATTGTCGAGAGAAATAAACTAGCCGGAACCCCCATCTGGATGCTGCATTTTATATATCTACTTTTCAACTACTTATCACGTAGACGAGTGGCAGGTCGTAAAATCAACTAAGCATCAGTGTGATGAATGATTCATGAATATTACGTCTTTGCAAAGTCGCATTAACAATTAGCCTAGTTGTATCTTCCTACGAGTGTTTCCATGGTTCAAGGCTAGATGGGTCTTGCTGTTTTTAAATGGAAGCCAAATCCGTGGTTTACGGCATTTTAAATCTGCATTTGGGCCCTGTGATAAATTCTAGACCATAGTCTCTCCTAGTGAGAGAAGATCCAGTAAAGATGTAAGTCTGCCGATTTTGCAATCATAAACTGATTCTGATGGCGTATGAACGGACACGCAAACATCACTCCACAGCAAGTGATTAGGTCATGTATTACTCGCCGATGACCTAACACACTATTAACCGGCGTTATGAACCAATAAAACTCAATTCAGAATAAGTATATGACGCTATAAAAAAGGTCCTCGCATTCCTATTGGCTCTCGAATTGGCACCGGGATAATGTCTCGCGTACAGTTAATATTCGAAAATCGAGGAAAATTTTAAAGATATACCAGTAAGTAGTAGAATTTAGAAATCTTGTAGGTATGACGGTCGAACCTTTTGTAGCTGTATGAAAATATAAAAGTCCCGCCAGAGTCTTTCAACAAGAAGTCATATCTGCGACCAAGGATAAAAGTTAAAGAAGCACGCAGTTAAAAAAATATACTTTTAACCAACCAAGACACGTGTTCTTCTTTTTTATCAATGTAAAAACATGGAGTACAAGATCAGACCCTGATAAAATTACAGTCAATCGAAACAGAATTAAACTAAATCAAACACATTTCATTACAATATTAGCGACTATATTATTTGAATGACAAATAAGCTTAGTATACCTACTTTTACAGCTCCCGAAATTTACAGTCACAATATATATACAAAGATAAGCTTATCTGTAAAGAGATGTCTTCCGGGCACCCAACTGGCGGTTAGAAAAGACACGGGATGGGGAGCAAATAATTATTTACTGAAAGAACAAGAGGATCGTGTGGGACTTGCATCGTTTCCTGCAGATAATTTTCTTTTCTGAGGTAGTGTCAGTTTGGACATCATTACTCTGACAGACAATGAAGTAATGTCTTATTTCTAAAATAGACTTAAACATTCCATAAGTGCTATTATGATGCATCTTACTTTGCAAGAAATACTTGAACCACCTCCATATCAATTTTACGGACGCTAGTTCGATTTCCAGCGAGGTAATTTTTTAATATTTGACCTAAACCACCATCATAAAGTCTAACATTAAAGACTGCTAAGCAGCAATGTTGAGAGCATATTGATGTGTTTGAAGATAAAGATAGCTTAAGTTTGCATACTCGAAAAGCCTATCCTAAGCCTTTCGGTTACTGCAACACCATGATCCTCAGAAATGTGGAAGAATGAAGAATGATAAATGATAATCGAATCCTCAACAATTCAGCCCAGCAAATCTGTTTCAGCGCCATTCAAACGCTCAAAGCATTTTATTAGTTTATGACGCTTAAAACCGGGCCAGATGGCGCCGCGTTCGCATTCCGAGCCACTACCGCAGGGCCCGCGATATAAATACCGCAGTGTATTAGGGTGATGATGTCAGACGTTTCAACGGTAGCGGTAACGTTGGACCCTTCTGAATCTTTAGAGTGACAATCGGGGGCAAATCGAACCATCATAATTTCTGAGCTTTCCGCGTCTGGCATTCTTATTATTGATATTATTACTTGCGGTTGTAGGCTTTTACTACTGCATCTAGACGCAGTTCATTCCTCCGTGGTGTACGAAAGCAGGATGGGCCAAGCTTCACTCGACCTCCTTTTTTACCATAAAATGTATCTGGCACTCTGGGGATCAAGACGAATCTAACGACACCTTGCTCTTTAAAATTGACCGTTTAAGCTACATGAGGTAACATAGAAATCTACATACATATACACGAAAAACATTACCCTCTTTCCTGCGGCAGTCGGGTAAAAAGACTTTTATCAAGTGAAGTACCCAAACGGGGCCTTTTAGACGAAGACATTACCGCACCACAAAGTTCAGTAACTTTTAATGGATTCAGTTCCCCGAAGACCAAGAAAGTTCTCTCTACCAAGTGTTTTTACCTTCGAATGAAACTTTGAAAGTGAAATTTAGATATCATGCGAGTAAAAACGACCCCCTTATATATAATCATCGTCATGCAATGTAATTTATCTGCCATAAACATCGATCCTGGTTGCCTGGCACGACGCATCACTAGCCCTCTGGTCTATATCCCTTACTCTAAGGGTTTATAAACCCTGACGAAAAACGATGCGCGTTGTCTTTGACGGCGTTGTGTGTGTCCCGTTTATACACAACGGGTTAGCATTGTACTCAATCACACCTGATGTTAAGTGAAGATGAGGCTGAAGGTGGAAGCGTATAGACCCGGAAACCCCACCTTATTTGGGGGTCTGGCTACCTTATCTCTGAGAACCGGAACACATGCTATTAACATTGCTGCCCAACCGAGTAGGTACTAAATATGTACTCCGCTGGGGATCGAACCCGCGATCTCCGATTCGTAAACCCTAGGCAGATATTATTACAGCTTAAAACTCTGTTATAAAAATGTGTTGTTAATATTTATAGTCTTTTTTAGCGTGCGGCCTTGGGACACAATGGTGTCGATTCGGATGTACACCAACTAACCTAAAACCAGTTTTAAAGTTGTACTGTCTCTTTCTCCCTGGAGCAGTACGATGCGACGGCATCACTCCAAAACGGTTTTAGTTTAGTTGGTGTACATCCGAATCGACACCAATGTCAGGCTTTTTTAACAGCCAAGTCCTAAACTATTGAATTTTTAGAAATGACAACACTGTTTCATCTAGAGATAAAAAAGTGGAAGTTACTGTAACAAATTGTGCTGTGTAGTTTCGACACTCAAATAGAACAGAACCAAACCGTCTCTTCCCGTGGGTGTCGTAAAAGGCGACTAAGGAACTTTCCACCAAAAAACATTTAATAGCCATGGGTTTACCCCCTGTGTGTGCATTCCTATATATTTTATGATGAACCATGGATGTTGTTTCAATCATTCATCAGACGATCTGTTTGGTGTAGTGGTTAGAAAGTCTGACCACTATACCAAAAGATCGCGGGTTCGAATCCCGCTAGGGGCATATGTATTGTATGATGAATATGGGCATGTGTACCCGAGTTATGGATGTTTTCATTTATAATAAGTATTTATTTAAAAAAAAATGCATTTATGTAGTATATCAACCATCACAACACAAGACTATAGTTGCTTAATGTGGGACTAGATGGCATTGTGTGTATGTCCAAAGATATTTATTTATAAAAAAAAAACATTAAACTCTTAATATTTGGAACACCCAAACACTATTGTTTGGGATATCTCTGACCACCACATTTGGGATAAAGGTTGTGACAATATGTAACAAAATCGACAATACTTCCAGTTTTATCAATTCTTTGTCCAAAGGAAGTCCTTCAGTCCAACTACGAGGAATTGTTTACATAATCTCGTACAATAATATTTACTGTTAAATGTGATGTCATGTGTGAAAGGAAAGAGAAAGAACTTCATTATTTCGTCTAACACAAGAATATTCCGTATTGATAATAATGTGTGTCTGTTTCTTTGGAAAGAAAATGATCCTGTGGGTTTCTGGCGCCGCTTCTTTTCCCACAGATGATTGCCCTTTCCGAAGCGGTGGTAGCTTGGACATAATGACTGACCGAAAAATGCTTAGCCCTTTGTAAGCCCTATATTTGGTTTACATTGAGCCACAAATGCTGTTAATATCAAATATATATAAAAAAAACGACTTTTGGATACTTTTGTTGTAAAATACCGAGTATACCGAAATTTTTTATTTCCAGTAGATTTAAATTGACATTCAACAAATAATATCATGTATCTTACGTTGAAATAAATGCTTGAAGTTTGTCATTGAGATGACTTAGCAAGGATACAAACGACTTCCGACTTTCATAGATCCAGGACGGAAAATGTAGATATTTAAATAGGTATCAATAAGGTAAACAATCATAAAAATCGATTAACAATTGACGAAACTATGGGTGAACATACATAAAGAAAAAACACTGACGAACTAAAACTTCCCCCTTTTTGGAGTCGGTTAAAAATTCCAAAAACGTCTTTTTTTATGCACGACGGATTAGCAGTTGACCTCAATCACACCTGATGTTAAGTGAAGAGAGGCCGTGGAAGCGTACAAACCCGGAAACACAATCTTATTTGGGGGACTTCTCTGACAATCGGAACACAACAATGCTATAACATTGCTCTTTGACGGCAGACTTAAATAAATAAATAATAATAAATAAATATTTTGGACACTTACACCAATCACCTAATTCTAAGCTAAGCTTGTACTATAGATACTAGATAACGGATAAATATGCATAAATATTTATATAAACATCCACGACTCGGGAATAAATGTTCGTACACGCAAACGTTCACACAAACATTCGAACCCGCAACCGTTGGTTTCGCTGACAGGGTCACTATCCACTACACCAATCGGCCGTCAAATAATGGTGGCAGTTAACCAGGCGATATTTTAAATGCCCTACCACCAACCAAACCGAGTTCGAACCCGCGATCACCGATTTGTAAACCCTATATGTTGTTTACATTGAGCCACGAATGTTAATATCAAAATATATAAAAAAAACGACTTTACTTTTGTTGTAAAATACCGAGCATACCGAACATTCGTACTAAGCGGTTCGAATCTTCAACTATAATTCCAATAGCCAAGGCATAGAACTCCCTTCCGGCGTCAGTCTTTCCTGAATCCTACAACCTTGGGATCTTCAAGAGCAGGGTGAACAGGCATCTACTAAGATAGGGTGCTTCATTTTCGGCCACATCCACACTTTCCATTAGGTGAGATTGTGGTCAAATAAGTATCCAGTTAATCATAATTTTTTTTTTGGCGACCTGTTTGGTGTAGTGGTTAGCAACTCTGATCACTATACCAAAAGGTTGCGGGTTCGAATCCCGTTTGTGTGATGAATACGGACATGTGTACCCGAGTTATGGATGTTTTCATTTATAATAAGTATTTATTTACAAAAAAAAATGTATTTATGTAGTATATCAACCATCTGGTATCCACAATACAAGCCTATAGTTGCTTACTGTGGAACTAGATGGCGCTGCGTGTATGTCTAAGGATATTTATTTATTTATAAAAAAAAATATTAATAGTAGGGGACCATGGGACACGTACGCGCGAGAATGGCGGTGTCGTGACCACATCCTATTCATTAACTTGCATAGCGTGCATCGCATCGTTGACAGATAGATTTTCACATTTCACCAAACGCATACAAGCCAAATATTGTCGTGAATCATTTGTAATTTCAAATGTTTTAATGTTGAGAGAACTATACGGCATGCGCCACCTGCCTGCCATTTTCTTTTATGCACGACGGTTTCGTACTTGGCCTCAATCACACCTGATGTTAAGTGAAGATGAGGTCGAAGGTGGAAGCGTACTGACCCGGAAACCCGAACACATTTGGGGGACTGGCTATCTTTATCTCTGACAACCGGAACACAACAATGCTATTAACATTGCTGCTTGGCGGCAGGATTTAGATAAGATGGTGGTAGCTAGCCAGGCGGACATTTTAAAATGCCCTACCACCAACCAAACCGAGTACTTAAACATGTACCCCGCTGGGGATCGAACCCGCGACCTTGTCATTGTCGAATGGTTGGAGACAATGCTGTACGCATAGCCGCATTCTGGTCCTCAAGAATGTGATGTTTTTGCCATTGACTCGCTAAGAAGAAGAATGGTTGGATCGTTCGAGCACCCAGGGATACGATTAACTACCATCGAATCACAGCACCTATCTGGTGAGCAGAGACGATCAGATCATCGGGATACGCGCGCACTCGACTTTTCACTGTCGATAGACATTGGCATGTGTATCTCTTTCATTCTTATAAGCGAGTACAAAACTGACAAAGCTATTGATGTCCATCTACAGTGAAATGTCGAGTGCACGAGGTCCAGAGCTCCATCCTGCTCCATGACATGCATGTTTGGATAAGTCTATTCTACTCATTCCAGTTCTTTATCAAAATCGGTTCAGCAAAAAAATTAGCCTATATGTTAATCCAGGTCCTAATCTGTCTACCCACCGAATTTCATCCAAATCCGTCCAGCCGTATAGGCATGAAGAGGTAACAAACATACATACCTATATAAAAACATATACACACACAAACTTCGCATTAATAATATTAGTTACATTTAAATTGTATGCCTGTGCCAAGTTATGTCTAATCGAATCTCAACTCTGCATATTTAACGATCATTTCATAAAAAACCCACGCAGCAAGCTAGCGAACTGCTGAACCCGAGGTGGCATTGAATACAAAGCTGGTGAGCAAGTACACAGATAGGTACCCACTGGCGGCAACAATGGGCTATGAATTCACCCGCCGCGATGCATTATCACATCTCGTCATGCCGCCTGACCATGGTATACGCACAGCATACGGTGAGGTTAGAGAAATTCATTAATTACATTAGATTACACAATTTACAGTAACAAGCTTGTAACTTAACCCTAAGGTTTACGTGGAAGAGATCCCTGTTAGCGAACGCCGCATTTTTGTGCGATTAATCAAATCAAATCAAATCAAAAATGCTTTATTTTACAGGTACACTTTGGAGTGAGTGTGCGTTGGAATTACACAATCTTATTCCACCATCGCCATTTCATCTTCGGACTACTAGGCGCGGGGAGGGATTCCACCCGTATGTAGTTAATATACCGAACATTCGCACTAAGCGGTTCGATTCTTCATTCATAATGCGAATAATGGGATCTTCAAGAGCAGGGTGAATAGGCATCTACTGAGATCGCGTGCCTCATCTTCGGCCACATCGTCACTTCCCATCAGGTGAGATTGTGGTCAAATGTGTATCCAGTTAACCATAAAAAAAATTGAAATAGTCAGATTTTACACTTTTAAAGCTACTGATTGTTCAAAAGGACCTTCCAAAGTGGGAGACCGCGTCTTAACCGCTGAGCCACCGACGCTCCTCCGTAACTCCGAGCGTCCAATCTAACTTATACGAATATCAACGTCGTTCAGTTTCCTCACTGTATCGTGTGTTTACTGACCATGTAGTAGTATGTAGCAACAGACCTGTCTGTCAACGACATGCAAACGTTGCTGCGACACAATGTATTACTTTTTCACTTATCGATATTCTGAACCGCCTCCGTGGCTCAATGTAAACAACATTGGGTTTACGATTCAGAGGTCGCGGGTTCGATCCCCAGCGGGGTACATGTTTAAGTACTCGGTTTGGTTGGTGGTAGGGCATTTTAAATGTCCGCCTGGCTAGCTACCACCATCTTATCTAATTCTGCCGCCAAGCAGCAATGTTAATAGCATTATTGTGTTCCGGTTGTCAGAGATAAGATAGCCAGTCCCCCAAATGTGTGGGGGTTTCCGGGTCAGTACGCTTCCACCTTCGACCTCATCTTCACTTAACATCAGGTGTGATTGAGGTCAAGTACCAACCCGTTGTGCATAAAAAAAAACCTAATAAAGTGTAAAATCGGATGTAAAATTAGGTCACACCTTACTGAAACGTGATATCTGGTTACAGGGCTATTCGTGCTCAAGATCAAGAGCTATGGAGAGGACGATGCTGGGCGATTCATCCAGCCGACATAGCCCAGCGAAGTTGAAGTGGCTGCGGGCACATAGGGCGTAGGACAGTTATGCATAAAGACCACGCACGTGGGACGTCTAACCACAATACTAAACGCTGAAGATCTAATCTAAACGTGCGTATTGAGAGAGGCCTATTATTATTATCAAATCATTTATTGCATTTGACTAATCTAACTAATATTATAAATGCGACACTTTTGATGTTTGTTTGTTCATTTGTTGCTCAATCACGGCGAAACGGATGAACGGATTTGGATGAAATTTGGTATATAGATAGAATATACCCCGGATTAAGAAATAGGATATTTTTTATCCCGATAAAGTGAGTAGTTCCCGCGGGATAAACAAATTTCCGCGATATAATCATTCCACGCAGGAGAAGCCGCGGGCTGAAAGCTAGTGAACGATAAATTGAAAATTTAGAAACCCTAAGACTATAAATAAATACACCAATCATCTAGTTCCAAAGAAAGCAAAGCTTGTACTATGGATACTAGATAACGGATAAACATACATAATTTGCGTATTCATCACACAAACATTTACCCTCGCGGGATTCGAACCCGCAACCGTTGGTTTCGCTGACAAGGTCACTACACCAATCGGTCCTATCATCGTAATATCAGCCTTAAGGCGTCCACTGCTAGACAAAGGCCTCTCTTTGGGGGAACTCCACAACGATCGGCGCGGCCCGCATCCAGCGGCTTCCCGCGATTTTTCCCTATTTATAATATGCCCTATTTTTTTTCTTACGGTAAAAAAACTCATCCGGTATATACATAGCTGCTTAGGTAGATGCAGTAAGCAGCCAACCTTCAGAGCGACGTTAATGCCTACGGCATGGTGAGGTGACCGTTGCAGGGAACCGGTTGTCGTATATTTAACGATGACATCATGTGGTTACATAACTTATATGTCGAACTTATTATTCTTGAATTGTGATTGGTTCAGAGAGAGGAGACATGTTGATTCAAACTGCATTGGTCACTGAGAGACTTCAAGTAGTTAAAACAGGCGCTTTGCCATTCACTGCGCGCTCACCACCATGAACGCCACAGACTTGTTGTGACGAGCACGCAGTGAATGGGTAAAACGTTGGTTGCATTCTGGGCGGTTTATACAATTCGACATACGAAAGAGAAGCAAAGAGGGCAACAGAAATGCACCCTCACTTCGTTAATTCAACTAAAAACTTTACCGAACACTATAAACCGAATAACATACGTACTCGAAATAAAAACTTTTAATTCCACTCATCCAAGGAGAGAACGTTTAAAAATTCACCCGTTTTCATGCAAAAACTCAACGGTCGCGCCCATTCAAAGTATAAATGCCCCGGCCATGACACAGGACCGTTTTCAATACCAGTACAGTGAGATAATAATATTAAAAGAACGAGTGACACTCTCTATTGGCAAGGTTATATCGTGGGATGACATCACGCGTTAAAATATAAGGAGACCGGTTGTCGAAGATGTTTTGGAGGTTGGAGTACGTTGAGGATAATAGCCCAGGGAAAATACGGTAAAAAATTAGCTTATCTAGACATAATTCAGAACTGACTTATATAATTGCTATCTTATAGAGGTACATTAGAGATGTAATTTTGAATAATTAAGCCTAAAAAACGAGCGCTTAATCTAGATTTTTCTAGAAAATCCTATTTTTAATTTGTATCTTAATAACGATAAATACTAACTGATATTTAGTTAGGTAGACTTTCGTTAACATTGTTAACTTGTTGACGGATAAAAAACTAAGCATGTTATAGTTAGGCATGCATGTGTTTTTAGCTGAAAATGTCGTCGAGCTAAAAAAGAGAACTAATATTTTGTAACGATAATTTCCCTAAATGTTTTGAATTTAAAGAAATAGGTACCCATCAATTGAGCATTTTTTTAAAGAAACACATTTTTCAGCTTTAGCTTATTTACTTACTTAGTACTTGCGTTTCTTACAAATGCTTAATTTTTAGCAATTGTTACTACATTTACAACACTTTATTAAATGTTTCAAGAAAATCACAGTTATTCGCCTTTTCCTGGGCTAATAAGGCGATGTTCAGTGGTTAATACAAGGATAATGTAAACTCACCTGCAATCAGGCCGCATACTGTCTAAACAGTGTTTAAAGATAAAATCTTCAAACTTAAACACCGTCAAAACAACGTTGAACAAAGTTAAAGCCAAAAATGCTTTATTTTGTAAGTACACAGAGTACACTTAAAATAGACAATTTTGTCAATTTGAAAATGAAAAAATGTTTATTTCAGTACCTTAATAAAACAATCAATGAGGTATCGGGGGTCTCCTTTTAAGTATAAAATACCGTATTAGGAGGCTCAGCTCTTCCATAACTAAATGTCAAATATTTTGTCCAATTAAGGTGAAGGTGAAATTGGTTAATATTATGCTACTTATAAAATAAGATTGAAATAAAAATGTATAAACTAATTTGTTATGTATGTGTGTGTGCGAGTGTGTGTTTGTGTATGAGTGTGTGTGTGTGTAGAAAATTTAGAACACTTGTTTATTGCTTCTCCACAATGTGTAAATAAGGTGTTAACTAAAATATAGATAGAACAACATGGACCCTGTTTGGGCACAGCTCAAGCTCCAGCTTTGAAGAGAGGAGGACTTAGGAGAACAAAGTTAACATACTTTTTATTCCGGTAAAGTGAGTAGGTCTATTTTTTTTTTATATGAGAGGGCGGCAAACGAGCATGCGGGTCACCTGATGGAAAGCAATCACCGCCGCCCATGGACACCCACCCAGCAACACCAAAAGCTCTAGCGGGATAAACAAATTTCCGAGTTATTTCACGCGGGCGAAGCTTATTTTTATAAGTAATTGGAATGAATGCCGCCGACATATTATAATGGAACAGCGAAACGTGCACAACAACTATAATATAATTATATAATATAATTTGTATGTATTCCACTATACCTATGTCTTTTCTATGTATCGTCTATGTACCTACTGATATTTAAAGTTATTCAGCTTTTACTTTACACTATCCAATTACTTATTGAAAAAGCTTCTTTAACTGAGATTGTCTGGAAGAAATCGCTATCAGCGATAAGACCGCCTTTGTACACTTCATCATCTATGTTAAATGTTCGTTGTACTTTATTTTAGTGTGCAATAAATAATTTAATAATAATAATAATAACTAACTTCAATAATTTAGGTGCCTATCTTCGAAGTGCATCATCAGATTTTCACGAAATGACGTGAGTTTTTTTTACAAGAGAATTCAAGGAAAGAAGAATAACAAAAAACTGTTTACCTTGGGGCAAATAAATTTTGGAATTATCTAGCCTATTAAAGATCCATTAGCACTTAACCTCAATCACACCTGATGTTAAGTGAAGATGAGGCCGAAGGTGGAAGCGTACTAACCCGGAAACCCCATTTTATTTGTGGGACTGGCCACCTTATCTATCACTGACAACCGAAACGCTACAATGCTATTAACATTCCTGTTTTGGTGACTTAAATAAGATGGTGGTAGCCAGACGGACAATTATAATGCCCTAACTAACTAAACCGAGTACTAAACATGTACCCCGCTGGGGATCGAACCCGCGACCTCCGATTCCTAAACCCCATGTTTACATTGAGCCACGGAGGCGGTTAAAATGTTTTCAAGACTAAACCTCTGAACCGATCGGATTGTTATGGATAGTATTTTAAGATGAGAGTCCACGATAAAGCGGGCGAAGCCGCGGGGGGAAAGCTAGTGTAGATATGTACCTATACAGTGAGCTATATAAACAGTAGAAATCAGAAATTGTAGAGATGACAGATCCCACCTCCGCTCTCCTCCCACTGTAACTGTAAGCCAGGATCAACAGTGGTACCTACTCTGCACGGCGCGTACTGAAGGTAGACGGTGCCCTACGTGACTCTATTGCTACCTTGGACCCCAAACTAATTAAAGAAAGAATTTAAGGGTGAAAAGTAGGAAAGAAAGAAAGTCCCACCTCCCTCCCAGCAAATGGGAGTGTAGCTAATGCGACACAAAAAGCCAAAGCGGCTAACCCTATGGGGGAGAGAATGGCAGTCTGAATACATCCCTACGTCATAAGTGCACAGGAAATATTCCCTGCACTCTTGGCGGTTGTGCAGACTTGACAAATTATCAAGCCACGACCTCCACATTTCCGTGGTATGTAGTCTAATCACAGATGAGCGCGGGTGATGCATCCGGTCATGCAGTCATTGTAATTATTATACATTTATTCCACATATAATCCATATATATTACACATTGTTTTTACTAACAAAATATCAGGCGATGCCTCCTCTTTGGTCATGAAGTCTCACAAGAAGATTGTACATTTCGGAATGCATTAAATCCTTACTCATCACGTACCTCCCAGTACTTTTACAATTCAACTATAAACTTTGACGCTATGATTTCTCATTTCTAGTACCTATGCCCACAATGAAGAGTGGAGGAAGCAAAAGAGGTGTGTCAGGATCGTAGCAAGTGGAAGTCTGTGGTCTCTGCCTACCGCTACGGGAAACAGGCGTGACATTATTTATGTATGTATACATGTATGTATGTATGTATGTATGTATGTATGTATGCTCATAATCTCCTCCCCTAACCCGACAAATGCTTATGTATGATTTTCATCATCATTATACCAGCCACAGGACGTCCACTGTTTAAGATACGTCTCCACCATAAATTTCCCGAGCGACCGGTTGGAAGCGGCCTGCGTCCAGGGCCTTCCGCGCTGCGCTTGCTGGTGCGTGGTCTCTACTCCAGAACCTTAATGTCCCATCGGCTATCAGTCATTCGAGCATGTGCACTGCCACTCCAACTTACTAATTCACTGAGCTATGTCAGTAACTTCGTTCTAAGAATTTCTTCATGTCTGATTCGCTGTGAAACGCCGAGTGTCGTGTTCTCCATAGCTCGTTGCATGACCTTGAGCTATCGGATGAGGCTCACATAGAGGGACCACGTTTCGTCACTTGTAACATAGTCTTTAAGCACTCAGGTATTTTAGACGAGAAAACCAGTTTTTCTCGAAGTTATCTTGGCAGAGTACCTACTCATCTACACCTTCGAAAATGGCGTTCCCAACTGATATTGGTGTTGGCACGACACGGGCATTCGCCATAATTTTCGTTTCGTTATATTCAATTATTTCAGTTTACCTGTTATCTATAGTATCCACAGCCCTTACCTAGATTGGAACTAGATAATTGGCGTAATTCAGTCCATTTTAGCAAATGGCGGATCGGGTTAGACGCGAAGCGACAGAATGCGAAGCGTTCGTCGAACCGCGATTAGAGAGGCGTCTGTCCGGTCGCACTGGTCTTGCCATGCCAGGCTGGCGGTCCTTAAAGTGCCCATTCATATTCTAACTGCATCACAAAGTCTAGATTCACTTTAGCGCGAATAGGGAGCGCCGAGTTTTAGTAGCTTCGTCTCACGTAACGAAAATAATACATATTTTAAAAGTTCTGTCTGTCTTTACTCTCTTTGTAAGTCGAAAGCCAAAGCTGTAATATTCTCCATCACAAACTTGTTGTAGCAATAAGAATAGTTTAATTGCAATAACGTAGTTTAGAAAATTTTTATAGTCAACGTACTTTTTCGTGCGCTACTTTGACGGGTTGGTGTTTTGACAGTTTGCAATCATCACGACTTGCAATTTTGACTAACTGCGATTTTCATGAACTTGACCTATTGCGAATTTCACCATATTCTCAAATTTAATATTCAAAATTATAAATTCATACATTTATATTTTGTGAAAGCCAATAAAGTTGTCTTCATATATAACTCTATTCCATTCGTTCCACTTCTCGCACGCAAAAACTATAGATATGTCCTGTTTATTCCGAAATTATTATTCCCATTAGCTTTCCGCCCGCGGCGTCACATAACTTTATCGCGGTGTTTATCCCGCGAGAACTATTCACTTTATTGGGATAAAAAATATCCTATGTTTCAATCCAGAGTATCGATATAGCAAATTTCATCCAAATCCGTTCGTCCGTTTCGCCGAGATTGCGCAACATAAAAACAAAGAAACATCCGAACTTTCGCATAGTTAGATTCCGCAACTAAGGAATTCCACACCGCGGACTTTTTTCCATGCATTCACGTTTTGTATGAGTTTTACGTGCGACTCGCAATTCGGATTTGGGGGGCTATTTTCAGCTTCAAAGGTACTTACTTCCGAGGCATCGCCATTGGTCAACTTTAACATAGTTGAAGCCGTATTGGTCCAATCTGCCAGTAAGCGATGAAGCTCTTTAAAATTATCGAGAAGAACGCGAAACCAGACGGACAGATTGCACAGTATCACATGTTGTTAGGCCTCAACCTATTAATGATTAGTTATTTGATTACTTAAGTAATATTAAAACGTTTTTCCAATCAACTAATTTAAAAACCAATCGCTTTTTACGTTACTAATTTTGTTTTTTGTTGTACCTACTAAGTATTGATGTCAGATTTGTTCGTATCAAGAGAGCCTTATGTTCCTATTGAGGTCCAGCCTTATCTCACTCGAGAGGGTACAGGATACAATACACCACGCGGGCCTTTGTTCCAGGTTGTGGTCACCTAAAAGTCAGTGAAGTCAATGTTTGCAAGTAGCCTCTTGGCTCATCGACGCCTTCAACTAAAAACAACCAGAAACGACTGCGCAAAGTATATACTGTGCGTGCACAAACGATTGTTCAAACGCCGACGACGCGGCTCTATAAGACATAAAGTTTTTAAAGGTGGGGGAACAAATGGAGATCAGGTTGCAGAGTGACGTGCTGACAACATTTTAAAATGTTAGCGAGGCCAATTGATGAACCGTGGATGTGGGGAGACTATATCTACTAGCATAAGTCCGGTTTTTTAATTCTTAATTAACACAAAGTTGACAAAACTGGGCTGGTCATCTACCGAGTGAGATCTAATCGACCCTTAAAAATCGCTCAGACTTACTGGAAGTGGACTTTTATGGGCTACTGATGTGTGTTAATAAATTCAGATGGACAATCCGCTTGGAAGATTTTTTTTATTATTATTAAAAACTGGTTCCGCGTTTGACTACAATCTCACCTGATGGAAAGTGACGATGTAACCGAAGAAGTATCACGCGCACCCAGTAAATGCCTATTCACTCTAGACTTGAAGATCCCAGGGTTGTAAGTGTCGGGAAAAACCGACGCGGGCAGTGAGTGCCAGTTGAGTTGAGTGAGATAATAATATAATAAATAAAACAATATCCTTGGACATAAACACAGCGCCATCTAGCAACTATAGGCTTGTGTTGTGGATACCACATGGTTGATATACTACATAAATATTTTTGTAAATAAATACTTATTATAAATGAAAACATCCATAACTCGGGTACACATGTTCGTATTGATCATACAAACATATGCCCCTAGTACGAACCCGCGACCTTTTGGTATAGTTGTCAGAGTATCTAACCACTACACCAAACAGGTCGTCTAAGTCGTCACTACACCAAAAAGATAGACCGAATTATGTGTTGTGTTTAGTGGGTTCAGATCGGACAGTGTGTAAACCACCTTAGATACCTAAGTACTAATCCAAGAGTACGAAGACCTGTTATTTCAAGTCGTTCCGGTAGCAACCGTTAGTCGCCGCCCATTGAGGATCACTCCACAATTACTTTAAGCTTTAACTTGCGGCTGGCACTAGAATGACCCTATTTACAGTATCAACTGTGTTCCACGATGCTTTCTACAAGTTGAACGTGGATAAATATTTGAAAGGAAGTGGATCAATTAGAAAGGTGGAGAGGAGGATCATTTTGAATTGACGTGTGACAGAGTTTTACCAGTTTGATTTACTGTACCGAATTATGTCAATTAGATGAAGGCGGGGAGTACCCGGGCATTCCGATTGGCCATTGGTTGATATTTAAATGTCCTTGACAGAGCCAATCAGAGTGTGATTAGAAGTTTTGGGCCTCCGTTCGGATATCCTGATGCGTTGGCAAAAGCCCTCGGCCGTTGTTAAGAGTCTATAGGCTATGTGGTCAATGGGTATTTTAAACCTACCACTTTCGACACGTAAATAAAATAGATCCAACCCGTCTCTTCTCGTGGGTTTCGTAAAAGGAGACATAAAGGAATTTCCACCAAAAAATATCGATAAATTTGCTCGTTTAGTACTCGGTTTGGTTGGTGGTAGAACATTCTAATTGTCCTCCTAGCTAGCTACCACCATCTTATCTAAGTCTGCCGCCAAGCATGTTAATAGCATTGTTGTGTTCCGATTGTCAGAGATAAGATAGCCAGTCCCCCAAATAAGATTACGGGTACGCTTCCACCTTCAGCCTCATCTTCACTTAATATCAGACGTAATAGTAAAGTTTAGCACTTTACCGTTGTGCATAAAAAAATATCAACGAAATGGGTGAACCAATATCCATCAAACAAACTAAAAACGATCCCGCAAGCACCAACTTTCGAAAAAATGTTTTCAAGTCAGTTTAGCCGTTTTGACATTACTACAGGGGTGGTTGGTCTGTGTACAGACAGATGGCTTCCAACCATTCTTTGCGTCTGGGTCAAAATACAAGGTTTCACCGCCGCTACGATTTATCTAAGTCACAATTTTCTAGATTTGGCTGCTGTGCCAAATAACTGGCCAAGTGAGAGCAAGGTTCCCTCTCCGTGTGGACTATTCGGAACAGATCCTGTTTTTTTTTTGGCAAACAAAAACCTTTGCTAAAGCAGATTTAGGACACAGGACTTTTGGTCCTTGACCCAAATTTGGCGGCAGTCCGGGCAGTAGCATTTGCAAATGTAATAAAATACCTTGCCTACGTATTGGGTTTAAATTTTGCTTCATTTCTAATCGCTTTTTCGGTATGATTTCTGTATTTGCAAGTCGTATGTTTTTTTAATTTTGCCGTCCTTCAAAATGCAATTTTTCAAGCGATATGAATGAACAAGTGAGATTTTAAGTTGCCCACTGTAGTACAGATTGGCAATAATCTCATTTTAAACCAGATTTATTTGTATTTATTTATCTAAAATTTACATATTTTCAAACCTTCCGCCGCAGACATTGAATTATGGAGGCAGTTATTACCTACAGAGTATTATGCAATCATTTGTAACGACAAAAATGATTATTTTAGTCTGACTTTTGACCCAATTCGCACATAATTCGTGTTACTGGTATCTCTTATCGGAGGTCAAATGTTGTATAAATTATATTTAAAACAAATTCTTCTAAGTTCATGACTTCCGAAATGATAACATGTTAGATTATGTAGGAGAAAGAGGCAACAAAAAAAATTATATGATGCAGTTCAGTGGTGTGCACAGCGTTTTGTCACAGAGTAGGCAGAATGATAAAATTTGCTATTAATTGAGAAAAAAATTTACTATAAAATGATTACTTACTCTCTACTTCTGGGCTAAATCCATAATAAAAAAAATTTGAACAGACCTCTTCATACTTTTAAAAATTAACGCTGCCTATACTTAACTTAATGTTATGCGATAATACACATAAAGTTTAAGTCTTAATGAAATTCTTCATACAAAACACTAATTTCAAAGGTAGGGACCTAATATTTAGAGGAAGGCTTACAATTTGCTAGGGTAGGCACTGCCTTTCTGCCTGTGTAGAAGGAATGCCATTAACACAGTTATTGATCGTCGTAGAATTCCAGTGTCCGGTTGCACACGATCTAGAACTTCCAGCGTCCTTCATCATTTGGGCGTCGTAGGTGCTTGGTCTCCACCCAAAAACTTTAATGCCCCCCCGGCCATCACTTCTTCAAGCAATGTGCCGTGCCCACTGCCACATCAACTTACCAATGCCTGGGCTGTCGCTAAAGCAGAGATTTTATTCAATTGTTGCTTTAATCACCTTCTCCTAGTCGACATGCATTGGGTAGATATTACACCGCTCTTTAAGGACAACATGATTAACCAGATGCTGAGCAGCGAGGATATGTGGGTAGCAGCTGCAGCATTCATCGCGGAGGTCATGTTGTCCAACGAGAGTGTAGAAGAAGCTTTTTTTATGCACAACGGGTTGGTACTTGACTTCAATCACACCTGATGTTAAGTGAAGATGAGGTCGAAGGTGGAAGTGTACCCGGAAACCCCAACAGATTTGGAGGATTGGCTATCTTATACCTAACAACGGGAACACAACAATGCTATTAACATTGCTGCTTGGAGGCAGATTTAGATAAGATGGTGGTAGCTAGCCAGGCGGACATTTAAAATGCCCTACCACCAACCAAACCGAGTACTTAAACATGTACCCCACTGGGGATCGAACCCGCGACCTCCGAACCGTAAACCCAATGTTGTTTACATTGAGCCACGGAGGCGATTAAAAAGCTAGTAAAAGGCAAGAGTAGACGGAATAGAAGTCCACCAAAGGTTTCTCTCGTTGTTGATAAAATCTAATTCCGAGAATGTCTACAACATAATGAGAATAAGAATAGTTTATTATGAACGCCAAAACACGATGCAAAAACAAAGGTAATGGTGGCAGAGGGGCGCTGGATGTCCATAACTGATTTCTCACCTCCCTAGGAAAAAAGTTAGGTATTTGGTTCAAACTGTAACATTACGCGCAGAAGCCAGAGAGCAGAATGTCCGCATTACAAGTTCACACGCAATGTATAACGAATCGAAACCGAGATAAGGTCAGGGTCAGACTAGTCTGTCGAGATAAAACCAACAAAATTTCCGCTAGCTTATGTAAATGCAAAATTAAAGCAATCTTCTTATAACAAGGCTTCCTGTCACAGGTGATTTTATACTTACTAAATAGATAGATAGTTTATTTGTAGCTGTAACTCTACTCTTGTAAAAATATTCTACAACATTCGAAGAAAATAACATTAGGATATACTAGAATATAATGTGTGTGTGTGTGTGTGTGTTGCAGCCGTGCAAATAGCTCGGTGTATATATTGGGTCTTGGAGTTTTTTTTCTTCGTTAATCATATGTACCAATTCCTGCGATTTTCAAAGCTATAACCAAGTTTGTTTTTTATTTGGAAAATGGAATATTATTTCAAGGTTTCACATGAAATATTTTTTAATATCTGGGCTAAATCACATCATAAAAAAAATTTGTACAAAGCTCTTTTCATGTGCTTACCATAATCATTTCTTAGATTCGCTGAAACTTTTATAAAGCGGTTACTTTTAAAAATTAACACTGCCTAGATTTAACTTAATGTTATCCGATAATACGCACAAAGTTTAGATAAATTTGGATTTGCCGTTCCCAAAAAAAAATCAAAAATGTTTGTATGGAGAAAACAGTCTTAATGAAATTCTTCATACAAAACGCCAATTTCATAGGTAAGGTAGGTCTAATAATTGATCGGGGAGCAAAAGACTAAGAAGGAAGCCTCAACCTTATTCATCACCTTTCCATTCCTCCCAATTTATTTGGGGTCGGTGCAGTTCATCCTTTTTCTTCCAATTTCCTCTGTCAACCGTCACCTCCTCATTCAAATCCTTTTCGTTCATATCACCCCTTACACAATCCATCCATCTTTTCCGTGGTCTTCCTCTTCCTTTCCCACCATCGACATCCATATTCATCACTCTCTTAGTAACGTGCGTTTCATCACTCAACCTTATTATGTAATAATAAGAAATGTCGAAATTACTTATGAATGTTTTTGTAAACTTAAGATGTTGTAATAATTTTTAAATTTTGCAACAACAACCTGATCTTAAGTGAAGATAAAGCTAAAACTGGAAGCGTGCTCACCCCGAACCCCAAGTTATTTTGGACATTGGCTATCAAAATACTTAGATAAGATGATGATAGCGGGCCAGGCGGACATTTATAAATACCGTAAAATTCGCTCCGTACACTTTAAGTTGTAATTGTTGGATTATTTTCCAAGTCACTCGTCCTTAGTAATTGACACAGTCATTCTAACCGAATGACTCATCAATGAGGCAACCGATTGATTAAGAGGTCCAGTCAATTCCCCATCTACACTTCCGAACATGACGGCAACATAGCGAGGGTTATCTAGAACTGTCAGCGTCGTTTAAATATAGACATGACATGTTTTAATTTCTATTATTGTAAAATGTACTAGATAGCGTTGTTTGGGGAGTTATTCGAAATAAATTACCGAGTGCCTTGTTACAATTGTCATTAAAACTACATTAAATTCGGATGAGCGTGTCTTTAGTTCTTATTGCATTGTTATTTTTAGGTACTACTGCATACCGCATTGTGTCTAAATTGTAACGTTGACCGGATTTATAGGTAAATGATGATGACGACTTTCCTTGTGTTTACCAGCAAAGAATGGTATCAACCCATCATCATAAAAGCGGTGCGCTGGTGGAAGAAATAACTACTCGTTCTAGTGTTGAATATTAGGGAGCAAATCTTGAAAAACCGAAACGCAAATGCCAAAAATGATTTGTTTTCAATTTAGAATTTTGTAGATTTAGAATCTACATTTTCTCCGATGGCGGGAGTGATCGATGCGAGTGCGGAGTCTCCCCACAGACAATGGATCACGTATTGTCTTGCCCCGCGTGTCCTGACAGCTGCACCTTTGACGACCTCCTTAACGCCAGAGACAGTGCTGTTAGAGTGGCTAAGTTTTGGTCCAATAAAATTTGAAACTTGCCTCGACACGAAAAGAAGAATTTAGAATTTGCTCGTTCTTAAAAAGTTAATATGAACAATGGATGGGCAGTTATAGGCTAACCTAATTGACCTCCACGCGTGGTCTGCAGTGTCCACGGTCTCCATCGTCGACAATGACAATCTGAGGACCGGTTAGTGTATCGAATCCCGCGACGAGTAAATGTTTGTTCATGTAGTTATGTAGTATCCATAGTACAAGCTTTGCTTAGTTGGGACTAGATGATTGGTGTAAGTGTCCGAAATATTAATTTATTTATTATGTTTAATGCGTATCGTAACGTTACGTCATATGTTAATGCGGTAACCCCGCTTCCCGCACAACGCAGATCGTTTCATATTGCCAATAATTTGTAATTTAACAGCAGGTTGGTATATTTGGATGTATATATACGACCGATTAGTGCAGTGGACAGTGACCTGTCAGCGAAACCAACGGTTGCGGATTCGAATAATACTTAGGGGCACATGTTTGTATGGTGAATTTCAAATTAATTTATATATTTATTTACAAAAAGGAAATGTATTTGTGTAGCATATCAACTAATTGGTATCCACTATACAAGCCTAGTCGCTAAGTGTGGAACTAAATAGTGCTGTGTGTATGTCCAAGGATATTTATTCATCATCAGCAGCCCGTAAACATCCCACTGCCGGGATATAGGCCTTCCCTCGTATATGCTGGCTGGCCCAATGCGGGTTGAGGACTTCACATGCCTTTGAATTTTTATTTCTCAGGCATGCAGGTTTCCTCACGATGTTTTCCTTCACCGTTTACTTACCTGTTTGGTGTAGTGGTCAGAAATTCTGCTGCTACACCAAAAGGTCGCGGGTTCGAATCCCGCTAGGGGCATGTTTGTATGATGAATACAGACATGTGTTTCCGAGTTATGGATGTTTTTCATTTATATAATGTATTTATTTACAAAAAAAAGTATTTGTGTAGTTTATCAACCATCTGGTAATCATAATACAAGCCTAGTTGCTTAGTGTGGAACTAGATGGCGCTGTGTGTATGTGCAAAGATATTTATTATTATTATTTCAAGGCAATTTGAACATAGAGTATATGGGCTGTTGCAATGCATTGCTATTTACACTGAACCTTTGTAAACAAAAGGGCATGTAACTATATTAGTACGTTGGTAATATTAATAAGGGCAGTCGGATAAATGCACATAAGTAATTAAATTTAAAAACTCATTGGTATATGGCCTGCCTCGGGAATCGAACCAGGACCTCCCAAATTGGGAGACCTCGTCTCAACCGCTGAGCCACCGACGCACAGGATATTTATTAGTAAAAAAAATTACAATACTCGATAATATTAATAATTAGAGATACAATATACTATCACATCTATAAATCTGAATTCGGCAGTGTAATATATGCCCACTCAGGTGGTTGGCCTATTACCACCTGTAGACCATTAGCAGGTGTACATGATAATTGTCTCTAATTAATAGCATAGCACTATAAGTAAATTGAAGTCATATAAAAACTTCGCACTAATTTGCGTCCAAAACTCAGTAGCTGTAACATTATTGGACGACCAATAGTAGGGCTTCAACTGTTAAAAGCGACCAATGATAAGGCTTCACTGTCAAGTTCGATAAATGGCGGGGAAGAACAATAAATTTCAGATATAGGTAAGGACAAATTGCTACCCCTATGTACAGATTAAGCAAAGTGAACACATCAATTATGGGACACTGTGTACGCTTTTATATCATTAATCTAACTAAGAAAAAATTTAAAGATTATGTCAAAACAACATCTGCGAAAAAGGTTATTACAAAATTAGTGACCATCTCAATGACAAACACGCTTGGTGTACTTCGACCAGCTCCCCGAAATTAAAAAATTGTATACTTTTCATTTAAAAAAAAAGAACACAAATGATCCTGTGGGTTTCTTGCACCTCCTGTGGGTTTCTTGCACCGCTTCCTTCACCACAGATGATTTCCCTTTCCGAAGCGGTAATATCTTGGACATACTGACTGACAGATAAATGCAGCAAGCCCTTTTATTATTTCCAGTAGATTTAAATTGACATTCAACAAATGATATCATCATCTATCTTACGTTGAAATAAATGCTTGAAGATACACCCCTGGTGACAGCTGAGCTAACAAAATATTTTTAAAACTTCGTATATTAATTATATTGGTATAATAAATCAAAATCAAAATCAAAATCAAAAATATTTTATTCAATGTAGGATACAAAAATATCACTTATTGAAGGTCAACATGCTATTTTTCTTTTTTTAACTACATCGCTTCACAAGGTGTTATGGTTAGGGAGAAGAAGCGACAAGAAACTCCGCAACAACACATCTTTTCAACTAGTCTCCATCCTTACAACAATACTACATCTTATATTACATATTACAAAACAATAGCAATTAACATAACGACCAGCTAACACCAGAGGGCCTATTACGTAAATTTAAACGTTTCAATCGGCCATCGGCCATCGTTTACGATCATCGACCACTCGTATAAAAGTTACTGCATTACGTATGTCGTCGTTTGACACTCGTATACAATGAATGAATGATATTGTAATTGTCCAAAAGTATTGCTACTCGACACTAGACGGCGCTATTGTGTACTTTTTTCGTTAACACCTTGGGCTAAAAGAGCGCAATAGAAAGGGATGCCCTTATACCCAGAATAACGTTATCTCACTCTATTTTTGCATTACATAATTTCTAACCTACCAAATTTGTACATGCAGTGCTGCCAATTACGAAAAAATTCCTCGATTTGTGGGAAAATAGAGAGTGAGGAATAATTTAAATCGGGAATTTATCGGAGAATCAAGGCCAATAAAATTTGTAAAAGAACCCATAGTATTTTTATTGCTAATCGTGTTACTACATTTTTTACGTAATAAGAACAACAAGTTTTCAAGTTAAAGTAAAACATTAAACAACATTTTACATGAAACAATATTTTTTTTTTTTTTTTTTTTTGAATTCTTTATTGCACATAAAAAACATGTTGACAATCAGTACTGTACTTCTTTACTTCTTTTCAATTTCTTGTCAATACTTCTTGTCAATACTTAGTTGACAATATTGTACTTCTTTAATTATCATTTCGGAGAAATTTCTGGAAAATTACGTAGGAACCATTAAAAATATTGTTTAATACATGCTTCGATCATCTACATGACTCATACATCATCATGTAATAAAAATAATTTTATAATAGTAGGTTATTTGTCGAAATATTCACTTTCTGGAAGAGGTATTTGTTCTACAAATTATTAGTAGGAGCACTAGCTTAACTAATAAACGTAAAACACGTTTTTGAAATAATATTTTTTTGCAATAACAAAAGAATCATAAGAATTCTTAGTACCTATAGTGAATACGAATACGATTGGGGTAAACCCCGACTCACCTTTATCGATAACGTTTGAATCGTATACGATGTGCATAGGTAATGCCGATGTCATTACTTTTGTATGAGAGATCATTCATTCATCGTCAATCGTATCGATGACACTCGCATTCGTAATCGTTTGAAATGCGTAATAAGATTTCGCGAGTTTGACGTCGATGATCGTAATAATCGTTTACGATGGACTCATCGATTGACTTACGTAATAGATCCTCAGACCTCCTTATCGCCTAAATAATCATCTATCCTGTAATAACCTTTCTTACACAGAGTTTCTTTAATGTGTCGTTTAAATTTCTGCTCTGTTAAACTCAATACATGTTCTGGTATTTTATTGTAAAAGCGTATGCTGTGTCCCACAAAGGATGTGCTAACCTTGCTAAGTCTAAATTGTGGAATTTCAATTTTATTTTTGTTTCTAGTATTTTAATTGTATTGGTCTCGCTACAGAAATGTTGCGTGCGTTTTTCAGTAAGTGGTACTGGCAGAATAACCAGCGCTGTGGTATGGACCACTGTCTGTGCTGCAGCATATGCTGAGTCAGAGCCCTTTCAGTGCACAGAGGGTACAGCCCATCGCTGGGAAAATCTTGTATGGTGTGCGTCAATATATATATATATCCTTATATATATCCTTAGATATACACACAGCGCCATCTAGTTCCACAGTAAGCAACTATATGCTTGTGTTGTGGATACCAGATGGTTGATATACTACATAAATATATTTTTTTTTTTATAAATAAATACTTATTATAAATGAAAACATCCATAACTCGGGTACACATGTCCGTATTCATCACACAAACATATGCCCCTAGCGGGATTCGAACCCGCAACCTTTTGGTATAGTGGTCAGAGTTGCTAACCACTACACCAAACAGGTCGTCATTAAGCTTTTATTTATTTATTTATTGTATTTGTTGATTACATAGAGTTCATTGTTGTTCTTCTATTTTGGTTGTATTTCACTAATCCAGACTAGTCTGGGCAATCGCGCCCACGCTCCTAAACAAACTGGCCACTGTGGGCGTCCCAAATTAGGAACATTGGGAATCGGGGCTTCCGCAACACCACGATATGTCTCCATTAGTGTGACAGGACGCAGGGAAATGAGAACAGATGATCAACTAGATATAAATTACTAAGCAAATTTAGATAATCAATATAAGACCGCCTCCGTGGCTTAATGTAAACAACATTGGGTTTACGATTCGGAGGTCGCGGGTTCGATCCCCAGCGGGGAACATGTTTAAGTACTCGGTTTGGTTGGTGGTAGGTCATTTTCAGTGTCCTGGCTAGCTACCACCATCTTTATCTAAATCTGCCGCCAAGCAGCAATGTTAATACCATTGTTGTGTTCCGGTTGTCAGAGATAAGATAGCCAGTCCCCCAAATGTGTTGGGTTTCCGGGTCAGTACGCTTCCACCTTCGACCCCATCTTCCCTTAACATCAGGTGTGATTGAGGTCAAGTACCAACCCGTTGTGCATAAAAAAAAAGAACAAAATTAAAATATATTGGCAATATGAACGAGCTGCGTTGTGCGGGAAGCGGGGTTACCGCATTAACATATGACATAAAGTTACGATACGCATTAATAATAATAAATAAATTAATATTTCGGACACTTACACCAATCATCTATCTTATTCATTCATCCTCTCCACATGCCCAAACCATCTCAGCATACCTTTTTCAATCTTTGTCAGTAAATCTTCATTCACGCAGGCTAACTCACTAATCACACTATTCCTGATTCTACTTTCAAAGTCACCCCACTGCATTAATTCTACTTTAATTCTTCATTCGCTCCATACGCGCAAATCACCTTAACATACCCTCTTTCTATCTAAGTCACGTCATCTGGGTGGAAAGCCATAAAAATTTGACCTTAGTCACACACAAATCAGTGAAATCAAGCTGGCTAACTCCACGTTTATCTATTGAATTCATGGCGCAATTATAACCGTCTGGATACCTTAAATGGATTCAATCAAGTGGGCCTGCCATATATGACGTCGCCGTGTAAAGAGGAAACGTCTCTCCAACGAGACAGGCGTCCAGTTATAATTGAATTAGTAATGGCAGTCGATGGGCTAAGGGATATTAAGGACCCATTGGGTCAACTATCAAGATTCTACCGTTAAAAGGCAAGCACCAATGTCAAGTCTTGATTAATTCGTCAAGGTACATTGCTCGGGACGAAATTCAAAATCATTGCTCAAGGGAGTACGCTTTACTTCTAAAATTGTGTGTCAGTTATGGTGTGGTATAAATAAAAGGTCAAGTGCGAGCAGGACTCGTGCCCTGAGAGTTCCGTAAGTTGGAAATTTATATCGAATATCAAGGTCTACTTACTGCTGTAAAAAAATTGAAAATTTAAGTAACGCAGAAAGATACGGTTTTCCAAAGAATATTTTCGTACTAAAACTCTCATTCACTGAGAGATCGGTCAATGCTTGGATTATGGATACTAGATACGGATAAACATACATAAATATTTATATAAATGACTTGGGAATAAATGTTCGTATTCATCATACAAACATATACCCCTCGGGGGATTCGAACCCGCAACCGTTGGTTTCGCTGACAGGGTCACTATTCACTACACCATTGGTGTTGTAGGTAGGTACGCTTTGGAAGGCCGTATCTTTGTATTAGTCGTTACATTAGCGACTTGAATTTCCTGTATGAGGCCGTAAACCTATTTAAATTTGCTACCTCCTGCCGTTTTTTGAGAAAAATAGCCTCGACACATGCACGCGTAGAGATACATTAGTAGTAAGTTGAGGCACTGAACCCTACAAAGTATGAAAGCAGTTTTTCTCGCCTTTTAGCAATTAAATAGTAAAATTATTAATTTTATTAAAATTAGTTTACCGTGCACGCTACCTACACATGTACATAATGCTTCCTAACCCAAAGGTTGCTGGATGAGATCGCTTTTAGTGATAAGGCCGCCAATTTGTACTATTCCCTTTTTCTTATTTTTTTTAATGCTTCTTATTGTTGTACAATAAAGAATATTGTGTTTGTTTGTTGTTTGTTTTACTTTTCCTTCAAATCCCTTTGATCTGAGACACCCTATATTGTGTGTGGTTTAAGCCCATTTTTAACAGTTGCGATATACTCAATACTCACATTCTCACACCTTTGTGTACAAAACAATGTATTATCTCGAATAACCTCGCCACATAATGGGCAGGTACAACGCGTGGGTCGACTGTTCCATGCGTGGACGCAGACTTCGGTTAGCAATTTTGTGCGAACTAATTCTTCCTTTTGGACGACCAGACATTCTTTAAACTGGTTTTCGGCTAATGCCAGGTTTTACATGTCTAAATATAAACGCTATTCGATTCACCGACACGCGACGACGACCGTAACACTTCATATAACTACATTTTTATTTAACCCTTCCTTGCTCGCGTCTAAAAACTTACATAGATACTCGCGTGGGGTTCTTAGGGACCCCATTTTCAAAATCAAAGTGAAGCTACTAATTGTACTACAAAATTACATTTTTTTTTATTTTGGAATCTGGAAAATCAACAAAATGTTTGACATTTGGCATCTTTAGGACTTAAAATGATTCATAAGTTAACGTCATACATTACAATTTAGGAAACTAAAATTTTTGTGGACAAAATTAACAGATAGCATAGTCAAAATCAAAAATGCTTTATCTTGTAGGTACACTTAAAATAGTCAATTTTAAATTGTTTAAAGGGTTGCTCTTTTTAAATCAGGCTTTACAAATTTCATTTTCACGTCTTTACATCTGCCTCTGGAAATTGATGGGGGGGGGGTCGTAGAAGATTCGCATCTCTCAATTTCTATATTTCGCTTCAAATGTTTTTACAACGGTTCAACAAAAATCGTACTTCCAAAAAGTCACGGAAGTGCTCGTTGCGGGGTCCGTTTGAACCCCAAACGTAGTCTCCATTCACAACAAAGCAACCCTGGTATACGCATGCAAGTGAATTATGTAGTAATGAGCAACTACTAGGTGCTAAATTCGAGGAATAACACAACTGTGAATGTGCACATGGAACCCGCGCGAGTAAATAAGGGTGAATGAATATTCCATCCAAATCCGTTAAGCCGTTTACGCTCGAGTGACAAACATCCGAACATTTGTACAAACTTTCAAATTTTTGATATTAGTGGAATTACTGGGATATACACTCGTGCGTCAAGATGAGCATTCACAATTTGGCATTCAACCGTATGCATTAGAGCAGGCATGACAAACAAGAGGGCCGCATACGGTCTGCGCTGCGACAACTCGTCTGCGTTGATTCAAATAGGCTTACGAAGTAAGTCGGGCATTTTTCGTCACCCACAGCAAACTTTCCTATTTCCAAATTTGTAATGTGTAAATCGCTTTTGTTTTGTAATGTGTAATATAAAATGTAATATTATTGTAAAGATGGAAACCAATTGAAAAGTTGTGTTGTTACGGAGTTTCTTGTCGCTTTTTCTCCTTGTGAAGCGATGTAGTTTAAAAAAAATAATATGTTAACTTTCAATAAGTGATATTTTTGTATCCTACATTGATTAAAATATTTTTCATTTTGGGGCAATGCTAATTATGTTGCCGATTTTATACCTCACACAAATCGTTGTTTAGAATCACTTTATAACGGACTATCCTTAAAATAACCTTTAATCGCGTGATTGTTGGCGTTCAAAGCCTCCAAAGCAAATTATGCGCGAAGGGCTACTATAAAATATACGATTATATGAGCGATAAGCTAGCTGCTTGATTGTCAAGTTATCCCTTTGATTTCTATTAATACAACAAAGTACCTAATCTAACGAACATATGTTCGAAAAAAAGTATGGGACCGAATGCGTATGGGACCACTTTTGAATTCGTGACGAAATGCAAATGGGACGGTATTCATCAAACCCCATCCTTTGATTTTCTTGGGCTTCTTCTCAAATAAGAACTGTAAATTCCGAAAGCTGAGACTGCCCCTGTAAAGTCTTCACATAGCAGGGGCAGTCTCAGGATCGATAATTAATTCAAACGGCTATAATAGTCACTTCTTTATTCACTTAGATTTTAATATTCAACAGACAACGTAATACTAAGTCTAACCGTCACAGCCGGCAAACTCAATATGGCTGATTTCGCAGGGAGCCGTCAAAATACCCTTTTAACAATTTTTGTAGGTAGGTAATTTAATATTTATTTTTAATATAAACGTATAAACAATATGTAATTGGTGCATTTCAATAATTTATGCCTTATTTATAATCAATTTGCTAACAATATGAACATGTGTCCTCTGGGAATATAGTGTTTAATGTTCGTGAAATTAGATACAACACAAATACACTTTATTACACAAAAGGAAAAAGTACATTTTACAATTTAGGTACAATATTTTTTTTTATTTAGTAATTATTTATTTAATCTTAAAATATACATATATGTTTTGGTAGAAAAACATATTAAAGAAACTAAATAATAGGTAGCGTTTTTTTACAGACTGTAGTAGATTAAATAATGTCAATAATTTCTATATGACTTGCACCAGATCAATATAGAATATACTCGTACAATTACAATAGAAAAGAATACAATTGGGCAGCCTGTCACTAAAAGTTGTCGCTTCCAAGCATCATTTGGGTATAGGAGTGCAATCATCTTTGTACTTCAATTCAAGATACTTTCTTGTACTCTCACTATTAGTCAAATGCACCGGGTTCCGCTGATTTCACACCCACTCAGATCACGAGTATGCTCTTCTTTTCACACCCACTCAGATCACGAGTATGCACTTCTTTTCACACCCACTCAGATCACGAGTATGCACTTCTTTTCACACCCACTCAGATCACGAGTATGCACTTCTTTTCACACCCACTCAGATCACGAGTATGCACTTCTTTTCACACCCACTCAGATCACGAGTATGCTCTTCTTTTCACACCCACTCAGATCACGAGTATGCTCTTCTTTTCACACCCACTCAGATCACGAGTATGCACTTCTTTTCACACCCACTCAGATCACGAGTATGCACTTCTTTTCACACCCACTCAGATCACGAGTATGCTCTTCTTTTCACACCCACTCAGATCACGAGTATGCACTTCTTTTCACACCCACTCAGATCACGAGTATGCACTTCTTTTCACACCCACTCAGATCACGAGTATGCACTTCTTTTCACACCCACTCAGATCACGAGTATGCACTTCTTTTCACACCCACTCAGATCACGAGTATGCACTTCTTTTCACACCCACTCAGATCACGAGTATGCACTTCTTTTCACACCCACTCAGATCACGAGTATGCACTTCTTTTCACACCCACTCAGATCACGAGTATGCACTTCTTTATCTATCCTAAAATGCACTTCTATTATTTTGATAATAAATAACTTATTCATATTCGTGTGTGGCCCGGTAACAGTCCGAGTTGGACATACCTGCAGTAGACTAGAGATTGAACAGCAAACTATCCGTTACTCGGAGCTGTTATTTAAGTACAGTTGATTATGATTTGCGTGGCCAAAAATCCACTTAGCGGCGTCTAGGTTTTTTTTTTAACTAACGAAGGGGATTATTAATGCCATGACTCACCAATCTCCAATCAAAAGTTAATCGTTTGATCGTAGCTTTCTCGTCTATATAAGCATATAGACAAATAACTACATCAACAACTATTTTAAGTATTTAAAAAACCGACAGCATATTGTGTATTTTGCGGACGACATGTTAGATTCTTTACTATCAAATGTATGCTATAACAATCCAGGTATCAAGACGAATCTAACGACACTATGCACTTCGAAATTTGTCAAAGGAACGGACATACATACATACATTACACTGGAAAACATTACAATTCTACAATTTTTTTAATAATAATTCAATTTTCAAAATAATTTCAAATTAATATAATTTACTTTCAATTTTGATTTTTTTGTTTTAATTTTTCAATTGACATTTGAATTTACAATTGTTATTTTAAATTTTCTATGTCTACCACTGTTTATTAACTTAGTTATAGATGACTGTACTAACAAAGATTACTTACTTATTGTCTGGAAAAATAAATTATTTATTATTACCCTCCTTTCTTGGGCAAACCTTCCCATGGCCCTATCAACCATCATGGTTATACGAACTGAATCGTTGAGAGGTGTGCCCGGTACTTGTTCGGGGCTCTTTCCCGGTAGCACACTTCTTGATTCTCGACAAGTTGTTTAACTCAATGTCCCTTGTCCCTATGACCAATTCTCCCTATTCTGGGGTTTGACAACACCATCACATGCTTGCTCATCCGGTCGCCAGATCCTTTTTAGCATTTATAACCTTATACCTGAGAATATCATTAATCTAAATGAAAAACAATTTAAAAACCATGTCAAAACAACATTAACAAAAAAGGTTATTACAAAATTAGTGACTACCTAAATGACAAAAACGCTTGGTATACTTCGCCCAGCTCCCAAAAATTATAAAATTGTATTAGTTGTATACTTTTATATATAAAAAAAAAGAAAAGAAAAGAAAATGATCCTGTGGGTTTCTTGCGCCGCTTCTTTTCCCACAGATGATTTCCCTTTCCGAAGCGGTGGTAGCTTGGACATACTGACTGACCGAAAAATGCTTAGCCCTATTTTTATTTCCAATAGATTTAAATTGACATTCAACAAATGATATCATGTATCTTACGTTGAAATAAAATGCTTTGAGTTTGAGTTTGAGCATTACCCGCCTCCACACTCCTCCCACTGCAACTCCCGTAAGCCAGGATTAATAGTGGTACCTACTCTGCACGGCGCCTACTGAAGGTAGACGGTGCCCTACGTGTCTCTATTGCTACCTTGGGCCCCAGACTAATTAAAGAATGCCATCCTTTTGGGCAGTCGGATAAAAATAAAAGGTCGAAGTCAGGTCGGTGTAGTGGCTAGTGAACTATACCTGCGAAGCCAACGATTGCGGATTCGAATCCTGCTAGGAGTGAATATTTGAGTAATGATTAAGACATTTCTTCCAGAATCATGGATGTTTATATAAATATTTCAAGTATGTATATCCGCTATCGAGTATTCATAGTCGATAACACGCTTTGCTTAGTTTGGAACTAGATGATTGGTGTAAGTGTCCGAAATATCTTTTAATACAAAAAGCATATTTCTATGCTCAATCAATATTTATTTTCTTACGTAAAATTTCGATAGGACTAGTTTATTGTATTAACACAAATCAAAGAATATACAGACAGTCGAATCCTTTGCACACCATTTTCTATTTAACGATCGTCTTATATTTATCAAAGGCCAGTTTCCAAAATCAGCAGGAACCTTACTTAATCGAAAAACTAATTTCCAAAATATGTTACTGAATACTATATTGTGTACTGTTAAGTATCTATTGTGTTGACCCGTGAGAAAACTTTGTCCACCAATCATGAACTAAACCCGCATTCTGAGGTGGGAATTGGGCTAAGTTGTGGTCACCCTAAGAGCCTCTCGAACGATCACGTTGCTCCGAGAAGTGGAATGCTAATTATCACTTTCACTTGTGTAATACCTTTCCCACAGTTGTACCAAATATTGTTTAGTACCTTCGTAAGAATAAACTAATATTATAAATGCAAAAGTTTGGATGTTTGTTTGTTGCACAATCACGGCGAAACGGATCGGATTTGGATGAAATTAGGTATACAGGTAGAATATACCCTGCATTAAGACAGGATCTACCGATAAAGTGAGTAGTTCCCGCGGGATAAACAAATTTTCGCGATAGAATCATTCCACACAGGAGAAGCCGCGGGCTGAAAGCTAGTGAAAGATAAATTGAAAATTTAGAAACCCTAAGACTATAAATAAATCATCACCAATCATCTAGTTCCAAAGAAAGCAAAGCTTGTACTATGGATACTAGATAACGGATAAACATACATAATTTGCGTATTCATCACACAAACATTTACCCTCGCGGGATTCGAACCCGCAACCGTTGGTTTCGCTGACAAGGTCACTACACCAATCGGTCCTATCATCGTAATATCAGCCTTAAGGCGTCCACTGCTAGACAAAGGCCTCTCTTTGGGGGAACTCCACAACGATCGGCGCGGCCCGCATCCAGCGGCTTCCCGCGATTTTTACCAAATCGTCGGTCCACCTTGTGGTGGGCCTGCCCACGCTGCGTTTTCCAGTGCGTGGTGGCCACTCAAGAACCTTTGCGCCCCAACGGCCGTCGCTCCTACAAGCAATGTGCCCAGCCCACTGCTACTTAAGTTTGGCAATTCCTCGGGCTATATCGGTCACCTAGGAGCTCCGTAGACGAACGAAAGTCGCTGACATAGCCCAGCGGATTAGTGAGTTGAAGTGGCAATGGGCAGGGCACATAGCGCGTAAGCCCTTGAGCATAAAAGTCGTAAAGGATATTCTAGCCATCTAGAAAACATCTATAGACATTGGGCAAAATGGTATACCGAATTACACTACTCGGAAACACGTTTGACCGAAGAACGGTTGATCAAATTCAGAGTACATTGCGGAGTTTGTTCACCATTAAAATTTTTAATTAAAACCAACTCCGCAATGTACTCGGAATTCGATCAACCGTTCTTCGGTCAAACGTGTTTCGGAGTAGTGTAATTCGGTATACCATAGTACACTCTTCCACGGGCATCTATAGCGGCGTCAATATAAATGATGTTTATATTGAGTCTACTATAGTTTTCAACCGCCTCCGTGGCTCAATGTAAACAACATTGGGTTTACGATTCGGAGGTCGCGGGTTCGATCCCCAGCAGGGTACATGTTTAAGTACTCGGTTTGGTTGGTGGTAGGGCATTTTAAAATGTCCGCCTGGCTAGCTACCACTATCTTATCTAAATCTGCCACCAAGCAGCAATGTTAATAGCATTGTTGTGTTCCGGTTGTCAGAGATAAGATAGCCAGTCCCCCAAATAAGTGGGGTTTCCGGGTCCGTACGCTACCACCTTCGGCCTCATCTTCACTACCATCAGGTGTGATTGAGGTCAAATGCTAACCCGTTGTGGATAAAAAAAAATACCGAATTACACTACTCCCGAAACATGTTTGACCGAAGGACACTTGATCGAATTCCGAGTACATTGCGGAGTTTGTTAATCATTAAAATATAAACATCATTTATATCGACGCCGCTATACATGCCCGTGGAATATAATACAATTATGTTTAAAAAGGGACGACCGCTTACGAGTTCGGAGTTACATCCGTTGCCAAAGTGAAACAAACAAAGAACTGTACCCTGCCTGACCCTCTTATGTTCAAAATTGAGAAATAAATAGCCGTATATCGTTCTATTGTTGTTTGTCCCTAATTCGTCCTAAGAAAGGAGGGTAATGTGATTCAGTCATTTTGGACAAGGTACCTAGAGGTCGGGTGTATAACAGCTATTTATCTTAACTACGAAAATTGAAGACTTCTATTTTTTTAAGTAACTTAAGGTTCAAAAGACAAACGCCTGAAGTAGAAAAGTACCTTTACTTTTAAATCGTTTAAACTGGAACTGAAAATTACGAATTTTGAAAATATTGAATGTTGAAATATATTGATGAATTTTTTTTACCGTAAGGAAAAAAATAGGGCGTACTAAGTAAGTGAAATAGAAGGTACAGGTATTTTTTTTTTTCAAAACCATAATTGAATAACGAATTAATTATGTCATTTGACGGTCACTATTATAACCTATATGCCATATAATTACATCGTTAAATTAAATATATTGGGTCTTTATCTATGAAATTGGAGATTTTTTCTTCATTAATAGTATGCACCAACTCTTACGATTCTATAGCCATTTCCAAATTTGTTTTTTATTTGGAAAATAGAATATATTTTCAAGGTTTCACTCAAGCGAAATATTTTTTAATGTCTGGGCTAAATCACATAATAAAAAAAACTTAAACACAGCCATTTTCATGTGGTTCCCATATTATTTCTTAGATTCGCTGAATCTATTATAAAACGGTTACTTTTAAAAATTAACACTGCCTATACTTAACTTAATGTTATCCGATAATACACACAAAGTTTAGTTAAATTTGGATTTGCCGTTCTCAAGAAAATTTCAAAAATGTTTTATGGAGAAAACAGCCTTAATGAAATTCTTCATACAAAACGCCAATTTCATAGGTAAGGACCTTCAGGACGAACAGGTCGTCAATGTCAATACAATGTCAGCAGATTTTAAACGTGACTTTCTTTTTGTGCCATCTAATGTATTTACCCAAAATCAAGCAAATAAATGATTTCAAGACAGGCACTAATGTATTTCTCTAACACTAATCACCTACAGATATCTTTAGAATCCCGACACTCTTTCACCCGGTCTCTTTTCCCCGTTCGAAGCTCCACAGTCTCTAAATAAACAATAACGTCGTTTGACGTAATTTATAAAACCACTGTTACGTTAACGAATAACGTGGGACGTTATTAATAGCGCACAGTGTGTCAAGGCCCGCTCTGGGAAGACAACAAAAAAATAAATGCACGCGTGGACCGGCCGCACGCGTTTGATATATATCTATACGCATCTGGTGTTTGATTATTTTAAAAGTAATCCATATTTTTGATAACTTCAAAATTTCAACGTAAGATATATCAACGACCTGTTTGGTGTAGTGGTTAGAAACTCTGACTGCTATACCAAAAGGTCGCCGGTTCGAATCCCGCTAAGGGCATATGTTTGTATGATGAATACAGACATGTGTTCCCGAGTTATGGATGTTTTTCATTTATATATGTATTTATTTACAAAAAAAAGTATTTGTGTAGTTTATCAACCATATGGTAATCATAATACAAGCCTAGTTGCTTAGCGTGGAACTAGATGGCGCTGTGTTTATGTGCAAAGATATTTATTATTATTATTTCAAGGCAATTTGAACACAGAGTATGGGCTATTGCAATGCATTGCTATTTACACTGAACCTTTGTAAACAAAAGGGCATGTAACTATATTAATACGTTGGTAATTGGATTGAAATAGTGTAGTAGGTACCTAGATGTTTTCATTTAAAATGTATTTATTTACAAATTTAAATATCTGTGTAGTTTATCAACCATCTGGTATCCATAATACAAGCCTAGTAGACCGCCTCCGTTGCTCTATACAAAGGGTTTACAATCCATACAGTGAGCTTCATCAGGTTTTCCGTCCACCTTGTACACAAAAGATATATAAGGCCCGTATTCAGAATGTTGCTCAAGCGTCGTCCCGCGCTTCCCATTCATAGTACGTTATCACCAACTCTACAATAAAGTAAACACCAAGCCTTTATCGTATAATCTGAGTGTGTAAAGTTTGCGAGGAAACTGTGTCAGAGCGGTGTAGATGGAGCAGCTGCTTTAGTATGTCGATTTCTTTAGCGCCACTTGTCATGATTTTGATGACGTTTTGGTTACTGAAATATTCGTGACATAGTATTTATATAAGACCAGCCATTTATTGGCATCAGACAGAACCTTGGACCTAAGAAATAAAGGTTCGATAAATAAAACAATAAACTTGTAAATGTTTTTCATATTTTTTTTAAATAAAATGAACGTTTTGTTTACTAGTCGCGTAAAATTTTAACAAATATAGGACATTTTTTAATTTTGTTTAAGGAAGGTCAAGTCCCCAACTCGCATTGGGCCAGTGTGATGTCATTATACGAGGGAAGGCCTATTATATCCCTGTAGTGGGACGTTTACGAGCAGTGATGATGACGTTCATATCGACTTTAAAATTTGAATAATAATAACAATAATAAGTATAAAAACATACAAAAAACAGACAGCATATTTTGTATTTTTCGGCCACCATCAATGGGGATCAAGACGAATCTAATGATACCTTGAACCTCAAAATCGGTCAAGCCGTTGAGGCTTTAGGAGGTAACATAGAACTACATACACTCGAAAAACATTACCATCTTTCCAGGGTGCGCGGATATATATCAATGGATATATATCATGATATATATCACGATATATATCAATGGATTTTTTCATAAAAATCATTGATATATATCCATTTTTAATTTTTTTTAAGACAAGGCTGAATGGGATAGATTCCTTTGTTAATTTAAATTAGAAATTACCTTAAATTACAAAAAAACTAAATAATCTGTCAAACTAAAACGAAATGTAGTGTTATTTTTGCGACGGTTTTGTGAGATTTTACGAAAAGGTATGTAAAAACTAGTGCATTTTTAAGCTTAATATAGTGAATTGTTAGTAATTGTATGTATGATATATGAAATCGACGATTTTGGATATTTGACTGAGAGGAAATTTTATAGTTACTAAATTAATAGTTACTAAATAATTTATAAACGAGCTGTGATTATTAAGGATGTTTTGTTATTTTTGTTTATGAGAAGATTAAGTTGTAAGTATTTGTTTCAGATTATTTAGGAATAATTACCTAATTAAGAAGAAGACTAATAGCCCAACACAGACTTGATTTTTTATCTTCCGCTTGCCAGTTAGGTAAGGAATCACAATTTTGTAATAGTATAAATACGAATTAGTAAACCAATCCAAATATTGTGATTATAATAAATAATTTAGAGTCAATTACTTGTTTTTATTAAAATATTCCTTAATTTACCAGCTAACATACATAACGTCTTCTATAAAAGAAATGACTAATTTGTGATCAGTATTAAAATAAAACATATTATAGCGATAAGAGACTATGCTTTCTTTATATCTGCACACAAATTAAAAAATATTAATTTGGATATATATCGGATATATATCGGATATATATCAAAAATCCGATTTTTTGATTTTTATTATAAAAATCGGATTTTTTCGCACCCTGCATCTTTCCTAGCTAAATAACAAGTCAGCAAATTAGCACTAATATAACATTACTGCTCGCAATTTCTCCATTAAGCTATTCTATTTCAGTTGGGATTTACTGCCGGGGACCGCGGCAGTATCTTTCAATTACCCACTCGAGGAGTTTATGGGCAGAGGCGACGTCGGGGCGGGCGAGTGGGCAGCGATCCGGTGGGTAGTTAATCCCAATTATTACGGCTAAATTGGGACAGAATCAAATGATTCGAGCATTTTTAATCGAAGACTCAAGAGGACTGTCATAAATTTGAAGCCAGTCTGGTGGCATTGTATAGACGAACCAATTTAAAATCAGTTTATTTTCAAAAAGGTGGCTTTGGAGAGATCGTATCATTCTTGCAGCGGTTTAGAGATTTTGAACTTTTTAACAGACTCCAAAATGTTATCTGTATGTTTTTTTACCAAGGTAATATTTTTCGAGTGTATGTATGTCCGTTCTTTTGGCGCATCCTGTAGCCTAAAACTACTTGACCGATTTCGAAATGAATGGTATCGTTAGATTCGTCTTGGTACCCGGAGTGTCATAGGACATATTTTATGGCAAAACATCCCACATGGCGTCCGAAAAATACAAAATATGCTGTCGGGTTTCTTGGTTTTTAAACTTATATTGTTATTGGTGTCGATTCGGATGTACAACGAACTAAACTAAATTTAAATTATATGTATCCTTTTCTAACCACTAATACATGAAAAGGACGACATATAATTAAGTCCTGTCAAATTAAGTAAAAGGATCAAAACAAGCACTTCTTTATCAATATTAGGTGTACACCTAGCGACGTCACGATTAAAATACTATGGAGCGACTTGTTTTGACAGCTCTTAACTTAATTTGACAGGACTTAATTTATAGTCGTCCCTTTCATGTTAATAGTGTTAGAAAAGGATGTATCTGCTTTAAATTTAGTTAGTTCGTTGTACATCAGAATTGACACGATTAAATACTTAAATTATTAGATATAGAACTTATGTATGTTCACCAATATCTTTGTTTGTTTTTTGTTTGAAGCGTGTTAGGATGATCAAAACAACACAAATGTTCATGACGATTTCAAATGTTATTCTTATAACTTACGAAATAAAAACATTTTTGATTTTGATTTTGAAATGGGACGCATCTATTTCGTGTCAAACCAATTTATTATTGCAAAAATTCACTACTAAGGCTGTGTAAGTGAAATACATTGCGTTATAAGAACCTCTTGTTTCTCTTGGTGATCTCAAGGTGCCTTCATGTTTGTATCGGATACACGGCCGCTGATGTCGTTCAAGGCCATCTATCAGCGTGGTAGTCTAATATAAATTTATTCATTTCTGGGAAACAAACAGCTAATACTGATACAATATGTTAGTATGTAACCACTACATACTACATACAATATGTAGTATGTAGTGGTTAGAAACTCTGCTGCTATACCTAAAGGTCGCTGGTTCGAATACCGCAAGGGGCATATGTTTGTATGATAAATACGGACATGTGGGTACACATGTTAGGCTACAGGATGCGCACGAACGGACATTCATACACTCGAAAATCCAAGACTTGATCCCTCCATTTTGACGGTCACAAGAATAAACAAGAACATACAAGAATACAAGTCAAATTTGGTTAAGATCTCCCATATCACCATTCCGGAGATAGTGGAACCTTACTGAAATCAGTTGTATTGGAAATTTTTGGCTAATGAATTAGTTTTTTAATCCGGATGACAATTTTTTTGTCCAACGAGTTTCCTAAAATTACAATGAGAAATTACATTTCTCCGCCTCTCATATAAAAAAAAAAAAAAAAAAAAAAAAAAAAAACATTTTTAGGGTTCCTTACCGCACCACTTTCGGTGTGGAGGAGACTTGTGTCATGACATTGTGATACATCGCTCCATCAAGGAGATCATAGTGATTTAGATAGCGCCAAGCGTGGCACAGTTTGTGATTACGAAACTATACTTTAAATGTGCTGGTTAAGAATGACATCATTTCATTCTAGGTATACATATATGTATATTTTTGAACCTTGGTGGCTGACGATATCAACTTAGCATATAGGTTTGTTATCCGCATTTATAGGTTTAACCCAGGATACATTGGGTACCTAATAATCCCGCAAATATAGTGTATTTTAATTAAATTGGTTAATATTCATCATCAGCCCGTAAACATCCCACTGCAGAATAAAATAAAAAAAAAAATATTACGACATTGCGTATCAATATAGCACTGAAGAATTATGTTTATTATTGAATGTATTTTTTAGATGTTTTATAGAATAAAGAATGTTTACATGCCGATTTGGTAGAATATAGAAACTTAACTAAGATTGTAACACCTGTACCTACATTACTATATTCTTATGTAAATAAATGACTGATTACTGATTACTGATTACAGACCTTCCCTCATATATGAAGGAGTATGGGCCATAGTCCGCCACGCTGGCCCAATGTGAGTTGGGGACTTCACATGCCTTTGAATTTTTATTTCTCAGGCATGCAGGTTTCCTCACGATGTTTTCCTTCACCGTTTACTTACCTGTTCGGTGTAGTGGTTAGAAATTCTGCTGCTACACCAAAAGGTCGCGGGTTCGAATCCCGCTAGGGGCATGTTTGTATGATGAATACAGACATGTGTTTCCGATTTATGGATGTTTTTCATTTATATAATGTATTTATTTACAAAAAAAAGTATTTGTGTAGTTTATCAACCATCTGGTAATCATAATACAAGCCTAGTTGCTTAGTGTGGAACTAGATGACGCTGTGTGTATGTGCAAAGATATTTATTATTATTATTTCAAGGCAATTTGAACATAGAGTATATGGGCTGTTGCAATGCATTGCTATTTACACTGAACCTTTGTAAACAAAAGGGCATGTAACTATATTAATACGTTGGTATAAAAGACAGACTCACAATCAATTGGAATGAAATAGTGTAGTAGGTACCTATTTCAACCATGGTCAACCAGGGCCGCCTAAAAATCTGATGTACGGTATACGCGTACAGTGGGATAGCTAATTGCAAATCATGCTTGCAAGAGCAGGACCTAAATATAAAGGGATACCCTCGAACAACGAACCCTAGCAAAGTTATCTGTTTGTACAAGTAACAGATAACCTCGGCTCTCTTTGATTTCAGTTAAAAAGCACAATCTATCTACATTATTTACATGTGCACGACAAAACAACGTTATCTTTGTATTTCTAATTTTAATAAATCACAAACTCAAGTAATTCGTAAACAAAGTCACTAACATGAGTCACGTAGAGCCATTAATAGCAATAAGTGACGTTACGACTATAAGATAATGTTTATTTTGTTCGACAAAATGAGACTCATTGAGGTATTCATTGTACAGTCGGGGTCAGCGGTAGCGGGTCGCTGTAACGGGATAGAATACTAAGTGATAATCTAAATCACAACGCGTCTGTTTAGTTATATTTTGGTATTTAGTTATGCTAAGTGTCACTTACAGCTTCTTCTTACGAGAGAATATCGACAAGCGTGAAATAAGTAGGGTCATCAGACAGAGATACGTCAATAGTGTTGATCTCAAGTAACGTCACAAATTCGGTGTGTTGCCCTGACAACTACGGAGCTGAATTAGCAGTTCGAACACTTACACCAATCATCTAGTCCCGAACTAAGCAAAGCTTGTGCTATGGATTGTACCAATTCCTGCGATTTTCAAAGCTATATCCAAATTTGTTTTTTATTTGGTAAATGGAATATTATTTCAAGGTTTCACATGAAATATTTTTTTATTTCTGGGCTAAATCACATAATAAAAAAATTTTGAACAGAGCTCTTTTCATGTGCTTCCCATTTCTTAGATTCGCTGAAACTTTTATAAAGCGGTTACTTTTAAAAATTAACGCAGCCTCTATTTAACTTAAATGTTATCCGATAATACATACAAAGTTTACCTAGATTTGGATTTGCCGTTCCCAAAAAAAAAAATCAAAAATGTTTGTATGGAGATAACAGTCTTAATGAAATTCTTTATACAAAACGCCAATTTCAAAGGTAAGGACCTAATATAAACATCCATGACTCGGGTATAAATGGTCGTATTCATCATACAAACATTTACCCCTCGCGGGATTCGAACCCGCAACTGTTGGTTTCGCTGACAGGGTCATTATCCACTACACCAATCGGTCGTTGATAATGGTAGAGTGTAACCATCGTATCTTCAAGCAAAGACACAAACGTGACGTCCATGCTAGAATACGTAGTAACGTAAGCAATTTAATCTATTCGCTAGTATGGTTGCTATAGGATCTTTCTCGAGAAACGTTATATTCATATATGTAGGTATTTTTGTTATAAAGGTGACTGACATAGTGATCTATCAACGCCCAGCCCAAACCACTGGACGGATCGGGCTGAAATTTGGCATGCAGGTAGATGTTATGACGTAGGCATCCGCTAAGAAAGGATTTTGATAAATTCTACCCCCAAGGGGATAAAATAGGGGATGAAAGTTTGTTGTTTGTATTTTGATAAAATCTTCCACGCGGACGAAGTCGCGGGAGAAAAGCTAGTACATACATAAAGGTAATAAATTAGCTTTAATTGTTTGCGCTCTAAGCAGGCAGACATCATAACGGTATAGGTACTCATGTATTTCATAAAAGCATTTTGAGCTTCGCCGTTTCGCCGTGATTAAGCAATAAAGAAACATGTTAAACAAACATCCAAACTTTCGCATTTATAATAATAGTTAGATAGTTGGGATTATTGAAATTCATACGCCTTGACACAAGAAGCTTCAGTGTAACCCAAAACTTAAGTAAACAAAACAAACGATATACTGCCAGAAGGATTACGATTAGGCATCTCTCGGAAAAGCTGTACATTACCACCACCGGCAGCGTTCCAAAATGCATTATTATTAGACGTTTTAAAATACCACCGAAATTGTAGGTGAATTTATCAAACGTGACGCGTTACTTGCTCCATTAATCCGTCCTACTTTCCTAATAAAAACAATTCAAACTTTACACAGTTTTAACGCGGGGCCAACGCTCCATTTAACAAAACAAACATGTGAACAGACCGGCGCATTCGCCTGATCGACTATAAATAACCAGATACCCGTGCCACTGACCACATGTCGGCCAAGCTGGACAAATGTTTGTAAGACTCGAAATTTGTATGTATGATAAAAAAAAAGGAAATTGTAGGGAGTAATTGAGAATAGAAGAGGGAAAATGCTGGGACACCTTATACGACACTTATCAATTGAGACCTGCAGTGTCACTTAGAGACAGATTTAAAGAGTATAATATTCTAACCTTTTCGTCACAGTACATTTTTGAAAATCTAATATATGTCAAAAAAAATATAGCATCATTTAGGAAAAATAGTGATAAACATGATGTCAATACAAGAAATAAAGATAAACTTGCAGGTCACATAAGTCGCCTCCACAAGGTCAGTAATTCATTCAAAGGGTTATGTATACGCTTTTTCAATAAAGTTCCTGTTGATATACAAAATCTTCCTTTCAATAAATTTAAAGATACTATAAAACAGAAACTTATTAAGAAAGCATATTATAAAATATCAGATTATTTAGATGATAAACAATCATGGACATAACCAGCCCGTTCGCATAACCAGGCTATTTCACAATTAATAATGAAATATTATAATATAAAATAATAATTTTGTAATATAAAAACCTTTTTTTAAAAGAGCGACCTCTCGAGTTTCTTGCTTGTTCTTCTCAGGGGAAAATTGCCTTTTGAACAAGCAGTAGCTTTAAAAATGTAAAATCTGACTATTTTAAGTGTACCCTGTGTACCTACAAAATAAAGCATTTTTTGATTTTGATTTTGATTTTGACACGATGATTTCATCAAAACCATAATAGAAGGAAGAATAGAGCGGAAAAGAAAAGGAGGAGGACCGACAATAAGCTACATGCAGCAGATAAAAGAGAAGTTGAACGTCGTGTCGTATCAGGATGTCAAGAGGATGGCGGAGAGCAGAGAGATATGGAAAAATCTCCACCGACAAGAGCATGGCTCTTAAATCAGATGATGATGATAACGCCAAAACAAAGTCTGAAACGTTAAACCGTCGAATTGGGATTCTACATAGACGAATCATTTTTTCTTTCCAATTGGATACGTCATCATGTAAACACGGTTTGAATTGTTTTCTTTTTATTTATTTCATACTAGTTGTCAGCCAGCGGATATGTTTAATTTGTTTATTACGCGGGAATCACTCACTTCATCGCGATAAAAAATATCCTATGTCTTAATCCAGGGTATATTCTACATATATACCAAATTTCATCTAAATCCGTTCAGCCGTTTCGCCTTGATTGATTAAGCAACAAACTATGGGATGCGAACCACTCGTATCCATGGTGCATGCGTCCGACTTGTGGGAACAAATAGACGATAATAGCAAAAGGTTTATAACCAGACCACGTAGCTACCTGTGCTGTGAGACATGGATATTAACACATAGGGATAGGGAAAGGTTAAAGGCGCCGAGATATGGAGACGACTGGAGGGAATACGCTGGACAGAGAAGAGAACACATAAAGTAAAGTTAATGATAGTAAAGGAGAAGAGATGCCTGTTGGCCACAGTTGAGAACCGAAGAGGAAAGATAGATCACTTGATACGACACGGCATATTTTTGAAGAACATAATTGATGGGAAAGATTGAAGGAAAGAGAGGAAGGGGAGACCTAGATCGTGTAGTACCAAGAGGTTAAATTGAGGACGGTAAGCAGAGAGACGGGCCAGTACTTCACCGATATGAGCATAGCTCTTAAATCGAAGAGGTCTACCTATTGTAAATATATAAATTTATGATGTTCATCAAGCTTGATTCCTTCCAGATTCTCTTCTCCATCATTAAGCCACCTTCACTGAAGTAAAATACGGCTTCAAAGTAACCTGTAGTAACAACGTTAAAACAGCAAAAAATGATCTGCCTATTCGTCTGCCTACCTTTGAAACAGAGCATCTATCAATCCCATCAATTTTCAGGCGGCGAAAATATGCTGGTCTCCGTGGAGATCGCTTATTTGCGCTGTTTGGCGTGGAAATGCTCAATCGCATGACCAGAGGGCTGAACAAAACTTTGGCCAAAGAATAAGCCTCAAGCGAATTCGGCCAGGTTTTTCGACACGATTCCGCTCACAAAGGACTTGAAGCAGAATTTTTCGTTATAGTGACTTTAAAGTAATTTATAAACACGTTCAGAGGCATACCAACATTCCAAATCAGTGACATACAACGCTACACCTTTACGCCTCGCCAACGCACGCCACACTCGGGCGAACGTGTGGACGCGTCATCCGAATCCGACCGGAAGTTTTAAAACATGCAAGCTTGGGTGTAATGTAGTCAATAACTGGAATATATTGCCAAGTGTTATTAAATGTAATAAAATTTGTTTACACCATTAATATGCTCGGATCTGTTCCAGAAAACGGTTCGCTTGTTTGTTATAAATAGTGATAAATGTGGAAGTAATTCATAGACCCTATGTATGTATGCCGTAGTATTTTTAACAGACTATCAACGGGAGATATATTTTACTGTAATTTTTATATTCCGCGATATCTCAGACATTTGCGAACCGATTTAAATAATTTTTTTTTGTTCGAAAAGGTATAGCTTCAAGTTGGTCCCGTATAGACTTCGTGAAGATCTGATGATGCATTCCGGGGATTGAGAACGGAACGTATCTGAAGTCGGTTGTTTTGCCTATTTTTGGGGGTTCGATTGGGTATTCAAATAGTTTGACACCTATTCTTATACTCTCCAGATCACTTCTAAAAACCAATATGGCGCCTGCAAAATACAAATAATGCTGTAGGGTTTTTAGTTTTTAAAAACTTATTAGTAGTACTTTTTCTTTTTTTTTAATGATATAGCGTAAGTATCAAATATATTATACATACTGCTTACAGTATTCTTATAATTTACGACATACCTTTGTATGCCTGTCACCTACTGTATGGACGGACTTATTTTCGGGGGTTTTTTTCTCGAACAGGAATACGATATGCAGTGGCTGAAGCAATCTTTCCAAATCACATAACAATCAATGCCAATTTCTTCATAGTCAGAGATATCCCAAACAATAGTGTTTGGGTGGTCCAAATATTAAGTTTAATGATTGAAACAACATCCACGTTTCACCATATGAAATATACAGAAATGCACACATGACAGGGGGTGAGCCCATCGCCGTTGAAACATGCAAATCTATAGATGTATTTTGGTGTAAAGTCCCTTAGTCGCCTTTTACGACACCCACGGGAAGACACAGGTTGGTTCTATTCTATTGGAGGGTCGAAACCACACAGCATTCACAAAATTCACAATTGAAAATATATTCTTTATTGCACCAAAATATTACAATAACAGAGTACAAACAATAGGTCACGTACAAAGGTGGACTTATCTCTTTAAGAGATCTCTTCCAGTCCAGAAAATAGTCGGTTTTCAGCTACCAGGCGTTCGATATTTACAGGATTCCTTTGAGAAGAAACGAAAAATAAAAGAACATGAATGTGAATGAATTGAAATCATATTATAAATATGCGAAAGTTTGGATGTTTGTTTATTTGTTTGCTGCTCAATCACAGCGAAACGGATGAACAGATTTGGATGAAATTTGGTATATAGGTAGAAAATTCCCTGGATTAAGGTATAGGCTATTTTTTATCCCAATAAAGCGAGTAGTTCTCGCGGGATAAACAAAGTAACCATATCCACGACAAGGTTATTCTAAAGCAGGTGAAGCCGTGAGCGGAAAGCCAGTGTTCGCTAATGGTATTAATTAAGATAAAGATAAAGATAAAGATAAAGATAGCCTTTATTTCTGGCAGAGTTACAAATTTGTACATATTGGCATGCACAATTACTTTTGCTTATTTTTATTATTATTATTTTCACATTAAATTATTATTTTTACATTTTTATATTATGGTATTAATTAATACAACTCAAAGAAACGACGTCATACAATCCAAATCTGTAATATAATAGCATATTCGTAAGGCTCTCAAACACAATCTAGAGAGTCAATATATTTATAGAATGTGTCGTTACCAGGCAGACAGGCGTCCCTCAAGTATGACATCACCAGGAAGCCTAGAATGGCGGCGCCCAATCTCATTCAATGACTCCAATCTAGATTGGATGATGTCACTGCAGAAGCTATATTGTGGCATAATGGTAAATGTTAATCAAGTATATTGTGGGTTCCAAGACTGGATTTGTACTATGGATGCTAGATAATGGATAAACATACATAAATATTTATATAAACATCCATAACTCAGAATAAATGTTTGTATTCATCACACAAAGCTAGCCAGTCCCCCAAATATATTGGGGTTTCCGGGTCAGCACACTTCCACCTTCGGCCTCATCTTCACTTAACATCAGGTGTGATCGAGCTCAAGTGCTAACCTGTTGTGCATTAAAAAAACCCCCTCGCGGGATTCGACCCTGCAACCGTTGGTTTCGCTGACAGGGTCACTATCCACTACAACAATCGGTGGTCATTAACTAAAACTGTAAAATATCACCCAATGTGCCAGGCAGAACGAAAATAAATGTCCGCTTTGGCTTGCGCATTAACAGGTTCAAGTTTGCGAATTTGTAGTTATCACCGCATTCTACCAGTGACAATTCAACAATAGCACCCAGAACAGTGTTACTTAATTTCAGCAAACTTAACTTCGAACTTAAATACAGTTGAAAAAAATGGCAAGAAATCAATGAGCATGACCATCCTGTCATCAGTATATATAGAAGTCTATAAAATAGCATGTTTGTTATCATTTGAAGTTTATTATCAATATGATAGAAGATAACACACGTAGCAATACCCTGCCCTCAGTGACTTAATATTGTATGTGGGGTACAGGTAGCTAGAAGTTTCAAGATCATACAAAGTACCTACTTACACCTTTCCACGTCTTGATAATAGCAGGATGTGTACGGACTAGTATCAATATCATGACTATAATTTTTTTAGTTTTAATGTTCTATGTATTTAAGTTACATATTTTACTAATATTTACATATTAGTATGTGTATTAACGCCACAGAGAGTGCTGTTAGAGTGGCCAAGCTTTGGTCCAATAAAATTTGAAACTCGCCTCGACTCGAAAAGAAGAAGTATGTATGTAGAACATGTAGGTAATGGCTATCATGTAATTTACAATAAACAAATACACCTTATTGCACAAAAGGCGAATATACATTTTACAAAACAGAATACAGAGAAGAGTACAATGAGGCGGCCTCTTCACTAAGAGCAATCTCTTCCAGGCAATCTTAAGTTATTTAGTATGTGTAGCGTTCTAACTGCTGAGCTTTTTAATAGACCACTATATATTTTCTAAAATATTTCTATATGTGAGAACCTGTTAATAGCTGTCAGGTATAATTTTCCATTGTTATTTGTGATTTAATATGGCTGTTGGCTTTCCTTAACATATATAAATAATAATATTTCTAATATTTAAATTTATCTTTTAACATCAGAGGTGGTAACTTGTTTAGGGGTGTGAACTACTTAGTTTTTTAACCTCTTCAGATCAACTTTAACCTTTTTTTTTTAAAAAGAGCAACCTCTTAAGTTTCTTGCTTGTTCTCAGGGGAAAATTGGCTTTTAAACAAGCCGTAGCTTAAAAGATGTAAAATCTGACTATTTTAAGTGTACCCTGTGTACCTACAAAATAATTTTCTTATCCGACAATATAATGTGAAATAAAAGTATTCATAATTATTATACAGGGTGTCCCAGAATGAGTTGAGCAATTGTGTCATTATTTTTGACTGTGATACTAGAAATGTTATTTAGGGTTACGGTTCCAAAGTTTAAATGAACAAAAATAAGAAAAATTAACCACAATAACCGAAAAATGGTTACAGTTTGACCAAATTTTTAGGTTTTTCTTAAATGCCCATAATTTTCAAACTGCATGGGATAGATTTTTTTTTAGATTTTTTTCATGATGGTTCCAATCAATCCTGTCGCCCAGTTTCGGCTTGACGTTGAATTCTGGGACACCATGTATAATTCATTTATTTCGAAAACAAAAAATAGGATTTATGAAAATATGGATAAACTTTTATTTATTTATTTAACACTTTATTGTATATAAGCATACACGTCAAACAAAACAAAAAAAAACAGGAGAATGTTAAAATATACAAAAGGCGAGCTTATCTCTATAAGAGATCTCTTCCAGCAAACCTCAGTAAGGAGACTTTGATGAGGTAACGTAAAAGTAGACAGCGAGTACACTTACAAAAACAGTAGTTATAAACAAACATACAACTAATAAATAGAAAAAATAACAATCATGTCGATGACATACATACTTAAATTATGGTGTTGTTATAATATTTACACATAACACACTCAGGAATAAATGTTATTATCATTGATAATTATCAGTACCTAATTTATCAAGATCCTGCCATCAAACCCTGGTAGTAACACTCTCATAACATCAATTAACCACTTCTTTCAGGTCTAAGGTATTTGTGATAAAGTTGCAATTATGGAAATTAAAAAACTGTTATAATAAAAGACAGCTTAATAAAGGCTATTTATCACTTATTTATTATATGGCTACCACATTTGAACACACCTGACGAGTCTCACAGTCTAGTTAACCTAAAGAGGGCACGGAAACTGGTTGTATTTAATTAATCTTCGGGAATTATACTTGAAACAGTAATGCAAGAAACTTTCCTACTTTTTACTAACAAACTTTATAAGTATCGAGAGTTCCTCAAGAGCTTGTTAAACTTTTGAAACATAGTGAAGCCATAGTTTTCTGCTTAAGCGGTATAGCAAGTCGCCAAATATAAAGCCTGTAGTTCTGTTGTCAAAGTAGCGACATAGAAACCGTAAAGGGCCGCATGGTACGTGCCAAAACGACCACTTGTGTTGTATTACGTACTTATCAGAAGTAGGACGAGCGACCGGCGCCGCGCCCAAGGACCCCGCCCGCGCCCCGCGGCATTCCAACAAGAATAAAAAAATCATTCACAAAATAAATGTGTATTATCGTTACTACCTAATTTACGACTTCGTCAGTAATTACGGCTGTAAATAACTATGAACCCCACTCAGACCCCCGACGTGTAATATTTATATCAAATATTTACAGTAAAAAGAAAGCAAAAACTAGTTTTGTAATATGAAAAGAAACTGACCTGTTGATCAATAAGATCCCATTAAACGGCGAGTGTTGGAAGCTGAAAACTCAAATTTTTCACACGAATCGTATTCAGCACGTAAACACTGTACCTGTCTCACAAAATAAAGGAAGAACTGGCAAAAACACTATCACCACGAATCCACCTTTACATACGCACTTCACAAACACCTATTAAAAGTTCCTCTGAGTTTATTATATGAATTTTATCCTGCACAAGACTATACGCCACAGTTTTCATTCATTACCAGCAAGATAAAATCACTCGAGACGAGTAGCAGCCACCTTATTCAACAGAAACTACGGCGCGAACGGCAGAGAGCGCGCGCGTCATCCGCCATATTGGAGGATTACGTCATCGAGGAGAACACGACATTTACCTGTTCGGATACAATGCAACAATTCAAATTATATCTTGTTATTATAGTTAGAATAGCGTTACAAGGACTGTGTGTTAAGATTGAGGATGCACAACACTAGTGTCATTCAATCATTTCAAACTTTTACCAATGTTGCCAGTTATACTGACTTTCAAGGAAATATATAGAATTCGGGATAAGCTAACTGCCTTTATATTATTTTTAGATTTTTTATCCGACTGCCCCTGAAGTGAGGAACGTTTTCGGGTTTATGTATGTATGTCGATTTCTATATTACTTCAGTTTTTAGTGTCATAAGATACGATCGATTTCTTTATTTTCGCCTTCTATCGATCGAAACGATTATTTTAAATGAGTTAATCCTCATATCTGTTTATCGAAACTGCCGCTATTTGTTTCATAAATTGTGTACCAAATGTGTATAGTAATCCATTGTAATGGTAATCGATCCCCTACTTCGCTCAATTTTCATGTATTTCGCTTATAGTTTTTCTGTATTTCTTATCAGTGGAAACCATCCGAATAAAGAAATTGAAATACATTTTATTAAAAAAAAAATTCAACATAGCGCACGCAAAATACAATCGCAAATTACTCCCCAACGGCGAAGTCAAAAGTAGTTAATTGTGTTATTTGATGGTTGCGTTTGTGGCCTATTCCAGGTAATTACATCATTATTAAATTAAATTAAATAAGTAAAGAAAACTTAGAGAAAATATTATTATCAGTTCTAAATAAATTTCGAATGATAGGGACCCTAAGAATCACGCTAGTCGCATATCAATCACCGACCGGCGCGTGCGTATTTAAAAAAATATAATATAATAAAACTACCTATGCCAATAACTTCTGTTTCACTTACCTAATGAGCCCTATTTTTTCCTTACGGTGAAAAACTTATCAGGTATAGGTATATGTATAGTACATGCAGTGAAATTATGCCTACAAATATATTGTATTTACGTCTAATTGTACTATTGTGTGGTTTTGCAAACCATTATAATAAAAGAGTTAGTAGCTTGAATGTATCTGCTTTCGCCTTCAAATAAACACATCCTATTTTTATTTAAAAGACCCTCGTAATCTTTCTGTATCGGAGTAACTTCGTTTGTGCAGTTCTATTACCTCAACCTTCTCAATGGCTTTTTGGCGGGATCTGGGTGAGTGAAGTTGCATTTTTCTTTATAATTCTTATAATTTGTGCATTCTTCCTTTTGAAGCTTATTAATGGCAGAATATTGAGCAGCAAACGTTAGTGATAGTGTACAAGTGAAAGGAAGTGTAAATAAAAGAGCGTAACCGAGCTTTCGGGTTTCCACAAGAAGCCGCCAAAATCTTTTGTAAAGCATTCTGCCACTTTACTGAAGAATGACTTGACCGTGACTAGACTCTGTATACGCCAAGTATACGACGAATTACTTGTTTTGACTGAGACTGACTTATAAACTGAAGAAATAAGAGAAATAAAATTTTTCACTCGAAACTGGCAGTAACGTCCCTCGACAGTGAGGTTGACTGGTTGCCATCCTCAAAAATAAGAAGGCGAAGAACCTTCTCAACCCAGACGTCGCCGACGACGTGCTCGTGTAAACAAAACGCTATACTGTTTACCTCCTACTGATTTTTATTTATAGGGATCTGTACCTCACAAGGCAAAAAAGGAATTCTTATCGGATAGTATGTCTGTTTGTCTGTCTCCGTGTATCAAACGCATGTTTCTCAGAAACGGCTGGAGGAATCAAATTGAAATTAAGTCGAATACCAAAATCTACGGCCTCATACTGCCTCGTAAAAAATTCAAGTTTCCATTGTAATACAATAAAAAGTTTTTTATTTGTGATATTTTAATAATAAATTGTATATATATTGTATTGTATTATACACAATAAAAATATATTTTTCTTTCAAAGCGAATTTTCATATTAGAAGTGTCACTCATTGATAGATCATTAAAACAACATACAAGAAAAATATACAAATTCTATGTTTATCACCGATTATTTTGTCAATTTCGCTGTTCTTTTCAGTGAAACTTGGCAACTCAGTCACTACTGCATACTAATATTCTTTTTCATAGTCTGTGCATATTTTCCTTGATTTTGTGACGGTCTGTCTGTTTCATGTCAGTCAGATTGATTACTAATTTTGTGTTTGTGATTCATTTCATCTCTCTGCTATTTGAAAATAGGATAGAATTAATGTGGTAGATAAATCTGTTCAAAATTTAATTCTACACCAAGTACATTCCGCTTCTATATCTGCAACAATGCAAGGTGAGCCAAATAGATAACTAACGATATTTTGATGCCTTCTATTCTTTAATTAATATCATGGTTTTGGTCCTTTGTTTTTGTAATAACTATCATGGCCTTATGTTTCAGACAACAGACCTGAATTATACGAAGAGGTGAAACTTTACAGGAATGCTAGAGAACGAGAAAAGTAAGCAGTTTTTAATAAAATTTAATCCTTTTAGATACATGTTTTTCACTGGCAGTTATTGACTTCACAATCGATTTCTTTTCGTTCATTGACCATTAGCACTCGGTGTTGTAGATTATAATTCAAAATTGTCTGGTAGAAATCACCTAACAAACAATAAGACAGCCAAGTCCTACAATTTTATGTAAACCTTAGTTGTTAAAATGTTGTACAATGAAATGTACTTGATAGATTGAACAGTAAGATTAACTGTTTAATAAGTTTATTGTTATCCTTCAGCTAATATGTCAGTACCATATACAAGAGCAGGGTGTGCTAGATGAAGGAGCATATCCAGCGGGCAGATGACAGTCAGAATCGTTTAGCCGTATTCACCAGTTCTGTAAAAGTGGTGAATCCATTGCTCGGGGTGGCCTACAAAGATGCACACTCTGACTAATTCCCACTACACTGATTAGATAACAAGCAAGCATGGACATATACTGTTTTCAGTCTAATTTCTGTTTTATTTTTCATTGTTTTATCAAATCACAAATTGTTAGACCACTAACTATCTAAAAAGAACACCCTTGAGTTTATTTTCTCGCTCCTTCTTTGGTGAGTAGCTAATCACAAGGAAGATTACTAGTGTTGTTTATATGACTTGAGTAATAACGTATATTTTCATTTGAATTTGGATCCCATAAGGCAACGGTTTTAACCTTATGAAGTACAAAATCCTAGAAACCAACTATGTCTTCCAGGCACGACAATATGGCAGAGTTGTACGCAGTAGTGAGCACATTGCAACATCTAGAGAAGGCTTACATGCGTGACTGTGTGCGCGCCCAGGAGTACACCGCTGCCTGTAGTCGCTTACTGGTCCAGTACAGGGTTGCATTCAAGCAGGTGCAAGGCGATGAGTTCCCGAATATAGAGGCATTTGTTAGCAAATTTAGAGTGAGTGGTTGTTGCTTTATTTATAAACTATATGGATAAAAATCAGCCTATATCATGCTGTGACCCTCCAACTTTCTCTGTGCTAAAATTACACCAATTGATTGCACTGTTTTGATGTGAAAGTACCTTTGACTTTATCTTTATTGACATCACATGTAACACAAAGCACAGTCCCTATTATAATATTCATGCTCTTCAAGTGTTGTAAGATTTAGAATCCTCAGTCTTTTCATAGGGTTTCCGCCGCAGGTTAAAGGGTATCTTAATGGCCTTCCTTTATACACTTTCCAGTAGATGATGTCTTTGTCAAAATATGGACTCCAAATTTGGAGAGCATATTCGAGGAGTGGCTAGACGTAGGTTTGATAAATATTGAGGAACACATCAGGGAATTTTTAATTATTTTTTAGAAATAAAAGCTCATTCAGAGACGTTTGTAAGAATTCACTTTTTGCCAAGAAGTAGAGTTTATTTCACCAACGTGTACAAGTACTACATTTTTATTAACATTTAAATTAAATACAACAATAAAAAAAACTCCGTGAACAGTCTTAAAAATAGACTTGACAAGTGGTTTAAAGAGAACCAATTCTGAAACCATGGACTATTAATCCAGAATTGTTACATTTTCCTTTTCTTTACCATCTGCTGCTTGCCTATTAATCTATAATAATAATAAATAAGTAGTGTGCAAGAGTTACAAAGGGTTACAAATTTTTAATCTACTTTAAATCAATTACAGTTGGATTGCCCGGCAGCTCTGGAGAGGATACGCGAGAACAAACCCAACCTCATCAAAGATGACAAAGGCAACACAAACAAATATATTGCTGAGATTGTCTCTGTAAGTATATTAAAAAAAATAGCTATGATAATGAACGAGCAACATTTGATACAATTGCGGAAAATATACAAAAGTATGTAAATAATAATTACATAATACCTAATGTGGACACTGGAAAAGAATCTTTATTAACTGTCATTGTACATTCACATTTTGCTCTGGATGAGCCTTTACTGTAATCATCTCTCTTTATTGTTTGTTCATATTTCCCTCTGGATGAACCGTTAGTGTATCATCTGTCATTATTGTATGTTCATACTTTCCTCTGGGTGAGCCTTTACTGTAATAATCTGTCATTATTGTATGTTCACATTTCCCTCTGGATGAACCTTTAGTGTATCATCTGTCATTATTGTATGTTCACACTTTCCTCTGGATGAACCTTTACTGTAATAATCTGTCATTATTGCATGTTCACACTTTCCTCTGGATGAACCTTTACTGAATCATCTGTCATTACTGTTAGTTCACATTTCCCTCTGGATGAACCTTTACTGAATCATCTGTCATTACTGTTAGTTCACACTTTCCTCTGGATGAACCTTTACTGTAATAATCTGTCATTATTGCATGTTCACATTTCCCTCTGGATGAATCTTTACTGTATCATCTGTCATTATTGTTAGTTCACACTTTCGTCTGGATGAACCTTTACTGTAATAATCTCTCATTGTTGTATGTTCACATTTGCCTCTGGATGAACCTTTACTGTATCATCTGTCATTATTGTATGTTCACATTTTCCTCTGGATGAACCTTTACTGTAATAATCTCTCATTGTTGTATGTTCACATTTGCCTCTGGATGAACCTTTACTGTATCATCTGTCATTATTGTATGTTCACATTTTCCTCTGGATGAACCTTTACTGTAATAATCTGTCATTATTGCATGTTCACATTTCCCTCTAGATGAACCTTTACTGTATCATCTGTCATTATTGTATGTTCACATTTTCCTCTGGATGAACCTTTACTGTATCATCTGTCATTATTGTATGTTCACATTTCCCTCTGGATGAACTTCTCCCGTAATCATCTGTCATTATTGTAAGTTCACACTTTCCTCTGAATGACACTCATCCATCATTATTGTATTAAATACCTCAATATTCCCTATGCCCCATATTAATGCACTGTCATCAGAGTTGCATAGTTTCAAATTAATGCTATAATTAGAAGTGAGTGAATAGTATGTTGTTAGATTTGCTTATGGAAAGTTACAGGTCAAAGTAATAAAAGCATGTTAAAAGAAATATTTTTTTTATATATTTAAGAAGGTTAATCTACAGTTATTACACCATTTCTTAAACTCATTTCAAGCACAGTCTGATTCCAGATGTACAACTATTTATAGATAAACACAACATGCATGTTAAATTACTGTATTTACATTAATTTGGGACAATTTATACATAGTAGGTAGCTAAATGAATTTAGAGTAAACTTAGATTATGTAACTTCATCGGTATCGTTTTGATTACGTTGACCAATGAGAAGCCGTCAAATTGCCGAGCGAGCGATGAGCCAACCAATCACATGTCAGAACGTAATCGATGACGATAACGATGAAATTATGTAATAGAGCCCCTGCTCAGTTACATGCCGGCATGCTGACGGTACAGTTAAAGACCTATGCTTTTCCAGTTATTCATCACACTAATGGACAAACTGCGGCTTGAGTTCCGCGCCATGGACATGATCCAGCCGGAGTTGAGGGACCTGCGCGACACCATGGACCGACTGCTAATGCTGCCAGAGGACTTTGAAGGGAAACTCAAGGTGAGCAACCTCTTGTGTTTCAGCTTCAGGTGCTCCAGTTAAAGACAAGCTGCGTTTCGTTCATAAGTGTATATCCAGTCCCAGTCTAAACAGTCAAGGTTTTATCGAAGATCATCTATTTTGAAAATCAAAGACATTCTTAAAACTATCTTTTGGTATAGCCATATACCAAAAAGGCTGCAGGTTCGAATTCTGCTACGGGCATCGGACTTGTGTGTATCCCAATTATGGATGTTTTTCATTATACCGGATGTGTTTTGTTATCCGTAAGGAAGGGCATGTTAGGTAGGTAAGTGAAATAGAAGTTATTGGCATAGGTAGTATAATTTTTTTTTTTTCAAACACTCATCGAATAAAGCGTTAATTATGTCATTTGACGGTCGCGTTTGCTATTCCAGATAATGACGTCATTAAATAAGTAAAGAAAACTTAGAGTAAATATTATTATGAGTTCCAAATAAATTTCGCATGATGGGAACCCTATGAATCCCGCCAGGATGTTTATCCCGCCAGGATGTTTATCCCGCGGGAACTACTCATTTTGTCGGTATAAAAAATATCCTTTGCTTAAATCTAGGGCATGTTCTACTTATAAAAAGAGCAGCTCCTTGAGTTTCTTTCTCAGTCTTCGCTGGGGAGTAAGCTTTGTGAATGAGCAGTAAATTCATATTTAGTATTAATTTGTGACTTATTATTATCAGTTTTCTAGTGATAAGTTTATCTTATGAAATAAAAAATATTTTGATTTTATTATACCAAATTTCATTCAAATCCGTTCATCCGTTTCGCCGTGATTGAACAACAAACAAACATCCAAACTTACGCATTTATAATCTTAGTTAGATAACCTGTATTTATATTTATTATCACAGGTACAAGAATGGCTGGAGAAGCTGTCGGAGATGTCGGCATCAGATGAGCTATCCGAGTCCCAGGTCAGGCAGCTCGTGTTCGATTTGGAGAGTTCATACGGCGCCTTCAATAAGTTTCTACATAAGGACTGATGATGCAGGTATGTCTGATGGAGTTAGTGGTGAAGGAGTTAGAATTGTAAAATTAGGGCTTCTGGATCAAGCAATAAATAATCTTTATTAAAAAATCTGTTTAAACTTATTAGTACTCGGTTTGGTTGGTGGTAGGGCATTTTAATTGTCCGCCAAACAGCAATGTTAACAGCGTTGTTGTGTTCCTGTTGTCAGAGATAAGATAGCCAGTTCCCCAGATTAACATCAGGTGTGATTGAAGTCAAGTACCAACCCGTTGTGCATAAAAAAAAAACAATTTCTCTTGTTCTAGGTACGAGGTGGAGCTCAATAGTGTTGTCTCAATCTATTTCAAACCTGGTTGTACATACATATATCCATATTTATTGTATATTTAAAGGAGCCGGAGCAGTGTACAAACAATGATACAACCTTAATAACCTTAAACAGGTGTTTAACGATTGTTTTGGAGTGTTACCATAAGTTCATGTTTAATCTTTAAAACTTAATATTGGTCAATACGCCAATTAAATTAAAACTTGTATGTTTCAATCTTGCAATGAATTTATTCTTATCTGTGGTCGACTATATTTCACGTATAATTATTATCTAGGACAATATACTGTAATATCATAAATATAAGTTATTTATAAATAAATTTTGTATTATAAGCAGTTCGTATGTGGTTTTTTTTACATACCCTCATGAAAGTTTTAAGAAGTGTATTTGTATAATTTTGTGCAATAAAGTGTACTTGATTGATTGATTGAAAGTTTTTACATAGCTTGCGATGTCCGCCAGCGGCGCGCGCGCATACCTCGCTCTACCGCATGCTAACCGCCCCGTCAATCTCTCCACAGGCCGTCCTAGGGGGTCTACTGTCTAACGAAAATAGCTTCGGACGGCCGTAACTTGGGACTTTTTCTTTTGCTAAGAATCCTTTACTCGCATAACTTCAGATGTACCTTGCGTCCCGTACTAACTAGTGATGTCCAACTATATAAGGTCTAACAAAATTAACCCAACAAACGTTGCAGAGTGTATGTATAGGATGTACATATTACGAAAAAAATAAAACATTAAAGTTACAGATTTTATTCAAAAAATAAAATTTAGAAATGTAAATTTTGTCAGTTGGGCATTAATGGCCGCGCGCTCTAAGTACTTTGCCACAACACACGCTCACGTGCCGCGCTATCTTTGAAGACGCCTCTGGCGCCCACTCTCCGCTCGGCGCCCCGGGGCGGGCGCTTGCCCCGGCGCCGCGACGCGCTGTGATTGGTTGCGCCCGCCGCCCCGCCACCCCCTTTGGCGTCTTCCATATGAACGTTGGCTGTTTTTCTCATCGATAAAATAAGGTACAATCGAAATGAAGTAAGTCTGTTAATTTGTATTTTTTTACGCGGAAGTGAAATTTTTAAGGCTAATTTTTTTAATGAAATTTTATTTTATTGTCATGTACGTGCAATTGCCAAAGTCGGGTTAATTTTGTTAGTCCCTATATACAAGAGAAGTAAAATAATGACGATTGGTTTATAAATTGACACAGCAAACTGCAAAAGGAAAAGTCCGAAGTTACGGCCGTTTGAAGCTATTTTCTTTAGAGAGTAGACCCCCTGGCTGTGATGTGTTTGTGGATGGATGGGAAAGTGTATTGTCTGATTGCCTGAGTTTCTGCGAGTGAGATGTATGAATGGAGATAGATTTTTAAGAATTTTGTAATTGTTTTCTGACATATAGTTTTATTCTCTGTGGTTTAAATGATCTACATAAAAAATGGGTCATCTCTTTTTTTCCCAGGAAAGTATTTGTGCAAACTCCTAACTGACATTTTATTCGCAAAGACTATTTAGTTGGCCATATTCACAAAAAAAAATCAACGCTCTAGTCTTAAAGTCCGGCGCAAAAAAAAATTATATGATTTTTGTGGTAACATTAAAAAAAAATATTAACATACGATTTTCTCAAAAACTATCAACTTTCGCGGAACATACATGGGGGGTCTATCGGATAGTCCATGGTGGCCTCTATCGATAATTTTCGTTTGATGCAAAACAAAAGCGACACCATGTATAGTTTATGCAATATTAGATAGCAATCCTATCGATAGTATTGCTGCTTATCGATAGTATTGTACTAAGAGATCGATACTATCGATAGTTCGGCAACTGTACGGTCTATAGACCAAGTTTCTGTGCCGTTACATAAAAATTGAATAACAAGTCTATTTACATTCTCCGATTTCATTGACTTCATTGGAACGTGGAGAGATTTAATTAGTTTTCAGATAACTTCGTTATGCAATGCACTTAAGTGATCTACCAATAATTACTATTGTTCTAGAAAATTCCTTTGGCTAGTTTTAAATTTGAGAGCGAGTGAAAAAAACAGGGAAAATATTTCAAACTATTGAAAAGTTTTATTAAAGATATTTTTATATCAAAACTGACGATCCTATCTTTCTTGAAAGTACACGGGACGCATTTTTTATTTTCAAGTGTTACCAACTTTCAAAACGAGTTTTCTACCTAATGGGATAATTGTGATGAATTATACTCCGAGAGCGAATGACGCGGTAGTATTGATATTATTCCTGTTTTATATACATGAGGTAAGAAACGTTTAGGAATTTAACAAAAGAAATCTGTTCACGACATCATATTTGACGACCTGTTTAGACTACACGTGCTTAGGAACTGTCACTGCTATACCAAAAAGTCGCGGGTTCGAACCCCGCTAGGGGCATACGTTTGTATGATGAACACAGGCATGTTATGGATGTTTTTCATATATGTATTTATTTACAAAAAAAAAGTTAGGTGTCCTCAGTACAGCGGCTCGTTACTTCACGCCGGCTCACCGCCTCCAACTTTATAAGACGCAAGTTCGGCCGCACGTGGAGTATTGTTCTCACCTATGGTCTGGGGCACCTCAGTACCAACGTCTTCCTTTTGACCGAGTTCAACGTCGCGCAGTCCGAATTGTCGGCCAAAAGAGTCTCACTGACCGACTGGATCCCCTGGCGTTGCGAAGAGACGTCACGCCCCTCTAGAGGATGCTCTATCGCATATTTCATGGGGAGTGTTCTGAAGAACTGTTCGAGCTAATACCCGCTGCTCAATTTAACCGTTGCACTTTTCGCCGAAAATTAAAATTCCATCCACATCCCCTGGATGAGTGGAAGTCTACCACTGTTCGTTTCTCAAGAAACTTCCTACCACATACGACCACCCTGTGGAACGGACTTCCTGCAGCGGTATTCCCGAACGAGTACGACATTGGAACCTTCAAGAAACAAGCCTACACCTTCCTCAAAGGCCGGCAACGCATCTGTGACCCTTTTGGTGTTGCGGGTGTCCATGGGCGGCGGTGATTGCTTTCTGGGCGGCGGTGATTGCTTTCCATCAGGTGACCCACATGCTGTTTGCCGCCCTCTCATATAAAAATAAATTATATTATATTTGTGTAGTCTCCATAATCTCTGGTATCCATAATACAAGCCTAGTTGCTTAGTGTGGAACTAGATGGCGCTGTGTGAATGTGCAAAGATATTTATCATTATACTTATAACTTGACAAATTTAGAAAACTCTTGGCGCTATCATATCATCTAGCTAAGACATGCCTGCGAAGCAAGACATCGTATGTCGCGCGCGACGTAATTGTGCGATTGGTATAGTTGTATATTTCGTCCAAGTGAATGAGCAGGACAAATTATTATCTCGCGCGATAAAACTGTGCTGAAATAGTGCCCAAAGGAAAAAAATCGTGGCATATTTTAAGTGAGCATTCTGTCGTCACTAGTTGCTGGAACACTCAAGCGGGGTACATGTTTAATACTCGGTTTGGTTGGTGATAGGGCATTTTAAATGTCCGCCTGGCTAGCTAGCTAGCTACCTCCATCTTATAAGTATGCCGCCAAATAGCAATGTTAACAGCATAATTGTGTTACGATTGTCAGAGATAAGTTAGTCAGTCCCCCAAATAAAATGGGGTTTTCGAGTCAGTACGCTTCCACCTTCGGCCTCATCCTCACTTAGCATCAGGTGTGATTGAGGTCAAGTACTAACTCGTAAAGAAAAACATGCGCGCGACTGTACACGCCCTAGGTTATAAGGTTTTAGCGGGCTTGATTTCCGCAACTCGACGCAGCTTGCGCCTATTTTGCGTGGTGGGTTGCTGATACTTTCTTGTCAACCCAGTTCCTCCAAGAAGTTTAGCAGACGCCTCATGTTGCCGACGACTTCTGGAAGCGACTCCGAGACCCTGTGCCCTTTATACTGCCACATCTGGACATCCTAAGATGACGTGTGCGGCTGTTTCTTTTGCCTCCATATACGCTCTGCACAGGAGGCTGCCTGGTAACACCTAGTCCCGTATTAATAAATCATTCTCAAGATTGAGAACAGTCTTGTGACCGGTCTCAAGTAAACGTGTTGATTAATAAACCTAACTTGAGACCTGAAAAGCATGTGAATACTCAAGCAATACTCACTTGAGAGGTGCGCGTATTAATAAACGAAACTCAAGACTGTCATTCATTCGCCGCTGAGGCGAATACTTGAGAAGTGATCTCAGCTAAGAAGATTGGTTTATAAATTGGCACGGAGTTTGAGACAGCGTCAACTGCTTAAGACGCATCTCGGTTGATACAGCCTCAAGACTTGTATTGAGATGGATTTATTAATACGGGCCCTATAGAGTAAACAAGTGTTTGTTTAATAGTGCATGGCCAGTTATAGCTCCGATGAGCAGTCTGAGTTGAGCCCTAGGTTATATCCTATCTCAAAAATCCATTTTTTTTCAGTGCAAAAACAACGTATTCCAAAACATAGATAAGAAATACCACTTAGTATCAGAAGCTTACACCGTTGCCAGACATTTATTCAACGAGGGTCGCGCCAACTACAACCGGTTGAAGAACAAGTCGCTCCATACAATCGACACATTTCTCGATCTCGTCAACATAATGAACGAGGAAATGGCCACAGAGTTGAGGTCTTCGATAGTGAAGTTTTACAAAATTAAGTATTTCCATGACTTCACCAATTATGCTATCTCTATGGAAGAGGTGAGTGAGATAGTAGAATTAATAATTTAAGTATTTAAAATGGGTATGTAAAAAACCCGACATGTTGAATTTTTCACTATAAAATGTATCTTGTTAAGTAGGAAAATCATTGTTTTAGCATATAGGCTTCGGTCTGGACACATGCCACTTAACAAGTTTGGCTTCCTAATGAGAAAAACCAGCTCTCCAAACTGTGAGGTGTGTGGGACTGTGGAGGATGTTCAACACTTGTTAGTGGAGTGTGTCCGGTACGAGCAATCTAGAAAGGCACTGATGAGTGAACTTAAACTGAACGGATTTGATGTAGGAGTGTTTCACACTATTCTGTCCCTACCAAACTCAGGAAGAGCCAGGAAGTTATTCAATTTTGTGAATTCACGGTCTCTCGTTAAGTGTAGCGATTAGTTATAGTTCAGTGTAGTGTTATTCCTCTATGCTAGAGCCCAGGGCGCAAGGACCGAGAGAGCAATCAGCTTGATTTTGCAAGCACTACTTATTTGTTTATTTGAAAATACGCACCTAAAATTCATACTTGAATTTGAAACCATTTCCGCGTAGACAGTCTCTGTCTACGCCCTGGCCCACAATCGCGTGAGGCATGTACCTATTCATAGACCGAGGCCTCACAAGGACTTTCCTCATTCTACGCATATATTAGGTCCTTACCTATGAAATTGGCGTTTTGTATGAAGAATTTCATTAAGACTGTTTCTTCCATACAAACATTTTTTACTTTTTTTTGGGAACGGCAAATCCAAATTTAGCTAAACTTTGTGTGTATTATCGAATAACATTAAGTTAAGTATAGGCAGCGTTAATTTTTAAAAGTAACCGCTTTATAAAAGTTTCAGCGAATCTAAGAAATGATTATGGGAAGCACATGAAAAGAGCTCTCTTCAAATTTTTTTTATTATGTGATTTAGGCCAGAAATTAAAAAATATTTCACGTGAAACCTTGAAATAATATTCCATTTTCCAAATAAAAAACAAATTTGGATATAGCTTTGAAAATCGCAGGAATTGATACATGTGATTAACGAAGAAAAAAAACTCCAATTTCATAGGTAAAGATCCAATATATCGCATCGGCACACACACAACTAGCAATACCCCAAAGAGTATGCTACAATTTTGCACCTAATGCACCTTAGCTTACGTAATGTAGGAGACTATAACTTAACAAATAATGTAATATTTTGCTACTTATGTAATTTATGTAAGCAACTGTTTGTCTCTCAAATAAATAAATTTTAAGAAAAAACCTTGTATACCTACAGATGATAGACATAGCTGAACATTGTCTTATGGAGCCAATAGAGAAACTCGGACAAATAAGGGAGCAATTCCACCATGTTATACAGAATTTTGAGGATGTGCGGAATTTTAACACTGTTGACAAATGCGGGAACGAACTACCTGACGAAGTGGCCGCTGCTCATTGTATACTACATCAGGCTGTTCTGTAAGTATAGTTGTCTGGATTTGTGTTTAACAAAACATCAGACACAAACGGTACAATAGAAATATGACAATTAGATCTACTGGATGTCATCAGCTGGATTTTGGATTATTAAAAATATGTTTATAATGTAGTCTGGTCATTAATAATTAGTTAAATTGACACGTTGTTACGTATTATTATATAATTGTATTTTTACACAATGGTGTCGATTCGAATGTACACCAGCTAAACTAAACTAAAACCAGTTTTAAAGTAGTACTGTCTCTTTCTCCCTGGAACAGTACGATGCGACGGCACCACTCCAAAACTGGTTTTAGTTTAGTTTAGTTTGGTTGGTGTACATCCGCATCGACACCACTATGTATCAATTTGATGCAATTTTAAATGTAACATCGTGATATTTAAAGCTATTTCAGGTTAACACAATGGTGTCGTTTATGGTGCCCGAAATAATTGTTGCGTAAAATTTAATTCTATTTTTTATGCTTAAATACTTTTACGCTCTAACAGGCCGATTTTGTTGGACTACTTATCTATCTACAAAGTGAGACCTTTATCGGTATATCCAGAATCTAACAAGTAAATAATTTTCTTTCTTTCTGGTGTATGTTAAGAGAAAAACATGGTAGAATTTGGCTTGTTATGTAATTACTAACTACTTCAAATATTAACTTGCAATACATATTCCGATTTTATTTTATTAATTATGTACCTAAGTAGAGCATTATTTACGTCGGGGACATTAAAATTACACTTCTATTCTAACAGCTTCAACGAAACAATGCAAGAAAGTCTGGTTGCCATAGTTGAAATCAAAACTCGGCAATACGCACAGGATATGAACAGTTCCATCTACAATGTCCAGCTCTGCCTCAACGACTTCATTCCCAAATTCTTCGACCAGCTGCTCGTCGATGCTTATACAGCGAATTGTCCATACTTGAAAATCGTCAACGCTTCGATATGGGACCTCATCAGAGATAAGTGGAGGAGTAATGAAACGCTGTTCCCGCAGAAATGGAGTCCATTGGTCACGATTTTGAAGGAGAAGTAAGTTTTTCAGGAGTCTTTAAATCTTTTCCGGATAGGAATAGATAACTTCTTTTCAATTTCATAGGATGTGTTTACCTAACATGATTAGTTACATTAAATGCGACGTTAGTTACAATAAGAGGGCTCAGCTTAATGCCCGACAAAAGCACGAGGCGGTATTAATAAATCGATCTTGAGATTCAGATCACGTCTAATATACAATTTTTTACTGTTTCAATATGCAACAGATTCTCAAGCGTCAACTTGAGGTCATTTCAATCTTGAGAACGGTTTATTCATATTAATTTGACTGACCTCAAATTGAGATGCCCCGTGTAGAAAAGATATGTATGGGATATGTAAATGACCCATTTACCCAGACATGAAAAGTTTTAAAAGATTTTTATTATCCCGATCGGACGTTTTTTTTATCCACAACGGGTTGGTACTTGACCTCAATCATCCCTGATGTTAAGTGAAGAAGAGGTCGAAGGCGGAAGCGTACTAACATTTGGGGGACTGGCTATCTTATAAAGACAACCGGAACACAACAATGCTATTGACAGTCGCGATTTAAACTATGCCATGAAAGTCACGGTAGCCTCAACTGATGTCAATTTATCCTTATCATAAATTGAATTCACTTCAGGCTGTCTATTGTAATAGTCACGAAACCCAGCCGAATTACTAATCTCTTAGGATGGTCCAAAAGATTAATATCCTGGGAGGGTTCATCTATCTATACCCATGGATCGATCAGTAGAACTCGGCGATCGGACCACGGGCAATAAAACGATTTATAAGCGGTTCGGTGGCGGAATTATGTTCTAAAATTTCAATAAAACGTGATTCGAATGACGCGACCCTCCCCCCGCACTGTTTATAACTTTTCGAGTTACTTACTTTTAAAAACATAAATCTGCCACCGGACATTCTGTGTAACCATCGGAAATTAAATACCTACCTAATCCCCGAATACTCAAACGCATTTAACTTTACGAGTCGCTGTCGCTTTCATGTCGTCAACTTTCTGAACGAGACGGAATGATTTTAAAGGGGCTCTTAGGCCCGCATTACAGAATGTTACTCAAGCAGTGATCTCTGCTTGAGGACAGTTAAAAAGGGACAGCTTTAAACTTGTATAGCAGCATCTGTTTCTCACTATTCTCAAACGCAGATCTACGCTTGAGCAACATTCTGAAATGCGGGCCTAAAAAGGAAGTTACGTTTGAGAAAAATTTCTAACGGTCGGCGCCAGCGAACTGGTGGACGCAAAGTTAGACCTGCGACACTTGATTTTGATATAGAACAAAAATCTTTAATCTCCTGAGTAACTTTACTACCTAGCTAATAGCAATAAGAGTAGTTGAGATACAACCATGATTTTTTATAGCAAGGTAGACAGATAGAGATTATGTAACGCTCATAAATAAATTATTTTTGGTATCACTATTTTGAGAAATTTGGCATTAAATGAAAAAATACTACAAAAATTTCGGAATTTTTCATAAAAAACTTTTTATTTCTAATTAACAATGACCTCTCGTGCTTCATTTTTCATTTAGTCTTCATGTCACGTTATTCACGGTCAGAACTGAATTTATTTCAACTCAATAAACCTCGTAGTTCAAAACTTATAGCCATTTGTTGACGTAAGGAAAAAAAAATTAAAATAATCTCTAAAAAAATTTTAAAAATCAAAAATATTCTAGAATTTTTTTGTTTTTTTTTCGGTATATTGAAGTATACTATCCCCCCTTTTCGGATGTGCAGTATATGAGATCCCACACTGTATATATATGGAATAGAAAGGTACCATAAAATTACTGTTGCAATTTTATTTTACTAAATTGTATTATTATTTACAGGCCTAAGGAAATGCTAAATGAGCCGATATTCTTGACTTTAGTTGCTGCGAATTTATCAACAGTTGACATTCTAACAACGTTGTACTGAAACGTGGAGTTGAATTCTTAATTTAGTAAATTGTTCTAGGTAGTGGATAATTTATCGTTATTTAATTCTAATAAATCTGCAATATTTTTTATTATAATAAAACAATGATCTAAAATTGTTGTTTACTTTTCTCTTTAAGACACTATGAACTCAGACTTCCTTTTCCGAATAAAATTTAAAAAAAAATAAAAAGTCTCATGGGGTTGCCGCTTTGGGAATTAACTCCGTTTGCGTTATTTTAGTACAAGACCACCATTTGACTTTTACAACTACAAGGACGACTGACGATCTGATGAAGCCTGATGCCTATGTTTAGAAGTGGATGTCCTGCGGCTCATATAATGTTGATGATACTCTTAATTGCTTACAATACCTAACGGCACTAGCCCCACCAAGCGCGAGGAAGCGATTAGCTATCGACTATTTTCTCGCTCATGAAACGAAAGAGAAGTCTGTCGGTCGGTAAAAGAGAGGGATATATTCATAGTTCATCGCTGGCTGTTTACACTGCCCGGCGCGGACTCTCTCTTCACTAGTTGATCGCAGCGATAAAAGCTATAAGCGATAGAACTTGCTCAGCGGTACTCGCCAAGCGATGTTTTAACCGCCTCCGTGGCTCAATGTAAACAACATGGGGTTTACGAATCGGAGGTCGCGGGTTCGATCCCCAGCGGGGTACATGTTTAGTATTCGGTTTGGTTGGTGGTAGGGCATTTTAAATGTCCGCCTGGCTAGCTACCACCATCTTATCTAAATCTGCCGCCAAGCAGCAATGTTAATAGCATTGTTGTGTTCCGGTTGTCAGAGTTATGATAGCCAGTTCAGAGTCTGCGGTGGGATCAGTGCCTATGAGTAGTACAAATTAGGCCGCCTTGTCTAATAGCGATCTCTTCCACGCGCTATTATTGGCTGACCATTGATTTTGCTAATTTTAAAGTGTAACATAGCAATTGCTAATTGTAGTAAGAGTTTTGTGTGTGGTACTTATAATTAGATTTTTAGGCCTTGTTGGTTAACATCAGGTAATACAAATTGTAGCCCATATTTACACAACGATTATAAATTAATGTCAATATGAATCTCGATTCGAAAAGGTTAGATAATCAATTCATAATTCTTGATTTCTATGCGGACCTCAATGAAAGGATCATTGCTCTCTGTCATCGTCACTTTAAAATGTAATATTCCAAGCATTTTTTTTGCAGTACATACTTGAAGTTTGTTCAGTAATTTCAGATATAGGATTTAGCTTTGACTAATGTAATTAAAGCCGATTATTGTAAAGGTTAGTTAATATCATGGAACAAAAGAACAACAAAAACATTGATCCATGTTTAAGTCAATCCCTTCAAAGAGAGGTTATGTCTTATGCCTCAATTCGTTTTATTTATAGAAACATAATTGGATAAAGACATACATATAAGGATACACATACAGTATTATTCAGAATGAGTTGATACTAAATTCACTCTGTGAGTTGGGTTACTTTCTCTTAATCAAGCGGCAACACTTGCAATGACAGGTTGTTGTCTTGGAAACATTCTTGATTGGCGCGGGAAATTGAAGTGAATAGGCGGTCTTTTCAATTTTTTCCAATTTTCACTTTTTAATCTCTTTATAAATTGTGTACATACATTGTAAATAGTAATAAAAAATACATTGCATAAGTAGTGTAAGATAAAATCAAGAAAAATGCCCAGTAAGGGCAAAACAAAAAAAAGAAAAAAAGATGGAACCGGAGTGTGCGAAATTGACGATGATAACAGGAGCAGCCATTCCTCTACAGAATCTTCCGAAGTGGACCACGTTCCCAATGTCGAAAAACCGAAAGATACGTATGCTCCATATTTCGTTACCGATTATACTCGACGATACCCAGAAGACTCTCCTGGAACAGAATTTGTGGTATTTGTAGAGTCGTCAAACATCCAAAACCCCCTAGGTTCACGGGATTTACTAGGAATTTCAAGTTGTTTAAAACGATTCAATAAGGGCATTAAGTATTTAAGAAATATGAACAAATTCAAAATCGGTATTTATTTTGAAAAACCTGGCTTCGCCAATGCCTTCCTTAATAATAAAACATTTTTGAAAGACTATCAGTTCAACGCCAGCATTCCCGCCGCCTCCACAGAAGCAACGGGAATCATCAGAAATGTACCTACGAAATTGTCAAATAGGAAAATTTTTACAATGATGTCGAGCCAAAAAAAAATAATTTGCATAAAAAGATTTTTACGAAAATCAGTAGATGAACTTGGTAAAGCAATGCGACAACCAACCCAGACTGTTGCCATCACTTTTGCAGCTTCTATACTCCCGGACTATGTGGACCTCGATGGCTGGCGGCATGACGTTTCAGTATATGTGCCTCCGGTCAAACAATGTTTCCAATGCCTCAGGTACGGTCATATGGCAAAGTTCTGCAAAAACTCTGTAAGATGCTCCATCTGCAAGGAACAACATAGTTACAAAGAATGTCTTATACCTGCCGATAAGGCTAAATGTATTCACTGCGATGGCAATCACATTAGTATATCTTCCGAATGTCCAGTTAAAAAAAAGAAAATTAGCGAAAATCAAATGAAATATAAAAAGACTTCATTTTCTGATATTTTTAATGACAAAAACTTCCCTCAATTGGGAGAGAAACCAAAAAAACCCATGGATCTAATAACACTTTTAAAAAACGACAACAAGTCCCTAACAATACTAGTTGAATCTATTGTTCAATTAATGACTCTTCACAAAAATAATGAAACAACAATAAGCTCAACAAATGTTTTTGAAACAGTTAATGAAATATTTAGTAAAAAAAATAAACCTCAAAATTCAATCTAAATTCTTTAAATATAGTTCAGTGGAATGCTCAAAGTCTGATGAGCAATCGACATATATTTACCCAGTTCTTATATGAACATTATATTCATATAGCAATAATAAGTGAAACCTGGCTGAAACCTCATCAGACTCTCAAAATAAAAAATTATAACATAGAACGTAATGATTGTGGTAATGATCATAATGGTGTTGCCCTAATTATACATAATAGCATTACATATAATAGGTTATCCACTCAGTATGATAATTCTTTACAAAACATAGCAATCAATATCAACATTGGTCATTTCTCTCTCTCAATAGTTAGCATTTATTGTCCTAAAAATAGTAACCCCACATTTAAAATTCAGAATTACATACAGCTTATTAACAACTTACCAAAACCAGCTCTGGTTGCTGGGGATTTTAATGCACACCATACGTTCTGGGGCTGTAACTCTACTGATGTCCGTGGTAAGGACATTCTCAATTCTCTAGATGTGTGTAACTTGGTTCTCTTAAATGATGGCCAGGTTACCACCACTGGAACAGATATATGGAGAGCTAATGGTTTGGATTTAACTATGGTCACTGCTTCTCTAGCTCTTAACTGCAACTGGTGGGTCCATGATGACCCATTGGGTAGTTATCACCTGCCAACATTAACAAGTATGGTAATAAACAATTCAACGTATAGTAGCGCCAATATAGATGTTCCACAGGATAATTCAATTGGGGAACACCCTAACTTACGATTAGTGAACTGGGATCTATTCACAACTTTGGTAAATCTTAATTTAGATAATTTTGTTGTAAACGAAGACAATCCCCTTCAATCTTACTATTCTTTTTGCAAGGTAATATCTCGAACCACAGAACAGGCCTTATTCAAAAAAATAAATAAAGCAACCACCAAAATTTCCATAATCAAACCACCAAGGCACCGATCAGTTCCTTGGTGGAATGAAAGATGCGCCACAGCTGTTAAACATAGTAAAGATGCTTATTTAAAATTCAAACAAGATCCTAGCATGGAGAACTACATTAATTTTAAACATGTACAAGCAAAAAAAAAGTTAATTATTAAAGAAGAAAAAGGTAACAGTTGGAAAGAATTCTGTTCTAATTTAAATAGAATGTCACATGTTTCTAAAATATGGAATACCATTCGCAAATTCAACAAAACTTTTCTTACTCCCAATAATGATCCAGATACATCTTGGGCTAATGAATTCTTGAGAAAGTACACCCCCGATTTTGTTAATCCTCCAATTCAAATTAAAACCAGGTTTCCTAGTAATAGTAACTCTTCCTACATCATTAGCCCATTTACCTATGGTGAATTAAATGCTGCTTTGAAGTCAAGAAAGGACACTGCTTGTGGTTTAGACTCGATATCATATAAAATGATCAGAAAACTGAATCCAGCCAATTTATCAAAATTCTTAAATGTATTAAATCTGTTATGGAATCAGTCTATAATTCCTAAGGAATGGAAAATGGATTGTTTAGTACCAATACTGAAACCAGATAAAAAAAAAAATTTAGCTGATTCTTACCGTCCCATTGCATTGACATCATGCATAGGCAAAATTTTCGAACAACTGATTAAACAACGCTTGGAGTTCTTCGTGGAAAGTAATAAAATACTTCCCGATAATCAGTTTGGCTTCAGACGTGGTCATTCAGCTCGCGAAAGTCTTGGACACCTATTCCATGATATTCACGAATCCATTAAAAGTAAGAAGCATCTTATATGCGTCTTTTTGGATGTAGTTGGTGCCTTCAATAATATTAACCTCAGCATTCTTTCTGATACTCTCATTTCCCTGGGTTTGCCTGAAAAGTTAGTAACATGGATCTATGAATTTTTGAATTGTAGACAAGTTTATGTTAAATTAAAAAACAATATATATGGCCCTAGGCTATCGCACAAGGGAGTGTGTCAAGGAGGAATTTTGAGTCCTTTGTTATACATAGTTTATATACACAGGTTAAATGAAATTTTAGGATCAGAAGTAAACAATCTTCAATTCGCCGATGATCTAGCTATATATTGCTATGGCAATAACATTAAGATTACACAAGACAAAATTAATCTTGCTTTATCAAAGTTGTTCGCATATTTTTCTTTTCTTAACTTAGAAGTCAGTGGGAGCAAAAGTAAAGTAGTAGTTTTTACCAAATCCAAAGTACCTGGCACTATACACTTAGCATACAATAGTCAGACACTTCCTGTAGAATCAAGTGCTAGATTCCTAGGAGTTTTATTCCAAAATAATTTAACTTGGGGAAAATATGTTGATTGTTTAACACAGAGAGCTCTAAAATCTACTAATATTTTGAGGTCAATTGTAAGTACCCAATGGGGTGCTGATCCAAAAATATTAATAATGCTATATAAAGCTTTAGTGAGGAGTCATTTTGAATATGCTTATTTTTGCTATGCTTCAAATTCCAAACTACTGGAAAAACTTGAGAAGATCCAAAATAAAAACTTACGTTTAATTTTGGGTGCAATGATGTCTTCTCCCATTAATTCAATGCAGATTGAATGTAATCTGCCTCCTCTATTCATTAGGTTTGAATTTTTAAAGTTTAAATTTATAGTTAAACTTTTATCCTTCACCAATAATCCATTACTACAGAAGTTGTCCAAATCTTCTAATAATTTTCTTGTTAGTAATATTTCTGAAATTTTAAAATATAAGGACACACATAATATTTTTACAAGTTCAGTTTTGCCATGTTATACTGGTAATTATGACAGCAAATTTAATGAAATAAGAGTAATAATTGATGAGACACTGAGTAAAAATAAATACGAAGTATATGAAAAGTTGTCTTACTGGAAAGATTATAGACCTTTGTACACTGACGGAGCAAAGACCGAAAGAAGTGTTTCGATGGCAATTTATGATTCTACGGTACGTCTGGGTTATGGTTTCAAGCTGCCAAAACATGCAAGCATTTACACTGCAGAAGCAAATGCTATCCTAATGGCTTTAGAGTTCATTGAACTGTCTGAAAGAAACAAATGGATAATTATTACAGATAGTATGAGTGTTCTGCTGGCTCTAAAAAACCCAACATATAATGCTGGCACTAATTATATAATACATAAGATAAGAGAAAAATACTTGGCATTGGCTAGAGAAGAAAAAGACGTTATTTTGTTTTGGACTCCGTCACATGTTGGTGTTGTTGGCAATGAAAATGTCGATAAGCTTGCCAAGTGCATAACCTATTCTCCCGATAGTACTCCGATAAAAAATATCAACTTGCCCGAATCTGACTCCCTTGTTGAAATTAAAAGAAAGGTAAAGCAAATATGGACACATCATTGGGAACAAACACTATTGATAAAAGGAAGTTGGTACAGAGAGGTAAATCAAGATATTGGCTCGCCCTGGTTTATTAAAGGAAAATATTATAACAGAAAATTCTATTCTACCCTATGTCGATTGAGAATAGGACATGGAAGATTTAATTCTCATCTATTCAGAATGGATATGACGTCTTCACCTGATTGCAACTTTTGTAACTCACACCAACCACAAACATTAGATCATATCTTTTTCGATTGTACCAATTTTGCTCTTCAACGAATCATAATGATTGATAGCCTTATCCGTATTTATAAAGATGCCCAGCTTGTCCCGCGCGCACTGAAGGATCTATTGAAGAATACAGAAACTTTTCATACATTATTCGTCTACATTAAATCAACGATCGATATACTATAAAACACGGAAGAGAAAATCAATGAAAAAAAATGGACATATCAAATAAATAAAGACTTGGCTTTGGCCTCTTTGAAAAGGAAAATACTACTGACATGGCTTTGGCCCAAAAATTAATTGATTATAACAGACTTGGCTTCGGCCTTTTTTAATAAAAAAAAAAATATTATGACAGAATAAAGGAAAAAGACTTGGCTGTATGGTCTGTGACCCTTGCCTTTTCCATTTAATGGAAAGAAGAGAACCAAAAAAAAAAAAAAAGGAAACATTCTTTTATTTATCTACCTAGTTTGTATTGTATGTGCTTCGTAACGAACGACTCGTCGTTGTTCAGCATGTTTTTATCAGTTTTCTAAAGAAAAGACGCATTTTTCTCATTCAAAATGCCGAAAGCAATGCGTGAGATACTCCAAAATGGGTATTCGGTGGACGAGCCTGACCGAATACCGAACAATATTACAATAACTAATCTCGACCTTTTGATGTATGTGATTGCGATTGTTGGGCATTTTGTGGACTTGGGCCTGGATATAAACGTTGCCCTGAGGTACTTCTTAGCTGACATGATGACTGAGTTTGGTTGGACCCTTGTCTTCATACTTTTACCAGCATTTGTCAATACCGCTGTTTCCATACGAATGTAAGTTTTTTTTTATTCCTTTGTGGTATTTTTTTGGTCACAGCGTAGTTTTCGGGGCGGGTTAGTGGGTTGGAGTATAGGTCGCAGTGTAGCCTTCGGGGCGGTGCCATGTGGTTTTAATTTTCACACTTGAAAAAGACCAGCTCTCCTAACTGTGAGGTGTGGTATTGTAGAAGATGTGGACCATATATTGGTGGAATGTGTCCGGAACGAGCACCAACGAAAGACACTGATGATGGAACAGAGGCTAAATAGACTAGATGGGGGAATATTCCATGAGATCCTAGCTCATCCAAAATCTAATGCTGCCCGGAGTCTATTTGCCTTCGGTGTCTCGCTAGAATTAGATTTAAATAGATTAAGTCAGTAAGAAGTACAATGGGACTGGCGTAAAAACTTTGTTTAACCTTTAGGCGGACGCGAACACCGATCGGTGTCCAAAATACTTTTATACCTTCAACAGTCGCGAACACCGATCGGTGTCGGCGGTACACCCGACTTTCAACTCTCAATTGTAATGATTATAGAGTTCCAATTCCTTTGGACTGTGTTTGAACTTGTTCTCTATTAAATTCCGCATCCAATAATGTGCGCCATGTCATGTTAGCTATGATATTTAGTCTGTATTTGCGAAAATATTTTTTTTCTCTTTGGGTGGGAGTGTAGGCATAGAATTCCAATTACTGTTTTTTATTAGAACAGGCTTAGGAACCTGGCCATAGAGCTTCCAATTCTCATAACAATTTATTGAATTACCCGTTTTTTTAAGAAAAACATGAAATAAATCTGTACTTTCCGTAAAAATACCAATTATATCGTGGATATAGGTATACCTACATATTACAACTCGTAACATTTTTCTGATTTTTTGTATTATAGGTGTAGTAGTGTTCATTCATTATATCCATAGATAATATATTCCCGTAGCTATAGCTTTTCACAGATTACAAATACACCCAGTAGAAGAGTATCTATAAACGTTTTTAACACCGCAGGTATTTTCGAAAATTTGACAGGCGCGCCGAGATACTTGACCCGCGGAATTATAAAAAGGAAAGAGAGGACATAGAGGTTAAAAGTCCCTAAATTAAAATTAGAAAAAAAAATTTTTCACACTTTGAGAGAGAATATTGTTCCCCGTCACTTGGTTTAATGCTCCTGCAACTTGTCATTGCAAATTCTGTTAGTTGAGAATATTGAAGAAAATAATTTCAATGGTGTCGATTTGGACGTACACCAACTAAACTTCAAACTTCATACTTCAAGCATTTATTTCAACGTAAGATAGATGATATCATTATCATTTGTTGAATGTCAATTTAAATCTACTGGAAATAAAAAAAAGTTTATTGCATTTATCTGTCAGTCGGTATATCCAAGCTACTAAGCTTCGGAAAGGGAATTCATCTGTGGGAAAAGAAGCAGCGCAAGAAACCCACAGGATCATTGTTGTTCTTTTTTTTTTAAATAAAGTATATAACTAATACAATTTTATAATTTTGGGGAGCTGGTCGAAGTACACCAAGCGTGTTTGTCATTCAGGTAGTCACTAATTTTATAATAACCCTTTTTTACTAACCAAACTAAACTAAAACCTGTTTTAAGAGTAGTATTGTCTCTTTCTCCCTGAAACAGTATGATGCGACGGCACCACTCCAAAACTGGTTTTAGTTTAGTTGGTGTACATCTGAATCGACACAAATGTCATTTAGATTCAAGCGTAGGTTCTATTGAAGGTGAAAAAATTGAAAGTATATTTTTATATTTTCTGTGCACTGAATATGATCATTAAAATATAATAAAAAATATTTATTTATAAAATTATTTATTGGGAGTTTTATTGGTAAACATTTTGATTTTGTACCCCCCATAAAATAAAAAATGTAGTATTGCGCATGACTTTCTCTCACTAGCAGAGTTACTCGTAGCATGACCCGTCTCTCCACAATGGCACAAATAGAAACTTTGTCTCTTTTACTCTTCCAAATATCGATTATCGTTTAATCTTAACTATCAAGGAAGTTAATTAAATATAGTTTATTCATTAACAAAATTTTCACATTTATCATATTTATTTACATAGAATCAACAGCATTATTACAAATTCTTATACAAAAAACTAATACCAAACTTATGCCAATTAAAGATTCTTATTATGTTACTCACAATGGTTACCCTTAAAATTGAATGGGTAATGTTTTAATTAAATTAAAATAAAATTGGTACTATTACATTATTAATTATAATATTATTATATAAATATCAATAAAAACAAATCAAATCCTGAGTGATATACAACACAGTTGCAATTTGTTACAAATAATAACAATAAATAAAATAAACTACTGTAAGTAAAGTCTTCACTGCACTATCGCATTAGGGTAAACCTGTAAAGATAGTTGTAAGTTTGGAAAGAAATAAATAAATAAAAAATAAAAGACATTATGTTAATATATCTAAATTACATTTGTATTGAAAGTGAAATAAGCCAAATGAAAATGTCTAAATTATATTAATTATAGATTTATAAATATGTACAAATATGTGTGTTGTGAGTGTCTGTGTGTGTAAGAGTTAGTGTGTGTGACAGTAGTGTGTGATGGTGGTGGGTTTTGCACGATGGAGTAAATCAATGGACGGACATATGAAATGAAATAAACAAACAAGAATTTACAAACAAAACAAACAGATTCTATGAAATCTCTGGTTCCCAAAATAGGTAGAATATCAGTATATCCTGTATATCAGGAATCAGTATCTTCTCCTATTTTTGTCCTTAAATATCATCATCTTCTTGCCCTGCTCCCAATTTATTGGGGTCGTCGCTGTACGCCTTTTTCTTCCAATCTCCTCTATCAGCCATTACCTCATCATTCACACCCTTTTCGTTCATATCACCCTTCACAGAATTCATCCACAGAATTAAACAGTGTACAGTTTGTGATAAACCAGATGACGTGTTACACTTTTTGTTGGAGTGTCACCGGAGTGCAGATATTATTATTATTATTATTATTATTAGGAGCCCATACTGTCCCACTGCTGGGCAAAGGCCTCCCTCCTCTCTCTCCTCTCGATATTAGCAAATGTTTTTTGATTAAGTCATCGGAGCTATGCAATGGGCAGCTTAGCTGTGTTTTGGCTGATATGCTCTGTAGGAGTGCTGTCAGTCTGTATAAATTTGTTGGATTGTCTATTGCAAAAAGAGTGAGGTTTAAAAAGGCGAATGTCTCAATGTGGCTGGCATAGGCACCCAGGGTGTACAAAAGCCTCAAATAAAAACAAGATTATAAAAAAGAATCCATCCATCTTTTCCGTGGTCTTCCTCTTCTTTTCCAACTATCGACATCCATATTCAACACTCTCTTAGTAACATGCGTTTCATAGCTCCTCATAACATGTCCATACCAAGCTAAACGGTTTCCTTTCAACTACTACGTACCTAAACTGTATCTAAAGTTATTGTACTTATTACTGATACTAACTCTATCCATGTGCATAATATTAGAAAGTAAGATATATTACACCACATAGACTACGTATCCATCTACTGAGCTATGTTATCTACATTTTGCATGATTCAATTTATCTGTCGTCGTAATCCCATCTACTTGATTCCTGTCATTAGATTATCTTCGGCATCCTGCTTTAATCAAAATATATAGCTATACAGTCAGCTGTGAATGTGAACACATCTAATCAGATCTGATATGTATAATTTATCATATAAACATTGAAACGCTGACATAGAGACATAATTAAGTTTCGAAATCAGAAAGAAATGGAATGCTTAAAATGCGACGGCCTTCGTGGCGGTAGTAGTTTCGTACTTCGGCTGACATAGGACAGTCCAGGGTTTGGTTATTCAATTAAAAGAAGAGCTAACCCAGAGGTGACCAGCTGTATTCCATACACAAGCGGATCTGTGTGCGAAGTGCGAGTTTTGCCTCGTTTTTAACTTTACCTTCGCATTCGCGCTTAAGTATCTATGAAAAAAATAGTTTTGCAAACTATCCGCTAGAGGCGCTGCACATTTCTTCATACAAATCGTCACGTAAACGTGAACGCGGTAGTAAAGTTAAGTCGAAACAAAACTCACACTCTATCTATATGCGGCGCCCGCGACTCTTGTTCAGTATAGAACCTCGCCTGACGCTGTCGGCATAATTATGTAAAGACTGGCGCCATCTATCGGCAAACCCGTGAACTTACCTCTAATCAATCTATTCACTCCAATAGGTACAAGTGTACCTTTCTCACGGGTTCCAGGACAATCCGATAGATGGCGCGAATCTAAATGTATATATACAGGCGCGCGGCCAGTTTTTCGCTCTCTTGCGATCGGAACATCATCCAATAATAAACCTCGATCACCACGCAGCCTGCAGTTTATTTTTTAATTTCTGGGCATAATAAGATAATAAAAAAAAATTGAACAGAGCTCTTGATGCTTCCCATAATCATTTATTAGATTCGCTGAAACTTTTATAAAGCGGTTACTTTTAAAAATTAAGGCTGCCTATACTTAACTTAATGTTATCCGTTAATACACACAAAGTTTAGCTAAATTTGGATTTGCCGTTCCCAAAAAAAAATCAAAAATGTTTGCATGGAGTTAACAGTCTTAATGAAATTCTTCATACAAAACGCCAATTTCATAGGTGCCTAACAACACACACAACAACATAAAACAAGCTAATATTGTGCCCATTCTGGAACTACCGACCTGATTCTGAAGATTTAATACCTACACTATTCTCAAATGACATAGTGGGTGCAATTGATAGTCAGTATGGACGGTCAGTAGAGGACCTCTTATTTAAAATGGGCCTAGATGAATATTCAACCTGCAGAGCATGCAACCAAGAATCAATTAAGCACCTATGTCACTACGATGGCATGGGCCAAGGGTAAGAAATATCCCGAACCTGCTGACTACATGCTCTTTCCGCCACCAGTATCATCATAAGACTTATGAAGTCTATAAGTTGGAGAGAGCGCAAATAGGGGAAACGCACAAGGATCCCGACCAACCGACTGAGATCGCAACTCCATGGCAAACAAAAGAATAGAATATAAGAAGATGTTTTACTGTGATGATTATCTACTTATTTCGAGACCTAGATGACATAGATGGCGCTAAGATAATGTGGTAATCTACCGTGAGCGTCTTCCTGTACTTTTTAACCCTCGACACAAAGGGAGGATATATGTCTGTCTTTGGCAATCTGCAAGGCGCCAGAACGACTATACCGATTTGAAAACTTTTTTCGAAAACTGGTGGATGCGAGGTGTACTTAGCCACGTTTGATGTGAACCTGTTAAGCCGTTTCTAAAATATTTAACTTTTAACCTAATTGGCTTAGTTTACCTGGATGATATAATCATTGTCTATTTCACAATTAATAATGAAATATAAAATCTTTTTCTAATATAAAAACCTGTTTTTAAATGAGCAACCTCTCGAGTTTCTTGCTTGTTCTTCCAGTTGCGTGACCAAGGTTTGATAATAGGGCCAGCCTGATAATCTTTTAGTGGTTTTTAGGTTTTTAGACAGCTAGAGATATTAGATGACAATGTTTGAATCATGGATTTCCAATAATATTTAAATAGTTATTATTCCTGATCGAGTATTTAGTAAGGCAAGTCTTAGGCTTATGTAAAGGTACCGCCACTGTTTTGAACAAGCAATACGGTAATAAAATGTAAAATTAACTGTTTTAAGTGTACCCTGTGTAGCCAAAACGAAGCATTTTTGACTTTGTTTCGAGTTTCCAAGTATGGCATGGTTTAATGATTTGAATCTGTTATATTCCAGGTACTCCCAGGACAAGCAGCAGGATTCCTTGTCTAATGAGTTCACAAAGAGGAAGTGGCTGCGGATCTTCATCCTGGTGCTGCAAATGGCGCCGATACTACGCTTCACCGACGCGCTTATGTATGGGAAATGATTTTAATGATCTTATTTTGTTATACTACAATTGCTTTACTTAGCGAACAAGTTAAATGAACAGCAACCAATGTCCGCCTGGCTTTTTTTTTTACTGCACGACGACGGTTTCGTACTTGACCTCAATCACACCTGATGTTTAGTAAAGCTGAGGTCGAAGGTGAAAGCGTACTGACCCGGAAACCCCAACACATTTGGGGGACTGGCTATCTTATCTCTGACAACCGGAACACAACAATGCTATTAACATTGCTGCTTGGCGGCAGATTTTGATAAGATGGTGGTAGCTAGCCAGGCGGACATTTTAAAATGCCCTACCACCAACCAAACCGAGTACTTCAACATGTACCCCGCTGGGGATCGAACCCGCGACCGCCGAATCGTAAACCCAATGTTCTTTACATTGAGCCACGGAGGCGGTTAATAAGCTACCACCATCTTATCTAAATCTGCTGCGAAGCAGCCATGCTGATAGCTATTGTGTCCCGACTATTAAATGCCTATAAAAACAACACATCCTATTATAATCCCATGGTTAGGATGTGCAGATTTTATAATGAGTTGTCCTCAACTGGTGATTCCCCTATAGACATATTCGACTTTAGAACAATACCATTTAAAAGGCTAGTAAAAGATGTCCTCAATTGAGCTCTAACCCAATTTTACTTTGATGTTTAGCTACAAGATCCGTCAAACCTAAAGTGTTTTATTCTGTCGGTATTCTTAAAAAAAATAAAAAATATATATATATTAATTAAGCTTGTTCTTGTTTAACCATGTTGTGTATACATGCTTGGGATTCCAATCTTGTTCGAATCTAAGTTAACTTTAAGTTCTTCTCATGTACGATTGTAATCTGTTTTGTGTACCAAGAAATAAAATAAATAAATAAATAAATAGCCTGTTAGCCATAATATAACTAGCTAGTCCTTCAAATAAGTTGGGAGTTCAAGACTTGTATTGAGATTTGTTTATTAATACGGGCCTGTGTTGAATCCCCAACAGATACGCGATAAAGTCCCGCCGTGCGGAACGCAAGCGCGACCCGGTGTCCCAGCGGATGTACTATGGGTTGATGCTGAAGGAGGATTCTGATGCAGCCTTGCTGAGGATTTTCGAGTGCTTCCTGGAGGCGGCTCCGCAGCAGGTGTTGCAGACTAGTCTGCTGCTGAGGCGGTATGATGAGCTCGCTGGTGAGGATATAAACTAGCCACATGTTAATTCAGGACATGGTCCATCTCTCTACCGTTCGACGATGTCTTGGGTGTCCCGTTATGTCCAGCTAGAGGTCTTCGGTTCGAATCCCGCTAGGGCATATGTTTGTATGATGAATGTTTGTACGTAGTGAAATTTATAATACAATTAGTTAACAATAAATAGCCTTACCATAAGCCTAGTTGCTTAGTTTGGAACTAGCTAGCACAATAGAATCAGATAATTGGTGGAAGTAATAGAAATATAAAATAATGTTCATATAATTAAAAACAGCGCTATATAGCGGCATTTCTTTGAATAACATGTAAAATTTAGCATTTAATAGATACAAATGTTGAACATTGCATGCATTTCTTGATGTCGAAATTGGATATTGTCAAATATTTGCATGCCATTATAATGACTGAATTAGGAGGATCTTTATTTATTTATTTTTTTTATTTATTTATTTTTAGGATTACTAACAAGATTGACACATACCGGTCCAATGTGGCAAAAACGCAATTGTACACAGTGCATGCGCCGCCTTAATTATAAGTAACCACGACATGCAAATATTTGTAGCGGTAGACATTAAACAATATTATATGAAACATGTTCAGAAATTAAATAAATGTCAAAGAAATCAATACCTTCCAGAAACTGGGTACATTAGATACAATTGAATTTTTAATAATAAAATTAAACATAAACTCCGTGAATTACAATCTTATTGTAAAAACACCTAATGTAATGTACCCTATTCAAGAGCAAATAAATCATATTCTATTCTACAATTTCTGGTCTCCAGTACACCAGATCCTGTCGATATGCTCGTCCATAGTGGGCATGGGCTGGTGCCTGGCCGCCTACCAGCGCGCCGTGCGGTTCGCGCAGCAGGACAAGCTGAACATGAGCTGGGCCGGCTCAGTGCTGCAGACGCTGTGGCACTTCCTCGTCTCATGTAAGTCTATCTACTATATCCGCCAAGGGTGACCACTGTCGAACCATGCTGAGTTTTTAAATTTATTTGGTCTATACCAAGGAAATTAAACATACAGAATCTTACAAATTAAGTGTACAATATATTTCAGGCAAACTGACCCTCTTATTCATAAAAATTAACAAACGCTTTATAAGCCTGTTTTACTTAAAGTATGTTTTGTCACTTTCTTTCATTACGACATTTCCTTATGAACGACAGAGACAAAACACTTCAAATGAAGCGTTTGTAAATTTTTATGAATAAGAGGGATAGAATTTAATTGATTTGTAGCGTCTTGGCCACTAACATTTATACCGCGCCTATAGAAACTCTTTGGTCGGGCTCTCGGAATTCAAATAAATTCAGACAGACGTCATGAACAATATTTTAATGTACGTTTTCCTTGTTAGAATTACAGAATTAATTACTTCGATGTTTTGTGGTGTACCGTTCATGTGAAGAGCTGGAATACATTGATATTATTAAGTAGTGTTGGTTGTGTCATTCCTCGAAGAATCCCCGCATCCACGACTCTTTTAGATTTAATAGAATATGTCAATGGATAGGTGTATCTCGGACAGATCATATCACCCATAGACCAGACCGACAAAGACATAGAGAGATGAACCACAAACGCTTGGAAAAATTTTTGGTCCCTTAATGAGGTTATCAAAGCGAAAGAGATATCGACAAACCAAAAATTTAAAGTACCCAACACATGTATAGTACCTGTAATGACATGTGGGTGTCAAACTTGGGCACTCACACAAAAGCATTATTAATTACATTAAATGTCTGCCTGGCTAGCTACTACCATCTTATCTAAATCTGCCGCCAAGCAGATTGCTGCTATGCTAATGCTATTAACATTGGTTAATAGCGTTGTTGTGTTCCGGTTGTCAGAGATAAGATAGCCAGTCCCCCAAATGTGTTGGGGTTTCCGGGTCAGTACGCTTACACCTCCGACCTCATCTTCACTCAACATCAGGTGTGATTGAGGTCAAGTACGAACCCGTCGTGCATAACAAAAAGAAGTTATTTTAAATTTTTTTATCATGAAATTTCATCAATTTACTTCCAGTCAGCCGGGTGATCGCGCTGGCAGCGATCGCGTACCTCTTCCCCTACTGGACGGTCCTCGCCTGCTGCATCCACATTATCATCATGTCCACCTGGCTCCAACTCTTCGACAGATCCCCCTTCTGCTCTCACAACAAACTCGCCGAGATCGCGTTCTCCGTAGCCCTCGGAGCCGTCTACCTCTTCACCTACATCCTCCCAGCTGAAGGTAGAACTAGGTACAGGTACGCTGTGTACTACACTATATGTTTGTTACAGAATGTTACTTGTGCTGTTCTGTGGACTGTATACGTTTCGGATTCTGTTAGGGAGTCTGTGTATTTCTGGGCGGTGTTCGTTGTCAGTATAGCGCCGTATTGTCTGGGGATTGTGCTGATGGTTGTGTATTACTCCTTTCTACATCCGAGGGTCAGGAGGAGTGTTAGAGATATCATTGTAAGTTTCAAAGCCAGCGATCAGATCTCTGAAGTTAGCTAATATTTAGAAATGTTTTTATTTGTCCAAAAAGAGTTATTAATTTTAATTTGATAATTTATTGGTGTAGTTATTAACCCTGCCTTCGAAACTAATGGTTGCGGGTTCGTAACCCGCTAAGAGTAAATGCTTGTGTATGATAATTATGAACATTTATTCTCGAGTCATTGGATATTTATACTGGATGAGTTTTTTTTCATTAAGGAAAAAATATATCAGGTAAGTGAAATAGAAGGTAGTGACATAGGTAGTTTTGTTTTTTTTTTTTTTAAACCATAATCGAATAACTCTTTAATTGTGTTATTTGACGGTCGCCTTTGTAGCTTATTCCACATAATTACATCATTAAAGCAATTATGCTTTATAGCAAGATTGAAATTAAATGGTTTTTTTTTTTTTTGTTGTTAACATACATGCAGCCATTATCATAAGAATAATACATAATTTTAAATTGATACATAATATAATGGAGGCTATTAAATTGTTTGATATTAATTCATTCTATGTTACTGTTATTGTTTAGCGGATATAATTTATTCTGCTGTTTATTTCTTGCGGAGTTTCTTGTCGCTTCTTCTCCCTAACCATAACACCTTGTGAAGCGATGTAGTTTAAAAAAAAATAACATGTTGACTTTCAATAAGTGATATTTTTGTATCCTACATTGAATGAAATATTTTTGATTTTGATTTTGATATTAAATTTCACGACTATTTTAACATGACTATCATATTTGTATGGTAATTTGGTTGATCACAGAGATCATATTTATAAGTTAATGTATCATAACAACCTGTACACATGTGTATCACAATTAAATAAATGGTTGATTGATTGATTGCAATTAAATAAATAAAGAAAACTTGAGGAAAAGATGAGTTCCATATAAATTTCGCATGATAGGGACCCTGCGAATCACACCAGTCGCATATCAATAGGGGGAAGGCCCGTGTGATTTTGAAAACAAAAATATTAAGCTACCCATGCCAATAAATTCTATTTCACGTACCTAATAATGCCCTATTTTTTCCCTTACGGTAGAGAACTCATCCGGTATACATATTTGTGAATTTAAGTATAGGTTTTGCCAAGTTTGAGGCTAGAAAATTGGTGAAAAATGTATGTTTTCTTCTCCGACATTCATTATTCGATTTCAATACAAGTGCGGAAAGCCTGTCATTGCAAAGAGTTCCGACAAATGTCACACGAGCCGAGGCGCAGCCGAAGGTGAGGGTTGACAGTCGGAACGAGTTGCAATGGCGGTTCCGCACGTGTACTGAACGACTATTTTTAATACAATTGCGAAAAAATTAAGCAATTTAATAAAATAATAAAAACACAATAAACTCAACTAACTAATCATTTATTTCTTACAAAAGTTTTATTTCACATATACATTGAAATTGGTACAGTTTTTTATAGTAACTGGGGAAGTTTTAGGTTGCATATTTACTGTTTGAGACAAACTATTATTAATTTCGTATGATTGTTCATGTATATTTGTCAAAGGTGGTATACAATGGCGTTTGCTAGTTGATGGAATTGGATCTGATGAATTATCATTATCAACGAACGTTCTCTTCAGTATTGTCATGTGAAGGAGACGGACTGGACTTTAAATTAATGGATTGTGTGATTTTTTTAACAGTTTCTAGTTTGTTGTTTAATGAATCAGCAATATAGCCTTCTGCAACTTTGTCTGACTTCCAACCTCCTAGTCGCTTTAAGGACGTCAAATTGGCTCCTGAATCTGCCAATAGCAGAGGTCCTCCTGAAGCTGTGCCCAGTATAATACTCAGCATCCGGCAGACCAAGAAAGGTCGCTATTTCTTTTGGCATATTACCAAATTTGTTTATCCCGATTGGTTGAGCTGTACACTTCCATTTTTGATAATTTAGGAAAAAGCGGTCGGTTTTTGCTTTTTGGGGCCGCTGATTCATATATTTTTGCACTATTCTAAGAAAATCTCCTTCAACAACAAAGCTTCTCGGTATCTTATTTTTTGTATTCGGAATCTTGATTAGTAGCATTTTTCCATGGGTTTCAATATCTTTTAAAGTTATATTGGCTAACTCCTCTCTGCGGCAAGCTCCAACAACGCCAAAAATCAGCGCAACCTACAAAAAAAGGGATTTTATTAATATTTTTTTAAATAATATAATGAGTGTATTTTACGATTTCGTAAACTGAATACATACTGAAGAAAAATATAAGTACTTATTAATAATAAATTACCTTTTTTTTTTTTTTTTTTTTTTTGGTGTGGCACTAGTTGTAGCTTTGTGCCAATTTCAGGTAAAAGGTAGGGAAAATAAATTACCTTTGTGGCTAAATAACGATGATTTTTTTTTTTTTGGTTTAATCCTCTCCTTTAGGAGAAGGCAAAGGGATCTAGCCCATAACAGCCATGTCTTATTTCTCTTATTTCTTCAGTTTGTAAGTCAGTCTCAGTCAAAACAAGTAATTCGTCGTATACTTGGCGTATACAGAGTCTAGTCACGGTCAAGTCATTCTTCAGTAAAGTGGCAGAATGCTTTACAAAAGATTTTGGCGGCTTCTTGTGGGAACCCGAAAGCTCCGTTACGCACTTTAATTTACACTTCCCTTCACTTGTACACTATCACTAACGTTTGCTGCACAATATTCTGCCATTATTAATAGACATTATTTTGACAGTTTGCAAAGAAAAAGCACTAGTTCGGGAAATCCCACTTCCCGCACGCTATACGTCCCTGCAATATGCCACTTTTTGAGCAACTGTATTAAAAACTCTTTTTCCATTTACAAGGGTATACGACCAGGGTGGTCTCATATAAATACTGTGAAGATCTGATGATGTACTCCGGAGATAGAGAACAGAATACTGAAGTCTTGTTAAGTTTATTTATGTCTCGAAAGATTTGCTGTCTGTGGTGAAAAGTGTGAAACATCAAGGATTACAAAACAAGGAGGCCGTCAGTGCATTTCAAAACTTCCCTTTTCTCCTGCTAAATTAGCAGATGGCGCCACTGTTGGGTTAACCTGAATGCAGCAAACAAAATTGAATCTTACTTTTATCTGACGACCTGTCTGGTGTAGTGGTCAGCAACTCTGACCACTGTACCAAAAGGTTACGGGTTCGAATCCCGCTAGGGGTATATGTTTGTGTGATGAATACGGACACGTGTACTCGAGTTATGGATGTTTTCATTTATAATAAGTAATTTTATATACAAAAAAATAATGTAATTTATATCCTGATCCATTTTAATATAGTTGTTTTATATTTTACTTTCACTTGAATCTAGATTGTAATGATTTTAATAGTTGTAATCGATTTTCTAAGACCAGCGGCGTAATTGTCTGACTACAATCGAAAATGGTATCATTGCCATCTGTTTCGCTCATCGTATTTGATATTTGATGCCCTAATTGGTTAAAATTGACAGTTGGCGTTGAAGTCGTTTCCCATTGAGATAGACTATAAAGTCGCAGATAAGGCGTTTGATTCAGCACTGAGGGCCGTATTAATAAATCGATCTTAAGATTGGGTTCGCGTCTCAGTCTCAACACAATTCTTTTTTGATACTGTTTTAATATGCCACAGATTCTCAAGTGTCAACTTAAGGTCATCTTAATCTTGAGAACGGTTTATACGGGCCTGAGTCTTATATAAAAGGTTATATAAAAATGTGCTGTCGGAAACAGGTCAATGGACACCATATTGGATTGAAATTAAAAGAACCGCCTCGGTGGCTCAATGAAAACAAAGTTGGGTTTACGATTCGGAGGTCACGGGTTCGATCCCCAGCGGGGTACATGTTTAAGTACTCGGTTTGGTTGGTGGCAGGGCATTTTAAATGCCGCCTGACTAGCTACCACCATCTTATCTAAGTCTGCCGCTAAATCAGCAATGTTAATAGCATTGTTGTGTTCCGGTTGTCAGAGATAAGATAGCCAGTCCCCAAATGTATTGGGGTTTCCGGGTCAGTACGCTTCCACCTTAGACCTCATGTGCACTTAACATCAAGTGTGATTGAGTCAAGTACCAACCCGTTGTGCATAAAAAAAAGCATGTTACCGTATTGTTAGTAATTTTAAATGTCCGCCTCGCTACCACCACCACCACCATCTTATCTAAATCTGCCGCCAAGCAACAATGTTAATAGCATTGTTGTGTTCCGGTTGTCAGAGATAAGATAGCCAGTCCCCCAAATGTGTTGGGGTTTCCGGGTCATTACGCTTCCACCTTCGACCTCATCTCCACTTAACATCAGGTGTGATTGAGGTCAAGTACTAACCCGTTGTGCATAAAAAAAAAACGACATCAAGTTGAATGTTTTTGAATGAAACATGAATGGATATCGCTTTTACATAAATAAAGAATCATCAAAATTGATTTCTAAATGCGAACATATGCCCATAAACGCGTAACGCGATTGGCAAGCTTCGCTAAAATGAACATGTTTCAGTTGGTATACATTGACTTGTTGGTGACTGTACCATCGTCATCGTAATCTGAATTACAATACCACTATCGAATATAGGCTTGTTAACTAAGATCTATTTGTGGCGATGGTACATAATTGTATTTCTATGCAGAATTCACTCTATCACATTTGAAGTTAAGTGAAGATGAGGCTGGAATGTAATGGAAAATCCATTTCAACGTGATTGTATATCTTACCTCAAACAATCAGGATACAGCTGTATAGAATTTGTATTGTTACATATCTCATAAGTACTTAATCTACTCATAAATAGTACAAAGATAGGATATTGCTTGATAACAATCTGTTATTATTATTTAGTGTCTTATCGTAATTTATTGCATGACAAATGCAAACTTTAAAGTAGCTAATTATTATTAGTTTTATTTACTTTTTTTTTATACCGGATGAGATTTTTACGGCAAGGAAAATTAGGGCATATTCGGTAATTGAAATAGAAGGTATTGGCATTGGTAGTTTTTTTTTTAAGCTTTCCTTGAAGTACTAACATTGAGATTCAGTGTGTGGGGAGCATAAGTACACTAAATATTGCAAGAAAAATCTGTATCAGAGGGCGGAGTGTGAGTTTTGTTTCGACTTGACTACCGCGTTCACGTTTACGCGACGATTTGTATGAAGAAATATGCAGCGCCTCTAGCGGATAGTTTGCAAAACGTTTTTATGTTTATAGATAGATACCTATATACCTACATAACCATGATATGAGAGTAGTGCTTGTCAGTTATATATTCGCCATGTCCGTCTGTCTATCCGCGGCTTACCTCAGAGACTTAGGCCCGTATTAATAAAACTCAACATTGAGAACAGTCTTGTGACCGGTCTCAAGTAAACGTGTTGATTAATAAACCTAACTTGAGACCTGAAAAGCACGTGCATACTCAAGCAGTACTCATTTGAGATGTGCGCGTATTAATAAACGAAACTCAAGACTATCATTCATTCGCCGCTGAGGCGAATACTTGAAAGTGATCTCAGCTGAGTAGACTTCAAAATTGGTTTATAAATTAGCACCGAGCTTGAGATAGCGTCAACTGCTTAAGACGCATCTTGGTTGATACACCCTCAAGACTTCTATTGAGGTTGATTCATTAACACGGGCCTCAGTACTAGAAAGTTAAAGTACCTCTCGTACACCTAAAGGGTGGACGATTATTTTATATTTTGTACCCCATCGTGTGAGATGTCGTTATACTTCGTTCAAAAATATAAGGGATCCGTTTGCGAAATATTACGATTTATGGTGCTAATTTTGTTAGATAGATAGATAAGCATTTATTTGCATCCATGTACACACACATGACAAATTTTACATGTGAAAAATACAACTAAAACAATAAAACACGAGTACAGAAACAACAAATATTATGTGTGTGCCGCAGTATACAAAAAGGCTACATGAACTGTAGCCTTGTGTATGGATACTTTGTACGCATAGGTACTTTTTGCGTAAACGAGAACGCGATGGTAAAGTAAAAAACGAGGCAAAACTCTCATTTCGCACACTGTAGCCTAAACCGTTTCCGTGCACGAGAGTGAATGTAGATGTTTCTCCAGAATGTCGTTAATTTTATCGAAATCTGAAAATAAATATCGGCATATTTCGAGTTCAAGAATTCCATAGTGTGAATTCTGAGGTGACTGTCATTATTTTTCTTTGGTTGCGTGTACGGAGTCGATTTTTTATTATAATATAGTGAAACAAGGTTTGGTGTACTGATTAAGTAAAAGACGAAATGTAAGACTGTCTTTAATGTTAATGATATTTTTGCACAGAATTATAAAGTAGAATGGTTATATTTGAATTCAAGGTTATGGCAATTCGACACAAATATAATTCAAGTTAATGTCAATAGATGGCGTTGACTCGAAGTCTTTATTTAAACAATGAAATTAAAACATAACTTTTGAGATGAGAGAGAAGTAGTCATATTGGCATTCTATTTCATACAATTTCTGTGTATTTTTTTGTGATACTTGCACGAAAACATATTTTCTTTGTACAATCTAGGTATTGATAATAATAAGTAAGAGTAATCTCATTGTGTTCAATGTTCTATTGATATTGCCAAAATATAATAAATATACAGTATTTTTGCTAATAAAAATGTATTATTTATATATTGTTTTTTTTTAGTGAGTTTATGTGCCCTAAGTGATTTAGCCTACAGGTGGTCAGTGCCTACAACAATACGAGGGCGACACTGAAAGTTCTTAGAAAATGAAAAACTAAACAAACTAGCAAGTTATTAGTTTTATTATATATTTTCAAAATAGCGTCCATTCACATCAATAAATCGCTGCATCCGATTGAACGACCAGCAATCCACCAAGCAAAGAGTTCCATTTTCAAAATTCGAGCTTATTTTTTTATTATATCGTTTAAAAGTGGCCAGTTCTAAAAATTTTTAGCGTCGCCCTCGTACTTGTTGGATCCCGAGCAAACACTTTATGCGACATCACCATCAGCCCGTAAACATCCCACTGCAGGAATATAGGCCTTCCCTCGTATATGAGGGAGTATGGGCCATGGTTCACCACGCTGGCCCAATGCGGGTTGGGAACTTCACTTATCTTAGAATTTTAATTTCTCAGGCATGCGGGTTTCCTAATGATGTTTTCCTTCACCGTTTAAGAGCAGTCTGATAAATGCACAGAAGTAATTAAATTAAATTTATTATACTCATTGGTAGGTATATGTCCTGACTGGGAATCGAACCCGGGCCTCTTAAATCGGGAGGCCGCGTGGTAAACACTGAGCCACCGACGTTCACACATCCACATCACACGCCTATAAAACTTTACCTACTACATTTTCATCTCTTTCCATGGGAGAATTTGCCCTAACCCCCACGCTGGGCAGGCCGGTTGATGGACATAGAACACTCCTCCACATAGGGGAGCCCCCTTACACTTGTGTATTCTGTTATGTTATATATGTTAGGATTTTATTTCTGACGTGCCACCGCATCCCGCGAGACGCCTGGGTCACTTTGTATCGAGGAATTATTATGATTGCAATTTTTTACCAACTTCGCAATTCGTGTTTGTCTCTCTTCATGTTTAGCAAGATCTGCTATTAATACTAAATCCCAGTTAATTTATAACGACACAACCAAGTTTGGATCTGCGCAGAGCAAAACGGGTTGATGCTAGAGTGGCTGGGATTACAGCGGGATGCCGCGACGTGACGCGGTGTGCTTCAGCATGCCGCGTCATACCAAAGCGTCTTTCGGGCTGCCACAGCACGCCCTGCCGAGCCGTGACGTCAGTCAGCCACGGCCTTTAGGGCGCCCACTGCCGGCATGGCACGCCACGTTGTGCTGCGGCATCCCGCGGCGTTCCGTGGCATCCTGCTGAAAGAGCAGCCACTCTGGCATCAATCAGTTTTGCTCCGCGCGGATTCGAAGTTGGTTGTGTCGTTATGGTTGACTGGGATTAAGTATTAATAGCACTTCTTGTTGAAGATGAAGAGAGACAAATAAGAACTGCTAATTTGATGAAAAGACGATTCTGGGTGCATATTTTCACGTTACGTCATGCCGCAACATCCAGCGGCGCGTCGCGTCATGCTGCAGCATCCCGCGGCACGTCGCTGGATCGTGGTATCGAAATAAAGTAACATGAATTCTGAGCTCATTGAAATAAGATTCAAAATAACTTGATTAGTAATAAAATCCTTTGCCATGACATGCCGTGCCGTGCCGGCAGTGGGCGCCCCTTAACCGCCTTTTACGACACCCACGGGTCTCGGTTGTTCATATTCTACTCTGCTGGGCATCACCAAACTTCAATATTATACCCATTATGACCCATTTGTGCTACTGCGGCACACACTCTTTGTATTTTCTTGCTGTTTATTTATTTTTATATCGCCGCCGAATATTGAACGCCTCCGTGGCTCAAAGTAAACAACAGGGTTTACGAATCAGAGGTCGCGAGTTCGATCCCCAGCGGGGTACACGTTTAGTACTCGGTTTAGTTGCTAGTAGGGCATTTTAAATGACCACCTGGCTAACTACCACCATCTTATAAGTCTGCCGCCAAACAGCATGTTAATAGCATTTCGGTTTTCACAGATAAGATGGCCAGCTCCCCAAATAAGATGGGGTTTCCGGGTTCGTACAGTTCCACCTACTAAGGTCTCATCTTTACTTGACATCAAGTGCAAACCAGTTGTACATACAGAAATAAATGTTATGACTTCGCGACGTTTAGAGCTCCAACGATTTAAAGATCTTGCTTACCTACATATCCATTACAGTTCAAAGAATTATGAAAAAGATTTCATAACAATAGTGTTGTATGGGGGTAGAAATTGAAAAGCGAAGCAACACGGTCGAGACCCAGTAAGGCCTTTCTGAAGCTTTTTAATCTATTTTGAAACCCCCACTCCCTCGGCAGCCAGGTCTCATTTTAACTTAGGGTTTTCTTACTTGAAAGGTAGCCTTCAATGTTAGCCAGTGATGTTGCGAATATTCGCATTCACGATTGCGAAATGCATGTTTTAGACATTCGCAGCAGTGCGCTCGTGCCGATCGGACCCTTCATGTTTTTATGTCTGATGAGTCTTCCTAGATTACATACAATTTAGGAAGACTCATCAGCCATAAAAACATGAAGGGTCCGAGCCCGGCGTGGCAGTCCGAGCGTCGAGACCTGGTCGACCGGATCGGACGAGATCTGTCCCCGCCAGCATTAGTCGCGGCTATGCTGGCGAGCGAGGAGGGTTGGAGGGCAGCGGCCTCCTTCTGCGAAGCAGTCATGCTCGAGAAGGAGGCCGCAGAGCGGGATCGGGAGGCGACGTCGGGGGGGCGGCAACGCTCGTTAGCCCCCTGCACGTCGCCCGGGGTTGCGGGCGGCTACATCTTCGGGGCGATGTAGCCGCCGGACGCGACCCGGGAGAGGATGACACCCCCGGAGCGACTGGGGGGGTGTCGTCGCATCGGGCCCTGTCGCGCCTCATACCGCTCGCTGATCGCGGTGTGGGGCTCGACAGTGCTCCCGCGGAAGGCGCGCTAGCCGCCCTCCGGGAACGGGCCTCCCCTTGTGAGGGGAGGCGGGGCGGGAGACGACCTGGAGCCGCTTATGCGTTCCCAGGTCCTCTCTACTGCCGAGGAAGGTCGCCGGGGGGTTTTAGTGGGTAGTCCCGCTCCTGTCATTGGAGCGGGGAGTCCCACATATCCCCGTCGCTGCCCCACAGCGGCGGGTCGAATGCGTAAACGTATTTCCCCTCGAAAAAAAAAAAAAAAAAAGATTACATACAATTATAATAAAATATTTATCGATGATCGGTCATACTGATTTAGCTTCTGTTAATAAGAAAACAAAGTGTGTGTAATTCTGCGTAAGTGAATATACAGAAACCTGATTTTCACCGTAAACTAATATTTTATTACTCGGGCAGAACAATCCCCTTCTATAAATTATAATTATATCCTTTCGTATTAATTAGGTTCCTTAGGAGGTCTAAGTACATGTGCCGTATAGGCACCTTTTGATATTAATATTGTATACTTTTTATTTTTATATTTTTTTACCTTTTGCAAACGAAAAAACAATAGCTTTGTTTGCTTTCAGCTCGCTAAGTTATAGTAGATTAAAATATTACAATAATACAAGAGACTACATCTAAATATTTGAAATATAATTTTCTATTTACACATTTCGTAACTATGTTATCAATTTCATTATCGACACAACTACATATATAATATACAATAGTTCCTTTGAGTTGACAGTGCATTTTCAAACACACTTGATACAGGGAAGCCTTTGAATGTGCATCACTGTAAACATTCGTTTGCTTTTACAGTTTTTAATATTGGGGAACTGTGATGATTGCACCCATTTAAATCCCAGATTTCCATATCATATCACCAAATAAATGGAGCCCGTTCTCTCAAAATCCTCAAACCGAACTTATTCCATTCACTCTGATTGATCCATAGTTCTATAGCAGACTCCAAACAAGACATAACTGCTGCTCCTTTCCATACTGTACTGGCCGGGTCTATATCTTTTGGAGACGACACTATTTCCAACTGCTCTGTCTTGTATGCATACGGTATTTGTAAAGCAAGACGGTTTTGGAGCCATAGTGATAAGCCATGAATTTTCACACCTCCACCGACTATTAAAATGTTACTGTACATTTTTCTTTTTAATTCCTCACTGGGACTACGGTCTATGCTTTGGAGTATGGCAGCATCTAAAGCTAGGACTTGACCTGGTGCTAATGCTACAACATCAGCTGGTCCAGCTTCTAAAGAATCAACCACAATGTCTTCATCAGGATTCACTGCTGGATGGATTTCGTTCACAGCTTCATATTGTTGACTCTCATTGATAGTTGGATCGGCTGTTTCTCTTTTCCTCCCTGTTTCCCTTAAAAATTCTGCATCAAATGGATCCTCAGGGTCACTCGGCTGCCGGTTTTGAATCTTTGTAATTTTTTGACCAGTTATTTTGAGAAGATCAGTGTAAAACATTGATAATGGTGAAATTATGCATTCATCACCAACTTGAAGGGTGAATTTATTGATTATATCTCCAGGGTGATCGACCAAGAAGCATTTTTCTTGTGGTCCACACACATCTAAATTTACGTGACAAAAATCTTCATACATATTTCTCATTAACATGACATCCCTCGGTATATTTTCATTCCAGTCCTTGTAAGGAAATGCACTTTTATGAAACATCCAAGATAATGCTTGACAAACATCCCCTGCTCCGTAATCCATTCTTAACCTTGTTGCCTTGTGAGATATACCATCTTCAACACATGATATTGCTGTTTTTTGATCTCCAATATCGACTACACACGCTGAACCAATACCAGCTCCAAAAGTTGCCCCTACACTTTCTTGTACCAGAAAACAGTGTCCGAATCCTAAATCTTTGAGCAGCAGTGACATAAAATATTTCAAATGACTTCTTGAGTAAATATCTGGTATTAGCAAGACACATCTGTACTTTACAAGCTCAATCAATGGTATACCTAGCTTATACTCTATTATAGAACTCCATATGGTGTACAGATCATTCAAAACTGAAGAAATTGACCCGCCAACTTCAGAATGTATGTTAAAATCGCCTCGTCTGTATGGAAAATGTATATTGTAAGGTAGTTCAGGGTCAATATCAAGAACTAAATCGCCAATTATGATGTCGCACTGCACTTGGGGCCAAGGTTCGCCGTCACCGACGCATTCCGGTAAGGATCGACGATTAAAAGCGGCAATTTGCTGTGGAGGAGTGGCATACCGCCTTGCTCCGTTCGACTGCATACATGACTGGAGCGTGTGTGATATTTGCAAGCGACATTCCTCTAATTCCTCAATCAAATCCTTAGTTTTCGGTACGCTGGGGGGCACGAAGGGGTCGCGGTATATTTTACCTCCGTGACGGCGTTTTCTAGCAATACAGTGGAGTTGTTTCACAGGTATCAGGTCGGAGGCCCTTCCTATTCTCACGTAAAGTGATCCGGGGTGGATAACTATGATCCTGTTTGATGGAAACTGCTGATAGTGTTCCGGACCGGTGTCATGAGTAGGCATAGTCATTTGGATGTAAACACCACTGAATTACTAAAGAAATTAATAGACTTATGGATGAATTATGAATTCTTCAACGATCGTCTTCAAAATTTAAACGGAAAAACAAAGATATATTTTTTAGCTTTTTTCATAGGTAATAAATAACCTACATTACCGTAGGTACCTACAGTTTGACATTAACGATTTTCTGAACGAAAGACGTTTTCGTTCAGAAAATATCTCCGAACTGTCACAAACTGCCTTCCCAACTAAGGGCTTTTGACCGAAAAAAGGCGCCTATTGGCCTTTTATTAGCGCTCTTTATTTAGGGCTATTTTTAATAAACTATAAATAAAATATAATAATAAAAATATATAATAATAATAAAAAACTATAGACCCTGTTTGGTGTAGTGGTTTGAAACTCTGACCACTATACCAAAAGGTCGCGAGCGAATACAAAGTTATATTTCATTTTAATAAGGTTGCTTAAAAAAAAAACGTAAAATTTATTTAAACATACGCCTGAAGGTACGGGAATTTTTTTGGAACTTATTATTATTGGATTTAGGGAAATTCGTCCCGTTTTTTGGTTTAGGCTGATTAGTTAGGATTCTGCCACTTTAGGCTGATGGTTTTACTGCCAAGCTATGATTATTAAAAAAAAACAATGTCAATATAATGTCAGCTGTCAATTCAGTGGTCAACAAAATGCCACTTTCAGCGTTGCTGTGTCACAAAAACGCAAGAAAATAAACAATTTTTGTCGTGTTACTTGACATAGTTTATTAAAATTAATCAAAACAATGGTATCGCGAAGTTTAACTGAGGTTTTTGTGTTGATGCGCAACAATGCCATCCACAGCAGACAGCTGTTTTCGGAACAGGTAAGCGTCGCGAATGTGTTATTGATTCACTCTATTTCAGTTCATTATCTACTATCTCTGATACGCTGTGATGCAATTTCATCTCTAATTAAAACGTGAACTTAGGATTATGCACGGCTATTTGGTTGACCGGAGTAAACTTGATTTGAGATCAGGCTGATGCTGGGGGAGAAATTTAAATTCTTTGAGCAGTGGTAATACTGTATTGTATCAAAACCCCCTTATGCTCTAGTTATAATGAAAGCTCATTAGCAACAGTGCCACAATAACATACCTGATAGATTGATAACTTCTCTGACTTACAAAACGGGGATGTAAAGGTACAAATGCGAAAAAACTGGGCTTAAAAAGACAAACAACTCTATTTTAAAATTTCTGACTTTGAATTTGTTGATTGTAATTAACATTAGCATAGATTTATTCTGTATATCTACTTTATTTATAGATTTTTAGCTTATATCTATATGATTAGGTATATTATTTTAAGTCATAGAAGCCCTAGCTTCGCCTGAAACACAGGATTTTCCTAGTTCAGGCACTAGTGGTACAGTTGCAATTAATTATTATTGTGTAGTTTTTATGTTTTAATGTACCATAAGAATTAATAAATATATTTGATTTGATTTAATCATTTAATAACCAGTGCTTCTATGCTTTCCTGCATGTCCCAACACTTGTATGCTACAAGACCTCAAAGATGCCCCAGACAATTCTGTAAGCGTGGCCACATTCTGGTCCTCAAGAATTTGTCATCGACTCGCTAAGAAGTATCATATAATTAGTAGCCCAACACTCGCTAAGAGCTTTTGTTCACTAGGAGTTTCCCTACTTGCCTGGAAGTATTAATGAAAAATAGTGTCTCTTTAAGAAAAACTTGAATAACTAACACATTCACTGCCTTTTTGCTGGACACCAGTATATGTATACTCATAGTTGTCAGAGAACATGTTAAAATCCAAATTAATTACCTGACAGAATATGACACTGGTGATCAAGACGAATCGAATGACACCTTGTACTTCAAAATTGGTCAAATCATTTAGAATACGGGAAGTAACATAGAAAGGGACATACATTCCTTCCTGGGGCTGTTGAGTAAAAACAGTGACATAAATAATGTAAACAAAAGATTCAAAATAAACTTCTAGTCCACGTCAGTTGTGTAGATAAAGTCACTAAGTAATTTATGGGCTAATGTATACACATATATAATAAAGTTTCAGTGTCTTTAAATAAATTAAAACATCATAAAACAATAATTTTTTACCAATATTATAAGCTAGCATTGATGTTGGCTGCTCAGCGATTTTCAGTCTAATTATAAAATATAATATATTTTTTCTTGTTTTGTCCATTGTAACCCAAAACCTACTTAAAAAGAGCAACCATTGAGTTTCTTTCTAGTCCTTTTTGGGCAAGTCAGCTGTGTGAATGAGCAGTAAAGAAGTTAAAACTTAATTAAAAAGTTTTCTAGTGACAATTGCATCTTATGAAATATTTTGTATAATAAATCAAAATCAAAATCAAAAATATTTTATTCAATGTAGGATAGAAAAATATCACTTATTGAAAGTCAACATGTTATTATTTTTTTTTAAACTACCTCACTTCGCAAGGTGTTATGGTTAGGAAGAAGAAGCGACAAGAAACTCCGCAACAACACATCTTTTCAATTTGTTTCCATCTTTACAATAATATTACATTTTAATATTACATATTACAAAACAATAGCAATTAACATAACAACCAAATAACACCAGACCTCCTTATCGCCTAAATAATCATCTATCCTGTAATAACTCTTCTTACACAGAGTTTCTTTAATGTGGCGTTTAAATTTCTGCTCTGTTAAACTCAATACATGTTCTGGTATTTTATTGTAAAAGCGTATGCTGTGTCCCACAAAGGATGTGCTAACCTTGCTAAGTCTAAATTGTGGAATTTCAATTTTATTTTTGTTTCTAGTATTCAAATTATGATTATCAGAATGTTTACGAAATAGGCATATATTTTTGCGTACATACATTATACTATCATATATATATTGAGATGCAACAGTTAAAATACTTATTTCTTTAAATTAGATCTCTCTCTAATAGATGTGGAAGGGGATTTTCGACAGTAATTTATAGTAGGATTAACTTATTGGCCAAATGATTGTAATAGTAAACGGGTCAATCTTGGTGTGTGATGATGGATTGGTATAGTGAATTTGCTTCAAAACCAATGGTCGTATTTTCGAATACTCGGAATGTCTGTCGGAATCGCTAAATGTCTGTGTGATGAATATGAACAATTATTCTGGAGTTGTTGACATTCAAATTTATGTATGTATTATCTAGTGCAGTATTTCCCAAAGTGTGGGTCGCGACCCACTGGTGGGTCGGGGGTAGATTTTAGATGGGTCCTGAAACTATAGGACGATTGTCGTACTCGTTCAATTTTCATTTTACTCGTTCGTTCGTCGTCGTTGTCCAGCAGTGAACGTCAGTAGGCTGATGATGATGGTATGGTGGTGAACTTACGATAAGAATAAACGCGTAAATGCTGCGGCAGCAACATACCGCTGCTTTTTTGTCTTCATGATACAAGGTGGGCCACGAACTTTAAACTTTCTTGTAGATGGGTCTCGGTCTCGAGAAGTTTGGGAAACACTTATCTAGTGTCCACAGTATATGCTTTGTCTAATTTCAGACTATACAGGGTGTAAATTAAAGTATATTTAAGCCTTAAACCACATGTAGTGTTACTTGAGTACATTTCATTAACATCCAGATTTTCATTAAAAAAATGCATACAAAAAAAGTAGTAATTAAAAACTACTGAAGAAAGTACTTTCTTTATCACATTACCGGAAGTACATTTATTTACAAAAAGAAAAATTCCGAAACATACCATTTCTGAGCTTAAAGAAATAGAGGTAATGAAACAAACAAAACACACACACATAGAGAACACAGAAAATAACATGGCAAAACCATTTGGCCTTAAGTCACTTTAAATGTATTTATCCAGACAGTCTACTTATATATTTACTTGTAATTTACAGAGCAATGATTCCGAACGGGTGAGGTTGATGAGGTCCAGCAACCAAGATCTGGAGGCAGGCATGGAGGTCAGGCCGGAATCGCACGCGCCGCCGCCATGGACAGACGCGCTGGAGGAAGCACACTACTTCATCACTAGGTATTAATTCATTAATACTAGAATGAGGTTCAAAATTATGCACCTGCTTCAAGCCAGTCTACTGACTGTTGTCGCCGGTGACAGTAATATTGCTTGGTGGTGCTACTGTTCAGTGTTCTTTACTTGTCAACTGTAAATTGAAAATTTAGAAAACCGCGATGGAATCTCCTAACGAAAATGTCATCCAGGTAAACTAACGTGTAAAAAGTGAAATATTTTTGAAATGGCTAATCCGATTTCCACCAAACATTGCTAAGAACCATTTCGCAAACTTTTGATAGGTGTGTGGGACTGTGGAGGATGTTCAACACTTGTTAGTGGAGTGTGTCCGGTACGAGTAATCTAGAAGGCACTTACGAGTGAACTTAAACTGAACGGATTTGATGAAGGAGTATTTCACACTATTTTGTCACTACCAAATTCAGAAAGAGCCACGATGTTATTCAGTTTTGTGAACTTATCGGTGTCTCGTTAAGTGTAGCGATTATTAAGGGGTACGATGGGACTGCCATACAAAATTTGTAAGAGTCCCTGTAAAAACTTTAGATTAAAAAAAAACTTTTGATAATAAAGATGTGTAACAAGCTATATGTTGTCGAAACGGTTAAACCGATATCCATCAAACATGGTTAATAACCATCTCGCAAGTCTTACACACCATGTTTTATTTTTTTCATTTCTTAGATTAAGAACAAAGCTCACAGAGCTCCAGGAGCGGCAAGAACAGCAAATCGGTCGGCCTGCATTCGACGACAGCACCGCACAGTTCCATATTACCCGAGTCACCAACGAGATCGGCAAGCATTTCACACATGCGCACACGCAGCTGACGGCGATCAAAGCGCAGGTGCGCCATGGTGAGTTTCTGTTTTAGACCAACACTAAACTGTTTCCTAACTGTTGGTGGACTAACAGTCAACAGAATACTTGGTTTTTCTATATGGTATGCAGTCATCAAACTGACAATGGGTGTTCGAATATCGGGTACAGGCCTTAATTACCGCACGGGCCTAGTCAGATTGGTATATTTGGGTCAGGTGACAGTCAAAGTGTTTTTAAGTCACCTCTGCAGACCACCGACTTGGGTTAACGATTGCCTTCAATTGAAAACAACTGGGACTCACGGTTTAACGTGTCAGAAATACTGGAATGAAAATGTCATCCAAGGTGCGCCAGACATTGCTTAATGAAATGAAATGAAATGAAAATCATTTATTCATGTAGGCAATACAATATGCACTTATGAACGTAATTTTTTTTTTAAACTACCACTAGCTCAGAACGCGACCACTACTGAGAAGAGCTAGCGAGAAACTCAAGTTAACTTAAGTTCGCTAATTGAAAACGGATAGCCAATGCGACTGCGCCACGAGGATCTAACCTATCCTTTTCCCTTAGGAAGACATTTTATGTGATTGAAATTGGTTCTGATGCATGCGTACACGAAATTGACAGCGATTAATGTGTATCAAATCTGTGTGATTGATTTCCGTAGAATAATACTTTAATAACTTAGAATAACTTTGGCTTATAAATGTGTAATATTCTTTATAATGATGCTGTTGATTCTGTATTATCAATAAAATAAAATAAAAAAATAATAATATACTGGAAAGGTAACCGATTTCAAATATTTACAACAGTATACCATCGCATTATATGGCATCGTTTACATATGATGCACTCTGGCGCAGTCGCATTCTAATCTCAAAATGTACGGCATGAACCCGATAGTTATGCACAATCGTTCGTGCTACTCCAAGCCGAAAAAAGAAACAGTTTCCCCTCATTAATAAATAAATAACATTCACCATCATATCAACCATAAGACTTGATGTAAATAACATTCTTTTCTATCTATTCCAGGTAATCCAACGGAACAGAAACTAGCCAAAAATGTAGTACTAGCTCTCGTATCGTCCTTACAGGACCTCAGCATCACATTCCGGACGGCCCAATCCAACTACCTAAGGTCATTAACCTCCAGGGAGGAACGATCTAAAGCCTACTTCGAAGTACCCAACTTCGAGGAGCTTAGCTTAGATGACGACACAGATCTTCTACCCGGGCTTTCCAATAATCAAACTGACTTATTATTCTCCTTGCCAAGCACATCAGGCACGCAAAAGATAAATTTCGCTGACGAGCAGCAGAACATAGACGACATGTTCCAGAAACAGGCGCTGAACCAGAAACAAATGTTGCTCATGCAAGAGGAGAACACTAAATTAGTAGCGCAGAGAGAGGAAGAGGTCAATAAAATCGTACGATCAATAGTCGATTTGAATGATGTGTTTAAAGACTTAGCGCATATGGTCCATGAACAGGGTACGGTGTTAGATCGTATAGATTACAATATTGAACAGACACAATATCAGGTACAGGACGGGTATAAACAGTTACAGAAAGCTGAGAGATATCAGAAGAACAATAGGAAAATGCATTGCATTTTCGTGTTAGCGATAACGTTAATCGTATTATTAATATTACTGATAATAATAAAGAGTTAGTTGTTATAGGGTATAGGGAGACACGCCTTATATTACGTAGGTGAATATTGAATATTTTACCAAAGTTAAGCAAACCAAGGAGCCATTGGATTGGTTACCAACAAGGTTTGAAGCTAGAGGATATACTAGCCACGAAAAAAAATTCCAAGATAATGCAAATCATTAAATCTACGCCTTATTTTGAAAGCAACCATTTTATTCGGCACCGTTTACAATAAATTTTAAGCATTTTCTGAGCGATACCTACTTCTCCGTTTAGATTCCTAAAATAAGCCTTAAGGCTTTATATCTCATTGGTTAAACTCCATTTTGCCGAAAGGGTAACTACCGTTGTTTCTGTCGCGTTTAGTCTGGAGTGAAAGGTACCAATAGAATCACGGTACCGTCTACTTTCAACAGATAGTATTTCGAATACCAGTGTTCTTCGGTTACAGGAGTTACAGTGTGTGACATTACTGGTGGTGTGGCGGCGGGACCTGACTTTTGAGGCATTCAACAAGCGATTTCCGCTCAACGTAGCGCGCCAAATTTGCTAAGTCTAAAATAGAAGCTACCCACCCTCAGTATTGCTGGCATGTGTATTCGGAGCCCTTCGGTGTGTTTTGTTTTATAAATCCAACCTAGGTATCGATTGACAAATTATTTTATAATAATCGTAAAGGCTTTTTTCACCACTCGATTCTAATATAGAGCCAAGTCTAATATAGCAGCTACCCACCCACAGTATTACTGGCATGTGCATTGGGAGCCCTTTGGTGTTATCACCACTCGATTCAGATATTGATGTGAATATGACAGAACATCTGCCGGTAAAAAAGTGGCCGATATATTTTTTCGGTTTACTGCGTAAATTCCTTGTAGGCGCGTACAATACAAGTCTTGAGGCTGTATCAACTGAGATGCGTCTTAAGCAGTTGACGCTATCTCAAGCTCGGTGCTAATTTATAAACCAATTTTGAGGTCTACTCAGCTGAGATCACTTCTCAAGTATTCGCCTCAGCGGCGAATGAATGATAGTCTTGAGTTTCGTTTATAGATACGCGCAACTCTCAAGTGAGTACTGCTTGAGTATGCACGTGCTTTTCAGGTCTCAAGTTCGGTTTATTAATCAACACGTTTACTTGAGACCGGTCACAAGACTGCTCTCAATCTTGAGTTTTATTAATACGGGCCTAAGAGTCTCTGAGGTAAGCCGCGGATAGACAGACGGACATGGCGAATATATAACTGACAAGCACTACTCTCATAATGGTTATGTAGGTATACTCAAATTAAGAAGTCAAAATTCACTTTATGTTACTAAAGGGCATTTTGGGCGTTAGTAAAATTAAACTAGCTGCTTATTTTCCTGGGGCAGTCCTCGGGCTACAAGATATACTAACATTAACATTAAATGTTTAAATATATTCGATTGGGTATCCACAGCTTTATATAATCGAGCAGTGAAACAGGTCTTAATTTAAAAAATACACACATCTAGTCTTTACTTCTGTTATGTAGTGTAAGAGTTAACTGTGTTTTATAAGATGGTAACTAATAATATTACGTTCTAATTTAGTATCTAACATATTTATTGTCCTAGCGTTTTTTTTTTATTCGACGCTATGGAGGATTTGTGTCCTATACAGAGTGAATGGCTATAATAGGACAACTGTCACTAGGTGTACTTGCAACAAATGACATTAAATTATATAAAAAAAATATGAATTAAATTCTTTGTGAAAGCGGATAAGTGCACGGGGTAAGGGAGAGGAAGTGCCTTCCGCGCGGGTTTATAGTTTATTTTTCCAATATGCTCTGAATGCTGCACGTTTAAGGCTCAAATTCATTCCGACATGTTAGTGTATTTTAATTGTTGTCTGTAGGTATTGTGTCTTTAAGTTTTTACTTTTTACACAAGTTGAATATTTATTGTGATTTATTTATAGAATATTGGTGTACTTTTTTTTTTTATAAATAATCTCTGTGTGTGATGTGTGCCAAAAGAAATGAATGCGAGGTATTTCATACACGAGACAGAGTAGTTACGATGTAAGCGACATCATCTTCCCGCCAATCAGCGACGAACTATTCGTATCTCTTTCCGACCCACTAACATATTCATAAGGGATAGAGATACAAGCATTTCGCCCATAAATCCCACAATAGGTACGATAATGTATGGTTTTGAAATCCGGAAGGCTGCAGCTGTTCAGAATTTCGGACTGAATTTAATTTGTTTCAGTATTGACAGTGCAATGTACCTATGTGTCATGTCATGAGTGAGATAGGTACCATATACACACTTAATTACCTTTAAATTATTAAGTAATATTTTCTGCAAGATTATTATTACAGTAAAGAAAATGTAGATAGAACTATTTATTATTATTATATTTATAAAAGACATCAGAAATGAAAGTACCTATAAAAGATTCAACTGCAGTTTTATTTTCACACCTTTAAAAAGAAAAAAATGAAAAGTATTTTATTAGTATCTTCTCCTAGCAGCAAAGACACGAGATTGAAAGCTTGCTGTCACGCTCATCCATTATGAGAGTAAGAGAGACGCGAGGCTTTTATCTCGTATAATTCTGTGGGGTAAGCTAGCCCGGCTGGTCACAATTTATTTGGGGTCGGCGTAATACGTATTTTTCTTCCCTATCAGCCGTTACCTCATTCACTCCCTTTTCGTTCATATCATCCCTCACACAATCCATCCATCGGTCTATCATCCATCGACATTATATTCATCGCTCTCGTAGTAACATGCGTTTCATTCCTACCTATAACATGTCCATACCCAGCCAAACATTTTTACCGCCTCCGTGGCTCAATGTAAACAACATTGGGTTTACGATTCGAAGGTCGCGGGTTCGATCCCCAGCGGGGTACATGTTTAATTACTCGGTTTCTTGGTGGTAGGGCATTTTAAATGTCCGCCTGGCTAGCTACCACCATCTTATCTAAATCTGCCGCCAAGCAGCAATGTTAATAGCATTCTTGTGTTCCGGTTGTCAGAGATAAGATAGCCAGTCCCCCAAATGTGTTGGGGTTTCCGGGTCAGTACGCTTCCACCTTCGACCTCACCTTCACTTAACATCAGGTGTGATTGAGGTCAAGTACGAACCCGTCGTGCATAAAAAAAAATCATATTTGCCACTTTTAAACCCGCTCACGTACCTACTCATTCCTTATTTTGTCCATCTTCGTCACTCCTCGTAGCGGGTCGATGGCATAAATGTTTTAAATATTTTATCTATAGGAAAATTAACTTGGGATTTTTTAGAATATTTTCCCTGTAATCTATGATCGATAGGTACTTGAATCATTTCCTAACATTTTACGTTCTTTTACACCCTGTATAGGTAGGGTTGCCAGATGAGAACTAGAAAAAGGAGGGCATGTTGGTCAAAAAAGGATAATTTTCTGTAAAAAAGGAGGACATTTAACAATTATACGATTTTTTAATACTATATTACTTTATTTTATTCATATTTAGCTGAACTGCCAATTTTTGCGAGAAGTTCTTGATTTTTTAACAAATAATCATGAAAATCTTCACATGTCATGGTTTTGAAGTTGTATTGAGTAAGAATTATGGATTTCACTGACGGCACACTTAATCTGTTCCTCTCTTTGTTCCACTGAGTAGGTATTGATCAGTAAAAAAACTCTTTCCACATTTGCGTTATGTGCGCTTATACAAAAATAAAATTCGCAGATTTTGAGCAGTTCTGAGAAGCACTGCTCAAAATCTGCGAATTTTATTTTTGTTCGCAAAGCCCAGAGCTTTTGACTTCGCACGCATGCACGCTCGACACGAAATGTTGAACGATGTTTAACGTTTAGCACAAAGGAGGACAAACAGTAGGTATGGGAGGACGGGAGGACAAATCATGGAAAAGGAGGACATGTCCTTCTTTTGGATACCATCTGGCAACCCTATGTATAGGTGACGTTAGACAAATGACCCCAATGATAAAACTAGGATTTTAGAGGAAGAACGAGTACCTAGGGACAGCTAACTTGTATAGCAGCATATCTCTTTCTAACTATGCTCAAGCGCAGATTTACTATTCTGAAATACGGGCCAAGTGTCTTGATACCGGCAGTAATGGTTAGTGACATTATAGATCACAAATTGCCAAAATTTTTAAGTATCTGATTGGAAATCAAGACCCAGCTCTAGTCCGAGCCATTTCCATTGCTCATGGTGAATTTTACATACATAAATTCACAAACTTTCCCAAGTACGGTGGTCAGAAGATATTCCAAACATTAGTGTTTGGCTATTCCAAAACACTAATGCTTAGAAACATCAACCACAATGAGCCCATCGTCTCTTAAAACTATAGATGTTTTTTGGTGGAAGTCGGCTTTTACAACACTCACGGATGGTTGGTTCTTTGGGACAAAAGCACACAGCAAATGAGGATAAAAAGAAAACAAAATATGAATTGCACTAAGGAATTATAATTGTCAGTGATCTCAATATACATAAACCCAACCGGATTGATACAAACTCTTGAAGGGCATGAGAGACGAGCTTTTGTATGGAAAATGGTGGAATTTTAATGTTTTTGAATTGTACCCGATAGGTTAAGAATAATTTCTGGGAATGAAGAAGACTTGTAGTGTAAAGACTGCATACCAGCAGTGTATCTAAAAGGGACGCATTTGCAATTAGTCTGCAAATAATTTTCCGAACTTCCAGCTTATTCCTAGTAATTCACCTAATTTTTGAAATAAATGCAAACATTCAACTAAATCATAGCGGATCCTTATTCAGTGTTGATACTGAAAAAAAAAAACTAAATAAGAATCGAACTATGATCCCAATATGATTTGCAAATGCAGCCATTTTAAAGTGCTACCCAGGACTTAGTACACTTTTGTATTAAATTTATATGAAAGTTATATGACGCTGGCAGTTATGGAGATCCATACTAGTTTTAAAAGGATCTTGGACTTTTCGAATTTAAAATCTCAACATATTTACAGTAAAAATTTGAAACATGTATCAAGTGAACCATCAGAAGTTAAGGCACCACCAATTGAATGTATACAATACCAAAGTTTGTTCATCTTGATTTACCTGAGTGGTCCATGGGTCAATGTATACATAATGATTCAGTTTCTCAAAAATTTTATTATCCAGTTTATGTTAATTGCAACCGTTGGTAGTCTCAAATAAGGTTGGAACATGCTTAGTTTAGGACTGCATGATTGGTGTAAGTGTCCAAAATATTTTTTTTTTTTAAATTTCAGATACTTACGCCAGTCATCTAGTCTCAAACTAAGCAAGGCTTGTACTATGGATACTAAATAATGGATAAACATGCTTCAATATTTATATAAACATCCATGACTTAACATCAGGTCTGATTGAGGTCATGTACCAACCCGTTGTGCATAAAAAAAAAAACTGTATGCAATGCAGGTACAGTTTGCGGTTACTTAGGTAGCAATTTGGGGGTGCAGAGCAAGGGAAAATGAGATTTTGTTAAAAATTGGTGTGTTATGCTATACCAAATGAGAAATATAAGACTTTATATATTATTGATAATAAATTGTGACTGTGTTATCAAGAAAATGTAATGGTTCATTATTCTGATAATTCATTGTTGTGTAACAAATACCTACATCTACAATTACATTTAGTTAACTATAAAAGGTAGAATTAGATTTGATAGCAGCCCTATTATAATAAATCAATATTTTGTATTAAGTAAATATTCTCCAAATAGATTCTAATTATAAACAACTTTCATAATAACATTAAAATTCCACCAGTTTACAATAAATCTTTATAGAAGTTTAAAATTACCTGTAAGCAGACATATAAGGTAGGTAGACTTTTATTAACACTGTACCATACATAATAAATAAATATCCTTAGACATACACACAGCGCCATCTAGTTCCACAGTAAGCAACTATATGCTTGTGTTGTGGATACCAGATGGTTGATATAATACATAAATACATTTTTTTTGTAAATAAATACTTATTATAAATGAAAACATCCATAACTCGGGTACACATGTCCGTATTCATCACACAAACATATGCCCCTAGCGGGATTCGAACCCGCAACCTTTTGGTATAGTGGTCAGAGTTGCTAACCATTACACCAAACAGGTCGTTGAATAATAATGACAACAGATTTCTTGTTACATTAAAAAAGGATAGATTAACTTGGTCGGTATCAATATGTCTCAAAGTTAATGTTGTATATGTAGAAAGTTAGTTTCTCTTACAATGATAAGTCATTTTTGATAACATGTTCGGATAACATTCCACTGTCAGCTTTCCCTACAAAATTTCAGTAATAACCTACTACCTGCCAATTTTTATTTAGACATTACAAGACATTAGATCAAGGAGAGTTTAAAAAGTATCAAGCTCGTCACCCCTAGCCCTCATAGCAAACACAATCGAACATCCACAACACAAAATACAACGCAAATCAAAATGTAATACCACAATCACAACTACGAACTATGAGTCTTTATGTTTATTGTAAAATTCGTCTAGGTGCTTCTTATACGCCGTCTGATTCGGCCATAGGTACGATGCTTGCTGGTTCAGAGGACTCTGAGTGTTGGGCTCCGCTAATAGACTTTGAATTGAGAGTAAAACAGTGCGTATATCGTATAGAGCTGTCCACTTGTCTTTCAAGATATCTAAACATATTAAACCACACGTATCAACGTTAGGATGATAGCATGGGGTTATAAATTTCACCACAGGAGGCGCGTAGGGATACGAATTTGGGAATTCCAGCGATAATTTGTACTTATGTCCAGCGTAGACGGTATCCTGTGGCCCGCTAATCGTACCAATCCATTTAAACAGGTTGTCGCTTTCCGGGAACGCAGAGATCCCTTTGTCTGCGCATCGCATTAGCTCCATTAACTCTTTTTGCAATCTACGGACAATGAAACGCAATTGAACATCGCTGAAATCAACACACCACATCAGATAAAGGGTGGGAAACAATAAAATGCAATCAGCACTTACCTTTTGCTTACTGCATGGTTATCTTTCAATTTAATCGTATCCTCGTTCTGTTTGGCGGGATTCGAGGACGATGCGTAAGTCGGATTGATATTTTGAGCCATATTTTAGACGGAAAAACAAAATCAGATGCCACCAATTTTCTGTTACAAAGGGACGAGTTCCTGCGATTTGAAAAAGCTCCAATTTTATTGGATATCGGTTAGCTTTTTTTGACAGCAAGGCGTAATGGCGTCCAAATGTAACAAAAAGCGCCATCTGTGTGTTACTCCGTTAATGAAATATTCGTTATAACTAAGTACGCGGTAAAATAACATATGAAATAACGGATTAAAAATAAAACAACCCGGTGCTTTACCGGGTAGCTTCGTTTATGTATAACAAAAAATTAAATTTCTTTCCCTTGCCTTCTGTTTTGCACGAAACGTGACTGGTGATCTTGACTGCGTAATTGATTTATAACAGTCAGTGCGTGCGTTTGCGCGAAGTTACCACTCACCAATGTTCAAACTGAAAGCTGTCCATTGTAAATTAAAATCACCAATGTCCAATTTCAAAAAAGACCATTATGAAACATCTGATATAAGATCCTTCCCCTTTTTTCACCAAATCGAAGCTGTTTCAACGATAATCAAACTCTTTGCTGGATTATTTTTATTAACCATGGAAATTTTCCAAAATCTTTACGTAAAGGGGTTACGTACACAATATCATCAACATCGGTCTGTACGTTGATATTTCAGTAAATTAGCTTACAGTTTTTTCTTTTATTATGACGATAAATAGAAAGTCTTTTATCAAATTTATCATCTACAGTTACTGTAGTTACCCGTATCCACCGTTGGGGCACAGCCTCCTCTTACTATGAGAGAGTATCTCATGCGGGCCCAGTGTGCATTGGTGAACTTATGTCAGACTAGGTGGCTATCTGAGCGTCCCCTGTAGGCAGCATAGTTACATATTACCCACATTAAACCGGGCTGAAACCATTTGACTCTAGGTAGTAAAAATTGTAACATAGACAGATATATGAAACATTGACATCAACATTTATAAAGTAGAGTTAAAAAGTAATAAAAAAACCTTGATTTATTACCAGATAGTAATAATAAACGTATTTCATTATTATTATTGATAAATAAAGTAAACAAAAATAAATACATAAATAAATAAAGAAACGGAAATACGAGGAGTACCTCACCTCAATTTTTTAAGTTTGCTTATTTTAATTTTAATTTTAATTTTTTTTTATTTTCCGTGGCTCAATGTAAACAACATTGGGTTTACGATTCGGAGGTCGCGGGTTCGATCCCGAGCGGGGTACATGTTTAAGTACTCGGTTTGGTTGGCCGGATAGCTACCACCATCTTATCTAAATCTGCCGCCAAGCAGCAATGTTAATAGCATTGTTGTATTCCGGTTGTCAGAGATAAGATAGCCAGTCCCCCAAATGTGTTGGGGTTTCCGGGTTAGTACGCTTCCACCTTCGACCTCATCTTCACTTAACATCAGGTATGATTGAGGTCAAGTACCAACCCGTTGTGCATAAAAAAATAAAATATTTTATTGATATTGATATTGATAATACAGAATCAACAGCATCATTATAAAAATTTACTTATTTGTGCGTGCCCATCATGATAGATTAGATTTATTTAGTTCCTTTTTACAATGTCAAATCATTCATACGGTATCTGAAATTAATGATTTCTAAAATATACATGTCATAATTTGTAGAATTACAGGATTAAATTTATAATACTATTCCAATGTTAAAATATTGTGGAAACACAAAATTAAGAAAATTAAATAAAAACAAACCTGTCACGATATTATCGATTAGTATGTATGTCATTACTATTTAAGAATTCATTTCTAATTAAGAATTCATTAATGGCACTTTGTATAAAAATGAAGAAGTTTGTAATGATTTAGGTGTTCTATTTCAAATAGGGTTTAAAAGTTGTACGAACTAAAATTATGTTCGTCTTAGCAAAAACTTTTGGCCACTTAGCTGTCTCGCCTGTCTTATACCTTTTGTTACATTAAATTATTCAGAAAAATATATTATGGTAAGAGGTAAGCCGTTAACTTTCACTTTCTTTGGTTTTAATGTTCACTTGAGCGTGAAATTAGAGATCGGCGCGTCGCGAACTATTGTTGTAATAAAAAGAAATTTAGGAGTCTATTTAAGTTCTAGTCGATTAGTGTTACGTTCAGTTTTGATTAAAATTAGTGGTGAAAACAACTCGAAATTGTGTATCAACATGAGTTTTAATGTAAGTAGGTAACTTTCTCGTACCTTCCTCTTATTAATTTGTACCGGTTGAACTTTATCTCTATTCACAAATGTTGTGAATAGAGATAAAGCTCAACCAGTACTGGACAATCTGATTTATGGTAGTGGCCGGTGATAAAAATATAATGATAATAAATTATAAATTGCTCATTGAACATTTTTCTTGTAATGTATCCGATTTTTTGCAAAATCCCATAAGTTAATAACGTTATTCTTGTCACTGCACCTATACCCATCCTTAATCGATCTTTCATTCATTCATTCTTTTTTACGTCAAACGTTGCAACGCGACGCGATATTGGCTGACTACCTACTCGTATATATTTTCTACTTTTCTCTCTGTGAAAATATTATATTACAATTTACTTATTACTAACGTCATCAGTGCATCATAATTTCCAACAATATGCCGTGCCAGATATACTATGAAGACCGTGTCTTAACAAACCCGAACTGTCGAGATCTTTCAAGTTTGAAGAACAGAATTTCGCAAGAATATGGTATCCCTTGTGAAGATTTGTTCATTACCATCAACGGGAAAGTTGCCCCAACAGACACAGATCTGGAAACTACAGACAATGTTGTTAGAGTGTTCACAAAGCTTGTCGGTGGAAAAGGAGGGTTTGGATCAATGTTGCGAGCAATTGGCGCACAAATTGAGAAAACCACGAACAGGGAAGCCTGCCGTGACTTGTCTGGGCGTCGGTTACGTGATATTAACGAGGAGAAACGGCTGCGGAAGTGGCTGGAGGGGCAGGAAGACCGCGAGAAAGAAGCTATTGAACGCAAGCAGAAGAAGCTCGAGAGATTGATAGCTGAACCGAAAATTCATGTGAATTTGAATCCGTCGTACGAGAAAGAGCGTCAGAACTTGCCAGATCGTGTGAGCGCTGCTGTGGACGCTGGTTGGAATGTTGCCGGCACATCTAATGACAGTGGAACAAAGCGGAAGGCTGAAGACGACAAGCCAAAGTCTAAAAAGAAGAAGCTGTGGATAGATGCTGACTTATCGGACTGTTCATCACTCAGTGAGGATGAAGATGAGGTCAAGGCTAGTCCTGGACTGGCTATCTCTACAGACAGTGGTAACGAGTCTGATAAATTTTCAGAAGTCAGCAACAATGGATAGTGGACAAGTTCTTAGTTTGTAAAAGCAAATTATATAGTACCTGTATCATAATTAATAATGGAGAATTTGTTGTTAATCTTTTTAAGCATTATAGCTAAATAACTCTTCTATTTAAACGTTTTAGATTAAATTATTTAGGTTAGGAGTATTTCACACTAATAGAATGATGTTGGCTCGGATTTATTGTGAATTATGTAAATGCTTTATTGTACAAAAAGGCAATACATTAATTTTACATTGATACAGAATTTGAGTACAACGGCGGACTTATCCCATAGACGGATTTCTTCCAGTCACCATAGGGTTAGTTAGAAAACAGTAGATTGAGCGTATACAAATTAAAATAATATATACCATTCATACCAAACTAACTGGCAATTGTTCTGATATGAATGAGAGTAGGTGGCAAATAAAGTTAGAAAATTCACATCACAAAGTCTTGCTGGAAGATATATCTTTTTAGAGATAAGGTAGCACCTTTTGTACTTATTGTAGATATAGGATCCAGTAATCTCTTTCTCTTATTGTGTGTACCCATGTGCAATAAATTATAAAAATAATCAAGACAAAAATTTAACATTATTTGGGCTATGTCACATGTATCTTTACATTTCCTGCAATGAGCATATTTTTCGTTTCGGTACACCAAAATAAAGGCAGAGTATTGTGCAGCAAAAAATTGTGTATAGGTCAAGGAAAAGGTGTATGGCTGAGCTTTTATGCTCCCACAAGAAGCTGCCAACATCTTCTGTAAGGAATTATCATATTCAATGTCTCTGGTTTTTGGCAATTCTCCGAATTTTGCCATCAAGTAGGCATAACCCACAGGGTAATGCAGAATATTAATTTTTAGCAAAAACTTTAACATAAAATTTTGCATTGTGACCGCAATGTAAATTTCACTATCGGGCCCCTTGGCTGAATGTTGGGTCCTGCAGTTGTAACCCTTTTTCACTCTTGCACACTGATTATTTATTAATGATTAATTTTTAATTGGTGGAAATAAATTCTTCTTCAGTAACATTACTCCCAGCTGAGCAGTCTAAAACAGAACAACTCAAATTGAGCCCTGACTAGCAGGGCTAGTTTGACCATAGCTAGTCTCTCTACAACAACTCAAGACAGAAGCCTGTTATCATGTTCATAGAATTTTTATTGAGACAACCCACATGTGTTGCTTATTTCTAGCTTTATATAGGTATATAAACTCTTATTACCTAGGTATAGATAATCGAGCACTAATCACTAGAGAGTGATTGATAATTTGTCATGCACGAGGTATTCCATTTACAGCACGTTATTTAGGTAAAGATAGAATATTTTCATGCTTTAGCAAGTAAGAGACGCAGAGCGTCTTATCTCTGGTCTCTGTAGAGAGACATCTACAGTTTAATATAAATAATTAATTGTAATATAATAAAATTTGGACAATAGGACTAAATACCATGGATAATATAACTGAAGGTCAATGTAATATTCATATTTTATGGTGTAATGTAATTATTTGTAATGCAATGTTTGTTAGTGACTTTAAAGTATCTAACTCTTACCTGCCCATGTAGCATGACATCGTTTGTCGCGCCCGAAGTAGGAATAAGAGTGGGATAGTTGTATATATTTTTAATAATATATACATATTTTTTTTGCACATACACAGCGCCATCTAGTTCCACACTAAGCAACTAGCTTGTATTATGGATACCAGATGGTTGATAAACTACACAAATACATTTTTGTATTTGTAAATAATAACATAAATAAATCAGAAACTCGGGAATGGAATGGCTCGGGAACAAATGTCTGTATTCAACATACAAACATATGCCCCTAGCGGGATTCGAACCCGCGACCTTTTGGTATAGCAGTCAGTGTTTCTAACCACTATACCAAATAGGTCGTTAAAGTGAATAAGCGGGACAAAATATTATCTCAGTGTTTTGCTCTCTGAGCAATTATACACACTGAGCTATGACCCATTTGTACGGCTGTAGCACACACATACTCTAGTGTATCCTGATGTTACTTTTATGGATTGTTATAAAATATGTTTATCCAATTGCTTAGTGCTGGTCTCTTGTGTGCAGCCTAACTCATGTTGAGTGGTGTTTTCAGTGCCACGCTTTTGTTGGTGCATTAGTTTTAAGCCATAGTTCTGACTGACATTGAATTAACAGCTCCATCTAGTTCCACACTAAGCTACGCTTGTATTATAGATACCAGACAGTTGATAAACTTTATAAGTACACTTTACATTTCATTGTATTTCAATAATTTGGTCACTAAGGTTATATATAATTACAGCCGACACTGGCTGAAACGTCATCCAGATAGGAAGAAATTGCATCTGTTTTGAGCCCAACTCATTCTGTTGGTGTGAAGGTGTACCCCGTCGTATGATATTATTCCTGTATTGAAATGTAATTAGAAATAAGTTATTTTTAAATGTATGCTTATGTGTGTCTGGAGACTGTAATATAAGTTTAATAAAAAATATTTTACTGCTAAAGCTATGAATGTGGTTTATATTTTCTTTTTCCCGATCTACTTTGATATTCGTTATGTTAAAAGTTATTTGTGTTTTTAGTAACTTCTGACAGTGGGGCAGAGACCTTAGGATCACTGTGCGCGCTGTAACGAAACATTTTTTTTTAATATTTCGGCCACTTACACCAATCATCTAGTCCCAAACTAAGTAAAGCCTGTGCTATGGAGACTAGATAACGGATAAACATACATGAATATTTATATAAACATCCATGACTCGGGAATAAATGTTCGTATTCATCACACAAACATTCACCCGTCGCGGGATTCGAACCCGCAACCGTTGGATTCGCTGACGACCCACTATCCACTACACCAATCGGTCGTCATTACTATGTTGCTTTTCCCCTGCTTCTGCATCTCTGCTGTCTGGGACTGTCTGGTGTGCATCTGTCGTTTCAACCTGTAGGAGGGAGCTACCATCAGCTCGCGGTCACCCGGGTTCGCAATTCCTGGTAAAATAGAAATAGGACCCATCATCTCTTCTTATGGTTGTCGTAAGGCGACTAAACGATCGTGACCATATCAGCATATACCAGAAATGTTCAGCAGTGTCATTGGTCCGGAGCTCTCAGATATAAAATGGGATCAGAAATCCGCCTGCCCAGCGTTAGCGATTAGGGCATAACCTCCCATGGCAGGCGATGCATATGTCCTGGCTTATGTCCAGTAGCGGATATGTTGTGTTGGTGACTGGCAGCTTCACCAGCTAACCTTTTCCAGATAGTTTACTTTTATACTAATTTTGATATTACTTTGTTTTTTATGACTTTTGTCAGTTTGTTGATTTACTTGTCCGAGTGCAGATATAAAGCCCCTTCAGTTCAGCTCTTTGAGTTTTATTGCATTTAGTTCAGTCGGAGATCCTTAAGCACAGAGTCTCCCCATTTACACGATGTGTCATCATAAGAAAACCCCAAAAAATGTTGACAAAATAACCCCGCCCCTGTATCATGACAGATAAGCGTTTATGTCGCTCGAGATAATATTTGTTCTGCTCATTCGTTTGTAATTACAACTATCCTAATCTCACTCGTACATCGCGCTTGACAAACGTGGTCATGCTACGGGGGCTGGTTTTGTTTTCTGTCTCTATTTTATTAAAGAAATATCAAAATGAGTTTTGAGATGTAGGGGAAACCTATCCGATAGAGACATACTAAAAGAAAACAGCTTTGAAATGAGGCATTTTACAAAAAGAGTATGTGAGGGTGAAGACGCGCTATAGTATTTATATATATAAAAAAAATTAAGAAAGGGCCAGTACCTTAAAAAAAGTTAAGAATTTATTTTACCACGTTGTCGGCATGATTAATATATATGTATATCCATGCCAAAATACAGATTTCTAGTACTATATGCCTTTGAGCTCAGACACAGTCAGACATACAGAAGAAGCTCAGCTCTGCAGCGTATGCAGTCAAAATAATTACTGCTACGTAAATACTGCTAGATTAGTATATTTTAGTTATTTCCGTAGCCTGATGTCTTACGGTATCTTGCTGCGGGGAAATGCAGCGGAATTTCCTACAATTTTAAAGTTCCTGATATTTTGTAGAAGGATATGTAGAAAACCCCTCAGCAATAGAATAAAGATGTTTTCCAACCATTATGTAGCTTGATTTAGATATAGTACCTATAGGTTTTTAATTACAAAACCTACAATACCTATTAAATTAAAGTGACCACTGTGAACTTAATTGCGTTGTAGAAGATGGTAAGATCTCCTAAAACAATATATTCTCTAAAAATAGTTTATTGAGTCGTGACATTTGCCCTCGGTGAAATTTTTCATAAATATAAAGAAGTTATTGATCAATTTTTTTGAAAATTGTAACTTGAGTTCAACATTCTCCGACGCAATGAAATTCACAGTGCTAATTTTAATCTAATAGCCTATGTTTTATTACTAAATACCTATACTATATCTAAAGCAAGCTACCGATTTGTTAGACAACATTTTTATTTCTATCCATATGCAAAAAATCACGGCCTTTAAGAATATAGGCAGTTATAAGTGTATCCTTACTGGACTATATATTCTGTTCTAAAGCTTATCCAGGGTAAAGAAATAAGCGGTCGGTGAGATGAAATTGGAAAATCCTTGCCTTAAATTTTAAGAATAGCAATTAACAATATACATTCTTTTGTTTAATCCGAACTGTACAAATTACGGAAGCATAAATCAAAATCATATTATAGATAATAAAATCATAATATAGATGTATTCATAAATCAAAGTCATAGCAAAACGTTTAGACTTATCCCCAGTGTTCAGGACAAGCAAGTAAAAGCTTCGCAAAGAATTAAAGCAATTTTAGAGGTGTGTTTTCCTCAACTACGAATTAAATTCTACTTTTCTCAATGCGCCTGCAGTTATACTCATGCAATGTTACAGATATAGATAAAATATACATACTTTTATAGGTTTTCGTAGGCGTATAGTGTGTACCTATTAAGAATAAAAAAAAATTGGTGGGTAGGTAGATAAGAGATCTAATTTTAGAAAGGTAAATATTTTTTTTTGATTAACGATGGATACGCGTTTGACCACAATCTCAACTGATGGAAAGTGCTTGTTTCTTGCTTGTTCTTCTCAGGGGAAAATTGCCTTTTGAACAAGCAGTAGCTTAAAAAATGTAAAATCTGACTATTTTAAGTGTACCCTGTGTACTTACAAAATAAAGCATTTTTTGATTTTGATGAAATAGCAGTAAACATTTACTCCAGATGAGCTATTTGCTCGTTTGTCATGCCCTTATTTTACCATTTACCAATGTTTTTGTATAAGTAATTATTTAATATCCGTATTTTGTACAATCTGTCTGTTCTGTGTATAAAGATTACTTTGGCGGTATATCTTTCTCTCTTGTGCAAGGGGCATCCCATGATTCCTCTGGGTGATAACAGTATCCATAACCTCTGCGTTTGAGGTAACAAATATGGCCCTTATCTTTAGGAGGATACAGATGAAATAGCAGTAAACACTTACTTCAGATGAGCTGTTTGCTCGTTTGTCATGCCCTTATTACCATTTACCAATGTTTTCTATGTAGAAAGATTACTTTGGCGGCATTATATCTTTCTCTCTGTTCTATTCATGCTATGCTCTTGTCGGTGGAGTCCTTTCTTCTCTACATTCCGCCATTTATTTGTCTTCCTGATACGACACGACATAAACACTAATAACATCAAAAACTACAATAAAACACAACCCAATCAAAATAAATTCAAACCCAATAGAACAAGTACAACAATTCAGATATTTAGGAAGCCTGATTACCAGCTGATTATAAGCCGGACTCCAGAGGTAGGTACACCAGACTTAGGCCTGTATTAATAAACCAATTTCAATACAAGTCTTGAGGCTGTATCACCCGCGATGCGTCTTAAGAAGTTGACGCTATCTCAAGCTCCGTGCTAATTTATAAACCAATCTTGAAGTCTACCTGAGATCACTTCTCAAGTATTCGCCTCAGCGACGAATGAATGATAGTCTTGAGTTTCGTTTATTAATACGCGCACCTCTCAAGTGAGTACTACTTGGATGCACGTGCTTTCAGGTCTCAAGTTAGGTTTATTAATCAACACGTTTACTTGAGACCGGTCACAAGACTGTTCTCAATCTTGGGAATGGTTTATTAATACGGCCCTTAGTCATTAGAATAGCAATGGCAAAGAAAGCGTTTAATACCAAGAAACGTCTTTTCAAAGCTCGCATTTCAAGGCAGATTTGAAAACGTTTGATCAGAGTGTAAATCTAGTATATCTTTACAGATATGATAATTATAAATTAAATCGGATCACAAATGTCCGAGATATGAAGCAAATAACACACCTGTTCCATTTTGGAAGTCGATTTAAAAAAATGTATGCTTCATTTCAGAAGGGCACTTGGTGTACAATAATGTTGCTGTCACTGGTGGTGTTGGCAGTCGCCAGGCCACAGGAGTTTGAAGATGAAGACGAAACTCAAGAGCATGCAGCAGATCGGAAAGGTTAATAGAATTTGCAGGTTTTCGTCTCATGCATAAAAGACAGAGTCACTTGCAACCGGAATTCGTATTTAACACGACATCAAATAAAAATTTTATTCATCCAATAAGCTTTATACAGACTTTGATACCGACGACGCCCCTCATTCCAAAATCTCCTAACTTCCTCTATTCTGACATCCTTGCACTCGATACCCCTGTATTCCGACACCTTTTACTCTGACATTCCTTTTTTCTGACATCTCTTAACTCTGTCATCACTGTATTCCGATATTCCTCTTTCCGACATCCTCTGACACCCTTCGCCGATACACATGTATCCGACAACTCTGCATTCTGACAACGCTGTTCTCAGACATCCCTGAACTCTGACACCCTTATACTACGACACTTCTCTTCACTGACACTCCTGTATTTTGACTCACCTCTTCTCCGACAGCCCTATACACCGACTACTCTCTTTTCTGACATCTTTGTACTATGTCAATCCTTTACTCCGACATCCACCTTTTCTGACATCTCTGTTCTCCGTCACCTCTCTTTTCTCATATCCTTGTACTCCAACACCTTATATTTTTTTATATAATATCTTTATTGTACACAAAATTGTTACAGAAATATGCATTGTATATAAAATGTATAAAGGCGAGCTTAACTCCGATAGAGTTTTCTACCAGCAAACCTTAGAGATACATAGTGTTTATTAGATTGGGCAGAAAATAATGTACACAACATTTGAAAATTATTTTATAAAAAATAAGATGTTTATAAAATCTTTGTTTGTATAACTTTTTGAATTGCTTAAGATAACAATCAATCAATCAATCAATCAAATAATTTATTTGTGATACACAGGTAAAATACAATAAAGTGATGTTACATAGAAAACTGACAGAGCGCTGTGATCCGCACATTGGCATACAAAACAATTTTTCTACATACTATTATACTAATTACTTAAACTACACCAAAGATGGAAAAGTTGTATTAAATCATTTATGTCATATTAATAATGTCATCTCATTATGTCATATTATAATTAGGTAGGTATGTATATGGCAACAAAAATATAAAACCTTTATATAGCAATGATAGTCAACTTTTGTAATATTTTACAGACGATGTCGCAAGAGTCCAAATCAAGGTGTACCGTGGTCCAACGAAAAGCGACGGATACGCACCGTGGGGATTTTGGGTTAAGCAACCCTCAGACGACGAATGATCTGTCGAAAAGTTTAGATTCTAAGTATATTCGATTGGATAACGCAAGTGCGTCAAAGTGTATAAAACTAAGCTTGTCACATTTATTGCACTCCTAGGTCAAGAGATACAGGATCGAATCAGAAATGAGGAGATCCGCAGGAGAACCAAGGTGACCGATATAACCCGAAGAATTGCCAAACTTAAGTGGCAGTAGGCCGGGCACATTGCTCGTTGGACCGATGGCCGTTGGGGCGGAATGGTTCTCTAGTGGCGACCACGCACCGGAAGACGCAACGTCCCCCAGGAGCCCCCCACGACGTGGACCGACGATTTGCGGTGCGAGGGAAGCCGCAGGACTGATCGTTGTGAAGATCTTTGAGAGGGAGGCCATTGTCCAGCAGTGGACGTCTCTTGACAGATACGATGAGGTTACAAGAGTTAGTTTTGGAAATACACTCCGTACCAAGCCGATTAATAGGCGCTGCCACCAAACGCTCCCGCCCCAGCACACCGCTTACCTTTGCAGTTGGACGAAATTTTGCAGCATACGAGTTGGTAGCTTGCGTTATCTAGTCTATAGTCTAAGTTGGAGGCAGGCATCAAATTATAATAAGATAAGCACAGTACTACCAACCTAATCCAACAGTATAGTCGTTAACCAAAAAGCTGTTTGGAAACGTCTTCCATCTCAATCAACTACAAATTACAACAGTTAAATCTACGATTGCCGAATTGATACATTTAAAATGTAGTATAGCATAAGGTGCTGTCGACTGTGACGTAGAAATATGCATTTAATCTGCGCTAAATCTTATAAAAATAAGCGTCATATTAAAATACTTAAATATAGAATTATTAAATGTTTCTTTGTACAAGACTTATTATTATTGTTACATTATACAGTATAAATATTTTATAATAATATGACACTTAAAGGATTTATTGTAGAGATAGATAGAAAATTAATTTCATAAAAATGGCCGAAAAGTTAACGTTGTGCGTTGTTTTACCGACACGTAAATATAGTAAATATTCCTGCAATTTACTACTACAAACAATTATGATAATCTTAATTACTTTAACCTAGGACTTTTAAATTTGTTATGCGACAGATTGATATTTTTATGACATTTTAAGGTCGTATTTAATTTTTCACACCACAGATCACATATTAAAATTCGGATACTGATTAAAACTGTACCTATGTAAAGGTACAGTCGCGTAATGAAAATGTCAGTCATACTTTGACACTTAGCAAGCACATGTTCCACTAAGAAACACACGCAAATGTTGCATAGAAAATTATGTTTTACTATTTGACGACAGGCGTCATATTTACCCCATGGACTTATTATTCAAAATTATTTGAATAATTAGTCCATGCTTTACCCGAACTAGTTAAGTGTTCCTTGACTATGAATAGTTGAGCTAAAACCTTTTTATTAGTTTGACCTGCCAGTGTTATCGAATGTCAAATCAACAACTTAATTATCTACAAGCAAAAGTCAACTTTAAGATGACAGAGCTTTTCATTCCGCAGCTGTATTTCTTTACTGGTACAATAAGAATTTTATAACAGGAACGGTACCCTCAGGTCCGTGTTAATAAACCAATCACAATATAATTCTTGAGGCTGTATCACCCCGTCCTGCTAATTTATAAACCAATCTTGAGGTCTGCTCAGCTGAGATCACTTCTCAAGTATTCGCCTCAGCGGCGAACGAATGACAGTCTTGAGTTTCGTTTATTAATACGCTCACCTCTCAAGTGAGTACTGCTTGAGTATGCACGTGCTTTTCAGGTCTCAAGTTAGGTTTATGGTTTATTAATATGGGCCTTAGACAATGTTTGTTACTCTAAAACCAAAACAGATTAATAATAAGTTGAGTTGTCGCCTTTAATCTCTTCGCTCTATGATCTGTGGCATATCAGACGTAGTTATTGAGGACTTTGTTGTACGACGACCGATTACTTTTATCTCCTCCGGTCCAAATTTCACTGTATTCATTGGCTATTTTCACATTTATACACGTATGTGTGTGTCGCTAAATGGTTCACATAAACCATTCTCATTCATAATATTAGGTCTTTACCTATGAAATTGGAGTTTTTTTCTTCGTTAATCATAATGTGCCAACTCATACGATTCTATAGCTATTTCCAAATTTGTTTTTTATTTGGAAAATGGAATATTATTTCAAGGTTTCACATGTAATATTTTTTTAATTTCTGAGCTAAATCACATAATAAAAAAAACTTGAACACAGCTCTTTTCATGAGCTCCCATATTATTTCTTAGATTCGCAGAAACTTTTAAAAAGCGGTTACTTTTAAAAATTAACACTGTCTATATTTAACTTAATGTTATCCGATAATACACACAAAGTTTAGCTAAATTTGGATTTGCCGTTCCCAAAAAATATTTCAAAAATGTTTGTATGGAGAAAACAGTCTTAATGAAATTCTTCATACAAAACGCCAATTTCATAGGTAAGGACAAAGAAATGACGTTGAAAGGATGACAGAAGGCGAAAGGCAGCAGTGGGGTTGATTCGCTGGAATCTCTGGACGACACCAAATATTTCCAGTTATAAAGCTCTGAAAAAGTCCAAATTAAATATCTGTGTTCGCTTGGACGTGTAAAATGTGGCTTCTAGCATTTAACTTGATTTTAAAAGCCAAAGACTACCTAACGAGTTTTATAAGATACTTTTTATTTAATTACTCAATAAACAACTTATTTAGTACGAAGTCTCTTTTATTTGACGTTTGACTTATAACTTTGAAGATGTTAGAAGTGGCATTGTAGCGCCAACGCCGATGGAGTTCTATTACATAACTTCATCGTTGTCGTCATCGGGTTCGCTCTGACATGTGATTGGTTGGCTCATTGCTCACTCGGCAATTTGACGGTTTCTCATTGGTCAATCTAATCGATGACGATAACGATGAACTTACATAATATAAGGGCAGATTTGGAAACGATGTCAGTGGCGGTATCTTGAAATAAGCACAAAATAAATAAATAGGTCACATAGCTCGAAGAACTGAAGGCCGGTGGGGCATTAAAGTTCTGAGTGGAGACTATGCATCGACCAGCGCAAGTAGAACCATCAGTCTGAGGCCCGTTTTAATAAACCATTCTCAAGATTGAGAACAGTCTTGTGACTGGTCTGAAGTAAACGTATTGATTAATAAACCTAACTTGAGACCTGAAAAGCATGTGCATACTCAAGCAGTACTCACTAGAGAGGTCCGCGTATTTATAAACGAAACTCAAGACTATCACATCTATGGGCAATGGCGGTACCTTGATATACGCCCAAAAGCCTGGCATGCCTTTGCCTTAATAAAATACTCAATCGGGTATATCAACTTCAAAATTTATTGATCTTTACACATAACAGAAATTGCATATAATCCTCCAGATTGAACAGAAAAGAGGCAACAAGATGTGTCTAACTTCAATAACTGTGTAAAAGCCACAAATAATTAAGGTACCAGTGCAAACATTTTCAATAACAACCATAAGTGAGTATTCTATAAAGATAATGTTGTATGTATGTCTAGCCACATTGGTGACTTTCGTTCTTCTCAGGATTTCCTAATTCCTGATTCGATCGCGTCACCCTCTCCATAGGTCTTATGTCCACCAGAGTGAGAGGCCACGTTTCACGGGAACAAGATCATACACGTATGTAGTACCTACTATTACTAACCGTGTGTAATGACACTATGTAAGTAGGTAGTTAAAATTTAAATGGAGTTGTGTATCACATCGCTCGCGACACACGGCCGGTCGGCTTGTGTTGTGATAGGCTGTTGACCACCCATAACCGAAACATGCGGGAGCACTAAAATGGAGCCATATTTTGTGAGTTCACATACATAACGTCACGATCCTCATCCCAAATGGGATGGTCAAAGACATCCCAAACATCTATCCGCAGTAATATATGTCTGGGAAACGCGGACGTTGCTAGTAATTGGGACGGCGCCAGCCTCTCGTGGTATAGGGTAGCTCGGGACATTGCGATATTTTGCGAGAATGACACTAGGATTTTATAGAATGAGGTTTCATACAGACCACTTACCTACACATAAATCATGATATTATGATCATGGAACTGTGATGCTTACCGGTGAAGGGTAAACATTTGCATACCATCCAACTTGGCCCTAGGTGATAATAGGTACCTAATCAAAGTCACTCACGCTCGATGATGTGCTAAGTGGTGGTTCATCTCCTGCTGGTAGCAATGAATATTCATTTTCGATGTCCAGATCTAACATTACTGTAAACGTCGTCACCGTAATTTTTCCCAGGTTCACTTCTTGTTGCAAACCGCGTATTATGATAGTCAATCGATCGCTTGCCGTTCGATGGCACTGGTCGGCATTCGGCGCGCGGCGCGGCTGATCAAGCAGCTCGATCGACGTCGACTATTCCATTCTAACATCGATCGATGTCGTCGATCGACGATCGATCGATTGGTCTGGTAACACCCTAATATTTTCCTTTGGGCACTATATGCTGCTATTTCAGCACAGTTTATTGACATTGCCAAAATATGTAGTTGAATTCCACTTTGTGTATTCTAGGACCACGTAAATCTTCTACATAGCTCTAGTTAGATAACCGTCGACACCATTTTAGCGCTCTCTCGTCGACCGTTATTGTCATAGTTTGTTTTAGTTAGTTATCACTTCGCGACGACGAGCCGGCTTACCGTTGTAATAGCACTCCAACAGAAACACGCGAATAGCTCTTTCAGTTACTTCCAGTTACATATTGAGTTGGAAACGAAACATTTAACGCGGACTTGCCTGTTGATTCTAACTAAATCAGACTGTTATTATAATAATGTTAGACAGTGGAATATAAAGTCTTTCTTATTAGGTAAGTGTTTCAAAACATTTCTATCTCTTTACCTTCCTATTTCCACATTTGACACAGGAAGTCTGAAGGTGGCACCAATAACAGAAAGTTGAGGATTTCTTCGGAATATAAAAAATATCCTATGTTTTAATCCAATGTATGTTCCACAATATACAAACAAGCAAATTTTGGCATTTATAATATTAGTTAGACTGACCACTAGTAGTGTGACTAACAAGAAAAAGAATCCTGTTTGTAACACTGGTGTGATAACTTGGTGTGACTATGAGTCGGTAAGGGAAAAAATTGACAAATCTAATAGGTAAATTTTTTTTATAAGAAAGAAAAATTACAATACCGTCATAAGACCTTATGGATGTGAATGTTGGGCAATGAAAGAGACTGATGAAAGTAGAATGCATGTGGCAGACAGAGATGAAAATGCTAAAATAGATGTGTAGTGTAACTAGAATGGATAAGATCAGGAATGAGTATATCAGATGAAGTCTAAAAGTGGCGCCAATAACAGAAAAGTTGAGGAGTAATAGGTTAGCATGGTTTGGGAAAATTATGAGGAGGAAATGCATGTAACGAGACGAGTGCTAAGTATGACTGTGGTGGGATATAGAGGTAGAAGAAGACCGAAGAAGGTGTGGGTAGACTGCGTGAGGAATTATCTGTGTGAAACGGGTGAGTACGGAGATGACGGCTGATAGAGAAGAGTGAAGTGAGTGTATGAATCGTGTTCTCTCACTGTGGGTTTCATAAGAAATCTACTGGGTTTTTTACTAAGAGTTCGAGTCAGGTATGAGGAGATCCTTAGAAGAACTAATGTGGTGACATAGCCCAGCGGATTACTAAGTTGATATGGCTATGTGGGGGTAGGATACATAATGCGTAGGACTGAACGCCGCTAGGGCATAAATAATTCATGCGTTGACTCTTCATTCATAATGCGAACAGCCACGGCATGGAATTCTCGGCGTCAGTCTTTCCGATGTCCTTCAATATTGAGATATTCAAGAGCAGCGTGAATAGGCATCTACTGAAATCGCGTGGTCCATCTTCGGCCACATCGTCACTTCCCATCAGGTGAGATGGACAAACGCGTTCCAGTATTTCATAGAAAATGTGTCGATTATTACTACTAATATCTGTTGCATATTTTGTGTATAATTCTCAATAAATAGAGTTATTATGTCGACGCTGGAACGGCAACCTTGCTGATCCGCCACAATTGCGAATATGAGTTATACAATACAATACAATACAAATACTCTTTATTGCACAATTAACAAAAGATACATGAAGAATACAGCGTACATCATTAATCGCACATATACCGTTAGAATCGCCTGATTTTTCTCTATTCACTGATCTCAGTTTCATCCAAATACGAGCATTTTTTATGGTCGATAAGCAACCTGTGATTCAGCTTTTACTGGTTGATAAGCGTACGATTTTAGGTCATTACAGAAATTTTGTATCTTAAGCTACCTTCCATTCAATCACATTGTAGCGTAAGCAACATCTCTATATGATTAGCCGTGCTAAAATTTGTCATGATATAGCACTAAAGCAATTCATCTCTTCCACCTATAAGGCATATTTTATAGATAAGGAATTTTATCGAAATAACTAAATGAAGTGATTAACTCGTTACTTGCTATTCGTTATTCATTATTATTATCAGTTCAATGGAACCATTTTCATCAGTACCATGTATTGAACTTTGCTTCGCAGCCCATAACTATCTTTATATTCTAAGTATATGGGACTTTACACCAAAAAACATCAATGGACTTGCATGTTTTTAGTAGTCTATAAAGTTTGGTTGGTGGTAGGCCATTTTAAATGTCCGCCTGGCTAGCTACCACCGTCTAATCTAAATATGCCGCCAAACAGCAATGTTAAGAGGCTGACAGCAGCCAATTGCGTTGAAAGATTATCATTTTTTGTAAAGCATATAGCTCGTATCATTATAAAAAAAGTTATAGGTAAAATTGATCATATTTCTGACATGATTCATGTTTTCAAAACATAATTACACAATCTTCTCTCGATAGAATTTAATTGCAAAGTAGCATCTAAAAATGCATGAAATCTTATTTTTCTCAGATATGCATTCACTAACATAAATGATATTTTGTACAATATTGTGTCGTATATGTTACTAAAACAAATTCATGTTTTAGATTTTCAATAATGCGTCTATTTTAATTGAAATAATTAATTTTGTGATTTGCACTTACGCCCTATAATTCTAAGTAACGCTTTCTCTGTTACTCGTACTCAATGCGACAGTGATCGCTTAGGCGCGTTGCTGGATGGACCTGTGTTGTGCGCTGAGACGCTCTCCCAAATATTCGAACTTTTTTTCATATTCATATTCAGGACTTTCTTTTTCTTGTTTTGTTTATTTAATTAGGGTAAAATTTTGTATGTGTGTAAATAATTTTATTTATTAGGTAGGTAATCACAGTTGTAAATAAATAAGTTGGTAAAGTTAATAATAGAAAATGGACTCGAAAAAAAAACAAAACCGAAGAAACGGCAATATAAAAGAAATCAGAAACACATGATGAAGGTTGTAAAGTAAGTATAATAAAATATTATATCTCTTTTTAATTAATTAAGTATGTACATGAAACACCAAATTTATAAAACGCAACCATAATTATGTTTTCACTATTTTGTAGTTGCGTCTACTGATACGGGATGTATAGGTACCTTTTTTCGTCACCGCTTATGTAAGACGTTTGGCTCAGTCGACTTGGGCTTGTCGCTTGAATTTCGTCGTGCTGGATCGATCCCAGTACTTTTCTTGTCTTTTTTATTTTATTTGCTTTTATTTATTGTATGTCTAAATAAATCCTGTAATCTTTTTTTACATGTCTAAGTGATATTTATCAAAAATTTCATTTTTTATTTATTATCAAAAATGTCATTACATATTCCTAGGTGCTGACGTACTACAATTCTTTGATTTTCAGTTCTAAAAATCATTTGGGCCCTGAAGAGTCATCAACCGGACTTGTTTTGCAAGAGTGAGTAAAATTATTATTTTTACCAGTATCTAGGATTTCTGAAATAGATAATAGGCAATATTGTTATTTTTGACCAAAAACAAACCTTGTCGAAAGAAATATGTAAAGGTCATCATAAAACAAAAGCATAACTTTGAGATTTTTATAAAATGATTGCCAATGGGACATATAATAAAAATTATATAAAAAAAAACAAATAAATTCCTTTCAACCGCTAAAATAATCTATTGAGAATTACCATAGACTTACGAAAATCACAGATTCGGCCATCATAATATATAAGGTCTAACAAAATTAACCCGACAAACGTTGCAGAGTGTATGTATAGGATGTACCTATTACGAAAAAAATAAAAAATAAAACATTAAAGTTAACAGATTTTATTCAAAAAGTTTTCCTGAAGTGTTTCAATAATATTATCTTTTAATGACAGGTACGACATTGAGGCACAAGGTGTTCAGAAAAAAAAAAGATGAAGAGGTATGTACTAACTAATGGCTTAGTAACCTGAATGGTCAACTAAATGTCAAACTAACGTCAAATGCGCTATATAATATATGAAATAAAAGACAAAAACTAATTCCTGACTACGGAAAATATGACTAAAAAGTATTTTGTTCGTGATGACCGCCTTATTGTCTTGTTTTTTGAGAAACACTTAGGCCAAAGACGAAATAATAATAATAATGGGCCGTAGTCGGTAAATATAATATTAACTAATAAAATAATAACGAAAGTTTTCTGTTTCAGACTTATCAGATTACAAGTGATCAGAATACGGAATAAGAAATCTGCATCTGTCGGCGGTTTGTAGCCAACTCGCATTTTTATAAAAAATTGCAAGAAATTTGACCGGACCTCTTGGCTGTAATCTGAATACTATCGATTTAATAAACGAAAAACAAGATGGGCTCATCTCTAAATTTACTTTCGTGTGTAGAATGTGCAATTTAAAGTTTCATATAGAAAATGATTATCCGGAGGATGATTACTTAGATGTCAATAGTTGTGCCATAGCAGGCATAATATCTATTGGTGGTGGTCATTCACATTTGAAAGAGTTTTCTACGGCAATAAATCTACCTCTTATTTCAAATAAAAAATACCAAACCCAACATGACGTTCTGTCCAGAAATTGGCAAAGGGTTGCTCAAGAAACTATGAAGAAAGCAGGGGAAAAAGAAAGAAATTTTGCGATAGCAGAAGGAAGCCTTAGGAAAAACGGTATACCGATAATTGATGTGATTGCTGATGGATGCTATTCCAAAAAGCTGATGATACACAATTTACGGCTGAATTAGCAGCAGCTTTCGACGTTAGCGTCAAAACAATATTGGTCAATTTGCGTCAAATTGGCAAGGTAAAAAAGCTTGACAAATGGGTGCCCCACGAACTCAATGATCATTATACCTAACTATTATTGTATAGCATATAAATTGTATTGTATTCTCATTATATATAATAGTGTATATTTATCTCTAAAGAACATTCTGCTCTGGTTTTTTATTTCATACTTTTCAGTTATTAATATTGCAGTAGTTTAATTAAATTATTTTTTCCGGGTTTTTTGAAGTCGTTTTTTTTAAATCCTTTTTTATTTAATTCTTTTTAGTGTCTGGTCAGACATTACAAAATAATAAAATATATTAATTGACCAATATGGGCAGGCTTACGAAAGGTGCTGCTCGTTTAAAGAACTGTCGGTCAAAAGAAACCGAAACTGAAAGGGTACTACGGCTTGAAAAAAATGCCTCACGGAACGCAATTTCGCGTTCCCAGGAGACGCCCGAAGCTCGCCGAGTACGTCTAGTAGCTATGAAAGATTACGTTAAATCACGTATTCGCCAGGAAACTCCAGAACAGAACGAGCATAGACTCGGTTTTATACACGATCGGCTTGCCGAGGAGTCCGCTGAGCAGCGTGAGCGCAGGCACGGCCTTATAATCACGTAAATCGGCCTAAAAATGTCGGACTAATCGATGTACATACATAAAGATTACAGAACCTCCTCCTTTTTTGAAGTTGGTTAAAAAAAGTTATTAGTATTTATCCGTGGTTGCTAATCTCCATGATAATTTTTGTGCGATGGCGAACCTTCTCGCTCCTACAGGTTAGGTGGGCACTTGGGGTATACCAGCTCGACCTGATGATCTTCGATTTGTCATATTTATTGTTGATAATCACACCGACGTAAATCGGCTTAAAAATCTCGGACTAATCGATGTACATACATAAATAATACAGAACCTCCTCCTTTTTTGAAGTCGGTTAAAAAAAGTTATTAGTATTTATCCGTGGTTGCTAATCTCCATGATAATTTTTGTGCGATGGCGAACCTTCTCGCTCCTACAGGTTAGGTGGGCACTTGGGGTATACCAGCTCGACCTGATGATCTTCGATTTGTCATATTTATTGTTGATAATCACACCGACGTAAATCGGCTTAAAAATCTCGGACTAATCGATGTACATACATAAATAATACAGAACCTCCTCCTTTTTTGAAGTCGGTTAAAAAAAGTTATTAGTATTATCCGTGGTTGCTAATCTCCATGATAATTTTTGTGCGATGGCGAACCTTCTCGCTCCTACAGGTTAGGTGGGCACTTGGGGTATACCAGCTCGACCTGATGATCTTCGATTTGTCATATTTATTGTTGATAATCACACCGACGTAAATCGGCTTAAAAATCTCGGACTAATCGATGTACATACATAAATAATACAGAACCTCCTCCTTTTTTGAAGTCGGTTAAAAAAAGTTATTAGTATTATCCGTGGTTGCTAATCTCCATGATAATTTTTGTGCGATGGCGACCTTCTCGCTCCTACAGGTTAAATGGGCAGTTCGGGTGTACCAGCTCGACCTGATGATCTTCGATTTGTCATATTTATTGCTGATAATCACACCGATCTAGTCTACACTTTTTCCATACAAACCCAAACTGTATCTACTTAGTTTCCCTGTGTAAAAACTACGCAATCGTCTAAATATGTAATGCCATTCTGATATTTAGCATGATTACACAAAAACTACTGGACCGATTGCGCTGAAATTACAATGGGACCAACTCGACGGTATCCCCTTTCATTTACAAAAAGAACCATGTGAATCAACCGCCAAATCTCGGAGATATCGGTGTACATACTCCTTTTTTGAAGTCGTTTAAAAATAACACTTTTTATTTATTTATTTCGCCGTGTCTGAAACATTCTGGTCCCAAACTTATTTTTGAAAACATTCTATGAATACCTATACATTTATATTTCAATAAATCATCCTTGTTATATTATTATTTTGTTGTTTTTTATTTCGCGAACAGCGCCACCTGTTGCATTTAGGAGAGCTCTAACTCAAAGTTCAGTTCGCAAGAAGGTTTCCCGTAAGGTCGACTCGTCTGACGGTACGCATATTGACCGTGTCGCAGACGCAGCGCTGCTTTATCGAACATTAAGTGGGCGTATCCATTGCTCAAGGTCATTGGCTCTATTCAGCGCCTTAATAGCATTGTTGTGTTCCGGTTGTCAGAGATCAGATAGCCTTCACCTTCGGCATCATTTTCACTTAACATCAGGTGGTAAGTTTTATAGAATTTCTCGTAAAACTTTATGTATGTATGTGACTTGAGCGCAAGGAAAAAATAGGGCATAATTAGGTAAGTGAAATAGAAGTTATTGGCATAGAAGTTTTTTTTTTCAAAGCCACCATCGATGCAGCGGCGGCCGGAGATTGAAATGCGACTGCCGGGATTCGTAGAGTTCTTATCATGCGATATTTATTTGGAATTCAATCAATCAATCAAATACTCTTTATTGCACAATTAACAAAAGCTACATGAAGAATACAGCGTACATCGTTAATCGCACAAAAAGGCGGCCTTATCGCTAACAGCGATCTCTTCCAGGCAAACCTTTGGGGTAAAGATACAAGCTACCAGTAGGTGAGGTTTGCACTAATAGTTGCAATACGGGTGTATTTTATAGTTGGTAATTATTATATAACGTAAAGATAAAAATACATAAACTAAGCCTACAAACTATAACTAGATAATTAAACTGCACTTAAACATATGATATATTATTGACTACATAACACACAGAAATTTATATATATATATATACATATATATATTAAATATATAATATTAAATATATAAAAAATTAAATAAATAAAATACATGCCATTTCTTTGCTCAGAAATAACTTTAGAAATCATATTGACAACCACGGAGAAGATAAGAGGACTTTCGATGAATTTTTTTTTTTTTTTATTGAAGGTAGTGCGCTTTGAATAAGGAATTCATATTTTCTCAGAGTTTTTTTTTAAATTTATTTAATTTAATGATGCAATTATAACTATGTTGATGTGATAGGCTACACATTCGATCGTCAAATGTCAGAAAGTTTTATTCGACGATGGTCTTATGGAAAACCGATTGGTGTAGTGGATAGTCACCTTGTCAACGAAACCAACGGTTGCAGGTTCGAATCCCGCGAGGGGTAAATGTTTATGTGATGAATACGAACATTTATTCTCGAGTCATGGATGTTTAGAAAAGTGGTAAGCTTTTCTGAAACTGTATTTTCTTATCTGTTGTGCAATAAAGTGTATTTGTATTGTATTGTATTGTTTATATAAATATTTAAGTATGCCAATACCTTCTATTTCACTTATCTAATATGCCCTAATTTTTTTCCTGACGGTAAGAAAACCATCCGGTATATACGTCTGTGCTTTAGACGAACAAAAGGACAAAACAAAACAGCAAATTAGGCACTCAAAGCTACTTTGTTTTCGTTTGTTATTCTAAATAGACATCATTATTTAACTATTATGCAAAATTCAATTGTGCACAGTTGAGACATAAAAAGTACCTTTTTTTTTATATGAGAGAGCGGCAAACGAGCATGCGGGTCACCTGATGGAAAGCAATCACCGCCGCCCATGGACACCCGCAACACCAAAAGGGTCACAGATGCGTTGCCGGCCTTTGAGGAAGGTGTAGGCTCGTTTCTTGAAGGTTCCAATGTCGTACTCGTTCGGGAATACCGCTGCCGGAAGTCCGTTCCACAGGGTGGTCGTACGTGGTAAGAAGTTTCTTGAGAAACGTACAGTGGTAGACTTCCACTCATCCAGGTGATGTGGATGGAAATTTAATTTCCTCCGAGAAGTGTATCGGTTAAATTGAGCTACCTAATGTTAAGTAGGTAGATAGCCAATGGCCGCTGAATACATACAAGTACATATTGAGTACAAGCCACAGATAGAATCATCTTTTAAGATATTGCTTTGTCGCTCTTATGAAGCGATATGAATACGTGACGACCATTGGTGTCGATTCGGATGTAAACCAATTAAACTAAACTAAACTAAAACCAGTTTTAAAGTAGTACTGTCTCTTTATCCCTGGAACAGTACGATGCGACGGGACCACTCCAAAACTTGTTTTAGTTTAGTTGGTGTACATCCGAATCGACACCATTATCAACAATGGGGTGATCGAAAAATTCTTAACCATTAGCGTTTGAGTAAACATTAATAACTATTTAGGTCTTTAAAAACCCGACAGCATATTATTTTGTATTTAGCGGACGCCATGTTGGATTTTTTACTATAAAATTTATTCTATAACACTCCAGGTATCAAGACGCATCTAACGACACCATGCACTTCGAAATAGGTCAAGCCCTTAGGGTATTGCGCCAAAAGGACGGACATACATACATAAACGGGTAAAACAACATCCACGGTTCACAGAACATAGAAGTGCACACGTGACTTTATTGATGTTTTTTTGGTGGAAAGTCCCTTAGTCGAATTTTACGACACCCACAGGAAGAGACTGGTTGGTTCTATTCTATTTGAGGGTCGTAACCACACAGCACTGTGTACTCGTATTATGCTTTACAAAATGAGTAGGGTTACTCATTGTTCGACTGATCAGACTGATCAGTTATCAGACTGAATGTTAATTTAGTTTATTGTTTGTATCTAACCGCCTCCGTGGCTCAATGTAAACAATATTGGGTTTACGATTCGGAAGTCGCGGGTTCGATCCCCAGCGGGGTTTACTCGGTTTGGTTGGTGGTAGGGCATTTTAAATGTCCGCCTGGCTAGCTACCAGCATCTTATCTAAGTTAATAGCATTGTCGTGTTCCGGTTGTCAGAGATAAGATAGCCAGGCCCCCTAATGTGTTGGGGTTTCCGGGTCAGTACGCTTCCACCTTCGACCTCATTTTCACTTAACATCAGGTGTGATTGAGGTCAAGTATCAACCCGTTGTGCATTAAAAAAAACATTTTTTTTTTCTTTTTTTATGATTGACTGGAGCAATGTTAATAGCATTGTTGTGTTCCGGTTGTCAGAGATCAGATAGCCTTCACCTTCGGCATCATTTTCACTTAACAAGTACGAACCCGACCTGCATAAAAAAACAAAATATATATTAGTTAGATATACAGGTGGAATCCCTCCCCACGCCTAGTGGCCTAAGATGGAAGGGCGACGGTGGAATAAGATTACGTAATTCCAACGCACACTCACCGAAATGCATCCTGTAAAAAACTGAGAGACAGGCGATTTTGCGAGTGACTTCGCCTATGAGTCTCATGGCACGTCGTTCTACAGAATCGAGTACGGTTAGTTAGTACTTCGGTCGTACGACCGGTTGGTGTATTGGATAGTGAACCTGTCAGAGAAACCAACGGTTGCGGGTTCGTATCCCGCGGGGGATAAATGTTTGTGTGATGATTACGAATATTTATTCCCGAGTCATGGATGTTTATATAAATATTTATGTATGTTTATCCGTTATCTAGTATCCATAGTACAAGCTTTGCTTAGTTTGGGACTAGATGATTGGTGTAAGTGTCCGAAATATTTATTTATTTATTATTATTTATATATATATTACTTCGCTAAACCATCTCAGGGGTGACAGTGATATTCTAAACACTGACGTAAATATAATTTAGAATTCAACTAATTGTTATTGTAAAGATCCTAGATTAGTTATTTAAAACAAAGCTATTTAGAAACTAGTCGATTACAAACGCCAAACAAATAATTTTGTTTACCCTTTTCAGTTGTAAAAAAAGCATTGTTTTGGCATCTTTTCAATGGGCAGTTGCGTCGTTCAAGATCCGACTGTTTTTGATCAGTGGCATGATGAAAAAGACGTGGCCAGTAATTTGTGGTAAGTAAAAACATCGGACAAGTTCGAGCCTGACTCGCGCACCTAGGGTTCCGCACGTACAGTGGCGCCCTGTTTCGGAGTTTTAATTACGGTTATTTTAGAGAATTTCAAATTATTAGATAGATAGATAAGCAAATATATGTAAAAAAAAATATAGCATAATTTAGGAAAAATAGTGATAAACATGATGTCAATACAAGAAATAAAGATAAACTTGCAGGTCACATAAGTCGCCTCCACAAATTCATTCAAAGGGTTATGTATACGCTTTTTCAATAAAGTTCCTGTTGATATACAAAATCTTCCTTTCAATAAATTTAAAGATACTATAAAACAGAAACTTGTTAAGAAAGCATATTATAAAATATTAGATTATTTAGATGATAAACAATCATGGACATAACCAGCCCGTTCGCATAACCAGGCTATTTCACAATTAATAATGAAATATTATAATATAAAATAATAAAGTTGTAATATAAAAACCTTTTTTTTAAAGAGCGACCTCTCGAGTTTCTTGCTTGTTCTTCTCAGAGGAAAATTGCCTTTTGAACAAGCAGTAGCTTTAAAAATGTAAAATCTGACTATTTTAAGTGTACCCTGTGTACCTACAAAATAAAGCATTTTTTGATTTTGATTTTGCATTTATTTGCATCCATGTACACACACATAACAAATTTTACATATGAAAAATACAACAAAAACAATAAAACACAAGTACAGAAACAACAAATATTATGTGTGTTTAAATTATTGATATAAACGGCCACTTTTTTTATAATCGTTTCAATAATTAAACTCTTAAATGTTTGGAACACCCATTGACTACTGTTTGGGATATCTGTGACCCATTTGGGATAATGGTCGTGACATTATGTAGGTATGTAGTATCTATAGTACAAGCTTTGCTTAGTTTGGGAGTGGATTTAACCGCCTCCGTGGCTCAATGTAAACAACATTGAGTTTACGATTCGGAGGTCGCGGGTTCGATCCCCAGCGGGGTACATGTTTAAGTATTCGGTTTGATTGGTGGTAGGGCATTTTAAATGTTATCTACCACCATCTTATCTAAATCTGCCGCCAAGCAGCAATGTTAATAGCATTGTTGTGTTCCGGTTGTCAGAGATAAGATAGCCAGTCCCCCAAATGTGTTGGGGGTTCCGGGTTAGTACGTTTCCACCTTCGACCTCATCTTCACTTAACATCAGGTGTGATTGAGGTCAAGTATAACCCGTTGTGCATAAAAAAAAACTTTTGTATGAAAACTAGTTCCACTATTCAATCTTCACGTTTGGTCTACTACTAGTGTTAACTCTGTGGTCTACTCCCCTGATTCCACCAGGTCGCGGTCGTCGTAAGAGGGCGCTCGTCGTCCCTCTCATGATATGGAGTGTGGTCGCCTTGATGGCATGCTGGAGACTCTCCCGGAGTTTCAGGGAGCTGGTGCCGAGGATTGAAGACCAGGAGTCTAGTTTCGCGCATCTCAGGAGGTGCAGGAGCTTGAGGCACTACCTTGAGAATATGTAAGTATCTAAGGTGCTGTAGAAGGTCTGACTTATCAGTAGAGAAGAGAAATTTGAAAACCGAAAGATCAGACTGCATTCGATAAAATCCCCCGATTAACTATTATGTTAGGTCCTTACCTATGAAATTGGCGTTTTGTATGAAGAATTTCATTAACACTGTTTTGTCCATAAAAACATTTCTGTTTTTTTTTTTTATTTTTTTTTATTTTTTTTTTTTAATCCTTAGACATACACACAGCGCCATCTAGTTCCACAGTAAGCAACTATAGGCTTGTGTTATGGATACCAGATGGTTGATATACTACATAAATTTTTTGTAAATAAATACTTATTATAAATGAAAACATCCTTAACTCGGGTACAAATGTCCGTATTCATTACACAAACATATGCCCCTAGCGGGATTCGAACCCGCAACCTTTTGGTATAGTGGCCAGAGTTGCTAACCACTACACCAAACAGGTCGTTTTTTGGGAACGGCAAATCCAAATTTAGCTAAACTTTGTGTGTATTATCGGATAACATTAAGTTAAGTATAGGCAGCGTTAATTTTTAAAAGTAACCGCTTTATAAAAGTTTCAGCGAATCTAAGAAATGATTATGGGAAGCACATGAAAAGAGCTCTGTTCAAATTTTTTTGTATTATGTGAAATTGAAAAATATTTCACAATAGGCATTTTTAATTGTGTTTTATAAATTTGTTGTTTCATGTACATACTTAAAAATAAATATTTCATATTTTGATGAAATTTCACGTGAAACCTTGAAATAATATTCCATTTTCCAAATAAAAAACAAATTTGGATATAGCATTGAAAATCGCAGGAATTGGTACATAATATGATTAATGAAGAAAACAAACTCCAATTTCATAGGTAAAGACCCAATATTTATCTTACAGATAATCCAAACCTATGTTAGAAGATAACTATCTTTGAAACGACTTTAACGGATTTCTATCAAAGATGGCCATAACCTATCCTTGAGTTAAATCTTAAATACTTATAAAAAATTCATAGATTTCGTGCCTCATACGACTATCAACATTGGAAATGAATCTACGGAATTCGAAATAATATTGTCGCTGAGCGACGAGAAAGTCGGGATAAGGAAAAGGTTTTTGTTGTTTTTTTTTATGTACGACGGGTTCGTACTTGACCTCAATCACACCTGATGTTAAGTGGAAATGAGGTCGAAGGTGAAAGCGTACTGACCCGGAAACCCCAACACATCTGGGGGACTGGCTATCTTATCTCTGACAACCGGAACACAACAATGCTATTAACATTGCTGCTTGGCGGCAGATTTAGATAAGATGGTGGTAGCTAGCCAGGCGGATATTTAGATAAGGTTACCAAATAATACAACGAGGTTCTGACGTTTTGACTTTTTTCAAAAAGGTAAAGCTACAGGGCAAACCCTTAATCCGATCGGCTCAAATTGTAGCTGACTACATTGTCCAGAGGAGTTTTCCCAAATTTTTGATATCATTCGTTTCCAAAATATCGAGGGCCAAAATCAAAAATTCAGAAGAAATTCTTTTTTTTTATCACTATTTTGGCCCAAAATTTATTCGTTTCTGACTTTCTCGAATAATTCTTTTTGCACCTTACAGCTCTCATAAATACTCGTCTTTTGAGGCTTTTTTGAATATCATATATCTTCACAACTCTCCGATATATAAGGGGATCGCACTTTTTCGTGAAATCGGGGCCTACACTGAGGCGAACGAAAAGACATGTCCAATGTAAAAAAATTTTAAATTTAGAAAACACCCGAAGGACTCAGATAAGTGTCGGAGCAGAGAAAGGGAAACGAATCGGCTTTATGCTGAGCTCATGAAGCGTCAACGCTGGTTTACTGTCACACCCAGAGTACTACTAGTACTACTGCAATAATGCCACTTGTGGTCACCCAGACAGACCAGACAATACCAGACTTTGCTTAACTTCGCTAATGGAAATTGAAATGCGAAAACGACTGTGCCCCGAATGATTGGGTAGGGTTATTTTCTGGTTTTTAACAAACACATGCTTCCCTTTTCTCAGAAAGTTACTGATCGAACCTGCTTCACCTCCCTGCACGAACGTGGAGGAAGTGCCAGTAATTGTGCTGGTTCCCAGCGCACCCAAACGTTTGGAACAGCGGAAAGCCATCAGGGACACCTGGGCTAAGCACCAGCCGACATACTTCCTAGTTGGCCTGGATCCGCAGCATTCGGATGAGCAACTGGTATGATAAATGAACCGCCAATATTGGCAAAACATTATCTATTGAGTGCATCATCAGTTCTTAACCACTCTGATGGTAAACCCTATCCAACAAGAGAATAAAGTAATAACCTAAAACTATTCCAGATTGATAACTACATCGAAGCTAAACAACATAATGATCTGGTGGTATACGACTTCCATGATCACTACCAGAACCTCACTTTGAAGACAGCGTTAATGATGCAGTGGACCCTGGCGCGGTGTCCGCAAGCTGAGTTCCTGTATAAAGTCGACGATGATGTCATGGTGAACCCTTGGATGCTGAAGACAGTTTTGAAAGAGAATGAAAATGCCAAGTTCCTGGGTAAAAAATAATGAACATAATTTTTGTCAACTTGTTGACTTCCATTTCCCACTTTTCATTTCCCAAAGTGTCCCATTCCCAAACTGTTTGTGGTGTGGTGGGTTTCTTCAATTCCTCATGACAAAATGACAAACAGTTCGCATAGTCTTCGCACTAGACGTGTCTTCGTGACACCGCAAATTATATAAATTTTACATTAAAAATACTTTCATAAATCTGCTTCATGAGATCATCATCATGCCCTGGATACCATCTACGATCAGACTACTTGTCAAGACAAATCAAAGGAGCCCAAACTCGATGGGGTTGCATTGTTTTAATACAGAGTTACTATGACCACCTTCCAGCTTATTCATCAAACCAGTTCAATTTCATCATAATATTGCATTGTCATGCGGCTTCCTTACATTTGCAAAGATTCAGCTCAATTAAACAACGAGAAGTGGGTTAATTTGTAAGATGTGACTCGAATCCATTATAGATTCAGAACTCTAACAGCACAATTTGCTCTTGTATATTTCAGGATACGCCCTCAACAACACATTGACATACCGAGAACAACATAGTAAGTGGTACCTTCCTCGGTGGCTCTTTTCGGAGGACGTGATTCCCCAGTTCCTCAGTGGACCTGGATACATAATTAATGGTGAGTTTTATTGTTATTAATGACCAAGCCTGGATCAAGACTACAGCCGCTGGGGTAAGCTCACTGAGTTTTTCCAGGCCGCCGGGGAAATATCTGCCACAGCACTCATCCACGATGGTGAGTATTTGAGGCCTCAACCACCCGGGTCCTATTTAGCGAAACCCAGGCAGTTGAGAACAAGGGTCTCGGATAATGTCAGGTCGGATGTTTTTCCATACAGAGTTCCCCTGACTGGCAACGGGTACACATAATTAGAGACTTTTATAACGTTGTGTCAAAAGCGTCAGTACCTCAGATTCAGAACCGTGACGAACAAATAAAATTAAATCAGTGTTTCCATGGATTGTCACCCAAGGTGTTGGATGTCTCCAAGGGATCAGGAATAATTATAATAGGCTAGTGATGAGTCACAGCGTAGTTGGTTTGTAGCCTATAAATCTGATCGACAAATCCTTCCATGCACAGCACTAGCATGTGGAGGTGGCTGGAGCTGGAGGCTGGCGTGAATTCACAATCATTTGATATCAAATAGTTTCCAACTCGATCCGTGATATTCTATTTGATAGCTCAATGTCAATTTAAATCTTTTGGAAATAATATTAAGGGCTTATGCTCTGTCAGTCAGACACTTTTCGATCAGCGTAGTTAAGCAACGTCTGTCGTGGTCAGTTCTTGGATGGGAATAATACTAATGGTATTTCATACTAGTGTTTCTGCTACGGTGAACAATCGGTCTCGGTTGTCTTCAATTGAAGGCAGACGGTGGCTTAAAGACGCTGAATATCAGTTGGCCTATCCGAAGACGCCCTATACATGCTTCACTTGGCACTCTGAAGATTATAGGGACTCGAAGTTGACATGGGTAGAGAGTCAAGAGCCTCCATGGGGATTTGGCTGTTATGCGTTACATTCGCTTTACCCGTTTGCTAGAGTAGACGGGATGGTAGGACTTTTTCTTTCTTCCTTTTTCGCCCTTAAAACCTCCTTCTTTTTTCTTTTATTATCCTGTTGAATGATTGATTGATTTCGTGGTTGGTGAATGAATGGTTGATTTCGGCTTACGAGAGTTATAGTGGAAGGAGTGCGGAGGTGTCTATGGATTATGATCTAACGAGATGAGGCTGTGCCATAATGTTGATGTGTTTAATCATTGGATGACCAGAAAATTTGAGGGCATTTTCGACCAACCAACTCGTTAAACCATTCCTTTCTAATTTCAGGTGACTACATAAGAATAATCATCCGCGCAGCGTATCAGGTTCCTCTGATAAACAACGAAGACGTTTACTATACTCATCTTGTAGCAAAATCTCTCAAGTTTAAAGTCACACATGACAGTCGCTTAGCCCCCTACCGACCGTGGCCTTCTTGGCTCCCAATCTCTTGCGCGTACTGGGTTCAGGTTTCAATACACAGCTTATTACCCCAAGAGTTTGTCAGAATATGGTCTAGAATATCAACTTTGGGTAAAGAGTACGAGACGAACAAGGATGTCTGCTACTTTTACAAGCAATTCGTGCATAGATTTGTACATTTTTATTGAAGAATGCTACTGTTGAAGAGAAAGGGAAATATCACAATGAAGCCCATGTCCTGGCAGGCCCTGGGACGATATTTGAAGGCATAGGTACTTAATTGCTCATTGGAAGCAGCAGACTCACTTGGTTATTCTATTATAACCAGCATAAACTGACTATCATGTATTGATCATACCTATAGCCTTAAGCTTTCATGTACGTTATTATTACCATTGACTGACAAGGGCGCTACTTCATCCGGATATAAATAAATTTAGAAGAACGTAAGTCACCGACATAGCCCAGCGGATTAGTCAGTTAAAGTGGCAGTGGGCAGGGCATGTGGCTCGAAGAATAGGCTGTTGGAGCATTAACGTTCTAGAGTGGAGTCCATGCTCTAGCAATGTCAGCATAGGCCGTCCAGTTAGCATAGAAGTCAAAAGAGGTGGATGACCTAAGGGTCGAAGGGAAGTCGCTGGATATACGTAGACCGCTTCAAACGCGAGAGGCCTTCGTTCAGCAAAGGACTGCAATGTCTAATATGATGATGAATCCCGTGTGATCGAGTACCAGGATAGCATAGCTCACAAGGAGAAAGCTAAAAGTTTCTTTTAAAAACGTTGGTCGGAACCTGGCAGATAGTTTTTAATCATGAAAAAAATGAGTCCTTATTAATGTCGTAATTAGTTACGATGTAGCAGCACCAGCGTAGTACTAGAAAAACGCAGACCCGGACTTGTTTTTTAATTAGTCAGGTACTTACCACAAGTCACAGTGTGTTACCTACCCACATTTATTGTGTGATTATACTCCTGTTAAATATAAAAGTAATCAGTTATAAGATACTTTTACGCAATTATTATGATTTTATTATTATTCAAGTTATTTAATTTATTTGATTCACCATCCGATATTTTATATTGTGTATTGTATTGTAAAATTTTGTGCAATAAAGTGTATCTACTTGATTGATTGATTGTTTTTTTTTTTATATGAGAGGGCGGCAAAGGAGCATGCGGGTCACCTGATGGAAAGCAATCACCGCCGCCCATGGACACCCGCAACACCAAAAGGGTCACAGATGCGTTGCCGGCCTTTGAGGATTGATTGATTGATGTTTCACTACAGACAACATTATGTATAATATATCATGTATCCTTAGATTAATGATTGGTCTCCGCGCCGCTACGACTAGATACCGTCGGCGTACTCGAAAAATGCGGCAACAAATACTACGCCGTATTCGGCGTACCCGCGCCAGTCACGCCACAAGTTCAAATTTCAAATTTTCAAATTTTGGTTTAAGACTGAAGCAAAATGCCGGTTTGCGTAGTCAAACTATGTAATAACAATACTACAAAAAACAAGAAAGATACTGGCATCACATACCATCAGTAAGTACTGTATAAATCTACACACTACAATATTGAGTTGCCGCATTCAGGAACCTGTTTTTTCTTCATAGTGCGGTATCTAGTCGTAGCGGCGCGGAGACCAATCATTAATCTATGCATGTATCATTATCATCAGCCCGTAAACATCCCACAGCAAGTATATGGGCCTTCCCTCGTATATGAGGGAGTATGGGCCATAGTTCACTACGCTGGCCCTTCACATGCCTTTGAATTTTTATTTCTCAGACATGCAGGTTTCCTCACGATGTTTTCCTTCACCGTTTAAGAGCAGTCGGATAAATGCACATAATGTGAAGTTAAGTTTAAAAACTCATTGGTACATTGACCTGCCTGGGAATCGAAACGGAACCTCCTAAACCAGTTTGGTTGGTGGTAGGGCATTATAAATGTCCGCCTGGTTAGCTACCACCATCTTATCTAAATCTGCCGCCAAGCAGCAATGTTAATAGCATTGTTGTGTTCCGGTTGTCAGAGATAAGATAGCCAGTCCCCCAAATGTGTTGGGGTTTCCGGGTCAGTACGCTTCCACCTTCGACCTCATCTTCACTTAACATCAGGTGTGATTGAGGTCAAGTACAAACCCGTCGTGCATAAAAAAAATATTTATAATAATTTTTTTTCAAAACCATCATCTTGCGAATTTTTTTTGGGACTAATATTTTCTCCAACTTTTTAAAATTTATCTAATTTAATGATGTTTTTTTTGTGGAGTAGGCGACAAACGTAACCGTCAAATGACAACGCTTTTTTCGATGATGGATTTGTAAAAAAATATTATAGTACCCATATAAAATATTTTATAGGTATATAAAAAAAATAAACGATAGAGCGTTTTTTTTTTATGCACGACGGGTTAGCACTTGACCTCAATCACAACTGATGTTAAGTGAAGATGGTAGCGTACTGACCAGGAAACCCCATCTTATTTGGGGGACTGGCTATTATTATCTCTGACAACCGGAACACAACAATGCTATTAACATTGCTGTTTGGCGGCAGATTTAGATAAGATGTTGGTAGCTAGCCAGGCGGACATTTAAAATGCCCTACCACCAACCGTATTTCATTTGATTAAACTACCTATGCCAAACCCTTGTATTTCACTTAACATGCCCCTATTTTTTACCCGACTGATGAAGGAAGGAGGGTAATGTTTTTCTTTACGGTAAAAAAAATCATGCGGTATACATATGTCGCAGGCAGATTATCGAATTAGGCATTTCATGAAATGCTTAAGTAGGATCATCATTTATGGGACACTGTATACGCTTTTATAACCTTATACCTGAGAATATCATTAATCTAAATGAAAAACAATTTAAAAATCACGTCAAAACAACATTAACAAAAAAAAGGATTTAAAAAAAACGACTTCAAAAAACCCGGAAAAAATAATTTAATTAAACTACTGCAATAATAATAACTGAAAAGTATAAAATAATAAACCAGAGCAGAATGTTCTTTATAGATAGATGTACACTATTATATATAATGAGAATACAATACAAGTTATATGCTATACAATAATAGTTAGGTATAATAATGAAATTAAAAATATATACAATAGGTACTTTTTGAAGTCGGTGCCTGCCTAGCCTATAAAATACACAATCAACAAAACAGTAAAAATACGCCCCGAATACAGAACCTCCTCCTTTTTTGAAGTCGTTTAAAAAAGGTTATTACAAAATTAGTGACTACCTGAATGACAAAAACGCTTGGTATACTTCGCCCAGCTCCCAAAAATTATAAATGTACACTTTTATATATATATATATAAAAGAAAAGAAAAGAATATGATCCTGTGGGTTTCTTGCGCCGCTTCTTTTCCCACAGATGATTTCCCTTTCCGAAGCGGTGGTAGCTTGGTCATACTGACTGACCGAAAATGCTTAGCTCTATTTTTATTTCCAATAGATTTAAATTGACATTCATATCATGTATCTTACGTTGAAATAAATGCTTGAAGTTTGAAGTTAGACTATTAAAGAAAGAAAACAGTAGAATTTTCCATTTCCAATATCTAATAGCCCCTATATAAACATCTTCTGCATTGGTGCTCTGTTGTTAGGACAAGATTGTCTAGCATGCGCTTGCGCACCTGTACGCCGCATCGACGCAGATGCAGCGTTGCGATAAGGGTTTACGATCGCTCGTCTTATTGCCGGAGTTAACATTGTGTGTACGCTTCATTCACATAACACAGGGATGGATTCCATGTAAATATAAATTTTTGTCAACAAATACTTTCCTTGTGTATATATTAGAACCTTACCTATGAAATTGGCGATTTGTATGAAGAATTTCATCACGACTGTTTTCTCCATACAAACATTTTTGTTTTTTTTTTGGGAACGGCAAATCCAAATTTAGCTAAACTTTGTTTGTATTATCGGATAACATTAAGTTAAGTATATGCAGCGTTAATTTTTAAAAGTAACCGCTTCATAAAAGTTTCAGCGAATCTAAGAAATGATTATGGGAAGCACATGACAAGAGCTCTATTAAATTTTTCTTTATTATGTGATTTAGCCCAGAAATTAAAAAATATTTCATGTGAAACCTTGAAATAATATTACATAAAAAACAAATTTGGATATAGCTTTGAAAATCACAGGAATTGGTACATATGATTAACGAAGAAAAAAAACTCCAATTTCATAGGTAAAGACCCAATATAAATGTAAATATAATACAATAGAAAAAATTGAGATATTCAAAATACAGAAATGTTTATTTCAGTCTAAAATATAGTGACTATGAAAAGTGGATGGAGTCAACCTGGTAATAGCATAATAAGTATACTTGTCACATACATTTTTTTCAGTGTCCATATGTCAGCCGTTACCTCATCATTCACGCCCTTTTCGTTCATATCATCCTTCACACAATCCATTCATCTTTTCCGTGGTCTTCCTTTCCATCGATCAACATCCATATTCATCACTCTCTTAGTAACATGCGTTTGATTCCTCCTCATAACAATGTCCACAACACGCCAAACGGTTTCCTCTCAAATTTTCTATCACGGGTGCCACTTTTAAACTTCCTTTCAAACTCATTCCTTATTTTATCCATCCCCGTCACTCACTCCATTCATCCATCTTTACTTCTCTTTTAACCACCTCCGTGGGTCAATGTAAACAACATAGGGTTTACGAATCGGAGGTCGCGGGTTCGATCCCCAGCGGGGTACATGTTTAGTACTCGGTTTGGTTGGTGGTAGGGCATTTTAAATGTCCGCCTGGCTAGCTACGACCATCTTATCTAAATCTGCCGCCAAACAGCAATGTTAATAGCATTGTCGTGTTCCGTTTGTCAGAGATAAGATAGCCAGTTCCCCAAATATTTGGTTTTCGGGTCAGTACGCTTCCACCTTCGGCCTCATCTTCACTTAACATCAGGTGTGATTGAGGTACAGTGCTAACCCGTTGTGCATGAAAAAAAAATCTCAACATTCTCATGTCCACTGCATGCAATTTGGTCCGTGAGGATTGAAATAAATATAGACATTTGGACATTGTGACACATTTCGCACGTATTTCCAATTAACGTCCAAGTACGTCTCATGACATACAATAAAAGTATCAAAAATTCAAACGAAGCGAAACATATAAACCGCCATTTCGCTGCCACCGCAGTCAGTGTCACCATGGACAAGAAACTGCTCATCATTTCTGCACTCCTGGCTCTGGTGCTGGTCCACCGTGTCTCAGCTGGTGAGATGTCTTTCTGTGTATATATTAATTTAATCGTGTAAATCGTTTTAAAAATACCTGTACGGGGAAGAGTCAAAAATTCAGAATTTTTGAGGTTTTAAAATTTACAGTGAATAATACATCTCATTTAGCAGTTTTCTGTTGTCTAAATTAGCATATTGTCAGGCAAGAACCCTTTAAAATTATCTGTAAAGGCAGGATTTTCAGTCTGTTGCCGTATGGTTTTATCATAATAGGTTCAGTCAGAAGTGCTCATTCAGAATTCTCAATTTTTTAAATATAAATTATACTTGATGTTAAGTGAAGGTGAAGCTGAAGGTGGAAGCGTAACTGACCTGGAATTCCCCCTATTATTTAGGGGACTGGCTATCTTATCTCTAACAGCCCGAACACAACCATGCTATCAACATTGCTGTTTAGCTAAGATAGCGGTAGCCGGCCAGGTGAAGATTTTAAAAATGCCGTAGCACCAAGCATACAGAGTAGAAAAGATGTACTCAGCTGAGAAACGATCTCTGTTTGCAAACCTTACGTTATTTACTTTGATCAACGGAGGTGGTTATAGTAAGATACTGCACATAAATGTATTTTGGAGAAGAGGAGATTTCTTGCTTGGAGTGTCATGCTGTACAGGAGGAAAACCTATTAGTTATAGGTAGTTGCTTTGAATCAATGCAGTTTCCCTCTTGGAGCAGTAATTTTTAGTTTTAAATAAAGAGTTCAGTGCTTTGAATCAACCTATTTCGCTCTTGTAGTAGTAGCGTTAAGTTTTTGAAAAAGATCTCAAAATACTTAACTGAAATGACATATTTAAACCAATCATTCATTCGTTCATTTATTCAATAGAGTAATACTTTCAACTTAAGAGGTTCACTCTTGGGGTAAGCTTTTAAAATGCTATAATGAAGTTAGTTTCGTTTTTGAGGTGATATTTTTCATTTTTAAAAGAAGATTATATTTTTGATATTGTTTTAAGACACTTAAGTATGGTGATAAGAACTATAATGTGAAAAATTGTAATTCTAAATCTAAGAACTTTTCGACTTTCCTTATATCGAAAACCCGAAAGATCTTGACTAAAGGAAACTTAATTGGTTCAAGATATTTTTTTTTCCGTGTACCATTTTCGAAACATAAGTTGTAGTGCAGGATGTACTGAGTCTAGCGAACGGCTAACTTTTCTCAAATAGCAAGAAGAAGAGGATCTTTCCACTGCATAATGTTTTATCGAAAGTAACATTGAATGATAATTTCCAATAGGGAAAACATGGTCACGGTGAATAGAGAGATGTTACTGATTGCTTAAATCGTGACGAAAAAGTAAGTGATTTGACACGAGAAATACTTCTTCTAATTCTTTGGCATATTTTTTTGTAAAACTGTACGACAAACAAAAAGAAAAACAAATTTTGCGAATTACATTGACTCAAGCTAACGAAACTGGCGAATTTAGGAAAACTGATCAAAATGGAATCGACGAATAAGGAAATTGACCAGTCCACGACAAACGAATTAGAGAACCTGTATAGGGGGCTCTCGATCCCAAAACAAGTATCTCTAAATATCACCAGATGGTGTAGTGTGTACAATACGATCGAAAGCCAGGACTTCTCCTGTCCTAATGAAAAAGTGTGTTTGACACTAAGTATTACGATAAAATAACAATATCATTATCCATTTAATTTTAACTTCTTTAATACTTTGACAAATGTACGTGCAGCTATAAACTAGTTTCTATTTCAATTCTTTGTAGAGAATGTTGTTGCTGGTAATAGCCTGTAAGTTTACCAGAAGAAATAACATGTAATGCTTAACGTATAAGTAATTTTACTGGTGTTAATATCCAATGAAAGTACTGCTCACTATTTTGTGAAGTCAATATTCGTTAAGAAATTCCAATCCTCTGCTCGGAGCTGCTGTACTTTATTATTATTTGATTAACATTTTCAATTGAATAAGCAATACCATGATCTTACTATTCAATAGAATTAATTGGCTTCAGTTACTGAAATCAATTATTTTCTCGCAAAATTTATGAGAGAACATCGTAATATTACTTACATAGTAATTAAAAAAGAAAAATCAGACATACATAATACTGGAATTGAAACAATGGAAGGTATAATTCAATAGCATTAGTACTTAGCAATAGTAGTAGTACAGTAGTACACTAACCACAGACACATGAATGCGACCTAAAATCGCTTCGCAAACCTGTTTTAGACTTCTATTACAATCGACCCCTGCCAAAAGCTGAAGAAGTTCCTGGCCTAAAATTGACATGTGTTCCTGGTCGCACTTTCATCAAAGTACACAAACCGGAGGTCTCACAATTCAAAGCATCTGGAAGTAGTGAGGAAGCTGATGACAGATTCAGAAGGACTCACATGAATACTATTACCAACGACGAAAGTTGTCAGATTTGCGTGTGCTCAGCAGCAGGTATGGACATATACTGCAGCAAAAGACCTGCGAGGAACGTGAACGAGTGTATCAGGATGAGCAAGCTGATGGAGGAATTCCAACAAAACGGCGCTTATGAGCATGAAAGAGTATTACAGTACATGGTCAGGAGAGGTTCGTTTATTTAGGAAGTCAATGCAGCTTAAGTTACAATGCAATCGAGTTTTGATGCTAAAATGATTGTACGATTTATGTGGTTCTTATTTGATCAACAATAATAACATGCAAAGCTAAGGAATCGGAGTGAATCGACACAGTTGTAATTTTTGTGAATGTCAATAGATGGCGTCATATTGAATTATTTAAATAAATAATTACCACGAAAAGCCTTTATTAGATGTAATGCAATTCACTTCATGAGTTCCACACTTAGTCCTCACATTCAATATCTAAATCAGGGGTTTAGTAAACTTTGGAGACCCCTGTTCTAAATAAAAAAAACTTGCGCATGATTTCTATATAAATAGATAAATAAATTCTATATTATTTTGTGTCTTTTAAAAATTACGTAATGATTTTTCACATATTTATTTTACGATTGACTGGATTCGCATTTGATCACAAACGCACTTGTCGGAAAGTGACGATATGCGTGATGATGAAGAACGCGATCTCAGTATCTATTAAGATTGGATTAATAGGCATCTGCCTATTAATCTAACTCGTAAAGATTCTAAGATTGTAAGATTTTGGAAAGACTTGATAAAGAAGAAGAGGGTTCCATATCCTGGCTATTCGTATTATAAATTAAGGGTCAAATCGCTTAGTGCGAATGATCGGGGGAAACTCTTCTCATGTGCGAATAATCCAAAGATTGAAATGGTGGAATAACATTACATAACTCCAACGCACACTCATCGATCGTGTCGAAGAAATTTATTATATTTAGTTCGGGGCATTGAATGTAATAACAAAAAGCATGGAGGACATAGAGAAACAATTTCATTAGTTTTTATCAAAATCTCTTCTCTTAATAATTTTTTGTTGAAATAATTCAAATAAAACTTTTAACGCTATATTTTAACGACATATTACACATCTGTATTAAATATTTTCGAACTACAACATGTATAGCGGTAGGTGATGGGAAAAGCTAACAAACGGTAGTGCAACTATAACAAGTGATAAAACCATATCTATTTTTAGTTACTTTTGGAATAAGAATAAATTCTTATTACACGATTACTATTAGGAAGTCTTAGAGTAAAAGTAATGCCTAAGTCAAAAGCAACCAATTTTACAATTCTCTTATTAATCACCGCAGATTATATTTGGCACAACGACGAAATACCTTACGACAAAGATGCGAAGTGTTTTCGTGGACACTCCTACTACACGAATGCTTTAGACGCCAATGATACTACCATTGATATACCAGAAGACATCGATACTATACTGGACTATAACAACACAAATGTGTGCTTCTTCTGCGTATGCACTGTTGATGGTAAAGAAGTAGGCTGTATGCAGCGAAGCGTCTGGGATTGCGACTATTACAGAGCATCAAGGAATCCGGGAAGGATAAGAGATAGATACAGAGTCCTCTTCCAACAAGATCGACCTTCTTACTTTACAATGCTGTCATACAGATTGAGAAGGACTATGGACGATTCGGTTCATACGTTGATAGATAATGGTATGCGTTTAAGGCCACAACGTTTTCCAGCACCGTCTTCGTTTGCTTTGGGCTTTTTGTACCTTTTTTGTTAGGAAGTTGACAATTAACAATTTGATTAACATTGTGTCGCTCTTCAAGTCTATTTCTCTATTTATTAAGTATAGTGGTTTTGCAGTGTGTTATATTTTTATGTTGTGTTAAGTGATACAACACATCGCCCGTTGCAGCCAATCTTAATCGATGTTACTTGCAAATTTTCATGTTTTAATTTCTCTTTGGAAAATGTGCTTTCCGAATTTATTGGAAGGGATTAAGTTAATTCACGTAATCTTTCAACTTGTAAAGAAAAGATTGGTGATTGCAGGAGGCGATGCGTTGTGCTGCGATCATCCAGCGGGTCACCGCCGAAGTCTGCACAATAGGGTCAGCAGGATCTTCAGCAACTTGAAGAGGAAGGTGCCTAAGGAGAACTTGATGTCCGGAAGCCCTGGCGGAGATTATGTTGACTTTGTTGTCAATAATGATAAGTGAGAATATGGAATCAACCAAAATAGAAATAAGAAAATAAGAAACTGATAAATTTAAAGAGAAGGAAACTATAAAGTCTAAGAAATACAATCATCTAATTAAAAGAAACTTAAACTTTATACTGCACAACGATGTACTTTTCTAGAGACAAAGAAGTCTGGATAAAGATAATAAATGGAATTATCAAAAACTTCAGAATTGCTGTGACTATTGTCAAGTATAGCTTAAAATAGCTACATAGTGTTTGTTTTTAATTCAGTGTAAATAATAAGAACTTAGTGGTTTTGTGGATTTTTTTTACGTTTATAATTTTCTATGTTTTATAAAAGTGTTTAGACGTCTGCTTAAAATATGTTTTTGTGAGATTGTTGTGATTTAAGTTATCTACTGTGGTTTATGATTCGTTTTTTCTCTTGCACGTTCACATGCACACAGCACTAGTAAACTATTTCATTCACTCCGATTTTATTAGCATTTTGCACCAAATTATCGTTTTGCACAATAACTTCAGCTGCTCTGACTAATCCTTAACCGCTTAACGTCTTAAATAAAGTATAATTAGCTACATGCTTATATATACTATCTGTCAACATCTTAGAGCCTGATAGATCTCAATTTAGTTCAGTTTGAGGTCGGAATTCATTTTGAATTATTGCAGTGTTTTCACAGATGGTATATGTACGCCAGTGACTGATATTCCAGATGAAAAAAATTAAGTTACCTTATTTTACTTTAAAATTTTAGTTTTTAATAATATTTCGAGAAGAAGCGATAACTTTACGTGGATTTATGTTTTAAACACATAAGACACATATTTTGTTTTTGGACTCAATTTTATACTAACTTATTATTCAGTACCGAAAACTTAATTTAGCTCTTATGTAAGTCGTAAGCATTTGTTATAACGTTTCAGTGGGTTATGAGAAGAATGACACTCAAGCACAATGTGTGCCTTTTGTCTCCGAATACACTGATTGTACCGAACGTAAGTATCTGTTTCAATTATTATTTAAAACAATTCAGTACCTAATTATAGTATAGAGAGTGAGGTAGGTACCACGTGATTACTATATAATAAGTATCCTGTGATTCCAAATAAGCTCGTTACGTCACTGTAGTGGATGTGGCTTAGCCATTATGATTGAATCGCTTAACGATTTCATACGAGTTGCGATGTGGTTGCGATTGACATCGTCATATTCTTGCCCTAGTCCCAATATATTTGGGGTCGGCGCAGTACGTCTTTTTCTTCTAATCTCCTCTACCAGCCGTTACCTCCTCATTCATGCCCTTTTCGTTCGTATGATTTCACCCTTCACACAATCCATCCATATTTTTCGTGGTCCTCCTCTCTCTTTCCATCCATCGATATCCATATTCATCACTCTTCTAGAAACATGCGTTTCATCCTTCCTCATAACTTGCCCATACCAACCTAACCTTATAGAAAAAATACGCCGTCCAACTCGCTTCCGTGAGGCATAGTACCTAGTACGCCAGCGCTATTGCCCCGCTGAATGCATAAGCTCAGCTGCTGAGCGAAGTAGGTACCAGCTCTCACATCTCCAGAGGCGTGGACCAGTCTAACGGATAAATCCTTTACAAAATGTTTCATGTCAGAAGACCACGGGCCCAAAGTCTCTACTGCAAGCGCCGCAAACTCGTGGTTTATAGAGATTGACGCAATTACTTTATATTTTCTAAAAAATAATTTATTGAGTCGTGATGATATTAGCCCTCGGCGAAATTTTTCCTATATACGAGTATAAAGAAGTTATTGATCGATTTTTTTTTTAAATAGTTACAGGAATTCTAATATTCTCCGACGCAATGAAATTCACGGTGGTAATTTTAATCCAATAGTCTATGTTTTATTACTAAAGTAACGATATCTAAAGCAAGTGATCGATTATTTCGAAAACATTTTTATTCTATTAGAGACAGCTAATCTGTCCATATGTAACAAATCAAAGCCTCTAAGATTATATGAAGTTAAAAGTGTATCCTTACTTGACTAATATACTGGATGAGTTTTTTTACCGTAAGGAAAAAAAGTAGGGCATATTAGGTAAGTGAAATCGAAGGTATTGGCATAGGAAGTTTATTATTTTTTAATTTATCAAAACCACTTTCGAATAAAGCGTTGTGTCATTTGACGGTAGCGTTTGTAGCTTATTCCCACATAATTACACCATTAAATTAAATCAATATGTAAATTTAAAATTAATCAATTTACTTTATATGCATATTTTTTTATTTACATGAAACAACAAATTTATAAAACACAATTAAAAATACCTATATCTTATAGAAAAAATACGCAATAGCGCTAGCGTACTAGGTACTATGCCTCACGGAAGCGAGTTGGACGGCGTATTTTTTTTATAAGATATAGGTATTTTTAATTGTGTTTTATAAATTTGTTGTTTCATGTAAATTAGTTGTATACATTTAAGCTCTAGGTGTGTGTAAATATTCTAAATAAATTCATGATCATTAAAAAAAAAAAAAAAAATATGTTATATACAGGGCGTCCCAAAGTTATGGGACATGAAGGGGAAGTACCTTAAATATCGTAGATAGTGAATTTTGCTCAAAGAAGACTTTATGTTATTTTTAAAAGTTAGTAATTCTGCATTCATAGATTTTCTAAAAATTATTTGCTTCGGCTGGGAATCGAACCGACTCAAATGTGAAAAAAAAAACACCCTACTTTTATGATGCCAATCGAAAGAATAGCTAAAAAATAATAACTCTGCCTAAGTAACATAGTATTTTAAAAGAAAGGAACAACGTGAAATTAATCATTTTAATCAAATAAAAAACATACATGAAACTGCCGTAGTCAATTAAGTAGGTATTTTTTTGTAAATTAATTAATTAAATGCTCAAAATGTGATCCCTCTTGTCTTACGCAAATCGCCAATCTTTTAATGAGCCCGCTGCCTGTTGATTTTCTAATCATTTTATGGTGAACACTCGATGTGATATGGCACAATTCTGTTTGCAACTTATTTACGAATAATCAATGCTATCTTTGGAATGATAATATCGCTACTTTTCGAACGTCGTCGGCAATAAATAACTTTCTTGAAATTTGACTCAATCATTTTATGTTGTTCCTTTCTTTTAAAATACTATGTTACTTAGGCAGAGTTATTATTTTTTAGCTATTCTTTCGATTGGCATCATAAAAGTAGGGTGTTTTTTTTTTCACATTTAAGTCGGTTCGATTCCCAGCCGAAGCATGTAATTTTTAGAAAATCTATGAATGCAGAATTACTAACTTTTAAAAATAACATAGTCTTCTTTGAGCAAAATTCACTATCTACAATATTTAAGGTACTTCCCCTTCATGTCCCATAACTTTGGGACGCCCTGTATATATGCAAATATTAAAAAAATAAAATAAAATATTTTTTTTTATATGAGAGGGCGGCAAACGAGCATGCGGGTCACCTGATGGAAAGCAATCACCGCCGCCCATGGACACCCGCAACACCAAAAGGGTCACAGATGCGTTGCCGGCCTTTGAGGAAGGTGTAGGCTCGTTTCTTGAAGGTTCCAATGTCGTATTCGTTCGGGAATACCGCTGCCGGAAGTCCGTTCCATAGGGTGGTCGTACGTGGTAAGAAGTTTCTTGAGAAACGTACAGTGGTAGACTTCCACTCTCCAAATAATGTTTAAGTACGTATTTATCTATTAATCTATGTATGTATGTGTATGCAAATATATGAAATTTTTTACTGTTTAATACCGCACAACCTACCTATTTCAAATGTACTGTCTTTATAACCAAAGGTAGCTTGGAACAGATCGCTATGGATTATTATTGCAAATAAACACAAAAGATACATTTGTCAGATACAACGGTGAGCTTATCTCTAAGAGAGACTTTAGTGATAAGGTCGCCAAATTGTACATTCTATTCTTACCACTTTTCTGAAACTGTATTTTCTTATATGTTGTGCAATAAAGTGTATTTGTATTGTATTGTATTGGAAATAGTGGAACGAAAAAATTGCTTTACAACAGTCTAGTCAGAAGTGCCTTGGAATATTGCAGTGTGGTTTGGCGACCGCATTACGCTACCCATTCCTTGCGCTTGGAACGCATTCAAAAACGCTTTCTTAAGCATCTATCTTGTAGGAAGAGCTAAACAGGATAAATCTTACATGAGTAGGCTGCGATATTTCAGGATGGATTCACTGGAGATGCGTCGAAATCTTATTGATGCCATGTTTATGTTTAAGTTATTCCAGCACAAAATAGATAGCTCTAGGTTACTCCAATTGTTCCGCTTTCGAATCCCCTCCCGTCTCCCGCGACATGTAGTCACTCCATTTAGTGCTCCACTTAGATCAACTGTCTGGGTTCTAGTTCCCCAATACCAAGACTGAGCCGAATTTTGAATAGTTGCAGCGACAATTCTAATTTAAAAAAAAAAAAAAAAAAAAAAAAAAAACATGGTCGACGTGCATTGCGATAATATAGGTACATTCTACAGATTAGCTTATAAGTGTTTATCAAAACCAGGTTGGCTGGTGCATGCCAAAAACATTACATTAATACATACATATTATATTTCTTTTTTCCCAACCGTGTAATTAATTACTTAGTGGAAGCAGTGTTTACCTGTAAGTGATTGTTACGTTTAAGTAGTGTTAAGCAATTTGTACTGAAAATGTATTAGCGTAAACAATCGTTGGTGAACCTAAATAAATAAATAAAAAAAAATAAAAAAAATAATAAAAACTAGGAGAAAATATGAGTTCTAAATAAATTTCGCACGATAGAGACCTTTTGAATTCCGCCAGTCGAAAATTAATCTCCGGCCTCCGGCGCGTGCGTCGATAATGATTTTGAAAAAAAAAAACAATATTAATCAGTTTTGTCATGAAACCTACCTACCTAATGTGCCCTATTTTTTTCGTTACGGTAAAAAAACTCATCCGGTATACCTACTGATATTTTTTAATTCTAAATGGTTTAGTCACTAAATGCATGGGATGTAACAAGTGCGTCTGCAACGCGAAGGGGATGTGGTCGTGCCAAAAAGTGAGCTGTGATAAAAAGGACACCACTACAGAGACCACTGACCAGTCTATAGACTCCGCCGTCACAGCGCTGTACACTGGTAAGTTTGTAACCTAAAAAACCGGTCAAGTGCGTGTCGGGCCACGCGCTATTAGGAAAAATAAACAGTATTCACAGTGCAACGGATTTCTATTGACTGAATTAAAACGACAAAACAATCGGAACGAACGAGCTGAGCAACGAATGAACGAATGAATATTAACTTTGATATTTGGATGTACCAATAGCCGTCCTCAAATATTAAAGTATTTTTCTATGAAATAATAACATCAATTTTGAGAGATGTTTGAGGTTAACATAAAATACAATAATTCAGTTCATGGTTTGTATTATAATTAAATGCTTTAATGATTACAATTATAATTTGTGATACAATCATAAAGCATTACTAATTAATAAAGCAACATTATATTAAATTTTACTTGTATCTTAATTCCAGGAATTTTGCTGTGGGTACCATTTTTGTGGAAATGTCAGCCAGTTGGTTTCCTGTGGAAATATATTCTAGCTTTATTACTTTGTTAGTAATTTGTTCCCTTATAAAATGGTACTTGATATCTATATGCTTTGACCTTTTGTGATTTGTGGGATTATTAGCGATGCTAATACAACTGTTATTATCTTCAAAGATAGTTATTGGTTGCACTACTAGAACAGAAATATTACTTAACAACGATTACCTCCCTAACAGCCTCAAATAAAGCCATATATTCAGCCTCCGTTGAGGAAGCGGCGACTTTATTTTGTTTACGTGAGTTCTACGAAATTGTACAATTATCGAACACTTTAAATATGTGTCCTGTTGTACTTTTTCTGTCGATCAAGCACTTGAAGTTCCTCTAAAAGCGATTTCATACGAAATTTCCAAGTACTGTACCTCTCGCCGTTAAATTGCTTGATATTTCTTTTATAGCGTGAATCCATTATTACAATACGATAAACACGAGTATTTATGTTTATTTACACAATGGAAAACAAGACCTGGGTCCAAAACCTATTGGGGAAAATAAACAGTAATCACAGTGCAACGGATTTTTATTGACTGAATTAAAACGACAAAACAATCGGAACGAACGAACTGAGCAACGAATGAACTAATGAACTAATGAACTTTGATATCTGGATATACCAATACGCGCAGTGTAGGATTCCGTACTTGCCCTCACAATATGCGGATATAAGGACGCTTTTTTGTTTGACAAATAATTCTCCATGGAAAGTACATTAATTCTCTACTATTACTCACTAGCTTCCGAACGCGGCTTCACCTGCGTGAAATAACTTTATCTCGGGATAAAAAATATCAGTTACCGACTCATAGTCACACCAAGTTATCACACCAGTGTTACAAACAGGATTCTTTTTCTTGTTAGTCACACTACTAATTTTTCCACACCATTTATTGTATTTATTCCCTAACTAGTGCTGTCCTAGCCTGTCCTGTCCTGTAAAATGGAATGTCATCTGGGATGTCATGTATATTTAACTGGCGCAAGCGAGCCGGACGAGTGCGAGCGAAGCGAGCACGGGAGTTTTTGGCACCCCGACATGGATAGGTTAGGTTCGAAGGGTATGGCGGAAGTGAGCCGGGCGAGCAGAGCGAGCCGCCCGGCTCGCTTCCGCCATACCCTTCGTGTTAGGTTGACATTATGATATATTAGTTTGTTCCTGTTAAACCTAAATTTTCAACAGGTACAGCACTAGCAATTATAGTATAAATGGTGTGGAAAAATTAGTAGTGTGACTAACAAGAAAAAGAATCCTGTTTGTAACACTGGTGTGATAACTTGGTGTGACTATGAGTCGGTAAGGAAAACATCCTGTATTCCATCTATATACCAAATTTCATCCAAATCCGTTCATCCGTTCCGCCATGCCAGAGCAAAAAAAAACATCCAAACTTTCGCATTTATAATTTTAGACAATGTGGAGCCGGTTTTATACGTGAATCTTAAAATAATACACTTTTTAAATTTTGCAGTGTTCAAAAAACTCAAAGACCAAGAGCATAATTCGAGTAGAGATCACAAGACCAGTGACAAGAAGCCAAAGGATTCGCTAATAGGTAATTATAATAATCAAGTAGGTACTGATAGCACTGGACCGGATAGTGTGGGTGACTGACTACCTTCTAAAAATCGGCTACTATGCGAGTATTTCAAAAATACTTTAAAGGGGTGACACTATGACATAATGAAAACAATAACTGAAGTCAAAGTCAAAGTCAAAGTCAAAAAATATTTATTTCGTAGGATAAAGATTATCACTTGAAAACGTCACATTTTTTATCTTAATATTAAAATTATTGATCTTTTTGCTCATTCGCAAAGCAGATTCCCTAGAGAAGAACGAGCAAGAAACTCAAGGGTTGCTCTTTTAAATAAGTTTGGGTTACAATTATATTATATTGTATAATTATGCTGAATATCGCCGAGCGGTCTATGTCCATGCTTGCTTATCATCCAGATAGTCAGAAATTTTATAATAGCCTTTGGTAAATAATGTCTGTTTTATGATGGTTTTGAATTTATTTAAAGGTAAATTTTGAATGTCCACTGGAACCTTATTATAAAAGCGTATACATTGCCCCTTAAATGACTTAGTGACTTTGTGTAAACGGCTGGCATGAACAGCAAGTTTATTTTTATATCTGGTATTAACATTATGTATATCACTGAATAGGACTGGACTCTATTACGACCTATAGAAACATCAAAACACAAAAATTTTACAGATTAATATATTAACTGTACTATATTACAGAATAAAGAATAATATTTTTTTTCTTTCGCATCTTACAGATAAACGTTAAAAATTATTGAGACATTTTAATATTATTTTATATGACTAATAATAATTTTGGTTACAATCGATATTTATGTAATTATGTAATAGATACCTAAGACATTGCAGTGCCCTCACAGGGTTCGTGTGCGTTCAATGTAAATTGTGTCTTTAACATCCTATATTTACCACATGAGCAATAAATGATATGACTATGACTATGACTATATTAATCATGTCTTGTCATCCAGAAATTTTATGCGATAATTTATACTGTATTCTGATGGTATGTTTGGATTTAGATATCTTCGTGATTTACTCTAAAATTAATGTATTTGTTTATTTTCTTGTTTATTTCATATAATTTAAATATTTTCTCGTCATTGTATGATGGCTGAACACGAAATGACTATGCACTGTAATTAACTGACAACATGTCTTAACCGCCTCCGTGGCTCAATGTAAACAACATTGAGTTTACGATTCGGGGGTCGCGGGTTCGATCCCCAGCGGGGTACATGTTTAAGTAATTGGTTTGGTTGGCGGTAGGGCATTTTAAATGTCCGCCTGGCTAGCTACCACCATCTTATCTAAATCTGCCGCCAAGCAGCAATGTTAATAGCATTGTTGTGTTCCGGTTGTCAGAGATACGATAGCCAGTCCCCCAAATGTGTTGGGGTTTCCGGGTCAGTACGTTTCCACCTTCAACCTCATCTTCACTTAACATCAGGTGTGATTGAGGTCAAGTACCAAACCATTGTGCATATAAAAATATATCATTATTATTTTTCTAATTGTAGTCTATTATAATTTATTAATGTACAGTTAGTGACATATTTGACGACCGATTGGTGTAGTGGATAGTGACCCTGTCAGCGAAGCAAACGGTAGCGGGTTCAAATCCCGCGAGGGGTAAATGTTTGTATGATGAATACGAACATTTATTCCCGAGTCATGGATGTTTATATAAATATTTATATATGTTTATCCGTTATCTAGTACCTATAGTACAAGCTTTGCTTAGTTTGGGACTAGATGATTGGTGTATAAATTTATTTCATTTCCCACGTGCGTCTACATCTATACGAAAACTTCACTTTTTCTGTATTTTATGTCTTAGGGATTGTTTATCACCTCCTTTATTCACGCAATTAAATTGACTTTATAGTAGAGATTAAGTAAATTTAAATGGGTGTGCATGCGTAAACAGAAAACCTTTATCACATACTTGATGGATTAGATAAAATAGTCTTTCTTTCTTGCTTCCTGTCGGTGTTCTTATTAACCCAATCGGCAACGATTACCTTTGTATGGTGTCGTGTAATGAAAAGGGTACAAGCTGAACAATGCCTGTTAATTGTAAGGTACAATCATAATTAAATATACATTCTTAATTTTCTGTATTTGCCGGCAATTAATATTTTCTTCCTTTTTGCTGGACACTCTGCCTCAAAGCAATGACCTCTACCTATAACGTGAAAGTTTTTTTCTTTTTATAATATGTTTTATGTTAATATCTTCTATTGTATTATACAGGGTGTAACGGTTAAGTGTAGTCATATTTTAAGGGCTTGTTCTACCCATCAATACGAACAACTTTTACTATAGGGGCAACTTCGAAATCGCGAAAAAAAAATCAGCTGTTTCATACATTGCATCGGGAGGTTATTGAAATTTTCTATGGAACAGCTGATTTTTTTTTCGCGATTTCGAAGTTGCCCCCATAGTAAAAGTTGTTCGTATTGATGGGTAGAACAAGCCCTTAAAATATGACTACACTTAACCGTTACACGGTGTATATAGTATGTACTTTTTACAGTTACCGACTCATAGTCACACCAAGTTATCACACCAGTGTTACAAACAGGATTCTTTTTCTTGTTAGTCACACTACTAATTTTTCCACACCATTTATTGTATTTATTCCCTAACTAGTGCTGTCCTAGCCTGTCCTGTCCTGTAAAATGGAATGTCATCTGGGATGTCATCTATATTTAACTGGCGCAAGCGAGCCGGACGAGTGCGAGCGAAGCGAGCACGGGAGTTTTTGGCCCCCGACATGGATAGGTTAGGTTCGAAGGGTATGGCGGAAGCGAGCCGAGCGAGCAGAGCGAGCCCAGATCGCCCGCCATACCCTTCGTGTTAGGTTGACATTATTATATATTAGTATATATTAGTTACATACATTATTATAGTATAAATGGTGTGGAAAAATTAGTAGTGTGACTAACAAGAAAAAGAATCCTGTTTGTAACACTGGTGTGATAACTTGGTGTGACTATGAGTCGGTAAGGCTTTTTACATAGTGAGTTTTAGACGTACAATTACCGATAAAAGCGGATATAACAGTTTATGACACCACTGTCCTCCGGTCTGACGCAACTGTCACAATTCCATGAAGTTGAAAATCAGACTATAGAGTCCTTGTTTTTTTTCTTGATAATAATATTTCACTGCAGTTGTATAATGAATCTTCAACTTTCAGTTGTATGACGGATGAATTTATTGAATGGGATTTTAACTCCTTATTGAGTTTTACTTAATTTTTTATTTTTAGTTTAGTTGCTATCTTTAGTGGCAGCGATTACTCGCTGAATTCCTATTCTGTGATCACAGTGTTCTTCTAGATATAATGTTTCATTTACGACTCTAATCAAACATCTTTATATTTTATTTAATTGTTTTTACATATTTTATTTTGTGGGTGGGATAGCTTTTATTAATTCAAAGAAAAACACTTACTACTGTGTGTCATTAGAGGAAGTTTGTTTTTTTAATTTGCACTACTATGTATGCTAAGCACTACATTCTACTGATTTCAGGATATCTTGTCGCTGTCAAACGGTGAATGCACTGGAAGCACTAAATGCACATTTTTCTTAAAAAAATATAGCACATAAACACCGCTTACTTAAAACTTTTTTATTTTAACTTTAAGCGCAGTTACATATCGGGTGAGTAAATGTTTTGTTTCTATACCAACACTTTCGGATGTAATAAAAATTATGAAATATTTTTAGATCCGGGCAACAGGTTAGAAACAAGATTGAAGTTATTGTTGACACGGCAAAAGAGATCGGCTACTGACTCTGAAACAGATACGAAAAAGAATGGAACAATAAAATTTCATCACACCGTTGATGAGATTAATGAAGGTAATTTTGAAAGTTCCCATGTAATTACAGTTAAATTAATAAAACAAGTCATGGATGAACGTCAACAGAAAGCTAATAATAATCATATATTTTTTATTTTCCTCATAAGAAAAGTTGGAATAACAAAGTATAAAGCTAGGTACAATACAATTTACAATTTGATTGAGTAAGATACAGGAGTCCGAACTAGATTTTCTGTGTTTCCAAACACCAGGTTCTCACCTCCGGTATAACAAAAACAGCGGCAGAATTGCAATATTAGTAACATGTTACTATTTATTACTCTTCATCATCATCATAACAGCTGCAGGACATCCACAGCTGAACATACGCCCCCATAGATTTCTAGAGATACCGGTTGAGAGCGACCTGCATCTAGATGCAGGCTTTATTCGGACCTTCATCAGGTCGCTCGTCCACCTTGTGATTATTATTATTATAGATTACCAGGCGAGCAGCAGATGCTGATGTGCCTATTGTCCAAGCTGTAGTATTGTTAAAAAGAAAATAAAGTCACAGTTTGTGATTAATAGTCTTCATAATTTTAGATTTTGTACTATTTAAACCACTTGTCAAGCATAAAAATGTTATTTTGCAACTGTATTGACTTTGCGTTCCTTTCTCACTGCTGAGGCACGCGAGCTCAGTGCGGTTTGGTACATTTGTATAAAACTAGTCTTCTGACAGTCAGTGATTTCAATACGCCTCTGTAGGCCAGTAAACTTGGGTTTACTGTTTAACGTTGTTAAATGCATGAAAATATTCAAAATATACAGACGTTGCTCAGTCCATTAATTAAAAACAGATTGAAAAGCATCTGAGTCACGAGTGCTTTGAAAATATGTATCACAATTAAACTTGAAATTCTTTTCCAAAAATATAATATTTAACTAGGGTATAGGTATTAAATTTAATCCAATGTTTTCAGATACATTAAAGAATACTAATATATCTGGCACGCTGCATGTTAATAAAGTCGACACGAGTCGTGTACCAAAAATATCCCGCAGGACTGATTTGCTAGACAGTGGCAATATATCTAGCAACCCGCTTCATATTGAGTACAGTAAACCAGAACAATATGGTCATATTACCGACAACAAAATAGATGCGACGACCCCCATCGAAGATACTGATGACGCGCTCATTCAAGATAAACAAATAACCAACTACACGCAGAAAGATAAGGATAGAGAGTTATCTAAAGTCGTAGTAAATGAATTAAAACCTGGTACCGAAATCATTGGCGGTAAAGATGCACCGGTTATGTCAAACATTACCTTCACCCCAGAAAATGACACATTGACAGCTATGACATTCATTGCTGGTAATTTATTAAATAAACTCTGGAGTATGGAGAAGTATACCAGTGACGAATCTGTGGAAACTGAAGAATTGAAACATGAAAAAATTGCTGATCTACTGGAGTTGTTCAAGGAACCGCTATCTATGAGACAAGAAGCCTTCTTAAAGAATGCTTTAGAGAAACTTTCCGAAGCTATAGATAAACATAAAGATGCAAAAAATGTTACACTCTGTGAACATATTGAAGAAGCTAAACAATTTTTAAAAGATCCAGAAAATTCTACGTGGGAAAGGAAAGAACTTAAATCATCTAATGAAGATAAAAATGATAGAACAAGTGATAATAAAATAAAGCAAAAAAATGCTACAGCAGAAGCTTTTTCGAAAATAAATAATGTATTAAGTTTAATTAACAAATTTGAAGGTGTTAATAAACATTTAAGCAATTTAAAAGAAAAATCGACCTCAGACTCGAGTGAAAAATCAAAAGCAGTATTTAGAAGTGAAGAACCATCCAATAAACCTTTCACGGATGGTGATAATGCATCTATAAATCTATTTGGCAGCGTTTTAGAAAAAATAACAAAATTATTGCTCCCCAACAAAGGTAATAAAAAAGTTATTAATAAAATAAGGAGTCAAAACTTGTTTGCTAATTCGGACGATCTTAAGAAAAAAATTAAAGGAACATACAACACTGATTTGGGTAATCTCACTCTCACGGCCAAGGATAGGTTAGTTATCGACTATTTGGCTAAAGTTAAAAACTGTCCAAGTTGTTTGGACGAAGCTTTTAACCAACAGGATGCATCACATGTCCCCAATATTGAAGGAGACATATTGCTCAATTTGTCTGAATTTTTCAAGATAAAATCTTTCATGGATTTGATAAAATTAATGCAACCAGAGAAAACAGAAAAACCGTTAACTGAGCTTCCGAAATTCCGCTCAAACGATTTTGTAACTGATATACCTTTGAATGTGATTACTAAAGCATACAATAATCCAATTGCACTAACCACTGAATCGACTAGAAAATTTTCCAACATAAAAGAAAAATTGAAAGTACATTTGAGAACAATTTTAGATGATTTAATCGAATTGCAAAATGCAAAAGGTATCCCCACAAAAGAAGGAGAAATACGCATAGCTGATGCGATCCCATGCATATACAATATTTTAAATGCTAATGAGGAGGTACACAGTAAAATTTTTAATGATGAAAATCCTATAGACAAAATTGCTGGTATGTTCGATTTAGTAAAGAAAGAGATGAAAGTTGGTTTAACACGAAGAATCGACGTAAACTCTTTGAAACCAAGACCTAAATCAGCTGTGGTATGGGAAAGAGTTGTAAAGAATTTACAGGGAACTAAGAAACCAAAAACACGCAGAAATTTCGAAACAGCTGGGTCAAAATCTTTTAGGGACTTAAATATATTAATGGAACAGGTGGGAAAGAATGATTCCTCTCAATATAAAAACTATGCAGCCTTTTTCGAAGTACAACTAGCAAATCGCCTTCCCTTACTTTATACTTTAGATAATGATTTGAAAATGTATATTAATGCATTAAAGGAAATAAAAGAATCATTAAATAATTTAGGAAATATGAAAGTGGAAGAACGTAGGAAAATAGAGAGCTTTATAGAAAAAGCTACCAGAAAAATTAGTCTTAATGAAATTGTTATTAAAAGTTTGGAGAAACCTAGTGACAATAAAAAATCTATAGTAAACTCTTATGATGCTAAATCAAGAAGAATGAACACCGAAATACAATCGAAAACAAAGCCCAAAGCTGTCTCACGAAAAAATTTTGACAAAAATGTGAAACTAAGTAGAGAAGAAATTATAAATCAGCTGATCAGAAATAGAGTACAATTATATATGAAACTTAAAGAGTCAAAGGATAATGCATGCAACGAAGACCCGAATTACAACATAGCTAAAAACATTTTATCGAATTTAGAAAGAGGAAATGATCGGTTAGCTAGGGAGCTGTATAAAGTTTTTGTTTCAACTAAGAAATCAGACGAAGGTGTCAACAAAGTTATAGGTAAGAAAAATCATGTTGATATTTATCATACTAAGCCTAAATAAAGTGACCATCTGATACTCCGCTTTTCTCATCTAAACGCTTCCTGCTAGCCTGTAAGCCAGGATCAACAGTGGTACTCTGCACGGCGCCTACTGAAGGTAGACGGTGACCTACGTCTCTCTATTGCTACCTTGGGCCCCAGACTAATTAAAGAAAAGTTGTAACGAGGTGTACAAAATTCTGTCTTCTTTTCGGTAATCTCTTTGGCGTTTTCTTTTTTGGAACATTATTCAAAATTCTGAATTCTAAATTATTTTCAAAAACGAGTCAGTCTTGACGCAGCTTGCGAACTAAACTATTCTTTTCTATTTCCTTTTATTTTAAATTATTATATCATTATTAAGTTTACAAGTGCCTTTTTTTATTTTTTATTTTTTATTTTTTTTTATTGAAGAGGTGGGCAAACGAGCCTATACCTTCTTCCTGTCCTTCACCTTCCTCTTCACCGTTCATCAGTGGCTGCAGTCCTGGTAGGGGCCGGAAACCTACGACCCTAAACCTCATGCTCTTCTACGGCGCCCAATACCTTCATCTACCCCCAGCAGCTGAGCGTTCGCAGTACCGCGACAAAGTTAAAGGTGTGAAGTCGGAAAGAAGTCCCCCCCCTCGGCAAATGGGAGTGTAACTAAATGAATTCAAAATCAGCACTAAGGCTTAACCTATGGGGAAGGGGATCAAGTTATGCTTGACACCCTGCTTTGATACACCACGGACAGCGCCGCAACGCAGTGAGTGTTAATGTTTAGGAAGCAAAAGGCTACCGCGAATAATAATGCCAAGAGTAATCGTGGCAAAATTTCCTAAAGGCTTGTACATTATGTCGGGTCGCCACTAAATCGGTATAGAAGACCGGATGGTTATACGATGACACTTTATCCAGCATGATAATATACAGGTATATTTATGATACTATACAGGTTGAATTTGAATTCTTGTAATTCCCATTAACTGGTGACATCACTCTTGATTACGAACAACCTTACCGAAAGGAACTTCTTCGGTTTGGTTGGTGGTAGGGCATTTTAAATGTCCGCCTGGCTAGCTACCACCACCTAAATCTGCCGTCAAACAGCAATATTATAGCATTGTTGTGTTCCAGTTGTCAGAGAAAAGATAGCCAGTTCCCCAAATATTTGGGTTTCTGGGCTCAGAACGCTTCCACTTTCGGCCTCATCTTCACTTAACATTAGGTGTGATTGAGGTCAAGCGCTAACCCGTTGTGCATAAAAAAATGTGCTTTCCCATGCTGTAGCTAGCTACGAAATGGGAACGATTTTCCCATCTCGTAACCATGATTAGTAGCTAGTTTCCATTTCCATTTTTTTTTGTAAATAAATAAGTATTATTTATGTAGTATAACAACCATCTACACAAGCCTATAGTTGCTTACTGTGAAACTAGATGGCGCTGTGTGTATGTCTAAGGATATTTATTTTATTTTATTTTTATATATGCGAAAGTTTGTGTGTGTGTGTGTGTGTGTGTGTGTGTGTGTGTCTGTATGTCTGTATGTATGTATGTTTGTTACTTCTTCACGCCTGTACGGCTGGACGGGTTTGGATGAAATTCGGTGGGTAGACAGATTAGGACCTGGATTAACATATAAGCAATTTTTTTGCTGAACCGATTTTGATGAAATCTTCCACGCGGAATAAGTCGTGGACGGAAAGCTAGGTGACTGTGGAAACAATTAATAGCTTTAATATATATCTTAAATGCGTAGTATAGCTATCGCTGTTTATATGGAGAGGCCCTGGTAGTGTTACCTCTGGAATCAAACTTATTCGTAAAGAACTTTTTGCATCTAAGCTTATAAACCGAGTTTTTAGTTCCAGCACTAACGTCAGCCAGAACGTTTGGAGCTCGTCGCCAAAAGATGGCGGAGGTGGAACCGTTACTCGAGTTTGAGGATCCGAGTCCAATGAACAACCAGCACTTGGCATATAGTGACCAAACGGTCAAACAGCTCTTGAACATGAAGGACATTTAAACAATTAAATTTTATAGCAATTTTTGTAATTTTAATAAATTATTTTGTTAGAAATTCAATTTTATTCATTTAACACTTTATTGTATACCAGTTTTCGCCTGTGACTTCGCGTGGAATTCGTCATTTGGGGGCTCCAACTTTGTAGCAAACGGCTGTAACCGCATGCTGAGTTGGAGACCTTTTTGACTCTGCTTAATTAGATGGCAAACAGCATGTCTCTCGGATGTGTCTCAAATGTGTAATAATTGCACATGATTGTTTGTGCCCTGAGATGGATTTAAATAAATAATAAATAAATATTTTACCCCTTCATTAACTCTAAAGACTACTTTAAAGATAGGATAACTAATAAACTCTTTGTATCGAATTACTAAGTGGTTATGTTAATGACATATTCACTGAATATTTATATACCTACATATAGATAATATTAATAATTATTATAATATTATAATTACTCTAATATGTCTTCATACCTTACCCTTTTATTATAACATGTAATATGCTATTTATAGTGTAAATCTTTCTGGTCATTCAAACACGTATCATACACTCCCTTCACACACACACACACACACACCCACACACATACACACATCATACCACCATACATGCAATATGGAAGCATATCTGTTACTTAGTTTTAATTTTTTTTTTGTTAATATGTAGAAGCCTGTAATAGCTGTACATTCATCTACTCAATGCTTTGTTTTACCAACAATGTATCGCCGTTGGCTTCCCCTAAATAAATAAATAAAATTGATGATTTAAAAAAAAAAAAAAAAAAAAATGTAGACATACACACAGCGCCATCTAGTTCTACAGTAAGCAACTATAGGCTTGTGTTGTGGATACCAGATGGTTGATAATTTGTTCTTTCGTATTTCTTTACGGGTGCTGAATGAACCGTTCTACTATAGTACGGCAGCTGGTTTCTCATGGTAGACTATGGCTCGAGCACCTGCAGTAGAGTAAGTATGGTCTAGGCTTACTCATAAAAAAAGGATAACTATAAGACGTAGCTTCTCATATAGTCCTACATATCCCTGCTGCCGGCCCCCGCCGTCAAAAAAAAAAAAAAAAAGGTTAGGTTAGGTTAGGTTATATATATCGACGACCTGTTTGGTGTAGTGGTTAGCAACTCTGACCACTATACCAAAAGGTTGCACATGTTTGTGTGATGAATACGGACATGTGTACCCGAGTTATGGATGTTTTCATTTTTTTATTTATATACATTCAGTGTACTAAGTATCGGGAATTTGTCAATAAAACAAAAAATACAAATTATTCATCTAAATTTATTTTATCGCCTTCAAAGTAGGCCCCATCGCTTGCAATACAACATCTCCACCGCTTCACCCAGTCTTCCATACATTTTTCATAGGCTATTTGCGGTATGGCCTTTAGCTCATTCAGCGAATTTTCTTTTATGGCTTCTATCGACTCAAAACGTTTTCCTCGAAGTGGTAATTTTAACTTGGGAAATAAAAAAAAGTCAGACGGAGCCATATCAGGTGAATACGGTGCTTGGTCGAGAACTTTTGTTGAATTTTTCGCTAAAAACTCTTTCACTATAATGGCTGTGTGTGATGGTGCATTATCATGGTGCAGCATCCATGAGTTGTGTTGCCACAAATCTGGACGTTTTCGGCGGATACTCTCACGCAAACGCTTCATGACGCCTAAATAATATTCTTTATTCACTGTTTCTCCCTCTGGAAGGAATTCGGAGTGAACCACACCACGGTAGTCAAAAAAAACTGTCAGCATCACCTTGATTTTGGAGCGACTTTGCCGCGGTTTTTTGGGTTTCGGCTCGTTTTCGAGACGCCATTCTGAAGACTGTTGGCTTGTTTGCATGTCGTACTCATAAACCCATGTCTCGTCGCCAGTTATTATACGTTTCATAAAGGTCGGATCCGTAGAAGCTCGGGAAACCATGTCTTCAGCGACATGCTTTCGCTGCGCTTTTTGAACAAAATTGAGCTCTTTTGGAACTAGTCGAGCGGCGACGCGTTTCATGCCTAAAATGTCAATGAGAATGTTGTGGCTTGAAAGACATGTTCACCTCACTAGCCAACTCTCTCAGACTCATACGTCGATTTTCGAGCACTAGCTTCTTGATTCTGTCGATGTTTTCTTTGGTCGTAGCGGTTGAAGGTCTACCAGAACGAGGCAAGTCTACTACTACTTCTCGGCCTTCTTTAAAAGCCTTATACCATTCATAAGCCCTTGTTTTCGATATACACGATTCGCCGTAGGTATTTCGCAATATTTTTAGTGATTCACCACATGAAATATCATTTGAAACACAAAATTTAAGGCACACTCTTTGTTCAACAATATTTTCCATTGTAAAAATCGCCGAGGACTCAAAACTATGACCAACAAAAAGTGTAGTTTAAAACAAATTAAATGACAGATCCCGCTCAAATTTTGCGCGCTAAATCAGTACAGTGCTACCAACATGCAGTAAAAAAATTAGAACGACCTCTTTTACGCGGGTCTTTTTATTGACATATTCCCGATACTTTTTACACAGAGTAGTATAAAGTCACGCCTGTGTACGTAGGGGTAAGCAGAGACCATAGACTTGCACTGGCTTGAACCTGACACACCACTTTCACGTGATTCACTCTCATAAGGTGTGTTTTATGTAGTGAATAAACTATTTTCTTTTATACAATGATAAATATGATGCGCAAAATGCTGTCACGTGTTGCGGCGTCCATTTGTGGACTTGTTAGCACTCAGCTCATGCTGGGACGGATCGCATAGCTGGTTTTCAGTGCTCCCAAATGCCGAGTAACGCACGGACGTTGTATACCAAAAATCTCTAATTACACCGTACCATGGATATGTTGCTGCTAGGCAATGATATGGAATTATTTTCTGGGAGAGTGCTGTAAATGTTGACAGTGTGTTTAAGCACAAAAAAGCTGTATACGGTCAATCTGTGGCCTGAAAAGAATGGATCTTTCTTCAAAAATCTCAAAATATTAACGCTGACATCATTATACATATTCGAGATAGCGCTTTACATTACACGCCACGCTGAACTGTTCCCTAATGTTTTAAGCGCACGACGTAAGGACCAGCTCCAGCATAAACCAGCCAAAACAACTCTGTTTGTAAATAGTGTGTTTGCAATGACCCCAAAAATCTATAATAAACTTTCTCCAGATTTAAAGACATGCACGTTTTCTGAATTTAGGAGAGAGTTATGACTATCTTATAGAAAAGGCATATTTCTCTATTAAGGATTTTTTTGATACAGATAACAGTTGACATTTACAATTGACATTCAGTTTCATCATAACAAATTATTAAATTGTTGACATAATGTTGTATGTAATTTATTGTATGTGAAAGTAATTTAATTGATTATGTGAAAGCTATTACTAATTATTATTACTAATTCTAATACTATCGATACTCTTGATATTATCGATAGTTTACGCGCCGTCAGTGATCGATACTATCGATAGTATTGGTTGTTTACCGACAGTATTGCACTAAAAGAGAGATCGATATCGATACTATTGTTTTTGCTTAAACTATCGATAGAGTATCGAAATGATATCGATACTGGACTAACAAGCCGAAGCACTAGAACGTACCATAATCAAATCGGGGACGTCTTAAAGAAAGGCCAAGTCAAGAGAACCCTAAACCGACGAGCATGTATGAACAACCTTATGAGAGTGAAGGAAGCAGAAGAGGTGTGTCAGCTGTCAGGATCGTCGCAAGTGGAAGTCTGTGATATCTGTCTACCTTTATGGGAAACAGGCGTCACTTTTGGTATGTATTGTTTCCATCCTGCAGTACATTGCCAAATATTGTAAGATATTGGTCGCTACAGTTATTTTTAGGGAATTAATTTTAAATGAAATAAGGAATAAATAGTTGATTGTACTTTATTTACAATTTAAAATAATTCATTAGCCTATTCTGTGACTTTATTTGATACTATTAGTATATTTTCAAGGGTATCAGTTTTGCTGAGTGCTGGCATTCTTCTTAACTGTGAATATTAAAAAGAATTATTTTAAGTAATTTTATATTTACTTACATAATGTACTTACAAAACTTATGATAAGTAAATAATATATCAATAAATATCTTTGCACATACACACAGCGCCATCTAGTTCCACACTAAGCAACTAGGCTTGTACTAGAGATACCGGATGGTTGATAAACTACACAAATACTTCTTTTTTGTAAATAAATACATAAATAAATGAAAAACATCCATAACTCGGGAACACATGTCTGTATTCATCATACAAACATATGCCCCTAGCGGGATTCGAAACCACGACCTTTTGGTATAGCAGCAGAATTTCTAACCACTACACCAAACAGATCGTCACTACACCAACACATAAGTAATTTGAAGGTTCTGAGTAAAAAGCTATTAATACTCCTTCATGATTATCACATTATAATTCTAGTCTAGCCGTGTATGCCGTATTCGTGCTATTAACCGTAGAGGAGATCCCTCTCGGGGAAATCATCCTGGCTGCCAAAATCAAAATCAAATCAAAATCAAAAAATGCTTTATTTTGTAGGTACACAGGGTACACTTAAAATAGTCAGATTTTACATTTTTAAAGCTACTGCTTGTTCAAAAGGCAATTTTCCCCTGAGAAGAACAAGCAAGAAACTCGAGAGGTCGCTCTTTTAAAAAAAGGTTTTTATATTACAAAATTATTATTTTACATTATAATATTTCATTATTAATTGTGAAATAGCCTGGTTATGCGAACGGGCTGGTTATGTCCATGATTGTTTATCATCTAAATAATCTGATGCCGCATCAGGTCATTCAAGGAAGGAGGGTAATGTTTGAGCTTAGATAATAATGTACGTAAGAAAGAATCTGCATTTGTTTAGGAAAAATTGTGAAATACACAATGTTAATACAAGATATAAAAATAAACTTGCTGTCCATAGCAGTTGCTTACACAAAGCCACTAAGTCATTCAAGGGACAATGTATACGCTTTTATAATAAGATTTCGGTAGACATTGAAAATTTGCCTTTAAATACATTTAAAACAACCATTAAACGGAAACTATCTGCCAAAGGCTATTATAAAATTTGTGACTATCTGGATGATAAGAATGCGTGGTAATGAACCTCTCGCCATTATCCAGTATATTTTATTCTTATTTTCCTTTGTCGAATCATAAATTTTACAATTATTTCAAATTGTATTTGTATTGACTTATTTAAAAAGAGCAACCCTGGAATTTCTTGCTCGTTCTTCTCTGGGGAGACTGCCTAGTGAATGAGCGATAACTGTATGTCATGACGATTTCAAATGTTATTCTTATAACTTACGAAATAAAAACATTTTTGATTTGATTTGATATGTATGTAGATTTCTTTGTTACGTCCTGCAGCCTAAATGGTTTAACCGATTTCAAAGTGAAGGTGTCGTTTGAGTTGTCTCGATCCCTGGAGTGTCATAGGATTTTATGGTAAAAAAATCCAAAATGGAGCCCGCAAAATGCAAAATATGCTGTCGGGATTTTCAATTTTGAAACCTTAAGTTTATTCCGTCCAGTGTCGCCGTCATTGGATAAATTAAGATTTCTTTTTGAATAAAACAAAAAAATCGCTGTGACCTGCACTCAAAAAGATAATTATAAATTACTAGTTTGGTGTAGTGGTTAGCAACTCTAACCACTATACCAAAACGTTGTGGGTTCGAATCCCGCCAGGGGCATATGTTTGTGTGATGAATACGGGGACATGTGTACCCGAGTTATGGATGTGTTCATTTATAATAAGTATTTATTTACAAAAGAAAAAATGTATTTATGTAGTATATCAACCATCTGGAATCCACAACACAAGCCTATAGTTGCTCACTGTGGAACTAGATGACGCTGTGTGTATGTCTAAGGATATTTATTATTATTTATTTATTACTATAACTAGTAGTATTTCAATATATTTACTTGTTGCTCACATTCCTATTCTGTGCAACATTTTGAAGTTATAATGTATAATTATAACAATGAAATGCATATCAATAATTTTCTTTATTCAATTTCACTCAGAAAATCTGGCCGAAAAGATTCTTAAAGTTATTCAGAACTGGTAATTATCGTAGCAGTAGAATCAAAGGTAAATACTTTTTGTATTCACTATTCATGAGGTCGTCCCAATATTGTTGAAATATAGACTTACATGATTTATTGTCATCCCTCTTATCGGGTTTTTCGGTTGATGTCAACATTTTAATAATGCCGTGCTCCGGTACACTAGGAATTGTTAACGGAGCGTCTTGTCTTCTTATCATATTCGTTATGTTATTGATATGGGAAACAGAATTTAATTTCATCTCCGACGCGTTTGTTTTTTTTAAAGATCTTTTAACCTTTGATTTTATTGCTATCCAGTTTAAAGACTTTTTATACTCGCTATACATAAAATCGTCCCATTCTTGTTTCAAATGACACTTACTTGATTCCTTGTCGTTCTTATCGGATTTTTGGGTTGATGTCAACACATTGATATTTGACTCCTTCGGTAAATTAAAAATTGTTAAGGGAACGTCTCGTCTTCTTATCATATGTGTTATGTTGTTGATCTTAGAAATATAATTTAATTTCATCTTCGACGCGTTTGTTTTTTTCAAAGACCTTTTACCCTTTGCTGTTATTGTTGTCGAGTTTGCGGCTTTTTTAGTCTTTTTAGCAACTATTGCAGGGTGCACTTTCCCTCTTAAATACTTTGGTATTATGTTTTTTATTTTTCGATTCCCTATTCCATCGTAGTCTGTCGCCGACCTCTTGGTTATTTGTGACAGCATGCCCATATTTTTTTGCCACTTCTCCACTGTCTGCTCGTAATTGGTGACCTTTCTTCTCGACAACTTTTCAAATTTTTTCCTTGCTAATTGCTTAAACTCTTCAGGAGATGGTATTTTTCTTCGAATAAGATCTAGTATGTCTTTTTTTGAATTTTGAAGTAAATTTTTAACTTGTTTTAAGAACGACATCTTTGGTTTTGGGTTAATCTTCTTCCTCAAAGCTGTTTGTGGGTGAAGATACTTTTTTTTAAGTTTTTTCGATCCTATTTCTATTAGTTTTACTATTTTATTATTTATGTCATGTAAGTCTCCGTTTATTTTCGTCATTATCGTTTCGCCTAAGCTTTCCTCGACTGGTACCATACGTCTGGTGTGAGCAAAGTTTATCAGAGTTAAGGCGTCATTCATTTTATCTATATCTGTTGATAGTTCTAAATGTAATAGTTTCAGGCTGTAAAGTTTTTCAGAAGGCGGGCTATTTTTTAAATTTTGAGTCAACTCTTGCCACTTAGTACCTATGTTATTCAAGTCATTGGTTAAATTGTAATGAGGATCATATACTTTTAGACCTATAGCAGCTAAATCATCAATGTAGTATTGATTAATGATTCTTTTTAGTATTTTATTCGTACAGTGAGACAAAGGCTGTAAACCATTAGAAGATGGCATGTCTCTGTCTATTACTTCAATTATTTTAATAATACCACTTCTAACAGTATCGGTGTATCGACTATTCTGATAAGATTCCCATTTACGTCTAAAATCACTGTTTCTTAACGATTGATGTGTATTAGGTTTCTTAACGTGAGATCCTTTTTTATGCACGTAGTGTTTCATAGCATGAGTCAGAAATTTTAAATCTTCAGGTAATTTGGCTGGATCTGAAAGTTTCTGAATACCTACAATGTCTCTGATTACTTCGTAGACATCGCGTTTTAACTTTGTCAAATATTTATCAAGTATGCTAATATTAGACCTTCTCAAATCTTGTTGAATGTTGGTGAAATTTTTAGAAATGTCTAATTTGAAAATAGAGAAGTAGGAGTTTTTATCCTTTTGTGTTTCTATTTTGTTAATTCTGTCACTTAAATTATAATTGTTAACGTTATAAATATTCATAAAATTGTATAATTTTTCTTTAATTTTAGTAAGTTCTCTAATTTCTGTTTCTTTCTCGTTAATGATACTATTTAAGGGCTGCAATACATTTTCATTTAAATCGTGAATATTATCTTTTATGTTAAACATTGTTTCTGTGACGTTGCACATTTCCATTGATGTGGTACTGATTGTAGCCGCTGTAGTTACGGTATTATTTTTGGTGTCATCAATAGCTTCTCGTTTCATTATAATGTCTGCATTCATATCTTTATTATCATATTCATTTATATGTGGTATAGCGTATGTGTTTACTTTATCAGTGATGTCCATGTAATCAACAAAAGTAATATCTTTTCCATTTAGACCATTGAGATCAGTATAAGTTTTTGCCGATTCAAGTAAGTCGATGACAATATCTGTCACTTTTTCTACAATCGAATCAGTCACTGCATTAATTGAAGGGTTACCATCTACTGAAGGATCAGTTACTGAATCTCTATCCGAAATTCTGTCGATTGATGGGCATGTAGCTGTAATTCCGCTATCGCCGTGAAGTAAATTTACAAACGCATCGGTCATCATATCATCACTATTGTAATAATTTTCGCTATCCTCATAGTTCATATAATCATCGACAGTGGTTTCATTGTGAGCCATATCAAGCGGTGGTTTTCTTCTTGTATAGTTTTTAGTACTATCAAGAGAAATAGTATTTAGTACTTCATCAAAACCTATTTCATTTTTTTCTATATCAGATTTCATCGCAGTTATAGCTGCGAAAGATTCTGTTAGATTGACATCTGTAACATAAAAGAATACTGTATTCGTCAACTTTATTAATCACATTGTAAAGAGATTTCAAAAGACACACTTTACCACTTTGTGTTGTTGTTCTTTCGGTTATGTTATAATTGTTGGAAATGTTCGTTGTTTTAATTTTATCCATATCATCATTATCTTCGGTACCGCTAACAGTTGTGTTTAAATTATTAACAGTAACCGATGGATGCATATCGTTCAGCCATTCCGCTATTTCATCAAATGTTATTTTAGTTAATTCAGAATCGTTAGTAGGTCTTACTGTCTTGTTACCTGAAAACAATTATATTATTATTTCATTTCAACGAATTGCCTGTAGTTTGTAGTTAGTAAGAAAAATAGGTATAATGCGACTAAATTCAGTTCATTCGGAACGTTACAGAAAACTACAGAGAAGTAGTGAGTTAAAAATGAAGACTCTAGAACTTTCTGGTTAGTGACTCCCATAATCTTTGTTATATTTTTTTTTCCTGTGAGTGTTGTGTTAACTAACGAAGGATACAATGGGATTGCATGTACAAAAATAGAAAAATCCCTAAATTAAATAAAGATCTTTACCACATCCTATCGCAGTTGTTACGGCATCATAGTCTGTCTCCGTTATATTATCATTTCGTCTCGTAAAATTCGTCCTGGTGTTGACTCTTTCCTCTCTATTTAAAAGAGGAGGAGCGCCATACATCCATTCGGATATTTCATCAAAGCTTATTTTATTTTTTTCAGTGGTCGATACACTTGGACTCTCATATGAACGCTTCTTTCTAACAATACCTGAAATCAATTTTTTACAAAGTTAAATATTCGTCCAGTAAAGAGTCCAGTTTTATTAGGGAGTTATCTGAGCGTCTGGTTGATGCATCCCACGATCGGAGGGCAGGCCAATACTTTGGTCAAAGAATCAGCCTTGCTATACAGCGAGGCAACGCGGCCAGCCTTCTGGGTACCATTCCATCAACCAGAGACTTGGGGCTAGTTTTTTATTTGTGTCGAAGGTGGAAGCGTACTGACCCGGAAACCCCAACACATTTGGGGGACTGGCTATCTTTCTCTGACAACCGGAACACAACAATGCTAATAACATTGCTGCTTGGCGGCAGATTTAGATAAGATGGTGGTAGCTAGCCAGGCGGACATTTAAAATGCCCTACCACCAACCAAACCGAGTACTTAATCATGTACCCCGCTGGGGATCGAACCCGCGACCTCCGAATCGTAATCCCAATGTTGTTTACATTGAGCCGGTTGACGGAGGCGGTTGAATTGATTTTTTTGATTGAGGCGGGTTTGTTTTTGTTCAAGATTGCATTTTCAAAGTGTCGTATTTTCCTAAATCTTCCTAAACGCATCGCAAGACGGTCACATTCTATGATAGTATGTCTTAAAAGATATCATGAAGCTCGGTACGATCCATGTGACAGACAGTCTCGGCTCGCGGACTATAACTCACTTCCTTTTAACACAACAATTTTAAACTTACTATTTTTCAAGGTCTCCAAAACCATAACCAGCACCCGATGGTTGATGTCCAGTTTGGACATGTGGGGCTGACAGCGATGCACTTGGGTGCAATTCCATCTCCCTTCTCCGTCGCAGGCGCATGTTTTGCAACCAATGCACATGTTGTCTAAGGGATATAAGACACATTACCATTATAAATATACAAAAATACACACGTGTCAGGTGATCCCATCGCCGTTAAAACGTGGAAATCTATATTTTTTGGTGCTTAGTCGCCTTTAACAACACCTCGAGAAGATTCTATTATTTTTACGTACCGTCAAGTTACTGTCAAGTGTTATTATATCTTAATATCTTATTTTTTGATACTGTTTTAATATGCAACAGATTCTCAACCGTCCACTTAAGGTTGAGAACGGTTTAACAGGCTCGCAGCAATGTGTGTATGTGTGTATACATTATGCGTGTGTGTATGATATGTTAAAATTCATACCTTTAGTGCAATCCGTGTATTCAGAGATGAAAGGAATGCAGTCGACGTATCTCGGATCATCTGAAGCTGCAACAGCCAATATAAATAACATTACAACTAAATTTATAACTAATAAATAAATAAATATCTTTGCACATATACACACAGCGCCATCTAGAACCACACTAAGCAACTAGGCTTGTATTGTAGATACCAGATGGTTGATAAACTACACAAATACATTATTTTTTGTAAATAAATACATAATTATAAATGAAAAACATCCATCACTCGGGAACACATGTATGTATTCATCATACAAACATATGCCCCTAGCGGGATTCGAACCCGCGACCTTTTGGTATAGCAGCAGTTCAGTTTCTAACCACTATACGTAAACCCTCGAGAAAACAAGCGATTACATGATGTATATAAAAGACTACTGCTAAATTGCAGAGCCTCGAGCATCATCGTAAGGTCGCCTGTCTCTCAGCCTTTTACAGGATGCACTTCGGTGAGTGTGCGTTGGAACTACGCAACCATCGTCATCTCATCTTCGGACTACTAGGCGTGGGGAGGGATTCCACCCGGATGTAGTTAACATACCGAATATTCGCACATTTCTTTTTAATTGAAGTCTAAAGTGGAAGGATTCAGTTTATTTTTTTAACTTCAAAAAACTTTGCAGGGCAATAAAAACAAAACTAGATGCTGCTGGCGAGTGATTTGTACTTCTATAGAACCGTATACCGACAGAAATTACAGATTTAAAAAAAATATGAGCAATGCCAAACACTTTTTTTTTTTATTAAATTTTAAATTTACGGAAGAGCCTTGAGCAGTTGTTTTTTTCGAAACTATTTTTGACATAAGTTTTTGTTGACATTTTCGCGTTCCAAATTTAAATGTCATTATTACCCAAGGGAATTGTCAAACAACTTTAGCTCCCATGCGGTTTAAATAACTTACAAACAAATAAACAAACAAAATATTCTTTATTGTACAACAATAAGAAGCATACAAAAAAATAAGAAAAGGGGATAGTACAATTTGGCGGCCTTATAGTGATAGTGAAAAGCGATCTCTTCCAGGCAACCTTTGGGTTAAGAAGCATTATGCACATGACATGTATATAGCGTGCACGGTAAACTAATTTTAATAAAATAAATAAATCACCTAAATAAATACATACGCTAATTGAATACATACAAACATACATACATAATATATATATATATAAAAAAATAATAATACGTATTTATTTGAAGCAAAAGGTCCTTCAGGAATATAGAGACGGGGTTCCTGTTTAGAACTTAAAATTACCCATCACTTGGTATCATACTAACCTTTATCGATTAGATTGAAGAGCATGGAGTCCACCTCGGTCCTCAACTCTGGGGAGGAGTCTGCTACACCCCCGCCACTCTCTGGAGCCTCGGAGATTCCGCCCATTGCCAAGTAGTACTCGCATCTGCTTGTAACATGCAGTTTTCTAACTTGAGATATGATTGTCAAAACAAACGTAAAGTACATTATTATAAATTTTTCGACTATTCGGTAACTTGTAAAGCATACTTAATATCTTAATATCTTTATTGTACACAGAATTGTTACAGAAATATGCATTGTATATAAAATGTACAAAGGTGAGCTTAACTCCGATAGAGTTTTCTACCAGCAAACCTTAGAGATACATAGTGTAGGTATGATATAGATGACGACCGATTGGTGTAGTGGATAGTGACCCTGTCAGCGAAACCAACGGTTGCGGGTTCGAATCCCGCGACGGGTAAATGTTTGTGTGATGAATATGAACATTTATTCCTGAGTCATGGATGTTTATATAAATATTTATGTATGTTTATCCGTTATCTAGTATCCATAGTACAAGCTTGCTTAGTTTGGGACTAGGTGATTGGTGTAAGTGTCCGAAATATTTATTTATTTAAAAAAAAAAAAAAAAAAAAAAAAAAAAAAGTGTTTATTAGATTGGGCAGAAAATAGTGTACACAACAATTGATAATTATTTTATAAAATAAAATAAAAAAATAATTATATAAATAAATATACCACATAACCTATCCATACTTGATAGTTTTCCTTCAAAAACTTCAAGAATTTATAATTTGGACCGTAGCATGATTATCATAATATGAGGTTTGCTACACGAAGTGAACTTGGTGGCGCTGGTATCTTTGGTGGCGGTGACTTTTTTTTTAATGCACAACGGGTTAGCTCTGGACCTCAATCACACCTGATGTTAAGTGAAGATGAGGCCGAAGGTAGAAGTGAAAACCCTAATAATTGGCGGAACTGGCTATCTTATCTCTCACAACAATGCTTTTAATATTGCTGTTTGGCGGCATATGAGATGGTGGTAGCTAGCCAGGCGGACATTTAAAATGCCCTACCACCAACCAAACAGAGTAAACATGTATCCCGCTGGGGATCGAACCCGCGACCTACGAATCGTAAACCCTATGTTATTTACGCAGTCTACCCCCACTTTTTCGGTCTTCCTTTACCTCTGTATCCTTCACATTAATGTTTTTGAACGAGCTATTCACTCCACATCTTTCACGAGGAGTACAAAAATAAAAAATAAATCTAGATTAATTTCTTATTTTATCACTTTGTCGGAGTGACCAATATGGTATACCCATGCTAGATTACAACTGTCTAGTACTTAGAGCCTCTGAGCTAAGCAGCGGACAGACAGACAGACATGTCGAAACTATAAGGGTTCCTTGTACACTATAGAACTCGAAAAACTGACCTGGAATGGTTCATGGTTATGCATTCTTGGTCCCCGTAGCAGAGCTTGCACTTGTTGTTGTTAGCGCGACGGTACATGATGTCCAGCTCGTCCATGTATTGGAACGGTCTGTACCGATTCCATTGCGTCGCTGCAGATTTTAGAATACACAAGTATTTTTAAAGGATACGAAACGATATAGTTTGCCCTAACAATGAGACAATACAATACAAATACAAAAAGTTTTTATTTTCTCTCACAAAAATGTAGGTAAGAAAGAAAGATAACATTTATTCAGCTTTACAATTTTCATGTACATGCCGTACATGAAAATTTTGAGATAATAATACAAAAACATAATAATTCAAGCTGATATAGGTTCCAGCTCAGCATAATGCTGTGGCATGAACGTGCCAGAGGTTCCAGGTTCAGTGTGCAATAAAAAGAGAGTTGCGGTAAGAACTGACTCTTGAGTATAAAATAAATAAATAAATAAAAATAAATATTTCGGACACTTACACCAATCATCTAGTCCAAAACTATAAGCAAAGCCTGTGCTATGGATACTAGATAACGGAAAAACTTACATAAATATTTATATAAACATCCATGACTCGGGAATAAATGTCCGTATTCATCACACAAACATTTACCCCTCGCGGGATTCGAACCCGCAACCGTTGGTTTCGCTGACAGGGTCACTATCCACTACACCAACCGGTCGTCAATTCAATGCCACTAAAACACAGGTGTGTCTGTTCACCGGCAAACGGAGTCCATTCCATCTGACTCCGACTTTCCGAGATGCATCTGTACCAATCTCTGACCTACTGGGTTTGGAGTTAACCTCTGACCTAGTGAATAGGCATTTATCTTCGACCACATCGTCACTTTGCATCAGGTGATCCCCGGGCGTTGCGAAGAGACGTCGCGTTTCATGGGGAGTGTTCTGAAGAACTGTTCGAACTAATACCCGCTGCTCAATTTAACCGTTACACTTCTCGCCGGAAATTAAAATTCCATCCACATCACCTGGATGAGTGGAAGTCTACCACTGTACGTTTCTCAAGAAACTTCTTACCACGTACGACCACCCTGTGGAACGGACTTCCTGCAGCGGTATTCCCGAACGAGTACGACATTGGAACCTTCAAGAAACGAGCATACACCTTCCTCAAAGGCCGGCAACGCATCTGTGACCCTTTTGGTGTTGCCCATGGGCGGCGGTGATTGCTTTCCATCAGGTGACCCGCATGCTAGTTTGCCGCCCTCTCATATAAAAAAAAAGGTGAGATTCTGGTCAAACGCGTATCCAGTTAATCATAAAAAGAAAATACTTACATTGCTCTGGGGCTGGTCTTGTGGTCCACATAACTTCATTTCGGAGGAACGGGGGGTGAGCGGGCGAGGGGCACGGAATCGGCCTCCCCTTGGGGCCCACGCATTTCTGGGGGAGCAATCCTGTCCCAACAAGTCCGACAACACCATGGTAAATATCTAATAATAAAATAAGTTAGTTTCAGTACAAAACGGTGGTCACGGATTCGATTCCCAGCGGGGTACACGTTTAGTACTCGATTAGTATAGGGACAACCTGTTTCTTCTTGATGTAGAAAAAGAAAAATTTTACAACGTTATATTTTGTACTAGCTGTAGCCTGTAACTTCGTTCGCGTGGACAGTTATTGGAAATAAAAATAGGGCTAAGCATTTTTCGGTCAGCCAGTATGTCCAAGCTACCACCGCTTCGGAAAGGGAAATCATCTGTGGGAAAAGAAGCGGCGCAAGAAACCCACAGGATCATTTTCTTTTCTAGAAGGTTCTAGAAGGTGCCTTTTAGTAGAAGGCCGCCTCCGTGGCTCAATGTAAACAAATTGGGTTTACGATTCGGAGGTCGCGGGTTCGATCCCCAGTGGGGTACATGTTTAAGTACTCGGTTTGGTTGGTGGTAGGGCATTTTAAATGTCCGCCTGGCTAGCTACCACCATCTTATCTAAATCTGCCGCCAAGCAGCAATGTTAATAGCATTGTTGTGTTACGGTTGTCGGAGATAAGATAGCCAGTCCCCCAAATGTGTTGGGATTTCCGGGTCAGTACGCTTCCACCTTCGACCTAATCATCACTTAACATCAGGTGTGATTGAGGTCAAGTACCAACCCGTTGTGTATAAAAAAAAAAGGTTACCATAGATGAAAGTCCCAATAGTAGGTATTGCAGAAGCGTTTGAACGCTCGGAAGTACCAGGTCGCCTTAATATAACTTTTTATTCAGTGCCACAATACATAGTACAGAACCATAAATACAATTATTATTATACTGGAAGAAATCTTAGAATAATGCACAATATAATTGTAGCAGTGAAAGGGCTTGTTGGCTCAGCTAACGCTGCAAACGCTGAACACGCTTACAACACTGATAATTCTGCCAGTGCCTCAAGTGGAAAGTGACGTTCAGCTTAAAACAGAACTTTGGAAGTAAATAAATAATTAGTGGGATGGTAGCAGTATGTATTTCGTTTGAAAAGTGTGATGGGTTGCGTTAGTTATTAACATTATGTTGGTGATGCATGTATTTGTAACATTAGTACTTATAAGTAGTATTTTAGGCTAGTTTATTTAGAATATACATAATTCAGTTGAAGGAAGTCCTACAGAGGCGGCTAAAGACACTTGACTGTTAGATGAGCAGTACTCTGACACAACTCCATCAACCCGCACTGGGCCAGTGTGGTAGATTATGGTCAAACCCTCCCTAAATTAGAGAATGCTGTGCCTGTGCCCCAACAGTGGGGAAGTGTAAGCTTGGGAGAAGCTTATGGAGTTTTGTAGGCTGGTAATATTGGTTGGTGACATGCCTTATTTAAATGTCTCCCTGGTCAACTGCCTTTATCTGTCTGCGGCGAAACAGCAATGTTGATTGCATCGTTGTGTTCTTGCTGTTTGAGATAAAATAGCTATTGGGGGTAATGGATGATAGTGCTTCCATCGGTTTAACCTTCACTTAACATCAGGCATGATTGAAGTTAACCATCCACCCGTTACTTCACTAGTTGTCGTGCGGCGCCATTGTGTCGTTGACATGTACTGAGTATATTGACATACTGCCAATGTCGTCATCGTCCCCGAATCGTCTGGATTGGCCCTAAGTCTCAAGCGACGTCGAACTATTGAATGAATTGATGAAACCATCAGGACATTATAATCAAAACGAAAAACCAAATGATATTGAAAAGCTCTACGGAACTTTAATGGAGAAGAGACAGGGATAGTGTATTCCCAAGGGCGATACCGATCTGAAAAAACAGTAACAATCGGTAAGTAGAAACAAGCGACACGCGATGTTTACTACAACAACAAACAAACAAACTCACCGGCGACGCCGCAGATGACAAACACACAAATAGACAAGCGGTGCATACCGGCGCAGTGACGGGGGCGACTGTTGCAGTTATTTCGTAACATTACCGTGTTTGGCGTAATGTTGATTTGGGTGGACGGGACGGATTCGGATGCAATTAACTAAATTATCCTTTTAAGACTGATCCCTCAAAGTCGTTTTTTTTTAGATAGATAGATAGATAGATAAACGTTTATTTGTTACTCCAGCCACACACATACATTAAATATTATTTATAAATAACTATTACACATAATTTAGACTACAGTAAAGTTGAAATAAAAAAAACAGAACATATAAAGGTACACGCAAAATATAGGGATATAAAAGTATATGTGTGCTGCAGTGGCACAAATGGGCCATAGCTCAGTGTCGGATTGCTCAAGAGCAAAACACTGATTTTCAGCTATTACCCTTAAAGAGGGAGACGGGTACAATATTTCTAAATAACCCTCAGTACAAATTAATATTAATGTTATATTAGTAATAATAAGTTTTACACAGATTCTGGAAAGCAATAAAAATAATAATATGATTATTAATTAAATTAGATTAAATTATTGTAAATGTTTTGCGCAATAAAGAGTACTTATTTGTATTTGTATTGTATTGTATTATATTAAATAAAAATAAAATAATAAATAAATTAAATAAGTTGAGCAGGATGTAAATAAGTGAAACAGTTTAACTTTTAGATCTTATAGCGACAGCAACCGCTGCTCGATCTTTTTTCGGAACATCTAGTTTTTGAAAGTCGAGTATGAAAGATTTAAATGATTTTTTGAATGTAAATTTAGATTTTTTGTTTAGCGTTATAATTTGTTGTGCAAATTAGTCAAAGCATACCTCGTTACAGCGTGGTGCAAGGTATAATAGAATTAAGCCATCCCTTCTCATAGCCGTAGAAGGCGACTACACGATGGTAGAAACAAACGGTAACAGTAAGTATATAGCAGGGAAGGGCAGCAATGTAATTGGTATCAAAGTTTTAAAAAAATCTACCAACCATTAAGACAAATCAACCCACGGAGAACGATGCAAACTACCTATTCAATAATAGAGGCTTATGTTTAGTGATTGATTTCTATAAGCTACAGACATGATACTGCCTTTAGTCTACCTCGAGATCCACCAACTCTACAAAACCGGAGAATAAGGTTAAACAATCCTGACTTTCAACGGCCTACTGGATGCACCATCAGAGCGTCCAAGAGCATCCTCTTAAGAGGTTCTTATTGGGAAACCGCTCTTTATGAGAGCTACTGATTTGACCAGGAGTATTGGACATAAGGCACATTAAAGCACGATGAAGTACTAAACTAGTGATTGAACGATAATCACATTATATCAACAGGCTATATAAAAGATTACCCCGGACTCAAAAAAGAGATGGAACAGATTTGAAAATAAAATTTAAAGGGTCAAATGTAGAAAAATTTAAACGACAACGTACCTATTGCCAAATATACCATCATCAACTCGAAACACCATTTCCACAAGCTCCACCAGATGCAGCTCTCCCCACATTACACCACAGATTCTCGTCCCAAGTTATTCTCGACACAAAAGAGGGATGTTTGAGTTAATAGTCTATATCTGTCTGTGGCATTGTAGCGCCTAAACGGCCGATTCATTTGAAACAACTTTTTTGGAAAGCTGCTAGGTACGAGAGGGTTTTTTTTTTTTTTTTTTTTTTATGCATAACGGGTTAGTACTTGACCTCAATCACACCTGATGTTAAGTGAAGATGAGGTCGAAGATGGAAGCGTACTGACCCGAAAACCCCAACACATTTGGGGGACTGGCTATCTTATCTCTGACAACCGGAACACGACAATGCTATTAACATTGCTGCTTGGCGGCAGATTTAGATAAGATGGCCAGGCGGACATTTAAAATGCCCTACCACCAACCGAAGGGTTCTTGGCAATGTTTATAAAAATGATGATTGATGAATGAATATGAAAATGAATGATAACCGCCTCCGTGGTTCAATGTAAACAACATTGGGTTTAAGATTCGGAGGTCGCGGGTTCATGTTTAGTACCTACTCGGTTTGGTTTGTGGTACGGCATTTTAAATGTCCGCCTGGCTAGCTACCACCATCTTATCTAAATCTGCCGCCAAAACAGCAATGTTAATAGCATTGTTGTGTTCCGGTTGTCAGAGATAAGATAGCCAGTCCCCCAAATGTGTTGGGGTTTCCGGGTCAGTACGCTTCCACCTTCGACCTCATCTTCACTTAACATCAAGGTCAAGTACGAACCCGTCTTGCATAAAAAAATGGATTGTGGTGATGCAAGCTTTCTTCTCTTCTCTTTTTATGTTTCTTTCAACTATTAATTAGTACTTAACCTTAGTTTCCAGTAAATGTTCTTGCTTTGTTAATACACTTTATTCATTCTAAATCTTTCTAAAGTGCTAACCCGTTGTGTATGGATTGAGCCATTTCTATGAACATTTAACATTGTTGCTTTTATTTACCAAGACGATATAATTGATTTTCTAAATTTTCAATTTATTTCCTTTAACTTTAAAATCTGAATGCAACCCTGCAAGCAAAACGTGCAATTTTTTAGCATGTTTACAAACACATGCCGTGCTCCACTCTCGCGCAGTGAGGGCCGGACCGTACACAGGTGGCTGATGGGAACATTAAACTTCAACTAGGATCATACTTCCAGTATGATAATCTTACTGTTCCTCCTATATTCTGCGCTTGCTTCAGGTTCGTTAACAATATTTATATATTTTTTGAACGATGTAATAATGCACGCACCCCACAAAAGACCTACTCTAAAGTATTTTGGACAACGAAAAACATACGAAATATCTAATAATAAACATACAACTTTATATAAATATCCATTACTCGAGAACAAATTTTCGTGTTCTGTAATACAACATTTATCCCTAACAGGTTCCAATGATCCACCCATTAATAATATTAGGAGCTCTAAAATTATATTATCTAATATAGTTGATTCATATGTTGATATAGAGAGCTTTGTTAGTTTAATTAGCTGTATTTTAGTGTAGTGCAGTGGCTCTACTGAATTGAATACCAGTATCTCGAAATCTATTGTTATTATTTCTATAGTCTGACTGAATCCAAATAAATATTGTCTTTTTTCTGTCTTTCTCAAAAGACTAATTTGCTGTGGTTATTTCTCTATGCGTTGATCTACTCTTACACTTTAGTTATGATTCAGATGTATCTATGTTTATGGATTGTGGTGATGCAATCTTTCTTCTCTTCTCTTTTTATGTTTCTTTTAACTATTATTTAGTACTTAACCTTAGTTTCCAGTACATCTTCTTACTTTGTTAATATACTTTATTTATTCTAAATCTTTCTAAAGTTTCTCCTTGTTACACTAGCGACATTACGAAGCACAAAAGTAATTAACATTTGTAAGTTCAAGTAGGCAGTTTGAATATTGAATGTTAATGTTAAATTCAAGGAGTCCGTGGAATACCAGGGTCGTGGTGTCTGTACCTTTTCGTTGCCACATATATATATTTAGCTACTATTTTAAGATTATTGTTCAGCCTATGCATAGATATGTGACAATGAATAAATACTTTTTCTTTCTTTCAAAATTAAATAATTTATTTGCCAAATATGTCAGTAACTAATATTCAGTTTCACATATTACTCTGTGCTAACCATTGTCTAACATCATTGTTGCAGTTTTCAATGGTGATGGCTCAGGCACGAACAGTACGAGTATGTTCAATTTCAACGGAACATCACAAATGTTCAGTTTAGACAATTACAATTTTAACAATTTCGATTTTTTCAACTTGAGCAGCTATATGAATATATTTAAGTCGAACATGACGACGGCGACTGCCTTAAAGAAAGTAAAAAAAAGAAAGAGGGATTTGAAGAAAGGTTTGTTGTTTTTAAAATCTCGTTTATCTCGATTGGTGATTTCAGTAAGTGAATATTCAAAAAAGGGGAACTACTGTCATCTCTTATAGCAGTATTACTTTAACCTTACTCTTATTGTCAGCTCAATCTTTAATGTTCTGCCTATTATTAATTACTCACAGAGTACGGATTACGTGTTCCATGTCTTTTATCGTAAACATTCCTGAATCATGATTGTTTTTAATATTGTGTTAGTAAGCCCTTTTATTTTGTGATTACAAAATAACGTGAAAAAGCCTGTCCCGAAAACTGTTTACAATGAATTTACTACTTATTAATTCAACCTTTTTTAGTTATTTGCCCTTTTTTCTGTAACAATACGGACTGAATTATCTTTATGAGTTATCTTCTTCTTGTCCTATACATGGGTACATTTTTGGTAGGAAGTAGACTATATCTATGCAGTGTATATCGTCGAAACTTGATTTTTTTTTATCAACTACGGGTTACTCAATCGCACCTGATGATCAGTGAAGATGAGGCCGAAGGTGGTAGCGTACTGACCCGGAAACCCCATCTTATTTGGCTATCTTATATCTGACAACCGGAACACAACACAACACTGCTATTAGCAATATAATAATAATGCTATTGTTGGCAGCAGATTTAGATAAGATGGTGGTAGCTAGCCAGGCCAGACATTTAATATGCCCTACCACCAACCAAACCGAGTACTAAATATGTACCCCGCTGGGGATCGACCCCCGGGACATCGAATGGGGGGAATCCGCGACCCCCCAACGTAAAACCCAAACCAGACATTGATCAAACGAAATACGTGGATCTTAGGCCAAAAGTATGAATAAAAAAGAATTAAAGCTTAAAAAGCTAAAAAAGCTTTAGCCGTTCCTAAATTTTGAGAATTTAATAGCTTATTAAAGTCATTTTACTTAAACTAATTTTGTTTTAATTTTTTTCCATGCAAGTTAAATCATTAATTTGAGATGCGTGTTGATTTTAATTTCTAAAAAGAGTAATTTTCGAGGGTGAATAAACAACCTAATTAATTAGACCAAAAGTAAAGGTTGTCAGAGATAACATGGCCAGTCCCCCAAATGTGTTGGGGTTTCCGGGTCAGTACGCTTCCACCTTCTACCTCATCTTCACTTAACATCAGGTGTGATTGAGGTCAAGTACTAACCCATTAAGTATCCGAAACTATTTAATGGAATATGTCCTGATCGAACCCTGAAGGCCGTGACAATGTTTGTTCTGCTCATATCAGCATTTCCGAACCAAGGGCTATGAAAAGGCTGAGGTTGGATTGTTTTGTACCATATACAATACAACACAACACAACACAACACAACACAACACAACACAACACAACACAACACAATACAATACAATACAAGACAATACAATACAAATACTGTTTATTGAGCAAAATAATTTACAATAATTTTTCATGATAACAATAGAACACAATTAGGCGGTCTCATCACATAAAGCGATCCCCCTTACATCGAGATCGCTCGTCAAAAAGTGCTTGGAAAACATGTTTAAATGCGTTCAAATATAGATAATTGATTGATCGTTGTTGTTTTTAATGTGATTAATATAGATTAAGGATATGCACTACTTTAATATTTTGTAACGTTGATCTCTGAACTTCTCGCTTCTAATTATGTTAACATGACATGAAACAGAAACTCCCCTAGTTTAAGACATCTTCTTCAATTTAAGAGCTATGCTCTTGTCGGTGGAGTAACGACCATGTCTCTCTACTTTCCGCCCTCGTTTTAACCTCTTGGTACGACACGACATTCACCTTTTCTTTCACTTGATCAAAGTAATTACGCCTAGGTCTTCCCCTTCCTCTCTTTAAGACATTTCGAAAATCTCTCATCCACAAAAGAACCACGGTGTATGAATCTTCGAGTACATTTAAAAAGTACTTCTCTGTATAACATCCCCCACCCAGATCCCTCCCTGTGGAGGAAACGTGAAAATTTCCGCGATGTTTACAAACAAACGCGCACTCGAGTTTCGGGTAGGTTGCACGCGCGCAGACCGTCCACCGTCAACAGACGCGAGTATGCTGGCGCTGCTGCTGCTGGCGCATTTGGTGCACCATGTGTTCGCGAGGGGTGAGCCACTTTTTTTTTTAATAATATCGCTGAAGCGTCGTTGGTGCTAGTATCGAGCTAGCGTCACAGAACGTGCTCCTGTGATCTTGGACGTTGGGAATTTCTCTGAAGACTAGTTTTGCCATAGGCAACGCGTTCTGGCCATCAGGTCAAAACTCATGCGTTCTTTGCTCCACTCGCACATATTCATAACTACTATATGGTATGCGAGGTGAGTCATCAGCGTCCGAATACTCAAATATTTCTTAAATATCATGCCGGCGCTTTCATGTGTCGACTTTCAAAGCAACGGCACTACGTTGCTATGAGGCTCCCACCATTATGGGAGCTCCTAAAGTTCAGAAGCGTTTGAGTATTCCGACATAAGCGCTGCAAGGTTCCCTAGCCCCTCTACACGTCGCCTGAGGGCCACGGGCGGGTGTCGTCGCATCGGGCCCTGTCGCGCTTCATACCGCTCGCTGATCGCGGTGTGAGGCACGACAGCGCCCCCTACGGAGGGTGCGCTAGACGCCTTCCGAGAATGGCCTCCCCTCGTGGCGGGGGGCGGGGGGCCTGGAGGCGCTTATGCATTCCCAGGTCGCCTCGGGATTTTAGTGAGTATCTCTCCCGATAGGGAGGGGAGTCCCACATAAGTGTCTCGCCGTCCCCCAGGCGATGCAAGGTGCATGCTCAAATACAACCATTAAGAGCTGATAATCAAAAGACGAAGAAGACCTACTGCGGAGACACCAAATAAATCGGGACCACGTAGAGAAGATGATCAATCAATCAATAATGATTTCTTTGCATAGATAAAATTTACACTTGAACATAGTCAGTTTTTGAAGCTACCAGGCGATGAGAATGAGACTGATATAACACCGAAAAAATAATGTGGTGAGTACGAATCACTCGCAGCGTAGTTATATTCTCTAATCGAAAACTTTTTTGAGCAACGCTTGTCGTAGTCAGTTTATGGATATCTGTGTATCTATTCAGCGCAGGATACATTCAACATTCGCTTCCGGTTGTTTTCAATTGAAGACAGTCGTCAAGATAAGTTGGAGGCCTAAACGTTGAAAACACTATCAGTTGGCCATTTGTTTGACGCAAATCCACGAACCCACGCTGAGTTCGCATGATGAATTTTAGAACCTATAATGGGAGTGTAAGTGCGGCGGTTAAGGGTTATCTTAGGGTGTTTAGCGCCCGTTTAGCCGCCAGAAGGTAGGTAGTGAAGGAAAATACCAATTGAGTTGGATATAGTGGGTTTATTGTACCAATAGCTCACTCCCCTGCACCCCTCGACAAATCTCCCCGTACGGTCACCGCCCTGAAGGTCTTGGAGCTGCAGTGGACGTTGCACATCTAGCGTCCAATTGTGGAAAGAGCTCCCACTACCGACCTTTATTAGGCCTGCAAAGAAGCTTCCATTGGGTCATGATCTGGAGTGGCTCGTATGGAAATCACTCGATAGACTGCGTATCGGGGTCGGTAGATTCCCAGAGAACATGTCCAAGAAGGGTTACAGTTAAGTTGTAATCAGACAACTGGTGCTTGTGCGATGACACACCACAAACTACGGGGTATCTTCTATGCTGCCCTGGGTGGCCCGATGCTTGTACGCTACAGGACCTCTACGATACCACGGACGGTGCTGTGCGCGTAACCGTGTTCTGGTCCTCCAGAATTTGATGTGTTTGCCATCGATTCGCTGAGAAGAAGGGCTATTGTAAAAATCTAGAGCATAAATGGATGGAACTGACATGAGAACAGACATGTGCCATGGAAAGAATATAAACCGTTACCATTATTATCGTTTGGCTTCTAAGTCATAAAAGTAATGGAAAGAAGATTCAATACATCTGATTAACTGAAACTTCAAACTACAAACTTCAAGCATTTATTTCAACGTAAGATACATGATATCATTTGTTGAATGTCAATTAAAATCTATTGGAAATAAAAATAGGGCTAAGCATTTTTCGGTCAGTCAGAAAGGAAAATCATCTGTGGGAAATTAAGCGGCGCAAGAAACCCACAGCATCATTTTCTTTTCTTTTTTTTATATATACCAAGCGTTTTTGTCATTCAGGTAGTCACTAATTTTGTAACAACCTTTTTTTGTTAATGTTGTTGACTCTGGAAATAGCCGTTTGCCATGTTTGATGCTCTGGGAGGCTCGGAAAGATCAGGTCCAGTGGGTCGATGAGTCTGAATCGTTTGGCCGTGTTCTCCAGTTCTGTAAAGCTAGTGAATCCGTTGATCGAGTTACGAGGAAGTTACTCTGACTAAATCCCACCACGTACACAAAATGATCGCTGCCAGAGAAATGCTGCAATTGGCCATCACAATAGATTGGTAACGATCGCAGCAGCTGGGTTCTAATGACCTGCAATAGCCACACATATACCAATCACGCTCAAGACCAATCCACGTAAGCTGTCAATGGTTAATTTGGGAACTATAATCCTAATAGCGAAACTGTGAATCAGATGCACCAACGAGTCTCTTGTATTCTTGTGGCAAATTTCAGAAAAGGCAATTAACAATGACCTGTGCATTGTTTCTTGTGTTATGTTGCCGACATTCATTAAAGCTTCCCAAACGTGATATCCTGCTAAAGTTCCTTCCAGCCAAAGTAGATTTCACCGTCCCATCTCCCCTGTAGGTCCTGTAAAAGGTGTCTTAAAAGAGGAAGTTGTCAATTCGGCTATATTTTTTTCACCAATCATTTATTTATTTTTCTCCACATTATAGCATTATTGTACAGTAGAGTTAAATATAGCTAGGGACTATAATTCTATGTGGAGACTGGTGCCTGAACTAGGGAAACCTGTGTCTCAGGTAACCATGTCTCCACCCCATGGTTTATCTACTAAAACAAAAAGGAAAAGTTAGCATTGATAAAAGAGTAAGAAAGAGACAACGGAAGTAATTATTGGGTATAATGAGTGCATTTGTGTATTGCGTGTGTGAATTTGTGATTGCGCGTGTGCATTTGCGTATTGCGTGTATGTGAATTTGTGTTTTGCGTGTTTGTGCATTTGCGTATAGCGTGTGTGCATTTGTGTATTGCGAGCGTGCATTTGTAATTGCGTGTGTCCATTTGTGTATGGCGTGTGTGCATTTGTGTATTGCGTATATTTTATTATGTTGGTATGGGATATTCTCGTAAAATTTTGATGATTATTTTTTTTATGTCATAGGGTTTACCCCTGGGCTGGTCCCACCTAAAGAACCGAATCTTATTGAACTCGGTTGTTATGCAAATCATTGCCGGTTAAGCTTTCATTTCAAAATGTATGATAAGTACTAAGTAGTACGTAGATAATAGTATTTGTTTGTATAGTATTGAAACGACGAATGTGTGGTTTGGGGAGTTTTTTTTTTCTGCACAACGGGTTGGTACTTGATCTCAATCGCACCTGATGTTAAGTGAAGATGAGGTCGAAGGTGGAAGCGTATTGACCCGGAAACCCCAACACATTTGGAGGACTGGCTATCTCATCTCTGACAACCGGAACACAACAATGTTATTAACATTGCTGCTTGGCGGCAGGTTTAGATAAGATGGTGGTAGCTAGCCAGGCGGACATTTAAAATGCCTTACCACCAACCAAACCGAGTACTTAAATATGCACCTCGCTGGGGATCGAACCCGCGACCTCCGAATCGTAAACCCAATGTTGTTTACATTGAGCCACGGAGGCGGTTATAGGGTAGGCGGAGTATGGGGTACTTCGTGTGGCAAGTTAGTGGGAGTGTGGTTTTTGTAATGGTAACATGACATACATAAAGTACTTTATCCCAAATGGGGTGGTCAGAGATATCCCAAACAATAATTTTTGGGTGTTCCAAACATGAGTTTAATAATTGAATCAACATTAATGGTTTACCTTACGAAATATACGGAAATGCACACGTCACGTGCAAATCCATAGATGTTCTTTGCTGGAAAGTCCCTTAATCACCTTTTACGACACCCACGGAAATTCTATTTGAGTGCCGAAACCACACAGCACTTTGTAAAGGTAAGTACTTGTATAATATAGAAAATCTGCGTCTGCTTACACTTTTGTTGAAACGAATGAATGGAAATCCGAATTAAAACAGTCGTCTCATGTTAACAGTCATACGATACGGATCAAAATACAACAGTTAGAAACGGCAGTTATTGTTGGAAATGAAAGTCAATATTTGGGTTATGTTTTGCCTCTCAACTCAAGTAGTTTGTGGTGGAACCGATTAGGTACCAGGTATTATTGCGGTTTTGTGACTGGTGCAGAAGAAAACATTGCTTTAATAGATAAGATAACTTTATAGAATAGAATAGAATAGAATAGAATAGAAATCGTTTATTTGACACACTAGACGACACATTAGTTATAAAAAAACGGAGAGAAAAAAATAACAATAACATACTTAAACAGCTAAAAATGATAGATCGATTAGAAATAGGTGTCGTAAAGTGGTGCCAAAAAGGTCTCCACTCAGCATGAGTTGCAGTTGTATAACTACAACGCTGATTTTCTGTGGAGCCTCGCGTGACGTACGGACGTTTCACCAACACTGAATTTACGACTTACGACTTCGGCGGTACCTCCAGTCTTGTGTCCAACTCTTGCCGGTAAATCGTTACCAAGCTGCGCTAACTTTTAAGAGGTAACCCATGCCCAGCAGTGGACCAGTGTAGGCTGATAATAACATCCCCATTAACCTACATATATATATTTACATCTATATCGACATATAAATCACAAACACAATCACATAAGAAATTTTAATACCAAACTACCAACTACTTACCAACATGCTTCCACTACCTGTTCTGTTGCACCTTCCCAGCCTTGCTATGTATCTTTTACTCTGTGGTATGTATGTACCACGGATTATTATACTAATGGTCCGTGATGCGTGTGTGCAGGGAATGGGGTGGGAGTGGGCGCATAATGTAACCATACGTACACGACCATACATAGTTTAATATTTTTTTTATATGAGAGGGCGGCAAACGAGCATGCGGGTCACCTGATGGAAAGCAATCACCGCCGCCCATGGACACCCGCAACACCAAAAGGGTCACAGATGCGTTGCCGGCCTTTGAGGAAGGTGTAGGCTCGTTTCTTGAAGGTTCCAATGTCGTACTCGTTCGGGAATACCGCTGCCGGAAGTCCGTTCCACAGGGTGGTCGTACGTGGTAAGAAGTTTCTTGAGAAACGTACAGTGGTAGACTTCCACTCATCCAGGTGATGTGGATGGAAATTTAATTTTCGGCGAGAAGCGTATCGGTTAAATTGAGCAGCGGGTATTATTAGCTCGAACAGTTCTAGAATAGATGAATAACTGTAATTGGCGATAGTTATAGTTACATGTATTGGTAATACTTTATTTTTGTAAGGTGTCCTGTGTGCGCGACGCACCTCTTTTGTATCTTTTTACTTGTTTACATTTTATTACCTGTGATGCCTTTGACACATTAACCGCCTCCGTGGCTCAATGTAAACAACATTGGGTTTACGATTCGGAGGTCGCGGGTTCGATCCCCAGCGGGGTACATGTTTAGTACTCGGTTTGGTTGGTGTTAGGGCATTTTATAAATATCCGCCTGGCTAGCTACCACCATCTTATTTAAATCTGCCGCCAAGCAGCAATGTTAATAGCATTGTTGTTTTCCGGTTGTCAGAGATAAGATAGCCAGTCACCCAAATGTATTGGGGTTTCCGGGTCAGAACGCTTCCACATTCGACTTCATCTTCACTTAACATCAGGTGTGATTGAGGTCAAGTACCAATCCGTTGTGCATAAAAAAAACATTATCACATTGTTTCTTGCGGTTGAGCTGCTAACTGAAGTGTCAACTACTTTTATTTTCAAAAATTCCCATAAAATACTCTTTTTTCACAGTTCCATCTAAAATTCTATCTCCTATAAACGCTCGTCGTTTACATTTGGTCCTTCGAGCCAGATGTAAACGACGAGCGTTTTTAGGAGACAGAATTGTGGATTGAACTGTGAAAAAAGGGTATTTTACGGGAATTTAAAAAATAAATAAAATAAAAACATATCTCCACCAGACTTGCCGAGGCAACTCAACTACATAACGAAGCAGATCGACTTATGCCCAGACGTGGGCTACTTCTTCAGACGGGAGCTGGCCAACTCCGTGTACCCTGGACCCTGTTACCTGTGCTTTTGCACCGAGAGCCACTCGGCTATCTGCTGGCCGAGGGATAACAAGAAGTGTGATGCAGAGCATTATCATCACCATGGCGTTGGAAAAAGGTATGTGTCCAGTTCACCACCAAGTTGCTATATGCTTCGACCAGGACTCCGCCCAGCACACGCTGGAGGACTGCCCGGCGTGGCAGTCCGAGCGTCGAGACCTGGTCGACCGGATCGGACGAGATCTGTCCCCGCCAGCATTAGTCGCGGCTATCTTGGCGAGCGAGGAGGGTTGGAGGGCAGCGGCCTCCTTCTGCGAAGCAGTCATGCTCGAGAAGGAGGCCGCAGAGCGGGATCGGGAGGCGACGTCGGGGGGGCGGCAACGCTCGTTAGCCCCCTGCACGTCGCCCGGGGTTGCGGGCGGCTACATCTTCGGGGTGATGTAGCCGCCGGACGCGACCCGGAAGAGGATCACACCCCCCGGCGCGACCGGGGGGGTGTCGTCGCATCGGGCCCTGTCGCGCCTCATACCGCTCGCTGATTGCGGTGTGAGGCTCGACAGTGCCCCCGCGGAGGGCGCGCTAATGCGTAAACGTATTTCCCCTCGAGAAAAAAAAAAAAAGGTTAAAGATATGTTTAATTATATGTAATACGTTAGTAACTTATTAGTAATCTGTGGTAACACTAGGTTTCCGCACGCCATGCAATGTCACGCATGCAATAATTTTATCGCGGAGATCCCGAGGGAATTACATTTATCGGGATAAAACATATCCTATGTCTTAATCCAGGATATGTTTTACCTATATACCAAATTTCATCCAAATCCGTTCAGCCATTTTGCCGTGATAGAGCAACAAACAACAAGGCCGGCAACGCATCTGTGACCCTTTTGGTGTTGCGGGTGTCCATGGGCGGCGGTGATTGCTTTCCATCGGGTGACCCGCATGCTCGTTTGCCGCCCTCTCATATAAAAAAAAAACAAACATTCAAATATTCGCATTTATAATATTAGCTAGATTTAAATAGGTAATTAATACATATGGAGTGGTATTTATGTTGGGGATGTATAGATTTTATAATGGCGTTTCGCGAGAGTATTTGTTATGGTTAATGCATTGATTGCCTTTGAATTTTTTAATTATTTAATTCTCCCTGGATTTGGTATAATTTCCCATGTATTTAAAATGTCCGCCTGGCTAGCTAACACCGTCTTATCTAAATCTGCGCAACAATGTTCTCGGGAAGGTAAGCATGCCAGCAAAAGACTAAGGCGATCCGGTGACGCTACGGAGTTGATGTAGTGAGCTCATACTCATATAAGTCCATATAAGAATACTAACACGAGGCGAGGCGGTGCGGAGTGAATGCCGGGTGGCTCTAATGAGCTATGACCTTAAGTCTTACTAACGTTATATCTTATTTGCGAACCTGTTGCGAAAATTTCATAGCATTTTTGAAATAAATGTCTTTAGTCCAGAAATTAAAATTTCTTCTTGCATGTTTCACCTTTCCTTATTTATAGTAGAGGTGCCTTGCTTATATAAACTTTGCCTTTATTATCAATCAGTATACGTGTTTGTTTTCACCACAAGCCTGTCTTTAAACAGATAGCAGGTGCTCATTGTTTCCATCGAGAGAGCAGAGCATCCGGTCAGTATATTGTATGGCCATTAATAATAATAATAATAAATATCTTTGCACATACACACAGCGCCATCTACTTCCACACTAAGCATCCTAGGCTTGTATTATAGATACCAGATGGTTGATAAGCTACACAAATACATTTTTCTTTTGTAAATAAAATACATATATAAATGAAACACTTTTGTAGTAGTAGATGAAACATTTTTGTAGTGGTAGAGCCACGCTGTAAGCTGTTAGCTTGCAGCATGAATGGGCCGGCTCGACCGGGGAAGTACCACCCTCTCGCAGAAGACCGACGTCTGAGTAGTGGCATTTTGCCACTGCGCTTCGTCCGGTGAGCGAGGGCGCCGGAGGCCCACCTTCCAGTCTCTCTCCAGAATGATAGCGGTATTTAAAGAGTTAGTACCCCAGGAGGGTACCAGCACTATCAGTGCTGGAAAATCCCTCATCGCTCAGGCTGCCCTACTTATTCTGGGGTGGACACCTTCCTCAAAGGCCGGCAACGCATCGGTGACCCTTTTGGTGTTGCGGGTGCCCATGGGCGGCGGTGATTGCTTTCCATCATCATCAGGTGACCCGCATGCTCGTTTGCCGCCCACTCATATAAAAAAAAAAAAAAAAAACACATCCATAACTCGGGAACATATGTCTGTATACATCATACAAACATATGCCCCTAGCGGGATTCGAACCCGCGACCTTTTGGTATAGCAGCAGAGTTTCTAACCACTACATCAAACAAGTCGCCAATTACATTAACTTTATGTATAAATAACCATTAACTAGATCTCTGCTAGTGTGTGGACTTTATTGAAATTTGTAACATTGTACCTAAGACTTATCAGCAATTGCAGACATATTTTAATTAAACTGTAATAAATTGGATGATTGGAAGTCTACCACTGTACGTTTCTCAAGAAACTTCTTACCACGTACGACCACCCTGTGGAACGGACTTCCGGCAGCGGTATACCCGAACGAGTACGACATTGGAACCTTCAAGAAACGAGCCTACACCTTCCTCAAAGGCCGGCAACGCATCTGTGACCCTTGTGGTGTTGCGGGTGTCCATGGGCGGCGGTGATTGCTTTCCATCAGGTGACCCGCATGCTCGTTTGCCGCCCTCTCATATAAAAAAAAAAAATGTTAAGACGTTATTCCTCTAAATTGTGACTTAATGAACTAGAAAATTAATTTAATCAAGAAGGACATGCTATTTGTGTAAATTGATTTGTATTTTTATTGTTTAATGAAGGACAGGCTAATTATCGTGTAAAAAAACCGTTACTTCCTGGCTTAAATCTCTAAGCTTCGATGATACTGAAGCCCTCCTCCATGTAATATCTTAATTTAATATCTGTATATCTTTTTATAATAATATTCTAAATATATATATAACAATATTATACCGGTATATCTTTATATAATGACATTTTAATTATAGCTTAATCTACATAGATAATGTTTACTTTTACTTTTACTATTATATATCTATTCTTATCTTTTGTAATAAATATATTTACACTCATCCATACACACATTCACGCACACGCACACACACACGCACACACACACACACACACACACACACACACACACACACACACACACACACACTCACACTCACAAACGTGGTCATGTCTGCATACCACACCAATCCTTTCGCACTACCTAACTCACACTTTGTCTAATGTTATAAGTTAAAAAAAATAAATAGCTCTTACCTTTTATTCCAATGGTCCGGTGTTGGAGAGGCTGGTAATCTGTCATACAGGCTGTCCTAGTGCAGATGCCAGTCTCTCACATAAATTTAATTTAATTAATTATTTTAAGAAATATTATATACTATACTTGTATCCAATTTGTGTGAGAGAACAAATAAAGATTATTATTATTATTATTATTATTTATATACAATGTATTTCTCTTCTTCAAAGTGAAGAAGGTAATTTCCGCACCAGACGGGTATCAACCAAGTGTGGCGGGTTCAGCAGAAGAAGTGATTATAGATGAAGTCAGAAACTTTCTGGTAATTTTACAAGTGTTGAGTATTGTGGCTTTTTGTAAAATGTGCGTTATATATGTTGGAATATTCAAAGTTTTTAGGCTATTTTTTAAAGTTTTGGGGATTATTCCGGTAGATGACAAGACAATCGGGACTATGTGTAGTGTTTGAGCTTTCCATTGGGTTCGGATTTCTATTGCAAGGTCCTGATATTTTCTAAGTTTATCTGTGATTGTGCTTTGGATGTTATGAGTATTAGGTATGGCGATGTCAATAATGTATACAGTCTTTTTCTGTTTGTCGTGGAACGTGATGTCGGGTCTATTATTATTATTATTATTATTATAATTTTGCATGCTATTGTATATGGCTGATTTAGGTGATACAATTTATACTATTTTACCAACTAATTTGCTTACCCTAATCATTGCAAATAAATGTATTCTATTCTATTTTATTCTAAATTGTCCCTATCGACCGACACCAATACAATACACTTTTAATTATCATATTAATCCTGCCGAGCCTTTTTTTTTATGCACAACGGATTGGTACTTGACCTCAATCACACCTGATGTTAAGTGAAGATGAGGTCGAAGGTGGAAGCATCTTTATTTACTACTTGTTTTTCTAGAGGCCCCTGTTTTCTTTTGTCTTATAAAATAATAACCTAAGAACCTTCAGCCCGTAAACATCCCACTGCAGGGATATCGGCCCTCCCTCCTACAAAGAGGAAGTATGGGCCATAGTCGACCACGCTGGCCCAATGTGGGTTGGGGACTTCACATGCCCATGAATTTTTATTTCTCAGGCATGCAGGTTTCTTCTCGATGATTTCCTTCACCGTTTAAGTGCAGTCGGATAAATGCACATAAGTAGTTAGATTAAATTTAAAAATTCATTTAACTGCCCTTGGAAAGCTTCTTTCCTACTTCACACCTTTAACTCTTCTTTAATTAGTCTGGGTTCCAAGGTGGCAATAGAGTGACGTAGGGCACCATCTACCTTCAGTAGGCGCCGTGTCGAGTACCACTGTTGATCCTGGCTTACAGGAGTTATAGTGGGAAGAGTGTGGAGGCGTGTAATATGACTGACTGATGAACTGACGGATCCTTTTTTCTGGGACATTGATTTTCAGATTTCAAATCAGTCGCACCGTTATTTTAATCAGTTTTTTTACATCTCAATAGTAAATTTTTTAGTGTTAAGGCACTTTCGGTCCTCTGTACTACTTGCTTAGTAAATAACTTAGTGTGATGATCCGTGTTCTATTTTGACCCTGGCCTGAGCTGTTCCGCCCCTTCTGTACATATACACCTCGTGAATCGACCCAGCTGGGCATAAGTGGGCTGGGAAGATCATAAGAGGGTTTATTCCGTCCAGTGGCGCCCTCATTGGATAAGATTTTTTTTTTAATAATAATTCTAATAGCCATTAACATGAAATCCCTATTGTTATACACAATTTCCCCTTTTGTCAATATTTTATCCAATTATATATCCACATATAATTTTATCTTATATCCACATATAAGATAAAATTATGACTTATTCGGTATTTGTCCCTGTGCTGTCTTTTTCTTATTTTTTTATCCACAACGGGTTAGCACCTGACGTCAATCACACCTGATGTTAAGTGACGATGAGGCCGAAGGTGGTAGCGTACTGACCCGGAAACCCCATCTTATTTGGGGGACTGGCTATCTTATCTTTGAGAACCGGAACACAACAATGTTATTAACATTGCTGTGTGGCGGCAGATTTAGATAAGATGGTGGTAGCTAGCCATGCGGACATTTAATATGCCCTACCACCAACCAAACCGAGTACTAAATATGTACCCCGCTGGGGATCGAATCCGCGACCTCCGAAACGTAAACCCAATGTTGTTTACATTGAGCCACGGAGGCGGTTGTCCTGTATTATAATATGTTCGTGTTTGTTTTCCTTTCTGTTTTAGATCGCTCAAACAGGTTCTAGACCCATAGCACAGATTACTAATAAGTTACTAACGTAACCCATAGTTTGGCACAGACTTCATACCGGTCAACCTCATTCAGCGTTTTAGCCATACAACCGGACTCTGGCAGTAATGGTCGACCGTAATATAGACGACCGACTGCCATAAAATAAAAAGTTAAAGTTAATTGTAAATAATACCTAAGTAACTTTAATTACAGTTATTTTGTGAGATGGTTTGGACATGTGGAGAGGATGAATGAAAGAAGACTTGCGAAAGAGATATACAAAGCGAATGTGGATGGTAGTGTTGGTAGGGGAAGACCACGGCGAACGTACCATGATCAAATCGGGGACGTGTTAAAGAAAGGCCAAGTCAAGAGTACCCTAAACCGACGAGCATGTATGAACAACCTTATGAGAGTGAAGGAAGCAGAAGAGGTTTGTCAGGATCGTAGCAAGTGGAAGTCTGTGGTCTCTGCCTACCCCAACGGGAAACAGGCGTGACATTATGTATGTATGTATTTTGTGAATTTTAAGTTATTGATAAAAGTGGTCACTTTTTTTTTGTATTCGTTCTTTTTCGTTCTTCGATCACGTAGTGAAACGCCGAGCATCGCCCACGTTGCGTGACCTTGAGCTCTCTTGAGGCCCATAACGAGAGACCACATTTCAGTGCCATATGTCATCACTGGTAACACACATTAGAATTAGTTTTCAAGCATTGAGGTAGTTTGGACGAGAAGATGTTGAGCGTTCTCGAGTGGACACCACGCGCCGGCAAGCGCATCGTAGGATGTCCACTCACAAGGTGGCCAGACGACCTGACAAAATTCGCGAGTAATCGCTGGATGCTGGCCGCTTCCAAACGGTCACTCTGGAATCCTATGGGGGAGACGTATGTTCATATGATGATGAGACCAGTTCTCCTACCACACACACGTACACACACGCATACACACGCACGCACACACAGGCACGCACACACACACACACTTATAATTATTTAGTTATGGTTGTTTAGTTAAAGTTACAATGTTATATCTGCATCTTGATCATACTTTCTATATAAGTTAAGGAAGAGTGGATCATTCTGGCACAGGCATATTGATGCTTAAAAGAAAGATCCCACAGCACTTTGATAATTGTAAGTTTTGAAAAATAAATAAACTATTTTGCATTTTGTGTAGGTTAATCTGTATTAGATTAGGTACCTTTTCTTTTATGCACGACGGTTTCGCACTTGAGCTCAATCACACCTGATGTTAAGTGAAGATGAGGTCGAAGGTGGAAGCGTACTGACCCGGAAACCCCAACACATTTGGGGGACTGGCTATCTTATCTCTGACGACCGGAACACAACAATGCTATTAACATTGCTGCTTGGCGGCAGATTTAGATAAGATGGTGGTAGCTAGCCAGGCGGACATTTAAGATGCCACCACCACCAACCAAACCGAGTACCTACCTAAACATGTACCCCGCTGGGGATCGAACCCGCGACCTCCGAATCGTAAACTCAATGTTGTTTACATTGAGCCACGGAGGGACTAATATATATAATAATAAGGGAAATAATAAAGGGAATAATGCCTAATAATAATTTCACTATTACAGGGATGCAAGGAGTCGACGAAGTCCTGCGGGACTCAGTGATATCTTCTTTCGTGACGCCACACGAGAATGTAAGTTTTGCTTTTGCGTACCTGAAAACGTAAACACGGGAACGTATCACTCTGTTGTCTATCTGTCAAAACCTTTTTTCTTCGGGCCAACTTGAATGAAACTAGTACTTAATATTACAACTATGATATTGTGTAATGCGATAAATAAGTATTGAATAAATAATAATAAAGGAAGTGCATATTGTACTGTAACATGTGTGTCAATGATAAGACCGAGCTGCACATATTAATTCTGTTCAATGTTTTTTTATGCACGACGGGTCCGTTCTTGACCTCAATCACACCTGATGTTAAGTGAAGATGAGGTCGAAGGTGGAAGCGTACTGACCCGGAAACCCCAACACATTTGGGGGTATGGCTATCTTATCTCTGACAACCGGAACCGGTAAACAACATTGGGTTTACGACTCGAAAGTCGCGGGTTCGATCCCCAACGGGATACATGTTTAAGTACTCGGTTTGGTTGGTGGTAGGGCATTTTTAATGTCCACCTGGCTAGCTGCCACCCTCTTATCTAAATCTGCCGCCAAGCAGCAATGTTAATAGCATTGTTGTGTTCCGGTTGTCAGAGATAAGATAGCCAGTTCCCCAAATATTTGGGTTTCCGGGTCAGTACGCTTCCACCTTCGGCCTCATCCTCACTTAACTTCAGGTGTGGTTGAAGACAGGTAAGAACCCGTCGTGCATAAAAAAAACCATTCTCAACACTTGTCGTATCACTCGCAAGTTCCTAACAACTTCCATCATCACTGCCATCAACAATAATCCCTCAACACTTGGCTAAGGTATTTACCGTTTTCAGAAAAAAAAGTGAAAAAAAAAATTAAAATAATAATAAATAATACATTGATAGTACAGTCAGATAACTTGGTCATCTTGTGATACGTATAGGTTTCTGCCTATACGAAGGGAACGCCACAGCCCGCTGGGTATCCAACCCGCGACCTCCAATTCGTAAACCTTTATGTTGTTTACAATGGTCAAATTGCCTTTTGGCAAAAGTCTCTACCTGATTATGTTATCCGTTTCATCATAACTCTGCATTCGTTGATGTCATCGCTATAACCAGCTAGTTATTGTTTTAACTGTATTACGGTCACCATACTCCTATTAATTATCTGTTTGTTACATTCATTTATTGTTGAGGCTCTTGGGTATATCATTGTAATAGTATTGACGAGTAAGGATGACTATTCGACTATGAAACATGTTGTAACGAAGTCACTTAACGCTTCTCAAATGCACTAGTGTAAGATTGACTATAATTTAATATCAAACTTGCAAACTTCAAGTATTTATTTCAACGTATATATGTATATTGCTTTATGATTAACTGGATACGCGTGTAACCACAATCTCACCTGATGGAAAGTGACGATGTGGTTGTGTGTAGTTTTTCTACAAGAGGAAATGCTCATGCATCCTCCCTCCACGGGGGTGGAGGGCGCGTTATGTTGGAGTCCGGCTTGCAGCTGTTCAATATAGAACCTCGCCTGACTTGTCGGCACATTTATGTAAAGACTGGCGCCATCTATCGGCGAACCCATGAATCCACCTCTAATCAATCTATTCAATTCAAGTGTACCTTTCTCACGAGTTCCAGGACAATCCGATAGATGGCGCGAATCTAAATGTATATATATTGGCGCGCGGCCAGTTTTTCGCTCTCTTGCGATCGGAACAACATCCAATAATAAACCTCGATCACCACGCAGCTGCAGTTTGTCTTCTCCCAACAACAGCCAGCCTACCAACTAAATCCCCTTGGTGTTTGTCCACTCGCACCATAGCGACGTGGCCACGGGTACCCCGCGATATTAATCCGCGGCCAGGCCGGTGCGTCGCCCGCCGCCAGAACAACGGTGGCGGCGGGTCCTCCTATAGGCTGGTGCAGGGAGGAATCCAGTGGCTGATATGATGATGATGACGAAATAATCCAACCTGATACATCATGATGTCATTCATCTGCGACAGGTTATTCATTATTTACGGGGCAGTGTATATACCTTTGACATTGAAAATATTGTTTTTCCTTTCAGTGTTCAACAAGCAGTCACCTACACAATGTAAACCCTTTGAGTCTAGCTTCAGTGAGGGATGTCCGCCAGGTATGAGCTTCATAACTTTTCAATCGCAGTGTGCAGTTCAATTTTTCTTAAAAAAACGCCGTTTGTACCCGCCGAGCTGAATTTACATTGACCATTTCGAGCCGTTTTTTTCACCCGCTATATCTCCATAACTATTTAACATACACATGTACTATTTTACTTAGGTAATGAGATGCCTATCGTTATACAATATTCCAAATTTCAAAACGGTAGCTTTAATATTTCCTGAGATAATAACTCTCAAAACGAAGCAGATTTTGTCACTCACTGACTCACTCACTGACAAAGCATCAAAACCTTTAGCATTCTTCCAGTAGACCTAGATACTTGAAATCTGTTATGTAAGCTACTGCTTATGTTGGTGGTTTTAAATGTCCGCCTGGCTAGCTACCGCCATCTTATCTAAATCTGCCGCCAAGCAGCAATTTTAATAACATTGTTGTTTGATCGATTGATTGTCATTGATACAATACAATACAATACAAATACACTTTATTGTACAAAAGGAGAACATACATTTTACAAAACACAATACTGATGAGAGTACAATTAAGCGGCCTTATCACTAAAAGCTATCTCTTCCACGCAACCTTTGGGTGTATAACTTTATAGAACATTGATGATGATGTGATTGAGGTCAAGTATCAACCCGTTGTGCATAAAAAAAATAAAATGTGCATATAAAGGGAAATGTCCGAAAGTGGTCAAGTGTGAGTCGGGACGGCTTCAATCTTTTGACACTTAACTTATAATTGTCATATCGGAATGAAACTGTAAATCGGAACGGAATTGTAAATCAGTTATGTTGGTTTCCAGCTGACTGGTGTATTGGCTGCACAGTTTGTGACTGCGATGCGAATGGTCGCTGGGACTGCCATACCTTGAGTTTTTGCCCTGGCAGTAAGTAGAAATAATGTTTTTACTAAAAAATTTTAAAATATGAGAGTAAATAGAGAAAACACAAACCTTCTACATTTTTTATGTTACAGAGGAGGTTAAGAAAGCTAAGGATAAAAAGAAATCCCGCAGAGGTACATATAAAAATAGAAAAATCTACGGACGAAAAGTACCACCCAGATTTACAACCAATTCCATTCCGTACCCAGACTCGGACGAAAATAAAATCAGTTATAAGATGTCCACAAAAACCACAAAGTCTCAGGTTAAAAAACCAGGCAAGAGAATGAAACCTGTTGAAAAGAGTACGACAATAAAAAATACACCAACAAGGAAAATGCAAATCGATAAAAGTCCACCACAAAAAAGAAGCTCACAATTAGTAAAGAACTCTCCAGTGAAGAGGAGTCAAGAAATAAAGAAAAGCACATCAGCGAAAAGAAGTCAACCGGTTAATAAAAGTCCAGTAAAGAAAACCACACCAGTTAAGAAAACTACATCTCCCATGCGATTATCTTCTAGCAAGAAAGTTTCAACGATGAAAAATCAGCCGACAAAGAAACCAACATTGCTGAAGAAAAATGCGGCCGTAAGAAAATCACAATCAGTTAAGAAAAGTGCAACTACAAAAGGTTCAACGAAGGCAAGCACAAAGCAGCAAGATAAACGTAGTGCACCAACTAAAGCTAGTAACGTGCGAACTAAGAAACCATTACCTAGAAAAGTCAAAGTTACTACTAAGAAGCCTGCCCACAAGAGAGCTAATGCTGTGACTACAGCTATAACTAAAAAATCTCCCAAAACCACTCCAAAGCCACAACAAACACCCAATATAACTGCAGAGTTAGGCCAGGAAGTAGTTAAAACTTTTATGTCAGCACTACAAAGAATGTTAACTAAAAATATAAGGAAACAGATAAAAAAGCGCTCGATAGCCGAAAGTGTAATAATCAGTGATGAAGACATAGAGGATAATGTAAGAGACAGGGATATTTTTAATATAAGTAAGAAACGAGATAGAAGACAGGATATGAGCATAGGTTCTCTGGAAATGTCCAATGCCCTAAATTTTGTCAAAAGACTGAAGCGTAATGCAGTGACTGAAAGTGAACTTCGGAGTACATCTACAAAGCCTACGCTTATGGAAAGTGGTACGTATAATATTTAAGAATATTTAGCGTCATTAAGAGATATTGGGGAGTGCAATTTAGTTGATGAGTGCGAATTACGTTAAGTAAGGATGTAGCAGAGGGAAAAGACATCGATAGTCAAACTATCGATAGTTCGGCAACACTAGGTTGAACGTGCTTTGCATTATAGCGTCTTACTCATAGTTATAGCGGGAATAATTAATATATTTAATTAAATCTATTTAACTCACACTATATGTATATTATGTGCCTTAAGGGGTCTAAAGTACATAATCCTGATATTTTTTATTTACAACATATCATTTCAGTTATAGATTATTTCAGTTATTCCTGATTCATGACGTGCTTCACTGAGCCTTTGGGAGCACTGAAAGCGCTACAATCTGCCGCAGCATGAGCTGAGTACTAACCCATTTGTGCACGTCGCAACACGTGACAGCGTATTGTGTCCATCATCATCAGCCCGTACACATCCCACTGCAGGGATACAGGCCTTCCCTCGTATAATGAGGGAGTATGGGCCATAGTCCACCACGCTGGTCCAATGCTGGTTGGGGACTTCACATGCCCTTCAATTTTTATTTCTCAGGCATGCAGGTTTCCTCACAATGTTTTCCTTCACCGTTTAAGAGCAGTCGGACAAATGCACATAATCAAATTATATTTAAAAACTATGTGGGAACCGAACCCGGACCTCCCAAATTAAGACGTTAACGGCTGAACCACCGGCGCTTTATTTATAATTCTACTTCTTTTTAGCTATAATTTACTAGTTATTTGTTTTTGTATCGTATTGTGGCATTGATAATAAATTGTTCTTATTTCTATTCAATGGAAAATATAAAATTCCTTTTGAATTAGGTTCAGCAGTGGACGCCCTGTGGCTGATTTGATGTTGATTCTTATTTAATACTTTTCATGTGTATTATTATACTTGTCACTCGTCACCCTTATATAAGACCACTTGGCGTTATTAAATAATTTCGTAGTCATAGTCTTAGTCAAAGACATACATGGTACAAGTAAAAGAAAAAGTAAATGCCGTGTTGTACCAGGAAGTCAAAGAAAAGGCCGAATGTAGAGAAGTGTGGAAAGGACTCCACCGACAAGAGCATAGCTCTTAAATATAAGAGAGAGATTCTTAATCTTTTCACATTTTATAAACTTTTGAAAACTTAGTTAATATTGATTTAATGACATCAGATTTATGTAATTGTTTCTTCCAGGCAATATATATTCTGGGATACCTTTGATAGAGAAGAGTACAGGAAAAACAACAACAGCTGCAGATTCTTTGCATAACTATTACAAGTACTCTATAGATAACATCCTTTGGAATAATACTACCGCCGAGTTACAGACTCTTGATGATGTCATAGGTAGAGTTGACAAAAATGTATCTTCGAAAAGATCAGTCACCAATAAAAGTACTGGGGAATCTTTATTCAATCTTTTTGATATAAAAAATGTAAGTTATGACACAATTAGTCGAAATAAAACACATAATATTGCGAGAATCGATTATGCTGTGGATGCAAATGACCTAAAATTTAATAAATGGTCTCAGTTTAAAGCATTGAAAGATAAGGAACAAAATTTGAGAACAGTTCTAACAAACAATATTGTCACAACAACGGGTAAATCAGTCTATAAAGTAAAATATAATAAGACGTCAGAGATAAAGAAGAAAATTTACAGTTCAGATGTTTCACGAATAGTAAGTGGTCTTCAAAGAAAATATAAATTAAAGAAAATTGTTAACACACTTAATAATAGAACAAGGAAAGATGAAAAAATATATATTAACAACTACGTAAGGGGCAAACAAAACCAAACGAAATTTGGAGAATTACAAAACTTTGTGAAAAGTTTCATAAATGGATTTGGCAGAAGAAACTCAAGCAAAAGTACTAAAGCTTACAGATTTAAGGTTATTAAATATTTACAAAAGTTTTTCAAAGGGATATTCTCCAAGGATCAAAATAAGAAAAATCGTAAAAATCAAACACTCAACAAAAATGCTGTTATAGTAACACTGTGTGAAAGTTTCGGACCGTGTTACGTAAATCGTAATAATAGGGCAAAACTACAGTCCAAAATGCAGGCCCTAAATGCAGAAACAAATAAAATGTTGAAAACAATAAGGACGATTAAGGGATTACTTCGACTAATAGATTTTGCGAGGTATGATCGGAATTTAACCACCGCTGATTTAAAAAGTCAACCTAATTTCAATGACGACATTCAAAAACTTAGTGCAATATTAAGAGGAACTTATGTTGATAAAGGAAATGTTGATAAATTAACACAGAGCGAGGTAAACCAAATAGATTATATTAAAAGAAATACCCGAACATTTATACAATGTACGGGTAATTTTGCAAAAATTCTACACGAAATTATTGAAATGTTAACCAAATCCCCTAAAGACAAACCTAACTCTAAAGATAAATCCACCCATAAAGACAAATCTGCCTCTAAACACATAAATGATAAAGAGTCATGGCGTAGAATATCGAGGTTTGTCAATGAAGAAAACCAATCTCAACCCAAGCCAACAATAAGGAGTGTGCCTTATGAAAAAATTAATTCTCTACTGTTAAATTATAATTTACTTCAAAATAGATTAATTCAAAAAATGTATAAAGTGCTATCAAATATATCACCATTTAAAGTTAAGAAACCCGAAACAAATTCTGTTACTAGAAATAAACTGAACAAAACTGCAGCAATACAAACGTATACGAAAAACATAATAAATAATCTGAGAAAACTCAAGAGTTTATCTCAAGTGGTGCTCAAACCTGTGACTGTGTTTAGGTCAAAGAGAGATACGAGAGACGATGATTCTATGGAATATTTGTTAGTACTAATGGAGTATCTTTTAAGACAAAGCTATCCGTTGGATACTGCACCAGGTAAATATTTATTGTTGAGCACTAACTTTTATAGTACAAGAGTAATGTAACAAGATTAGACGCGCATTTATTCATTTTAGCGTCCGCGGGATTCATGTGAAATATTGAAATAAACTAAACCTTCTAAGTTAATCCAGAATTCAGGATATAGTTTATCTCTGTATCAAATTCATCCAAATCTCTCTCGCAAGTTTCTTCATAAGATAATGTCCACTAAAATATCTTCATTTATGTCCTAGTTTGAAGAAGAATAATGATTAGGTAGGTATCGCAGTATATCAACTAAAATAACAACATTTTATTTCACAGTAAACGATGGAATTGATCTATTAATAGATGCAATAAAACATGCACCAGATATCAAATCTGTTAAGAAGGTTCTTCATTCACCTACAAAAAGGCTTAATGTAACTATAAATCGTGATAATAAAAGCTCTGAATTGATAGCATTAAAATTTTCAAGCGAAGACAATGGATCTGCTATGAATAAAATCTCAAATGAAGAGAATGGGACCTCGAAACAAGACGACTCGAAGTTGAATGCCATCGAAGCATCTATTGACAATGAGTCAGATTTTGAATTTAAAGACAATAGAAGAAATAATGGCGGTGAATTAACGACGGAAATTCCAGAGATTGAAAGAAAGTATGATAATGAACAACCAAACACTGAAATTACAACTACAGAAGAAAGTTTAAAGTCCATGTTAGCCGCTACGAAGGAAACATCCACGGTTTACAATGCGGTAAAAGATAAAGCTGATGTGAAAAATGTAATAAATTTCGATAAATTAACAAGTAGCGATGAGGATGATAATAAACGAATAGATGTATTCCAAGCAGATGAAGAGGAAGCCACTATATCTACGTCAACTATAATAGAAGTAGACACAAAAGCCGAAATGATTACTACGACACTTAGATCAATTGACTTGCCTACTGAAACTACAGTTCACTGTTTGAACAATGACAAAATTAAAAACTATAATAAGGAGGATATCTCAGTCAGCGGTAGTGAACCGGGTAGGAAATATTTAGATTGGATGGATGAATCTTTCGAAGAAGAAGCAAAAGACGTGAACACTACGAATTATGAAAAGAAATCACCACAAACTGAACCTCCTTTGCTGAAACCTAACAGAGTTACTGAAAATGTAAGTAGTCAATCGAGAGAAAATTATGATGATGATAGGAAGAAGAGAGTAGATTCAGAGGAAGTAATGTATAAGAAAGAGATGAATCTATTGAATTCTTTAGACTACGGTATGCTGAAATCAGAATCGGGTTCGGATTCGAAGGAGACATCAGATGGTAGTGAAGCTTTTCCTTCATATTTCTAGGAACTACATCCAAACTAGTTATGTCTGTTATTCAGATATTTTATTTATCTTGTGGTATAGAAGTGTGTGATGATATAATAGTTGATTAGATAAGACTTCAAATGCTAGATCGTCCATACAAACATAATGCCTAAATATTTTAAGAATTGTAACATAGCAACATCTTGTGTATTCATTCGAATTCGAATATAGTCTTATCACAGAATACTTTTTACAATATTCCGAATGAAATTTTAAAAGGTATTCCGTTAGAAGTATAGATAAATCCTCTTACTCTTTTGCCGCAAATTCAGCGAGTGCATTGCTTTTTACGTATTGCTCGTCCTAAATTATTAGCTTCGATCTATTAAACAAGTGGTTGGGTAGGTGAAAAGTATTCGAAATACCAATTTAGTTTATAAAAATAATAATAAAGAAAACATTGAACCATTTCGGCGAAAAATACCACTACAGCACTCAAATTGCAGGTCGACTTACACAATCATAAGGTCTGATGATGAGGTGATGAATGACAATGGATCGAGACTAACAAATTTGGACCTTGTTTAACATAATTTCTGCAATTTTTATATTTGAATTTTGAGGCGTGATTGTGTAACAAAAGACAATGTTATAGTGAGAGGACTGTGCTTTAGCAATGCAGTGTCAAGTTCTAACACTTCAGTAGTTTAATTAAGTTATATTGATCTCCAGGCTTCCTCTGGGAACTCGAAAGCTTACACATTCACTTAAACGCAATCACTGACCAAAACTCAAAGTATACAAATTCCAGGAAATATAAAGAAAAATGCGAAAGCACTAAATATTTAACATAAATCCGATCCATTCTTATCTGGTGAAAATATACATGTCTCACTGTAAGAAATTTCAAAATCCATAAAATAAGTGGCTCTGAAAAGTTCGATTGAGAAAGAACATCCTGAGGCGGGCTGGCCCAGTGCAGCTCTTCAACAACCTTATATCTCCATTAGTGGTAGAAATGTCTCCTAGATAAGGTTGAATATTAACATTAGCTGCAAGAACGTAGAAGAAAAACATACTGGTATAAAAATATTTATTATAGAAAATAATTCAGTATTATCTTTATATATGACGATTGGCATTAATAATTTTCCACACGCAGAATGCAAAATATTAGCAAGTAGTAAGTATACATGTATCCATGATGAATGTTAATTAATACTAATTGATATTTAAGAGAGGTTAATAACTACATTTATTAATGTTTCTAACTAATTAATCTGAAATCATTTGAGATTAAGTTAATTTATTATTTGAGTAAGGCATCTTAGTTTTTCTGAAGGTCTTAAATCTGACATTAATGTGGTAAAAAACTAAATGTCTGCAATGCATACAAATCCAAGCATCATTTATAGCCGAATACTTTTAATCGGTCTTATAGGTATCGATTTTTGTATTTCTACCGCTCTCAAGTCAGAAGCGAGCGATAGAGGAAATAGAATGAGATTTTCCACTGGACACAATATTAATTCTTTTTGAGTTTCACTCCCCTTTTATTTGAATAACGGCCTTACATTGTTTCTATTTTATACTCTGATGCCATGCTTTGACCTTTTATTCACACATTTAGTGTGAAAACGAAAAATCCGAAAAGTGGTATCTTCGTAACTACCCAAATTATCCGAAAAGTACAAACTGATTCCGTTTTTAGGTGGTCCAGTGTAGGATATTTTTTTGCATGAAAGCTTTATTTTATTATACCTAAATGTCAGATGCATCAATGAAAACATTGACCATTGGTCAAGTTATTAGACACATCAAAGTACCAGCAATCGGATTGAAATAAAATTATTTGCTTTAGGATTCAGTTATTATTATTAGCTCGTTTATAACCTGCACGTGCATATACTTTGAACAAACACATAATTTATATATTATGACATTTTTTAGGTGATATTTCACATGCTACCGGGTACATTTTTTGACATGTCATCGAGCATTTAGTACGCAAAGAAATTGAAGATTCAGTCGAGATATGACTTGTAAATAACTGGATTACGTATAGCATTTTTTACAAATAGTCTTATGATTAACTGGATACGCGCTTCACCAAAATCTCACCGGATGGAGAGTGACGATGTGGCTGAAGCTGATGCACGCGATCTTAGTAGATGCCTATTCATTAATTTACAGTTATTTTAAATCTTGTCACTTTCCGTATAGGACCATCTTGGATTATGTGTACTTTTGGGTTAATTTAGGTTTATTTGTGATAACAATGAAAAGACATGTTTCCCATTAGAATGCCGTATAATCAGTGACAATTATATTAATACAAGGAATGCGGTTGCGCTTTGGTCAGCGTAAAGCTTCCGACATTACATATGTGACCGTGGGAATGCCTATATTGCATCTCCCCCGAAAAGTCGATGCCTCACCCCCCTTGCCAAAAGATGAAAGGTTACACATGTAATCTCGAACGTTAAAAAAGCTTATATTTTAAACATTATTTTAAAATCTTAACTAAATTTGACAATTACTGTCACTAACATGACAAAAAATTCTTAAAATAAATGTTACATGTAATAATATTACAAAATAGTTAATATTTAATACTTAATTAATTAGTCGTAAAACATTTTAGTGTTATTTTTGTGTATTAAAATTTCTTTATTGTTTTTTAAAATTTTAACATTTGGCGATATATCTTGGAGAACTTTATACGGACCTTCATAGACGCAATCAAGTTTAGTTCCGGTCTGGTTTTTCAACAGAACTAGATCTCCTGGTCTATATTTCTTTGTGTACGCATTTTTGTCGTACGTCACTTTTCGTAACTCTTTACTTTGAAGTAAATTATTTCTTGCGTCTGCATTTGCTCTTTGTAATCGATATTTAAGTTCTCTAGGGTAATCGTCAAAGTTGTACAATGGTTCTATTATATCTTTAGATAAATTGCTAGGTAGGCTACAAATCTTACCAAATACTAACTCGTATGGAGTATACTTTGTCATCGAATGCACTGTGGTGTTAAATGAAAAACACCAATATGGTACCCATTCGGACCAATCAGTTGTATTATTATCGCATTGAATTCTGAGATAGGCGGCCAAATGTTTATGGGTATTTTCTATTGAACCTAAAGTTTCATGATGGTATGGAGTGGAGAGTATTTTCTCAATACCTAGAAGTTTACACGTTTCTATGAAAATAGAAGATGTAAATTCTGTTCCCTTATCCGTTAGGACTTGCTTGGGAATACCATATCGCAGTATGAAATTATGCACGAAGGCTCTGGCTACTGTTTCAGCATCTTTTCGTGGGAGAGGATAGGCCTCTACAAACTTACTTAAATTACATTGCAATGTTAAAATATACTTATTACTATAGTTATCTATTTCTAACGGGCCCATAATATCTAAACTAATTAATTGAAATGCGGAATCAGGAGTGGAAGTTATGACCATTGGCTCCTTGACATTTCTGTTGGAATATTTTTGTTTTTGGCAACTTTTACATTTTTTAACATAGTGCTGTACATCACTAGTTAGACCGTTCCAAAAATAATATTTTTTAATATTATTAATCATACGATTTACCCCTGCATGACCACTGGACGGTAACAGGTGAAAATCATTTAAGATGATTTTTATCTCGTTTTTGTCGGTAATTCTTATAACATCTCGAGTTACAAGGAAACGTGGCGTTACGATTCCTAAATCTTTCATATTGCGCAATATATTTTTTATATATTTTCCATTACTTTTATTCTTGATAATAAGTAGTTCTTTAATATTTAACCTTTTACATAGATTTTCTAAATCCCTCGCTAGCACGTTTTGCGTAGATAACGATCGGGAGTTCAGAATTATCGCTGATTGCGATGGCAGAAAGGTAAAATTACCGGTATCTGATACTATATTTTGAGTACTCATAAGACATTCTTCGTCATATTTGTCTGAAAAAAATAATTCGATAATATTGTTAGGCTTCTTCAAAATCTCTACTGCAGTAGGTTGATCAGGCCTACGTGCCGTGGAGCTCTGAGGTTGCCCCTGACAGTTTGGTTCTCTATTCTCCAATCTTCTCCTTTGGGCTCTTGTTAACACGGAAACTACTTGATTTCCTATTTGCTTCAAATCTGACGACGTCATTGAAATTCTACTTAGCGGGTCGGCTACATTGGTGCGTCCCGGTATGTACTCTACTTCGAAGTCGTACTCCTCTAAATACAAACGGAACTTTGTTAAACGACTCGAAGGGTCTTTTAAACCGAATAAATATATAAGAGGTCTGTGATCGGTATAAATCTTAAATTTTCTACCGTATAAATAGGGTCTAAAATGACGCACTGCCCAAACAATAGCTAATAGTTCCAATTCAATGACTGGATACCTAGTCTCGGCTTGTTTCAAACTTCGACTGGCGTATGCAATAGCTTTTCCATTGCAGTTCGATAGTACGGCTCCTAGACCAATTCTGGAGGCATCTGTATGTAATTTAAATACGTTTGATTCTGAAAAGTCTGGATAATCTAAAACGGGTGGATTCGTGAGAGCTAATTTTAATTTTTCAAATGCAATTTGGCAATCTGATGTCCACTCAAATATGATACCTTTTCGACACAAATTGTTTAATGGATAAACAATGGCTGCGAAATGTGATATAAATCGTCGGTAATAATTGGCAAACGCGACGAAGCGTTTTACTTCATCGACGCTTGTTGGTACTGGGAAATTAGACATAGTTTCGATTTTGTTTGGGTCTGGAAATATACCTTGGGAAGTAATTCTATGTCCCAGATATACAATTTCCTTCCTAAGAAACTCGCACTTTACCGGATTGAGTTTTAAATTAACTTCTCGTAATCGATTCAGTACGCTAATGAGATTACTGTTATGGTGGGCCATTGACTTTCCTATGACTACGCAATCATCTAAATATATGAAACATTTGTTGTAGTTTAAGCCTGACATTGCTATAGTCATGAGCCTAGAGAATACACTGGCACTAGTTTTCAATCCCATAGGACATCGTTTCATTTGGTACTGTTTTCCTGCTGTAAATGCTGTACATTTACGCGATTCCTTGTCCAAAGAAAGTTGGTACATTTTATTTATACTGAAAGATGTATATTTGCGTGAATTAGGACTTAATGATAGCTGATAATAAGATTGTGATAAATCTAATTTCGAGAAATAGATGCTACCTGATAATGAGTCGAGAATTTCGGTTATGTTGGGTAATGGAAATTTGTCATCATTAATTTTGTTATTTAATTGCCTATAATCAATAACCAATCTCCATTTCTTCTCATTCGATCTATCAGCTTTCTTTGGCACTAACAGAACTGGACTTGACCACTCCGAGGTGGCTTCTTCTATGATGTCATTATCTATCATTTCTTGAACCTGTCTTTCTACTTCTCCTTTCAGAGCTTGAGGAATTCGGTACGGCTTGACATATGTGGGAGAGACGTTATCCTTCAACGTTATATTATGTTCCATTAAATTTGTAACAGATAACTTGTCTCCTGGTAATTGAAATACATCGGCGTATTTCGCACAAATATTCTCGATATTAATTTTTTCCTCCTTATTCAAATAGTTTAAGTCAAGTAAATCAAACAACGTTTTTACGCGTTTCACGGACTTACTTTCTTCGCTAAATTGACATATCTCAAAACTACCTAAGGGATAAATATCTACCCTTGATAAATTAACATTGACTTCTTTATCCTTGGTGTTTAAAATTCTGATCGGAATGCGACCATTTTGTGGCCTGGCAATCATTCCGGCAATGAAAACTCCTTCCTCCATCTCTCTAGCTAAAATGACTGTATCATCATTCAAATAACAAGGTATGTATTTAATTACCTCGCAACGGGGAGGTATCAGGTATGTATACCTATCTCTACTATCTATATCCATGCGTATAGTGCAGTTGTTTTCTGAGGTTAACTGCAAACATTTAGTTTTGTAGTTAATGATAGCGTCATATCGCTCAAAAAAATTTTCTCCCAAAATTCCATCATTCGAACATGTCAAATTCTTAAAAACATAAAACTTCTGTGTAAAAATAATACCATTATAATCTAAATCTAAATAAACAAATCCTTCCGATACTAATTTTCCACTTACACCTTTAATCGTTATCATATCACGTTGCATTCTATTCATGTACTCGTTATTCCGACTAAGCCACTCGTGTTTCAAGACACAAAGGCTTGCACCGCTGTCAACTAACAAACTTATTGTATTACATGTACCTATACTAAATGATACTACGCTACTCGTATTGTAATTGAATACGATATGTTCACCTTTACTCATTGTAGGAACGAAAAAATTCGTTGCTAGGTGCGATTTTGGTATCGCTGTCACTAGAAGTGTCTACCTGGTGTGTATGTTGCACTCGTGGGAAGCGTGTGCTGCTAAGGTTAGCGCGGGAAGCGTTGGTTGGGTAAACACCTCGCGCTGGGCCGCGCACTTGGCCTCTGTGGCCTGCGCGAGCGTGGGCACGGAAAGATGATGTACCATTATAAAATGTCCTATTCAAGGGCGGGCGATAACTTTGCGAATGGCGCGCATTTTGATTTCGATAGGAATGATTGGGTCGACGTGAATGCGTTTGACCTCTGAAAAAATTATTTTGAGAACCTCGATATGTGTTAAAACGTCTGACTTTCATGACTTGCAGATCTTCATTAGCGCTCATTGACTGTTCGTCTGAAGCGGCTCGAATCGCTTCTGGCAGAGACTCGAACTGGCGGGAAGCTATGATGGTACTGAGACGCGTGTTATTTAATCCGTCAGCAAAGCGTTTAATAGCTGTCTTCTCGTTAATGGGACGCAATACCTCATATTTGTTGTCGTCCCCGTCTGCCTGTGCTATGGTCAGATTGACAAATAATTGTTCTATATCTGACCCGTAGTTCTCTATAGATCTACGTCCTTGTTTGGCGCTAAAAAGTTGTGATTGAATTGCGACTGTGGATTTTTTTTGGATCAAATGCATTCGCATGTCCCTAATTAAAGCACTAACACTTACGTAATTGGACTGTAAACGTAACTTGGCGCTAGTTGATAGCCTAGTCTTCAGAACGAAATCGATCAGTTGTTTCATTCCGTTATCATTTACCATGGAGCTGTATAGCTGAATGCTATCTATTAATTGTAACGTAACCTGCTCCGAACCGGTCATCACGGGAAGCAGAGCGATGGCCGTTTTTAAATCAAAATTATCTGACGTCATTTTAGATGTATCTTTAGAACTCTCCTTAGAAATAGTTAAACTCAAAATTTTACTATATATTCTATGTATATCCTGAATTATATTTTTTGTAATTTCTAAACTTTGGGCGCTTATCTCAGATTTCTCAACTTTTTCGCGAATCTCAGACAAAGTAAATTCCAAACGTCCATACACGTTTTGAGCTAGGATTAATTTATTTTGAGCGGTTTCTGATGTTTCTCTTCGGTCGGGTCCGATTTTAATCAAATATTCTTTTATGTCGTTTAAGCTTTTATAAATTGATCTCAGCTCAGTCAAAGGCATCACATGTAAATTTTAAAAGTACAACAAAAATATATCATCAATAAAAGAAAAAAAAAATATACTTCGCTTAAGGCATGAGTAGGTAGGTACGCTATTCACTTATTATAATGTATCTCGTGACATTTATATAACATTACACAGACTTACTTGTATAGCTCGGTTAATATACTTCTATAATATTATGATGGGAAGAATAAGGCTGCGATGTTACGGATGCGGCGTCTCATGGTGACACGACGGCTGGATGCTGTAGTTGGCAGGTTTTCAGGTGAACTGATGATTGGGCCGGGTAATCCCTGGACACCTCTTCGGGCCGGGTACTCCCTGGACACCTCTTCGGGCCGGGTAATCCCTGGACACCTCTTCTAAACAGCAGCTAAAGCGATATCTTGACGTGATTGTGATATAGCGGCGATGGTAGCAGTGTTGAGCTCTCTTCTTAAGGTTTTAATAGCTTGTTTTCGGCACCTTTTGATTATGTAGTACGTGACGCATAACACAACCATTACAACAAGTGTGATGACGAGGAATTCGGACGTACTCGTTGAAGATTTGTGCGCAGTCTGTGCATCACCACTGGCAGTCTGGGCTATGATAACTTCGTCCTTGGAGTATGATTTGCCCATGTTTTGCTATAATTTTTTGTCTTCTTCTTCTTGCTATCTTCTTTTTAATGCTTCTTATTTTCAATGCTTCTTTCTTCTGTCTTCATATATATTTGCTATATTTTTCTCTTCTTTATTTTTCTGTCTTCTTTTTTTTTCAATATTGTTTTTCTTTCTCCGTCTTCATAATTTTTTTTTTTTTTTTTCTTCAAAATATCTCAATATCTTCTATCGTTCGTAAAGGCAGGGTCGCCATGGATTATGTGTACTTTTGGGTTAATTTAGGTTTATTTGTGATAACAATGAAAAGACATGTTTCCCATTAGAATGCCGTATAATCAGTGACAATTATATTAATACAAGGAATGCGGTTGCGCTTTGGTCAGCGTAAAGCTTCCGACATTACATATGTGACCGTGGGAATGCCTATATTGCAATCTAATAGCAGAAACAGTTTGCTCTCTTTGAATGTCTTGAGTAGCTCACATTTCGTTAGATTTAATAATTGGTTGGTGGTAGGGCATTTTAAATGTCCGCCTGGCTAGGTACCACCATCTTAACTAAATCTGCCGCCAAGCAGCAATGTTAATACTATTTTTGTGTTCCGGTTGTCAGAGATAAGATAGCCAGTCGCCCAAATGTGTTGAGGTTTCCGGGTCAGTACGCTTCCACCTTCGACCTCATCTTCACTTAACATCAGGTGTGATTGAGGTCAAGTACCAACCCGTTGTGCATAAAAAAAAACTCTGGTTCTCGTAATAATTTTTTTTGTTCAAATAATTTAGAGCACCGCCATCTAGCGACAATTGTTTGAATTACATCCGTGTCGATTCAATTTAGTATATTTTATTCGGTGAAGAGGAGGCTTACTAGAATAATAAAGTAGGTGGTGAATTGTGTCAGTTTAATGTTAGGTTTTTTAATGAAGGAAATTACCCATTGATAGTTTCAAGTCAAGCTATCATCACCTGACAAACATTTTAAAGTAATAATAGAAGCTTTTTTATATACGGTGAGAAAGCTTACAGCTTTTAAGATGATACTTCTCATGACATTAATTTAATTTTCAGTGATATAAATTCTTCTAACTTTGGTAAATGATCTTAGATCTTAGAACGCCGCGTGATGCTATTGGCGTTACGAGATATGAATTGAAACACATTAGCCATGGTATAAATAGGAATTCATGGTGATCTACTTCGCTGTCTATTCCTTCTTTTTTTAAAACTTAGCCTTCTCTGTGAAACAGTTCATCTCTTCTTTTGTGCTTGTGAGATGTCATATGGCGTGTCTCAAGGCTCTCACCTTGGCCCACTCTTATTTAATCTATTAACAATTGTCTAGAGGTACTCAAAAAGGTAATTTACTTCTATAAGCTGAAAACTAAAAGAGAAAATGAAACTTTTTAAAAATTTATATATTCTTAGTGAAAACTTGTAAAGATGTACGAACATTTTATAAACTATCTTTCTCTAGTGACGTTATCCCTAGTTTTAGTTTTAGGGTAGCGTTTATTACTGTTTCTAGTGCCGATTTGTATTTTGTCACATTATGTACATTGTGGTAACGCCATACAATAGCAAACTCGTCAGTCTTATTGTACATACGTATTTATACTTGTAATTAATTATTGTTATTAAAGTTATATGAAAAATGTATTTTTAATTTAATTTCTCATCCCCTGGCAATCCTATATTAACTTTTGGGCTTACAAAATCATCATGAAAATCAGTTTCTTTTTGTTCTTTGAGCAATCTCATACCCTGAGCTGTGACCCATTTGCTTGCTGCAGCACAAATATGCTTTAGTTGTTAGTTACTAGACATTGTAGCTAGTACCTACCTTCTAAGAAAACTTCTTACGAGACGGCTTACCCGATTTTCATTGAACATGGCTAAGAAGCTATCCCCGACCGATATTTAAACGACCTGCTTCGTGTAGTGGTTAGAATATCCAACTGCTATACTGCAATAATCTGCAATAATGCTATTGATTCTATGTAAATAAGTAAATAAATAAATACTATAAGGTCCCGGGTTCGATATCCGCTAGAGTTATATGTTTGTATATTGAATGCGAACAAGTAACCGAGTTATAGTGTTTTCAATTTATGTATAATATTTATTAAAAAAAATATAAAGCCGCGGGCGGAAAGCTAGAGTATAATATAAACTTTAGAAGGACGCGGTCACCGATTGGTGCTAAAAAATTTTTTATCCCGACAACACTCGCGGACACCGATCGGTGCCCAAGGATACCCGACTTTCAACTCTCAATTGTAATGATTATAGAGTTCCAATTCCTTTGGACTGTGTTCGAACTTGTTCTCTATTAAATTCCGCATCCAATAATGCGCGCCATGTTATGTTAGCTATGATATTTAGTCTGTATTTGCGAAAATACTTTTTCTCTTTTTGGGTGGGAGTATAGGCATAGAATTCCAACTACTGTTTTTTATTAGAATGGGCTTAGAAACCTGCCATAGAGCTTCCAATTCTCATAACAATTTATTGAATTACCCGTTTCTTAAGAAAAACATGAAATAAATCTCTACTTTCTGTGAAAATACCAATTATATCATGGATATAGGGGTACCTACATATTACAACTCGTAACATTTTTCTGATTTTTTGTATTATAGCTGTAGTAGTGTTCATTCATTATATCCATAGATAATATATTCCCGTAGCTATTGCTTTTCACAGATTACAAATACACCCAGTAGAAGAGTACCTATCTATAAACGTTTTTAACACCGCAGGTATTTTCGCAAATATGACAGGAGCGCCAAGATACTTGACCATGGAATTTTTGCGTGGGAACGCGCGACAGATAGGTTAATTAGATTTAATTAGGACAACAAGTTGGTATGCTCTTTCTGCATAACGAATATTTCGGGGCGAATGGATTCTGTTCACAATGCGTTGTGTAACTGGCATTGTTGTGTGCCCACATCTGACATCTGGATATCCGTTAGACAATAACTTAAATTATATATAATTAAAGATTAACAAATTAAAGTAGGGTAATTTGTTGTGGGGAAGGTCGTAGATTTTGTCAGCAAGGCCAAAATCTGCAGCGAGTCGCTGGACCTTCATGTGGCAAATAAATAATAATAAATACCTTTGCACACACACACAGCGCCATCTAGGTCCACAGTAAGCATCTAGGCTTGTGTTATGGATACTAGATGGTTGATAAAATATACAAATACATTTTTTTTTGTAAATAAATACATGTGTAAATGAAAAGCATCCATAATTCGGGAACACATGTCTGTATTCATCATACAAACATAATGGCCCTAGCGGGATTCGAACCCGCGACCATTTGGTATAGTAGCAGAGTTTCTAACCACTACACCAAACAGGTCGTCGTACAAATCTCCACAATCGTGTACTTATTTAAAAATCAAAATACCCGACAGCATATTTTGTATTTTACGGACGCCATGTTGGATTGGTTACCATAAAATGTATCCTATGACACTCCAGGTATCAAGACGAATCTAACGACACCATACATTTCGAAATCGGTCAAGCCCTTTAGGCTACAGGATGCGCCAAAGGAACAGACATAAATACATATTATGACATGTACATATGTATAATGTTATTATCTTATATTTGAGACTCACTTTTATGTGGACATCATTAATTTACGAAACTGTATGTATGATATGATTTGTGGGTAATAGCTGAAAATCAGTGTTGTGCTCTCTGAGCAATTATACACACAGAGCTATGACCCATTTGTACGGCTGTAGCACACACATACTCTAGTGTATCCTGATGTTACTTTTATGAATTGTTATAAAATATGTTTATCCAATTGCTTTGGAACTTATGGTATGTGTGTGACTGGAGATACAAATAAACGATCTATCTATCTATCTATCTGTTCACGCCAATATGCGTGAGTCTAGGCCAAGTAATTTTTCGGTGGCAACCCCGCCTAATTAAAAGGAAAAGGCAATCAGACTACTCTCGGGATTATTCTCGCGCGGCACGCGGTTTTATTTTTGTTGCGGCGATAACTTTCCAACCGAGTAATTTTACTGGCACTCTTGTGCACGCGGGTTTATTAAGTTTCCTTGGGAAACCATATTTGCGAGACATTGACCGACTGAGGTGTGCGGGTATCTGGTGGTGTGACGAGTGTATGGTGGGTGATGTTTTAAGGCGTGGGGCCCCCCCTAGGAAGACCAGCGGAGGACTCTCCAGCCAGCCCAGCTCAATCCAAGTAAGCCACCACCCATATGCACACCAGACGACTCTAAACAGCGTAGGGCAGAAACCAACTTCACGTGCCTACTGAAGAATTGCGCCTACTCGCAGTTCACGGGCACTCCCTTCAGGAGTTGCTCCGACACTATCTATCATATGATATTGTAAAATTGAGCTATTCTATCCTACTCTTATGTTTACAGTAAGGTTGGGCATATGCCCAAAGGCAATTCGACCCAATCGGAATCTATTGTGCACTTATCCTGCTTTCGTTCTTTCCTACTACCAACTTATAGATTTCATAAGCCTTATGATCCATTAGTAGTATTAATGGAAAGAGCATGTAGTCACTAGGTTCGAGATGTCCCGCACAAAGATCACGCATACCCCTAAGTTCAGACTAAGCAAAGTTAATACATCATTTGTGGGACACTGTATACGCTTTTATAACTTTATACCTGAGAATATCATTAATCTAACTGAGAAAAAATTTAAACATTATGTGAAAATAACATTAGCAAAAAAGGGTTATTATAAAATTAGTGACTACCTGAATGACAAACACGCTTGGTGTACTTCGACCAGCTCCCCAAAATTATAAAATTGTGTTAGTTATATACTTTATTAAAAAAAAACGACAACAATGATCCTGTGGGTTTCTTGCGCCGCTTCTTTTAACATAGATGATTTCCAATTCCGAAGCGGTAGTAGCTTGGACATACCTACTGACATGATAAATGCAATAAACTTTTTTTATTTCCAGTAGTTTTAAATTGACATTCCTCAAATGATATCATTTATCTTACCTTGAAATAAATGCTTGAAGTTTGAAATTTGAAGTTTGGCATCGCATTCACACGGAAGGTGGTCTTGGCAGTTGAACATTCAGGTAGGCCTATTTTAAATATGTGGACCCTCGTACCATAATAACCAGTAAGCACACCTACTAAGAAACAGGTTTGCTCTCTGTTCAACCTGCAGATTTTCTTGGTTAAATCTGCAACATTAGTTATCTCCAATAAACTTTTTAGAATTTGTTAGGCCATTCGAGTTTGCTCCACTCCTTAGGCTGCCCGCCCACGACCGACAATCGGTGACCGATTTTTTGTAGGAGTAAAATGGAACGTACTGATTGCAATATCTGTTGTATTGTATTGCATTTCAACGCTCACGTCCTACAAAAAAAACGGTCACAAAATCGGTGATAAAAGTATTGACGAAAAAATCGGCCCGAATATCGGTTTCGGCCCGACTTTTGTAACACCCTAAGGGGTGTTGCTCTTTAAAATGAGTAGGCATTTAAAACCATGAGAGTCATCTCGAACTTTCACGGTTGGATTTCGACCCGACCTCCAACACTACCCTGACTTATATAACATGGCCGAACTACACAAAGTCTACTGGCGGGTTCTCGAATCAATGCGCAAACGCCGGACATCACTTACGGTGAGTGTCGCAAGCGCAGCGTTCCGGCGCCCGCGCCTCGAGCCGGCCTTCCGTCTGCAATTAACTACGTACGGATCCATTCGCCAAAAGGTAGGTCAATGTATACGCATCAATATATTAATATTATTTAATAGTTGTCCGTTGTCTGTGGAACCCTTCTCTTCCCGTGGTCGTAAAAGGCAACTATGGGACTTCCCACTAAGAACATCCACAGATTTGCACGATTTTGTATATTTTGAAAAAAAAAATATGCACAACCGGTTAGCAAATTGACCTCAATCACACCTGATGTTAAGTGAAGATGAGGCCGAAGGTGGAAGCGTACTGACCCGGAAACCCCATCTTATTTGGGGGACCAGTTATCTTATCTCTGACAACCGGAACACAACAATGTGTGGTTGAGGTCATGTGCTAACCCGTTGTGCATAAAAAAGTATAAAAGTTAATCTAACTAACAATATAAATGCGAAAGTTTGGATGTTTGTTTGTTTAATTGTTTGGTTTTTGCTCAACCTCTTCGAAACGGATGAACGGATTTAGATGAAATTTGGTATACAGGGTGTAATCGTTAAGTGTGCACAGGCGATTATTCCGTAACTATTATAGATATCAAAAGACTTTAAACTGATATCGAAAATACTTTACCTAATGAGTAAAATGACATTAATAACTTTTTAAAAATAAAACGAGAAATATCCAAAAAAAATACATTAAACACTCCCATACATTTAGCATGAGAGATTTTAGTTTCCTTATTTTAAGTGGAATAGTATCAACTCATTTTACCCTTATCATTTTATAATTATGTATTATGATAGTGATGAATTTCAAGTAGATACACGTGTAGGTTAATTATCTTACCACTTCAAATTAATAATAAACCTTGTTTCAATATCGCATTGATTTGAACTGGCTGAAAAACAACATACTAAATAAAAACAAAAAAAAAGATACTATTTGGTGTTTTAAATGTTGTAATGAATTTCTTACGAAACAAATTTAATGGCTTAATAGCTAATAATAGTGCAACCCCTTGGCCTGCCAGATCACCGGATCTCACGCCTTGTGATTTCTTCCTATGGGGATTTGTCAAAGACCACGTGTACGCTGAGCGAGTACACAGCCTAGAAGAGTTACAGAATCGTGTACGTCGTGCAATTGCTTTAATTACTCCGCAAATGTTAAGGAAAGTTCATTTAGAAACTGTAAATAGAGCTCGTCATTGTATTGCACAACGAGGACGTCACTTCGAACATCTGCTTTGAATAGGTACAAAATTTTGTACTTACTAAGAAATAAAATGTATGGGAGTGTTTAATATAATTTTTTTGGATATTTCTCGTTTTATTTAAAAAAAGTTATTAATGTAATTTTATTCATTAGGTAAAGTACTTTCGATATCAGTTTAAAGTTTTTTGATATCTATAATAGTTACGGAATAATCGCCTGTGCACACTTAACTATTACACCCTGTATAAGTAGACCATACCCTGGATTAAAATATATAGGATACTTATTATCCCGATATGTTCCCGCGCGATAAACAAATTTCCGTTATAGTTATTCCCACGCAGGCGAAGCCGCGGGTGGAAAGCTAGTATCTAAACATAGACTGACTTTTAATTGGTTCTTGATACCGAAAGATATGCATGTAGGTACTCGAGACGAGACACGATCTCAATCTTAACTTTATATACCGCTCACAAGAAACAATAAATTTATAGTTAAATGCGACCAACACCGCTGCTGTCGAACTCCAATGTAAGTAGGTACATTGTTTTGCAAATTACTAGATTCATTTATTACGTGTATACTGTAAACGGACAGCAAATGAGGAACAGAAACAACACACTTCTTTTAATCCTCTCGGTTTAATTGCAGCAAAGAAAATGACTGAACATGCCAGACACGGCTATACAGGGCGTCCCAAAGTTATGGGACATGAAGGGGAAGTACCTTAAATATCGTAGATAGTGAATTTTGCTCAAAGAAGACTTTATGTTATTTTTAAAAGTTAGTAATTCTGCATTCATAGATTTTCTAAAAATTATTTGCTTCGGCTGGGAATCGAACCGACTCAAATGTGAAAAAAAAAACACCCTACTTTTATGATGCCAATCGAAAGAATAGCTAAAAAATAATAACTCTGCCTAAGTAACATAGTATTTTAAAAGAAAGGAACAACGTGAAATTAATCATTTTAATCAAATAAAAAACATACATGAAACTGCCGTAGTCAATTAAGTAGGTATTTTTTTGTAAATTAATTAATTAAATGCTCAAAATGTGATCCCTCTTGTCTTACGCAAATCGCCAATCTTTTAATGAGCCCGCTGCCTGTTGATTTTCTAATCATTTTATGGTGAACACTCGATGTGATATGGCACAATTCTGTTTGCAACTCGCCTACGTTCTCGTATCGCTTTTTGTATAGCATATCTTTCACGTATCCCCAAAAGAAGAAATCTAATGGTGTGAGGTCCGGGGATCTGGCCGGCCATCTAATCGGTCCATTTGTACCAATCCATGTAGGAAAACTATGTTAGTACCTATTTTATGAAGTGGGTACTTATTTACGAATAATCAATGCTATCTTTGGAATGATAATATCGCTACTTTTCGAACGTCGTCGGCAATAAATAACTTTCTTGAAATTTGACTCAATCATTTTATGTTGTTCCTTTCTTTTAAAATACTATGTTACTTAGGCAGAGTTATTATTTTTTAGCTATTCTTTCGATTGGCATCATAAAAGTAGGGTGTTTTTTTTTTCACATTTAAGTCGGTTCGATTCCCAGCCGAAGCAAGTAATTTTTAGAAAATCTATGAATGCAGAATTACTAACTTTTAAAAATAACATAAAGTCTTCTTTGAGCAAAATTCACTATCTACGATATTTAAGGTACTTCCCCTTCATGTCCCATAACTTTGGGACGCCCTGTATAAAGTATGATGACAATAATAATAATAAATATTTCGGACACTTACACCAATCATCTAGTCCCATCTTTTCGAATATTAACTAAACTTTAATAATAAAATAAATATAACCGTGAATTGAACAAAACAACGCCAAATTAAATTCTCGCTACTGGCAACACCATCAATTAGACTGTCATTCGTTCACTAACGGTCAAGCTGGGCTTTTTGGCCGCCAAAATCTTTCGTATTCTGCACACTTTATTGATTTTATTTGTGTTAATAAGAGAATTTCAATGTTCTCAGTTATACTTAGATAGAAGTTGATTTAATTTGTTATTAGTGTTAATGTTAACAGAAGCACTTACATTATATTATTTGTTACTAAAATATTATGTGTTTTCCTGGTCAAAAATAGTCTGATTATTTATTAAAGCTAATAATCATTTTAGTAAAACCTAGTCTTTTTCTTTACGAATCAGTCGATGTTACTTTGATGTCTGTGAACTTTATAAAATCTACGAATTATGTGCTATATTTACTTATTTTGTTTTTTAGATAGAAAATATTCGAAAACTTCGTCATATTCGAATAATTCGAATAGTAAAATTGGGCGAATATTACAAGCCCTAGTTGTGATATAGATACTAGATAACGGATAAACATACATAAATATAAGCATCCAAGACTCGGGAATAAATGTTCGTATTCATCACACAAACATTTACCCGTCGCAGGATTCAAACTCGCAACCGTTGGTTTCGCTAATAGGGTCACTATCCACTACACCAATTGGTCGTCAAATGTGCTTAACGTACCGTTTTTGGTTGTGGTTTATCTTTGGTATTATCGTTCAAACTTAGCGCGATCGGTCCCTTGGAATCGATATCTTACTAAAACAATTGTTATTCACATAATAATAGAAGCTGTAGCTACAATTCATTATGAAATGGAATGCCCATATAACTTCAACTGTCACAATACTTTATTTATTTTCTTTCTTTCTTTCCTTTTTTATACAGTTTGGTATCGATTTCTAATACCTATGAAAACAATTGCATACGGCCACACGGCCTCCGGTCCTCTATACTTAATTTAAATTATTTTACATATCTCTTGCTCTGTAAGTAGTCACTTACTTCCCTGAATGCCGGGGTGTATGGATATCATTACAGCATAGGTTTCAAAACCTACCATGTAATGTTAGCATTACAGCATAAATTTTGGAATTTGAAAAAAGAACTGTCATACTCATACTGCAAGAAATAGTAGATTGTTAACCAAGGGCTGTATGACATCAATTGCATACGAGGTTTTTGGCCAGCACGATTTGACGCGCTTGCGTGCCATAATTTTAATTAAATACACATGTTTCTCTTTAATAAATGTTCATAGAAACCTGCTTTCTTGTTTTTACTTACCTCACAATCGATATGTAAAGCAGAGTGTTTATCACGGGTGTAAGCATCAATTACATACTCGGGCTAATTAGCGCCCTCGCTGCGCTCGGGCGCCAAAAACCTCGTATGCAATTGATGTCATACAGCCCTTGGTTAACAATCTACTATTGTACACCACAATTAATAATGTAATATTATTATGCCTTTTTGTAATATTAGGTCTTTACCTATGAAATTGCCCGTTTTGTATGAAAAAATTTAAACGAATTTTTTTCATGTATTTTTTATTTGTATTAATCGAAGTAATCACCCATGTGCATCTTTGCCATCAATGCATCTTTGCCAACGCAGTGGCAGTTTATTGATGCCCTTCTTAAAGAAATCAGCTGGACGGGAGGCAACAAATTCTTCAAAGGCATTTTGTACTGCCTCTCGGGTATTGAATTTTTTTCCTGCCAAGAAGTTATCCAAATTCTGGAAAATCCAAAGTCTGTAGGCGCAAGGTCTGGTGAGTAGGGCGGATGACGGAGAGCTTCCAACCCCAGTTCTTGTAACTTGGAGACCGTCTGCTGTGCAGTATGAGGTCGCGCGTTGTCGTGCAGGAGCAGCGGAGAGGAGCGATTGACCAATGCTGGTTGGAGATGTGCCAGCTTCTCCATCATTGTGTTCAGTTCTACACAGTACACATCTGCAGTAATGCTCATCCCGTTTGGTAAGAAGCTGTGATGAATCACACCGGCGCTAGACCACCAAACAGTGACCATCACTTTTCTAGGGGTAAGTTTTAGTTTAGGGCATTGTTTAGGTGCTGAACCAGGATCCAACCAACTTGCTGAGCGCTTGCGGTTATCAAACAGAATCCATTTTTCATCGCAGGTAACAATGCGGTTCAAACTTCCTTCATTTGTGTGTCTGTTGAGCAGTACAAGGCACGTCTCGATGCGTACTTCGCGTTGGCGATCATTGAGTTCGTGGGGCACCCATTTGTCAAGCTTTTTTACCTTGCCAATTTGACGCAAATGGACCAATATTGTTTTGAGGCTAAGAAAGAAAGAAAGAAAGAAAGAATTTATTTATTTGCCAGAATACAGTTTACAAGGTCTGATAAGAAATTTAGGAATCATGTATTCAATCTGCATGCAGATGTGCAAAATATATTTTGTGACATTTTACATAGTATTCTGATAATTTAAATATTCCTTAATATCATCGAACCTAACGTCGAAAGCTGCTGCTAATTCACCCGTAGATTGTGTATCATCAGCTTCCTCAATCACCTTTAATTCGTCATTGTCGACCAAAGTCTTCGGACGACCGAGAGGTTCATTTTTCAGGTCGAAATTCCCAGAACGGAAGCGAGCAAAGCAATAACAGGTGGTGCGTTGGTTTATAGTGTTAGCTCCGTAAACGTCGTTGATGTTGCGTGCCGCTTGTGCCGCATTGCTGCCACGACGGTACTCATATTCCATATTTACTCGAATTTTTAACGTATCCATGATGACGAAAAAGATTGAAATGCGATGAAAATATAACACTAATCAATAAACAAATGGCTAATTTTGAAAAAAGAATTCCATGTTTCTAAAATAAAATTAATTTGAAATTAGAATTCTTAGCCATACAAAAATTATTTTCATTTGAAATGGCCAGTACTGCAGAACGGCAATTTCATAGGTAAAGACCTATTATAAAAAACCTTTTTTTTTAAATAGCAACATCTCGAGTTTCATGCTTGTTCTTCTCAGGGGAAAATTGCCTTAAATCTAACAATTTTTGATTTGATTTGTTTTATATTTGCATATCACAAATAAACAATTACACAAATCAAAACAAATGTACCTGAAATTTCAAATTGACTCAAAATATAAATGATTTTTGAGTCGTTCAAACTGCGCTTAAGAGAGCATAACTTATCGCTTTGATGTTACGACATTTAATAAGTACAACACTTATGTACTTGTTTATTGAGGTCATTTTTCTTCGTTTTTTTTTATGAAAGACGACACGCTTTTGATTGTTGGAAAATGGCGATGTCCGGGGATATTGAAGCTTTATCCGGTGTCGGAAATTTAAGGAGTGGCAGCCCTAATGACCTATATCCTATTCTATAATGAGCACAGACTATACTCCAACAAAAGAAGTTGATTAACTATAAAATCACTTAAATTTAACGGAAGCTTAACTCGCTCAAGGCTGTACACCTCTTTCCGGATAATTCGCATAACTAGTTAAGTGAAAAATAACATACAATTACTTCGCGGACACTGCTCGAGTTGTTTAGGCGAGTAATATATTGTAAGCAGCAACTAGTTACCCCCGCCATATTGGATTGCTCGACCTTTCGTTTCCCGCGCAAGTTTGACATTTCACTGTTTTGGCGCGAACGCCGCACGACGCGCGTGAATTCGAACACGTTTTGTTTTTATAGACGAGGTTTTAACAAGCTATACAGCCTTCTTGTAAAATCTTTTTTCTGAGTGCCATAAAAGCGTTCTGTGATGATTTTTGAAATCGTTGATTTAATTTATGAATTGTGAATTGTGACTGAAAAGTGTTGTAATTTTGAGAGTGATCGATTTCAGGTGGGTGTCAAGATTATTTATTACTTAAGTTTAATAGTTTAATTAGTTTTGGTATACAATCTCGGCCACGTTGCGCGTATGACCTAACATACCACTACCTCTTTGTATAAATTACCTAATTCAATTTGCATATATTAACACTGACATTTTAGTGTATAATTTGGAGGTTCTTTAGAATGTAACCTTTGAAAATTAATCTTAAATAGATAAATATATATTTGAACGACACAGGTAATGATGTAGTTACTTGGCATCTGTACTTTATGTATTTTATATTTCGCTGCGGAAAACAAGACCAAATCAAGATTACGTTATGTATGACAAAAGAATTTCTAGACTAGGTATACATAAGGAATAGAATAATTTTAATATTCAATAATTTATTTGTGTATACAGATAAAAGAAAATTACAACTGAAAATAGTTTCTGAAAGCTTTCTTTGAGAAGAAGCTTTAAAGTTGCTCTTTTTAGCTCCCTGTAAAAATTAGGGGTGTTTTTCATAAGTTTTTGACGGCCTTGTTTGAGTGTCCAGTCTTTGTCCGGACATTTTTATTTTCACTAAGTAGGCATACCTATTACATACGTACTTTTTTTAATGTATGTACACATGATAAGGTAGAGTTTGGTGACTCTACGACCGATTGATGTAGATAGTGAACCTGTCTGCGAAACCAACGGTTACGGGTTCGAATCCCGCGAGTGGTTAACGTTTATTTATTTATTTTATTTATTATTTAACACTTTATTGCATATATAAGTATACAAATATACATTGAACAAACAGGACAGAAATTACAATACACAAAAGGCGAGCTTATCTCTTACGTTTGTGTGATGAAAACGAATATTTATTCCCGAGTCATGGATTTTTATATAAATATTTGTGTTTTATGCATAACGGGTTGACCCCAATCACACTTGATTTTAAGTGAAGATGAAGCCGATGAAGCGTACTGGTCAGGGAACCCCATCTTATTTGGGTGACTGGCTATCTTACCTCTGACAACCGGAACACAACAATGCTATTAACATTGGTGTTTGGCGGCAGATTTAGATAGATGGTGGTACATTTAAAACCCGTTATCCGTTATCTAGTATCCATAGCACAAGTTTGCTTAGTTTGGGACTAGATGATTGGTGTTAATTTCCGAAATATTTATTTAATGCCATGCACAATAAAGACTTCATTTCTGTGTTTTTTTTTCTTTATTTTTTTCGTTTCATTCTCTCCTCTAGGAGAAGGCAAAGGGATCTAGCCCATAACAGCCATGTCTTATTTCTCTTATTTCTTCAGTTTGTAAGTCAGTCTCAGTCAAAACAAGTAATTCGTCGTATACTTGGCGTATACAGAGTCTAGTCACGGTCAAGTCATTCTTCAGTAAAGTGGCAGAATGCTTTACAAAAGATTTTGGCGGCTTCTTGTGGGAACCCGAAAGCTCCGTTACGCACTTTAATTTACACTTCCCTTCACTTGTACACCATCACTAACGTTTGCTGCACAATATTCTGCCATTATTAAGATTCAAAAGTTAGAATGCACAAATTATAAGAAATATAAAGAAAAATGCTACTTCACTCGCCGAGTTCCCGCCAAAAAGCCTTTTTTTTTCTTTCAATATGAAACATAATCAATGGCTTAGTAAGTATAGATGGAATATGTCAGTATAATAATAATAATAATAATAATACAATATAATATATATCCTTGGACATATACAGACAGCGCCATCTAGTTCCACACTAAGCAACTAGCCTTGTGTTGTGGATACCAGATGGTTGATACACTACACAAATACATTTTTTTTTGTAAATAAATACATATATAAATGAAAAACATCCATAACTCGGGTACACATGCCCGTATTCATCATACAAACATATGCCCCTAGCGGGATTCGAACCCGCGACCTTTTGGTATAGCAGCAGAGTTTCTAGCCACTACACCAAACAGGTCGTCAACTAACAACAGTATGAAACAACTATTTCTCAATTAGCACCTTGCGGCCAATGGTCGACCTTTACATAAAGGTCGACACTACAAAAGTTTATACCTACTTTAAATTTTTATGTTACATAATGTTGGTACGCCTTCAGCCTAAATTGTAGGCCCACATTGAGGTCTTGCCTCATAATAACGCAGAGGCATGATTCACATGCAATCACAGGATCTGGGAGGTATTATACAGAGTGTAAAGAACGTTTTGCTCATTTAAAAGAAAATGTAAGGAAAATATTTTATGCAAACAGAAGTCTTCTGTAATACCGAAGTATGACGTGCCAGCCAGTTCTATTTTTTGAGATTTTGTTAGTGAGATTGACTTTCTAATTGTATAGGAATTGTAGGTGTCTTTCGCCAATTATTGTATTATTATTTCAATATTTTTTTCTTCTAAATTTTCGTCATATAATGCTTGCTTGCATGTAGCTTGTAGCCAATAGTATTGTAGTGTGCAACAACTTCTGACGTGTTATGCGTTCTGTTATCAGTGAATGTGCGAGGTGGAGACTGAAAAACAGCTGTTTTGCTGAGGCTCCAACCTATTTGTCCACTAATGTATTATTTTCATAAAATACGTTTATGAAAATAATGTTTATAACATGTGTATAATATTGTATAACAATCTGCCTGACGAAATAAAATTTGTTAATGACAAAATGTTTAAAATTCGATTGATACAATGGCTTCAGGCAAAGTGTTTCTATGAGGTTAAGGAATATTTAAATTATCAGAATGCTATGTAAAGTGTCACAAATCATATTTTGCACATCTGCATGCAGATTGAATAATGATACCTAAATTTCTTATCAGACCTTGTAAACTGTATTCTGGCAATTAAATAATTTCTTTCTTTCTTTCTTTCTAAGTTAGAAAATTTGATTATAATTAATGATCATCTAGTATAATCTTTTTAAGTGGATGAATAAATATCTTTTTATTTATTTAGTTACTCAGCATTGCTTTAGTATATTTCAGTATACCCAGAAATTGAATGTTTTGTTATGTTCCTGTGTCATTAGATATATCGTATCGCCTTTTGTTAGTAATTTCAGTGCTGTATGTAAGACTTTAGTGCTTTTTTAGTGCGATATTTATTATAAATAATTGTTAGACTGTTAATACCTTACAAGATTTATAATAAAGATCAAGATTTATAATAAAGAAATGAACAGAAAGTAGATACTTATCCACTATTGGATCCACCATGCCAGCCCAGCAGGGATTGGTGAAGTTATGTCAGACTAATGGCCATCTGACAGTGTATTTAAGCCGTGCCTATAGGCCAACGACTTGGCTCAACTACTGCCTTGAATTGACCCGACTATTTAACGTGCCCACCGAATCACGGAAATACTTGTGTTAAAATGCCACTAGTGGTCACCCATCCAAACACTGACCGCGCCAGATATTGCTTAACTTTGCTAATCGAAGACTAATTATTCTATTGAGTGTACTTTAGTGGTTGTTTAGTATATAATTGAAAATGGTTAACTATAGTTAACGCAGAAAATGTCGAAAATTAGTTTTTCTGTGCATTTCGCAAGCGACGACCGCTTTGTGAAACCCAATGATAGAGTTCGTCAACAAAAAACGGACAAATCGAATTAAAGCCTTTGGTTTTGGCTGAAAAATTAAGAGAAGCGGCCAAGCGCGAGTAGGACTACAACGCTGAGGGTTCCGTATCAGCTCAACATCATCATCAACTGTCAAATTTAAATATGTAGTTAGTTACCTACGTAGAAGTTGAAGAAGCAATTAGGTTTGTCGTGTGATAATTGTTCCCTCACAACAATATTTCAAAATTGATAGAGTCAACGGTCAAAATATACGTCAAGATACGTCAAAAAATTCACGTCAATAGTGTCAATAGTACATAATAATGAGGTTAAAAGGAAAACTATCACAGTTAAGTAGGTTTTACAAGTTAATGTACTTTCCATTGATAATTAGTATAATAATAATAAATAATATCTTTGCACACACAATTTGGTAACTTCGGAACCCGACGCGTAATTGGCCGCGTTCTACTTTTCGAGATACGGAACCCTAAAATATTAGTTCAGTTACTCTAATTAAACTGACCTCACTCTACTCCGTCTGAACAATGACATACAATTATAGATATTTCATATAATCTACATTGATATTTTTTAATCACGACCGATTAGTGTAGTTGATAGTCTGTCAGCGAAACGGGTTCGAATCCCGCGAGGAGTAAATTTTTGTGATGAATACGAACATTTATTATAGAGTCATGAATGTTTCTATATATATTCATAAAATATCAGATTATTTAGATGATAAACAATCATGGACATAACCGGCCCGTTCGCATAACCAAGCTATTTCACAATTAATAATGAAATATTATAATATAAAATAATAATTTTGTAATATAAAAACCTTTTTTTAAAAAAGCGACCTCTCGAGTTTCTTGCTTGTTCTTCTCAGGGGAAAATTGCCTTTTGAACAAGCAGTAGCTTTAAAAAATGTAAAATCTGACTATTTCAAGTGTACCCTGTGTACCTACAAAATAATACATTTTTTTGATTTTGATTTGATTTTGATTTATTTTTGTTTATCCGTTATCCATAGTAACCATAGCACAAGCTTGAGACTAGATGATCGGTGTAAGTGTCCGAATAAATATTTATTTATAAAATTTTCTTTCAAATATCACACCTCACAAGGAGAGGAGGATGAGGAGAGGCCCGTTCCCGGAAACGGAAGGCGGCTGGCGCGCCCTTAACGGGGGGCACTGTCGTGCCTCACACCGCGATCAGCGGGCAGTATGAGGCACGACAGGACGCGATGCGACGACACCCCTCCGGTCGCTCCATCGGATGTCATCCTCTTGTTGTTGTTCATGAATGTTCAGCACATCGCCTCGAGATGTAGCCGCCCGCGACCTCGGGTGACGTGCAGGGGGCTAGCGAGCGTTGCCGCGCCCCCGACGTCGCCTCCTGCGAGCGGGATCGGCCCTCTCCCGATCCCGCTCCGTGGTCTCCTTCTCGAGCACGACTGCTTCGCAGGAGGCTGCTGCCCTCCAACCCTCCTCGCTCGCCAGCATAGCCGCGAAGACACACACACCTACGCAACGCCGTTAAACACACAACACCCGTTGTTTTTCGCTATATAAGCTGAGATTCAATAACAATGGGAATCCAACCGAAACCGAAAATGCTTTAGTTTACACAATACTTAGCTTCCAATGGCCCTAATTTCCAATTAGATCCATTCAATCCATTCAATGGAGTCAATGACCATTTAGAATTTACACTAGACGTAATAACTCTGTTATCGTGTTACGTAAACGATAGTCTGTTCTGTATTCTCTCAAAGTCCACCGAAATGGGACGATAGTCGAGGTTAATTTTGGTGTTCCATTTTGTCTTGCTTCTTCTTCAATTTAAGAGCTATGCTCTTGTCGGTGGAGTAATGACCATGTCTCTCTACTTTCCGCCCTTGTTTTAACCTCTTGGTACGACACGACATTCACCTTTTCTTACTTTGTCATGCTATGCATCAAGAATTTAAACAGAAAATGTCGAAAATTCCCGAGGATTAGGCTGGGAATATACGTCCGATTGTGTTTCCGATTGTCTGCTCAGATACACGATTCTTCCGTCTGACGTTTTCTGAACTCAGTCGGTCTTGAGCTATTATCTCGAGTGCTTGCATTCGGAGCAGAAAGAAAAATGGAAGACTGTTACTTAATGGGAAAAAAATTAAAATTGAAAATATTTGCTCGTGTTGACAAGAAAGAAGGAAGGACCTGTAATAAAATCGTAAACACCTCGGCGCTGTTTGCGCACGTCCGATCCTACCATAGATCGGATGTGTATTGCATGTTCAAACCAAATATGGCTACAACGCCTTCCGATAGTCGGGTCAGACTCTAGACTATTCCTAGTCCACTGTTGAACATAGGCCTCCCCCCCTCCCCATCTTTATTTGTATACTGTACTCATTTTATCAGACGGGGGCCATGGATCGTACGGCGAAACCGTAGAAACTTCCTCCCGTGGTCCCCCGAGATCAGGACAGCGGCAGGGCAAGGTACCGTTTGCATCTTTACTATTACTTGGTTTCCAGCATATTTAAGCATACAGCTTGAACGTATCGGCTGATTTATCATAATTTACGCAGAACGGACCCCAGCGAGCGGACCCATACGGTCACGCTCTTCTGGAAGTTTATCTTTAGTTAAATTATTGAACTCAAAGAGGTACCTCTATCTCAAAGTAGGACTTCGGTATCTAATTAGATTACTTACCCTAGGTAGACGTAGGTAAAAAGCTACCAAGTACTGCCCAGGTACCAAATAAAATACTGTAATCTGGAAAATCAATTATTAAAGTAATTTATCGCTAACTTACACTATGTTAACAAAGATCTAAATTTATTTAACCGTCAAAGAAACGTGTAATTATATACTTTTTTCTCACGTTTCAATGCAATTTATTAACATCATATAGCTCCGAGATCAATGTTGCACAGTGGTTCGGAACAATTGGACAAAAAACGTAATAATTATACGGGTGTAAATATCGTAACGGTTACAAAATGAGCAACCGCTAAGTGACGAGCGGCGCGTGACGCGAGCAGAGATCAACGTAACAGACTATACGAGTACAAGCATTGTCTTTTCTAGTTTTTAAGCGACTGCCCCAGGATGAATCGTAATGTTTTTGGGTGTACAATCTAAATAAGATTATGTTCCTCAAAAAAATATCGTGTCGTATCAAGTGACCTATCATCTTTCCTCTTCGTTCTTATGTATACGCTTTTTCAATAAGGTTCCAGTTGATATACAAAATCTTCCTCTCGATAAATTTAAAGATACTATAAAACAGAAACTTATTAACAAAGCTTATTATAAAATATCAGACTATTTAGATGATAATCATCCCTGGACATAAACAGATCGTTCGCATGCCAGGCTATTTCACAATTAATAATGATGTATAAAAACCTTTATGTAATATAAAAACCTTTATGTAAAATCAATGCCTGATTTTAAAAAGGCAACCCTTCGAGTCTCTTGCTTGTTCTTCTCAGGGGAAAATTGCATTTTGAACAAGCAGTAGCTTATAAAATGTAAAATTGACTATTTTAAGCGTACTCTGTGTACCTACAAAATAAAGCATTTTTGACTTTGACTTCGGCTCCCAACTGTGGCTAACATGCATCTCTTCTCGTAAAAACCAAGGTACCAAGAGGTAAAATCGCGGGCGGAAAGTAGAGAGATGTGGCCATTACTCCACCGACAAGAGCATAGCTCTTAAATTGAAGAGAGAGAGTATTTAGATTTCTATACCTATATTACCTTCTGGAACTTCGGAGTCTTGATTTTGAAGGCCATGGTGTCGTTAGATTCATCTTGATCTCTGGAGTGTTATAGGATACATTTTATGGGGGAAAATCTAACATGGCGTCCGCGAAATACATAATAGGCTATCGCGTTTTGCTGAGGGGAGGTGGGCGTTTCTTACTTTCCTACTTTTCACCCTTAAATTCTTTCTTTAATTAGTCTACCTTCAGATAGGCGTGTCGAGTACCACTGTTGATCCTAGCTTATAGGAGTTACAGTGGGAGGAGTGTGGAGGTGGTATTGTTGGGTGTCGAGGTCTGACACAAATTCATCAAAGCGCACTGGGCCAGTGAGAGGAGGCTGTGCCCCAACAGTGGGGACCAGTAAGGCTTATTTATTATATATTATATAAAACACACATTTACAAATAAAAACATTGTCCCAGATCTTGCTGAAACGGAAGGGTGCTGAGGCTAAGTGCGTTTCCTCTTTGGACAGCCAGACTTAGCCTCTGAGCGAAGTAGAAGCCAGCCTTCCGATCATTTGAAGCTTCGATCAGATACTCAGATATCTCTCGAAAAATTAGGTAGTAACTTACTCAATTTTGTGAGCCGTATAAAAGATAAGATAAAATATTGCATAACGGTAATGATTTCGCGTATTTCCAGACAAGAGGACCAGATTGTCAAGGTGAAGCAACGAAACTGGTCCAGCTGACAGCTACATTATTATATTGTGTAATTTTGCAACGGATTGGCGTATAAGCGACTTTCTTACTTAATTTCCTGGCGCCAGAGGACCAAAATGGCATTCTTGACATATGCAACTTTGATTTCATCTTGTCTTCGCATTGATTGAATTCGATATCGTTTTTTCTGGTTGATGCATCCCACGATCGGAGGGCTGGCCAATACTTTGGTCAGAGAATCAGCCTTGCTATACAGCGAGGCAATGCGGCCAGCCTTCTGGGTACCTTTCCACCAACCAGAGACTTGGGGCTAGTTTTTTATTTGTGATTTTTTTTTTAATAATAAATTGTATTATATTATAATAAGTTGTTTATAAATATTGTACATTTGCGGCATATCTAAATTTATATATAAAAAATAAGAAATTTAGGAATCATATATTTGCAAAATATGATTTGTGACACTTTACATAGCATTCAGATAATTTAAATATTCCTTAACATCATAGAAACACTTTGCCTGAAGCCATTGTATCAATCGAATTTGAAACATTTTGTCATTAACTAATTTTATTTCGTCAGGCAGATTGTTATACAACATTATACACATATTATAAACATTATTTTCATAAACGTATTACTATGTTAATCAATAAGTTTGCGTAACAATACTGTCCACCTTTATTCTTACCTTTAAATGCTTCATTTGAAGGCAAAAGAGTAAAATTTTGACATCGATATTAGCTTGTATATGCGCTTGCGTCGATATCTCATCAGTACAAAAACTTGTAATTTCTCGGCGTTCCAAAAATGGTAGGTAACAATGAGCTAAATTACATTAACTAAATAAGCACAAACAAACGAGAGATTTCTTGCCTCAATAAACAAGAAATGTCACCTTGACATCTCTTGGTTTCCCAATACTGTAAACGATGGGTCAGTGTGAATTATTTCAACCATGGTATATGAAATCAAAATACCATTAGATGTAGGTTCAGCACTGGCATGTCGTTTCGGCACGTAATAACTTTTTAAGTATTTACAAACGGAAAATCGCGGGCGCCACGTTGAATTTTATACCTTCAAATGTATCCTATGACACTCTAGGGGTCAACACAACAACCTCCGCCTCCGTGGCTCAATGTAAACAACATTGGGTTTACGATTCGGAGGTCGCGGGTTCGATCCCCAGCGGGGTACATATTTAAGTACTCGGTTTGGTTGGTGGTAGGGCATTTTAAATGTCCGCCTGGCTAGCTACCACCATCTTATCTAAATCTGCCGCCAATAAGCAATGTTAATAGCATTCTTGTGTTCCGGTTGTCAGAGATAAGATAGGCAGTCCCCCAAATGTGTTGGGGTTTCAGGGTCAATACGCTTCCACCTTCGACCTCATATTCACTTAACATCAGGTGTGATTGAGTCAAGTACAAACCCATCGTGCATAAAAACAAAAAAAACACGAATCGAACGACACCTTGCATTTCAAAATCGGTCAAGCCGTTTAGGAGGAGGTAACATAGAAATATACATAAATCTCGAAAAACATAACTGACTTTTATGGCGCTGTCGGGTAAAAAGAATAGAACCAACTCGTCTCTTCTTGTGGGTGGGTGTCGAAAAAGGCGACTAAGGGAGTTTACTTACCACAGAGTGATGCATTTTTTACAACATGCATCAGTTACTTGATTATGACAAAGCATTTGATACGACAATTCGCGAACGAAGTCTCTGTGTGATTGAGTTCCTGTTCGTTCCAAACTCCCGTTTAACACCATTAATAACAATATTTTATTGAAGTTTTATATCCTATCAGAATTACGCATTAATTGCAATAAGTTCTTCAGCAGATTTACAATCCAAGGTAAGTAACCATCTCTGTATTACAACTTTGCATTCAGGCAGTGATGCTGGGTAGATATTTAATATTTTATTATATAAGAATGCTAATAGGTAGATCCTTTGTCGACGTGCAAAAGAAATGCGACAGATTGAAGGGATGCCATTTCGATTACTTCAACGATCAGACTTAAAATAGAAACATATACTTTTTTACATATATATGTTATTTACTACATACGACTAAAAATAGGTTTAATGTGATTGTTATACATTGTTCAGTTCATGGTTGGGTAGAAACGAGGTCGTTTGTTGCAAGCTGGTCTCGAATCTCATTCCGCTCAGATGGAATCAATACTGTGAGCCGGTGAGGTATACGTGTCGTGCGCATACAATGAACATGTTGTGAAACCAGCCCTTTATTTGTGGAGCGTGGGAAATGGATAACCACAAAATGGCCGCAAGCTACTAAACGTCATGTAAATCAAAACCGATATCCTTATTGGCTAGCATATAATATTAACAGCGACAGCCAGTCATTGCCCATTTTTAAATTCCGTGTGAAAGAGCATTATCTTGGGTCCTGTCAATAACCATTGTTTATTTATATATTTATTAATATATGTATTAATATATTCATTTATATATCAATTATATGTTCGTGTATATATTCATTTATATATTCGTAGGCTTATTTATGTACTTATTATTATGTACTTAATATTTATTTTCTTATTTTCATTTTACTTGTGTGCACTCTATGTTTCCCCTTCACTATTGTTATCTCCTATGTTGGGTTTGCTGGAAGATATCTCTTTTAGGGATAAGCTCGCCTTTTGTATATCTTATTCTTAAGTATCACTGTATTTGTTTTCTGTGTATGCAATAAAGTGTTAAATAAATAAATTAATTAATCAACTAATATTGGGTCTTTACCTATGAAATTGGAGTTTTTTTTTCTTCGTTAATCATGTGTACCAATTCCTGCGATTTTCAAAGCTATATCCAAATTTGTTTTTTATTTTGAAAATGGAATATTATTTCAAGGTTTCACAAGAAACATTTTTTTAATTTCTGGGCTAAATCACATAATAAAAAAAAATCGAACAGAACTCTTTTCATGTGCTTCCCATAATCATTTCTCAGATTCGCTGAATAACTTTTATAAAGCGGTTACTATTAAAAATTAACGCTAACTTAATGTTATCCGATAATACACACAAAGTTTAGCTAAATTTGGATTTGCCGTTCGCAAAAAGAAATCAAAAATGTTTGTATGGAGAAAACAGTCTTAATGAAATTCTTCATACAAAACGCCAATTTCATATAGGTAAGGACCTAATAATACAAATGCGAAAGTTTGGATGTTTCTTTGTTGTTCAATCACGACGAAACGGATGAACGGATTTAGATGTTAATACAAGATATAAAAATAAACTTGCTGTTCATAGCAGTCGCTTACACAAAGTCACTAAGTCATTCAAGGGACGATGTAAACGCTTTTACAATAAGGTTCCGGTAGACATTCAAAATTTGCCTTTAAATAAATTTAAAACAACCATTAAACGGAAACTATGTGCCAAAGGCTATTATAAAATTTCTGACTATCTGGATGATAAGAATGCGTGGACATGAACCGCTCGCCATTATCCAGTATATTTTATTCTTATTTTTTCTTTGTCGAATCATAAATTTTACAATTAGGTGTCTCAAATTGTATTTGTATTGACTTATTTAAAAAGAGCAACCCCGGAGTTTCTTGCTCGTTCTTCTCTGGGGAGACTGCCTAGTGAATGAGCGATAACTGTATGTCATGACGATTTCAAATGTTATTCTTATAACTTACGAAATAAAAACATTTTTGATTTTGATTTTGATGAAATTTGATATATAGGTAGAATATACCCCGGATTAAGACACAGGATACTTTTTATCCCGATAAAGTGAGTAATTCCGACGGTTATTCTACGCAGACGAAGCCGCGGATGGAAAGCTAGTCATGCATAAGGCTGAGTTAAATGTGTGGTGTCTATGTCTAGTTAGACATTCATAAACTAATAATACCTACTAGTATTCTGCCCGCGACTTTATATTAAGACATAGGATACTTTTTATCCCGATAAAGTGAGTAGTTCCCGCGGGATAAACAAATGAAACATATCCGCGATAAACGCGATTCCACGCAGGTGAAGCCGCGGGCGGAAAGCGTGCATAAGAAGTTAGAAACTCTGCTGCTATACCAAAATGTCGCGGGTTCGAATCCCGCTAGGGGCATATGTTTGTATGATGAATACATGTGTTCCTGAGTTATGGATGTTTTTCATTTACACATGTATTTATTTGCAAAAAAAAGTACTTGTGTAGTTTATCAACCATCTATGGTATCTATAATACAAGCCTAGTTGCTTAGTGTGGAACTAGATGGCGCTGTGTGTATGTGCAAAGATATTTATTTATTATTATTATTAATTATGCCCTAAGTGACTTCATCTAAGTATCACTGCACAAGGTTTTGCATCGACCACCTACATCATCATCATATCAGCCACAGGACGTCCACTGATGGACATAGGCGTCCCCCATAGATTTCCAGAGAGACCGGATGGAAGCGGACGGAGTTTTGTCTCGTTTTTAACTTTACCGTCGCGTTCGCGTTTACGCAAAAAGTATCTATGAAAAAAATCGCTTTGCAAACTATCCGCTAGAGGCGCTGCACATTTCTCCATACAAATCGTCACGTAAACGTGAACGCGGTAGTAAAGTTAAGTCGAAATAAAACTCACACTCCGCCCTCAGTTCGTCTTCGTTAATTAAATCAAAATCCTTGAGGTTTGTTCTGTCTGCATTGTTTTATAATCTATGGTCGGAGGGAGCGGAGTGAATGGCAATATGAAACGAATTCCGATACAAATCTGTTCGATTGTTATAAAACGTATTACATTTGGCTTAATTAACTGCGCCACTGGACGGGTTTAGCCCTCTTAAGTGTAAATGTATATATTTTCTTTGTGTGCAATAGATTGTATTTGTATTGTATTGTATTCTATTATCATCATCTCAGCCCGTAAACATCCCACTGCAGGGGTATAGGCCTTCCCTCGTATAACGAGGGAGTATGGGCCATAGTCCACCACGCTGGGCCAATTGCGGGTGGGTTGAGGACTTCACATGTCTTAGAATTTTATTTCTCAGGCATGCAGGTTTCCTCACGATGATTTCCTTCACTGTTAAAGAGTAGTCGGGTTGCACATAAGTAATTAAATTGCGTTTAAAAACTCATTGGTACATGGCCTGCCTGGAAATCGAACCCGGACTACCCAAATTGGCAGACAGTCACCGACGCTCTATCATACGTTGCAGTCAATGCTTGAAGTTTGGCCCCACACTGACGACCCGTTTGGTGTAGTACACTTTAGTAACTTATTGGTAATCTGTGGTAGTACTTAGAAACTCTGACCACTTTAGATAAGATAAGATTGTCAGAGATAAGATAAGATTGTCAGAGATAAGATAGCCAGTTCCCCAAATATTTGGGATTCCGGGTCAGTACGCTTCCACCTTCGGCCTCATCTTCACTTAACATCAGGTGTGATTGAGGTCAAGTGCTAACCCGTTGAGTATATATAAAAAAAAAAAAAAACTATGCCAAATGGTCGCGGGTTCGAATCTCGCTAGGGGCTTATGTTTGTGTGATGAATACGGACATGTGTACCCGAGTTATGGATGTTTTCATTTATAATAAGTTTTTTTGTTGTAAATTTATTTACAACAAAAAATAACAATAAAAAATAATAATAATAAATATATCTTTGCAAATACACACAGCGCCATCTAGTTCCACACTAAGCAACTAGGCTTGTATTATGGATACCAGATGGTTGATAAACTACACAAATACATTTTTTTTTGTAAATAAATACATATATGTATAACTGAAAAACATCCATAATGTATTCATCATACAAACATATGTCCCTAGCGGGAATCGAACCCGCGACCTTTTGGTATAGCAGCAGAGTTTCTAACCACTACACCAAACGCCGCCTACGCCGTCAAATGTATTTATGTAGTATATTAACCATCTGGTATCCACAACACAAGCCTATAGTTTCTTACTGTGGAACTAGATGGCGCTGTGTGTATGTCCAAGGATATTTATCTATTTATTATTTAACATTTTGCGCCGTTGCAAATTATTTACGTACATACATACATGGCAACTGGGATTGAAAAGTAATCTTGCAAAAGCCTTCTCTCGCATGCAGTTAGGTACCAGTAGGTCTGTATGGAGTCAGTGACCACTTATATAACAGTTACGTAAACTGGTTGACAAATTAATAGCTTACCGCTTAGTTTAACATTACCTGGTTAAACGTACGGTTAAATTAGCCGAGGCTTGAGAACTGTCATTTATTGTGACGGTAACTTGAGTCGTTTAAAATCGCGTTAGACTTTTGTTGTATGTAAGTATATGAAATCTATTATATCGTTTATATCTGCATCCCTGTTTAATACCGCACAACCTGCTTATTTCTAATGTACTGTCGTTATACCCAAAGGTTGCCTGGAATAGATCGCTGTTAGTGATAATGTCGCCAAATTGTACGTTCTATATACTCCTACAACTTTCTGTAACTGTTTTTTTCTTTTCTATTAATCAATGAAGTGTAATATTGTATTGTTTTTTAGATCAACATGCACGCTAACATTTTACATGCGTTGCTCCAGCGACGTGTTATCTTATTTTTACCTAACTGCCCCAAAAAGGAGGGTAATGTTATGTTACTCTCGGGATTCGAACTCGCAACCGTTGGTTTCGCTGACACTATCTACTACACAAATCGGTCGTCTATTAGGATAGACGACCGATTTGTGTACCTATTAGTAGGACCTACATGATTTTTAAGTAAGTTTGTCTCTGATTTCAGAGCAAACCGGTTGGTGTACCTGTTTAGTAGGTCGATGCTTAGTCGGTGTAACCTTCTAGCTATTTACTAATATAGACAAACTTGTACTCAGTCAAAGGTCAACACGTGCAAACCAAATTACTTGATCGATTATGAAATCATTTCGACTAACAATAATACGAAGGTCGACACTAATAACCTTATCAACGTAAACTTACACAGCATTATAATGCAGTTAGACGTTCCGATTTGGCTGGCGCCAGCCAAATTGGGGCCTACGTGGCAACCATTCCGAGATTCCGACGTTCCGACGGTCGGCAAGGCGAGCCGACCATGTCCAACCAGTGTACCTATTAATAGTAAAAATCGTGTCGACCGCAGGCTGCACGAAAACGATAATGAAGTTGCACAGTAGTGGTGGGTATGTTTTATCCATTTTTTTTTAGACTTTGGAGTCTAGTTGCTAGTTGCCTTTAAATAAATTTAAAACAACCTTTAAACGGAAACTGCTTTTATAAAATTTCTGACTATCTGGATGATAAGAATGCGTGTACATGAACCGCTCGGCAATATCCAGTATATTTTATTCTTATTTTTCTTTGTCGAATCATAAATTTTACAATTATTTCAAATTGTATTTGTATTGACTTATTTAAAAAGAACAACCCCGGAGTTTCTTGCTCGTTCTTCTCTGGGGAGACTGCCTAGTGAATGAGCGATAACTGTATGTCATGACGATTTCAAATGTTATTCTTATAACTTACGAAATAAAACATTTTTGATTTGATTTGATTAGTCTACTTATTAGCTTTAAACCGTGACCAAAGGCTGGCGGATACGACTAATAAATGTCTTCTGTATCATTGAAGAGACTATGCAGCTCGTACAATTGAAATGGAACTACACTTAGGTAAGTTCGTTTAATTTCTAAATATGTTGGACCGACCACCTTACACATGTTCCGTTTTGGTCGTGGTTAGGTGGTCGGTGCCAGCCAAATCGGAACGTCTGTTCGCTATTAGAATAGTGACAGATTGTTCGGTGCAGTAAAGGATCGTATAGTGCAGTAAGCGAACGTTTTTACTTCGTACAATCTTACACTTAATAGTTTTTTGCATATAGTTAAGAGTACCTGTCAGTGATAGAAAAAATATGATTTCTAATAAATCGGTAGCTTGCTTTAGATATAGTATAGGTATTTAGTGGTATAGGTACTGTCGACCTGTTTGGTGTAGTGGTTACCAACTCTGACCACTATTCCAAAAGGTTGTGGCTTCGAATCCCGTTAGGGGAATCTGTTTGTGTGATGAATACGGACATGTGCACCCGAGTTATGGATGTTTTCATTTATAATAAGTATTTATTTACAAAAAAAAATATATGTATTTATGTAGTATATCAACCATCCACAACACAAGCCGATAGTTGCTTACTATGGCACTAGATGGCGCTGTGTGGATATGTGAAGGATATTTATTTATTGTTTATTTATTTATTTAGTAATAAAACATAGACTATTAGATTAAAATTTCCACCTTCTCCGAGGATCAATGTAAACAACACATGGTTTACGAATCGGAGGTCGCGGGTTCGATCCCCAGGGGGGTACATGTTTAGTACTCGGTTTGGTTTGGTAGTAGGGCATTTTAAATATCCGCCTGTAGCTACCACCATCTTATCTAAATCTGCCGCCAAACAGCAATGTTATTTATTTATTTATTTAAGTACGTTTCTACCTTCAGCTTCATATTCACTTAACATCAGGTGTGATTGAGGTCAAGTGCTAACCTGTTGTGCATAAATAAAGCATAACGTTCATATAGCGAATGTATGGTGATTGAGCTTGCCCCCATATCAGTCATTTGATTATATTATAGTCACCTTCGTGGCCATCGCTGGTGCCATCAACTTGCGAAATCTAGGAAGAACCTTAATTATTTTGAATATTCCGATAACTTCCCAATAATTGCCAGGGCTTTAAGATGTACATGTAGCCGCACGACACCTGTAAATCTACCAGCATAACCAGGTCTTGCTGTGTTCGCATTTCCAGTAGAGTGGCGCGGTCAGCTAACACTGGTCTTTCCGTTGCCTACAGTACATTTGCGTGCGAACAGGCCGTTACCTGACGAGTGACCTTGCTCCCATTGGTTGTATTAACATAATCGATTGATTTTAATGTGTTTTGTGTTAGTTCCGTCTTGTAGATAATTAGTTTGTGGTCCAAGGTAACATAGACGTATACAGGGCGTCCCAAAGTTATGGGACATGAAGGGGAAGTACCTTAAATATCGTAGATAGTGAATTTTGCTCAAAGAAGACTTTATGTTATTTTTAAAAGTTAGTAATTCTGCATTCATAGATTTTCTAAAAATTATTTGCTTCGGCTGGGAATCGAACCGACTCAAATGTGAAAAAAAAAACACCCTACTTTTATGATGCCAATCGAAAGAATAGCTAAAAAATAATAACTCTGCCTAAGTAACATAGTATTTTAAAAGAAAGGAACAACGTGAAATTAATCATTTTAATCAAATAAAAAACATACATGAAACTGCCGTAGTCAATTAAGTAGGTATTTTTTTGTAAATTAATTAATTAAATGCTCGAAATGTGATCCCTCTTGTCTTACGCAAATCGCCAATCTTTTAATGAGCCCGCTGCCTGTTGATTTTCTAATCATTTTATGGTGAACACTCGATGTGATATGGCACAATTCTGTTTGCAACTCGCCTACGTTCTCGTATCGCTTTTTGTATAGCATATCTTTCACGTATCCCCAAAAGAAGAAATCTAATGGTGTGAGGTCCGGGGATCTGGCCGGCCATCTAATCGGTCCATTTGTACCAATCCATGTAGGAAAACATTCATTTAGAAAATCTGCTGCTCTCCGACTATTATGAGCCGGAGCTCCATCTTGTTGGAAAATTAAGTTTTCTTGCTCCGCCGCGGAATGGTTTCTTATCTTATCCCTTAAAATTTGAAGTATTCCTAAATACTTTTCTGTGTTCAAGGTTCCTTGGTAAAAATGGATTAAGAAAACCCGGTTTTTTAAAAGTCCGCACCAACAGTTGAGTGAAAAACGCACTTGGTTATTAGTTTCAGTCACTCGTAGGGGATTTTCTTTAGACCAAATACGATTATTGTTGCGGTTATACATACCGTTATTGCTAAAGTTAGATTCGTCTGTCCAAATAATATTATCCAAAAAATTTGGATCTTCGAGCAATCGTGCCTGGATATCAAGACAGAAATTTTTTCTCCTTTCTGTATCGCCCGGAAGTAATTTTTGAACCAATCGTCCTTCAACATAACTCTTAAAACCGTGTTTTTTTAATACACGGTGTATTTTACTTTTTGAAACTCCAATTTCATGTTCTCCTTCTCTCACCGATGCTTTCGGAAAAGCCGAAAAGTAAATTAAAATACCAAGTTCTTCGTCGTTGATCGTATGGTTTTCTTGCTGTGGTTCTCTTGGGCGTTTATCGAAACGTCCCAGAGTTTTCAAATTGTTCACAAGCCTTTTCAAAACTTTACGAGACGGTATTTGTCTATCAGGATATTTTACGCCATACCACCGCAAACTTCTAGAGATATCTTTATCGTTCAAAAAATATGCTTCCATTAGATCAAAACTTACTTGATATGCCATGTTCGCAATAAATTAACACAATAACACTTGTGTAAGTGAATTGAGACTAAACAGATCAATATCCGAAAAACAAACGCTCGCACATACTGTTCCATTTTCAAATTTAAGAACAACATTTAAAAATATCACTTCTTTTTAAAATATCTTAAAAAGTATGCATTCAAACAAACGCTGTCATAAACTGTTCCATTTTCAAATTATAAATTATTTATTTTTGTTTTTAATTTGCCTTCTGTCTAGCTTACAGAGGACGTATTGAAATACAAGTTTTATCATTTCATCTACACGTGCACTTATAATAAGGAAAACTATGTTAGTACCTATTTTATGAAGTGGGTACTTATTTACGAATAATCAATGCTATCTTTGGAATGATAATATCGCTACTTTTCGAACGTCGTCGGCAATAAATAACTTTCTTGAAATTTGACTCAATCATTTTATGTTGTTCCTTTCTTTTAAAATACTATGTTACTTAGGCAGAGTTATTATTTTTTAGCTATTCTTTCGATTGGCATCATAAAAGTAGGGTGTTTTTTTTTTCACATTTAAGTCGGTTCGATTCCCAGCCGAAGCAAGTAATTTTTAGAAAATCTATGAATGCAGAATTACTAACTTTTAAAAATAACATAAAGTCTTCTTTGAGCAAAATTCACTATCTACAATATTTAAGGTACTTCCCCTTCATGTCCCATAACTTTGGGACGCCCTGTATAACAGGCAGTGGCGTGCGTAGGATTTCTGAGGAGGGCATTCCCGGCTGCCCGCCCGAGATGTTTATTCGTGATTTTTATAGTTGGTATTTATTGGTATTACACACTTCTTCGCTGGAACGAAATAACCAACTATTTCATACTCTTTACGACTATGGCACCAGAGGCATACAGAGATGCATCATTGATTTCCTTTCTTTGATGCCTGCTCTGCAGGTTGAATTTTCAGCTAAGCCCATCTTAAATAAAAGTACATACATACATACATAATGTCACGCCTGTTTCCTGTAGGGGTAGGCAGAGACCACAGACTCCACTTGCTACGATCCTGACACACCTCTCCTGCTTCCTTCACTCTCATAAGGTTGTTCATACATGCTCGTCGGTTTAGGGTACTCTTGACTTGGCCTTTCTTTAAGATGTCCCTGATTTGATCATGGTACGTTCGCCGTGGTCTTCCCCTACCAACACTACCATCCACATTCGCTTTGTATATCTCTTTCGTAAGTCTTCTTTCATTCATCCTCTCCACATGTCCAAACCATCTCAGCAAACCTTTTTCAATCTTTGTCACTACGTCTTCATTCACACTGCTTAACTCCCTAATTACACTATTCCTGATTTTATCTTTCAAACCCACCCCATTCATACTTCTCAATGATCTCATTTCCACTGCATTTATTCTACTTTCATTCTTCTTTTGCCATACCCAGCATTCACTCCCGTAAGTCAGTGTTGGAACTAGTACTCCGCCATGAACCTTATTTGGACACATTCTGGCTCCTCATAAAGGCATACAGTGCTCCATTTACCTGATTTCCGGCATTCACTCTTCTTTCAATGTCCTTCTCACATTTACCATCCCTTGTAAACAGTGAACCCAAATACACAAACTCACGCACTTGATGCACTTTTTCTTAAATAAAAGTCTCGAGCCATAATATCATTATGAATACAGTTTGTCCTCTATTCAATCAGCTGATCTTTTTTTTGTGGTTTGTAAAGATAAGATAAAGATAAATTTATTAACATCAATCTTAAGGGTTCACATAAAAAGGAGAAACCTGAGTATCTCCGTCGATTTCCACGCCCTACATTAGGTTAACCTGTGTTGTAGGTACTCGTACATGGCTTCACCTCGGATTACATCAACATTAGAAATTGTTATTATAACTAGCTAATTTTCTATATTTACTTACAAAACTATAGATATTAAAGTATTAATGAAGTACATACTAACCATACTAATTACAGACACATTGTGCGCCTCTATAGCTAAATATTGGGTCTTTACCTATGCAATTGGGTTCATTTTCTTCGTTAATCATATGTACCAATTCCTGCGATTTTCAAAGCTATATCCAAATTTGTTTTTTATTTGCTAAATGGAATATTGTTTCAAGGCTTCACATGAACTATTTTTTAATTTCTGGGCTGAATCACATAAAAAAAAATTGACAGAGCTCTTTTCATGTGTTTCCCATAATCATTTCTTAGATTCGCTGAAACTTTTATAAAGCGGTTACTTTTAAAAATTAACGCTGCCTATACTTAACTTAATGTTATCCGTTAATACACACAAAGTTTAGCTACATTTGGATTTGCCGTTCCCAAAAAAAATATCAAAAATGTTTGTATGGAGAAAACAGTCTTAATGAAATTCTTCATACAACACCCAATTTCATGGGTAAGGACCTAATAGTAACAAATGTAACCTAAACCAACCAATCTAAACCAAGTACCAATGTTCACCATCAAGATTTCCCTTACTATTTTTTTTTTATGCGTATGATCATGCAATCAGTCGGGGGACTATGAGCAGATGTGTTGGGCGTTCTGTCGCGGGGGGTAGAGTGTGATCCCGATTGGAATCATCTCCTCTGTCTGAATCTGGAGGCTATTCTAGGTTCTCGAGTTCCAGGATCCTGCGCCTCTTGAGGCGTCTCATGCTGTCAGGAATCGTCAGCTGCACTGCCAGCTGGTTGGGGTGCTTTGTCAGTCCTGACTTATATTTGGTAGAGTGGAGCTTAATTTCCTCGTTGATTGTTTTGACCCCGAGATTCTGGTGGTTCTCAGTAATTTTCAGGAACCATACTATTTAAGTTTAATAGTTAATAGTCCTGATCGTGTATTTAGTAAGGCAAGCCGGGCTTTTGGGCTTATATGAAAGTAAGGTACCGCCACTGTTCTGGACACCTTACAACATTCAGACGTGTAATAATCGGTCTGTAACGATTACTCCTTCGATATACTGTATGCATTATTTACATCAGAATCAATTAAAGATGTTACAACTGCGGTATAATTGCCGCTTCCATATTATCGTCTTCATCGACAGTGTTGCTACGCACTTTGGCAATCGCTCTATGGCATTGTGAACAGAATCAATTCGCCCCGAAATATTCGTTTGTTTATAAACGCTTTAGATATAGACCATCGTCCACCACAGTAGCCCAATGCGGGTTGGGAACTTCACATGCCTTTGTATCATTATTTCTCAGGCATACAGATTTCCTCACGATATTTTCCTTCACCGTTTAAGAGCAGTCGGATAAATAAATACACATAAGTTATTAAATTAAATTTAAAAACTCATTAATGTACGGCCTGCCTGGGAATCGAACCCGGACTTCCTAAATTGGGAGACCGCGTCCTAACCTCTGAGCCATCGACGCTCGATGTCCTAATAATAAGCAAAAACTATAAGAATTACCAAAGAAACAACGTTCTTCTTTAAGAAGAGGAACGCTAATATAAAGTCATATATCTTTGTGATGTTAGCAAGTGAAGTTTTGTACATATTTAAATTGACGTTCGTCTCGTGTATAAATTATATAAATGCTTGTTGCAATGCATTGTTGCTCAATGACGGCGAAATTTCGATGTAATTTGGTATACAGGGCGTCCCAAAGTTATGGGACATGAAGGGGAAGTACCTTAAATATTGTAGATAGTGAATTTTGCTCAAAGAAGACTTTATGTTATTTTTAAAAGTTAGTAATTCTGCATTCATAGATTTTCTAAAAATTACTTGTTTCGGCTGGGAATCGAACCGACTTAAATGTGAAAAAAAAAACACCCTACTTTTATGATGCCAATCGAAAGAATAGCTAAAAAATAATAACTCTGCCTAAGTAACATAGTATTTTAAAAGAAAGGAACAACATAAAATGATTGAGTCAAATTTCAAGAAAGTTATTTATTGCCGACGACGTTCGAAAAGTAGCGAACAGAATTGTGCCATATCACATCGAGTGTTCACCATAAAATGATTAGAAAATCAACAGGCAGCGGGCTCATTAAAAGATTGGCGATTTGCGTAAGACAAGAGGGATCACATTTTGAGCATTTAATTAATTAATTTACAAAAAAATACCTACTTAATTGACTACGGCAGTTTCATGTATGTTTTTTATTTGATTAAAATGATTAATTTCACGTTGTTCCTTTCTTTTAAAATACTATGTTACTTAGGCAGAGTTATTATTTTTTAGCTATTCTTTCGATTGGCATCATAAAAGTAGGGTGTTTTTTTTTTCACATTTGAGTCGGTTCGATTCCCAGCCGAAGCAAATAATTTTTAGAAAATCTATGAATGCAGAATTACTAACTTTTAAAAATAACATAAAGTCTTCTTTGAGCAAAATTCACTATCTACGATATTTAAGGTACTTCCCCTTCATGTCCCATAACTTTGGGACGCCCTGTATAGACTCATTGGTGACCATTCGATCACTGCTAAATTTCAGAGCCTCAAACACTGTCGTAAGGTCGCCTGTCTTTCAGTCTTTTACAGGATGCACTTCGGTGAGTGTGCGTTGGAATCACACAATCTTGTTCCACCATGGCCATTTCATCTTCGGACTACTAGGCATGGGGAGGGATTTCACCCGGTATGTAGTTAACATATCGAACATTCGCACTAAGCGGTTCGACTCTTCATTCATAATGCGAACAGAGGCATGGACTCCCTTCCGGCGTCAGTCTTTCCTGAATCCTACAACCTTGGGATCTTCAAGAGCAAGGTGAATAGGCATCTACTGAGACCTTCGTGCTTCATCTTCGGCCACATCGTACCTGAATAATAGGAGATTTTTATAAAATAAATAAGTAAAAAAAATAAACAAAATATCCTCAGACATACACACAGCGCCATCTAGTTCCACAGTAAGCAACTATAGGCTTGTGTTATGGATACCAGATGGTTGATATACTACATAAATACATTTTTTTTTGTAAATAAATACTTATTATAAATGAAAACATCCATAGCTCGAGTACACAATGTCCGTATTCATCACACAAACATATGCCCCTTATTTTTACCTTTAAAATAATAAAAAATACAAATATATAGAACATCTTATTTCGAAATATTTTACAAGGACGGGTTTACAACGTATAACAAAGGGTATATAAAAAAAATAAACAAAATATCCTCAGACATACACACAGCGCCATCTAGTTCCACAGTAAGCAACTATAGGCTTGTGTTGTGGATACCAGATGGTTGATATACTACATAAATACATTTTTTTTTGTAAATAAATACTTATTATAAATTAAAACATCCGTAACTCCGTTACAAATGTCCGTATTTATCACACAAACATATGCCCCTAGCGGGATTCGAACCCGCAACCTTTTGGTATCGTGGCCAGAGTTGCTAACCACTACACCAAACAGGTCGTATGTTTTAACTTTTAGTCGTCTGCGTACCTACACTATATCTAATAATAAAATATCTTTTTCGTAACGAAAAGGTTCGTCAGTTTTCAAATACTTTAATTTGACACTTAGCAAGCACATGTTGCCTTTTTATACTAAGTAACACGCTCAAATGTTGCATAGAAAATTATGCTTAACTTTTTCACAACAGGGTTCATATTTAGCCGAACTAGTTAGTGGTCCTTGACTATGAATAGTTGAGCTAAAATCTTCGCAGGTCCAAACAGGTCGCATTATTAATTATCCCGATAAAGAGTAGTTTCCGTGGATAAACAAATTAAACATATGCGTGATAAAGTTACTCCACGCAGGCGACGCCGCGGGCGGAAAGCTAGTAATTAAATATATGCAAGTTCAGCATGTCCTTTCCAGCATTACGTCGTCGTAATGTTAATACGTGTTGTTTCATTATCTGCTTTCGACACGGAACGCAATCGACTATGAAATTAACACTTAACTGGCTCTGACTACATTTTCTTAGCAATCTGCCTCAAATAGGTCCATGACCCTCTTTTATATGTTTACTGATCATATCCCAAACGTCTAGATTTAAATATATTGTGTTTATTTAACTAATATTAGAAATGCGATAATTTGGATGTTTGTTTATTTGTTTCTTGCTTAATCACGGCGAAACGGGTGAACGGATTTGGATGAAATTTGTAAATATAGACGACCGATTGGCGTAGTGGATAGTGATTCTATCAGCGAAACCAACGGTTGCGGGTTCGAATCCCGCGAGGTGTAAATGTTTGTGTAATGAATACGAACGAAAGTTTGTACGCTTAGTTTTTGTATTTTTATCTTTACGTTATATAATAATTACCAACTATAAAATACACCCGTATTGCTACTATTAGTGCAAACCTCATCTGCTGGCAGCTTGTATCTTTACCCTAAGGTTTACCTGGAAGAGATCGCTGTTACCGATAAGGCCGCTTTTTCGTGCGATTAATGATATACGCTGTATTCTACTTGTAGCTTTTGTTAATTGTGCAATAAAGAGTATTTGTTTGATTGATTGATTTATTTCCGCGTCATGGATGTTTATATAAATATTTATGTATGTTTATCCGTTATCTAGTTTTGTTTTTTTTTTTTACTTTTTGCTTAGTTTTAGGACTAGATGATTGGTGTGTCCAAAATACTTATTTATTATTATTATTATAAAGGTAGAATATATTAAGATATAGGATATTTTTTATCCCGATAAAGTGAGTAGTTCATGCGGGATAAATAAATTAAAGATATCCGTGATAAAGTTATTCTAACGCAGGCGAAGCCGCGGGCGAAAACACTAGTGATATACGTGAGTGTAATCGTATATATACGATTACACTCACGAGAAAGTAATCTACGGGTACACAGTGTATAATTCACTTGCATACAATAAAACACAAATCGTAAACACAAAGATTCACACTCTCCAATATAGCACTTGCAATATTGGAGAGTGTGAATTGCAATTTGGAAAAATCAATCAATCAAGTAGGTACACTTTATTGCACAAAATTTTACAATACACTTCTTAAATATAGCTTCAAAAGAAAATAATAATTGTACAACCAGGCGGTCTTATCGCTATTATCAAATATCAAATATATAAAATATCAAATCACAAATTGAAACCAGTAACCTGTTAACCCTAGAGTTTGTTGCTCGTTCTTCTCTGGGGAGTCAGCTTTGTGAATGAGCAGTAAATTTAAATGTAATATCAATAGTAACGTTTTCAAGTGATAATTTTATCCTATGAAATTAAATATTTTGATTTGATTTGATTTAGTATGCCAGGGATATTTCTTTTATTTTTTCATTGCCATTGTCATTTTCATTACTAAAAAGCTTCGGTCATCATCAGCGCTGCCAGTAACGCAGTCATTATAGACCATTGCGTTGGTCCTTTTTTTATTTTATTTATTTTTTAATTTACTCCTAAACCATCTAATAGTAGATATTTTGATGTCATGGATTCCAAGTAATATAAAGTGACTTTGTGATCGGTGTAATCTAATCTCTATTTTATTTCTAATTACATTCTTATTCTGATTGTTTCAGATGGACAAATCAAAATGTATCACCGTGAGAGAAGAAAAATGAAATATCTTCTTATTTATGCAATAGTAGCATTAATTCCACCAGCTTCATCGATAGACGTTAACAACACACAGCACTTGGCCACGAAGGATCCAAGAGATGATAATTTTGATAATAACATTATAGATTTCGATGACGATTATTCTGTGAAGTTTAACAAAAAGTATGACAATGCACCATGGCGCTCCAGTGAAAAATTTAACAAGGAATCACATAAATACACTGTGATTAACGAAAACACAGACAATAAAGAGGAAAATGTAGTAAATATTAAGGCACGTAATGATACGAGAGCCAAAAGTATAGAGAAAAATAAAGAAATTGTTGAAGAAACAACATCAATTATAGACTACAGTGTAATACCATTAGAATTAATAACTACAACGGAAAATGTTTTAATAAGTATAATTGAAAGTACCACAGAGCCTGATTTAACTGTTATTCCTCTTTCTACAACTAAAAGGAGTATACCAGACATAATAATAAACCAAACAGTGACCTTACCTGCTTCAACGCAATCTACGGATAGCACTACAGAATTTTATACAACTACTATACAAAATGATGACGAAAATTCTACAGTTAGTGAGAATAATGAAACCACAACAACAAAACGGGAGATAACTACAGAAAATTTAGAAGAAACTACAATAAAGAATTTTACAACAGATAATGTACAAAGCAATAGTACAACTACAATTATAATTGATACAACGACAACTGAATTACAAAGCATTACAGAAAATAACACAACAAGAGAAATATCGATACAGTTAACACCAGAAAATCAAATAAATATGACAAAAGATCAGGAAGTTCTAAAAACAAACTCAAGTAGCCAAATACAAACTGTACATAGGGTTGATAAAGATGCACCGGAGTCACACGAAGACGTACCAATATTCACAGAACTAGACACAGAAGAAATACCAGACATACCCGAGGATTACTACGACTCCAAAGATGTGGTACCGACAATGGCACCGAAAACTGATGCCTTGTCCGTGATATTTGGTCTTGCTGGAAGTGTGGTAGAGAGTGTAGCAGAGAGAGTGGTCCCGAAAGGTATCTTCGATCTTTTCAAGAGGATGCAGAAGCAAAACGAGGCTTTGGAAGCTGAGAGGCTACGGAGTCGAGAAGAGAATGGGGGACTGGGTTTGTAGATTTACATTCAGCATCCTTATTGTCTAAATTCAAACCAGATGCAGCGCATTGCAGCATTCGATAAAGCTGGGATAAAACCCAGGCTGTATGAACTTTATTGCCAACTGTCAAATTCTACCAATAGTAAGGTTACAAACAACAAATTCTATGAATGGACAATGAGATGGCAACGAAGCTCAATAACATTGAAGTTGACAGTAAAGGAGTCGATCAGTAGTGAATGTTTTTTACATAAACATAATGATTAATTTATCTTTCATTACCGAAGTGAAGGCCGGGGGAAGTCGCTGGATGCAGGCCGCTTTCAACCGGTCGCTCTAGAATGTTATGGGGGAGACCTGTGTTCAGCAGTGGACGTCCTGCTGTTGTTATGATGATTATGAGCAAACTTAATGTTGCTACTTCATGCCAGAAGACTCACTGTACAAACCATTGATGTGGGCGCCATGTGAGCACTTTCGAATAAAATCTGCAATGAGAACCAATAATTTAACCGTTACTGCATAATTATCAACACGTTATAGTATAAGCAAATTATAGTCTGTGCTTCCCTCTTCCGTGTGTTACGTAGGGGAGACAGAGACAACATAAAAACACAACTCATTGTTAAAAAGATTCATGTAAAATACATGTCATTATTCTCATTGAACAATAGGCAACTACGGATATTGTAGTTGTAATATAAATGTCTCAGGTCGATGAAGAAAAGCAATATGTCTCGTAATGACGAACATGTTAATGATGATTCCAGGTCAGTTCACCCGCGGTATTCTCAAGTCAATCTCATCGGGTATCAGTAAGCCTCTCAGCCAGCTGATGGCTGGCGTGAGAGACATAGGATCCTTGGACACGGACCGAGGTTTCGTCGGGAGCGTAGCTTCAGGGGTGACCAGCGTGGCCAACTCTGTGGTGGACGCTTTCAAAGATCGTGTCCAAGCTATATATCCAGGTGAGACAATATTTGTCATCTACTAGTTAATAATTCATTCTTCAATCGGTATTTCTAATTTATCTTCAGGCTGTCTGTATTCATCCATCGATCCCTGTATACCTTTTTAATCGTACCCTATCTAGCTTCGGCCCACGAATAAGCGATTTAAATTTTGAAACACTCGTGGTATCAACAAATGAGGCCGGCTACTTCAGGTTTTTTTTAACAATTTAAGAGACATGCTCTTATCGGTGGATTCCTTTCCACACTTCTCTACATTCCGCCTTTTCTTTGACAACACGGCATTAACTTTTTCCTTTACTTGTACCTTCTATGTTCTTCTAGGCCTTCCTCTCTTCATCTTCCACTTTTCCTTCAACTTCACTTTTACTTCAGATTACTACTTCTAATTCCCTGGTTAATTCAATAGCCTTTATACTCCAGCGGATATCATTTCATATCTTATTCCTTAAAAAAACTTCGAACATTTTCTAATGTTGCCCCCAAATAATGTCCTTAGGCAGCATTGAAATAAGTTTCCAATTTCACAGGAACGGTGTGGTGCGGCGATGGCCACTCAGCTACTGCCCGCTCCAGCGACTTGGGTCTGTTCTTCTTCACTGACACCTGCTGCCGTCAACACGATGCCTGCAAGCTCTACATCGCGTCGGGAGAGACCAAGTACGGTCTAACTAATACAGGACTTTTCACCAGGTAAGATTTTTATACTAAAAGGAATTGAGACTGTTTAAGAGAAAAAGGAAGGGAAATATATAAATATTTCGGACCCTTACATTAGATATGTAAAAAGGACAGTCAAATGCGAGTATTACACGTGTACCTGGATTGTTATACGATACATTCTATGGTAAAAAAACCAACATGGCGTCCACAAAATACAAAATTAATGCTGTCGGGGTTTTTGGTTTTTAAATATTTTTAATTTATGTAATGTTCTCCTCTCTACCAGAAGCGAAGGTGATTACACCATTAGTACAATATACTTATGGATAATGCATAATGCGTTCTTACCATAACCTTCTTCCCTAAGAGCTCAAACAACATCAGTGATGCAATCTCATGCATCAAGTACACATCTTAAACATAAAGATGTGCTTAAGATAGTCACTTTAGCTTAAATAGGCTTTGTATACTGTAATATAACGAATTGTGTTTATACTCTGTCACGCTCTGACGCAACTATTGCGCTGAGATAGAAACTAAGTGAAAACCTTTATGTCTTTATAAGGTGAAATATTATTATTGCTAAATGAGTCGTGGACTATGACATAGTTTATTATGTTGCTCTAAATGATTTTGTTGAGCCATTTTATATAGATGACTAGCTTACCGCTCGCGGCTTCGCCTGCGTGTTTGATTATCCCGCGGGAACTACTCACTATATCCGGATAAAACATGTCTTAATACAGGGTGTATTCTACGTAATACTAAATTTCATCCAAATCCGTTCATCTGTTTCGCCGTGATTGAGCAATAAACGAACATCCAAACTACCGCATTTATAATATTAGATTAGATTATTAATTGTGAAATAGCCTGGTTATGCGAACGAGCTGGTAATGTCCAATGATGTTTGTTATCTAAATAATATTATCTAAAATATTGAAAAGAAAATTATTGATCTCAACAGGAACCTTATTGAAAAAGCGTATACATAACCCTTTTAATGAATTACTGACTTTGCTGAGGCGACTTATGTGACCTGCAAAGTTTATATTTTTTTCTTGCATTGACATTATGTTTATGACTATTTTTCTTAAATTATCTTATACTTTTTTTGACATACATTAGATTTTCAAAAATTTACTGTGACAAATAGGTTACAATGTTAAACACTTTAAACATATCTCTAAGTGACACTGCAGGTCTCAATTGGTAAATTGCGCGAACGGCTCATTTTTGTAAAACGAAGATTGTATTTATGTCCGCGGCATTTGCCCACAGCAAGATACATTAAGACATCAAGCTGTGAAAATAACTAAAATATACTAATGTAGCAGTATTTACGTCTGACATTTGTCGAATTTTTTTGACTGCGTACGCTGCAGAGCTGAGCCTTTTCGCCAATTTATGTATATGAGGACCCCATTGCATTTTGGCGTGTAAAGTAATGCCCAAAAATACAGTAGAATCTACGAGATCTAAAGTGACATTGTTTTCATTATATTTGTGGGCACCATCCTGACATTGGGTAGTATTTATCTCTAAGTGACACCGCATTGGTAAATCGCATAAACGAAAAATTATATTTAAATATATTTTGTTTGTAATTGACTAGAACGGAGTCGAAGGTCGAGCTTTATTGACGGTTAATTACACGTCACGAAGCCAACCAATTCTCACAAAGTAGTTGCAAATTCTAATGTGAATACATATATATATATATTTCTGATTGCAATTGCAAAGTATGCACCATTGATACACCTTGCTTAACACCGTGAAATGGAAGAAGTCAGTAATTGCAACCTGCGATTACTAAATTTGCAATATTCAATTGTGCGTGCAGCGGTTACGCAAGGCGCTTGCACCGGCCTGCAGATTAAGCTCGTCTGTACTTACGAGATGATAAACATTACGAGAGTAAATTTTAAATTGTTCGGAATGAATAGACCGATTCCAATGAAACTTTACACGTATAAGCTCCTGCATTTACATAGATAAATTATTTTCAAAATATCGAATTTCATGTTTTTTCCGTTCCTATGGAAAACTTAAAATCGGTCGCATTTATTTAATAAGGCGGGCCAGATATAGGGCATTGTTGGCCCGCTGCGGCCCGTATTGTTTATCTTGTGGAAGCACTTGGCCCGCGGGCCGTAGTTTGGAGACTCCTGATGTAGATGGTGGACAGTCTAGCCGACATGGTTATAGTTGTGCAATGAGTTACCTTTGGGCTAGAGCATGCTCACGCCGAACGATTTCTTTGTCGAACTTTGTCGAAAGCTCATTGAGGCCTGAGAAATTGACGGCGTGAAAGAGCTCGAGATATCTTGCTCTTTCTCGGTTTGAAATAAAGTTAAGTGTCTGCTTTTTGGCGGGTACTCAGCGAATGATGAAGCATTTTTGTTTTTATTTCTTATAATTTGTGCATTTTTGAAGCTTAATAATGGCAGAATATTGTGCAGCAAAAGTCAATAATGGTGTGCCAGGGAAGGGAAGTGTAAATTAAAGTTTTTAACGAAGCTTCGTGTTTGCCACAACAAGTCGCCAAAATCTTTCGTAAAGCATTCTGCCACTTTACTGAGGAATGACTTGACCGTGACTAGACTCTATATACGCCAAGTATACGACGAATTACGTGTTTTGACTGAGACTTACTTATAAACTGAAGAAATAAGACACGGCTGTATGGGCTTAGATCTTTGCCTTCTCCGAAAGGAGTGCTTTAAAAATTAAAGTTCGTGTCAAGCATGGACCATGCATGGACACACACAATACCGAAGGATTAAAATAGGGTGACAAGGATTAAAATAGCGTGACAAGTTTCCACACCAAAGAATAAACTACCTTTACTATGGATCCTTTTTGAAATGCACTACCAGAAAATATTCGTCACGCAGAAGAACCTCAAGGTGTAGATTTTTGCGTCGCTCGCTTTTAAATTCGCATGCGAAAGTTACCGGTTCACATTTTCAACCCACAATGCAAAAAGACAGGTGTTATAAGTTTGCTACTGTCAAGTGCTAACCCGTTGTGCATTAAAAAAAAAAGATTTGGATGCGGTTTTTTATATTTTAAAGCAGGTTTTCTAACGGTAGTATCTTTTATCAAAATCGGTTCAGCCGTTGTGTTGTAATCGCTTGTTTTCTCGGGGGTTTTCTTTTTTATTAGAATGTCACATCCATCGCCTTCCCGATATTTAGGTCTATCCACTCGTTTTCGAATTAATGATTATTATAACTAACGATTGTTAGTTCAATTCGACATACTTATAAACTCGCAAGTAGGTAACAGCAGTTTTTTTTCTTTTTGTCCTGTTTTATATGGGAACGCGCCTGACTGAGTTGTTTTATTTTGAAAACCTAAGTGAGAGAGGGGTTGCTCAGAAAACCAGCGCTGTCAATTGCCATACGCCATATTGGCAGCAAATGCTGACGCCCAATCCCTTTGCCACAAAGACATTTAATTATGCAAAATGTTATACCTTACGAAATTTTCTGTATTTGTTGGCAATAAATACATTTTCTTTCTTTCTTACACAAAGTCACGCCTGTTGCCCGTAGTGATAGGCAGAGACCATAGACTTCCACTTGTTACTGACACCTCTTTTGCTTCATTCACTCTCATAAGGTTGTTCACACATGCCTGTCGGTTTAGGGTACTCTTGACTTGGTCTTTTTTTAAGACATCCCCGATTTGATCATGGTACGTTCGCCGTGGTCTTCCCCTACTAACGCTACCTTTTTTTTTTATATGAGAGGGCGGCAAACGAGCATGCGGGTCACCTGATCGAAAGCAATCACCGCCGCCCATGGACACCCGCAACACCAAAAGGGTCACAGATGCGTTGCCGGCCTTTGAGGAAGGTGTAGGCTCGTTTCTTGAAGGTTCCAATGTCGTACTCGTTCGGGAATACCGCTGCCGGAAGTGCGATCCACAGGGTGGTTGTACGTGGTAAGAAGTTTCTTGAGAACTTCCACTCATCCAGGTGATGTGGATGGAAATTTAATTTTCGGCGAGAAGTGTATCGGTTAAATTAAATACCTTTCACATCTCTTTCGTTAGTCTTCTTTCACCCATCCTCTCTACATGTGCAAACCATCTCAGCTTACCGCGAAATTTAATCTGAGTGAATCTGGAACCAAGAGTGGCTAACCCAACGAGGTTACATAACATATTATATTTCTTAAAGAACCGGCTTTAACATGCTTGTACGGTCAGCAAATGAATCCAACAAAATGTGGAATACATTATTGCATCAGAATGCAATTTATATTCATAAAATGAATGATTACTTAAATGACGTCTTATACCTTTAACTTAGAACGTTTTATAAAAAAAATATCAACTGGCAACTTAATCTATTTAATATTATAAATGCGTAAGTTTGGATATTTCTTTTTTTTTGCAATAATAATATAAGTAGTACAGTAAATCTAGCTCCACACTAAGCAACTAGGCTTGTATTATGGATACCAGATGGTTGATAAACTACACAAATACGTTTTTTGGTAAATAAATACATACATGTGTATCACTTAGAGATAGGTTTAAAGTGTAAAACATTCTAACGTTTTCGTCACAGTACATTTTTGAAAATCTAATGTATGTCAAAAAAAATATAGCATCATTTAGGAAAAATAGTGATAAACATGATGTCAATACAAGAAATAAAGATAAACTTGCAGGTCACATAAGTTACACAAATACATTTTTTGGTAAATAAATACATACATGTGTATCACTTAGAGATAGGTTTAAAGTGTATAACATTCTAACCTTTTCGTCACAGTACATTTTTGAAAATCTAATGAATGTCAAAAAAAATATAGCATCATTTAGGAAAAATAGTGACTTGCAGGTCACATAAGTCGCCTCCGCAAAGTCAGTAATTCATTCAAAGGGTTATGTATACGCTTTTTCAATAAAGTTCCAGTTGATAAACAAAATGTTTTTAAAGATACTATAAAACAGAAACTTATTAACAAAGTATATTGTAAAATATCAGACTATTTAGATGATAATCATCCCTGGACATAATCAGATCGTTCACCTTTATGTAAAATCAAAGCCTGATTTTAAAAGAGCAACCTTTCGAGTTTCTTGCTTGTTCTTGAATATTGCATTTTGAACAAGCAGTAGCTTAAAAAGTGTATAATTGACTATTTTAAGTGTACTCTGTGTACCTACAAAATAAAGCATTTTTGACTTTGACTTTGAAATAAAAGAAAAACATCCATAACTCGGGGACACAGTGTTTGTATTCAAAATACAAACATATGCCACTATTGGGATTCCAACCCGCGATCTTTTGGTATAGCAGTCAGAGCTTTAAACCACTACACCAAACAGGTCATCAATATGATGGTACCCTAATTTACAAAAATAATCACGCGAATAAACCGCCTAATCTCGGAGATATCGGTGTACACACACTCCTTTTTGAAGTCAGTTAGAAATATGATATGCTCAATGTATACATTTTTTTTTTTTTTAATATTTCGGACACTTACACCAATCATCTAGTCCCAAACTAAGCAAAGCTTGTACTATGGAAACTAGATAACGGATAAACATACACAAATATTTATATAAACATCCATGACTCGGGAATAAATGTTCGTATTCATCACACCAACATTTAGCCGTCGCGGGATTCGAACCCGCAACCGTTGGTTTCGCTGATAGGATCACTATCCACTACACCAACCGGTCGTCGATTATATTAGATTTACAATACAATACAATACAAATACACTTTATTGTACGAAAGGAGAACATACATTTTACAAAACACAACACTGATAAGAGTACAATTAGGCGGCCTTATCACTAAAAGCGATCTCTTCCACGCAACCGTTGGGTGTAGGAGTATAACTTTATAGAACAGGCAGGTTGTGCAAAATACGGGTGCAGATATGAAATACCTACATAATCAATTACTTACATAATAAACAAAATCTAAAACCATACATTTATACATATATAATTATATACATAAATAGCTATATATATACATATAGATGGATACCACATACATAACAAAATAATACACACATACATAAAGCAAAATTACTAATTAATGGTGACCAGTGAGAAGAAAAAAAATTTACTGACTGTACTTCGGTTGAAGTAAGGTTAATTCGTCACCTAATCACAATCTATAATCTGATACACTTCCTACACTAACCAGAGTTATATAAGCTACCTGAATAAGGAAGTTAACTTGTAAGTAACCTAACCTACCTAGTTACTAACTCGGGGACCAATTGCGCTAGTTTACAACTCCGTGGTTTAATGTAAACAACATTGGGTTTACGATTCGGAGGTCGCGGGTTCGATCCCCAGCGGGGCACATGTTTAAGTACTCGATTTGGTTGGTGGTAGGGCATTTTAAATGTCCGCCTGGCTAGCTACTACCATCTTATCTAATGTTAATAGCATTGTTGTGTTCCGGTTGTCAGAGATAAGATAGCCAGTCCCCCAAATGTGTTGGGTTTCCGGGTCAGTGCGCTTCCACCTTCGACCTCATCTTCACTTAACATCAGGTGTTATTGAGGTCAAGTACCAACCCGTTGTGCATAAAAAAAAAACCGTTCGAACGGAACGTTTTTTACACCAACCAAACCGAGTACTAAACATGTACCCCGCTGAGGATCGAACCCGTGGCCTCCGATTCATAAACCCTATGTGGTTTACATTGAGCCAATTGTCGCAGTGAATATTATAAATGCGAAAGTTTGGATGTTTGTCCGTTTGTTTGTTCATGGCGAAACGGATGAACGGTTTTTTTTTTTTATATGAGAGGGCGGCAAACTAGCATGCGGGTCACCTGATGGAAAGCAATCACCCGCAACACTAAAAGGGTCACAGATGCGTTGCCGGCCTTTGAGGAAGGTGTAGGCTCGTTTCTTGAAGGTTCCAATGTCGTACTCGTTCGGGAATACCGCTGCCGGAAGTCCGTTCCACAGGGTGGTCGTACGTGGTAAGAAGTTTCTTGAGAAACGTACAGTGGTAGACTTCCACTCATCCAGGTGATGTGGATGGAAGTTTAATTTTCGGCGAGAAGTGTATCGGTTAAATTGAGCAGCGGGTATTAAGCTCGAATAGTTCTTCAGAACTTTGGATTTCAGGATTTGGATGAAATTTGGTATATAGGTAGAACATACCCTAGATTAAGACGTAGGATATTTTATAATGATAAGTTCCCGCGGGATAAATAAGTTAAAAATATCTACGATAAAGTAATTCCACACAGGCGAACCCGCGGGCGGAAGCTAGTTATTCTTAATTGTTTTACCATAATACAGTTTGCCAATAAAAAAATTCCAGGTCGCACTGCAGTTGCGACATCAAGTTCCGCGACTGCCTCCGGCGGACGAACTCCCTAGTCTCCGGGCAGATCGGTCTGACGTACTTCAATGTGTTAGGCCCGCAGTGCTTCCGACGGGCGCATCCGATCGTCCGATGCGTCAGACGGACCAGGTAAATAATATACTGGATAAGTTTTTTTACCGTAAGGAAAAATATCGGTGTACATACATAAAAAAAAAGAAAAAAATACGCCCCGAATACAGAACCTCCTCCTATTTTGAAGTCGGTTAAAAATGGGGTATATTAGGTAAGTGAATTAGAAGTTATTGGGCATAGTTCGAAGAACAAATGGCCGTTGCACGTATTAGCAAGCGTAGCGTGGGCCATCCACGCTGAACGGAAGATGCATGACCTAATGAATTAGATATATTTCTGAAAAAGGGCAGTGCAGATACCGTACTTTTTGTAGGCCAGACAAAAAATCTAAATCAGACAATTTTGTTCGGGAGAATCGAAGATATCTAAATAACTTCGTTGTTTTTGAAGCACTATTTATGCATAAATTTTTGGGACATAAATTATACTCCCAGGTAAAACAGTCTCTATACAGGGCGTCCCACGGCTATGCCACATGGAGGGAAAGTACCTTGAATTTTGTAGATGGAAGATTTTACTGAAAGAAGACATTATTTTAATTTAAAAAACAATTTAAACTGCATTCATAGATTTTTAAACAAGTACATGGTTGAACCGGGAATCGAACCCTTTATTTATTAAAAAAAAATTACCATGTAACTTTATCATACCGATCGAAAGGCTTTATCATAAGGATTATTTTTTGCTAAATAACATAGTGTCAGAAATAAAAGGAAGACCATGAATTTTAACATTAGATGTGCAATTTTGTTCAGAAAAATGAAAAGCTGACATTGCCGTAAGGACATACAACTGATATTATCATTACTAATACTAATTACCCACTCGAGAAGTATGCATAATTTCCCTATTATAATTTAAGTTCATGATAAAATGATAAAGAGATACGTAATTAAATTAGTAAGTAGGTACCTGGTTGTATGCCGTATCCTGAATCTGCCGAAAGACGCGTAAATGATTTTCTCCATCGCAATGCGGCTGGCTGGTTAGATTTTTTTTTATGGGGTTATGTAAAAAATTTAGTTTACAAGAACCAGTATCAAAGTGTCCACGAGCTACAAACAGAACTTCGACGTATTATTCTAAATATCCACCACAACATGATCAAAAAATCGACAGGGAGCGAAATAATCAAAAGAGTGCGACTTTGTATTGAACAGGAAGGGGCTCATTTTGAGCATTTGATAAATTGATTAATTTTGTATTAAAAATGTTAAAATTCATGGTCTTCCTTTTATTTCTGACACTATGTTATTTAGCAAAAAATAATCCTTATGATGAAGCCTTTCGATCGGTATGATAAAGCTATACATGGTAATTTTTTTTTTATAAATAAAGGGTTCGATTCCCGGTTCAACCATGTACTTATTTAAAAATCTATGAATGCAGTTTAAATTGTTTTTTAAATTAAAATAATGTCTTCTTTCAGTAAAATGTTCCATCTACTAAATTCAAGGTACTTTCCCTCCATGTGGCATAGCCGTGGGACGCCCTGTATATGACAATGAGGAGTCCAGCAACATGGGACGACAGAATGCTCACTCTAAATATTAAATAACTCTTAAACTATCGTAGCACAATTTTTTCCCTTTGGGCACTATTTGGCACTATTTCAGCGTAGTTTTTTGACATATTCCGCCGCCGTAGCTCAATGTTTTAACCGCCTCCGTGGTTCAATGTAAACAACATTGGATTTACGATTCGGAGGTCGCGGGTTCGATCCCCAGCGGGGTACATATTTATTACTCGGTTTGGTTGGTGGTAGGGCATTTTAAATGTCCGCCTGGCTAGCTACCACCATCTTATCTAAATCTGCCGCCAAGCAGCAATGTTAAATAGCATTGTTGTGTTCCGGTTGTTAGAGATAAGATAGCCAGTCCCCCAAATGTGTTGGGGTTTCCGGGTCAGTACGCTTCCACCTTTGACCTCATCTTCACTTAACATCAGGTGTGATTGAGGTCAAGCAGGTGTCGTGCATAAAAAAAAAAACATTGTCAAAATTGCTGAATTCCAATGTGTGAAATTTGGCATCATGCGCGTGATTAAACGTGCTGGTGTCAAAGAGTGCCTTCACGGGCTGGATCTTGTCCCTTTTTTCCTACCTTCTTTTAAAATTTCATAGCTTATTCGTTGTACTATTATACTGGTTTAGTATTGCTATGCTACTATCCTTATTTATGTATTGGCGGAGATTTTTTATAAGCATTGTTTTTCAAAAGGTAAATAAATAAAAATGTATATGTCATTTCAGGATAACAGGCCAGAAGTGCGAGGAATATGAGCTGGACTTCACAAAGCCAAAGATGTGGCAATGGTTTGACAACGAAACCTTTTGATCTGCAGCAGCTGCTTCCAAGTGTTGCAATCTATGTTCTAAATCAGATGTGGGCGGACCTCGCGAGACAACTCCGGTAGGCCGTCTTGCTGCGACCCGCCAACCGCCTTAGCTTCAGGACCTTTATTCAAAATGGTTCCAATATCGAATCAAAAAATTCCAAATTTGGAATACGTTCTCGTGAACAACAGGCTCGAAATTTGAATCTTTCTGACAGGAATGAATATAGACTATCTACCTATTTTAGAATTAGGCAGAAGCACATGTCAGAAGTGAGTGATCATAAAGTGACTCAAAAATTGTCATTTCATTGGCATATATTATTAAATAATAAATAAACTTTTGTACAGTCCGCATTTGTCCAAATTTTGTCTAACTTTATTAGTAATTGTAATAGTGTAACTATCTGTGTATACTTGTGGCGTTCCTTTATGTTTGTTCCGTTTTGTTTTTTTTAATTATAAATAAATAGAAATATTTCGGACACTTACACCAATCATTTAGTCCCAAACTAAGCAAAGCTTGTACTATGGATACTAGATAACGGATAAACATACATAAATATTTATAAAAACATCCATGACTCAGGAATAAATGTTCATATTCATCACACAAACATTTACCCGTCGCGGGACCCGCAACCGTTGGTTTCGCTGACAGGGTCACTATCCACTACACCAATCGGTCGTCATTTGGATGTTTAGATTGGATCAACTTCAACTGTATGTAAATAAATTAATAACCACATTAAAAATCTGACAACCGGTTATCTGCAATGTTGTCACTCCCATGACTGACTTGATGCTGGCAGAATCCTAAAAAGGAAAGCCATTACTTAAAAGAATTGAATTGAATTAGTAAATAAACTAAAATAATGAGATATTAACATCCCAATACGTAATTGGTTATCCAATTGAATAAACCATATCAAGAAACGAGCCTACGCCTTTCTCAAAGGCCGGCCACGCATCTGTGACCCTTTCGGTGTTGCGGGTGTCCATGGGCGGCGGTGATTGCTTTCCATCAGGTGACCCGCATGCTCGCTTGCCGCTCTCTCATATAAAAAAAATAAAAAAATAGCTGCTTGCAAAACTCAGTCAGGTACTCCTTAGTGGAACAAGAGCAGATTTGTCTTAGGTGGCCTCCGTGGCTCAATGTAAACAACATTGAGTTTACGATTCGGAGGTCGCGGGTTCGATCCCCAGCGGGGTACATGTTTAAGTACTCGGTTTGTTTGGTGGTAGGGCATTTTAAATGTCCGCCTAGCTAGCTACCACCATCTTATCTAAATCTGCCGCCAAGCAGCAATGTTAATAGCATTGTTGTGTTCCGGTTGTCAGAGATAAGATAGCCAGTCCCCCAAATGTGTTGGGGTTTCCGGGTCAGTACGCTTCCACCTTCGACCTCATCTTCACTTAACATCAGGTGTGATTGAGGTCAAGTGCGAACCCGTCGTGCATAAAAAAAAAAAGAAAAGGTTTATTTCTCGACAGGCGAAATACAAAACAGAGCTATCTACCTACATTATCAATTAGCTTAATACCTACATACATCACAGTAAGTTTGGCTCCCGACTATGAATACAGAAACAAACGCTCCCGATATGAAAAAAATTCCCATTTTAGTTCTTATTAGTTTACCACCGTTCTGTCCCATGTTATGTAGTTCCAAATAAATTTCGCGTGATAGGACCCGAAGTCCGCCAGTTGCCTTTGTTCCCAGTAGTTCTGTTGGACAGTTCTGTTAGCCGAACTAATGGGAATTTTTGTCTCTGTAGTTCTGTAAATAACTTGAACTTTTTTTTGACCGAACTAATGGGATTTTTTTGTCCCACTAGTTCTAGTGAATAACATGTCAACCTAACACGAAGGGTATGGCGGGCGATCCGGGCTTGCTCTGCTCGCCCGGCTCACCTATCCATGTCGGGGTGCCAAAAACTCCCGTGCTCGTTTCGCTCGCACTCGAATTAGAACTCGACAGAACTACTTGGAATCCCTAGTACCATTTGTTCTGTTGATAGAACTAGTGAGACAAAAATTCCCATTAGTTCGGCCAACAGAACTGTCCAACAGAACTACTGGGAACATAAGGCCAGTTGCATATCAATCTCCGTGAGACGATGATGGTTTCAAAAAAAATTAACTACTTATGCGAATAACTTCTATTGCTCTTTATATGCTCTATTTTTTTCCTTACGGTAAAAAAACTCATCATCATCTGATTTAAGAGCCATGCTCTTGTCGGTGGAGATTTTTCCATATCTCTCTACTCTCCACCTTCCTCTTGACCTCCTGATACGACACGACGTTCAACTTCTCTTTTATCTGCTGCATGTAGCTTATTCTCGATCATTCTCTTTTTCTTTTCCCCTCTATTCTAAAGAAACTCATTCAGTATAGTATCGTCTAGCGGCCTATGTGCATGTTTGTTTATCATCTAAATAGTCAGTTTTTGTTTTATGATAGTTTTAATTTCGAAAGTCTTGAAACCATTAAACATTTCCGGAATTGGACATTGCGAAACAAAAGAGTAACCATTTATTGTAGATATTATGTATAAATTATGTACATATTTAGGTAATTTTTTAGTTGTATAAATTTTCGTCTAATTTTATTGTGTAGATATATTTTAAGTACCAATATATACAACGTGTAACTTATAGGGTATATCAAACCGAAAGGGTTGGACATTGGTGTCGATTCGGATGTACACCAACTAAACTAAACTAAAACCAGTTTTAAAGTAGTACTGTCCCTTTCTCCTTGGAACAGTACGATGCGACGGCACCACTCCAAAACTGGTTTTAGTTTAGTTGGTGTACATCCGAATCGATACCACTATCTTATTCAGAGCATATGTCCATGATTTCAACCCAACCGGGATTACTTTGAAAAATAATTATTATCCTCTTCTTGTCGAGTCGAGGCAAGTTTCAAATTTCATTGGACCAAAGCCACTCCAACAGCACTCTCTGGGACGTTAAGGAGGTCGTCAAAGGTGCAGCTGTCAGGACACGCGAAGCAAGATGATAAGGGATCCAAAGTCTGCGGGGAGACTCCGTACTCGCACTGATTGCTCCCGAAATCGAAGAAGCCCCACTTGCACAGATTAACTTTACTGCGGTATTATTTATCGATTATTTATTAATCTTACAACAAAATAAACATGTCCCTAACACTATGCAGTTATTAAGTTTTAGTTCCAAGTTTGGAACCTGGAAAATCCATCGTCGTGATCTTAGTATTAATAAACCAATCTCAATACAAGTCTTGAGGCTGTATCAACCGAGATGCGTCTTAAGCAGTTGACGCTATCTCAAGCTCCGTGCTAATTTATAAACCGATCTTGAGGTCTACTCAGCTGAGATCACTTCTCAAGTATTCGCCTCAGCGGCTAATGAATGATAGTCTTGAGTTTCGTTTGTAAATACGCGCACCTCTGAAGTGAGTACTGCTTGAGTATGCACGTGCTTTTCAGGTCTCAAGTTCGGTTTATTAATCAACACGTTTACTTGAGACCGGTCACAAGACTGTTCTCAATCTTGAGAATGGTTTATTAATACTGGCCTTATTGTTGTGCAGATATCCACATAGCATTTTCAAACATATTAAAGATATACCATTCAATAGCTTTTAAATGTACTTACAATTGTGGCTTCTGCAACACTCGTTCTATTCCACTAAAGAGTTCTTGTAATTGGATGCATGTTGATTTTCTTAGTGTCAAAATTTGATAAAACATATGCATGTGATTATAGTGACTGAATTCGAGGATCTTGTTGTAATAACATCTAATGAATGTACAGTCGCAGAATGAAAAGGTTCGTCATCTTAAAGCTGATTTTTGCTTGTAGATAAGTTGATTTGACATTCGATAACACTAGCAGGTCAAATTAGGTCATTACCTTTGAAATTGGCGTTTTGTATAAAGAATTTCATTAAGACTGTTTTCTCCATACATACATTTTTGATTTTTTTTTTGGGAACGGCACATCCAAATTTAGCTAAACTTTGTGTGTATTATCGGATAATATTAAGTTAAGTATAGGCAGCGTTCATTTTTAAAAATGACCGCTTTATAAAAGTTTCAGCGAATCTAAGAAATGATTATGGGAAGCGCATGAAAAGAGCTCTGTTCAAATTTTTTTTATTATGCGATTTAGCACAGAAATTAAAAAATATTTCATGTGAAACCTTTTAAATTTTCCAAAAACCATTTTCCAAATGAAATATTATTTCAAGGAAAATAAAAAGGATTTGTAAATCGCAGGAATTAGTACAAATGATTAACAAAGAAAAAAAAACTGCAATGTCATTGGTAAAGACAAAACAAAAAGATTTTTGCCCAACTATTTTTTTCCCGACACTTACAACCTTGGGATCTTCAAGTCTAGAGTGAATAGGCATTTACTGGGTGCGCGTGATACATCTTCGGGTACATCGTCACTTTCCATCAGGTGAGATTGTGGTCAAATGTGAAACCAGTATTTAATAAAAAAAAAAAAAAAAAACTATTCATAGTCAAGGACCACTAGTTCGGCTAAATATGAACTCTGTTGTCAAAAAGTTAAGCATATTTTTCTATGCAACATTTGAGCGTGTTACTTAGTTTAGAAAGGCATCATGTGCTTGCTAAGTGTCAAATTAAAGTATTTGAAAACTGACGAACCTTTTCGTTACGAAAAAGATATTTTATTATCAGATAGTATAGTGTAGGTACGCAGACGACTAAAAGTTAAAACATACGACCTGTTTGGTGTAGTGGATAGCAACTCTGGCCACGATACCAAAAGGTTGCGGGTGCGAATCCCGCTAGGGGCATATGTTTGTGTGATAAATACGGACATTTGTAACGGAGTTACGGATGTTTTAATTTATAATAAGTATTTATTTACAAAAAAAAATGTATTTATGTAGTATATCAACCATCTGGTATCCACAACACAAGCCTATAGTTGCTTACTGTGGAACTAGATGGCGCTGTGTGTATGTCTGAGGATATTTTGTTTATTTTTTTTATATACCCTTTGTTATACGTTGTAAACCCGTCCTTGTAAAATATTTCGAAATAAGATGTTCTATATATTTGTATTTTTTATTATATTAAAGGTAAAAATAAATGAAATAAAACAACAATTTGCACATTATTTCATATAAGAAACATCAGAATATATTTCGAAATGTCACATTTAACAACAAGTAAATTAATATTACATTAATGGCAATACGCTTTTCAAGTAAATCGTATAAACTAAAATACTTAAATTGAAAAAATTCTCAAAAAGCAGTTTAAACTAATCTCGGCAGAATTAAAATTTTCTGTGATATCTTTTTCCCCAAGTTGTGCGTAATTTTTTTTTGTGATAAACTGTGTAAGTACCTAGTTATAATATAAAATAGATATGTAATATTAGTTGCATATTCAAAATGATATTCCGATGAGTACAGTCCGTAGATTAGATATATAACTGTAATTTATGTTTTTTTTTATTATGATTTTGATATTGAAAATTGTTATAAATTCTATTAACTACAATAATGGGACTATAATATGTAATAGATATAGACACAAGAGTAGAGGCTGTGCACTCACGGTCAGGTCATGATGGGTGACCATAGAGGTCTATACCTCCCGTAACTATTAACGGTAGAATTTTTTTTTAGAGTTATTAATTAAAAAGATATTTCGAAAAAACAAGTGTAGGTTTTCTACGTTAAAGTTACTTCGTCATTAAGTTACAAGTTATTTAAATGACTATAAAGTTTTGTTAAATTTCTTTTCCTTACTTGAAAATACCTCATTATTTTGTACCGGCTAAACATTAAAATATAAGAATGTCTTCTTCAATCTACAGGGTGAATATTTCAAGTGGGCGTGCATGGCCAAAATAGATACTATACCGAAAAATACTTACAAGAGTCTCGGGCCCGATTTTGATGGAAACTAAAACTGCATCAATGGAGTTTTGAAAAATCAATACTCCTACCGAAATCCGTTGATTTTGAATAAAATAAAACATCGTATTATTACATCATTCGATAGTGTCGCTAATAAGGAACGAATTCTGGGTAGTACTGACATACGGCAAACTTAAGGAAAGAGCTCATTTTTAACAAAATACTTTTTTATATTTTTTATGTTACCTACCTATTAAAACTTAACTGATCAAATGTTCAACATGATGGCCATGTCTGAATCAAAAACAATCCCAGACAAAACCTCACTATTCAAATGCGCGGGAAGGCCTAAAGGGCGCCAATTCATTCTACGTTCTAATTTCAAGGTTTACTTTTTTTCATTTAAACTTTCCTTAAGTTTGCAGTATGTCATTACTTCGCAGAATTCGTTCCTTATTAGCGACACTGTTGAATGATGTAATAATACAGTAGGTGTTTCTTTTTTCGAAATCAATGGATTCAATTCCCTGGCTATGACTATTGATTTTTCAAAAATCCAATGGTGCAGTTTTATTTTGATCAAAATCGGGACCGCGACTCCTTTGAGTACTTTTCACTATTCTAGTTACGGGTTTGGTCATACGCGCCCACTTGAAAAAATCAACCTGTATATTTACTTTGGTATTACAGTACTTTCGTTCCCTACTTTGCTTGCTATCAATACACAATTTCCTTGTGAGTACTCCAGCTCCAACTCTAATGCCAATACCTACCTATATATCATTGATATCACTTAATAAGCGCAATAATGGATTACTGACATTAATTATGGACTTCCGCCCACCTATGAGTACATTACGTTGGTCAATATATTCGTTTATGTAGCTCGTGTCTTGACGAAAACTTAGACAAAATTGTTGACTGACTGCCTACATAAACACATAAACCTGCAACTTGCTAATTAATAATTTTACAAATGACAGATCACAAAAAAACACTGATTTCTCCTCATTAAACCACTTTATCAGACCAGAGACGTATGAATAGTAGCAGATTAAAAAATCGACACGTGTCTACAGCTTTAGGCTTTTTGACGGGAACTCAGCGAGTGATGTTGCATTTTTCTTTTTATTTCGTGAAATTTGTAGATTCTGTGTTCTGTGTAATAAAGGCAAAATATTGTACGGCAAAGATCAGTGATGGTGTACAAGTGAAGGGCAGTGTAAATTAAAGTGCGTAACGAAGCTTTCGGGTCCTCAAGATGCCGCCAAAATCTTCCGTAGGTAAAGCATTCTAAAGCTGTGTATTGCCTGTCCCTTAAAGCCGGGTCTTATGTGTTTTATGGTTTTCTAACGTTATACCAACCAAATATGGGTGTAGTCTAACTGTTTTGTTAGCAAAAACAATCGAACATGTTATCCGAGGTGGACGGAGAACATCCCCGCGTTCGCCTGCGGGAGGGGGGTATTTTTCATTTCATCGTTGCTCGCGAACTTTAAAGGCGGCGTGTTTGTTTCATATTTCCATATTAAGTACGTTTGTTTGTTTCTGTTTAATAGTCGCAGGAGACTGCAATGTTTTGTTATTTTTTGGAGCAGAAGACCCGGCTTAAGTGTTAACAAATTAGTAATCTATTAAATCAAATAATTATAACTGAGTATCGACGATTGTCCACACCTTTGAGGTTACGTGGATAATGTGTACTCGTATGTATGAAAACTGGCCATGTTATTAATAATCCCCATGTTTAATCTGCTGCTATTATAAGTCTATAGCAAATTATCGAGAGTATACAGGTGCCTTTTAATTAGTTTTTTTTTTTTAATGAAATAAAGTAGCACTTGAGTCCAGTCACACTTGATGATGAGCGAAGATAAGATTGAATCTTGCTCCTAAAAATATGAATTTAAAAAAGCCGTTTCTTTGGGACAGTTTTTTTTTTCACGAGTACAGTCGGCAAGACAAATAAGGAAGCAGGTCTTTATTTATAAATATATGTAGATGAAAGCCTAAAGGGAAATTGTTATTCAAGTTTAACTAAAATTGATCTATCACATGATAGCATGATAGTATATATTTATATATTTTGTAGTATTTTATGTAGTTATGCACATTAGTCTGTATCTATAATTATGATTATACACCGTGTAACGGTTAAGTGTAGTCATATTTTAAGGGCTTGTTCTACCCATCAATACGAACAACTTTTACTATGGGGGCAATTTCGAAATCGCGAAAAAAAAATGAGCTGTTCCATAGAAAATTTCAATAACCTCCCGATGCAATGTATGAAACAGCTGATTTTTTTTTCGCGATTTCGAAGTTGCCCCCATAGTAAAAGTTGTTCGTATTGATGGGTAGAACAAGCCCTTAAAATATGACTACACTTAACCGTTACACCCTGTATATTACTATTGTATGAATGTCAGGTACATTTATCATTTACATATATATATATATTATAGTGTAAGGATTTAGATATATTTTACATTTGTAAGTTTGCTTTACGCTACTCAGCAGTAGTGTATTATATTAAGTTTCTTTGCCATGGTTGTCTGGAAGAGATCGCTATAAGCGATAAGACCGCCTTTGTACACCTGTTAAAATAATATCACTGTGTATATTTTTAAGCTATGTGCAATAAAGAATTTTTTCTTTCTTTCTTTCTTTCTTTCATGATAGGTTGTGAAGGAAAATATAACAACAACCAACCAAGACCTTCCACAAGCAATACCATAAAAATTAAGCCTGCTAATTTATTTGTGTTGTCGATTGTACAGTCAGCTGTAGAGAAATACGACCCCCCATTCACATATCACTCTAAAGCCCGTAATAATATACCAATCTCAATGCAAGTCTTGAGACTGTATCAACCGAGATGCGTCTTAAGCAGTTGACGCTATCTCAAGCTCCGTGCTAATGTATAAACAAATCTTGACGTCTATATCAGCTGAGATCACTTCTCAAGTATTCGCCTCAGCGGCGAACGAATGATAGTCTTGAGTTTCGTTTATAAATACGCGCACATCTCAAGTGAGTACCGCTTGAGTATGCACGTGCTTTTCAGGTCTCAAGTTCAGTTTATTAATCAACACGTTTACTTGAGACCGGTCACAAGACTGTTCTCAATCTTGAGGATGGTTTATTAATACCGGCTTAAGTACGGGGGCTCAAGTTTCTCTGCAGCACACTGTACATACATCTTTAATTAAAATTCACCCAATATACGTAAACAATTTAACTAAACATATTTAACGAAAGAAATATGAAAATCTTCAATAATACAACACTGAATTATCGTTATGTCACATGTAGGTATACATCGATATCGATACGATACGTATTTATTTATATGATATATATTACATTATAATAAATACCGGATGAGTTTCTTTACCGTAAAGGAAAAAACTCGGCACATTAGGTAAGTAAAATAAAAGTTATTGGTGTCGATTCGGATGTACACCAACTAAACTAAACTAAAACCAGTTTTCGAGGAAAGCATCGACATCGGTACAATATCGCAGTACGTACAATTCTCTGTTCACACAAATTATCAATTCGTACACTGAGCAATTAGTACAATTCTGGCATTGGTACAATATCGCCATTCGCACAATATCTCTGTTCACACAAAATATCAGTTCGTACACTGAGCAATTAGAACAATTCTGGCATTGGTACAGTATCGCCATTCGCACAATAGGTACTCTGTTCAAACATTTCCGAGTAGTACCATTGAGTAGTAACATTGCACAATATACAAGTATTTTCTTCTGGTTTACTCACTTAAATGAAAATGTTTTTTTTTTAAATAGGTAAAATATAAACTTTTTCTAAATGGGTTTAACTTTATTTTGGTGAGTGAAGCCGTCGCATCGTACTGTTCCAGGGAGATAGAGACAGTACTACTCTAAAACTGGTTTTAGTTTAGTTTAGTTTAGTTGGTGTACATCCGAATCGACACCATTGGCTGTAGTTTGATTATTTTTTGTCAAAACCAATTGATATGCTATAGGATTCGTAGGGTTCGTATCATGCGTATTTATTTGGCATTCATATTTTCTCAAAGTTTTTTTTTTATTATGTTTAATTTAATTATGTAATTATGTGGCTACAAACGCGATCGTCAAAATGACAAAGCTCTATTCGATGATGGTTTTGAAAAAAAAAATTAAACCACCTATGCTATTAAAAAATGAGAATCTGTAATTGGCATAACTTTGGCTTATAAATCATGTGTAATATTTTTTATAATGATGCTGTTGATTCTGTATTATAGAATAGAATAGAATAAATACATTTATTCGTCGACCATGACACAAGTCACTTAACCTACATTATGTATAATATATTTATTTAAAAACAGTAACAAATAAAGAGATGAAATTTAAATATAAACTAGAACAAATGTAAAAAATTGGGGCCGCGAGGCAAGGCACCCAAAACGCTGGCGGCGTTTCCTCGTTGTATGCAGATACTTAAGCGTTGGGCGAGGAAACAACCAGCTCTCAACAATACATACATTACATTATACACATACAATATGGGTTGGTATACAGTTGAAAGTAATATCGGAGACGTGACCCATATCAGGGGCAACGAAATGGTCCAGACTCAGCATGTGCTGTGGGTAGACACCCGCAGCGCTGTTCATTCTGCCAGAACCATTGAGATACTCGTATGTGCGCATCTCAGGGCACACAGAATTGTATGATTTCACAAACATGGGAAAAGAACAATGGAAATCACAATCGTACAATTATTTTACCAATTTCGCGGCTTACTTAAACAACTAAAAATTACTGTAAATTGTTTTGCGCAATAAAGAGTATTTTATTTTAAGTTAAAATTATCAATAACATAAAAAAAAAATTAAAAAAAAATAAAATAAAATGCCAATACTATTTCACTTACATAATATGCCCCATTTTTTCCTTACGATAAAAAAGTCTCATCGTGTATAACACTAATATTTTACATTACAATATAAAATTCTACTGTAAGCTACGCCTACTAAATCCTATGACATTTCTAAGGGTCTATCAAATATATATAAAAGATATATTGCTTAACGTGGTCCGATGGGATTATATAATTAGGCATGAACTTAGTTTAGGTTCAGACTTGGGAACCGACAATATGAATGAATCACACATAATGTTATATGGAAACAGTGCCCAAGTCTTGATGTGAACACTTTAATGAAGCTGGAAAGGAAAGTAAAGCAAAAGGGAAGGCACAGCAGTAGACTCAGCAATTTATCTTCTTAAGGCTCAGAATTTAGAGCGCAGATTCCAATATGACGCTGTGATTAAAAAAATTGTAAGTTGGATTGTATTGTATTGTTATACATTGGGCCAGGGTAGATAATGATGCAGTTGAAATCAGGAAAAACTACCTATTCATAAAGTATATAAAGTCCTAATTTGGTAGATCCAAAGTATTCCAAAGAAGAAAAATTAAATAATGTGCGATTATGTCAAATTTTCTAGATTTTTTAAAATTTATTAATTCACCCGGAACGCTAGTTTGACAAAAACACTGAAGCTCTCGGCAAATAGAGTCGCTGCATGACATTTTTTAAATATTATTTTTATAAAGAAAATTGTCATTCGGAACACTTTGAACCTCCACAATCATGTGATGAATTAGTACATTGTGTATTTTTTAAAGATTTCAATTTCAAGTTTAGATGAAATTTATATTTTTTTTTGGTTAAATTTTATTTGTAGAGTACTTAATTCCTCGGTGGAAACAACTACTCTACCTAACGGGTTGGTTGAAAATAAGCAAATCTGCTAAATACCTACCATTACATCACTGTTTCACATATTTTCATTGTCAATTTCTTGTTAAATTAATTAATTTATCATTTAATTACTACTCACGGATGCGAGTTGGACAGCGTATTTTTTCTATAAGATATAGGTATTTTCAATTGTGTTTTATAAATTTGTTGTTTCATGTAATTTAATTATATTTAGGAAACCATTATATTTTAGAGGTATATTTGTAATTTTTTTAACGAATGAAATAACTCTATTCATGCTTTAAGCTTTATCACATTTTGTCTTAGTTTCTTATTTTTTATCCTCTCTTAGTTTCTTATATTTTCATTTTGGAGCCATATCGCCGCTAGTTTTTTTACAGGACTGGAACTCTAAATACTTTTTTCATACTGAAATCTCCGCCCTGGATTTCTGAGCCTCAAGGAAGTCTGTTAAAAAAGCAGCCAACAGTCTTGAATTCGTTAACATATCATTTTCAAAATTACTGAAAGGTACAATCGAGATGTAAAGGAAGGAGCTTCTAGACATTTATTTGGTCAAAATTGATTGTTCACATATTTTTTAATTTAGTGAAATATCACATAATAAACTAAATCAAATAAATTGAGACTTAGCATGAGTTACTCTAATGTAATTTTTATTGTCAATTTCCTGGAGGTCTACCACGTGTTCAGAACGAAGCATTTCTACATCTCTATTTTTTCTATTAAAGTTGGGAATATTTATCTTTAGAATTTGTTAGTACGTCTCATTATCATCTTTGCTTTTTAAGATAATTAAGGAATGCTCTTTATTAGCACGCTACGACGCATGCTTATGAGTATGCTTAAAATGGACATGCGCTTGAACCGAGACATTTGCCAGCAATAAGCATGCTAGTTTTACGCATGCTACTGAATGCTCATGCTTTTAAGCAAACAATCCGCACACTATTTCGTACGAGAAAAACCATGGACGTGACTGAACTGAAATTGCTTGCAATTCAATACATTTACAAAGTTCTGTCATCAAGGAACAAAAAGAATAAATAATAAGAAATCTGGGTCTGTAATTGGATCACCACAGCCAAACATTTCTAGCGCGAAAACGTGAACGCACGAGCAACTGACGATACTAGCAATTTAATAAGCAAACTTGTTCAGAAGTGCTTAAATCACGCACCCTTCAGTAGCATGCCCATCTATCGATTTGTAAGCATGCTCGTTACTAGCAATGGTTTCGACATACATGCCACTAGGTAAAACTTGCTCATTAATAGCATGCCAGTAAATTGGTCCAATAGTATGTAATAGCATCTAAATATTCTTTAGAGCATTCAGATACATTTATAGATTTCAAATATCAAATTAAATTCAAATAGGAGCCAATTCCGAAGCTCCATTTTCTACTCATGTATGTCTAAGATCTACTGCTGATGGATTTGTTATTCAAGGATGATCCAGGATAGTCCAAGTGTGAGGGGTGAGATTGGTGTTCTAATTGGATTGGACCCTGGGATACCCAAATCAGGTTACATTCGTTGAAGCTTACATAAAATTGCTTCCAACAAGCTTTCTCAGACCTACGTATTTTATTTTTTTACGTTAATACTATGATAAGTTATAAATATTGTTGAACAGTTTGACTAATTGACAGTTTAAATAAATTGTTTTGTGAGTTTCGCTCACAATGGCGTAATAAAAAGATCCCTTCAAAATGCACAGGCTAAACTAATATAAACCCTTGTAGGAACAGGCAAACCGCATAAGCCGACCACCATAATTTGACATGAGGCAGCAAAAATTCATCACAGATATAGATACTTTCATTCTGTGCCAAAATGTATTATAACAAAAACATAAACAAATATACACAGAGACAAAATGTGGCAGTGAAAGGACTTGCTTGCATAGCTGACGCTTCAAACGCTGAAATGGTTGCAGCACTGCTACTTCTGCCAGTGTCTCAAGTGGAGATTGACGTTCAGCTCAGAACTTTGGAAACAAAGGGCCGGGAACAAATAATTAGTGGGAAGGTGTTAGTAGTATTGAGTAATATAACTACAGCAATGGATACTGTATGTGTTGCCAAATCAACTAGGATATTTTAATATAACAATCTTAAATTAACTTTGGATTATTTCATCGTAATCTTCGACTTCATTATACTCTAAAGGTTCACTGACTGAGAAATTAACGTATGCCTCCAACTCCTCGTTAATTGGACCCCCCCCCCCCCCATATCTAAATCTGGACATACAACATCGCCTTATGTCAAGTTATGTGAAATACTTCTGACAGACATTTGCATATTTTTTTTAGATATTTTCGAACATTTTAATGAAAAATTATTATTCTTCGAAATTACCAGTTCTGGTACCATACTCAGTAATGGTAGTACTCTGCTTTGTTAGTAGACGTGGAGAATAATAAGCCAAATGAATGAATTTCCACTGGCACAAGTTAAACGAGCATAGCGGAGCCTTTAGTAAATAAACTTGTGCTTTTCGAAGTTTGGGAGCCTGTTATCTGTAAAACAGTTCTTTCCTAGTACAGACACCAGTCTCTCAAGGCAAATATATTATTAAGAATGTACCAAAATTCAATATTTACCTCAAATTATGTGTTATTTCTTACCTTGTGAGAAAAAATAAAGATTATTATTAATAAACAAACACATTATCAATTAATCAAACTGTTCAATATAAAACCACATCAATACTGATAAAATTACTATATAACATCGAATAGAGAAGTTTTAAAATACATCTAAATCTTATATTTATTGACTAGTAATTCAGATTATACTATAATAATTTAATAATTCCATATAAACCTCTAGCGTCTATCCATCTCATGCCAGCTACAAAATAATAACAATACTAATAAAATAAGGCCAACAGGTCTCACCGGAGGGTACAAAAAATTACATTTTTACTAAATATGAGGCACTCAAATTGAAACAATTCTCTTTCTTTAAACCAACGCTTACAGGTCTAGGGTTAATTCTAAAATCAAGAAAATTCCTAACGGTCTTATTTAAAAAGAAAACTACACACTACCAGATGATTCGAGGAACATTATTTTTTGTTTATGTTTTGGCAATCTGTTTTTTTGGATGGATTCGATTTTTTTTGTGTTATTCAAATCCAGCGCTTTGTTACTAGTGTTGTTATGTGTAAACTGAAGCAGCCGTTCAATGTATTTTTTTGTATTCGATTGCTAAAAAATTGCTGTTTAGTTCGCGAAATTTGGTATCTACCACGTAAGCGCCCTAGAAGTAATAAGTTGATACGTCTATGCAGACGATTATCCCCTTATCTTTACTTCTAGCAAGCCCAAGTGAGCTAAACAGCAAATTATTAGCGCAGCTCTATGCACGTTCGCAAGACAACTAATATTTAAAGCGCTAATCTATCTCGTTACAACTTTATAAGTAATTGCCCTGTCCTTAGCTGCCCATCACTATTATGATAATTGTGCCACCAAGATTCAAAACATTCTCTTTAAATTTGAATTGCGTCAATAATTTTTTTTATTACAGCTGTAAGGTTAAATGTTGAATTACTTGCTGGCACTTTTCGCTTAATATAATTTTATTATGTACTTCTCCAACACACGCCTACATCTAATTCGTTTCGCTCAAATTTAGAAGCTGTGGACCCAAATATTTTATATGATTATAGAGAGTTACAAAAAGAGATTCTAGTAATGAGATTTAGATTGCTGTGCCTTTAATAATTTTCCAGATTTTAATCTACTTAGTGTATATCTACTATTTTGGTGTTACACACAGTCACACAACATACTGGCACAAAGAATTTACAAAACCTATTATGTGTATATAAAACAAATGGTTATATTATAGGTAATAAATAGGTAAGAGTAAGTGGAAGATACATTGGAATTAAAAACCAATACAAAAATTTATACATACAGTTGTCTACAATCACTATAATGTCTGTTTCATTGCATAAATGTACAGTGTATGCCTCCTTAAATGTTAATAATACTTATGTACATTGGTGTTTATCTTGAAACCTGACAAGGATTATAAAGGTTAAGTTACTTACACTTACCATAATATTGCTGACGTTATTTAAACATTTCCCTTGTCAGGTTAAAAAAGCTTATAAATGGAGAAATAAAATATAGAAATGGTTGCAAACACAGGCTCCTTCATTGTTGCCAGCCAGCTATTATATCGCATTTTGGAATTAAAGTTGCACAATTTTGCAATTAGAATTTCTTGTATTTTTAAGCCTCGTCTTGAACTTTCAAGTATATATGGCAGGGAGAGATCCAAATGTCTAAATATTGGCGTAATATCCTAAAAGATATTCTCGGAGTAATCCTAAGAGACAAGATTATAGAACGAAGTGTTTTGCCAAGGAACCAAACTCGATGACATACCTCTGAATGCTTGCAGGCTAAAATTTAAATGGGTTGGTCATATTTCTATTATTATTATTAATAATAATTATTATTTATTTATTAACAAAATATTTTACACACATAATATGAAGTCTCTGCTTCCCGAACTAGGTAGACACCTGTATCTCAGGAATCAGTATCTTCTTCTATTTCTGTCCTTAAATATTCTACCATAGTCGATTTGAAGTATTATTTCTGTTTAAAAAGAACGTTGCTTGGATTAAAAATTTACTTATCATCGATTGCTCATCATGGTGATGTTTTCAAATGATTCTATTCCAAAATGGTTTTCTAGTCAATAAACGCGTTCCGGGCGCTGATGGGGCTACCCCGCAGGTATAGCGCGTCAAGGATGTTTGCGGCTAGGCTCGTTGACTGTTCTACCCTACAAGGCTTGAACGGGTCGTGTTCCTGTTGCGCAGTATGACATCGCAACTCGAGGAGCCCCATCTTTCCAATAGCAACAATTAATATTCTTTTTTAATTAATCTTAACATGACATATTATATTAAGTATTTAATTTTATGCAATTTTCAATTAATTATTATTATTGGTTTTCCAAGTCCCCAACCCACATTGGGCCGGCGTGGTGGACTATGGCCCATACTCCCTCATCATACGAGGGAAGGCCTATATGTTTACGGGTTGAGATGATGCTGATGATTGGTTTTCCTATGTAATTATGGACTTATATGGTCAGAAATAAAGATTTATTATTATCTACCCGAAATGCGAGATCGTCACATGTCGTTAGGAAATAAAAGGAGACTGTGTTGCAAGGATTAAACTAGTAAATAAATGGGTAAATACTCTATAATCGAATCTACACAATGGCACTTATAAAATTGTACACTATTCCTAATTGGTATGGATACTAACTTATAAATCTAGGGGTCACAATGGGATCACATATATATAATGTGTATAATATACTACCAATACATTTTCTTCTTTCCAGCACTTCCAAAATCATTTATATAAAATCTTTCGTTTCCTACACACTAGTAATACTATTCATTACAGTCCCACAAATAAGTTTCTTAACCTCATATCTTTTAAAACATTATAAGTAATTATAGAATAAAGATAAGCTTACCGTGATAATTGTTACTCCAGAAAATTTAACAGGTTGAATCATCATAAGGAAATTACTAATGTAATATGAATTTACTACACCCAATCATTAACTTAGTCTCAACATACAAGGTGGATCAACTGCTTGGCACATTTTATGGGAAAGCAAAATTTTTTCAGCAAATTCAGTGTTGGTATAGCTTGTACCACTTGACTGTCTAAACCCTGACTTAAATTTTCTAGAGTAATTAAAAAAACACAGTGTATAAGTTACTGATACTTTGAGGGTTTTAGTGCGCCAAAGGCAAAGATTGTTAAAGCCACCATTCATTTTACAACGTGTAGCAGTAAGGTACTTTGCCAAATTATATGAAATCATTAATTTCACGACTCAGACGAAAGGTACTAAATTATATCAAGAGAATCAAACTTAAAAAAAAGAACTTGGTTTCAAATTAACACATACAATTTTATTCAATTCCCCAATAATACCCCGCTCCACTTTTACCTGTGATAACCCATTTGAAATAGGTTCAATCACGAATTATATAGTAGATGGAAATTAGGTAATTTCTCAATGATATGTCGAAAAATAAAATTACAATATTGGGGTTAGTTTGTCCTATATTCACGTCGAAAAGGAATGTTATTCGTCGTTGCAAACTACTAAGGTAAATAATTTTTCATTCAAAAACGCTACTAATTCCTCATTACTTTTTGAAATGGCGTTTAGAAAGCAGCTCTAGAGCATTAAAACTCTATTAATCGGTTATTATTATTATTATTAAACCATTATTCTCTTATTTTTTTTAATAATAAAAATAATAAAAGAGCTCGTAGAAGGGGACCAACCGTGTTTGTCATTCCGGTAGTCACTAATTTTGTAATAACCTTGCAAAATGATTTGCGCTTGTTTTTTTGACCCTCCAAATAAGCTTGATACTTACTTAACCTGGTAGTTTGCGATTCGCTTCCCATTTTCAAATAACGGTATTAGAAACTTAACATCATGTGTGATTCAGGACAAATACTAACCCGTTGTGCATAAAACAAAATCGTATAGAACACCTTTAAACTGTAATTGATACTTAAACCGCGACCTCCAATTTTTTAACACCTCCCTCTTAATTTAAGCATCTCTCTCTTCATTTAAAGACCTCCATCTTTATTTAAACATCTCCCTCTTTATTTAAACATACCCCACTTTCTACGTTCATCATTTAAGAACAATGTTTAATTAATTTACATAATTATATTATTTATTTTTTCACAATAACGCCGATCCGTCATCCGATTCCATAAGACATCGGTGTTTATTCGCTTGGCACATGCTTAATCTAAATTAAGATGTATATATCCACTCGATAAGGTACTGTCTGTTCAAAAGACAATTTAAAAGATGTGCTGTTACGGAGTTCCTTATCGCTTCTTCTCCTTAATCATAGCACCTTGGGAAGCGATGTATTTCTTTCAATAAGTGATATTTTTGTGTCCCACTTTGAATAAAATATTTTTGATTTTTGAATTTTCCTCTGAGAAGAACAAGCATGAGTTTCTTAATTGGTCTTTTTACAACAGGTTATTATTACAAAAGGCACAATATATTTAGTTATTAATTGTGAAATAGCCTGTATGCCACGCAGGAGCTGGTTTTGTCTACACATGGCTCTAAGGATGCTATTTTGTAAGAACTAAACTGAGGTGACAGAACTAAATTTTGTGTGCTCGAAGTAAAAAGAATAAAATAGCCTAAATTTAGTTTTAGTCGTCTGCCAAGCGAATCCACACCAACATCTTGAAGCTTAGCATAAAGGTTTTACAATATATTTTATAAGGGAATTCAGTTTTAAGATACCTAATAATATGATATATGTATTTGAAATAACTTAATCCCCTAAATCTGATTTCAATAACCATGTCAGTACAGCTTAACCCAAACAGTAGAAAACGGAAAAGGAATGAAATGCATAATTTGCAATTAAAGTTAATAATGCATTGAAAATTATGTAGTTTTTTTTAAGGAAACACTGATCATGTGTTGCCAGTTAAAGTGTAAAAAGCATCTTTTTGCTAAATTGTACTTAGATCTGGATTCATAAACAGAAATGCAATAATTTTGGTCGTGGAGATATTGTACTTTTGTGTAGAGCAGCTGATTTTTATTTCGCAATTTCACCGTTAGCTCCTGGAGTGAAAGTAAGCCGCAAAAATACGACCATAGCCATCAAAGTCAGTCTGTCAAAAACTGTTTTTTTTTTCGGATTGTTGTAGTGCACTGTAGGAGCCATAGACAAGAAAATGTTGCCGCCACAGACATATAAACAGTACCAGACCTGACTTTAATATCCATATGAAAAACTCCACGCTTGCTCATTGCTTATTTCCAAACAAAACATTTGCTTAGTTATTACGAAATTCGTTATCTAATAAGCCAGATAATATGAACCGATTTCTGAGTGTTTCCTCATCAACCGTGGCTAATACTTTTTTATGGAAACTCGCTACACTATATTTAATAACAATTAAATATAGTGTAGTGTGCAGGTCTGTTTCTATTCCTAAGTCTGTGGTTGCTGCGTGTTTTCAGACATCTATCTATAACATGAGAATTAAAGATTCTACCATGAAGTTGTAGAGAAAAGTGGTGGCAACACTAGCACAATGAGTGAAGACGACAAAATTGACCTTGACAGATCTTTCTCTCTCTGTCCTTACGGCTGTGTTAGAAAGAGAGGGCCACCATCGTGTCAAATCCGGGCTTCAAGTAGTTATTAGAAGTGTTACCTTTATCTATAACTTCGTGGATTCTACAGGGCGTAAGCGTCGACGCAAGCCGGAAGGTGATGTTGAAGTCATGTGATACATTTTAAACCAAACTTATTTTATTAATACAAAGCCTTTTTGATGCTCTCTTAGTTTTTACCTTCCTCTAGCATGTTAAATTGGGAGATAGTGCGTAATTTAAATATCCGAACGCCCATCACCTCCATAAGGCATCGACCTTCCCAACACCTGTATTTAGTGGATTTGGTTGGCCAGTATTAGTTTGATATAAAGAAATGATAATTTTTTTCGTTGTTCAAACTAGCGTAGTGATTCTGATGACGTCAGAAGAAGTCCCGATCACGCGTAGTTAGCTGCGCAGTCGAAGAACGGGAAGCAGGTGACGGGGTCGGCGGCCGAATGCTAAAGGACGTGGAGGTTCTCACACGACTTCGATTTGGAGTCGCGCGCCCACACGCGCCCCAGGAGACCACGAACCTGGAGTAAACAGAATTTGTTCTTATCATCTGAATTGAATAGTGATGAACTTCAATATCAACAGTCAAAATGAAATAAGATTGATTTCGTAGGATAAAATTAGTTATGTAAATATTTTTATTAATACTACTTTTGGTCAACTAAGTTAGCATAAATTTCTGCTGACCAATGGCAAACATAATCACACACTCTTTCTTTCAATCAATCAATCAATCAAATCATTTATTTGCAGTAAATGTGGTTTATAAGGTTGGAATAGTATGTAGAGTAGTTCTCACATTTAACCTTTACCGGCATGCAACATTTTAGGTAACTTATTGCTAAATACTATATTTATATTACATTTACATAACATTTGATACCCACTTGTCATTTCATATTATATTGTCCATTAAACATCATAATTAAAAACCTATTTAGGTGAATGTCTTAGTAAAGGAAGATGTCATCGGAATTTAAATTAAGTTATATAATAATAATAATGTTACACTTATCATATCAACTCAATTTATCCACATACATATTGCTTACTCAATAGATATTATGTGAATTAAAAAATTAAATACATGTCAAGGAATATGTCAACTTATGAATTTTGCTTATGTCATTTATAAAATTTATTTATTAATAATTGTCAAGCTTTGCAATCAAAATATTCTTTTAGGGAATAAAAGGAATTGCAAATGAGCCATGCAAACAATTGCTTTCTAAATAGATTGGTTTGCATCATTCTTAAGTCCGCCGGCAAGTGATTATAGATTTTAACACAAATAGCGTAACTATTCCTAGCACAGATGTCCGTTCTGATATCCGGTACACTCTTACACCCTTCATACTATACAATGTCTCTCTTTATTTTACTGCATCTAGTGGCTTTTAAATTAACCAATCACAAGACATTTGTCGTAGGTCTGGATGCAGTAAATGTGTGCACACAATTGCACGCGCACACACATACACAATCACGCGAACACACACACACACACACACACACACACACACACACACGCAAACACCCACACACACACATTAATAAATTCACATTCTGTACCACCCTTTAACTATGTGTCCAATACAGGCAGAGCAATAGGAGTCCCCCTATCACGAGTAGGTAAATTCTATTACTTAAAAGGAGCTCCTCAGTTGAAATTTTATGTATTAGGCTTAAGCTGATGAAATAAATATTTTGTATTTTTCGTATTTATTTGTTTCTCCAGCCACACATATACATGAAACACTTCATACTGTAGCATTAGTATTACAGACCATAGTAACTACGGTATAAAATAAAATCCAAATAAAGATAGCTTAACCTAAGTAAGAATGTAGTAAGTGGGCACTCATTCAGGCTTCTCGAGTGCAGGTCAGAGCGACATTTTTGTTTTTTTTTTTCTGTATTTCAAAAGATATCTTAATTTATCAAATGAGGCCGCCACAGGAAGGCATAAACCCTCTTAAAGTCGGCCCCGTCTGTTTTCATTTGAAAGCAATCGGTGTACCTACTAATCTGACAAAAAACCGCCTCCGTGGCTCAATGTAAGCAACATGGCGTTTACGAATCGGAGGTCGCGGGTTCGATCCCCAGCGGGGTACATATTTAGTACTCGGTTTGGTTGGTGGTAGGGCATTTTAAATGTCCGCCTGGCTAACTAACACCGTCTTATCTAAATCTGCCGCCAAACAGCAATGTTAATAGCATTGTTGTGTTCCGGTTGTCAGAGATAAGATAGCCAGTTCCCCCAAATATTTGGGTTTCCGGGTCAGTACGCTTCCACCTTCGGCCTCATTTCCACTTAACATCAGGTGTGATTGATGTCAAGTGTTAACCCGTTGCGCTTAGAAAAAAAAAATCACCAATACGCGATGGGCTCGCGGTGGCTTATGGCCCTTACTACAGCACAGCGCTGGTTTTCAGTACAACTCCTCACCCACTTAAGTTTCGGAAAAAGCAGGAATAATTTCTTGCCCGTATTGCGCCACTAGATGATGCCCCTAAATCTCGCGTCCAATTGTGGGAAGATCTCTCACTTCCAACCTTTATGCAGAGAGGCTTCCATTGGGTCACGATCTGGAGTGGCCCGTTTCGAAATATCACAATAGACTGCGTACCTGTCTAAGTGTCCAAGTGGGGCTACATGGACGACAGCCACTGCTTGTGAGGTGACATACCACATACTATGGGGCAAATTCTATGCTGCCCAGCGTGTCCCGACACTTGCACGCTCTATGATGCCACATACAATGTACAGGATTGTCTGTGGCATCATGTGGCGTGGCCACAGTCGTCAAGAATTTGATGTTTTTACCATCGACTCTCTAAGAGACTTGATGTTTAACAGACTCATCATATCAGCCGAAAGAAAGTTCTCCACAACGATCGGTCCTGCGCTGACCGCATCCAGCGGCTTCCCGCGATATTTACCAAATCGTGGGTCCATTTCCTGGGAGTCCTGCCCACGCTGCGTCTTCCGGTGCGTGGTCGCCACTCGAGAACCGCCCCGCCCCAACGGCCATCGGTTCTACGAGCAATGTGCCCCTCCCTGCGGATCTCGTCATTTCTGATTCGATCCCGCAGGAAGATTCAGAGCATAGCTCTCTCCATTGCCCTTTCGGTGACCTTGAGCCTTCTTATAAGGCCCATAGTGACCGACCACGTTCCAGTGCCATATGTCATCACTGGCAACACATACTGATCAAAGACTTTCGTCTTGAGACATTGCGGTATTTGGGACAAGAAGCTGTTGTGTAGCTTCCCAAACGCTACTTTCACAAACTAATGATATAGATTTGTGAAACATAAATAATAAGTATCGAGCCGTATGTGTTACACTCCCTTCGTGACATCATTGCACAAATTGACATCACACTGCATAGTCTCTGTAGACAGGTCCTCTTTGTATATGGTCCATGTGGACGCATGTACATTCATACCTCTTTTTTTTTGAGGCGGGGAATGGCCTGACGCGTACCGCTCGCCTGGGGGACGGTGAGACGGATATGTGCGACTCCCCTCCCTGAATGGAGGGATACCCACTAAAACCCCGCGGCGACCTTCTTCGGCAGTAGGGAGGACCTGGGAACGCATAAGCGGCTCCAAGCCCCCTCCTCCCCCGCCCTGCCCCCCCTCACAAGGGGAGGCACGTTCCCGGAGGGCGGCTAGCGCGCACATTCATACCTTGACGCTGGCGGAGAGGCGCGTGCGTTTGCGCGGCGTGCTGGCGGCAGAGGCGGAGGGGGGCGCGGGGGGAGCGGGCGGGGCCGCGCCCTCCTCGTGCGGCGACCGCGTACGGACGCGGTTCTTGCGGGAGTTGCTACGTTTCCTGGAAATAGAAGAAACGATTTGACAGACTTGAATCAGCGACTACAAATTAAAAAATATTTTTGATGAGACTTTTATTTTATGCACAAAGGGTTAGCACTTGACCTCAGTCACACCTGATATTAAATGAAGATAAGGCTGAAGGTGGAAGCGTACTGTGACCCGGAAACTCCATCTTATTTGGGCTAACTTACCTTTTAACGCTCGTATCTTTATCTCTTATCTTTTATCCGTCTCCGTGGCTCCATGTTTACCGTGGCAAACAATATTAGGTTTACGAATCGGAGGTCGCGGATTCGATCCCCAGCGGAGTACATGTTTAGTACTCGGTTTGGTTTGTGGTAGAGCATTTTAAATGTCAGCAATATTAATAGGATTGTTGTGTTCGGTTGTCAGAAATAAGATAGCCAATGGCCCAAATATGTTGGGGTTTCCGCCATCAGTACGCTTCCACCTTCGGCCTTATCTCCGCTTAACATCAGGTGACATTGAGGTCAAGTGCTGACTCGTTGTGCATAGAAAAATATCTCTCAGCCAATTATTTTCTAGTAGCTTTATGCCCGCGGCTTCGCCTGCTTGGAATAGCTTTAAAATAAAATTAACAGAGCTACCTACAAACAGTTAGAAGTTCACTTGACTGTCGTAATTACTATTCTTTCTACTATATTGTTAAGATACCTGGCGCTGTCCGTGGTGTATTAAATTAGGGAGTCGAGCTTCACTCGACTCTCTCCCCCATAGGGTTAGCCGCTTTGGCTTTTTGCGTCACATTAGCTATACTCCCATTTGCTGGGGGGGAGGTGGGACTTTCTCTCTTTCCTACTTTTCACCCTTAAATTCTTTCTTTAATTAGTCTGGGGTCCAAGGTAGCAATAGAGTCACGTAGGGCACCGTCTACCTTCAGTAGGCGCCGTGCAGAGTACCACTGTTGATCCTGGCGTACAGGAGTTACAGTAGGAGGAGAGCGGAGGTGGGATCTATTGTTAAGATACCGATTTCTTAGGAAACATTTTTATTCTATCACCGACGGATACTCTATCCATGTGCAATAAATCACGGCCTTTAAGATTATAAGAAGTTAAAAGTGTATCCTTACTGGACTATTTATCACATTGAGCATTTGACACCCTTACAGTTGGACGAACATGCTGACTGCTATACCAAAAGGTCTCGGGTTCGAATCCCGCTAGGGGCATACGTTTGTATGATGATTACAGACATGTGTTCCCGAGTTATGGATATTTTTCATTTATATATGTATTTATTTACAAAAAAAAAATGTATTTGTGTAGTTTATCAACGATCTGGTATCCATAATACAAGCTTAGTTGCTTAGTGTGGAACTAAATGGCGCTGTGTGTATGTGCAAACATATTTATTTATTTACAGTATCAAAATCTCACCTGATGAAAAGTGACGATGTGGTCGAAGATGAAGCACGCGATCCCAGTAAATGCCTATTCACTCTGCTCTTGAAGATCCCAAGGTTGTAGGATTCAGGAAAGACTGACGCCTGAAGGGAGTTCCATGACTTGGCTGTTCGGATGATGAATGAAGAATCGAACTTCTTAGTGCGAATGTTCGGTATATTAACTATATATGAGTGGAATCCCTCTCCACGCCTAGTGGTCCAAAGACATCTGGCAACCATATATCCCTAGTATTCTTTTCTCCGGATTAGTCTGTAGGCAAATTTATCCATAAATCTGTTGCCATACCTGACTCTCTCGGCATGCTGCTGCTTCAGCCGTATCTGGGTGAGCAGTCCGACAAGCAGCTCATCCACATTGTGGTTGATGCCGACTGACGTTTCGATGAACTTGCACTCGTAAGATGTCGCCAGCGCCTTCCCCTCTGGAATATAGTTGAAATAGAAATGAAATACGTTTTCCTAATTAATAAAGCGTCCGTGGCTCAGCGGTTAAGATGCGGTCTCCCAATTTGGGAGGTCCAGGTTCGATTCTCAGGCAGGTCATGTAGCAATGAGTATAGTAGTTACTTATATGTGCATTTACCCGACTGCTCTTAAACGGTGAAGGAAACCTGCATGCCTGAAGAATAAAATTCAAAGCCATGTGAAATCCCCAGCCCGCAATGGGCCAGCGTGGTGGACTATGGCCCATACTCCCTCGTTATACGAAGGTATATCCCTGCAGTGGGATGTTTACTGGCTGATGATGATTATTAAATTTTTCGTACATTTACATCAATCATCTATTCTCAATCTAAGCAAAGCTTGTACTATGGATAGTAAATAACGAATAAACATATATAAATATTTAAATAAACATCCACCGCTAGGGAATAAATGTTCGTGTTCATCACACAAACGTTTACCTGTCGCGGGATCCGAACCCGCAATCGATGGTTTCGCTGATAGGGCCACTATCCACTACACCAATCGTTCGTCATTCTCGTCGGTTCTTAGACTTAATTTTATCAAAATCCGTTCAGCCGTTTTGTTTTAATCGCTGGCTTTATCGTGGATTTTTTAAATTTTAAATTTACAGTTATATTAACCGGCTTTACGTATTAGTTTTTTCAGAATACCTTGACAGAAGTCCCCAACCCGCATTGGGCTAGCGTGGAGGACTATGGCCCATACTCCCCACCACGAGGGAAAGCATATATCCCTGCAGTGGGATGTTTTCGGGCTGATCATGATGACCTTGACATATTTAGACGATTGTCTAATTTTTGTACACTCACTGGCAGGGACTCTATATAATAATTAATTATGCAGTTTCGGTTTGTATGGAAAAAGTGTAGAGAAGGTCGGTGTGATTACCAATAAATATGACAAATCGAAGATCATTAGGTCAAGCCGGTATGGGGTATATTGTTTGTAGAGTCATATCTAAGTTTTTGGTGCCATAAAGAATATTGGAATTCCCTCAAGTCCTCACAAATCCCATAATCAGAACAGCATTATCATGATTATGGGAGCCCTGGAAATATGTCCTATTAAATAAATAAAGAATTTTCAGAATCGGTTTATAAATGACTGAGTTGTGAGTTTGATAACTTCCTCCTTTTTTGAAATCGGTTACAACAACCTCAGGATGTGCCGCAGTGAAACGCATGGTGCTGATTTTCAGGCAGATTAAGTGATAGAAGTTGGTTGTTTTATTGAATAGTTTTATACCTAGACTAAGGGCCGTATTAATAAATCAATCTTGAGATTGAGATCGCTGGTCGGTCTCAATACATTTTTTTTTGATACTGTATTAATATGCAACATAGTCTCAAGCATCAATATAAGGTCATCTCAATCTTGAGACGGGCCTAAGTAAGGTTTATAATAGAATAAAATAAATAAATATATTTGCATATACACACAGCGCCATCTAGTTCCACACTAAACAACTATGCTTGTATTATGGATACAAGATGGTTGATAAATTACACAAACACATTTTATTTTGTAAATGAAAAACATCCATAACTCGGGAACACATCTTTATTCAACATACAAATAAATGCCCTTAGCGGGATTCGAACCGGCGACCTTTTGGTATAACAGAATTAACACAAGTCGACTGTATACATCTACAAGTAAATGATACGGAAGGGTCAATATCAGAGCCCTAGTGCTCCAAATAAACAGGGCAAAAACAATTGGAGCAAACCTAATGGGCCCTGAATAATGCAAGTTTCGTCTAATCGAGTGAATTGAGGACACTTCGGAATTGAGTTCGATTAAATTTAATATTTTATTGCAGGATTTTGATGAGTAAATTAAAAAGACAGGCCTTATCATTTTAAATCGGAGTAATCGATAATCGTTTTATTTTCGTAGATTAACCGCCTCCGTGGCCCAATAATCCAGTAAAAATGCGTATTTTTTATAGTCTTAAAGTTCCTGACATTGAAAGAAGGATAGAGTGCCCATCAGTAATATAATAAAAATGTAGTGGTAGAGCCACGCTGTAAGCTGTTAGCTTGCAGCATGAATGGGCCGGCTCGACCGGGGAAGTACCACCCTCTCGCAGAAGACCGACGTCTGAGTAGTGGCATTTTGCCACTGCGCTTCGTCCGGTGAGCGAGGGCGCCGGAGGCCCACCTACCAGTCTCTCTCCAGAATGGTAGCGGTATTTAAAGAGTTAGTACCCCAGGAGGGTACCAGCACTGCTGGAGAATCCCTCATCGCTCAGGCTGCCCTACTTATTCTGGGGTGGACACCTTCCTCAAAGGCCGGCAACGCATCTGTGACCCTTTTGGTGTTGCGGGTGTCCATGGGCGGCGGTGATTGCTTTCCATCAGGTGACCCGCATGTTCGTTTGCCGCCCTCTCATATAAAAAAAAAATAAAAAATAAATGTTTTCTGACAAGTCTGTAGCTTGCTTTAGGTATAGTATTAGGTGCTTACTTGTACCCAGGGGATCGAACCCGCGACCTCCGAATCATAAACCCAATGTTGTTTACATTGAGTCACGGAGACGGTTATGAAATATACAGATGCATACCTTACGATACGATTAATCACATAGTTTATGTATTATTTAATGTAATTTGTGTGTAATTTTAAAATTACCACTGTGAATTTCACTGCGACGGAAAATATATTTAGAAATCCTGTAACTTTGTTCAACAAAATCGATCAATAACTTGCTTATTCTTAATGCGAAAAATTTCACTGAGGGCAAATGTCACGACTCAATAAACTATTTATAGTAAATATAAAGTAGCCATTGGTGTCGATTCGGATGTACACCAACTAAACTAAAATTAGTTTGGAGTGGTGCCGTCGCATCGTATTGTTCCAGGGAGAAAGAGACAGTACTCGTTTAAAACTGGTTTTAGTCTAAATTAGTTTAGTTGGTGTACATCCGAATCGACATCATTGATTATTTTTAAAAAAAATTGTTTTAGGAGATGTTAATATCTTATACAATGCAATGAAGTTCATAGCAATAACTTTAATTTATTACTGTAGGTTTTATCTAGTTCCACACTGGTTGGTTTGGTTGGTGGTAGGGCATTTTAAATGTCCGCCTGGCTAGCTACCACCATCTTATCTAAATCTGCAAAATCAGGTGTTGTTGTGCATAAAAAAAAACATCTTTTCCCGTGGGTGTCGTAAAAGGCGACTAAGGGACTTTCCATCAAAAACATCTACGTAGATTTGTACGTTTCAACAGCGATGGGCTCACCTCCTGTCACGCATGTGTCTGTATATTTCATAACCACCGCCGTGGCTCAATGTAAACAACATTGGGTTTATGATTCGGAGGTCGCGGGTTCGATCGCCAGCGGGGTACACGTTCAGTACACGGTTTGGTTGGTGGTAGGGCATTTTAAATGTCCGCCTGATTAGTTACCACCATCTTATCTAAAACAGCAATGTCAATAGCATTGTTGTATTCCGGTTGTCACAGATAAGATTGCCAATTCCCCAAATAGTTGGGGTTTCCCGGTCAGTACGCTTCCACCTTCGGCCTCATCTTCACTTAACATCAGGTGTGATTGAGTTGAAGTGCTAAACCCCTAGTGCATAAAAAAATCTTCCTGACAACCTGTCTACTAACAGAGCCAAATTCGCTGCATTCAAGGCCTGACTGCAACGTAGATTAAATAAGCCACAGTCACCTATTCTTCGAATGTAGATTAATGGACACAAACAAGCAAACAAACACGCATTAATTAATTAAACCTGCATAAATTAAATGCCGTGTCGTACCAGAAAGTCAAAGTTAACCGTGGATGTACTTTCAATCATTAATGTTTGGAATACCCAAACGCATTTGGGATAAAGGTCGTACCGTTATGTATGTATATATATAATAATTAATAATAAATAAATATAGTTACACATACACACAGCGCCATCTAGTTCCACAGTAAGCAACTATAGGCTTGTGTTGTGGATACCAGATGGTTGATATACTACATATAAATACCTTTTTTTTAAAATAAATACTTATTATAAATGAAAACATCCATAACTCGGGTACACATGTTCGTATTCATCACACAAACATATGCCCCTAGCGGGTTCGAACCCGCAACCTTTTGGTATAGTGGTCAGAGTTGCTAACCACTACACCAAACAGGTCGTCAATATAAACATGTCTCTAACTATGTTATATATTGCTATACAATGAAAACCAGCATTTATTTAGTTGTACAAGCAACCTAAGTTCAATGATAATTTGTTTACCCAACCGCGTTCTCAACGTGTTTATCAAGTACGAAGGCTTATTCATTGTGAATTTATAAAGATCGCTTATTCGAAAATGTTTACTTAAAGACAATCAAAATACTCTCATTGAGCGCCTATTAACATTGTTACCTCAAAACGTGGGGTTACGTGTTTGCTCGGTGTAAATATACAGGCGCTTAGGAAATATTTGCTATTTATTAATTATTACGCAAGAGTTGTCTAGAAGCATTGTTCTGTGATAAATTGATAAACGGCTTAAATTCTCACTAACGCTAAAATTTGCATGGTTTATAATTTTGTTGAAGATATTTGGGACCCTGTTCTATTTTAATAGAAATGGATATTTGATATTTAAAACACTCGTCCTGTGGTTATCGTAAAAGTGCCTAAACATCCAAGAACAACACTTGGATGGATGGACTCGCCCTCTTCACGTGTGTATTTCTGTATAATTTACGATGAAAACGTTTGGATGTTTTAGGACATTTCTGATCCATTTAGAAGCACGTCAATTATGTCTAATACATACATAAACCAATTTTCTGGTGTTTTCACCTACGCCGTCAAAACCTAAATGTGGCTAACACTTTTGTATGGAAACTGGCTTCGCTATTTATTTCTTGTGTCCGGTATGCTGCTGGAATTGTAAGTCTATGGTGTGTAAACATATATAATTGGATCGCAAAAAATTTACAAAATTGTCGACTTCCGTAAAGTTCCTTTCTCTGTCTCTGGAGGGCATCATCTGATTCATCAAAATTATAAGCGATTACCCTGCCGGTAAACCCTTTTAAAAAGTAAAATAATTATTTGAATCGGTTCACAAATGACGGAGATATCACAGAACATACATAAAGAAATGAAAAGTTTATAGCGCCTGTCTGATCTTGTTAGCAATTGAGTTACAACACAGTTGCTAATTTTAAATTTCAGGCGCATTAGTATTCTTAACGTTGTCGCAAAAATTATCATACAATTTAATTAAAGGGTGAAATGGTTTCTAACTGCCTTAATGTAAAGGGCTGGCTTTAATCAAAGGTTTAGGGAACCCGAGCGGGGAGTGGGACAGAGAGGGAAATACTGAAACGTGAGGATGCCGGTACTTATGTCAATTAAGGATTGTTAGCAAAAGATTATTGCAACTTTTGTTGCATTTAATGAGTATAATATTGTTTTGATTATTGAATTTGCTTGATTAATGGCTAAGTTTTAGTCCAATAAAATTTGAACTAACTATTTAAGAATAAGAACTAGAACAATATCGCCAGAACGCGATACAAAAAGTAGGAAATTATATCTAAAAAATTACAAATAACATGCGCGTAATTCTGGCATGTGTTGCGGCGTGCACAAATGGGTGAGCACCCGATTCATGCTGCGACGAATGACAGCGCTGGTTTTCAGTACTCCCAATTTTTTTTACGGCACGGTAATTACGGTGTATATATATATATGTTTTAGGGTATATTATATATGACGTAGACAAATGGTTAAATTATTATTCCATTGACTGGCTAGGTGGAAAGGGAACGCCAGGGAAGATCTGAGGATGCACACTGGGGATAGAGAAAGGAACCTCAGTGAAATCAGTTGTTAACCGCCTCCCTGGCTCAATGTATACAACATAGGGTTTACGAATCGGAGGTCGATCGATCCCCAACGGGGTACATGTTTAATACTCGGTTTAACCAAACCACCACCACCAACCGGTGGTAGGGCATTTTAAATGTCCGCCTGGCTAGCTACCACCATCTTATCTAAATCTGCCGCCAAACAGCAATGTTAATAGCATTGTTGTGTTCCGGTTATCAGAGATAAGGGAGCCAGTTCCCCAAATATTTGGGTTTCCGAGTCAGTACGCTTCCACCTTCGGCCTCATCTTCACTTAACATCAGGTGTGATTGAGGTCAAGTGCTAACCCGTTGTGCATAAAAAAAGCTGTATGGCAATTATTAGCATTTAACTTAAAATTAAGTAACACAGTGATTTTCATCAGATCTGTATTTCATGCTGTATGGTTTTGGAGCCTTCAAATCTGCTCTCCCTAGAAATGCGCCTTAACAAATAGACAATAAATCTTCAGAAAACAACTCCTTACTGTCAGTAGGTACGACCCTCGACCAGGCCAATCCGCCTCGTGGCGTAGTCTCTTTCAATTAGCGAAGTTAAGCTATGCCCGGAGCGGTCAGCCCTTGGATAGGTGACCAATAGTGGCATTTTAAAATGAATGTTAAATAGTCGGACCCGGCTGTTTTCAATTGAAGGCAGTCGTTAAGCTAAGTCGGTGGCTTAAAAACACTGACTGTCCGGTGGTCACAAGGCTGACACGAATCCACCCGCTCTGGGTCCGCATGGTCGATTAGGGTTCATACCTTCTCCCAATGAGAGGAGGGTGTGTGATGATGAAACAAATTAAAACAACTCCTTACCGTCAGTAGGCACGACCCTCGACCTGGCCAGGTCCGCCTTATTCCCGACTAGTATAACAGCCCTCCGTTGGGAGTGTCCAGCTGCCCACAACGCCTGGAGTCGTCGCTCGGCTTCAGCGAAGCTGCTGCGGTCTGCCGTCGAATACACCACGCAGTAGCCGTGAGCGCAACCTTCGGACTGAAATAGATTTTTTAAAGCACAACGGGTTATCGCTTTATAGACTTTAGCCAGCATTTTAAAGGACCTCCTCCGGTGTGACGTTTTCAAGTGTTAATTTTTATCTTGCGAAATAAATATTTTTTTGATTTGATTTGATTTGATTTGATGCAATATAGAAATCCAACACTTCATCACATCACACATTGGTTGGTGGTAGGGCATTTTAAATGTCCGCCTGACTAGCTACCACCATCTTATTTAAATCTGCCGCCAAGCATCTATGTTAATAGCATTGTTGTGTTCCGGTTGTCAGAGATAAGATATCCAGTCCCCCAAATGTGTTGGGGTTTCCGGGTCAGTACGCTTCCACCTTCGACCTCATTTTCACTTAACATCAAGTGTGATTGAGGTCAAGCACCAACCCGTCGTGCATAAAAAAAAAACTATTTTCTAGTAGTGACGCCATTTCATTGCGTATAATTTCGTAAAAACCGTCAGTACGCGACAATCCACCAAAAAGATATAGGTAAAGGTAGGTATGATTGAGGTCAAGCACGAACCCGTCGTGCTTAAAAAAAATAAAAATAAGATAAAATAAGATAAGGCTTCTTTTGGGCTATGTCGGTGGAGAAGAGGGTACAACTCACTACTATGTGATCAGACGGTGAATCCAGGAATGTGATCTCCGACTCCTCGCCAGCGAGCAGTACGCACACCGACCTCTCGCCTGACTCGTCATCTGCAGAGATGTACAAAATACCCTGTACAAAGTATCTGCAATACAAAATGCAAGATACTTTTAAATAAAGTATTTCAGATACCAGATACAAAATACTTTCGAGAATAGTATCTGAAATACTAAATACCAAATACGTATCTTCTAAATACTTCTTAAGATACAAATACTTTTGTAAGAAAACGAGATTTTATTTTAATGAATTCTAAGTTTATTTTTCTTAATTGACATAACACGAGCATAACACGATAACATAACACACACGTTACATAACATAACACGATTTATTCGTAAATAACTTAATGTTATTTACGTATGTAAATAACTTAACATTAAGTTATTTACGAATTATTCGTAAATAACTTAATGTAATGTAATATATACAAAAAGGCGGTCATCTTCTCAAATGAAATTACATTTCAGTTTTTTTTTTTTTAATTGTTTGGTTCGCACGACTTGTGCATTTGCCACATCTTGTATAGATACAGGCCAGTGCAGTGCAAAGAAAGAGTCGCCATCTACCTATGTGATGTTGGACTAATAATGACATGCTCAATTTTACGCATTTATTTTATATATTTCTACTAATATATTACTAAAAGTATTTTATCAGAAAAAGTATTTATAAAATACTAAGATACCAAACAAAATATATTTAAATACAAGATACAAAATGATTTTTTAAAAAGTATTTTAGATACAAAATGAAAATACGTATCTTGCATCTTGTATCTGTATTTCAGATACTTGTATCTTAGATAAGTCACACCTCTGGTCATCTGTAATGAACACAGCCATTAACAGAACACATTACAGACACATTAATATACCCAATAGGAGTCCACGTATTTACGTAGACAACTTTTACGAAAATTCTTCAATTTTTTGTTGAAAATCGATACAGGTTGGAATTTTTAACCGTACACGGTTCACAAAACTGGACACAATTCACAATATTCTCAGTCTTACCCAACATTACGACATAATTAATTGAATGTATCCTACTGGATGTGAACACAGCATGCACACAGGTAAACAGTCTCAATACTTAAGAACAAAATAGGCTATTAACTAAATCAATAAAACGATACAAAAAGACCTATTTATAATTGTTGTACAAAATGATGGATGAGATGGAAAAGTATGATTTTTTTATTGCAAAGACATTGCAATAAATAAGTTTTTTCGTAATAAATGCAATCATCGTCAACCCGTAATAATCCCACTGCAGGGATATAGGCCTTACGTCGTATAAGAGGCAGTATGTGCCATAACCCACCATGCTGGCACAATGCGGGTTGGGGACTTCACATGCCTCACTTTGAAATTTATTTCTCAGGCATGCAGGTTTCCTCACGATGTTTTCCTTCACCAAGTAAATGCAATAAGTAACAGTGAATACGATCAGACAGTCTGATCGGAAAGACAATCTGACGTATATTCCCGCCATAATACTGGGAAATACACGTCCGATTATGTTTCCGAATGTCTGTTTACTGTTACTTATATTGCATTTACTTATTGCTAAAATAATTGAAAATATTTTCTCGTGCTGACGCGAACGAAGAACAAACCGATTATGAAATCGTACACACCTCGGCTCTGTTTTCGACTCGAATGTCCGATCCGACTATCGGATCGGACGTGTATTGAATGTTCAAACAAAACTATGGCTCCAACGCTTCCGACTATCGGGAAGAAAAATCTGACGTATATTCCCGCCCTAAAGGCTCTGATTAATATTATTCTAGCCAATATTCATAGTTTTAATGAAAATTAGCTTTGTGTACGCCCAGTCAATGTGTTCTTTTATATATACCAAGGTTGACTGTAAGAGATTCCTTTATAGACAGACTGTAGGTATAAGTCGGCCTTTGTACTTAATTTTAAGTTACATTTAATTCATTAATGTACATTTATCATATGAAGTACAATAAAGCGTTTACAAACAAACAAACAATTTATAATAATGAAATAGTATTGTGCATTTTTGTAACATAAAAACCGGTTTTAAAAAGAGCAACCCTTCGAGTTCTTGCTTGTTTTTCTCAGGGGAAAATTGCCTTTTGAACAAGCAGTAGCTTAAAAAATGTAAAATCTGACTATTTTAAATGCCTCGTGTATCTATAAAATAAAGCATTTTTAACAGGCATATACACTTTTAACTAACTAATTTACAAATAAGCGTTTACAAACAAATAAGACACTGTGTCCGACCCTCTCGATTACACCTTGTATAGGTAACGAATGTAGATAACATTTCTAATAACAGTAATGGCGGAATATCTGCAACTTGTCGTAGTAAAAACATCAATTTATCATCCCTAACACACCCAAATTCTCAGAACGTCTGCGATATATTGTGGTTAGAGCGCTTATTATGATTAATACAACACGAGTCCATTTTAGTGTTAGATTATACTGTTAGCACTATTGGTAAGTGAGATGACATTGGTATGACACGCGTATATAGGGTTGACATACGTCTGAAATGTTCCGGATAAATCCGGAATGACTGGGGAATTTAGATCGGAATTTTGCAGACACTGAATATAAAATGGCATTAAATTATAATCAACATAACAATCAGTAATTCATTCAAAGGGTTATGTATACGCTTTTTCAATAAAGTTCCTGTTGATATACAAAATCTTCCTTTCAATAAATTTAAAGATACTATAAAACAGAAACGATTTTTTTTTTATGAGAGGGCGGCAAACGAATTAAGAAAGCATATTATAAAATATCAGGTTATTTAGATGATAAACATTCATGGACATAACCAGCCCGTTCGCATAACCAGGCTATTTCACAATTAATAATGAAATATTATAATGTACAATTATAATTAATAATTTTGTAATATAAAAACCTTTTTTTTTTAAGAGCAACCTCTCGAATTTCTTGCTTGTTCTTCTCAGGGGAAAATTGCCTTTTGAACAAGTAGTAGCTTTAAAAATGTATAATCTGACTATTTTAAGTGTACCCTGTGTACATACAAAATAAATAATTTTTTGATTTTTTTGATTGAGAGAATAGAAAACTAACTAAATAACAATATTATAAACTAGCTGTTACCAGCGACTTTGTCCGCGTAGCATTTTTTCTTCTCCCACATGCGTCAGTCTCTCAAAAGCAATCCCACTTAGCGTTCGCCCCAATCAGAAACACTCAATAATCAGAATATTACCTATACTTGTGTCATATGCGTGAAGGTATTCTGACGTCATGAACTGCCCAACGAGACTGGACTTGCCCACACCTGGAGCACCCACAACTAGTACTCGATACGCACTCAGACCTGCTGAGGAGTCCCTGTTGAAGAATAACATAAAAACACGATTTAAGAAAGCAATAAAGGCAAGAACTATAATTATAACTTTTACTTACCTATATCTAATACAAATATTATATATATTTTATTTTATTTTTTTAATATGAGAGGGCGGCAAACGAGCATGCGGGTCACCTGATGGAAAGCAATCACCGCCGCCCATGGACACCCGCAACACCAAAAGGGTCACAGATGCGTTGCCGGCATTTGAGGAAGGTGTAGGCTCGTTTCTTGAAGGTTCCAATGTCATACTCGTTCGGGAATACCGCTGCCGGAAGTCCGTTCCACAGGGTGGTCGTACGTGGTAAGAAGTTTCTTTTGTATTAAGTAAGTATTTTGTATTAAGGTAAGAAGAAGTGGTATTTTTTCAAAATTTTCAGTTCCCCTTTTTATCTTGTATACAGTCAATTTTAAAGTATGTTCGAGCAAAGGAAGAGCGAGGCCTCCTGGTACAATTATCTTAAATATAATTAAAAGATTGGTCTCAACCTCTGATTTCAATTAATGTACGACTGTAATTTGAAAATAAAGATTTTTGTATTTTTTGTATTTGTATTATAAGAAAAATAATGACATACACAATGTAAATAGGAGATATTAAGTATTTAGAATTTTAATGTTTACGAATCGGATGTCGCGTGTTCGATCCCCAGCGGGGTACAAGTTTAGTGTTCGGTTTGGTTGGAGGTGGGGCATTTAAATGTCCGCCTGGTTAGCTAGCTTGTGTTCCAGTTGTCAGATATAAGATAGCCAGTCCCCCAAATAAGTCAGTACGCCTTCAGCCTCATCTTCACTTAACATCAGATATGATTGAGGTCAAAACTAACGTTGTGCATAAAAAAAATCAAAAAGATCTTCTATTTTAGTTTTTATTTTTATTACTGTGAAATAAGGCTACATTGTGTAAGAATAACACTAAGCAGAATTATTGTTAAGTCGAATATTTTTTGTATGTGTTTCTGTAATATGCAAATAAACGCTTTATCTATCTATCTTATCTATCTAGCTTAAGACACTCTGATCAAGACAAATCTGTCGATACTTTGCAATTCAAAATCGGCCAAGCCGTCTAGGCTGTAGCGATAGCACAAACCTACAAAGGTACTTGCCTCCTATGGAGTGATTTACATCGGTTTCCCATGGGAAGAGTGATACTGAATTCTGTAAAACAACCCCCATCAAGGCTATGTAAGTATTATTTATAATTGGCTTGTCAGAGCGATTGTATTTATTATGTATTTAAAAAAAAATCTTAATTTATCCAATGTGGGCGCCACTGGACGGAACAAACCCTCTTAAACTGTAGGTTATATACATACAGACGCGTAAAGTACATTACCCCTCTTTTTGGCTTCGTCTCACGTGGCAAAAAGCCCACAACTGGGACTTTTCTTTTTTTTTTATGTACGACGGGTTCATACTTGACCTGATGTTAAGTGAAGATGAGGTCGGGTCAGTAACCCGGAAACCCCAACACATTTGGGGGACTGGCTATCTTATCTCTGACAACCGGAACACAACAATGCTATTAACATTGCTGCTTGGCGGCAGATTTAGATAAGATGGTGGTAGCTAGCCAAGCGGACGTTTAAATTGCCCTACCACCAACCAAACCGAGTACTTAAACATGTACCCCGCTGGGGATCGAACCCGCGACCTCCGAATCGTAAACCCAATGTTGTTTACATTGAGCCACGGAGGCGGTATGCACGGCACGGAGGGACTACGCAATTACAGTTACCAGGCAGGCAAAAGAAGCAGGAGATATACCTGGAGGAAGCTAATGAGCACGGAGCGGAGGCTCGGGTGATGGCCTCGTTGCTGGACGCACTTGAAGCCACGGAGGTGTTGGAGCGAGAGCGGCGCGAGCGCAGCGAGTCCCCTCGGTTTACTACTCCTTTACCTGATAAAGATTACGACAATTATTTATCAGAAGTAATTTAGAACGTTTCGATATTTCATATTTTCACACGTGCCCAAAACGTGTTGGTAAATTTAAGTCGGTGATACACTACATGGGACGTCTTCTATGCTGCCCTGCGTGTTCCGACACTTGTACGCCAGGACCTCTAAGATGTCACAGACAATGCTATCCGTGACTCGCCAATGAAGTCTATGAGTCACGAGCTTGGAGAGACGAATGAAACAAACTATCTTCCTTGACAACCGTATATTGACTGCCTTTGACGGCACAATAATCAATTTTTTTTTTTTTTTTTATGCATAACAGGTTGGTACTTGACCTCAATCACACCTGATGTTAAGTGAAGATGAGGTCGAAGATGGAAGCGTACTGACCCGGAAACCCCAACACATTTGGGGGACTGGCTATCTTATCTCTGACAACCGGAACACGACAATGCTATTAACATTGCTGCTTGGCGGCAGATTTAGATAAGATGGTGGTAGCTAGCCAGGCGGACATTTAAAATGCCCTACCACCAACCAAACCGAGTACTTAAACATGTACCCCGCTGGGGATCGAACCCGCGACCTCCGAATCGTAAACTCAATGTTGTTTACATTGAGCCACGGAAGCGGTTAATCAATATATTAATACTAACTTATAACCTAATTAAGAGCTACGTATGGGGATTGTGACTCACACACTACACCAAGAAGAAGTCAGTGATGTACCATAATTTGTGATTTTGCGGCCCGCTTTGGAACTGTGCCTTGTGCGATCATCCTTTCACAACATAAACCATAATTTTGTTTATTGCGATCCTATTTTCAGTCATCAATCCCAACTAATGTTATAAATGCGACTGTTTGTGTCTGTGTATGTATGTCTGCTGTTACTTCGCCTACGGCTGGACGGGTTTGACAAATGACAATGGACAAATGGAGAGAATAAACGATTTATTCTCGTTTATTCTCTCCACCTTTAGATGGCAAACATAATTGGCAAATACGAGTACCAACTGAGGTGTTGGGACTTGGCGAGAGGAATTAAACCAACATTATCTTCCGACAAATGTAAATTAACTGCCCATCAAGGCTTCCTATCATTACATTAATACTTAGAGCTAGCTAGCCAGGCGGTCATTTAAAATGCCCTACCACCAACCAAACCGAGTACTTAAACATGTACCCCGCTGGGGATCGAACCCGCGACCTCCGAATCGTAAACCCATGTTGTTTTACATTGAGCCACGGAGGCGGTTAATTCAGAATCAATCAATCGTCCTCACCTATAAATACAACCTGCGTCACTTGCACGACATATTCAGGATGAAAGACATGACACGCTCTGCGAATAAGCCGCACTCACGCTGACATCAATGTCGCCCATGACATGAGCAACCGTATTGTTCAGGCCTGGAATAAGCTGCCGGGAGAGGTTGTCTCCGCCCAATCAGTGAATTCGTTCAAGAATAGATTGGATAATTTTTTTAAAAAACTAGTGATGACTTATATAGTGACTGAATAACAACATAATGAACAATGTGAACTCTTCCAACACTGTGACATAGACATACCAGCAGTAATGATGCTCGTCTATAATATAATAATAATAAATTTAAATCCAACGAACTCATCAACCCCGTAAAACAGTTATCAAACAAAAACAAAATGTAGTGGTAGAGCCACGCTGTAAGCTATTAGCTTGCAGCATGAATGGGCCGGCTCGACCGGGGAAGTACCATCCTCTCGCAGAAGACCGACGTCTGAGTAGTGGCATTTTGCCACTGCGCTTCGTCCGGTGAGCGAGGGCGCCGGAGGCACACCTTCCAGTCTCTCTCCAGAATGGTAGCGGTATTTAAAGAGTTAGTACCCCAGGAGGGTACCAGCACTATTAGTGCTGGAGAATCCCTCATCGCTCAGGTTGCCCTACTTATTCTGGGGTGGACACCTTCCTCAAAGGCCGGCAACGCATCTGTGACCCTTTTGGTGTCCGCAGGTGACCCGCATGCTCGTTTGCCGCCCTCTCATATAAAAAAAAAAAAAATATGGTATAGCGTTTTTTTTTTTTAATTTCAGTAATAGCATATTTCGAAGTGCCTCAGGTAGGACATTAAACAGTTTTATGGCCATATTATGGCTATTGTTAGCAAAGCTTGTTGTGATGTGTAAGCGATTCAGGTACCTCGTTGGAAATGAATATTTATTTTTCACGACACAAGCAGTCTTAAAAGACGACCAGTTTGGTGTAGTGGTGAGAAACTCTGACTGCTGTACCAAAAGGTTGCGGGTTCAAATCCCGTTAGGGGCATATGTTTGTATGATGAATATAGACATGTGTTCCCGAGTTATGGATGTTTTTCATTTATATATTTATTTATTTACCAAAAAAATGTATTTGTGTAGTATATCAACCATCTGGTATCCACAGCACAAGCCTATAGTTGCTTAATGTGGAACTAGATGGCGTTGTGTGTATGTCCAAGGATATTGTTTTTATCCACAACGGGTTAGCACTTGACCTCAATCACACCTGATTTTAAGTGAAGATAAGGCCGAAGGTGGTAGCGTACTGACCCGGAAACCCCATATTATTTGGGGGACTAGCTATCTTATCTAGGATAACCGGAACACAACAATGCTATTAACATTGCAGTTTGGCGGCAGATTTAGATAAGATGGTGGTAGCTAGCCAGGTGGACATTTAATATGCCCTACCACCAACCAAACCGAGTACTAAATATGTACCCCGCTAGGGATCGAACTCGCGACCTCCGAAAGGTAAACCCAATGTTGTATACATTGAGCCACGGAGGCGGTTAAACCTCAACATTCTTCACCTTTTTTTGTTCATATCCTTCCTCATCCATCTTTTCCGTGGTCTACCTCTTTCTTTCCATCTACCGACATTCATTTTCGATTTTTAATATGCGTTTCATAATATATTATATTATTAATAATTTACGTTTACCTAAAATTAATATTGATTTATTTATAACATTTATACAATATTTATATAAAAAAAACCACAAATAAAAAACTAGCCCCAAGTCTTTGGTAGATGGAATGGTACCCAGAAGGCTGGCCGCGTTGCCTCGCTGTATAGCAAGGCTGATTCTTTGACCAAAGTATGGGCCAGCCCTCCGATCGTGGGATGCATCAACCAGTAATTGATGACCAGCACCATGTACCGTTTCATAATTCCTCATAACATGTACACACCAAGCCAAACGATTAACTTTCAAATTTTCTGTCACAAGTGCCACTTTCACCCTCCTTCTTACATATAAGTACTCCTAATATCCATTCATTCTGGTCACTCTACGCAACATTTTTATCTCCACTGCTTGCAATTTTCTTTCATAGGTCTTCATTTTCTTCATTTCAACCTAACCATCTACGTTGGACAACAGCTCGCCCACACGACCCCAAATATTGGGTCGTTACCTATGAAAGTGGAGTTTTTTTTCTTCGTTAATCATATGTACCAATTCCTGCGATTTTCAAAGCTATATCCAAAATTTGTTTTTATTTGGAAAATGGAAATATTATTTCAAGGTTTCACATGAAATATTTTTTCATTTCTGGGCTAAATCACATAATAAAAGAAATTTGAACAGAGCTCTTTTCATGTGCTTCCCATAATCATTTCTTAGATTAGCTGAAACTTTTAAAAAGCGGTTACTTTTAAAAATTAACGCTGCCTATACTAAACTTAATGTTATCCGATAATACACACAAAGTTGAGCTATATTTGGATTTGCCGTTCCTAAAAAAAAATCAAAAATGTTTGTATGGAGAAAACAGTCTTAATGGAATTCTTCATACAAAACGCCAATTTCATAGGTAAGGACCTGATATAAAGTATTAATTATTTTTGTTTTAAACAGACTCACAGGGAACGTACCTGTAATACTAAAATGCCTCAGTCGGTAATATTCCTCTTCCACGCCAGTGTTGGGCATCGAAGCCACTCTCGCCCGCTGCTGCGGTAGACCCAGCAGCTGTCGTTCTCCTGTGCGTGATCTCGCCGCTTTGACGGACTGAGATCGAGAGTGGTGGGGGCTTCCATATCTGAGGAAAGAAGAATTCATTATGGTATCTTGAAAAATATCGCCACGATTGCTTCTTCTCAATTTTTCACCAAACAGGCACAAATGGTTAGCACTTGACCTCAATCACGCCTGATGTTAAGTGAAGATGACGCTGAATGTGGAAGCGTACTGATTCCGTAACTCCTTATTTAGGGGACTGGGTATCTTATCTCTGACAACCGGAACTATTTACATTGCTGTTTGGCGGCAGACATAGATCACATGGTGATAGCTAGCCAGGCAGACATTTAAAATGCCCTACCACAAACCAAACCGAGTACTAACCATGTACTCCGCTGGGGATGGAACCCGCGACCTCCCATTCGTAAACCCTATATTGTTTTCATTGAGCCACACACACTAGGCGTGGGGAGCGATTCCACCCGCATATAGTTAATATACCGAACATTCGCACTAAGGAGTTCGATTCTTCATTCATCATCCGAACAGCCAAGGCATGGAACTCCCTTCCGGCGTCAGTCTTTCCTGATTCCTACAACCTTGGGATCTTCAAGAGCAGAGTGAATAGGCATTTACGGGGATCGCGTGCTTCATCTTCGACCACATCATCACTTTCCATCAGGTGAGATTGTGGTCAAAACGCGAATCCAATCAATCATAAAAAAAAACAAAAAAAAAACACAGGCGGTTAAAATTAGACATTACATTTACCGTGACTACGGCTATTTAGGTACTTGCAGTGCCATTTAAGGGACACTTAGATCAACACCTGACAGTTTCGCCATAGTGAGTGAATCTGTACGTGCATTGACCCCGGACGCGACGCTAAAATGTCATTCACTTTCTTCGACGAACGGCTGTGTGCATTTGTTTGGATTATTAAGAGCATTTTCAAGGCCCAATGGGTGTTATGTCTGTATGAGTTTGTGACTCTGCGTGTATGTCCATTTATTCTTTAGAAATTCAATGTGGATCCTGACTGTACATCTAATATTATAAATGAGTAACTTTGGATGTTTGTTTGCTGGTCAAGCACGGCCAAACGGATGAACGGATTTAAATGAAATTAGGAATATAAGTAAAACACACCCTGGATTAAGACATAGGATATTTTATATCCCGCTAAAGTGGTCCCGCGAGATAAACAAATTTCCGCGATAAATTTATTCCAAGCAGGCGAAGCCGCGGGCGAAAAAATAGTATCTTATACAGACTTTCACTTTGGGCACATCTGGCAAAAGAATAAATCATCATTAACGATTATTAATGCCTAAATTATGAAAATGTAACACAATTACCAAAGCCAGTGGAGATTTAATTTTCATTAGCTCCCATTATGATGGTAATTCTTTCTTTTAAACAAAGGAAGTGACTCTGTCACGCAATGTCGACTATAATATGAACGTCGACTCAATTATTAAATAAATTGAAAATATTGACAAAGCTGTGGTAAAAGCTTAGTTTATTAACTTTATTTATGAAAAAAAACACATATTAAAAACATCTTACGGACTGTTTATAATCGCTACATGGAAGCGCTTTTAAATCGAGGCTTCTCGTTAATTCTCAAGATTGAGAACAGTCTTGTGACCGGTCACAAGTAAACGTGTTGATTAATAAACCTTACTTGAGATCTGAAACGCACGTGCTTACTCAAGCAGTACTCACTTGAGAGGTGCGCGTATTAATAAACGAAACTCAAGACTGTCATTCATTCGCCGTCGAGGCGAATAAGCCAATAATAATTTAGTTACAATGTCAAATTCACAGAAGTCAAAATTAAATAGTTATGTAGGTAATAATTAAATTTATTCATAGCTTTAGGTATTAAATACCTGAGTGAAAACAGCATTTTGTCAGCCACTGTTTAAGTTTTCTCGTAAATAAACGATTTAATTATATTATCTCATCTCATCCCATCTCATCGTATCTTACCGATTTTCAGTTTAATATTTGCATGGCTAACCTTTCTCCTTTCTTTAATAAAAGAAAATCGCTCACAAATCGGGTCACGCATTTCGGGTTCTCAAGATGGAGATGACCTTAAGTTACCGCTTGAGAATCTGTTCCATATAATACATTCTATATACTGGCACCGAAACGCGATCGCAATCTCCAAGATCGATTTATTAATACGGCCCTGACAAAGACTTGACACACACACGACGCTTTTCGTCAGTTTGCAAAGTCAGCCGAGTGGTACTCCGCTCCAAAATTGAATAGTGGACTTCAATATGTTGCCGTAAACGGGGAAAACTAATATGGATTTCGGGAGTAGTAGCTACATAATTGATGCTACAAGTATCGTCGACATGCCCTATCTATTATCGGCAACAACTTCCAAGTTAATAGCCAGAGGACCCTCGGGATCAATTAGCTGGCGAACTTCGCTCCTGCTCCGAAGACACGGGGGGAATTGTCAACAGGATCCAGGGGTGCGATTCATGAACTTTCACCAATGGATGGATTACTATTGGTAACAAATTCACTTGCGAATTTGCGAATTCAGGCGAATGCCTGACAAAAATGATGGATGTTATAGATAGATAGATAGATAGATAAATCGTTTATTTGTATCTCCAGTCACACACATACCATAAGTTCCAAAGCAATTGGATAAACATTTTATAACAATCCATAAAAGTAACATCAGGATACACTAGAGTATGTGTGTGCTACAGCCGTACAAATGGGTCATAGCTCAGTGTGTATAATTATATGTTATGTGTGTGTGTGTGTGTGTGTGTGTGTGTGTGTGTGTGTCCGATTTGAATACGGTTTTTTAAACTAAAAGACTATCTCGCCGCCCGCAGGCGACACTGCTTAGAATAACTTCTCGCGAATATGTTTAATTTCTTCATCCAGCGGGAACAGCTTACTTTGTAGGGATAAAAATATCCTATGTTTTAATCCAGGGTATGGTCTACCTATATACCAAATTTTATCCAAATCTGTTCATCCGTTTCGCCGTGATTGAGCAAGAAACAAACAAACATCCGAAAAGAAGAACTCCCTTTTGAAAGTAACAATTCAAGTTAGAAAACATGCCAATACATAATCTAGCTAGTGCTAAATCTAATTACAATTAATCAAAATCAAAATCAAAATCAAAATCAAAATCAAAATCAAAAATATTTTATTCAATGTAGGATACAAAAATATCACTTATTGAAAGTCAACATGCTATTTTTCTTTTTTTAACTACATCGCTTCACAAGGTGTTATGGTTAGGGAGAAGAAGCGACAAGAAACTCCGCAACAACACATCTTTTCAACTAGTCTCCATCCTTACAACAATACTACATCTTATATTACATATTACAAAACAATAGCAATTAACATAACAACCAGCTAACACCAGACCTCCTTATCGCCTAAATAATCATCTATCCTGTAATAACCCTTCTTACACAGAGTTTCTTTAATGTGGCGTTTAAATTTCTGCTCTGTTAAACTCAATACATGTTCTGGTATTTTATTGTCAATCACAATTAATAATTGCATGTCAATCTTGAAATGTCATTTTTTTTTATATGAGAGGGCGGCAAACGAGCATGCGCGTCACCTGATGGAAAACAATCACCGCCGCCCATGGACACCAAAAGGGTCACAGATGCGTTGCCGGCCTTTGAGGAAGGTGTAGGCTCGTTTCTTGAAGGTTCCAATGTCGTACTTAATTACCGAAAATGTCGATTGATATGTGTTTTTGATAGAATAAACATGTTTTTTTTTTATACACGACCGGTTACCGGTTACCGGACCGGAGTTATTTTTATATCCACAGAAGATCAGGGATGAAAATTATGATAGAATAAAGTCGTTCTTCAGATTACATATATGGCCACTCCGATGTTCGACTGTGAAGGTGCCCAGGGGAAATTTATTGACACAAACGATTACATTAAAGCAATAAGAAAGATAAAAAGTTTGGGATATAAATCACATTGGAATTTAAAACGTTAGACGTCATTCATAGTTAGGTATTTTTATTGAGATCTTGACCCTATCGCTGTTAAAACATGCCAATTTATAGATGCTTTTTGGTGGATAGTCGCGTACTGACGGTTTTTACGCAATTATACGCAATGAAATGGCGTCACTACTAGAAAATAGTTTTTTTGTTTTTTATGCACGACGGGTTGGTGCTTGACCTCAATCACACTTGATGTTAAGTGAAGATGAGGTCGAAGGTGTAAGCGTACTGACCCGAAAATCCCAACACATTTGAGGGACTGACTATCTTATCGCTGACAACCGGAACACAACAATGCCATTAACATTGCTGCTTGGCGACAGATTTATATAAAGTGGTAGCTAGCCAGGTGGAAATTTAAAATGCCCTACCACCAACCTAACCGAGTATTTAAACATGTGCCCCGCTGGGGATCGAACCCGCGACCTCCGAATCGGTTAAATTTTACACACAATTAACACACATAGCGATGCCGACGAACAAACTTAGAATTATTCGAATTCAAAAAGGAAGTTGGGTCTACCCAACCCGACGTCGGGCATGTAAATAATGTGAATTATCAAAAATGCGAACATTTAAAATGAGAAGATATAGTTTTCGCATGCGCATTAAATAGCGAACGACTCAAATCTCGCCATCCAAGTTGAACTGGCACAAGTGGTTGAAGGTAGTTGGGGATATTGAGCTGGGATGTACCTACGAGTAAAATGGGAACACTGTAGTTTGCAAAGTCCTCTAACTTTCTAAGATGAGAGGAGGATAGGCTAAGTTCCATGGTAGATTGTGTCTCTTAAGAAGGAATTATTGGAAATCACTGCTGTAGACCTCTCTGTACAGCTACTTTACAACTGTCAAAAATAGAACAACCATCCCAATGTTTGATTGGGAACTATCATTCCCATCTTAAATAAAAATTCATGGGCAGGTGAAGTCCCCAACCCGCATTGGGCCAGCGTGGTGGACTATGGCCCATACTCCCTCATTATACGAGGGAAAGCCTATATCCCTGCAATGGGATGTTTACGGGCTGATGATGATGATGACCAGTTCATACGTTCATATCCATCTTTAAATTTATATACAGGGTGTAATCGTTAAGTGTGCACAGGCGATTATTCCGTAATATAATTTTTTTGGATATATCTCGTTTTATTTTTAAAAAGTTATTAATGTCATTTTACTCATTAGGTAAAGTACTTTCGATATCAGTTTAAAGTTTTTTGATATCTATAATAGTTACGGAATAATCGCCTGTGCACACTTAACGATTACACCCAGTATATATTCGCCTATAGTAGCTTGCAATAATGTCGCCATTGCCCGAGCCACCCTTTACTATGCGATTGGCACCGTCCCGGTCGCTATATATATATATATATATATATATATATATAGCATAAAACACAATCGCTAGAAACACTTATAGATAGTCAACTAATGTTCACGAGGCGGGAGTTAACGAAAAAGTAAGAGACCTAAGTAGTGGTTTTTGACTTGAATTTTTTTTTTATATGAGAGGGCGGCAAACGAGCATGCGGGTCACCTGATGGAAAACAATCACCGCCGCCCATGGACACCCGCAACACCAAATGGGTCACAGATGCGTTGCCGGCCTTTGAGGTTCTATTGTTATCATCAAAAATTATTGTAAATTATTTTGCGCAATAAAGAATTTTATTTTATTTTAACTTATTTATTAATCAACTAATCTGGTTACATTTCAACTAGATCCCCACAAAACTATTTGAACAGTTTGTCTCCGGGAGATATTGGAGTCTCGCTATGTAAAACGAATTAATTTTTATACAAACATTTAAAGATTTTCATGAAAAAATTTTTTGAGCATGAGAATATTTGTGTTTGTTAACCATTGTAATACTAGCTTTAATAAAATACATTGTACAGCTGTTTGTTGCCCTAAATAACGTAAACTCTCTACGAACGTAACTCTACACTAGCCTTAACTAAAGCATAGATTATTCATGAGCCTATTTGGGACTAACGACATGAAATACCCAATCACTTTGAAGACGAGAGAGACAGCACAAATTAATACACAACGTTTCACATGCCATTACACAGCTCACATTAATCCATCAGACGTAGGCTCTTGTATACATAATCCGGCATAATTTACGTGGTAAGCCACAGTGGAGCGGTCGATACGACCGTCACGTCACCTTAATATAGAGGTATTGTAGTTAGATTACAGAATGACTACGTAAAAAGGCTTTGTTTTTGAATTTGAAGTGGGAAAGAGTAATTGGGATTACAAGTTTATTTATTTGACACCAAGAAAACATTATAATTATTTACATAGGTTTAAAAAATAAAAACTAAAATAAAACTATAAGGGAAAGACGTCATCCAGAGCTCCCGATTGCGGTATGGACCCTAACACACTGGCTGCATTACCTCTCTGAACAGCCAGACTGAGGCGTTGAGCGAGGTATGCGCCAGCCCGTAAATCACACGAGGCCAGCACCAATCTGGTCGAGAGACCGTGGACGAAATTCCTGGTGTCAGAAGACCACGGTCCCATAGTTTCTACTGCAAGCGCCACAAACTCATGGCTACCCAATAGGGATGAGTACTTGCGGCGCTTGAGCAGTTGTGCTTCCTCTGCCGCAGCTCTGGCTCTCGAAGAGGTTTTGGGGTTGTGAGAGGGTGCCAAAGTATCGACGCAAGTAGCGTCCCAATTGGGATTAGAGAAGGACCGTGAACTTTGTACAGGCTTTATAATTTTTTCATTTCTGTAGAAGGCATCATCTGTTGCCTTTAGAGGTACGGCGTGAGATAGGAGACCTGATGTTCTTACTGAAAATCACTTCAGACTCCATTGATTGTCCTGAGCTTCTGTCTTGTGTTTGCCTCCGTGCTCCTGGTAAATCCCTTAGACATAATAACCCGATTGCTCTTCCATCATCTTCCACCAATTACAGACAAAACACGTTCCTTTGGCGTGCGAGCAATAATTTCAATAAATTATCCAAAGAGCTAGATTTGGACCTTTTTAATACTACCAATATAACTGCGAGGCGTCAACTTAGTAGGGCATTTTTTGAAATTTAGTTTTTGCGCTGAGTGTTAGTAGGATAAAATTAGAAAAAAAAAAAAAAAAAAATCCGGCATCTCATGATTTGCTGTCATAGTGTGTTTGTATGTGTGCTTTCAAATGTTTTATGTACGAGTGCTGTTTATTGGCTTTTTAGTTTTATATTGTAAGTCTATCAGTGAAAACCTGTAATTAGCTTTATGCTTCTTAAAATGCATCAATTTTATTATAACCAGCTGTTGGTTTTCCGAAAAGAATAAAATAAAATAAATAAAATAATGTAATGTTTTTTACCGTAAGGAAAAATAGGGCATATTAAGTAGGTAAGTGAAATAAAAGGTGTTGGCATACGTAGTTTAATTTTTTTATAAAACATCATCGATTAAAGCTTTGTGTCATTTGACGGTCACGTTTGTAGCCTAATCCACATAATTAAATCACGACCTTTTGACGACCGATTGGTGTAGTGGATAGTGACCCTATCAGCGAAACCAACGGTTGCGTGTTCGAATCCCGCGAGGGGTAAATGTTTGTGTGATGAATATGAACATTTATTCCCGAGTCATGGATGTTTATATAAATATTTATGTATGTTTATCTGTTATCTAGTATCCATAGCACAAGCTTTGCTTAGTTTGGGACTAGATGATTGGTGTAAGTGTCCGTAATATATATATATATATATATATATATATAATGTTTAATTGGGTTTACGTTTCAGGAGGTCGCTGGTTCGATCCCCAGCGGGGTACATATTTAGTACTCGGTTTGGTTGGTGGTAGGGCATATTAAATGTCCGCCTGGCTAGCTACCACCATCTTATCTAAATCTGCCGCTAAACAGCAATGTCGTTGTGTTCCGGTTGTCACAGATAAGGTCCTAAATAAGATGGGGTATCCGGGCCATTGCGCTACCACCTTCGGCCTAATCTTCACTTAACATCAGGTGTGATTGAGGTCAAGTGCTAACCCGTTTTGGATAAGAAAAAAGCATCCAAAAATCGCATGGTAGGAACCCTACGAGTCCCGCCTGTCGCATATCAATGTCCGGGCGTGCGTCGATGATGGTTTTCAAAAAAAAAAAATTTTAAACTAGCTATGCCAATAACTTCTATTTCACTTACCTAATGGGGTATTACATTTCTCAAGCATAACCGTTGGGGTGACATATGCAGTACAAATTATAGTATGAGGCCACCATTGTACTACCATATTTTAAAGTTCCAGTTAGTACTGTTGGTGTACAAAAAAAGATCCCCCCAACTTTACGATGTTATTGGACCATATTGTGAGATTTAGCCTAACGGAGAAGAGGCCTATACTCAGTAGTTGGTGGATGTGGGCTGAGATTGTATTGCGTTGTATTTTATTGTATTGTGTTATGTTGTGTTGTATTGTATTGTGTTGTATTATGTTCAATTTTTTTTATGCACTACGGGTTCGTACTTCTTCTCAATCACACTTGATGTTAAGTGAATTATTGCGTTGTATTGTGTTGTATTGTGTTGTATTGTGTTTTATTGTGTTTTATTGTGTTGTATTGTGTTGTATTGTGTTGTATTGTGTTGTATTGTGTTTTATTGTGTTGTATTGTGTTGCGTTGTGTTGTATTGTGTTGCGTTGTGTTGTATTGCGTTGCATTGCGATGCGTTGTATTGCATTGCATTGCTATAGGATGCGCCAAAAGATACATGGCAGTAGGTACATTTGAAGTCCTACGAGTAGATGACTATTATGGTGGTAGAACGCTTAGAAAAAGCGTACCTTACATTCTACCTTGCCTCTCCATATTAGAAATAACCCCCATTTTTGAATCCCGCCTCCGTTCTCTGAATTTAACCGCCTCCGTGTATACAACATTGGGTTTACGATTCGGAGGTCGCGGGTTCGATCCCCAGCGGGGTATATGTTTAAGTACCTACTCGGTTTGGTTGGTGGTAGGGCATTTTAAATGTCCGCCTGGCTAGCGGTAGCTTAAAGCAGCAATGTTAATAGCATTGTTGTGTTCCGGTTGTCAGACATAAGTTAGCCAGTCCAACAAAATTTGTTGGGATTTCCGGGTCAGTACGCTTCCACCTTCGACCTCATCTTCACTTAACATCAGAAGGTCAATTCTCGTAATGTCATGTATTACAATTCCAGTCAAATTCAGTTTGGGTCTAGTCTCGATCTTCTAAATGTCAAATACGCCATTCTCCTGTCACAATATTTGAGGTTTGTAATGTGATTTGTTCAAGTTTCGATCACATTTCGATATAATCACATTATAAATCTCCAATATTGTGACAGGAGAATGGCGCATTTGACATTTAAGTAGAAGATCGAGACTAAACCCGAATTGAATTGTAATACATGACATTACGAGAATTGACCTTCTGGTGTGATTGAGTTCAAGTACCAATCCGTTGTTCATAAAAAAATGATCCCACTGATTAACTGTGCAAACGGTTTCGTAGGGCATTGTTTAGTTAAGACCATGTAATAATAATAATAACTGACATAGGTACATACATACTTATATACGTACATACATACTTATATAAGTACACTCGAAAAACCGTACCCTTCCTTCTTGGGCAGTCATGTAAAAACTGTCCCTGTAAACGACAGACATGAACAGCAAGTTATTTTTATATCCACAGAAGATCAGGGATGAAAATTATGATAGAATAAAGTCGTTCTTCAGATTCCATAAATGGCCACTCCGATGTTCCACTGTGAAGGGGCCCAGGGGAATTTTATTGACACAAACGATTACATTAAAGCAATAAGAAAGATAAAAAGTTTCGGTTCTAAATCACATTGGAATTTCAAACGTTTGACGTCATTCATAGTTAGGTATTTTTATTGAGATCTTGACCCTATCGCTGTTAAAACATGCCAATTTATAGATGCTTTTTGGTGGATAGTCGCGTACTGACGGTTTTTACACAATTATACGCAATGAAATGGCGTCACTACTAGAAAATAGTTTTTTTGTTTTTTATGCACGACGGGTTGGTGCTTGACCTCAATAACACTTGATGTTAAGTGAAGATGAGGTCGAAGGTGTAAGCGTACTGACCCGAAAATCCCAACACATTTGAGGGACTGACTATCTTATCGCTGACAACCGGAACACAACAATGCTATTAACATTGCTGTTTGGCGGCAGATTTTAGATTAGATGGTGGTAGCTAGCCAGGCGGACATTTAAAATGCCCTACCACCAACCAAACCGAGTACTTAAACATGTACCCCGCTGGGGATCGAACCCGCGACCTCCGAATCGTAAACCCAATGTTGTTTACATTGAGCCACGGAGGCGGTTAATTATCCAAATAAAAAGCAAAATTGGAGATACCTATAGAATGTTAGGAGTTGGTACATATGATTAACGAAGAAACAAATTTCCAACTTCATAGGTAAATACCTAGTACATACTGTAGGTTATGGAGGGGCTTTTGAATAAAAACAGAGTTATTAAAGTTCGACGATAATTAAAATATATTTGAATATATATTTATAAGGAGAGGTGCACTACAGTACTGAACCGCACACGTAAAGCGCATGTAACGAAGTAAGGGGGCTGACCTAACAAAAGTAGATCCTTCCGCTGTGCATTGATTCCATGAATGAGAACAAGAGACCCTTGTTCTAAATTATTATGAAACTGTACATAGATTTATATTTTGTTATATTCCAACACGCCCCCCTCAAAAATAAATCTATGAAATATTTTTTTTTTATACTACTTAATTTGTTATAATTAAGTTTACACAATAAAATTAGCACGCTCTCCTTATTTCTGGGGATACAGACACTAAATGACCCAACATTCGTTGCGCAGGATTAGGGAAAACCCAGAAAAACCTAATCAGGCCATTCCTCAATAGTAATCCAATGAAATTCAATTATAATTATTAATTGTAAACAGTCAACACAAATTGCACAATATTACTGAGCCGAATATCTACAAAAGTCCAAGTTTTCCTCTCAGTTCAATGAACCTCGGTCCCGCCAATGGTTTTGTAAAAATATCGGCCAGCTGATTACCTGTGGGAATATAAATTGCTTTAATTACATTTTTCTCTATTTGTTCCCTAGAGAAATGGTATTTAATGTCGATGTGTTTAGAGCGTTTATGACTTGTTGGGTTACTGGCAATACTTATGCATCCATTGTTATCTTCGTAAATAGGAACAGGATTTGAAATACTTAAATGAATGCTGTTAGACAGAGACCTTAACCACAGAGCTTCTCTGACGGCTTCAAAAAGAGCCATATACTCTGCTTCAGTCGATGAGGCAGCTACTGATGACTGTCTCTTGGTTTGCCAACATAAAGTACAACGCTCAAATAATTTAAATACATAACCAGATGTACTTTTTCGGTCTGTTAAGTCATTACCTCCCCAATCTGAGTCAACAAAACCACTCAAAACATTCTCATAAGTTCCACGAACGTAAGTTAATCTTAGATCAATGGATCCTTTTAAATATCGAAGTAAACGTTTTAAGTAGGTCCAAAGACATCCATTGTTCTTATTACTGAACCGACTAAGGATGTTTACTGCTACGCTTAAATCGGGCCGAGTGCATAGCATTATATACATTAAACAACCGATAACATTTTTACAAGGGGCCACAATGATTTCATTTGAATTTAACGCGTTGTAATCCAACTTCGTTTCAAGTGGGGTGACGATACTTTTACAGTCATTCATATTGAATTTGTGTAAGACTGTTTTTATATACCTGCTCTGATCCAAAGTAATTTTGTCACCACACCTTTCAACTCTTATGCCCAAAAATAGTTTAATGTCTTTTAGATCAACCATACGAAATCTGTTCATCAAATATCTTTTAAAATTATTCATTGAACTAAGATCGGCTGTGGCTATCACTAGGTCATCTACATAAAGAATAATGTAGATGTTCTTCGAAATATCACCCTTATCTAGCACATAGAGACAGCGGTCAACTGATGAATTTTTAAAACCCATTTCTATAAGAGCTTTTTCAAAAGTTTCAAACCAACATCGTGCTGCTTGTTTTAGTCCGTACAAGGCTTTATTCAAGTTACATACTTGGTCACTTTGACATGGAATACCTTCTGGAACTTTCATAAAGATTTCTTCCTTTAATTCCCCGTTTAAAAACGCGGTTTTCACGTCCATGTGGTGAATTAATAAATTAAATTGATTCGCGAAAGCTAATATAAATCTGAAACTAGAAATTCTCGCCACTGGCGCGAAAGTTTCGTTATAATCTATCTCATATTTTTGACTAAAGCCTCGTGCGACCAACCGTGCTTTGTATTTAAGTGGATTTCCAAACTCGTCATTTTTAATAGTAAATATCCACTTACAATCAACAATATTTTTATTTTTAGGTTTCGGTACTAAGGTCCACGTATTGTTTTCGATGAGTGAATTAATTTCCTCTTTTATAGCCTGTTCCCATAGTAACCTATCATCCCTTGTTTCGATTTCTTTGTAGGATGTTGGTACTTGACATACCAATGACTGAGCGCACAACAGATAATCTTGAAAAATATTATCTTCATTATAAGAAACTTTGGGAAGATCTTTGATCCTATCACTCCGTCTTAAATTAGGCAACATCTTATTGTCTTGTGATAAGGAAGACCCGTTGTGCTCATCTGTTTCTCTTACAGATTTATTAGGTACTTGCCCTAATGAGGTATTTTCATTTAAGTTATCATTTGTTTGTTTTTGTATATCTGATTTCACCTCATCAGATTTGCACACCTTCTTAGCGGGTGAAGTGTGCATTGAGTCACTTGGATTACAGGAGTTTTCATGAGCCACCCCCTTAGAGCTCAGTGAAGGTCTGCTAGACAAGAAATTTATCTCGTCCACAACCACATCTCTTACTATAACAAACTTTTCAGTTTCCACAACCCATACTTTGTATCCATTTGTTTCATAACCAACCAGTATACCCTTTGAGGACTTATTTTCAAATTTGGTTTTTCTGATTTTGTTATGCATGAATATAGTTGATCCAAATATTTTCAAAAATTTAAGATGCGGCTTTCTACCATGCCACATTTCAAAAGGAGTTTTATAAACCTTTAAAGCTCTAGTTGGAGAAATATTTATTAAAAATGTAGCAGTTAAAACCGCTTCGCCCCAAAAGGTTTTATTTAATTTGGAACCAACCAGCATAGCGCGAGCTTTTTCTGTCACAGTTCGTATCATACGTTCTGCGATACCATTTAAAGCAGGTGTTCGTGGGACTGTTAAATGATAACTAATACCTTTTTGCACACAGTATTTTTTCATGTCATTTGACAAATATTCACCTCCATTATCACAATATAGATTAACTATATTCAAATTAAAATGAGCACTACTTTTAGAAACGTAATCTTGAAATATTACAAATACATCTGATTTATGCGTTATCAGGTATGTTGCACAGTAGTGAGTAAACTCATCAACAAAAATCACAAAGTAGTTTTTGCCGTCAAGTGTCGAAGGAGTGATGGGACCACACACATCTGTGTGAACATTGAATAGGGGCCGTTTTAAGTGTTCCTTATTTTTAACCTTATTAAATGGCAAACAAGCTTGTTTTCCGTTTATGCAAGCTTCACATAAGTCTTCTTTTGGTTTGATTTGACTTATTCGTTCAGTGTCACCAAACATATCATTTCCTTTTAATTGCAAAAATTTTGTTTTGCTAATGTGACCCAAACGTTGGTGCCATAAATCGCTATTATTTTCAACGGTCTTATGCAATGCAGACACATTTAACATGCTTATATGTATCTTGAAATCAATAGTAATAAAATTGTTCAAGCACTTACCAGTACCAGTTATAACCGACTTACCACGGTGATCATTTATTTGAACAGTGCCATTTTGGTTAAATATCACCGTTAATCCAGCATTTTGTATTTTCCTTACGGAAAGTAGGTTATAGGGTACGTCGGGACAGTATAAAACATCTTGAAGTGTTCCGCTTACGCCTAAATTGCTGGTTACTTCAAGTGTACCCTTTTTTATGGCCATTATAAATGTCCCATTTTTTGCTACGGATATCTTCAATGGTTTGTCTAACAACGTGAAGTTTTGTGTTAGATCTTCTCGGTTAATTATATGATCTGATGCTCCCGAGTCTAATATAAATGAAATTTTGTTAGAATTTTCATCTTTTTCTGGATATCCGCCGGCCATGAAGGCAAAGCCTGAAAAGTCTGAAGAATTGGTAGGCTCGGTTGTTTGGACAGTTTGAAGCGTTCTTTTTGTTTCATAATTATTGAATTTTTGTCCTTTTTTTTTTCTTATAATAATAGCAATCGTTTCTCAAGTGCCCTTTTCTTCCACAGTGGTGGCATTTTATTTTTGTATTTTTAAACTTTGCCTTTGTTTTCCAAGACTTCATTGGCTTCTTCGGATAATTCTGAGGAGAATGAGGAACTGCAGCTTGTAGAACTTTCAAGCTTGTGTCTCTATTTTCATTTAATATTTTTATTTCTTGGTCCAACAACCTTGTTTTGACAAATGCCAATGTCAAATTATCTTCAGCTAACGTTTCAAGAGCCGTGATAACTCCATCGTAAGAGTTAGGTAATGTTAATAATAAATGGGAAACTTTATCCATTTCCTCCAGCTTTGCTCCAGCAGCAATCAATTCAGACAAAAGATCCTCGAAATTACGAAAATGTTTTATTAGCGGTGTATCAGTTTGGAGTTTAAGGCTGAGTAATTTTTTTTTCTCAAAGCTAATTGTGTAGCCAGACTTTTTCGTTCATAAATTGCATCCAAATTATCGAAAATTTGTTTTGCATTATAATCGCTTTTGACGAATCCTAGAAAGGAGTCGGATAAATACTCAACAATTGTGCTCTTTGCGAGTTTGTCCTTTTTATACCACTCATTACTTGGTTCTCCAGGAAAGTCATTGTCTATAACGTCAATCACTTCAAGTTCACTTAACAAAATACGAAGTCTCATTTTCCAAACACTGTACTTTTCACCGTCAAATTGTTTAATATTACGTTTCATTTTTAAATTATCCATTTTCTTAAATCACTAAAATGTCACTTAAACACTAGGCACAAAAAGTGTCCCTTTTTTTATTATTATTTAATTTTATTTCCCTGGGCCCATAACCTGTAGGTTATGGAGGGGCTTTTGAATAAAAACAGAGTTATTAAAGTTCGACGATAATTAAAATATATTTGAATATATATTTATAAGGAGAGGTGCACTACAGTACTGAACCGCACACGTAAAGCGCATGTAACGAAGTAAGGGGGCTGACCTAACAAAAGTAGATCCTTCCGCTGTGCATTGATTCCATGAATGAGAACAAGAGACCCTTGTTCTAAATTATTATGAAACTGTACATAGATTTATATTTTGTTATATTCCAACACATACTGTTACTAACGTAGTTGAAATAAGTCATACTAACTCATGGACCTTTTTTTTTTTTTTGTTGTTTCTAATAACAAGTTTTTATTCTCTCTCACAAAAGTATACAGGTATAAACAATAGGTCCTTAATCTACGAGATATGCTACATGTAAGTACAAAATTTTGTGAGAGACTGGTGTCCGTACTAGGAAACCTGTGTGACAGATCACCAGCCTCTCACCCTCTGGAATGGAAAGGCCTTATGTTGCGAGATAGGATGTATGCGTGTGAGCGTGAGTGTGTGTGATTGTGTATGTGCGTGTGTGTGTGTGGGCGTATGAAGAAAGTATGTTATTAGCGCAAATTAAGAAGTTGTATGAATAACGTAAGATATGCTCAGATATTCAGCCACAGACAACAAATACTATTAAGCTATTATAATTTTATAATTTATATATTATTATTGGGATGAGTATTGAATTTTGTATATAATTGGTAAATGAATAAAAATAAAATAATAGATGCCCTTATGAGGTTACGGTAAGTAGTTTCTCCGTTTCTTCATAGTCCAATTCGTGGAGCCATGCAGTGACTGCTTTCGCGCATTTGAATTTTGGTTGTGAATATATAGATAGTATTTTATTAGCTTGGTTGTATAGGTAGCCGCTCAAGAAGCCAAAGAATTTGGCCGATCTTTGTTATCTATTAATGAATGAATGATCTCCTTACGACACCCGCAGGAAGAGACGGGCTGATTTTATTCTTTATACGTGCCAAAACCACGGCATATTATCAAAGTCAAAGTCAAAGTCAAAGTCAAAAAATATTTATTTCGTAGGATAAAGATTATCACTTGAAAACGTCACATTTTTTATCTTAATATTAAAATTATTGACATTATTGCTCATTCGCAAAGCAGATTCCCTAGAGAAGAACGAGCAAGAAACTCAAGGGTTGCTCTTTTAAATAAATTTGGGTTACAATTATATTATATTGTATAATTAGACTGAATATCGCCGAACGGTCTATGTCCATGCTTGCTTATCATCCAGATAGTCAGAAATTTTATAATAGCCTTTGGTAAATAATGTCTGTTTTATGATGGTTTTGAATTTATTTAAAGGTAAATTTTGAATGTCCACTGGAATCTTATTATAAAAGCGTATACATTGACCCTTAAATGACTTAGTGACTTTGTGTAAACGGCTGACATGAACAGCAAGTTTATTTTTATCTCTGGTATTAACATTATGTATATATATGACGACCGATTGGTGTAGTGGATAGTGACCCTGTCAGCGAAACCAACGGTTGCGGGTTCGAATCTCGCGACGGGTAAATGTTTGTATGATGAATATGAACATTTATTCCCGAGTCATGGATGTTTATATAAATATTTATGTATGTTTATCCGTTATCTAGTATCCATAGCACAAGCTTTGCTTAGTTTGGGACTAGATGATTGGTGTAAGTGTCCGAAATATTAAAAAAAAAAAAAAAAAATATCACTATTTTTCTTAAACGATTCTATATATAAACTAGCTTATAACGTAACAAACAAACAAGCTTATAACTTATATATAAATCCTCTTTAATCTAGCAAAAGGAGAGGTCAAATCCTCTACATGGTGGGGGAGAGCTTGCAAAACTCAGCGTGCGGGGCAATGGATTCAATTCCATCTAATAAACACTCTGCGGGCGACGACAATATATGCGCGGTTGTGTTCGTCGAAATGACGTCACAGTCGTCTGATCGATCGACGGATTTTTATCCGGGTCCGCCAAGCGCCCGGTTCATCCATGTAGAGACGGACCTCCCCAACAGGAGTGTGGATTGAATTTTATTATATACGGCCGCTGTGGAAAACTTTGATAGCGCGTTTCAGGATACGGCTCGCTATTGGTGCGTTTTGTAGACCTTCTGTGTTTAAATCGGCGTGATTGCAGTTTATTTATAGAGTTCGTTGACTTTCAGAATGGCGTACACTTTCTTTTCTCGTATTATATTAATTTATTAACGTAGTCAAATTGTAGAGTTGGGATAATTTCTACCAAAGATTTTTCAACTAAATAACTAGTAGAATCAAATAGATCTAATTTTGCTCGTGTTTATTTTTTACCACCGACCAAAAATGACGGGTGTTACGTGTTTTGACGGTGTTTTGTGTGTATGTATAATTGTATATACAAAATACAATACAAAAATAGTGTATTTCTGAGAGAAATTAAAAAAAATAAACAAAGGTATCTATTGAATAGATTTTACATTTACTTTCCTTTGGCAGAGCTGGAGGTTTGAACCTGTGTTCTAATATCCAATGTCGGGTTGACCCTTACACGCAGTATAACTCAAAATCAAAATCAAAAATGCTTCATTTTGTAGGTACACAGGGTACACTTACAATAGTCAGACTTTACATTTTTTAAGCTACGTTCAAAAGGCAATTTTCCCCTGAGAAAAACAAGCAAGAAACTCGAGAAAAGCAAGAAACTCGAGAGGTTGCTCTTTTAAAAGAAAGGCTTTTATATTACAAAATTGAACTGCTTTGGATGCGATTTTTAATTGTAAGCATTAAAAATCGCATCCAAATCGGTTCACCTGTACAGTGGCACAGATAGACACATACACACACATACACACACACACACACACACACACACACACACACACACACACACATACACACACACACACACACACACACACACACACACACACACACACACACACACACACACACACATATACATACACACATATACATATACACACACACACATATAACATCTTTTTGCGTCAGGGTTTAAAAATTGCCTCTAGTGGTCACCCATCCAAGGACTGACCGCACCAGACATTGATTAAATTCGCTAATTTTTTTTTTCATAACCATTCGTCACAGTCGAACTGTTTTATCCACGGCTCATCGTTCCATGTTTTATACTCCCAATTCGCAACTCCACAGATTATCCCCTTAATTTGTGTTGACATTTAGAAAAAACACAAAATTGCCGCTGGCAAAGGAATTACATATAAAGCGTTTAGTAATGAATGAGAACGAATGGGCTTTTTGGTGATATTTCTTGATTTACAAAATGTAGTCTTATTTAAAATGGCTTTGAAAGTTGTCCCAAAGATGTGTTTTCCTTATCGACGTTTAACAAGATTAATACTAAGTTAGATAGATAAAACGTTTATTAGTTACTCCAGTCATGAAATGAAATGAAATATTTATTCACTAGAATATGGTCCAACAATTGATCTTTAAATATAATACAGCGCGTTCGCATATTCTGCCATTTATGGCGTGCTAATTACATTGCCTTAAAGCATAATATTAAATATATAGTAAACCTGGATGAGTGGAAGTCTACCACTGTACGTTTCTCAAGAAACTTCTTACCACGTACGACCACCCTGTGGAACGGACTTCCGGCAGCGGTGTTCGCGAACGAGTACGACATTGGAACCTTCAAGAAACGAGCCTACACCTTCCTCAAAGTCCGGCAACGCATCTGTGACTCTTTTGGTGTTGCGGGTGTCCATGAGCGGCGGTGATTCCTTTCCATCAGGTGACCCGCATGCTCATATATAAAAAAATAATAATTATTATTAATCAAGTCAAATTAGTATTAATTATTAACGATAAATGAATTAATTACAATGTCAGAAAATATGCAATAAAAGCTGGTTTAATTTTTATGATATTGTTTGGAGGGGCTTGGCTGGATTTTGTTATATTTTTCAATCAATCAATCAAATACGCTTTATTGTTTAAATAAGGAAGGTACATTTAAATATCTTATAGAATATAAATTAGGCGGCCTTATCGGTTGACGACCTGTTTGGTGTAGTGGTTAGCAACTCTGACCACTATACCAAAAGGTTGCGAATTCGAATCCCGCTAGGGGCATATGTTTGTGTGATGTATACGGACATTTGTACCCGAGTTATGGATGTTTTCATTTATAATAAGTATTTATTTACAAAAAAAATGTATTTATGTAGTATATTAACCATTTGATATCCACAACACAAGCCTATAGTTGCTTAGTGTGGAACTAGATGGCGCTGTGTGTATGTCTAAGGATTATTTATTTATTTATTATTATCACTAACAGCGATCTCTTCCAGATCTCTATTTTTCTTTACATCTTGATCGGTGCATTGATCATTTGATGATGATTTGATATCAATGGAACGTTGCCTGTTTTTTCTCATTGATAAAATAAGGTACAATCGAAGTGAAAGTAAGTCTGTTAATGTGTATTTTCATTTGCACTTACATTTAATTTTTTTACTCGGAAACAAAATTTTTAAGGCCAGTTTTTTTTAATGAATATAATATATTTTATTGTCATGTACGTGCAATTGCCAAAGTTTGTCGGGTTAATTTTGTTAGACCCTATATTTATAAATATAAATAAAGGCCTACTACCTTAATTGTATTGCCGACTGTACCAACACTGAAGTGATATACCATACTTAATATAAATTATATTACAAAGCTGCAATTACAATTATAAAATAGATTCAATTAGAGAAACAGAAAATAACACAGTCTAAACAAGTTGCTAACATTTTCCTTTAAATAAACCTAATGAATCTTGAAAGATATCAAGTCTGTGGGATCTTACTATTCAGGCTACAGCAGACTCAGCAAAATCAGTAATTTCTTGCTTGTTCTGCCTTAAAATTGACTTTTCAACAAGCAGTAGCTTAAAAAATGTAAAATCTGACGTACAAGATATACGTAAAATTTTAAGTATATCTTGTACCTTGTGTACTTTGAAAAGCATTTTGACTTTGAGATGGTTAAATTTACAACATAGACTCGGAATTGGAGAGTGAATAGTAAAATCTATTTTGGACGTAATACTCCCTGTTACTCTAGATATACGGTACACATTTCATCAAATACCACACGACCACGTGATATTTCTTTATAACATAGACTCGGAATTGGAGAGTGAATAGTAAAATTTATTTTGGACGTAATGTTCTCCCTGTTACTCTAGATATACGGTACGCATTTCATTAAATACCACACCAACACGTGATATTTCTTTATGACATAGACTCGGAATTGGAGAGTGAATAGTAAAATCTATTTTGGACGTAATGTTCTCCCTGTTACACTAGATATATCTTACGCATTTCATCAAATACCACACCACTACGCGATATTTCTTTATGACGAAGCCAATGAATGACAATGGTTACCTACATTAACAAAACAACAAGGCGGCAATTGTGATAAGTGTTGATTAATGTATGGCCATTATGCTGTCACAGGAGACAGTGACGCGGTCGGTGCGGGGTCTTGTTTATATAGATGATGTGTTATATGTCATGCTAAAAATTTCATGTTAACGGTACGGGAATAACAAATGTATTTTCTTTGTTTTATGTAATTATTTCAGTATTATGGCGACATTCACTATTCGTTTTCGAGTAGCGAAGTTAAGCAATATTTGACACGGTCAGTCCTTGGATGGGTGACCAATAGTAGCCTTCTTGACCGCTTTAAATAAATAAATGATGTTTAATACAGACATTGGCGTCCATAATTTTTGTTAGTAACAATTTAAAACCTTGAGAACTACGTTAGCAGCAAACATTTAATTTTTAAATTAAAAAATAAATTAAATAACTAACTATGCCAATACCTTCTATTTCACCTACCTTATATACGCAATTTTTTTCCTTACGGTAAAAATACTTATTCGTAATACAAAAACAGTAAAATAACGTTTGGTTTATAATTGACACAGCAAACTGTAAAGAAGAAGCCCGAAATTATGGCCGTCCGAAGCAATTTTCTTTAGAGAGTGGACCCCCAGAGGGCATTGTACGTTTGTGTGTGTGTGTCTGTGGTACCGTAGCTCACGGATTTGGTTGAGAGTTGGTTTTTTTAGTTGAAACTGCATTTTAATACAAGTGTTGCCGTGCTTCGGAGAGTACATTAAATTGTCGGTCCTCTTGCTTGCTCTTCTCAAGGGAAAATTGCCTTTTGAATAAACGGTAGATTAGATTAGATTAGATTTATTTAGTTCACTTTTACAATATTAAGTCACACATACAGTTCCGTAAATTTATGATTTTTAAAGTAAAAGTGATTGTCAAAAATAAAACAATAAAACAATAGCTATACACATACATTACATTACTAGATTATTTGTTAAGTCACAAAATGAACAAAATAAGATAGAAATTTAGCATCTACATATTATTATATGTAACTATAGGTTAGGTAGGTTAGTACATTACAAACATATTTTGATTATCTATCCTTGTATAGGTAGTATTATCTATGACTTCAGAATTGTGCATGATTTCATAATATTTTAATGCTTCTTTTTAATAGACAATATCGTTGATATGTAACTCGAGTCACACATACCATAAGTGATGAATTGTTTGGTATAGTGGTTAGAAACTCTGCTACTATACCAAATGGTCGTGGGTTCGAATCCCGCTAGGGACATATGTTTGTATGATGAATACAGACATGTGTTCCCCCGTTATGGATGATATTTATTTACAAAACAAAAACATTTGTGTAGTTTATCGACCATCTGGTATCCATAACACAAGCCTAGATGCTTACTGTGGACCTAGATGGCGCTGTGTGTTTGTGCAAAGACATTTATTTATTATAATTTCCACCAAATCTTAACAAATATAGTTTACTACATTGATAATAACATCAGCAAACACTAAATAAACAATTCATTCTATTTACTCTCGTTTTCTTGAAAACATTACTATGCGAATAAAACAAGAACGAAACAAATTGATTTAACAATAAGTTATCAATTTTCAACTTGAGCCTTTCCTTAATTGACTAACAAATTTAAATAAGTTTAACCTACAATAAAACCATCGAGAAGTTTATATTTCAATTGGAATTGCAAAATTTCTAAAATTACGTCGAAGACAATCTGTAATTTATACAAATTTAATTATTGCGTGTTTGTTTGCCTGTTTGTCTGTGATTGTTAAGGGGCGTGTTAATTAATCTACATTTGAACAATAGGTGGCTGTGGGCTGTTTGTTTAGCGAATACAATGTACGGTTGAGTCGGGCCGTGAGTTTAGCGAATTTAGCTTTGTTAGTAGACAGGTTGTCAACAAGATAGTTTTGGATTACCCCCGACGGAAAACGACGGGTAGTATGAATTTGACGGAGTTTTGTGTGCGTGCGTGCGTGCGTGTGTGTGTCTCAGTAATGTGTGGTCCGATTAGAGTGGTTTTATATTTTGAATACTAAAATAATGAGTGTTTAGTGCTTGACTGCGTTTTGAGTGTGCATGTGTGTGTGTGTTCAGTCTTTGTCCGGACGTATCTCAGTAATGCGTGGTCCAATTAGTGCCGGTTTCGTATGAAAGATTTAAACACCGGGTGTTAAGTGTTTGATGGCATTATGTGTGTGTATCCAGTCTGTGTCCGGACGTGTCTCAATAATGTGTGGTCCAATTAGAACGCGTTTTTATGTTAAGGACTAAAACTCCGAGTGTTAGGTATTTAAGAATAAGAATAAATTATTATGAACGCCACAACATGGCGTTTTGTGTGTGCGTGTGTGTGTATGTTCAGTCTATGTCCGGACGTATCTCAATAATGTGTGGTCCAATTAGAACGCGTTTTTATGTTAAGGACTAAAACTCCGAGTGTTAAGTATTTAAGAATAAAAATAGATTATTATGAACGCCACAACATGGCGTTTTGTGTGTGCTTATGTGTGTATGTTCAGCCTTTGTCCGGACGTATCTTAGCAATGCGTGGTCCGATTAGAGTGCGGTTTCTTTTATATTAAAGAAGAAACGAGGGGACAAATCATTAGAATATTATCATCATTTAATAATTATTGTTATAACACTTTATTGCATACACAAAAAAGAAACAATTACAACGATACTTTAATCGGTCGAGTAATTATTGGTCAAGATACTGAGATCTGATAGAATTGGAAAAAATTGATGTTTTCGTGTATTTAGATGACATCATAGTCATTTAGAGTTAGATATTTAACTTCTAACACCGTTACTTTAGATTTATTTTCTAAATTTTTAATTTAAAGTTATATTATAGAAATAAGCATCAGTGGTTCAGCGGTTAAGACGCGGTCTCCCAATTTTGGAGGTCCGGATTCGATCAAAATCAAAATCAAAAATTGCTTTATTTTGTAGGTACACAGGGTACACTTAAAATAGTCAGATTTTTAAAGCTACTGCTTGTTCAAAAGGCAATTTTCCCCTGAGAAGAATAAGCAAGAAACTCGAGAGGTGCCCAGGTCGAAGAGATTCCCAGGTAGGCCATTTACCAATGAGTTTTTAAATGTAATTTAAGTACTTATGTACATTTATCCGATTGCTCTTAAACGGTGAAGGAAAACATCGTGAGGAAAAATGCATGTCTGAGTATTAAAATTCAAAGGCATGTGAAGTCCCCAACGCGCATTGGGCCAGTGTGGACTGCGGCCCATACTATCATATACCTGGAAAGGCCTATCCGCAGTGGGATGTTATAATAGATTAGATTAGATTAGATTTATTTAGTTCACTTTTACAATAGCATGTCATACATACAGTTTCGTAAATTTATGAAATCTAAAATAAAAGTGATTGTCAAACATAAAACAAAAAATAATAACATAAAAAACAAATACCTGTATACAATAGTAAAACATATTGTTATATGTATGTCAAAATTAATTAAGAAAGTATAAGTATGTAACCATTGTTACGTCAACGTCATACCATTTTAGAATAATCAAAATGAAATAAAACAAAACAAAATAAAATATAAATCATGTCATGAGATTATTGATATGCCATAATCACCTTTGTCAAATTATAGTTGAATACAAGTTAAAATAGATATATTAAAATAGAAAACATGTCAGGAAAATGTCATATCCATATGCTCTTTAATAGAATAAAATTCATTTTCCAACAAAAATAATAAACCTATGACATAAAATAAAAACGAAACAACGTGTGTCCTATTCATCATACATTAATATTGTCAAACAATATACTTTAGTTAAGTATATTATCGGATGGCGCGTTGCCACAGCTTCGTACATAATGATTTTACTTTGCGAAAAAAATGTTTCGTGGCTCCACCAGAAAGAGGCCAGCAATCTATCATTCGACGATGCGGCGGCTAGGGCCGAGGTAAACGACACATTAGAGATGATAGTTACGTGGTCTGGTAAAAGTTATCGATGTTTATCCCACGGGATTAGACTTCACTGGCCAAATTCTGTGGCATTAGCCGATTTTTCAAACTGCGATTGCGGAAATTTTGAATAAGTACTATACTGTTGTAGAAAAAAAAAAGAAAAAGATTAATATTTTGAGTTTACGTTAGTAGAGGAAGTGTACTATGTATTATGTGTGTGCGTGTGCGTGTGTGTATGTGTGTGTGTGTGTGTGTGCGTGTGTGTTTTTATTTACCTTTTTCCTGTAGCTAAATCCAAAATCTATTCAAAATAGGTTTGCAAGATAATCAATAAATTGTTTGTCTTAGCTATTTGAAATAGGGTAGCTAATCCCCCAAATAAATTGCGGGTTTCGGCTTCCACCTTCATTAAAAAAGTATCGATATAGCATGCCCTGATCACATCACTAATGTTATTATACAGATAGCTATTACATGGTGGGGTATCACTTTCGCTCGGCGATGCCTTATTGCTCTGCTTCACGCTTCTACCATATTTTTCAGATAAATAAAGACAATAAGTGAGCAATTTCTGGTTGAGTATGAGCTATATCACCTAAGTCAGTATTTCCCAAAGTGTGGGTCGCGACCCACTGGTGGGTCGCGGGTAGATTTTAGATGGGTCCTGAAACTATAGGACGATTGTCGTACTCGTTCAATTTTCATTTTACTCGTTCGTTCGTCGTCGTTGTCCAGCAGTGAACGTCAGTAGGCTGATGATGATGGTATGGTGGTGAACTTACAATAAGAATAAACGCGTAAATGCTGCGGCAGCAACATACCGCTGCTTTTTTGTCTTCATGATACAAGGTGGGCCGCGAACTTTAAACTTTCTTGTAGATGGGTCTCGGTCCCGAGAAGTTTGGGAAACACTGACCTAAGTGCATAGTATACGGCGCGGCGCCAGGCTGCTAATTACTAAGTGCTTTTTCCAAGAATACAACATATCAAAATAAATTTTAAAATTATGTCGCCTTTACTTTTTTTATAGTATAATAACATAATTAACTAAATACCCACAACGCGAACGAATCAAGATGTCTGTGAGCTAAGCTATTTGAAATGTTGCAAATGCTTTCGGAACATTCATCTTTTGTACTTCGAGCAGGTGTGCTTTAATTCGCTGTTATTACAATAAGATCCTTCTAATTCAGTCATTATAATGACGTGCAAATATTGGACAAAATTACAGTTTCATACAAAGAAAATCAGCATGCATTCGATTAATCGCTTTTGAGCTAAAATATTTTTTTGTCGAAAAGAAGCAGTAAATCCTTTGAAAGTAACAAATCAAGTTAGAATACATAATCAATACAAAATCTACAAAATAATACAAAGGGATATAGATATGTCAATGTTGAAATGTCAAATTAAAGATCTTTCATAAATAACAAGTTTCAAATTAAAATTATAATACCTATTATAATTGACGACCTGTTTGGTGAAGTGGTTAGCAACTCTGACCACTACACCAAAAAGGTTGCGGGTTCGAATCCCGCTAGGGGCATATGTTTGTGTGATGAATACGAAATGAAATGAAATGAAATGAAATGAAAATCATTTATTCATGTAGGCAATACAATATGCACTTATGAACGTCATTTGTTTTTTAAACTACCACTAGCTCGGAACGCGACCACTACTGAGAAGAGCTAGCGAGAAACTCAGAGGGTTTGTCTCTTTTCAATAAATCATGTACAATCAAGAAAGGTTACAACAATTTTATATATCGTGTAGAGGAGCCGTTTAATCCCATGGATTACTTTCATTAATATAGTCTGAAATTTTGTAAATACGGACATGTGTACCCGAGTTATGGATGTTTTCATTTATAATAAGTATTTATTTACAGAAAAAAAATGTATTTATGTAGTATATCAACAATCTGGTATCCACAACACAAGCTTATAGTTGCTTACTGTGGAACTAGGTGGCGTTGTGTGTATGTCTAAGGATATTTATTTATTTATTATTATTATTATTATTATAATATAGAACGTCAAAATGTTATTTTTGGTCACCCATCCAAGAACTGACGGCGACAGTTGTTGCTTAATCGACAAAGAATATGTTACAGTAATCTACTCCTGGATATCATTATATATCTATACTGTCCTTCCTGCCGTTTGTCAATATCCTGCAATGGATTCGGGGTTCCGGGAAACCTAGCCAAATTTCAGCTAAACATAAACGAATTGGGCACAAAGGAGATTAGCTTTTTAGGATTCCGTATCCAAATAGCAAAGAACGGAATTCATAATAATTTTGAATTTTGTATCGGGCAACTCTATTTTTATCCGACTGCCCAAAGCAGGAGTGTAATGTTTTTCGAGTGTGTGTATGTATGTATGTCCGTTCTATTGGCGCATCCTGTAGCCTAAACGAATAAAAACGGACGAATTACTTGTTTTGACGGAGACTGACTTATAAACTGAAGAAATATGAGAAATAAGACATGGCTGTATGGGCTTAGATTGTTTTGCCTTCTCCGAAAGGAGTGAATAAAACTAAAACAAAATACGCTGATGCCAAATTGTAGTACGAAAGAAAAGAAAAAGGGCTTTTTGGCGGGAACTCGGCGAGTGAAGTAGCATTTTTCTTTATAATTCTTATAATTTGTGCATTCTAACTTTTGAAGCTTAATAATGGCAGAATATTGTGCAGCAAACGTTAGTGATGGTGTACAAGTGAAGGGAAGTGTAAATTAAAGTGCGTAACGGAGCTTTCGGGTTCCCACAAGAAGCCGCCAAAATCTTTTGTAAAGCATTCTGCCACTTTACTGAAGAATGGCTTGACCGTGACTAGACTCTGTATACGCCAAGTATACGACGAATTACTTGTTTTGACTGAGACTGACTTACAAACTGAAGAAATAAGAGAAATAAGACATGGCTGTTATGGGCTAGATCCCTTTGCCTTCTCCTAAAGGAGAGAATGAAACCAAAAAAAAGAAAAGAAAAACAAAAAGAATGATTTTAAATTTGGAATCAATAACACTCCAAGACGTATGATGTGAAATTCCATTATTACACAAATTCCATACATACCACATTATTTGAATTTGGAACTATCTATGTCAGGGTAATGTTTTTAGAGTGTACGTGTGTATTTAAGTATGTATGTATGTCCGTTGCTTTGGCGCATCATATAGCCTTTAGGCTTGACCGATTTCGAAGTACATGATGTCGTTAGATTCGTAAAAAATCCAACATGGCGTCCGCAAAATACAAAATATGCTGTCATGTTTAAATCTAATCTAACTAATATTATAAATGCGAAAGTTTGGATGTTTGTTTGTTCATTTATTTGTTTGTTGATCAGTCACGGCAAAACGGATGAACGGATTTGGATCAAATCTGGAATATAGGTTTTTTTCTTTTTTTTTATGCACGACGGATTCGTACTTGACCTCAATCACACCTGATGTTAAGTGAAGATGAAGTCGACGGTGGAACCGTACTGACCCGGAAACCCCAACACATTTGGGGGACTGGCTATCTTATCTCTGACAACCGAAACACAACAATGCTATTAAAATTGCTGCTTGGCGACAGATTTAGATAAAGTGGTAGCTAGCCAGGTGGAAATTTAAAATGCCCTACCACCAAACCGAGTATTTAAACATGTATCCCGCTGGGGATCGAACCCGCGACCTCCGAATCGTAAACCCAATGTTGTTTACATTGAGCCACGGAGGCGGTTAAAGAGGAGGAGTAGAATATACCCTGGATTAAGGTTATATTTTTTTTTGCATACAACAAATTCTCATAAATGTATTGAGAAGTCATTGTTAAGACATTAATTTCCTTAAACTTATCTTTAAGAGACACTGTAGGTCCCAATTTATAAATGGCACGAATAGCACGCTTCTGCATATACAGGGCGTCCCAAAGTTATGGGACATGAAGGGGAAGTACCTTAAATATTGTAGATAGTGAATTTTGCTCAAAGAAGACTTTATGTTATTTTTAAAAGTTAGTAATTCTGCATTCATAGATTTTCTAAAAATTATTTGCTTCGGCTGGGAATCGAACCGACTCAAATGTGAAAAAAAAAACACCCTACTTTTATGATGCCAATCGAAAGAATAGCTAAAAAATAATAACTCTGCCTAAGTAACATAGTATTTATATAATAGTAATAGTATAACTTTGGGACGCCCTGTATAGTATATATTTCCGGACCCGCTGTCCGTTTACACTATATTATTTTTAACAAAAGGCTGTCAAATACATAACTGGTAGTTTTTCGTCGGGGATTAAAAAATAAAACATGCTACGGAGCTCTAACTTGACACGTATCCGATAAGCACTTGGCCGGCCGTTTTACATTTCACTGGCCCATTGTTGCGAGACCAATCCGGACCGTATATCCGATTTTAATTAATTCCGCGTAGCAAGACACGTATTGGGTAAATTTGAAGATACGGAGTTCACAAAGTTTTGTGAAGTTCCCAACAAAACTAGGGGAACTTAGAATAGATTAGAAATAGCTTTATTGGGTTTAAGATGTACTTGACTAAGTTTATTTGGGTTAGATAAGACGAAACAAGCCGCCAGTTTAAGAACAAATAATCTTAATTTATCGGTTCACAAAAGACAATTAAGAAAGAGTACTTTTTTTTTTAAGAGTACAATTAAGTATTACGCAGTCGAGACACATGCAAAAGTAAACATTGTGTGTTGCCATATAATTGTCGGTGTCGCAAGGTGGAGTCAAAAAGGTCTTGGAGGCTCTAAATATCTCTAAATCAAAATAATTTCAAATTAATATAACTTAAATTTCCATATTTCAATTCTGATTTTTCTTTGTGTTTCAATTTTTCAATTGACATTTGAATTCACAATTGTTATTTTAAATTTTCAATGTCTACCACTGTTTATTAACGAAGTTATAGGTGACTGTACTAACAAAGATGGACCTTATTGTCTGGAAAAATAAATGATTTATTATTATTATTATTATTATAATCTTAAAGTTCGTAATTACCTGCACATGGCGTAACTATTTGGCAAAAATTATGAAAAAATTTGGCATCCACAATACATGCCTAGCCTAGTGTGGATGTTACAGTAAATGTATAATTATGTATGGTCCTTTTTGGTAAATAAACATCATCAAATGAAGGCACTGTTGGTAGGGGAAGACCACGGTGAACGTACCATGATCAAATCCGGGAAGTCTTAAAGACAGGCCAAGTCAAGAGTACCCTAAACCGACGAGCATGTATGAACAAGCTTTAACCACCTCCGTGGCTCAATGTAAACAACATAGGGTTTACAATTCGGAGGTACATGTTTAAGTATTCGGTTTGGTTGGTGGTAAGGCAGTTTAAATGTCCGCCTGGCTAGTTATCACCATCTTATCTAAGGCTGCCGCTAAACAGCAATGTCAATAGCATTGTTGTGTGTCCGTTGTTAGAAATAAGTATGTAAATAGTTGGGGCTTCCGGGTCAGTACGTTTCCATCTTCGGCCTCATCTTCACTTAACATCAGGTGTGATTGAGGTCAAGTGTAAATCCCGTTTTTTACATAAAAAATCTATCGGTGTCGCAAGGTGGAGTCAAAACGGTCTTGGAGGCTCCAAATGACGCACGGACACAGAAGTATGAGTGGGGCGACATGATAGAATCAGGAATAGTGTAATTAGGGAGTTAAGCAGTGTGAAAGAAGACGTAGTGACAAAGATTGAAAAAGGTATGCTGAGATGGTTTGGACATGTGGAGAGGATGAATGGAAGAAGACTTACGAAAGAGATATACCTACGATGCAATTGTAGATGGTACTGTTGGTAGAGGAAGACCACGGTGAACGAACAATGATCAAATCGGGGACGTCTTAAAGAAAGTCAAGTGTACCCTAAACCGACGAGCATGTATGAACAATGTTATGAAAGTGAATGAAACAAAAGAGGTGTATCAGGATCATAGCAACAGACGTGACTTTATGTACGTAGGAGTAACCAGCAAGACGTGATGAGAGGATACAGATGTATACCTACATCTCTTTCTCATGCCCCCACTGTTGCATATAGTTGCTCACTGACCACGCAGATTTAGGGCGGATTTGTGTCAAACTTGGTCACTCGTTTGATTCAACCGTGGCAGTCAGGTTTGTACCTCCGACGGGAAACGACAGGTATTATGTGTTTGATAACGTTGCGTGTGTGTGTGTGCAGACTGTGTACAGACGTATCTTATTATGTGTTTGATAACGTTGCGTGTGTGTGTGTGCAGTCTGTGTACAAGACGTATCTATTATGTGTTTGATAATGTTGTGTGTGTGTGCAGTCTGTGTACAGACGTATCTTATTATGTGTTTGATAACGTTGCGTGTGTGTGTGTGCAGTCTGTGTACAAGACGTATCTATTATGTGTTTGATAATGTTGTGTGTGTGTGCAGTCTGTGTACAGACGTATCTTATTATGTGTTTGATAACGTTGCGTGTGCGTGTATGCAGTCTGTGTACAGACGTATCTAAGTATTGCGTGGTCCTATTTAGGGTTGTACGGTTTTTTTTATATAAAAAACTAAATATAGGTTTTTAGTGCCCTTCAAAAAATGCTCTTTTTCATTACATTTAGAGCCACGCGTTTCATTTAAATTATTAAATAAAACGCGTGGCCCAACACAAACACCTAAGTACCGTTTTTATTACACAGTAATAGGTCAAATTCACTAAATTATACCAACACAAAAGAAACTTCGTTAAAAAAGTGTTCGTGATGAGGCAAAGTTAAACAATCCAGATATACGTACATTAGGTATTTCAATTTGCTTTCGGCTGTATATTGGCAAAGTTTCATAATTCCGCGTATTAAACTTGTATTTTAAGTAAGAACTTGTGACGAGGTGTACAACCTCGACCTCTTTTGTCGATAAACTCTTTGGTTGTATTACTTTTTTTTCGAATTGGATTCAAAATTCGGAATTCTAAAATATTTTCTGATGGGCCCCCCCATCAGACTCCCCAGTCGTTTTTGGGCGTTGATACGTGGAGATCATAACATGCGTCCTTTGATCTTCAGATAATTGTATTTAATTATTGTAATTTGGGGGCTTCGGGTTCGATTCCCAGGCAGGCCATGTACCAATGATTCTTTTTTTTTTATGCACGACGAGTTCGTACTTGACCTCAATCTAGTGAAGTAGTAAATCTAATATGAGGTCGAAGGTGGAAGCGTACTGACCCGGAAACCCCAACAGATTTAGGGGACTGTTTGGTGTATAGTGGTTAAAAACTCTGACCTCTATACCAAAACTGCGCGGGTTCGAATCCCGCTAGGGGCATATGTTTGTGTGATGAATACGGACATTTGTATCCGAGTTATGGATGTCTTCATATCAATCATCTGGTATCCACAACACAAGCCTATAGTTGCTTACTGTGGACCTAGATGGCGCTGTGTAACGATATTTTATTTATTTCTTATTTTTTTATGTGAACAACGCCGGTGGACAAACTAAGCTAAAAATATTACTGAATGAAACGTCCACAACAAGGAAAAAAGTTGTCTTTAATACGCGTCTTCAAAGGAATTCTCATGAAAGGATAATTGGCGTAATTCCAACGTTGCGCGCTCCACTTCTTTTTTTTTTATTTTATATTATGAGCTATTTCCATTTTGTTCCTTTACTTTTTAGAATTCCGTGGCTAAATGGCAGAACACGGAACTTATTTTGATGTGTTACGTGTTTGACGTCGTTGTGTTGCTGTGTGTATTGGTCCGATTTATACTATACGAGGGAGTAAGTTTGTGACGAGTTGTTCAACCTCGACCTTTTTGTCTTTACGGTGCTATTTGGTTTTATACTTTTCTTTTGGAATTTGATTCAAAATTCGGAATTCTAAATATTTATTTAGTACACCTAAAGAACAAACTTGAAAATACCTGTAACTTATAGAAAAAATACGCCGTCAAACTCGCTGAATGCATAAGCTCAGCTGCTGAGCAAAGTAGGCACCAGCTCTCACATCTCCAGAGACAATAAATGACCATCATCGAACTAACTTGCGGTCATAATTGACTCTCTCGATTTCCCCACACATTCCAATGGGTATTGGCGAAACGAAGAGCCGTAAAATATCTGCTTACCTTTTATCAAAATCATGCAAGTCTTCAGACGTGAACTGACTGGTCACATCCAGGAGCTGTTGTATGTGATCACTGCAGACCCTGCTCTTCCGCCTCGGCCCCTCCTCCCCGTCTCTGAGCAGAATGGTCGAACACCCGCCGTAGTCGAGAGAAAGAGACGGCTGTTGCACAACTATGGTGGTCCGTCCGGCTGGGATGGTGGTCGCTGCGGAGTCCAGAGGGTTCGCTGTGACGTGGACCTGTGCAGCTGAAAACGGGTATTCATTACTTTCAGTACTTCTTGTCATTGGGACTGACCCCCATACTGTCTTTTTAGGGTTCCAAACCGCAAAAGAAAAGCATTTGTACTACATTATATTAGGTACTTACCTATGAAATCAAATTTAGCTAAACTTTGTGTGTATTATCGGATAACATTAAGTTAAGTATAGGCAGCGTTCATTTTTAAAAGTAACCGCTTTATAAAAGTTTCAGCGAATCTAAGAAATGATTATGGAAAGCACATGAAAAGAGCTCCGTTCAAATTTTTTTATTATGTGATTTAGCCCAGAAATTAAAAAAATATTTCATGTGAAACCTTGAAATAATAAAAAACAAATTTGGATATAGCTTTGAAAATCGCAGGAATTGGTACATATGATTAACGAAGAAAAAAAAACTCCAATTTCATAGGTAAAGACCCAATATTTATACTATTATATTGAGAGAGAACATTTTTATTGAGAGTGGCTACAGCACCAGGAGCATGAGGGGAGCAATAAACGTTTAAGTCGCGTAAGATAATATTTGTCCTGCTCATTCGTTTGGACAAAATATACAACTATGCCGCTTTCACGTCGAGGCGCGCGTGACAAACGCTGTCATGCTACGTAGGTAGGTTAAGCTAGTCTCCCAGGTGATAGGTTTTTTCACTGTACCTGGAGGTAGCGTGCCTAGGGTTTCAAAATAGGGCACGGGAACGGGCCTCCCCTTGTGAGGGGGGCAGGGCGGGAGGACCTGGAAGCCGCCTATGCGTACCCAGGTCCTCCCTGCAGGTCGCCACGGGGTTTTAATGGGAATACATCCCGAGAGGGAGGCGAGTCTCATATCACAGTCTCACCGACCCCCAGGCAAGCCTGACAATGTTTTTGTGATTTTTATACCGCTAGTGAAATAAGATAGGTTACCAAGCAAGAGGTTTCAGTTTGATAAATGCGAATGTTTCCATCTAAGATTTCCTGTACTGTTTTAAATAATTACTAATATACTCCTCATCGAGTATTTAGTAAGGCAAGCCCGGTTTTTGGGCTTATATGAAGGCTTATATTATTTCTACAACTAAAGAAGGTTGTACAACTAAAGAACTAACCTATTTAGTATAAACTTAAGAAAACCGGTTTTCTTAAGTTTAAACTAAATAGGTTTTGAATCAATTAAGCGGTTTTCCGTCTCTATTACTACAAACTTCAAACAACGCGGGAGTGTGCACTGCCTATCTGGATTAAACCGGTTTATTAAGTAGCGGTATATTCAAGTAGCGCTCTTATTTGGGACGCGCTCCGAACGAAACCTTGTCTAAAATCCGGTAAAACTTTTATTTACCGATTTTTTTCAACACCGGTTACAAGCGCTACTGGTAACGGATAAGCCATCCTTTCATGCTTTTAGTAGTCATCGCCATTCATAATCATCGCTGATAAACAAAGATAAGTATCACGATTTTAAAAGAAAAGAATACGATAACTAAGTTCTCACCAGTGGACTGTCTTCTGGAAGACGGCGGTGGAACAGAATGCTGATGAGCTGAAGACCGTCGTCTACTCGTCGTGAATACTTCCGTCCCCTCAAGCTGTCTTCTCAACTTGACCATCTCATCCTTATAATACTCATGTTTCTCCGTCTTCTGCTTATTCCTCAGCCTTGGCTCACTCTCCCGTCTCTTCACGGGTTCCGGCTCAAACTTAAAATGCGTCTCATATTTACTTTGACTCGCTTTTGGACTCTTCGGCATCTCCAGTTTTGGATCGTAAGGTATCTGAATCGACGTGGAAGGTCCAGTCGTTTGACTGACATGAATCTTATTTCTTGGCTTCTCTTTCTTTGGGTCGGGGATTGGCACGTCGAAGACAAATCTGGCCGGGCCTGGTCGTGGTGATTCTATGACGTCAGTCGCTGATTGCGGCTTCGTGTATGCAGGAGAGTCAATTTCGCAGCTGTTTTCAGCGCGGTGGTAATGTGGCGGAGCTGTGTGGGGTGGGGCTGTATTTGGAGAGGCGGTATGTGAGGAGGCTGTGTTTGGGGGGTCGGAGTCGATGAGGTTCTGTGCAGGTCCGGGGGAGTCAGGCTCCGCGTCCATGGAGTCGTCGGTGCCAGTGACGGAGGTGAGCGCTGTGGCCGCTGAGTCCGTACTGGTGTTGATGGTCTTATCTGATGTTGTGCTGCTGCCCATGACGACCACCTGCCGGCAAAAAGTAGCATGGTTGATTTGCGCATTCTCAGAAAAGAAAAGGACAAGTTCCGCAAGAAAATTTCTGGGAATAGCTCCCTCTGATCTTTTTTTTTTCAATCTTTATATTGTTTAGGGATTTTTGTCCTATGGGACATGGGATCGACATGTCAATTCCATTGTATACAATTGTTAATACAACTCAAATATATATAACAAAGATAATGGGAGTCACTTCAACTTTCAAACTTCAAGCATTTATTTCAACTTAAGATACATAATAACATTTGTTGAATGACAATTTAAATCTATTGGAAATAATAACAGGGCTTAAGCATTCCTCTGTCAGTCAGTATGTCCAAGCTACCTCCGCTTCGGAAAGGGAAATCATCAGTGGGAAAAGAAGCGGCGAAAGAAACTCACAGGTTCATTGTTAATTTCTTTTTTTAATACAAATAATACAAGCGTTGTTGTCATTCAGGTAATCTTTATTTTTGTAATAACCTTTCTTTGTTAATACTTCAAACTTCAAGCATTTATTTCAACGTAAGATACATGATATCATATGTTGAATGTCAATTTAAATCTATTGGAAATAAAAATAGGGCTAAGCATTTTTCGGTCAGTCAGTATGTCCAAGCTACCACCGCTTCGGAAACGGAAATCATGTGTGGGAAAAGAAGCGGCGCAAGAAACCCACAGGATCATTTTTTATATAGTAATGTTGTTGCTAACCAGAAAGCTCAGTGACTAGTTGTCAAAGTACTACTTAATAAGTAGACCCAATCGATGTTCCCATGCTGTGTAGTACAATTTGTACATCTTCAAAATAAACAATTTTCTTTCTATTAAACAGCAAGGAAAATCGGAATAAATACGTCTAAGATGGACTTAGTGAAAATAGGCGTTGTATTTTTAAAGCGAAATAAAACAGGCTATCGGCTACTGATCCGTGGAAGCGCTTGTTTCCATTACCAGCGACGTCATTACGAGAGGATTTGAGACGGGATTACAGGGAGTTTGTTTTTATATTAAAGGATTTTAATGGTCTGGATTCAGGCTTAAAGCAATGGTATGTGAATCAAGTCTACTTGGAAAGGGACTTTCTTTTTATTATTTCTCCGAACTATTGGTAATCTTCGACTTATTCGAGTGACATTTCTACCAGTGTTCCACTGACACACGGATGCTCAGGTTAAAGGGCAAACACTTATTTAAAAAGAGCAACCCCTGAGTTTCTTGCTCGTTCTTCTCTGGGGAGACTGCCTAGTGAATGAGCGATAACTGTATGTCATGACGATTTTAAATGTTAGTCTTATAACTTACGAAATACATAAAAACTTTTTCGAATCAACACGGCCCTTAGGCACGTATTAATAAACCATTCTCAAGATTGAGAACAGTCTTGTGATCGGTCTCAAGTAAACGTGTTGATTAATAAACCTAACTTGAGACCTGAAAAGCACGTGCATACTCAAGCAGTACTCACTTAAGAGGTGCGCCTAGTTTCACTTATTAATAAACGATTCTCAAGACTATCAATCATTCGCCGCTGAGGCGAATACTTGCGAAGTGATCTCAGCTGAGTAGACTTCAAGATTAGTTTATAAATTAGCCCGGAGCTTGAGATAGCGTCAAATTCTAAGACCTATCTCGGGTGATACAGCCTCAAGACTTGTATTGAGATTGGTTTATTTATACGGGTCCTGCAGCTGTCGTTTTTCGTCCGGAATTAAAAATGACTTTTCAATTTTGCGTGTGTTGCATCTTGAGAGTCCGACCCAGATTAGAGTCATGGCCTTACAGCATAAAAAAACTGAATTTCCGAACTCACTTCACAAAATCATCGAGACACAAAACTCACGGTACCAGGAATAGAGAATATTCATAAGTAAAACGGTGACACAGATTGTGTGCATTTTTGGAATACATAAATAATTTACTGTCGCATGTACTGTAGGGGAGATGGCGGGGGCGGGGGTCGGGGTAAATTGAATACTCCACAGCGAGGTAATGGCGCGAGGTAATTCAGTTTCAAAGCTTTTGCCGCGTCTATGCCACTAGTGATGTGCTGAGTGATATCGCTATATTGTTATTTATATTCACGACCAGTTTGGTGTAGTGGTTAGGAACTCTGCTGGTATACCAAAAGGTCGCGGGTTCGAATCCCGCTAGAGGCATATGTTTGTATGATGAATACAGATATGTGTTCTCGAGTTATGGATGTTTTTCATTTGTATGTGTATTTATTTACAAAAAAAAATGTTTTTGTTTAGTTTATCAACCATCTGGTATCTATAATACAAGCCTAGTTGCTTAGTGTGGAACTAGATGGCGCTTTGTGTATGTGCATAGATATTTATTTATTTATATATTTACTAGCTTTCCGTCCGCGGCTTCGCCTGCGTGGAATAGTGTTTAATTTGTTTATCCCGCGGGAACTACTCACTTTATCGGGATAAAAAATATCCCATGGTTTAATCCTGGGTATGTTCTACATATGTCCTAGTAGTGCATAGGCGCGTAAGCGATTTCGAGGAGCAGCGTAAACGCGACGAGCTAATGTCCCGTCCACAATAGGCAAGTACTCAGGAGCGTTGGTGGCTCAGACGCGGTCTCCTAATTTAGGAGATACGGGTTTTATTCCCAGGCACGCTATGGTTTTTTTTTTCATGACTAACTGGGTACGCGTTTGACCACAATCTCGCCTGATGGGAAGTGACGATGTGGCCGAAAATGAATCATGCGATCTCAGTAGATGCCTATTCACCCTGCTCTTGAGCACCCTATGTACCAGAGACTTCTTAAGTTTAATTTTAATGGACCAGCGTGGTGGACTATGGCCTATACTCCCTCATATACGACGGAAGGCCTATATCCCTGCAGTGGGATGTTTACGGGCTGAAGATCATGACCTACTATACCTAAAGCAAGCTACATAGAAAATATTTTTTTTTTATATTACTGATGGGTACTGTATCCTTCTACAAAAAGTCAGGAACTTTAAGATTATAGGAAGTTACATCACAAAAAATACATATCTTTACTGGACTAAGAAGTTTATTATGGCTGCATATTGAAATCTTCAGCTGGTGACTACGGCGTAGCGCTAAACGTAGCTCGTAGCAGTTTCCGCTCGAAATACCTCGTAGCAGAGCGGATGCTAACATGGTGGCCTGTCGGCGATTAGTTCCCAGTTCTTAATTTGCCACATGTGAAATTTTGCAAATTATTATTAGGACGAATTCTTCTTTATGAAAAGTCTTAATTTTACATATTTTTCATTTTCCGAATGCCTCATTTTCCTAATTATAGCCAGTACCAATTATGGGTGCATTTACAGAGCAAGCTAGCAAACATCGCGTTAAGATTACGTACGGGGGACCGCAGATTCGTCTTATATTTTTTTATTTGAATTTGAATTATTCGAATGGGGACTCAGTCACACTCCGACTTCGTTCGCGAACTGTCGTATCAAATGCTGATTTATGTTTAAAAAAAATGGATCACTTACCACAGAAAAGTGGACAAAAAACATATTTAATAATTAATCATAATAAATAATAATTTAGTCATATTTTTAATCATTATTGTAATTTTTTTCTTGCACTTCTATGTGACCGAATTATATATTGTGAGCACTGACTAAAGTTTGACGGCGTTGTGTGCGTGTGTGTGTGTCCAGTTTTTGTCTGGACATTTCTCAGTAATGCGAGGTTCGTTTTGAAAGACTAAAGACATATGCTGTTATTTATTGCCCACTGAGTCGATACGTCACCAGAACCCCACCTCAAACATGGCTCAGAACCTTTCTCTTAGTTTACTCTTAAATATAAAAAGGCTGCGCTGAAATGGTAGCATGCCTTATTGAGATACATCCGAACAAACCTACCTTTAAGACTTTTCGTCGCGGATTTACCTTAATTTTTTAAAAGAATCGCCCATAGCTTTCTTTGCCGCATCACTAAAACCACTGCTTGTTACCGTGCATTATGCAAACTCGGGGCAAATGTGAAATCTTTTGCAACAAATATTGAATTTCTTTAAAATTTGCACATAAAAGCTGGTCTCAACAGCTTGTGAGCTCTTTCTAAATCCGATCGCGTAAGATACGTTTGCTAGAATACCCAAAGAGTAAAATAGTGCCCAAAAGAAAAATGTATGCCACTGTAAAAATGTATGACAATGTATTTAAGTGAGCATTCTGGCGTCACGTATTGCTGGTATCCTTATTCCTCAGACGCAGAGACTGCTTTACCTGTGATTATAATTTAAATCCAAAAAATTGTGCACAAATAGAGACACGACATATACAAGCACGAAATAATACTTTTTTTTTCGTTTGACGCGGGGAAACGCATGACGCGTACCGCTCGCCTGGGGGCGGCGAGACAGTTATGTGGGACTCCCCTCCCTATCGAGAGGGATACCCACTAAAACCCCGCGGCGACCTTCTTCGGCAGTAGGGAGGACCTGGGAACGCATAAGCGGCTCCAACCCCCGCCCCCCTCAAAAGGGGAGGCCCATTCCCGGAGGGCGTCTAGCGCACGCTCCGTAGGAGCCGCTGTCCTGCCTCACACCGCGATCAGCGGGCGGTATGAAGCGCGGCAGGGCCCGATGCGACGACACCCTCCCGGTCGCTCCGGGGGTGTCATCCTCTCCCGGGCTGAGTCCGGCGACTTTGCAGAGACTGATTTCGCCATGATTATAATTTATATCCAAAAAAATTGTGCACGAAATATACAAGTCCCATTAATGATATTACAAAAACGGCGAAGTTATTTAGATTTCTTTGTGATTAAAACAGCAGCGATACCCATATTGTTCTAGTTAAGTTATATATTTTTGACAAACTTTGATTTTTACGACCGGTGACGTAACCTACCCTATGATATTTGAATTGTTACGACGAATCTGCCGGTGCCTTTACATTTCATTAGTAATTGTGAAATAGCCTGGTATACAACAGAATATTATTCTAGTACAAAGACGAGTCGAGCGTCGGTTGCTCAGCGGGTAACCGCGGTCTCCCAATTTAGGAGGTAATTTAATTACTTATGTGCATTTACCCCAATGCTCTTAAACGGTGAAGGAAAACATCGTGAGGAAACCTGCATGCCTGAGAAATAAAAATTCAAAGGCATGTGTAAAATCAAAGCCTGATTTTAAAAGAGCAACCCTTCGAGTTTCTTGCTTGTTCTTCTCAGGGGAAAATTGCATTTTGAACAAGCAGTAGCTTAAAAAATTTAAAATTTACCATTTTAAGTGTACTCTGTGTACCTACAAAATAAAGTGCTTTTTTTTTAAAAAAAAAAAGCATTTTTGACTTTGACTTTGACTTCGTGAAGTCTCCAACCCGCATTGCACCAGCGTGGTGGACTATGACCCATACTCCCTCACCTTACGAGGCAATGCCTATATTCCTGCAGTGGGAAGTTTACGGGCTGAGATGATGATGATGACAAAGATGAGTAACATTAAGTCCATAGTCCCAGTGGCAATATTCTGGCTCCGTCGTCAGACCCTCGTCATGCTGTGTAATGGAAGCTAATGGCAACAAAACAAGCATAAATCGACTATCTTGCCATCAGGGACTTCCAGTCCCTATATCCCGGCTCCATCATCAGATCAGCTCGCTGGTACCATAATATTGCATTATCACCGAACTGTGTGTCAAATTTCAACTCAATCAGATACTAGCAAGTGGTGGAAAAATGGCTTGCAAATTTTGAAACGGACGCATTACATACGAACATTGCAAGCTAAATAAAAGCTTGTAAAACACATACATATGCATAATAATGTTATGTAGGTTTAAATGACAGACTTGTATGTTTAGTGTATGTATATAGTCCAAGTCAAAAAATATTTATTTCGTAGGATAAAGACTATCACTTGAAAACGTCACATTTTTTATCTTAATATCAAAATTATTGATATTATTGGTCATTCGCAAAGCAGATTCCCCAGAGAAGAACGAGCAAGAAACTCAAGAGTTGCTCTTTTAAATAAGTTTGCGTTACAATTAAATTGTATAATTAGACTGAATATCGCCGAGCGGTCCATGTCCATGCTTGCTTATCTTCCAACTTCGGACAACCAGGCGCGCGGGAGGGTTTCCATCCATATATTATCAACATACCGAACATCCGCACTAAGCTCTTTGCTTCATCATTTATAATGCGGACTGCTAAGGTATGGAACTCACAGCCGACACTTACAACCTTGGGATCTTCAAGTCTAGAGTGAATAGGCATTTACTGGGTGCGCGTGATACATCTTCGGCTACATCGTCACTTTCCATCCGGTGAGATTGTAGTCAAACCCGAAACCAGTTTTTAATAAAAAAAAAGGTAGTCAGAAATTTTATAATAGCCTTTGGTAAATAATGTCTGTTTTGAATTTATTTAAAGGTAAATTTTGAATGTCCACTGGAACCTTATATTATAAAAGCGTATAGTGACTTTGTGTTAACGGCTGGCATGAACAGCAAGTTTATTTTTATATCTGGTATTAACATTATGTATATCACTATTTTTCTTAAACGATTCTATATTTTTTCTTACATACATTAAGTTTTCGTAAATATATTGCGATGATAATGTTAATACATTAATTTCTTTAAATTTATTCCTAAGAGACACACTGGGACCCAGTTTGTAAATCATTTTGTATATTACATGTAACTATATGTATAAATATATATATTTTTATATATTTTTTATATTTTTAACATATAAATGTTAAAAATATACAGGCATTCCTCATTTATTTTATAATTAAAACTTACGTAACGTATTTTATTCAATATTAAATAGGTATTTATTTTATTATATTTGAAGTATTATTATTATAGTCTTTTAGGTGATCATTAACACTTTTTTTCTCAGTACACGTATGTATGTCTATCCTATCGAACCTGTTTTCCTTTACCTTTGCAGAGCCTGGCTGGAAGAAATCTCTTTTTAGAGATAAGTTTTGGTACTCGGTTTGGTTGGTGGTACGGCATTTTGAATGTCCGCCTGGCTAGCTACCACCATCTTATCTATCTAAATCTGCCGCCAAGCAGCAATGTTAATAGCATTGTTGTGTTCCGCTTGTCAGAGATAAGATAGCCAGTCCCCCAAATGTGTTGGGATTTCCGGGTCAGTGCGCTTCCACCTTCGACCTCATCTTCACTTAACATCAGGTGTAATTGAGGTCAAGTACGAACCCTTCGTCCATAAAAAAAAATAAGCTAGTGCCTTTTGTACTATATTTGACTTTTATGTGTACTCGTGTGCAATAAATTATAAATAAATAAAATACATACACAGATAAGAGCAAAAGCGTAAAGGGCAAGTTTTGGATATCAGCAAAACCTACCTGTACAACTCCGTGTGGTCTTATTATCCCACAAAGTTACATCAGTTTGTTTTCCTGGAAAAAGGGCTCGAAATTTTTAACTGCTCCAAATTCCGCTACAAAGTTGCCGAGGTGTAAATGTAACGGTTTACTTTTAACTTTCGAACACGGTAGCAGTTAACGAGGTACTGTGACTATTACGTACCTACCAGGATTTTAGAAAGGAATGGAGATGTGGGGGATGTAGGATGTAGGACTCCCGCCTCGTGAACATTAGTTGACTATCTATAAGTGCTTCTAGTGATTGTGTTTTATACTATATATTAAGTATTTCTACATATTTATTTATATATATATATATTTATATAATTAAGTCAATTAATATGATATTATTATTATATTTATGCATGCACCCTACCTGTTTTTCTACCTACAAATGTCCCGTAGCTGTGGGTTGTCTGGAAGAGATCGCTTTTAGTGATAAGACCGCCTAATTGTGTTCTATTGTTATCATCAAAATTATTGTAAATTATTTTGCGCAATAAAGAGTATTTGTATTGTATTGTATTGTAGGTACTCTAGATTATAAAACAGGAAAATAAGTATTTAGCCACATTCAAGGGCACCAGCGCCAAACCGATAAGGAGTAGTAGTGGTCGCCATGGCCGAATTATGGAGATTTATGTTTTAGTGTAACATTTGAATTAATAACATTTGATGCCAGCTCATCGCAATAGGTCTCAGGTCTTCTCACCCTACTCACTGCAATATTTCCGGGTCCGTCTGACATATGGTTGTCAAATATTTCCTCTTCAGCACCGTGTCCATTCCCCCAGTATCGGAGTCAGGACCAATTCCCGCCTTGCGCCCCACCGAACTTGTTAATGCGAATGTTCGGTATATTAACTATATACGTGGGGAGGGACCACGCCTAGTGGTTCGAAGGTGAAAGGGCGACGATCGAATAAGATTATGTAATTCCAACGCACACTCCCCGAAATGCATCCTGTAAAAAACTGAGAGACAGGGGACTTTGCGACGGTGTACAAGGTGTTGTTTACCTTGAGCCACCTTGAGTTAACCGCCACCGTGGCTCAATGTAAACAACATTGGGTTTACGTTTCGGAGGTCGCGGGTTCGATCCCCAGCGGGGTACATGTTTAAGTACTCGGTTTGGTTGGTGGTAGGGCATTATAAATGTCCGCCTGGCTAGCTACCACCATCTTATCTAAATCTGCCGCCAAGCAGCAATGTTAATAGCACTGTTGTGTTTCGGTTGTCAGAGATAAGATAGCCAGTCCCCAAATGTGTTGGGGGTTTCCGGGTCAGTACGCTTCCACCTTCGACCTCATCTTCACTTAATATCAGGTGTGATTGAGGTCAACTACCGACCCGTTATGCATAAAAAAAAAACAAAGCCACGGTGACAGTTAAAAAATGTTACCTATGCCTAAAGCCGTCACTGCATTCACCCCAGTTTCTTCATCCGTCTCAGTCCTGGACTCTATCGGTGGGCAGTAGGTAGGCCACTTTCTCTCACTTTACCGTGAATGTTATAAATGATAGATAGATAGATCGTTTATTTGTATCTCCAGTCACACACATACCATAAGTTCCAAAGCAATTGGATAAACATATAACAATTCCTAAAAGTAACATCAGGATACACTAGAGTATGTGCGTGCTACAGCCGTACAAATGGGTCATAGCTCAGTGTATATAATTGCTCAGAGAGCAAAACACTGATTTTCAGCTATTACCCACGAGGAGACACTGGTACAAAAGAGAACAACCAGACAAGCATATTTTACTGTGCGCATCAGTGAGTAATGTCACGTAGGTATATGTGCATTCAAATGCAGTATAGGTACTCAAATAGATACAGATACACTGTCGGTAGATTGGAATAAATAAGTAAATAAATATACGAATTAGCTTACAAAAGATTGAGACAACGACATACATTCATAATTAAGATGCAATAATAAAAAAAAAACAAAACGGATCACTAGGTGCTCAGCATAATTTGGTAATTTAGTAGTCACGGGTTCACAATTCTTCTCCCTCAATTCTCAATATCTTAAAGCAGCAGCAACCGCCTCACGATCCCTTCTTGACACATTTAACTTTTGGAATTCTGAAATTGAAGATTTTATCCTTTTCTTGAAAGTGAATTTCGACATCAAAGTTCTTGTGGGGGGAGGGATATTGTTCCAGCATTTCGTCGCTTGGTAGCGGAAGCTGCCCGTAAATGACACTGATGTGAACGCAGAAATGGCCTACGGCTTGTTTATTATGATGCCATGTTGGATTTTTTAACATAAAATGTATCCTATGACACTCTGGGTACCAAGACGAACCTAACAACACCATGCACTGCGAAGCCGGTCAAGTCGTTTAGGCTACAGGATGCGCCACAGGAACGGACATACATACATACGCTCGAAAAACTTTACACTTCTTTCTTGGGCAGTCAAGGAGAAATTACTGTGTTTTTGGGGTATTTATTTATTTATTTATTTAATAAGACACACCAACAGCACACATATTACAACTCACATAACAAACAGGTTCAAGTATAAACTGATCTGATATATCGTCGCTCTCATCACAAACTGCCTTAACTAACATAAAGGTCGTAAGTGAACTAAGACCATCTATATATATGATTTTAAATGCTTATTTTTGTCACAAAATATCACATCTCTCAGTATTACCGTTCTTGAGATATACCATATTGAGAAATGTCTTATCTGCAAAAATATTTATTTATATTTTCACGATATGAAGTATTTAGCATACGACTATTAGTTGTGACAAAAAAATATTCTATTTTTCTTAATCCTGAGACTTATGTAACATAAGTCGTTTAGTGGTGTTGCATTGTTTCAGTTTTAAGCATTTACGACTATTAATAATATTTTATTTTGCAAAAAAAGTTATTATCTGCTAAGTAATAAAGACCACAATAGTCAAAATCGAATGTTAGTTGCAGTAGCGGGGAAAGGGCGGGTAAAATCACACCAGCTAATTTAAATGAGCCCCACGAGGTACGTCAGTTACCAGCCGAGTTTCATAGTGAGAGTACGTTAGTGTTGCAATTACGATCTTGGCGAGAGGTAAGTTACTTTAACATACCATTGTTGTAGCCTTTTTTAATGGAAATGTTTGTATTGTGATTTTTGTCATCAAAGCGTATCTGTATTATATTGTGGGCTTGATTTAGCTAGGGATCGTTAAGGGCTTTTGCTACATAATAAAATGTTAACATACCATTAAATGAACCAGTGAAATTTTGTGATATAATTAACAAAGTGAGTTAAAATCAAGCAATTTTGCAAAATATCAATTAATTTAAATTTCATATTAATATGTAATACTATTAAGATAAAAAATTTATTAATAGCTATATTTAATGGTGGATTTTGAATGTTAAAATGACATGTTTTGGGATAATATACTAATGAAATAGTCAATTATATAAATTATTAAATAGCTATGTATTACATTATTTTAGACATTGCTGTGCCCAATTTATGGGTGCCATTTGTGAGACCAGAATTATGTAACATCTATTGTACCATGTGATTTGCAATAAATAATTATGAATTATTACAATTATGTTGTTTAGTATAAACCAAGTTATATTGTACATCATCACACATGCTTTATTTCAGTTTCTCGTACCTACACGAATGAAGAGGATGGACGTCATTGTAAAGTGGCGTGACGGTACAGAAAACTGTGTTTCCATCGAAGAGTTAAAGTCTGCAATAAAAGGAGCTAAAATTGATAGAGTAGGTGCCAAAGTTAAAATGTATTTTAATACAAGATGGTACTTTGGTACCGTAATAATGACAGAGCAGGACAGTGAAAGTATGTCTGAAAAAAATATAACTTTAAAAAAAAACGTATTCTCAGAATCTGATGATGAAACGCTTGATAATATAGCTAAACGACAATCTGTACACGGTGAACAAAATGAACCGGAAATCTCTAATGACGAAGACCCATTTCAAGATGTTGATACAGAAGAACCCAACGATCCCGATTTTGTCATCGCATCAAAAGGTAATAAAAAAGGATGGTCCTATAAAAGTCTAGCATCTTGTGATATAATTCATTCTGAGCCCATTAACCGTAAACGGTGTGAACGTGAAAACTTTGACGATTTTGGACAAACCGTACTCAACCCAAACTCTAAAGATTTCACTAAAAATCGTTCAATCAATGTTACAGAACAATGTTGCGAAGCAATTGGTTGTAGCTGTGAAGTTTTTAGTTCTTGTGTCAGGTGCCTTATTTTACTCTGTTGGGATCATTTTGAAAAAGATATAACATGCATAAACCATCGCCAAGGAACATTTGTTCAAGATAAACAGCAGGATGAAGAGAAAAATATTTCTATAGACAGTAATGAAACGATTTGCGTAGAATCACCTATTAACAACTCTCTAAATACAGATACTTCTGTGATACAATCTTGCGAAGTTGTTGGTTGTATTGAAAAAGTTGTTAGTTCGTGTTTTGATTGCCAAATATTATTGTGCATGAACCACTTTATCAAAGACCACTCTTGTGAAGATCATCCTCTCTGTATCTCCAAGTCTCATAGTTCCAACAGACTCTCTCTATAATGAGCAAACTTTAAATTCCTATTCTCCTAATATTAATACTGTGCAACCACAACATTTTGAAGTTGAAGGGTCGCCTAGGGAACAACCTCAAATACAAAAAAAGCGATTCAATAAACAGAAATTCAATAAGCAAATGAAAGACTCTGGTAAAGAGTACATCACACCACTGTCAAAAAAAGTTATGCCAGCACGGCAATTAGGTGAAATTTGCAATGCAGAGACCTGCAAAAAATATAATAAAGAGTGTTACCTTTTTGATGCCAATGTACGTGAAGATATTTTTTTACAATACTGGTCTCAAGGAAATTTACAATCCCAACGCGAGTACATAGCGCGACACGTGGAAAAAGAATCAACAAAACGTAAAACTGCAGGTCCAGAATCTAAAAGAAAATGGACTTGTTGTTATAAACTACCATTTAATGGTATCAAAAGGCCAATTTGTAAAAAAATGTTCTTGAACACTTTGAACGTCGGAGAAAGGACTGTTCGAACTACATTGACAAAGGTTACCGATTCGGGCGTAGTAGAAAAAGACAAACGTGGTGGTCGCAAGGAAGTTTACTTGGAGCAGGATCGAAATTCAAGACATTTAATTGAAGAACACATAAATAAATTCCCTAAAGTGGAATCCCATTACTGCCGGGAAAGTTCCACTCGCGAATATTTACATTCGGATCTAAATCTACAAAAAATGTATCAGATGTTTTTAGATGAACTGAAAGACAATCCTTTAAAGCCATGTTTCACTTCGTACCGTAACGTTTTTAAATCCATGAATTTGTCCTTCCACCGTCCTAAAAAGGACCAATGTAGTCTTTGTGTGACGTATCACGAAGGATCAGAAGAAGTTAAAGTTAGACTGAGGCGAAAGTACACAGAACACATACAAGCAAAGATTGCATTTCGATCCAAAAGAGCAGAGTGCAAAAAGAAATCTAAAGAAGATCCGTCAAATATTCAGTGCGCGACTTTTGATCTTCAGCAGGTCATAACATTACCAATCAGCAACGAAAGCGCTGTATTTTATAAAAGAAGGTTGTCAGTTTATAATCTTACCTTCTACGATATGACTACAGGAGAATGTTTCTGCTACACATGGCACGAGGGTGATAGCAAACGAGGAGCATGTGAAATTTCTACGGCACTTTATCATTTTTTTAAAAAAAGTGACGAAAAAGGTCTTAAGAAGGTTTATTTGTTCGCAGACGGATGCAGCGGACAAAACAAAAATTCAATTACAGCATCTACTCTCTTGCATTTTATAAACAATTCTAACAATATTCAAGAAGTTGTTTTACGTTTTTCGATACCAGGACATGGTCAAAGTGAAGGAGATTCAGCTCACAGTGCCATCAGTTACGCTTTGAAAAAAAGTGGGGATGTATTTATTCCTAGTCAACTCATACCAATTTTTAAATTGGCACGTAGACAGAGGCCTTATGAAGTCATAAAATTCCAATACACAGATTTCTATAATTTAAAAAAATTATCAACTGATTTAAAACTCCTTTCGAGCCGTAAAGATGATACTGATCAGAATATTAACTGGACCGAAATGACAAAATTCCAAGTTGTGAAATCAGATCCTACCAATTTTTACTTTAACACCAGTCATGAAGAAACTTCCTCCAGAAAACTTTCGTTAAAAAGGAACGTTAAAGATGTCCTCTACAAAGAAGTTCCGTTCCTCCATCAGAGTCCACCAAAAATTTCCACTGAAAAATATAACGATTTGCTATCTCTTACAGTAGGTGATACACCGGTGATTAAATTGAATGAGTATCTAGAATTTTACAAGTCACTACCGCATTAGAAAATTAATGTCTCCTGGTAACATTCGGGTTTATTTTTTAATATTTCTTTAATATTTTAATAAGACAAACCGTTATGTGTTTTTACTTGTTAAAATAAGTTTTTGTTTTATAATTATATAAAACAAAAACTTATTAATATATATTAATATTTTGTTTTATATCGACCTTTAAAAGGTTTGTGATATACTAATAATAATAATATTTTGTAGAATATTTATCACAACAGTCAAGTTTAAAATAAAAGTAGATGAAGACTGATATATTAATAATTAGTGATATTATTCCTGCCATAAATTAATTATTTGTGATAAATAAGTAAATTGAAAGGTGCAACAAACACAAGTCTTTATATTTATTGATGCACCTGTTTAGAAGTTAATTTTGTTGAACTTTATTAAGTAATTTAAGCAGTTATTTAATTCATAACAGAAAAAGATCCTAGTTTGTTGTGCCATGAGAATTAAGACTGCGTTTCAAATAAAAAGAAATTAAGATATGTAGAGACTGGTATTTAATAGTAATTTTGAATTCATAAAAGGTATCATGTTTTAATAATGAATCATAAAGTAAAAAGTTGTTTATTTTAAGAAATTATTGTTTTAATTTGTAAGCAGAAGTTTTTGGTTGTATTTTATAGGGATGAATAATAAAAACAACTATTTCATTAAAAGTTATTAGGTATATGTACGTACTGAGTTATTATTGAACTACCTCCAAACCGAAATTGACATATTTATAAACTGAATTCAATATTTATATAATTTCTCACTAAATCTAAACTTAAATTGGTAATTGTTTCAATTAAAGTATTGACAAATAAAGATAAAAATAATAGATATTCATTTATTTAGAAATATAGAATAGGATACATTACTTTTTTTTGTTTATTTTTATTATTTAAATTGGGTTTATGTTACTGTAGATCTCACAAAATAAGCTGTTAATTTACTAAAAAGGTGCTTTAATATAATAAGTATTAGAGACCTAACTATAAGATTTATCCTTTCAAAACAAAACAAAGTTATCACTGAGTGTCACATCTGTTTCGGGCATAGAAATCAAGAAGAAATCAAACTATTTATTAATAGCGGTTAATACGTAAAAAACTAGAATTTTTTTCTTAACATAAATACGTTTATAGTTTCCTGATAGCAAGCGCTAATCAAAAATTATGCCGTTCAGTTTGAAACCCAAAACAGAAAAAGGGATGCTTTGAACAATTCTCTCGTTGCTAGTTGCGTCAGTTTGTGATGGGAGCGACGATATGTGCCAATAATAGGCGTGTATAACACTCAAGAGAAATACACAGCTCTAAACCGTTTAGTGCCCGTGGTCCGATCGCCGAGTTCTACTGATCGATCCATGGGTAATTTTTTTTGCCTGTGGTTCTATCAATCGGACCCTCATTATAAAAATATAAAATTGTATTGATACTGGATCTACTGGAATAGTAGTACCAAGATAAATATTTTTACCCATGGTACTACTATTAACATTATTTAGAAAGAAAAAAATACTTAATTATATGAATAAAATTAATTGAAAACTTTTTAAAAGACGATCAAAAAAAATATTTTGTTTCTTAAAACTACATTGAACTAAAAATATTATGCTTTATAATATCAAAACACTGGTGTCGATTCGGTTGCACACGAACTAAACTAAAACCAGATTTAGACTGGTGCTGTCACATTAAAACATAATTAAGTTATTACAAGTCTAGTAACGATTACAAAAAACTGAATTAATTTAATTGAAAATAGCATAACGATCTATAAATGTTGCTTCCGCAAATGTTGAGAAATTCTTCCCTTAAACACACCTAATGAATCGTGAAAGATATCAAGTCTGTGGGATCTCACTATTCAAATTGTATTTGGATGATAACTCGTATCTAGTATCAAACAAACATTTACAAATAAAATGTAACAAATCTTTCCGTATTAAGTATGGAATAATACGTAATAAAATGAAATCGAATTTATTGATGTTTTTACGTATCAGAAAATTGGTTACTATTTCACATTTTAACTCGTAAAATATCTTGATGAGCGCCAAAAGGTCAGAATCTAATAAAATCTTGACACGGGTCGCCGTGGACCCTCGGCTCGGCCAACTGAATAAAATATATCCCTCATTCGACATGTCACGCGACCTGCCCCAACCAAAGAACATGTTAAACTAATGTCATTTATAGTCAGAAAAATTCCATCATCATCACATCAGCAACAGGACTAGGCTTGAGATGATGTCAATAAAAGAAATAAACTTGCTGGTCATGTAAGTATAGGCTCCGCAAAATCAGTAATACATTCAAACAATACAGTCCCTCAAATGTGTTGGGGTTTCCGGGTCAGTACGCTTCCACCTTCGACCTCATCTTCACTTTGCATCAGGTGTGATTGAGGTCAAGCACCAACCCGTTGTTCATAAAAAAAAAACACATGTATACGTTTTTTCAATAAAGTTCCCATTGATATATATTTCAATCTTCCTTTCAATAAATTTAAAGATACTATAGACTTATTGAGAAAGCACATTATAAAATATCAGACTATTTAGATGATATACATGGACATAACCAGCTCGTTCGCATGCTAGCCTATCACAATTAATAATGAAGTAGTATTGTGCCCTTTTGTAACATAAAAACCTGTTTTAAAAAGAGCAACTCGAGGTTCTTGCTTGCTTTTCTCAGGGGAAAATAAATTTTTTAACCGCCTCCGTGGCTCAATGAAAACAACATTGGGTTTACGATACGGAGGTCGCGGGTTCGATCCCCAGCGGGGTAAATATTTAAGTACTCGGTTTGGTTGGTGGTAGGGCATTTTAAATGTCCGCCTGGCTAGCTACCACTATCTTATCTAAATCTGCCGCCAAGCAGCATTGTTAATAGCATTGTTGTGTTCCGGTTGTCAGAGATAAGATAGCCGTCCCCCAAATGTGTTGGGGGTTTCCAGGTCCGTACGCTTCCACCTTCGACCTCATCTTCACTTAACATTAGGTGTGATTAAATTCAAGTACCAATCCGTTGTGCATAAAAAAAAGCCTTTTGAACAAGCAGTAGCTTAAAAAATGTAAAATCTGACTGTTTTAAACGTACCTTGCATATCTACAAAATAAAGCATTTTTAACACGTATACACTTGCAACTAACTAAATTAAACTTATTTCTAATTCTCGTATCGACATGAAACTTTACGTGTATATGTAATTCTGATGGCAATACTATAAATTGGTATCTTGGAGCTGATCTGATGATGGAGCCAGGAGGTGGATGGTGAAACTCTTCAGTGGCTACTAGTAAACCCCTCGAATTTGGGCTCATATGATTCGTTTTGACAAGTCCAATTTATTACACTTGGTGTCGGCGATCTGATAATGGAGGCGGGAGATGGATGGTGGAAATGTAGCGTGCTTTTTTAGTTTTATAAACCATTGACTTTGACTTTCCCGCTATATTAATATAGCGTGATGCTAGAATTCACAAAGTCGAATTCAGCTATTTTGACAATGTCAAAAAACTATGTTGAAATAGTGCCAAATAGTTCCCAAAGGAAAAAAAATAGTGCCCCGTTATTAAATATTTTGAGTGATCATTTCGGCGTTACGTGTTGCTGGAACCCTCATTCTCATGAATGAGGGATTCTCATATGCAATGACTGTTTTACATATTGTTTGATATCTTCGCTAGCTACGACAGAGAAATGCGGAATGCAGCACTCGCCGGTAGCCGGTTCCTGGTCTTCCTGGGGGAGGTTCCACTAGCGGTTCAGGAGAATCCTTCCCTATCACCACTATCAGATGTTTGTGTCAAGATTTTGGTATGCCGTATGGCGGATTTGAAATGATTTTGATATTTAGAATTGGAGCACGGATTACAGACGCACAGTCAGCGCCATATTTTATTTCGATCCCATTTTAAAGGGTTGAATTAACGGTAATAGTTGGTGGCGTAGCAAGTGCCGCGAGGCAATTCTCTGTTTTAAAATAATTAATTCAAATAGAAACGAATTTTGAATAGAAAAACATAGGATATCTTCTATATTAGTGCTTTCTACAATACAGAACACCTATAATTTTAATTGTGCATAAATAGTGCTATTTATGTCATAGTCACATAAATAGTTTTTCAAAAACAAAGAAGCTATTTGATATGCGGTCCGCGTAGTTTTTTTTTTGACGTGGGAGGAAATAGGACGCTCCCCATTCTGCCACAAAACCCGCTAGGTAATCCAATCGACGAGGTGAAATAGCCGATGTAGAACAAACACAAACAATGCTTGAACTTAAATAATAACGTCGTTAGGTATAAGTCGAGGGAGCTCCAGCCTAAGTGATCTCATCTTATCAAAACTTATTATACAAAATGAATCAAAATCGTCGACTTCAACCACAACTTTTTTTTTTTTTTATATGAGAGCGCGGCAAACGAGCATGCGGGTCACCTGATGGAAAGCAATCACCGCCGCCCATGGGCACCCGCAACACCAAAAGGGTCACAGATGCGTTGCCGGCCATTGAGGAAGGTGAGGAAGAATAAGTAGGGCAGCCTGAGCGATGAGGGATTCTCCAGCAGTGCTGGTACCCTCCTGGGGTACTAACTCTTTAAATACCGCTACCATTCTGGAGAGAGACTGGAAGGTGGGCCTCCGGCGCCCTCGCTCACCGGACGAAGCGCAGTGGCAAAATGCCACTACTCAGACGTCGGTCTTCTGCGAGAGGGTGGTACTTCCCCGGTCGAGCCGGCCCATTCATGCTGCAAGCTAATAGCTTACAGCGTGGCTCTACCACTACACTTTGTTTTTCGCTGACGTTCCCCGAATTTTATCATACGAATTTAATGCAATTGTCCAAGTTTGTAAGTGAAGGTGGTTCATTAAGGTGATTCTGTCAGTAAAGTCTGTTACTTTTGAAATTGAAATCGACGACCTGTTTGGTGTAGTGGTTAGAAACTCTGCTGCTATACCACAAGGTCGCGGGTTCGAATCCCATGGCATGTTTGTATGGCGAATACAGACATGTGAGCCCGAGTTATGGATGTTTTTCATTTATTCTGACGTATTTATTTATAATACTATTCCGTAATTATTATTTTGTATATTTACACTACTCATTCTGCTCATTATTGTACCTCACGTGGCGTCCGTGCGTCACTGGCCATTTGGGGGCACTGAAAACCAGCGCTGTGATTCGTCGCAGCATGAGCTGAGTCCTAATCCATTTGTGCACGCAGCAAACACGTGACAGCATTGTTGGGATCTTCTTCATAATTGTATTTCTATTTTAGCTATAATTTACTACTTCTTTGTTTTTGTATCGTGTTGTGGCGTTCATGATAAACTATTCTTATTCTTATTTATTAATTATTTACAAAAAAAAATGTATTTGTGTAGTTTATCAACCATCTGGTATCGATAATACAAGCCTAGTTGCTTAGTGTGGAACTAGATGGCGCTGATGTGCAAAGATAAAAAAAAGAAAAAAAAATCCATAGTAGATTCAGTATTTTTTTATATGCACAACGGGTTAGCACTTACTCAGTTACACCTGATGTTAAGTGAAGATGAGGCCGAAGGTGGAAACCCCATCTTATTCGGGGGACTGGCTATTATATCTCTGGCAACCACAACAATGCTATGAGCCACGGAGGTTGTTACATCTTCAAGTATTTATTTCAACTGAATAGCGTGACACATTGAATTTCAAATCTATTGGCACTTATTAGTCTGTTAAAAATATGTCTGAATTGTCACCCGCTTCGGAAAAGGAAGTCATCTGACAGCGAAAGATACGGAAGAGGAAACAAGAAGTCGCAGGATATTGGCGATTTTCTGTATATTTACCCGACTACGACAAAGCCAAAAGGAGGACAATGTAATCTAGTGCTAACAAGTTGTGCATTAAAGAAAAACACTTTTTATTAATTTGGGAAGGAAGCCCTTTGACAACTTTAGCTATAGTCGGCAATACAGTTAAGTTAGCAGGCATTTATTTATAAATATACTCTAGTTCTAACCAGTTGTGCCTTAAAGAAAAGCACTTTTTATTAATTTGGGAAGGAAGCCCTTTGATATCTTTAGGTAGGCACAGGAAGGTACAGTCGGCAATGCAGTTAAGGTAGCAGGCATTTATTTATAAATATATGTAGGAGAAAGTCTAAAGGGAAATCAAATTAGAATAGAACCAGCCCGTCCCTTCCCGTGGGAGTCGTTAAAGGCGACTAAGGGCCTTTCCACCAAAAAACATCTATAGTTTTGCACTTTTACCTGCAACCCCTGTCACGTGTGCATTTCTGTATATTTCATAAGCTGAACCGTGGATGTTGTTTCAATCTTTTAACTTTTTGGAATACCCAAACACTATGGTTTGGAATATATCTGACCACCCCATTTGGGATAGATGTCGCGACGTTACGTATGTTTAGTAATTTCTCTTATTGATTTAACGATTTAACTGGAATGTATTCTATCAAATGATATACACCGATCAAGATGTAAAGGAAAATTATGTTGCCTGTGGCCATGGCCTGTCTGGGAATTGAACCGGGATCTCCTAAATTGGGTGACCGCGTTTTAACCGCTGAACCACCGACACTCATATAGTATATATATAATGAAGTTAAAAGGAAAACTATTACAGCTATGCTTCACAAGTTAAAGAGTAACTGTCGAATATCTTAGATAAGCCTATTAATACCGCATTTTTTTTTGTATTCAGTGTTACTATACATTACGCCACATTAATGAAACTCTGTGTAAGAAGGGTTATTACAGGATAGATGATTATTTAGGCGATAAGGAGGTCTGGTGTTACTGGTTGTTATGTTAATTGCTATTGTTTTGTAATATGTTATATAAAATGTAATATTATTATAAAGATGGAAACAAATTGAAAAGATGTGTTGTTGCGGAGTTTCTTGTCGCTTCTTCTCCCTAACCATAACACCTTGTGAAGCGATGTAGTTTAAAAAAAAATAACATGTTGACTTTCAATAAGTGATATTTTTGTATCCGACATTGAATAAAATATTTTTGATTTTGTTTTTTTTTTTTTGATTTTACTTATACCCTATTATTCACTTACATATTTACCTGTTTTTCACATTAATAAATTGAATTGATTCTTATAAAATTTACTGCCGTTGAAAATCATTTATCAAACAACAATTAAACCCTCTTCTAAGTCCGCTTAGGTATTGTGACGGGCCTGCCCCGACACGCTCTTGACCGCTTTTTATGATTAAGACCAATAGGTCCTAGGAATTATACAGGCAAAGCGAAATAATGTGTACACTCATCGTTTCTGAACGAATTTCTGAACCACAAGGGTGCTCCAAGATTTATTATCCACAATTTTTTGCCTCAGTAGAGGTGAAAATTGGATTTACATCGGAGCTAACAGAGGCGAAAAGTTGAATCCTTAACAAAATATTAATTCGATATTTGGGTACGTTATATTTTTATCCATTCCATTCTTTCACAAATTCCAAACACAAAAGATACATTTGTCAGATACAAAGATACAAAGGTGAGCTTATCTCTAAGAGAGATCTCTTCCAGCGAACCCTATAAGCGGTTAGAGAGTGTATAGCGGGGAATAAAAAAAGGGCGTACCTACAACGCAATGGTGATTAAGTAAAAAAACGTGTATAATTTAAGACATTTAGGAGATTTCTGGAATAATTGAACCGCCAAAATTGAACCGCCAAAATTGAACCGCCAAAATTGGCCAAGCAACAGACTTCAGTAAGGTTTCACCTTCTATCCCTTTTTATATAAAATAAAAATTAAAATAAACATTTTTTTTTATATGAGAGGGAGGCAAACGAGCATGCGGGTCACCTGATGGAAAGCAATCACCGCCGCCCATGGGTGTCCATGCAACACCAAAAGGGTCACAGATGCGTTGCCGGCCTTGGAGTTGCACATAATGCCATCTAGTCCCACTTTAAGCAACTATAGGCTTGTGTTGTGGATACCAGATGGTTGATATACTACATAAATACATATTTTTTTTTGTAAATAAGTACTTATTACAAATGAGACCACCCTGGTGATAAAACCCTATGAAACAAAAAACAATTAAAAAATTACGAAAATATGAGTACACAAACGGAAAATCTTAACAATGGCATCTCAATACATTTATGAGAATTTGTTATACGTAAAAAAAATATAACCTTTGTAATTTGTATACGCCCAATCTGCTGTTTTCTAACTAACCCTATGGTTGACTGGAAGAAATCCCTCTTTGGGATAAGTCCGCCGTTGTACTCAATTTATGTATCAATGCAAAATTAATGTATTGCCTTTTTGTACAATAAAGCGTTTACAAACAAATAACCTTATTCGCTAAAAATATAGGCACAATGTTAATATAAGAAATAAGAACCAGTTATCTGTTTATGTTAGCCGACTTCACAAAAAGTTAGAAAATCCTTCAAAGTTTCTTTCTTAAAGGGACACCAAGAAATCTAATACTACTTTATGAAAAAGTAGGTAAGCAGTTGTTTTAAATAAATTTTTATTCAAATATGAATTTCTTGACACAATATTGCATTCAAAGCTGCTTAAAAGGTTGCTTGCTGTAAGCTACTTTTAAGCAGCGTTGAATGCTGTTTTACTTTTTCTTTTAATCAAGGAATGTTTCCTTTAAGTATCTTTCATTAATATTTATTTGGTACACAAAACAGATATTAATTAATATAATCATTGTACCATTAAGAATACATTATTAAGGTTGTCACTCTAGAATCTAGAGTCTAGATGGTAGCTTAACATTTTATGTGTGCACAATATATTTAACTGTATAAGGACATGCGTTGCAAAATACATGTACAATATCATAAAATTTTGATATATGTGAGAAAATAAGTGTCCATAATGCACAGTACCCAGACACACATAGGCACAATACACGTAAAAAAGCGTGAAAATACGTACACACACTCATTATATACATACACAAATTAATAAAAAAAATCCGCCCTGTATTATTGAGGCTTTCACCGACTGTGTTCACTTGACTGTATAATTTCTACGATGAGATGTAAATCTTTTTGCTTCAATCGCAAATATCGTCGCGTCACTCGAACGTGTTTATTCACGTTCAGCTACCAATCTCCTCGGCAGTTTGCAGAGCGCACACATCAGACATTCGTATCGGATTACTAAATCAGTTTGCGTAATCGTCGCGGACATAGTGACTTATACCGAAAAACAAACAAATACATACCGAACATTTGCACTAAGCGGTTTGATTCTTCATTCATAATGCGAACAGCCAGGGCATGGAACTCCCTTCCGGCGTCAGTCTTTCCTGAATCCTACAACCTTGGGATCTTCAAGAGCAGGGTGAATACTGAGATTGCGTGCTTCATCTTCGGCCACATCGTCACTTCCCATCAGGTGAGATTGTGGTCAAATGCGTATCCAGTCAACCATAAAAAAAAAAAGACAACTGCTATTAAGAGAGTAGGGTTAGCCACTTTGGCTTTTTGCGTCACATTAGCTACACTCCCATTTGCTGGGGGGGAGGTGGGACTTTCTTTCTTTCCTACTTTTCACCCTTAAATTCTTTCTTTAATTAGTCTGGGGTCCAAGGTAGCAATAGAGTCACGTAGAGCACCGTCTACCTTCAGTACGCGCCATGCAGAGTACCACTGTTGATCCTGGCTTACAGGAGTTACAGTGGGAGGAGGACGGAGGTGGGATCTGCTATTCAGTGAAAGAAATGGCAAAAAATTGGGCCCGATTAGAAAATATTGCAAGCTATTTTTACCCGACAGCTCCAAGAAGAAGGGTAATGTTTTTCGAGTGTATGTAGACTTCTATATTACCTCCTGTAGCCTAAACGGATTGTCTGATTTTGAAGTACAAGGTTCGATTCGTCTTGATCTCTAGAGTGTCATAGAACATACATGGATTAATATTTTTTATTATGAAAAATGAAATATTATGATAGCCCTCCACAACTAGCTCCCGCCCAGCATCTTAGGGAGAAGGGAGTGACTGAAAACCAGCGCTACTCGAGAACATGTTCTCAAGTAAGCAAATGCTGAGTCACTTCCTTTTGCCTAATAACAGTGCCTAAGTATGCTAATTAAATTCTACAGATAATTTTTTTTTATATATAAATAATTTATAACTAAGGAAACAAATTTAGTGTACCTACAACTATATACATAATGATTGTTGTGACTTTGTTATTAGAGCAATAAAAAGCATTTGTATTGTATTGTATTGTATTGTATTGTATATTTTAACTGTTCCTTCACAATTTATTTACGAGAATATTATGTACGTACGAAAAAATATTTCGGCATTCCCAAAAAATTGTGATAAGCATAACTTACATTTGAGATATAAGGACATTCTGTGGGTTTCTTGCGCCGTTTCTTTTCCCACAGACGATTTCCATTTTTTTTTTGTTGTTTAAATATTTAAATAATTATCTTAACTTATTTTCAAATCAACGTATTCGCTCCGCGACGCCCTGGCGTTGTATCTACAGTTTGATTTTAAAGTCCGTGGAATTCTGACGGCTGTCAGTTGCGGAAAACCAGAAAACAGGTCAGCTGTCGTAAACCTTTTTATTTCTGCTTTTTATAGGTAGTAAGGTGTACAGTCTATGTTATATACATTTTTAGTATTGTGTGGATGCCAAGTACTGATTGAAAATACATTAAAAATAATTTTAGGGAGCATAAAAAAGGTTTGTATTATATCCCAGCAGGTGGAAATTGAAATTAAATTGTCACACAAATTTTTGCTATGTTAATATTTTTTTTATAATTTTTTTTTTTTATATGAGAGGGCGGCAAACGAGCATGCGGGTCACCAGGACCTGATGGAAAGCAATCACCGCCGCCCATGGACACCCGCAACACCAAAAGTATCACAGAATCGTTGCCGGCCTTTGAGGAAGGTGTAGGCTCGTTTCTTGAAGGTTCCAATGTCATACTCGTTCGGGAATACCGCTGCCGGAAGTCCGTTCCACAGGGTGGTCGTACGTGGTAAGAAGTTTCTTGAGAAACGTCTTAATAATTAATAAGAGGATAATTCTTAAATTAGCTAATATAAAATAAATTTAATGTTACAATAACATATATTGTAAACACAATTCATAGATAAACTATACCGGATGAGTTTTTTTTTACCGTAAGGAAAAAATAGGGCATATTTAGGTAAGTGAAATAGAAGGTATTGGCATAGTTTAATTTTTTGTGATTAAGCTCAAACATTAAAAAATATTTCATGTGAAACCTTGAAAATATATTCTATTTTCCAAATAAAAAACAAATTTGGAAATAGCTATAGAATCGTGGGTGTTGGTACATTATGATTAACGTAGAAAAAAATCTCCAATTTCATAGGTAAAGACCTAATATATCGGAATCTAAATCAACTACATCTTGAGATTCTCTTTTTTTTTTACCTGTTAAGGCGTTGTATATGAGATATATAAATTCTTGAGTGGCAACAAGTCGACTGTCATTTCGTGGGCTGTCCCCTTAAGAGGGTTTATCCGACACTGCTTTCCATAATAGCTTTCTATTCCAAATTTTCCGAAATGAATACACCGATTCTAATTAAACTTTTTAAGTATCCTCCGTATACGTATCCGTATAAGTATAAACCGCCTCCGTGGCTCAATGTAAACAACATTGGGTTTACGATTCGGAGGTCGCGGGTTCGATCCCCAGCGGGGTACTTGTTTAAGTACTCGGTTTGGTTGGTGGTAGGGCATTTTAAATGTCCGCCTGGCTAGCTACCACCATCTTATCTAAATCTGCCGCCAAGCAGCAATGTTAATAGCATTGTTGTGTTCCGGTTGTCAGAGATAAGATAGCCAGTCCCCCAAATGTGTTGGGGTTTCCGGGTCAGTACGCTTCCATCTTCGACCTCATCTTCACTTAACATCAGGTGTGATTGAGGTCAAGTACCAACCCGTTATGCATAAAAAAAAAAAAAGTATAAGCAGGATATATAAGGATTTTCTATTTCCATGGAATCCTTAAAATCGCTCTAAATTATTTTCAACATTCTTTTTCGTAAATGTTCTCTAAAGATACATGCCTTTATGCGTATATAAAGTTTCATTAGAATTGAAACTTTGTATGGGATATTGTGACTCTCTTAAGTCAAAAAAAAACTGGAAATCTTTCACGTTAGCAAATATCTGTCGCAAATGTCTGGGAGAGTTTAACTGATTTCATTTATCGAACGTCTACGTGCGTCCTAACGTTTATTTCGAGTGGCGCTCTCACCGTCAACTTGACATGCCTTTTGATGTCAATACGGCATTTCTACTGAATTGAATTGTATTCAGACGAATTTCAGATGAAGTGTTACTATAGAATATGAAGTGAAGTGAAATTAAAAATTAGAGCTAGAATACATCAGAGGAATTGCAAGAGATTGCGATTGTGTTACTTGAGTACATCTCATCAACTTACCTATTAAAAATTCAATTATTTCAAAATGTTTATTTCTCAGACATGCAGGTTTCTTCACGATGTTTTCCTTCAACGTTTAAGAGCAGCCGGATAAATGCACATAAGTAATTAAATTAAATTTAAAAACTCATTGGTACATGGCCTGCCTGGGAATCGAACCCGGACCTCCCAAATTGGGAGACCGCGTCTTAACCGCTGAGCCACCGACACTTCCCCCTGAGCAACTCGCCAATTGTAAGTGTAAATTGTTTATCCCGAACTACTGATTATCTGGATAAAAGAATCCACCTATGCCACGACATATTCCGCCTGTGTACCAAATTTCATACAAATCAATTTCAATTTATTGCATTTATGTTTATTGAATAATTTAATTATATACAATTTATTTACATTATATGTATGTACAATAATTATAAACAACTTATAACAATATAATACAATTTATTATAAAAAAAATATCACAAATAAAAAACTAGCCCCAAGTCTCTGGTTGGTGGAAAGGTACCCAGAAGGCTGGCCGCATTGCCTCGCTGTATAGCGAGGCTGATTCTCTGACCAAAGTATTGGCCAGCCCTCCGATCGTGGAATGCATCAACCAGACGCTCAGGTAACTCCCTGAAAAGAGTGTGAGCACCCGGTCCCCACGGCCCAACCAAACTGCGCAAATAGGTGATCTCCACTGAGGCCGGCATATTTGCGCCGTTTAACGCTTTCTGCCGAGGCGGCAGCGGAACCAACTATATCGCTTGTACTTGGAAGATGGGAAGGAGCAAGGGTATCGACGCAGGTTGCATCCCATACCAAAGACCGTCCCAGTTTCCAAGGCACGAGGGTCATACCGTCCGGCCTTTTGCCGTCATCCCTCGCCAGTCCATTAGGTTCCAGGATTGCAGGGGACCCAGCCGTGGTAAATTTATGTTGTACATAATATGATCTTAAACCGCTGAGCCACCGACGGTGCTTATGACGCTCATCATCATCGTAATATAGTGTGGCCGAGGCATTAAAGACATGGCGTAAATCAGTCGGCAACTCTCAGATAAGGTGTCATTGCTCGCGTTCCATTCGAAGCGCTACTTTACCGATAAGAGAGAAGTTAGTGCGGAGTTTTTAAGAAATTTCAGCATAATGCGGTTAGCACATTCCCAAAGTGGTACTTCGGTCGGGTTCTTTTACTCAACATGACAGTATAATGTATGTACGCAAAAATATATGCCTATTTCGCAAACATTCTGATAATCATAATTTGAATACTAGAAACAAAAATAAAATTGAAATTCCACAATTTAGACTTAGCAAGGTTAGCACATCCTTTGTGGGACACAGCATACGCTTTTTCAATAAAATACCAGAACATGTATTGAGTTTAACAGAGCAGAAATTTAAACGCCACATTAAAGAAACTCTGTTTAAGAAGGGCTATTACAGGATAGATGATAAGGAGGTCTGGTGTTAGCTGGTCGTTATGTTAATTGCTATTGTTTTGTAATATGTACTGTAAAATGTAATATTATTGTAAAGATGGAAACTAATTGAAAAGATGTGTTGTTGCGGAGTTTCTTGTCGCTTCTTCTCCCTAACCATAACACCTTGCGAAGCGATGTAGTTTTTTTTTTTTTTTTTTTTTTTTTTTTAATTAGAATGGGATCGCTCTTGACCTTAATCTGGACTAATGTCGAGATAAGGAGATAAGATAAGTTTTAAAAAAAATAACATGTTGACTTTCAATAAGCGATATTTTTGTATCCTACATTGAATAAAATATTTTTGATTTTGATTTTCAACAAGGTTATTTTTTTTTATGATTGACTGGATTCGCGTTTGACCACAATCCCACCTGATGGAAAGTAACGATGTGGTCGAAGATGAAGCACGCGATCCCAGTAAATGCCTATTCACTCTGCTCTTGAAGATACCAAGTTGTAGGATTCAGGAAAGACTGACGCCGGAAGGGAGTTCCATGCCTTGGCTGTTCGGATGATAAATGAATAATCGAACTTCTTAGTGCGAATGTTCGGTATATTAACTATATACGGGTGGAATCCCTCCCCACGCCTAGTGGTCCGAAGATACAAGGGTGACGGTGGAATAAGATTATGTAATTCCAACGCACACTCCCCGAAATGCGTCCTGTAAAAAACTGAGAGACAGGCGACTTTGCGACGGTGTTCAAGGCTCTGCAATTTAGCAGTCCTATTAGTTACCTATGAGTCTTATGGCACGTCGTTCCACAGAATCGAATACAGCTAGTTAGAAAAATATCAACTTCAAATTGTATTATTTTACCATTTGGTAGGTTTTTTTTTGACCCTGGTCATATGTGCAGGAAGCCGAAAATAGTTCACTGTGTTGGTGATGTATTTTACCGCAGAGGCACGAAAAATTTGTGACTGAATAAAGCTTGAAGTGAAGTAACTCAGCAAAGTATTTAAAAACAAAAGACTGGCTCAAAAGGACTACTAGTGTCCAGAGCAGTTAAAAAAAAACTAGATACACCAAACCAACAGTGTTGAAAGTTAAACAAATTCGGAACGGCTCAAACAATTAAACATGGCTAAGAACCTAACCCCGAAATTAATCTTAAAAATTAAAAAAAAAACAGAAATTCCACGAAAGTAATGACATTATCGAATTACCAAAAATCTTAACCTATTTTCATCAAATATTGCCTAAAACCTGTCCCCTTGTTTATTTAACTAATATTATAAATGTAAAGTATTTTTAGATATCAAACATAAACCCTGCTAATGCACAACAATTAAATTTAAAATGCACGCACATAAATATACGGATTAATTAATTAATTACAACTACAAAACAATATAACACTTAAATTAGTTTTAAGTTAGTTCTAGGTTAATGTGAAGAAATTTTGTATTAAATATGAAAAATGCTTGATACGGAATTTTTTCACATTAGGTTTCTTTAAGTTAGATCTCTTTAAGCTAGGTTTCTTTAAGTTAGGTTTCTTTAAGTTAAGAGAAATAATTAATTACAAGAAGCTCTCTCTCATACTTTTGCGGTGCCCTTACAGGGTGTCACATGCTTGTACACTTTTATATTTAAAACCTATATGAACCATGTGATATGCAATAAATAAATAAATAAATAACCTCAATAATTATATCTATCTTTACATTCATATTTATAAATTTCTTTATCGTCTAGGAACTCTTGTAGCGAGTAGTAGCATTTATTTATTAGGTATTTCTTGAGCAACTATTCAAATTTGTAGGGGTTTTCTTCGCTTTTAACGTGTGTAGGGATTTTGTTGAACATTTTTACGGACAATCCGATTGAACAACAAATAAACATTAAAACTTTTGCTTTTATAATACAAGAGGGATAGTTGAATGGATTGGATAACCTGTGTAGTAGTTATTAATAGAACTCTCAATTTAAAATAGCTTTGAGAAGTTTGTTCAAGGGTCAATCAAAGTGGAGCGCGATTGTAGTCAATATTCGAGTTCGGAGAATTGTTCCCCCTATAAATGCGGCGGCTGCTTGTAATTCGGTGAAACGTTCGATATATTTTCGGAATGCTCGTGCATTTTTAACCTATGCGGGTGTTTTTGAAGCTTCTGTCTGTCTGTGGTTTTTTTTTTCGTATTTTATGTATGAGCTTTTCGCCCGCGGCTTCGCCTGCGTTGAATAACTTTAACGCGTTTAATTTATCCCGCTGGAACTATTCATTTTACCGGGATAAAAAGTTCATCCAAATCCGTTCATCCGTTCGCCGTCATTGAGCAACAAAGAAACATCCAAACTTTGTACTTGACCTCAACCACACCTGATGTTAAGTGAAGATCAGGTCGAAGGTGGACGCGCACTGACCCGGAAACCCCAACACATTTGGGGGACTGGCTATCTTATTTCTGACAACCGGAACACAATAATGCTATTAACATTGCTGCTTGGCGGTAGAGTTAGATAATATCATAGATTTCACCACAAAGAAATTGGTACATCAATTTAACTATGATGGTATAGGTAAATATACACCGTGTAACGGTTAAGTGTAGTCATATTTTAAGGGCTTGTTCTACCCATCAATACGAACAACTTTTACTATGGGGGCAACTTCGAAATCGCGAAAAAAAAATGAGCTGTTCCATAGAAAATTTCAATAACCTCCCGATGCAATGTATGAAACAGTTGATTTTTTTTTCGCGATTTCGAAGTTGCCCCCATAGTAAAAGTTGTTCGTATTGATGGGTAGAACAAGCCCTTAAAATATGACTACACTTAACCGTTACACCCTGTAAATAATATTCTCTGTGAGAAATTGGGGGCTGAAAATGGTTGGAAACCTTCATCTGGAAATGGCTAACTCCGGGCTCACTCTCCCTTTCTGTTAGACATTCTTCTTAGCGAGTCGATGACAAAAGCATCATTACGACAGGAGTGCTGAAAATTAATTAGATAAGTGATGTAGTATGTGGAAAGTATACAGTCAAAAAAATCAGAAATTTAACAGACGTTCATACCGCAAGACCGGTTTACTTTAGCTATTTCCACAGCTTGATGTCATATGGCATATTGTTGTGCGGAAGCGCTGCTGACATACATATCATTTTTGTTCTGCAGAAGCGTGCTATTCGTGCCATTTATAAATTAGGACCTAGAGTGTCTCTTAGAGATAAGTTTAAGGAAATCAATATCTTAACAATGGCATCTCAATACATTTATGAGAATTTGTTATATGCAAAAAAATTTTTGTGAAGTCGGCTAACATAAACAGATAACTGGTTCTTATTCCTTGTATTAACAATGTGCCTATCACTATTTTTAGCGAATAAGGTTATATTCATAATCATAAAAAAAAAAACACTTTTTAACATTATTTAGTACAAAATAATTTTGCTTTGTTTGCCCGCTATCCTGAAATAATTCAGATTTTTTGACGGGTGGACATACTTTTTCACACTTCGGAGACTCACCACGAAAAAGACACTTAATAAAAAAATTAATGGAACATTCTCGACTGCCTGTTAAAAGGCCTTTTCCACGGATACTTCATTTGTTATGGCCCATAAAAATTTTATATCCAAATAAGAGTAGATAAGTGTGTAAAAAAAAATTCATGACAATCCAACTGAAACTGTAATTGTTAAGATGATGTGACATACACACATCAACAGAGTCTAGGGATATTTTATTTCATACATGTTTGTATACAGAATGAAAGGTCTTTTGTTCTTCTTTCAAATAATAAAAAGAAAACAAAGAAAAAAGGGCAAAAACAAAAGATAGCGTGAAAATCCCAATTGCACATAACATTTTTGTTCGATGTGTTCATTTCTGTTTCAGCACTCCGGCGAGGCAATCGAGGAAGACGTCTTTCTTGGGCTCGCTTTACTATGGACTGTGCAACAATGGTCTACAGTGCTGTTCACGGACGAGTCTCGTTTTGGACTTCATCCAGATTCGAGAAGGATACGTGTATGGAGAACTCTAGGTAGGATAAATCGTCTCCAGCATCCGCAGGAGGTCCACCCTTACCAAGGCGGAACAATCATGGTGTGGGCCGGAATTCGCATTGGCGGACAAACTGACCTCGTTTGGATAAGGGGCCACTTAAGTGCGCGAAAATACCTAGAGGAGGTCGTAGAACCTGTGATTCATCCTCACAGAATCCAAATTGGGCCGGAATTTCTCTTCATGCACGATAATGCCCCTTCGCATAAGTCGCAGCTGGTTTCGGCGGCCCTCCGGGATCACGATATCCAAGTTTTGAGATGGCCTGTAGCAATGTTAATAGCATTGTTGTGTTCCGTCTTCAGAGATAAGATAGCCAGTCCCCCAAATGCGTTGGGGTTTCCGCGTCAGTACGCTTCCACCTCCAACCTTATCATCACTTAACATCAGGTGTGATTGAGGTCAAGTACAAATCCGTTGTGCATAAAAAAAAGTACTCTTGAGATTGTACGAGCACAGTATACATTAAAAGACTATAATTGTATTCTTTTTTTATCTCTTCTTCCGAAAAAGGTAAATACCACTCCGCACGGGCCTTAGCCAAGTGTTGAGGGATTATTGTTTATGGCTATAACGATATTATAAAATAGAAGCTTATTAAGAAAGCATATTATAAAATATCAGGTTATTTAGATGATAAACATTCATAGATATAACCATAACCGTTCGCATAACCAGGCTATTTCACAATTAATAATGAAATATTATAATATAAAATAACAATTAATAATTTTGTAATATAAAAACCTTTTTTTTTTTAAACAGCAACCTCTCGAGTTTCTTGCTTGTTCTTCTCACGGGAAAATTGCCTTTTGAACAAGCAGTAGCTTTAAAAATGTAAAATCTGACTATTTTAAGTGTACCCTGTGTACTTACAAAATAAAGCATTTTTTATTTGATTTGATTTGGCAGTGATAATGGATGTAGGTAGAAAATTGCGAGTGATACGACAAGTGTTGAGAATGAGCCTTTTTTAATATGTAAGAGATGGAAGTAAGCAATTATTATTATTATTATTATTTCAAATTGTTCTTCATCTCTTTTTCTTCCGAAAAAGGTGAATACCGCTCCGCACGGGCCTTAGCCAAGTGTTGAGGGATTATTGTTGATGGCAGTGATGATGGATGTTGTTAGGAACTTGCGAGTGATACGACAAGTGTTCAGAATGGTAGCCTTTTGTAATGTGTAAGAGATGGAAGTAGGCAAGTTTATCGTATTTAGGCTATTGCTGAGCGTATTCGGTATGATACCGGTCGAAGACAATACTATAGGTACAATATGCACTTTCTTTACTTTCCATTGGGATTGAATTTCTATTGCTAGGTCCTTATATTTTGAGAGTTTTTCAGTAATGGTGGATTGAATATTGTGAGTGTTAGGAATGGCTATGTCAATAATGAAGGCAGTTTCATTCTGTTTGTCATGTATAGTTATATCTGGTCTGTTATAGTGTATGGTCTTATCTGTCAGTATTGTCCTATCCCAATATAATTTATGCTGGATATTGTCTAAAACGTTTGTCGGATGATATTTGTAGTAAGACACTTGTATTGTATTGTATTGTATGTGTGTGTGGCTGTTGCAGGTCATCGGAGACCTGTATCACTGCGACCGTTGCCGATCTATTGTGATCGCCACTAACCTACAGTTCGTTGCTCAGGTTTGCCTCTTTGAGGAATTGGATAATTTTCCTGGCACCGATGGTTTTTATCTCATCCGGGTGTAATAAGTGGCTGCCCAGGTGGATATTACGTTTACGCATTAGCGGGCCACATTCACACAGCAGATGTGCAGGTGTTTCCTCTGCGAGGAGGCAAAGTCTGCACATTCCTGTTTCTCGGAGCCCTATGTTGAGCATGTGTTTGCTCAGACAGCAGTGTCCCGTTAGTGCCCTTGTGAGAATGCGTAAATTGTTCCTACTGAGTGCCAGCGCTTCGCCGGCCGCCTTCTTGTTGAAGGCTTTGATTAGTGATTTGGAGTGTGTTAAACCTGGCGTGTAAGGCACTTTCTTTTATTATTATTATTACTAAGAGCCCATAGTGTCCCAAAAGACTAATACATTATAAATGTTGACTTTAAATCTTGGCCGTAATTTCGAATAATAAGCATTCAGGGTCCGTTCTCATAACACAGGCTTTGTTATTGATCGTTAAATCTGACTTTATACTTGGCGGGTTTTAATTTTACTTTGATTCCGCAAGTGCCGACACGATCCGTTAACTTTATAACCGCCTATGGGGATCAATTATTAAATCGCTCAATGTGGAGAATATTGTGCAGCAAAACCTTAATTCTTGTTAAAAAGGGACAGATAAATTCATATTTTGCGGCTGTCCGCCTGACTAGCTACCACAATCTTATCTAAATGTGCCGCCAAGCAACAATGTTAATAGCATTGTTGTGTTCCGGTTTACAGATATAAAATAGCCAACCCTCCTAATTGCGGTTTCCGGGTCAGTACGCTTCCACATTCGACCTCATCTTCACTTAACATCAGGTGTGATTGAGGTCAAGTACCAACATTGATAGCAATGTACGGGTATCTGGTATGTGGGCACCCCAGATGGATACGTCTCTTACTCTACATCAATCGGAAGGTGTGCAGTGTATCGATAAGGAAAACGAGAGATTCACGTTCACAGTTGTTTATTTATCTGACTCTAACTTATACGAAACAGTATTACATAGAACACGGTACACGAGGACGGGTTAGCGAGGAGCTCGACGGGGAACGACTGGCGAGCCCACGCGGTGCAATCGTTCGCTAACCCACTGATGACATTTGTGTACGCATTACGTCACATACCTTACAGCAATAATACCCAGATTTCGAACTGTAAATGTAACTCTAGATCATAATATTACGGAAAATAAATGAAGTCGACCACAAACCTAACCCTGGAGCTTAAATACATAGAGAGTGAGTTTGTCAAAGCATCGAGAAATTGCTCACTTCAACTTCTCACAGTCACTTATGAACAGTAAGAACTCTTTTTTTTTGGAAAAAACTTTACCGACAGAGCAGTGCTCTTAAATATGATGACGATTTTTATTTTCCGCACACTACGCATTCTATTTTATTGTACAGACTCTACACTAAACTCGTTCCCCCCACTAGAGAAGTCTCTTCTTCCTGGACACGATTTACCATGGACATGGAAATCTTTAAATCGGCTTCGGACCTGACCCGCAGCAAAGATAGGTACAGGGGCTTCTCCAACGACGGGAGTGATCGATGCGAGTGCGGAGTCTCCCAGCAGACAATGGATCCCTTATTATCTGTACCTGTGACGCCACAGAGAGTGCTGTTAGTATGGCCAAGTTTTGGCCCAATAAAATTTTAAACTTGCCTCGACTCCAAAAGAAGAGGAAGAACACGAAAACACACATACCCCTCTACAATTGCCAATTATAAGCAGGCAAATTACCTTACGATACGCATACTAACATCAAGAACACCACGACACAGAAGCTCTGCCCAGCACGAGATAGATGGCCGTCCAATAAGTTGGGTGATCCAAATAGTTATTCAGCTAGGTAAGCCTAGCTGAATAAATACTTGGATCACCATCGCTGCCGTGTTTCTTCTCTGCAACATCAAACCTTCCACCAACATCCAATTTCGGTCCGGAACCACGCACCAGACCGTACAACCATCCACAAGGTGCACGTAATATAATCTAAAGGTAGAGGTCGCAGGAAGTCGCTGACGCAGGTTGCTTCCAGCCTGTCGCTCTGAAGGGCAATTCTCGTAATATCTCGTATCACAATTACAGTCAAAATTCAGTTCGGATCCAGCCTCGATCTCCTAAATGTCAAATTCGACATTAAATATAAAGATTCGTAATGTAATTATATCGAAATGTGAGCGAAAGTTGAACAAAGCTCTCACTATTAATTGTTCAGTATTGCCCAGCTGAAGTAATATAAGTAGTTTTTTGACAAATGTGAAAGAGAATAAATGGAAGCAAGCGCATATTTGACGAACTGTAATTTTTTTTAATCTCGAACTTGATGTTAAAAGCTTTGTTCAACTTTCGATCACATTTCGATATAATCACATTACAAACCTTTATATTGTAGTACGAGAATGACGTATTTGACATTTGGAGACCGAGACTAGATCCGAACTGAATTTTGACTGTAATTGTATTAAGAGATATTACGAGAATTGCCCTTCTGGTTATCTAATTATAGTCAACAGTCGACGTTATGTCGTTGATATGGTCATGAATGGACTCAAAATATGCAAGTTCAAAAGTTGTTTTGATGTTTTTAAATGTCCGCTTGCCCACCATGTTATGTCTGCGGCAATGTTGATGGCATTGTTGGGGGTCTAGGGGATAGTCAATCTCCGAAATAAGTTTGGGGTTTCAGGCAATCCTAATTTCATCTTCGACCCATCACTTTGCATCAGGTATGATTGAGGTCAAAGCGCTGAACCATTAAGCATAAATCGACTGTAAATAAAATTTCCACGTTCTGACTTTCAAGACAATTCTGACAGACAAGAATATTTAATTCAAAATGTACTTCAACTAGCTCTTGAAGATGGCGAATTGAAATAATTGAATATTCACATGAAAAGACGTCGAGTGAGAAGGCCCTTCTTTCCCGCACCCTTGCTGATGTGATGAACGTATTGTATGTTTAATAAACATAGCGAACGGATTGACAGACTGACACGAAACATTATTTCCAGTAAAGATATCACGAAATAAATGATTTAGAATTGAATTCGCACCAAGACGCAATCGTGAATCTTGTGGGAGTGATTCAAGAATGGAGCTCCTTGAAAGGCGCGTTTTTACGAGCTTCGCTGTCTCGCCCATCGTTCAGTCGAGCAGTAAAAATTGGGGGACTGAATGGCGTGGTGACAGATGAGTATCGAACGACGACGCCTTGATTTCGTAAGGTACATACCTACTTAGGTTTTTGGATCTTTAAAATACATTTTCTCAAACATGCATGGAAATATTGTCATTTCTTTCGAAAAAAAGAACACGCGAAGTATCTAATTTACGGACAGCGAAAAATAAATCCATTGTAGGAGCGTTTTTTGAATTTGGAACATTACAACGCTCCAGCAATGTTGTATGAAACGGCGGGCTGGTGCGTTTTTTGAATTTGGAACATTACAACGCTCCAGCAATGTTGTATGAAACGGCGTGCTGGGGTTATTATATACTCTTTGATTGGATCTCTTTTATAATTCTTGGCATACCAAAATCTCTTTGCTTAGTACAAATTGCGTTCACGTGGCTGTATGCGTAAATGCGTTTGCCTTTCGGCACAGATGATAAATAGAAAATCGGCGGCAAAGCTGAAATGTCGTCTTGATTTGTTATTTATATATTTATTATTTCCCTGCATTATTTTGAGAAAAGCATTATTATGCCTCGGCGGAAATGGCAATTGCCTGTCTCGTATTAGTGAAGTCCTCGCCTATGGCTCGGCCTTCAAACTCATACTCGACCTGCAATTGCCTATTTCCCGGCCTTTGCAATAATGTACTATTTTATGAAAGGAGGCATTTTCGATGGATGTTAACACTCTTATGTACATAACATAATGTATTGAAGGTCCATGATATTAGGTTCTTACCTATGAAATTGGCGTTTTGTATGAAGAATTTCATCAAGACTGTTTTCTCCATACGAACATTTTTGTTTTTTTTTTTGGGAACGGCAAATCCAAATTTAGCCAAACTTTGTGTGTATTATCGGATAACATTAAGTTAAGTACAGGCAGTGTCAATTTTTAAAGTTTATAAAAGTTTCAGCGAATCTAAGAAATGATTATGGGAAGCACATGAAAAGAGCTCCGTTCAAAATTTTTTTAATAAGTTATTTAGCCCAGAAGGGCAATTCTCGTAATATCTCTTATTACAATTACAGTCAAAATTCAGTTCGGATCTAGTCTCAGTCTCCTATATGTCAAATACGTCATTCTCGTACTACAATATAAAGGTTTGTAATGTGATTATATCGAAATGTGATCGAAAGTTGAACAAAGCTTTTAACATCAAGTTCGAAATTAAAAAAATTGACAGTTCGTGAAATATACGCTTGCTTCCTTCTATTTATTCTCTTTTACATTTGTCAAAAAACTACTTATATCACTTCAGCTGGGCAATACTGAACAATTACTAGTGAGAGCTTTGTTCAACTTTCGATCACATTTCGATATAATTACATTACGATTCTTTATATTTAATGTCGTATTTGACATTTAGGAGATCGAGACTGGATCCGAACTGAATTTTGACTGTAATTGTAATACGAGATATTACGAGAATTGCCCTTCTGAACTAAAAAAATATGTCATGTGAAACGATTTTCGAACATTTTCGAAATGAATTATTTTCCAAATTGTTTATGATAGTTTATGCCTTTCAACAAAAACCTTTCTACATTAAATAAAGTTTAAATTTTGAATCAAATCAAATCAAAATCAAACCAAAAAATATTTATTTCGTAGGATAAAAATTGTCAGTTGCAAACGTCACATTTTTTATCTTATTATTAAAGTTTTTGACATTATTGCTCATCCACAAAGCAGATTCCCCAGAGAAGAACGAGCAAGAAACTCAAGGGTTGCTCTTTTAAATAAGTCTGGGTATTTACATTGTATTGTATAATTAGACTGAATATCGCCGAGCGGTCTATGTCCATGCTTGCTTATCATCAAGATAGTCAGAAATTTTATAATAGCCTTTGGTAAATAATGTCTGTTTTATGATGGTCACTCACACTATTCCAAATCAGTGAGAAAGAAATTCCACATAACTGGTCCAAAGTTTGTGAGTTCACCCAACTTAGCAACTATTATGTAATCTGTGACATAACCACTGTCCTATCATGTCTAATATATATTTTCACACGCAGTACCCGCGTATGATTAAAAAAGTTACAATATTTCTTTAAAGAACCCTTTCAAAAGTGTTCGTTTATGGCGCAATAAGCTAGTGAAGTATACGTACGGTTATACTATGGGTCTCGTCATTTTCGGATATTTCGGAAAAAAATGACAGAAATAAAAGTATTCATTTGGTATGTGTTATAAAAGTATTATCTACAATGACTTTTCTACAATTAATTCTATATTTGACTCGAAAGAAAAGGTACCTAATGTATGATCCTATTCACATCTCATGCTCCAAAACTATCATAATAGCATTGTATTGCTTAGACGATTGAATATATTTTATCTCTAGGGACTAAAGTAGGCTTTCTTTCAATTTTCAAAAGACACAACAGCCAGCTGCGCACTGCATTTTAAAGAAACAGACACAGAAATTTTTAAAAGTCGTATGGGAAACAAAACAACCCCTATAAAACAACAAAAAGAACAACCCAAATATTTAATTTTAGTCCCTTGTTACAACAATCTATTACCTTCGTAATTTAAATGAAAATATCGAAAAATACATGTAGATGTTTGAGGTTGCCAGCTCGCACTGTGAGTGCACCTTTAACCGCTCACGATTTCACACCGACGTCATCATAATTATGACGTCATACGCATGCAAACTGAAATCAGGTCGAGTGGAAAATGACTTAATCCCTTCCCAGCGATTTAACGCCATGAATATTAATGTTCTCCCGCTCTAACGCGCACTAACTTAATTACAAACAGATAGAGACAGTACGCGTAATTGTTCAATTAAGGGGATATAGATGATATGGTCCGGTTGGGGGTGCCATTTTTAATACAACGGGGGTTTGATCGATGTAGATCGATGATATTGATCAATGTTCATCATTTTGTAGCTTTTAGAATAGAATCATTCGATATTCGTTTTCGATTACCGAGGATTACTAATTTTTGGGCAAAAAACGTTTCCCAAAGTATCACATGCCAAGGCATGTTTCACAAATTTTCATTTGGCAAAAAAACGACGTACGACGGAGCTGACAACTTCTCACACTCTCTGGAGCAAAAATCGCGCCGCTACACACACGCCCGCCAGACAAGAGATCGCGAGATCTGCCAAGAAAGCTCGCGCAGCCCACAGAGGAAGTTCCAGGTCGAACATTGACCTGGCGCAGAACCACCAACCACCTAGGTAGGCCAATGCGCTGTCCGTAACCACTGGCAGTGAGAACTTCCTTTGAAGGGGGACACCCTCCCCGCCACAAATTACCATACGTTGACCATCCCAGGAAGACGTAAGAAGATGATTGCTTGATTTTGTATTGGTGTCATATTATCATATGGTCCTTTCGAAAAACTTCACACCTGGCCACTTAACGTGTGCATTTTACCTTACATAAATAGTTTCTTGGACGGGTGTTTGTCTGCCAGTATGATTCGGATATTTTTTTTTATGATTGACTGGATTCGCGTTTGACCACAATCTCACCTGATGGAAAGTGACGATGTGGTCGAAGATGAAGCACGCGATCGCAGTAAATGCCTATTCACTCTGCTCTTGAAGATCCCAAGGTTGTAGGATTCAGGGAAGACTGACTCCGGAAGGGAGTTCCATGCCTTGGCTGTTCGGATGATGTTTGAAGAATCGAATTTCTCAGTGCGAATGTTCGGTATATTAACTATATACGGGTGGAATCCCTCCCCACGCCTAGTGGTCCGAAGATGGAAGGGTGACGGTGGAATAAGATTATGTAATTCCAAAGCACACACCCTGAAATGCATCCTGTAAAAAACTGAGAGACAGGCGACTTTGCGACGGTGTTCCAGGCTCTGCAATTTACCAGTCATCGACTTATCACCTATGAGTCTCATGGCACGTCGTTCCACAGAATCGAGTGCAGCTAGTTGGTACTTGGCTGAACCATCCCAGAGGTGACAGCAGTATTCTATGCACGGCGGACCTGAGCGATATGATTTAAATTTGTTAAATTAGTAATAATAATTTGAGAACAATTAAATTCACTCGCACATTCACACATAAGTATTTAAATTTTACCAAATACCTACCTATATGATATATTCACGTGTCTAGCTTTTTATGGTTTATCACTTGCAGTTGTTTTTGAGTTGATTTTAGATGTACATTTTTGTTTTTGTTTACTTTTAGTTAATGTTTAAATTTATTCATAGAGTCATAGTAATTAATTCCTTGGTGGCAGCAACTACTCTACTTGGGGGGGACTGAAAATCAGCAAATCTGCTGAGTCCCTACCTTTTCATCACAGTTTGACCCAATTTATTATCAATTAATTACTTGTTAAATTAACTTTGTGGCGAATAAATACCTTTTATTTATTTATTTTATTTATGTATCTGTTATGAAGCAATTATTTAGTAATCTGTGGTTAAACGGTAAATTAAATTCGAACCCAAAAAAAAATATGTAGCACGACTGCAGTACTGCGCCTCGTACAGCCCACACCAGCTATAAATAAAATATTTATTCCATGAACAATTCTGACACCGACCGAAGATTTATGTACTAAAATCAATCATGGCGTGCATGAACGGCCTTCGTACAATATTTACACCAGGTAAATTGCTGTAGACCTGCCTGTCCTTTGCATAATAACCCGTTCTGATTGACAGCCCACAGGTGGTCGTGTGGGCTCATCAAGATTTCAATTTACCACCGTTAATGGCCTTGCCGTCCATGTTTATAAATAAAGTTTGAAAGCGTTGGTAGTTACTAAAGGTAAATATGACGAACCCTATTTGATATTTTATGCTCCATGACATTTCTAGCCCCGTTAACCTTAAGTATTATTTATGGTATGATTTCCGACCTGTTTGGTGTAGTGGTGAGAAACTCTGACATGTATACTAAAAGGACGCGGGTTCGAATGTGTGTATGATGAATAATTGACACATGTTTGTTAGTAGAGATGGATGTTTGCATTTATAATAATTTATTTTATGACCTCAATCACACCTGAAGATGAGGTCGCACAGGGGGTCTGCTTTCTAACGAAAAAAGCTTTGGACGGCCGTTTCGGACTTTTTCTTTTGCTAAAAATCCTTTATTTGCATAACTTCAGACGTTCCTTGCGTCCCGTTAAAAGTAAAATAATGACGATTGGTGTATAATTGACACAGCAAACTGCAAAAGAAATAGTCCGCAGTTACTGCCGTCCGAAGCTATTTTCCTTAAAGAGTAGAGACCCTCTGACCCGGAAATCCCAACTTATTTGGGGAACTGGCTACCTTATCTCTGTCAACCAGAACATCACAATTCTATTAACATTGCTGTTTTGAGGCAGACTTATTTAAGAGGATGGTAGCTAGCCAGGCGGATATTTAAAATGCCCGACCACCGACCAAAACGAGTACTAAACATCGAACATCGATCCAGCTGGGGATCGAACCTGCGACCTCCGATAAACCCCATGTTGCTTACATTAAGCCACGGAGGCCCTGTAAGTAAATTAAACATATCCGCGATAAAGTTTTTCTAACGCAGGCGAAGCCGCTGGTGGAGAGCTAGTCAAATATAACCTTTTATACTTAAGACGATTATTATGCTTTTTCAATTTATATTACATTGGTACAAATAAATACGTCACTCGAAGCGCCTTGTTACATTCATCACACAGCTTTGCTTGTTTCAGACCTCCTTTCTTGCAAGTCCTTTAAAAATTTAATTCATATTTGATTTGAATTGAAATAGAACACAAACAGATGGCGCAAGTTTTCTCACAATCAATCAAGTTTGCAGTTCCCAGAGCGGGCCTAATAACTTTGAAATTCTATCGCTGTTTGCTCATTCGCCTCCTGGAGACTGCGGTGACCATAAGAGACCGCTATATACGGGAGCTCTACATTATTCTAGTATTCAACATATTTTTTTTCGATTCGATGCCTGCTAAATACAGAATTAAAAACTCATTGGTATGGCTGCCTGGGAATCGAACTCGGACCTCCCAAATTGGGAGACCGCGTCTTAACCACTGAGCCACCGACGCTCTCGGTGCCCTAAAGGTGGTGTAAAAACCCCGACTGTCAGCTAGGCCACCACCAATAGTCCGACACAAATTCAAACCGCACTAAAGTCTCTCCTTAGACGAGGCTGTTCCCCTGCAATGGGACCTTATAGACACCCTATTTGCAGCCTTTGGTTAATTCAAATTACCTACGTAATTACTTGTTTTGAATTACGTATTTATAAGTTTGCGTGGGAGATATCGCTGTTAGCGATAAGGCCGACAAATTTTGTAGTTAGTTCGTGTAACAATAAAACGTATTTGATTGTTAAATGTATATGTCTTTGTTTTAATGTCGATGTGAAATAAATTGCATGGTCACCCTCGTCTCGATTCGAATACTTTATTTGAAATAGGCGTTGCTAATTGGCCGGCGGGCGGCGCGCTGCGGTGGTGGTGGTCGACAGCGTTTGAACTTAGCCACGCTGATTGGAGTTCACTGTTTAAACTGTCGTTTCATTATTATCACCAGTTACTTTAACATTTTGATTTTTTATAAGTACTCGTACATTATTAGTGATTGTTAGAATCAGTAACACAGTAGGGATACTGTATAAACCTAGGCAGTAGGCCACTTTTCCTTTACCAGGAGGCCCGCTGTTCGGGTACCACCTTATTTCTAATATATGTCGGAGATGGGGGTGGGCATTGCGAGCGACTAATACGGTGCCAGCCTCGTGGTAAAGGATTGCTCGGGCAATGGCGATATTATTGCAAGCTATACGCGAATAGATAACGGATTCACATTCATGAAACTTGAGATGATGCCATAGAACTTGGCCATCGCGCGCAGTCTGTGGAATTCAGCCGGACCACTAGGTCTAATTGTATAGGTACTAATACAATTCCTCCAAATTCCATGATCAATTTCTTTTTAAGTAACGACTCACCGGATTCTTCCAAGCATCGGTGATAGTAGGTAGTCACGGTCCTTTATGTGTTGTGGTGTTTGAAGGGTAGTAGCAAAGTCAGTCTCATTTTTGATGTGCAGACTTAATATGTCTGTTATATACATATATATGATTTTACATTGTTGAAGCCTTCTTTTAAGTGTATGAACACCTGTCAGAAGATCTTGCACAAAACAAAAACGAAAGAAAAACAACCAAATTATAATTATAAAAGAATTTAGAGACCTATTACTTTATTTTATGCACTACGGGTTAGCACTTCACCTCAATCACACCTGATGTTAAGTGAAAGGCCGAAGGTGGTAGCGTACTGACCCGGAAACCCCATCTTATTTGGGGAACTGGCTATTTTATCTCTGACAACCGGAACACAGCAATGCTATTAATATTTGGTGCTGTTTGGCGGCAAATTTAGATAAGATAGTGGTAGCTAGCCAGGCGGACATTTAAAATGCCCTACCACCAACCAAACCGAGTACTAAATATGTACCCCGCTTTGGATCGAACCCGCGAGCTCCGAATCGCGAACTCAATGTTGTTTACATTGTGCCACGGATGCGGTTATAATAATATTTAATAAAATTGTTGCATTACTGTTTGCCAAAGATACTGTCTCAATAAGTATCCTCTTTCTGCATATCCATTCCATACCTATTTCGTTCGAAAGTTTAATTAAAAGCGGTACGAGTCCCGTGGCAGATACAATGCTCATTATTTTCGCGCCAGAGAATTGTTTTACATTTCGAGGGACTGCCTTGTTTGGACGTTTGTTTTATCGAATTTTTGTAACGATATACCGTCTCTTTATAATGAGTTTGCGCTTGGTTTTAATGTGGGGGGAGAAGGAATATCTTTATTTAAGGCTTCTCCTCTGTGAAATACCGTGAATCTGTGAAAAATTGTGACCAGTTTTTATGTTAACTATGGCAGTTTCTATCTAGAATCTAGAAGATATCGAGGAGTGATTCTATTTAAAATCTGGAAGATACCGAGGAGTGATATGGTTTTTGCGAAATTTGATTTTTTTTTATGACTGGATTCACGTTTGACCACAATACTCGTACTCATTTATTTCCATAGGCGTCTTCCGCGCACTTGGACATGTCCATTACAATACAATAAATTAATTTTAGAGGTAATCTCACCTGATGGAAAGTGACGATGTGGTCGAAGATGAAGCACGCGATCCCAGTAAATGCCTATTCACTCTGCTCTTAAAGATCCCAAGGTTGTAGGATTCAGGGAAGACTGACGCCGGAAGGGAGTTCCATGCCTTGGCTGTTCGGATGATGAATGAAGAATCGAACTTCTTAGTGCGAATGTTCGTGATATTAACTATATACGGGTGGAATCCCTCTCCAAACCTAGTGGTCCGAAGATGGACGGGTGACGGTTAGTATGGGAGTTGAACAATTTTCGGCTGAATTCGGGTATGGTTCCTAGTGGAATGTGGTTCGTAATAAGGAGTGGAGTCACGAGCCGAAAATTGTGCCTCCTAAAAATTGAGTGGCAATTTCGTTATACCGCTAGGCAGAGTATTCTAAATGCTTGCACGCACAACAAGACATGTTTCCGATAGAATACAAGTTTCGGACAGTTATTACGGACCATTTTGTAAATTCTTGTTTTCCGCGGATATGTATACTTAGCCGTATAAGAAGGTTAGTTCAGTTTAACAAAAGTAATAGCTACTTCGAGGGTATTTGTAAAAGAGAAATCAGAATAATGCTTCGTAACGCTGGAAATGAGACTGGTAATAAATTACACTGCTGTTTTCAAGATCAAAACCCTTTTTTTTCAATATACTTGCTCGTAAAGTGGATCTAATTTCACTGGTTTTAGATATACCAAGTATTATAAAACAAGCGTGTGTTATATAGATGTGTTATAGAATATATATATGTCGGAGATAGTGGGTTCCGGGTGGGCGTTGCTAGCGACCAGACCAGAATCCAGTCAATCATAAAAAAAAAACTAAAAGTGGTTTCACAATGGTTCGATCGAAATGGTAATCGAAAATTTTTAGATCGAAATCGACAATAGATTCTTGGGGAAAGTTGTTCGCAACAAGGAGTCGAATCACCAGTAAACAGGAATTACACGAATTAAATTTCACTATGTATGTATCACATTTGAGACTTATTAACCATAAAATGTTGTGATTTTCAATCTATACACCGTGTAACGGTTAAGTGTAGTCATATTTTAAGGGCTTGTTCTACCCATCAATACGAACAACTTTTACTATGGGGGCAACTTCGAAATCGCGAAAAAAAAATGAGCTGTTCCATAGAAAATTTCAATAACCTCCCGATGCAATGTATGAAACAGCTGATTTTTTTTTCGCGATTTCGAAGTTGCCCCCATAGTAAAAGTTGTTCGTATTGATGGGTAGAACAAGCCCTTAAAATATGACTACACTTAACCGTTACACCCTGTATAGTAACATATTAACTTACATTGAGCTTGTTCAAAAAACACCTTAGGGCACATTTAATGGAAAAACAAAAAATTGGAATTCCAAAGCGTTACCTGTAGTGGAACTGCCTATGTACTTCTCTTTTTCTTTTTGTCACATCATAAGTCATTAATTTAATTACCTACTACTCAACACTCTAGCTGTATCAACAACCGACACTTTTCACTCACGATTGACCACAAATGTACACGCAGACGGGAACATGCGTGTACTTTTATGCACTCGTACTTGTAGGGGTTGTAACTGAAAACCAGTGTTTCGCTCTTTGAGCGATGTGCCACACTGAGTTATAACCCATTTGTGCTACTGCGGCACACACTCGCTCTTTGTATTTTCTAGTCTTTACGTTTATTTGTATGTATTTATTTCTTTGTAATTTAAAAATTGTGTAATTGTGTGAACGCGGTGGCGTAAATAAATGCTTTATCTAAATAAATGCTTTATCTTACAAAAAGGTGCTCCAGACACATCACTATGGTCACTGAAAGGTCACAGTCATAATTCAATAAAAAAAATCACTAAATGAAATTTAAAACTTTTCCAATTACTAAAACAATGCACAAGATAAAGGTTATTAAAATGTTCTCAAGGCTCCAAATAGTAATCCTTTGCGTATAAAAAAAAAGAAATCGTTAAAAGTTTTCTTTAAAAAGGGCGTTGGCTTTTTGGCGGGAACTCGGCGAGTGAAGTAGCATTTTTCTTTATAAGTCTTAAAATTTGTGCATTCTAACTTTTGAAGCTTAATAATGGCAGAATATTGTGCAGCAAACGTTAGTGTTGGTGTACAGGTGAAGGGAAGTGTAAATTAAAGTGCGTAACGGAGCTTTCGGGTTCCCACAAGAAGCCGCCAAAATCTTTTGTAAAGCATTCTGCCACTTTACTGAAGAATGACTTGACCGTGACTAGACTCTGTATACGACGAATTACTTGTTTTGATTGAGACTGACCTATAAACTGAAGAAATAAGATAAATAAAAATTTTCACTCGAAACTGGCAGTAATGTCCCTCGACAATGAGGTTGACTGGTTGCCATCCTCAAAAATAAGAAGAAGAAAGGGCGTTCTATTTTCGAATTAGTGGTAGGTACGACCCGAACCGACGCGAAGCCGCAACTCTCGAAGTGGACGACGGCCTACCCTCATTATGTTAAGCATGGTTTGTGTAATACGCGAAAGCGGAAAGCGAATTATATACCAAAAGAAATGTTAAAAATTGTTCTTAAAATAAATTATTGTTTGTATTACGAATCATCATCATCATCTGATTTAAGAGCCATGCTCTTGTCGGTGGAGATTTTTCCATATCTCTCTGCTCTCCGCCTTCCTCTTGACCTCCTGATACGACACGACGTTCAACTTCTCTTTTGTCTGCTGCATGTAGCTTATTTTCGTATTACGAATAGCGTGCCTATAATAGTTTAGTAGATTCTGGGCGTTTTAGTACCTATATTGACCAATCAGAGATAAGCAAGTCATCGCAGGAACGAATCACATGTTTGATATATTGCTTAGTGTCGAATTCTGCTTCTGAAACCATCCGAATTGTTTCATTGTGACAGTTATTGCGATTTGATGATATCCTCAACATAGATTTTGAAAATCTAATATATTATTATGTCAAAAAAAAATATAGCATCATTTAGGCAAAATAGTGATAAACATGACGTCAATACAAGAAATAAAGATAAACTTGCAGGTCACATAAGTCGCCTCCGCAAAGTCAGTAATTCATTCATATACGCTTTTTCAATAAAGTTCCTGTTGATATACAAATAAATCCTTTCAATAAATTTAAAGATACTATAAAACAGAAACTTATTAAGAAAGCATATTATAAAATATCAGATTATTTAGATGATAAACATTCATGGACATAACCAGCCCGTTCGCATAACCAAGCTATTTCACAATTAATAATGAAATATTATTATATAAAATAATAATTAATAATTTTGTAATATAAAAACCTTTTTTTTTAAAGAGCAACCTCTCGAGTTTCTTGCTTGTTCTTCTCAGGGGAAAATTGCCTTTTGAATAAGTAGTAGCTTTAAAAATGTAAAATCTAACTATTTTAAGTGTACCCTGTGTACCTACAAAATAAAGCATTTTTTGGTTTTGATTTTGGTTTTAGATCTAATTTCTTAAAATCCGCTCCCGCTCCCGCTGTCCACTATATTTTGCTCACGTCACACACCCCATGACGTCTTGACGTGACACGGTTGTTGTTACCAATCCATCGTCTACACTCACATTTGATGACGTCATACTACCACTTAACAGCCGTCTAGCCTGTCACATGTGATTACCTAAATAAACGTAATAAATACCATACTTAGTACAAGGATGTTTATTAATTTAATATAATAACAATATTCGTATTATTTATGCGACGACTGGATACTTACTTTTCCATTTATTCTGCGTTATGTGCAATATGTGCGACAAGTAATTTATTTTTCTATTTATTGCATATTTTCTGACATTGAAATGAATTAATTTATCGTTAATAATTAATACTAATTTGACTTGTTTAATAATTTACTATATATTTAATGTTATGCTTTAAGACAATGATATTTGCACGCCATAAATGGCAGAATATGCGAACGCGCTGTATTATATTTAAAGATCAATTGTTGGACCATATTCTAGTGAATAAATATTTCACTTCATTTCCTTTTTGCAATATACCAAAATCTGGGCTAGCGAGTACCTTTGTCATTGATTATTATTTGACTTGTATTTATTATTAGACACTTATTGTTGACATTGTTTGTATTAATTGTTAATATCATTGAATATTTTTAATAGGACTATATTTGATCGTTGTACTAGTTAGCATTTTTGATTTAATTCACTTATTATTTTTCTTGACCTTGGTTTGTCACAATATTATTGTTGACGACCTGTTTGGTGTAGTGGTTAGAAACTCTGCTACCATACCAAATGATCGCGGGTTCGAATCCCGCTAGGGGCATATGTTTGTATGATGAATACAGACATGTGTTCCCGAGTTATGGATGTTTTTTTAATTTATACTTGTATTTATTTACAAAAAAAAATGTATTTGTGTAGTTTATCAATCATCTGGTATCCATAACACAAGCGTAGATGCTTACTGTGGACCTAGATGGCGCTGTGTGTTTGTGCAAATACATTAATTTATTATTATAATTATTGTCATTTAACTGAATTCCATGTTCATTTATTTATAAGTTGTGATTTTAACTTCTATTTATAAATCACCAAACTTGGAAAATATCTTATGTGACATTTTGTTCTTTGATAATTTGTGTGTGACCATTAAAACTAGTATTTTAAGGCTATCCATCCACTTAAATAAACTTATTATAATGTCTATTAAAAGTAGAAATCTGTAATTGACTCCAAATTAGTAATATATTGTATGTATAAATATTTTGTGATTATGCTGTTGATTCTGTGTGAATAAATAAAATAACATAGGAACGACAAGACAAAGACAGGATAGCCGCCAAGGACTCGTGGTACATGTACAATCACAATCGACTGCGAGTCGAGTGTCAAGTGATTCTATTACACCAGGGCTAAGGTTCAAATCGAATTAAAATGTCACCTTTGAGCTGCAGCGGGAGAGGAGAAAATGGAATTTCAATATCCACGACGGGAACAGAACGAACAATATTACTTACAAAGACTGCTTCGTGAGGATATTACAGATAGAGTTTTGTTTTATCATACCTGAAACAATAAAAGCAATTATTAATATCAAGATTTGTTTTAATAAATAAATAAAACTTTGCGCATACACACAGCGCCATCTAGTTTGACACTTACACTAGACTTCTATTTTTTTTTATGATTGACTGGATTCGCGTTTGACCACAATCTCACCTGATGGAAAGTGACGATGTGGTCGAAGATGAAGTACGCGATCCCAGTAAATGCCTATTCACTCTGCTCTTGAAGATCCCAAGGTTGTAGGATTCAGGAAAGACGGACGCCGGAAGGGAGTTCCATGCCTTGGCTGTTCGGATGATGAATGAAGAATCGAACGTCTTAGTGCGAATGTTCGGTATATTAACTATATTATATGTATTGTATGTTTTTTAACACGTACAATACAAATAATAATACAGGGTGAATTTGAATTCATGTAATTCCCAGTAAACCATTCTGAAATCAACTTCAGTATGGAATTCCAAGAATTTACGGCTGGTGACTCCACTCCTGATTACCAACAGCTTTCCTCCAGGAACCATAGCCGAATTCAGCAAAATATTGTTGGACTTCTACTAAAGTTGGTTTCAGAATGGTTACTTTGTATGGGTAAGCGAAAATTTTTTGATCGAATTCGGCTATGATAATAATAATAATAAAAGGCATTTATTCACCACAAAGTTAATTTAACAAGTAATTAATTGATTATAAATTAGGTCAAACTATGATGAAAAGGTAGGAACTCATTTTCAGTCCCCCCCCCCAAGTAGAGTAGTTGCTGCCACCAAGGAATTAATTATTATTACTCTATGAATAAATTTAAACATTCACTAAAAGCAAACAAAAGGAAAAAACTATATCTAAAATAACTCAAAAACAACTACAAGTGATAAACTATAAAAACATAAAAAGACACGATACGAGAAGGTATCATGTAGGTAGGTATTTATAAATTTCAATACTTATGTGTGATTGTGCGAGTGAATTTAATTGTTTTCAAATTATTAGATATTACTAATTTAACAAATTTTAAATCATATCCGAATCATAATGTTATGGTTCTTTCGGGAAAGTTGTTCGTAATCAGGAGTAGAGTCACCAGTAAACAGGAATTGCACGAATTCAAATTCACCCTGTATAGAACAATATTCCCAACTATCGCAACTAACATTATAAATGCGAAAGTTGGTGTATGTATGTTTGTTATCTCTTCACGCCTATACGGCTGGACGGATTTAGATGAAATTTAGTGGGTAGACAGATTAAGAGCTGTATTAACATATAGGCTATTTTTTTTGCTGAAGCGATTTTGATAAAATCTTCCACGCGGACGAAGTAGACGAAAGCTAGTAATATTATAAATGCGAGAGTTCGTGTGTGTATGTATGAATGTTTGTTACCTTTTCACGCCTAAACGGCTGGACAGATTTGGTTGAAATTTGGTTGACAGATTAGAACCTGTATGAACATATTATCCCGGAAAAGTGACATATAAATAAGATAACTAGTTCCCCAAATAAGATGGTATTTCCCGGTCAGTACGATTCCACCTTCGACCTCATCTTCAATTAACATCAGGTGTGATTGAGGTCAAGTGCTAACCCGGTGTGCATAAAAAATATAACAACATTATCATCAAACAAGTATAAAACGGAACAAGAAAAATTAAAAATATCCTCCAGAACGTCGCAGTCATACAGATGCACAACGCATATGAAGGTGCACAAAGATGTCAGCATGGCATTTTTATAATTAGGCCGATATGTCAATAAATCATCCTCCTTTATTTTAATATCCAAAATCTAGTGCGCATTAATTCTTCCCAGTCTGCCGACGACAAAATGCTCATAAGAAAGAAAGAGGCTCCGCGCTCTAGGAGTCCATCGTCTCAAATTTCATTATACAGGGCGTCCCAAAGTTATGGGACATGAAGGGGAAGTACCTTAAATATCGTAGATAGTGAATTTTGCTCAAAGAAGACTTTATGTTATTTTTAAAAGTTAGTAATTCTGCATTCATAGATTTTCTAAAAATTATTTGCTTCGGCTGGGAATCGAACCGACTCAAATGTGAAAAAAAAAACACCCTACTTTTATGATGCCAATCGAAAGAATAGCTAAAAAATAATAACTCTGCCTAAGTAACATAGTATTTTAAAAGAAAGGAACAACGTGAAATTAATCATTTTAATCAAATAAAAAACATACATGAAACTGCCGTAGTCAATTAAGTAGGTATTTTTTTGTAAATTAATTAATTAAATGCTCAAAATGTGATCCCTCTTGTCTTACGCAAATCGCCAATCTTTTAATGAGCCCGCTGCCTGTTGATTTTCTAATCATTTTATGGTGAACACTCGATGTGATATGGCACAATTCTGTTTGCAACTCGCCTACGTTCTCGTATCGCTTTTTGTATAGCATATCTTTCACGTATCCCCAAAAGAAGAAATCACTTTAGCAATAAATAACTTTCTTGAAATTTGACTCAATCATTTTATGTTGTTCCTTTCTTTTAAAATACTATGTTACTTAGGCAGAGTTATTATTTTTTAGCTATTCTTTCGATTGGCATCATAAAAGTAGGGTGTTTTTTTTTTCACATTTAAGTCGGTTCGATTCCCAGCCGAAGCAAGTAATTTTTAGAAAATCTATGAATGCAGAATTACTAACTTTTAAAAATAACATAAAGTCTTCTTTGAGCAAAATTCACTATCTACAATATTTAAGGTACTTCCCCTTCATGTCCCATAACTTTGGGACGCCCTGTATAGGCCTACGACTTAATTGAAGATAGAAATATGATACTACGATATATCAATATAATTCCACATCACTCCACAGTTTATTGATTAATGGGAGCGTCAATGATGCTTAGACCCACATGGTAATTAGATCGTACATAATTTAATCCTCCAATTAAAAGCGATGCAAGTTATGCTTCAATAGACTAGCTGTCTTGTACACAACAAGAGTAATACTTCGAGGAAACCTTAACACCGCGTGATAAGAACTACTATCGTTACGCTAGATATACTGGCAACAGGGTTTATAATATATCAGTAAAATTAATTTCTATTTTGATTGTCATTGTATTTAATTTATCATTTGTCACACTTATGTATATACCAACACACAGGACACGACCTGTTCCACAGAATACCAGCGCAGCAGTATCTTACTTCATTGCTGCAGCTTATGTCAAGTGTAGTCCAATTTGAATATGCTGTTTTTTATATAAATTATCTGCAACCGTTCCGCATCTAAAGTCAAATAATTGTTTTTTTTTTCTTCTTTCTGAAAAGACATTCAGACCATACATTCGTTTAACAGAAAATATCTACGAATTTTCAACTAAAGTTACTATAGTAATGGCCATAAATTCAGTAAAAACAAAATTGTTTCTATAAAGTGGCGCCCAAACAGGGGCAGGAACTATGCGATATTACAACCATTTGTCTTATAGAATGTAAAGCATACATACAAGTGGAGACGTATTTTACGTCAACATAACTAAATACTTAGCTATTCTATAAAATGGTTTAGGAGTTAAAGTGGCGCCCGTTGTGGGGCTCAATATATAAGTAAATTCTAGGGTTATTAACCCTTAAACAAACACATTTTAAAGTAAACAGACTTTTCAAACAATGGTCAAGTGTCAGCAATAGTGAACTAAGCGGCTACGCATTTGCCATTTGTTTTATTATGCTATGTGTCACATTTCAAACAGGAGTTCCTTTATTACATAATAGCATTGCCGATATCGTCATCGTTTACGTTCGGACATGTGATTGGCTGGTTCATGGCTCACTCAGCATTTTGACGGTCTCTCATTGCTCAACGCTATCGATGACGCTACCGAAGAAGTTACATAGTTTAAAGGCACTTTAGATGGATTTGCTTTTTTAATAAGAAATTTGCGATAGAGCAGAAAAAGTTGCATTAAACAAAATGTAAGGTGACTTTTAATTAGTTCTTTATACCAAATGATTATACGTCATGATTACAAACTACTTTCCAAAAGAAACATCTCTTAAAAAATATTTTTTTCATTTTCTAATTAGCATTGTTGTGTTTTTTTTAGAGATAAGGCAGCTAGTCACTCAATAAGTTGAGGGTTCTGGGTGAGCACGTTTCCATCTTGAACCTTATCTAAACTTAACATAATGTGATTGTGGTCAAGTGCTAAGCACTACTTCATAAAAACGATGAATATTTAGTTTGTAATCACAAGTACACCGCTTCGAAAACTAATTATAAGTCACCCCATTTCATTACAGATCTAAATAAGTAGTGTATTTTTTCTTACTAATTAATAATATTGCGTGACCCAAGTGACCCAATTAAAATAAAGAAAGAAAAGAACTTCAATCAAAACCGTCTCTGTGACGACCATTCGTGCTAATCACGAAAATTTTCCGGCAGTTCACAACACGTCCCATTACTATTGTGTTTCGGTGAATCTCCTTTTTTTTATACTTCTGTAGAGTGACCATGTCTTAAGGGAGAAGTTGGAACTAAAGATTGATATTATAATACTGTTTAGCTTGTAGCAAGGATAAAGATACAGGAACAATCCGCGTATGTGTGGTTGTCGTAAGCAGTGCGATTGATGAAGTTTCCGAAAATCTGCATTCGCCATCTTGCCTGTCCAATATGGCTACTATGGTAAATGCTTCCATGAAAATGCAATCCGCGCAAGTCCATCGTTAGAAATTATCAAGAAAAGAGTAAAAGAGCATTATTTGTCTTTATGATTTCTCCTCAGTATTTTATATTATAGTAATTATTTATTTATCATAATGTGAGTATTGATAATGTGTATATACATTGTTTATACATTATCAATACTATATATATATATGTGTATTGGATAGGTTATGTGGTATATTTATTTATATATAAAAATAATAAATAATTATTTTTTTTAATAAAATAATTTTCAATTGTTGTATACACTATTTTCTGCCTAATCTAATAAACACTATGTATCTCTAAGGTTTGCTGGTAGAAAGCTCTATCGGAGTTAAGCTCGCCTTTGTACATTTTATATACATTGCACATTTCTGTAACAATTTTGTGTACAATGAAGATATTAAGATATTAAGAAAATTGCATAGATAGAAATCTTTATTTAACCCATTTCAACACACCAATAATCTGATTGTTTCTACACACTATAAAGAAAATAACTAATAACATCCAAAACCCGGTGACTACATGCTCTTCCTTATTTGATAAGAGTTATGAAGTCAATGTCTTGGCTGTAGGAACGAGCAAAAGCAGGGGCAGTTCGCAAAGATATCTACTAAGTCGAAACGACATACACGCACACGCATGCGCCCAACTTCAAGGGTCGTCTAACAAATGTCGCAAGTGGAGATAAAAGGGTCTTCAATTCAGCAGGTTCTGGTTGCTTCACTACGACGCTGGATTTCAGTGGGGCCTCTAATTGACAAAACCTGCTGCTCGCATCCGCCATATTGGATTTAACATGATGACATTTTACCCTATGACACTCTCGGGAATAATGATACCGGCGGGGCTATTGTGTAACCCCATCGATATCGTCATCGATTACGTTCCCACGTGTGATTGGTTGGCGCATCGCTCGCTCGGCAATATTTTGTCATTGGGCGTCGTTATTGATGAGGATATGGATGAAGTTACAGAATAACGCGCCTGATTTGTTCAAATGGGCTGAGGCTGTAGGTGGTAAACTGACCCGTTTGACTACTCGCTTGTATGTTTTTTTTGTATTCTTTTTTTTGTATTGTTTTGTGAAATGTATTTTCGTTTTGTGCGATAAAGTGTATTTGTATTGTATTGTATACAGAACTATGCTTTTGGCTTTTTATTCCCGCTATGAATCAATCCAATCCTAAAGCCAGAAATTCATGATAACGTCCGTAATATCCCACTATTGGGACTTTGTGGATTTATATTAGACTAGAGGCCACTTAACAGTCAGTGTTTTTAGGCCGTCACTGTAGGCCATAAACTTGGCTTAATGACTGCCGTTGAAAAACAACCGGGACGAAAACAATCGTATTAAAATGCCACTAGCGATCACTCATCTAACGACATATCAGCCGCATAACGTCCACTGCTGAACATAGTCGTCTCCCATAGATATCCAGAGCGACCGGTTGGAAGCGGCCTGCATCCAGAGAATTTCCGCTACACTCATCAGGTCGTCTGTCCACCTTGTGAGGGGTGCTCTACGCTGCGCTTGTCATTGCGTGGTCTTCACTTGAGAACTAATGCTGCACCAGTCTTCAGTTCTTCGAGTTATGTGCCCTGCCCGCTGCCACTTAAACTTACTAATCCGCTGGGCGGTGACGGTGACTTTCATTCATCTATTTGTTTATTCCTGATGTTGGGAGAAGATAAACTGCAGGCTGCGTGGTGATCGAGGTTTTTTATTGGATGTTATCCTATCGCAAGAGAAAGAAAAACTTACCGCGCGCCAGTATATATACTTTTAGATTCGCGACATCTATCGGATTGTCCTGGAACCCGTGAGAAAGGTACACTTGAAGTGAATTGATTGATTAGAGGTGGGTTCACGGGTTCGCCGATAGATGGCGACAGTGTTTACATAGTTGTGCTGACAAGTCAGGCGAATTTCTATACTGCACATCTGATTTGATCACGTAGCTTTACGCCAAGCATTTCCTTCTCCATAACTTGCGTGACCTTGAGCCTTCTAATGAGGCCTATAGTGACAGACCACGTTTCAGTGCCACTGCCAAGTACATTTAATGTCCCACTACGAACAAAACCGAGTATTATTGTCCCACAAGTTGCTCGACGCGTGGTGACCCCACACGCCGCGAGGGTCGCTAATAACACTACGTGACAACTTTATTAAACTACGTGACACTGTCACGAACAACTGTCTCAAGTCTCAAATAATAACGCGCTTCTTCACCTACGACGCCAAAAGAAGGATGTTATACATTTTAAGACTATGTTTTTATGTGTTTATCTGTGTGTGTATCTGTCGGTGGCATTGTAAAGCCAAAACAACAAGTAGTGTATTTAATATTGGGTCTTTACCTATGAAATTGGAGTTTTTTTCGTTTCTTCGTTAATCATAAATGTGCCAATTCCTCCGATTTTCAAAGCTATATCCAATTTGTTTTTTATTTGGAAAATGGAATATTATTTCAAGGTTTCACATGAAAAACTTTTTAATTTCTGGGCTAAATCATATAATTAAAAAAAATTTGAACAGAGCTCTTTTCATGTGCTTCCCATAATCATTTCTTAGATTCGCTGAACCTTTTATAAAGCGGTTACTTTTAAAAATTAACGCTGCCTATACTTAACTTAATGTTATCCGATACACAAAGTTTAGCTAAATTGGATTTGCCGTTCCCAAAAACAAAATCAAAAAAGTTTGTATGAAGAAAACAGAATTAATGAAATTCTTCATACAAAACGCCAATTTCATAGGTAAGGACCTAATATTTACTTTTAAATACAGGGTGAATTTGAATTCATACAATTCCCATTAACACGTTCTGGGACACAACCTGTCTCTCGACGTGATGTGTACCTGATCGTGACAACTGGTGACGCCACTCTTGATTACATACAACTTTCTCACCAGGAAAAAGAAATTACACGAATTAATATTCACCCTGCATAATAATTTTAAGAATAATTGCTTGGTCTTTGAGATCTAGTGGAGGAGTCAGTCAGTGGCAGTCAGTTTGTGTGTGTGTGTGTGTGTGTGTGTGTGTGTGTGTGTGTCAGTCAGTTACTTTAGTAACTTATTAGTAATCTGTGCCCCTACGCTGAAAACTTTGGAGACCGGTATTAGACCATGGTAATAATCAATAATTTATTTGCATGAATACAGTTATATAAGTTCTTAATGCAATTAGAGTTCGGTGTATCCAGTTTGCTTGCAGACAAATTGGATACACCGAACTCTAATTGTTAAAATCTACTTATACACTTTAAATCTTATACCATTTACGATTAAAGATAACAATGTAAAGCTTAAGTCATTAAAACATATGCTCACCGGACCTTTTGTGAGAACGTCAGTCACTTAATTGACGTACGTCCTTCTTGGTCGACCTTTACCGACCCTTTCCTTCACGCTTTCCTTATACTCCTTTCACTCATTCGTTCTAAATGGACAAACCACCTTATCAAACCTCTTTCAATCTTACTCACTAAGCCATCTTGACATCTATCAACCACCATCTATCCTGGACCATAACGACATAGGCCATGGGCTACACAAAACTTCGCTGTATTTCAGAAAACGGTGCAACCTTGTTTGTTTCCATCTCGACACTATAAAATTTAACCCTATCGCAGCGGTACTGACATAATTTCACCAAATTGACGCAGTTTAGGGTTAGGGCGAACGGCCTTGAGACGAATGGGGTGAGGCCTGCTCATTTATGTTCCGCAGGTTTGCAGTATTGTTCGAAGGCCATATCGATTACATTTGAAAGATTTACAGGTTTTTTCGACAAAACCTTTTTCTAATATGCATCGTTAGGTGTAGTTGATATTATGTATCAAGTAGGGGCTTAGTCTGCTAACTTTTTTTTGCACAACGTTAGTACTTGACCTCAATCACACCTGATGTTAAGTGAAGATGAGGCCGGTCAAAGCGTACTGACCCGGAAACGCCATCGTATTTGGGGGACTGTCTATGTTGCCTGACAACCGGAACACAACATTGCCGTTTGACGGCAGACTTAGATAAGATGGTGGCAGCTAGCTAGACAAATATTTAAAATGCCCTGTCCCCTACCACACCGAGAACTAAACGCGCTCCGCTAGGCATTAAACCCGCGAGATCCAAAGTCAAAGTCAAAAGTCAAAAAATATTTATTTCGTAGGATAAAGATTATCACTTGAAAACGTCACATTTTTTATCTTAATATTAAAATTATTGACATTATTGCTCATTCGCAAAGCAGACTCCCCAGAGAAGAACGAGCAAGAAACTCAAGGGTTGCTCTTTTAAATAAGTTTGGGTTACAATTATATGACATTGTATAATTAGGCTGAATATCGCCGAGCGGTCCATGCTTGCTTATCATCCGATTCGTAAGCCTTATTTGGTTTACATTGAGCGACGGAGGCGGTTTAAGCGGTGTATGTCCATAAAATAGGAATTTAATTTAAATTATTTCTTCTTATCCTAGTGAGTTAGCTTTGTGAATGAGCAGTAATGTCAGTTTTAAAAATAGGAAATAAATAGGGCATATTAAGTAAGTGAAGTATAAGTTATTCGCATAGGTAGTATAATTTTTTTTTCCAAAAGTATCGTCAAATGCAACGTAATTGTGTCATTTGACCATCGCGTTTGTAGCCCGTTCCACATAATTACATCATTAAATTAAATAAATAAAGAAAACTTGGTGAAAATATGAGTGCCAAATAAATTTCGCATGATAGGAACCCTTCAAATCCCGCTAATCGTATATCAATCTATGGCCGGAGCGTGCGGTTTTGAAAGAAAAAAAAAAAAAAAAAACTACCCATAAATCAATAACTTCTATATCACTGGCCCAATATGCCCCATTTTTTTCTTTAAGGTAAAAAAAACTCATCCGGTATAATATTCGGAATTTGATAATAACCGTGTGACAGGTCTAATTCAGGCGTGACTGAGGTCAAGTCCAAACTTGTTGTGCATAAAAAAAATGGTATATTATTGTAGGTAATAGTAGTCATAGAAGGATCTTGGAGTGCTCATCACGCACAACTTAAAGTGGGGTGAGCATATCAGTGGAATTGTTAAAAGAGCAAACTCCTTTTTGTATGACATACGAAGATCCTTCCGCTTCATTAGCCCTGATGTCTTCATCAAAATTTATAAAACTTATGTCAGGCCCCTCCACGAGTATGCTTTCCAAATTTGGAGTTCGTATTTTGTCAAAGACATCAATATACTGGAAAGTGTACAAAGAAAGGCCACTAAGATACCCTATGAGAAGAGACTGAAGATTCTGAATCTTACAACCGTTGAAGAGCGCCGCATGCGAGGTGACCTAATCGAGACAATCAAAATTCTCACCTATAAATACAACCTGCCTTCAGGATGAAAGACATACGAACATTACGAGGACACGCTCTGCGAATAAGCCGCACTCACGCTGACATCAACGTCACCCATCACTTTCTGAGCAACCGTGTTGTTCAGGCCTGGAATAAGCTGCCGGAAGACGTTGTTTCCGCCCAATCAGTGAATTCGTTCAAGAATAGATTAGACAAATTTTTAAAAAACTAGTGATGACTTAAATAGTGACTGAATAACAACATAATGAACAATGTGAACTCTTCCAACACTGTGCTGTGACATAGACATACCAGCAGTAATGCTGCTCGTCTATAATAATAAAGTAATAATAATAATTTTTTTATCTTCTTATTTAAAGAGTTTAGTCGTTTTAATGACATGTCGCTCTGTAATGACTCAGTGGATGTCTATGTACTCTTGCAAAAAAAAAAAAACTGTGTTAAGATCTACAATCCCGTTGGTTTTGCTAAATTGCGTAACAAGCCCGCAATACAAAGATATAATTGTAACATATGTTGAGGGAAGGCTGAAAACCAGTGCTGAGTGATTCACGTCACTCAGTGTTTACTGAGACTGTCCCCCACACACGCACTCATTGTATAGTACCTAGTTAGTCATAGAGCCGTGTTGGTGGATCGATCTTGAGACTGGGATCGCGTCTCGATCTCGATATTATAGTTTTCTTTTATTTTTATTTTTTTGATACTGTTTCAATATGAAACAGGTTCTCAAGCGTGAGCTGGTGGCCATCTCGGTCTCGAGAGCGGTTTGTGGGATGCGGACCTTGATTTCCTCTGTTTTAATTTCTTGTATGTTGTTGTGGTTTTTTTTTCGGTGTGTGGAAATAAATGGTTTAAATGGATATTTTTGGACACGATATGGACACGCTATTATTTACACCGACTCTTACTAATTTATTTACTTTGGCCAGGTAATATCATAAAACTGTCACTAATATTACATTTATTCAAATCTACTCTCCGTCCTTTAGTAATCATCTATTTCCAACACATTTCCATAACAAAAACCCACTTTTTCCCCTCTAATTACTGTAGTTTATCTGTAGCCAATAACCGGTTTCCTGCGGTGCCTATTTCCGCTTGTGACGTCATCAAGTTCCTTTTGACATCCCCCTCGCTCGAACCCATTTCCTCCCCCTAACAGCCCCTCATGATCCAATGAGGCATTTATTTGAGTACACAGATATTGGGGTTTTTTCTGAAGGATTGTGTCGGATGAGTAATGGCAGCCGTTTTGGATAATGTTAACTAATAAATATAAAACTCGACGCAAATTTTGGCCGCTCCATAGAATCGAACGCTAAAACAGAGGCTGAGAAGATTGGCATTCCTTAAGGTCAGGCTATATTTCCATCGAAACAACTTTTGGTGCTCGTGCATGGAATACTGCTGTCACCTCTGGGATGGTTCAGCTAAGTACCAACTGGCTGCACTCAATTCCGTGGAACAATGTGCCATAAGACTCATAAGTGATTATTCGATTACTGCTAAATTGCAGAGCCTCGAACGTCGTCTTAAAGTCGCCTGTCTCTCAGTTTTTACAGGATGCATTTCGGTGAGTGTGCGTTGGAATTGCATAGTGTTATTCGCCCTTCGCCTTTCCATCTTCGGACTACTATCCATCCGTATATAGTTAATATACCGAGCATTCGCACTAAGAAGTTCGGCTCTTAATTCATATTTGGACAGCAAAGGCAGAGAACTCCCTTTCAATGTCAGCGTCAATCATTTCTGAATCCTACAACCTTAGGATCTTCAAAAGGCGTTGTGCGATCCATGGTCCTCTACGGGGCCTCCGTCTGGTCGAACGACCTGGCGAGGACCTGCCGCTGCAGAGCTCTCCTCGGAAGCCTGCAGCGGCTGATGGCCATCCGGATCGTAGGAGGCTACCGGACGATTTCGTTCGAGGCGGCGACAGTCCTCTGTCGAACGAGATGCCGAGGGGGTCGCGCCTGACCGTGCGCTCAAAATGCTACGGCAGAACGCACAAAGATGAGCGCTGACGCTCTGGCGGGAGCGCCGTGTCATACAAGGCTGCACCCGCCAACGCGCCGTCGGAGCCGTTCTGCCGAACTTCGAAGCATGGGTGAGGAGGAAAGACTGCGTTACTACAGGTTGATTCAGATACTCACCGGGCACGGGTACTTCGGTGGGTATCTGAGTCGCATCGGACGGGAGGAGACGGCACGATGTCACTACTGCGCGTCCGACCAGGGCTCTACCCAGCACACGTTGGAGGACTGCCCGGCGTGGCAGTCCGAGCGTAGAGACCTGGTCGACCGGATCGGACTAGATCTGTCCCCGCCAGCATTAGACGCGCCTATGCTGGCGAGCGAGGGTTGGAAGGCTGCGGCATCCTTCTGCGAGGCAGCCATGCTCCAGAAGAATGGTCCATGCTCCGCGGGGTTTTAGTGGGTATCCCTTCCCTTTAGGGGAGTCCCACATAACTGCCTCGCCGTCCCCCAAGCGAGCGGTACGTGTAATGCATTTCCCCGCGTCAAAAAAAAAGGATTTCCAAGAGCAGAGTGAATAGACATTTACTGCGAGCACGTGCGTCATCTTCGAATACATCGTCAGTTTCCATCATGAAATATTGTGGTCATCCAGTTCATTATAAAAAAAAAGTTTGTGTTAGCTTCACCTCACGATGCTGATGTTAAGCGAAGCTGAGATTACAGAAACGCGCACGAGATGCCTCAATGAAAGGCTACGGCGCCATTAAATACTATATTAGCACCTGTCGGTGTCTGTAATGAAATCATACGAATTACATTTGACCTACTTCCCTGTGTTCAATTGAGCTGAAAGTTTGCTTACGTAGTAGGATGACAATGTAATATTATAATGTTATTGAGCTGGGGACCAATCGCGCTATGTTCGAACGGAACGCATTTTTGGTTTTAGTTCAGCTTTAGATTAGCTGATGTAAAAAATGGTATCGCGCTATTTTTTGTGAACGATTATATCTTTGACATTACCTAACTAAAACCAAACCCAAAATGTTTAGAGCAGTGTTTCCCAAACTTCTCGGGACCGAGACCCATCTACAAGAAAGTTTAAAGTTCGCGGCCCACCTTGTATCATGAAGACAAAAAAGCAGCGGTATGTTGCTGCCGCAGCATTTACGCGTTTATTCTTATCGTAAGTTCACCACCATACCATCATCATCAGCCTACTGACGTTCACTGCTGGACAACGACGACGAACGAACGAGTAAAATGAAAATTGAACGAGTACGACAATCGTCCTATAGTTTCAGGACCCATCTAAAATCTACCCGCGACCCACCAGTGGGTCGCGACCCACACTTTGGGAAATACTGGTTTAGAGTATTAAATAAACTAGTTACTAGTACTAAACCAAGTCAGCTGGAAGAGATCTCTTATAGAGATAAGTCCATCTTTGTATTTGACCTATCATTGGTACTCTATGTAATGTTCTGCTGAAAAATATTTTATTTGACCAGGGACTTCTTTTCAGGGAAACCAACTTTTTTTATATATATTCTTTATTTATTTAGGGTCTTGAGTCCTTCTAGATATGACAGTCCCATCGTATCCTGACTAAGATTCACTGATGAGAAGATACAAACATATTATATAATAATCTGGCCGCTATTGGTCCAGGTTTACCCAAAAATCGAATCAAACTTGCAATTGCCCAATTATTATTTAAATTATTCTTTATTAATTGAGGGACTGGCTATCTTATCTCTGACAACCGGGACGCAACAATGCTATCAACATTGCTGATTGGCGGCAGACTTAGATAAGATGGTAGTCAGCCCTGTCACCAACTAAATAGAGTACAAAATACGTACCCCGCTAGGAATCGAACCCGCGACCTACAATTCGTAAGACCTATGTTGTTTACATTGAGCCACGAAGGCGATTAAAAGATATGCTTACCCTAAGCAAGACATTTCAACCTACCCAACAAACTTACAGGACAAAACGAATCAGCGTCATGACCTACACGGCTAACCGAAAAGGTTGACACAACTTGATCCTTTCAGCTATCATACTAACGTGACTGGAACCCCCGAAATCCGCTAAAGGTTGCCGCTATGGCTCGGTCGTTGACCTATATCGATCGTGTATCCAACTAGGTCAGTCGGACGCAGACAATGCACAAGCCGACTTCGTTAAACTTCCCCAGGATCTGATTACATCGAATGGGGAATTTGCATGTTCTGTGCCTATGGCTTTTCAGAAGCGTCACTATTGATTACTGTTGGGTGATTTAACACTTAATAAGTAGTACCTTTATTGATACGCATACTCACACAAATAGTCACTAAGGCCGTATTGAACCGTTCTCAAGATTGAGATGACCTTAAGTTGACACTTGAGAATATGTAGCATATTAAAACAGTATCAAAAAAATAGTATAGAGACCATTGTTTTCCCAGATAGGGTCCCTATATACCAATCGGTCGTTAATTATATGTTAACGATTTGAAATTAAATGAAATAATTTATTTGCTTCATTTTGGGTACAAGATAGGATGACACATAACAGAAGTCCCATTGAAAATGTACTTAAAATCTTTAATAAATTAGGATAGCATTAGATAGGTTATTACTTAAATATAATATAATTATGAATGTTGTCACAATATAAAACTAATTAATTGTCAATGCTATGTTGATGCCAGAAAAGCGATGTTGTCCGTTATATAAGTATTTTAAAATAGTGGTAGATATTCCTTAGCTTCGGTGGGTCAGCGGTTAAGACGCGGTCTCCCAATTTGGGAGGTCCGGGTTTGATTCCCAGGCAGGCCATGTACCAATGAGTTTTTAAAACGTAGGACTCCACTCACAAGGTGGACGGACGACCTGGTGAAGGTCGTATGAAGTCGTTGGATGCAGACCGCTTCAAACCAGTCTCTCTGGACCCCTATAAAGGAGGGCTATGTTTTCTGTATGTGACTGATATCATGACTGGAAGCTTATTGTTATGATCTCATAAAGAAATAATTTGCTTCTAGCTTCTCGAGCGAGTCGATGGCAAAATATCAAATTCTTGAGGACCAGAATGTGGCCACGCGCACAGCATTGTCTGTGTCATCGTAGAGGTTTTATAGCGCACAAGTGTCGGGACACGCAGGGCACCATCGAAGATACCCTATAGTATGTAGTGTGTCACCGCACAAGTCCGTGTAGCCGCATTTGAACATGTTCTCTCGGTATCTATCGACTCCGGTATGCAGTCTATTGAGTGACTCCAGATCGTGACCCGATGGAAGCTAGCTTCTAGCTTTATACGTGCAATCACTCAAGCCTCTACTGTAAATTAACAATGCCTAAAGTTTCCCTTTAACCAACCAAAAATGACGTCACACCAGTGACGTCACAGTGAGAATTCATATTAAATCCTGTTGGGCCGTGGTACTGAATACGTAATGAAACGCAGGAGGTTTGGGAACTTTGCTGGAGAAATTTAGAACTTGGCACAGCCGTTTGTGAGACGATAGCTCGGGGTAACATTACAGGTAAATATAGACTTGATATTTAGGGCCTGATCGTACTGGCGTACATCTACATACAGCACCAGATACAAACTAATAATTTTCATCGGGATTTCTTACACACATGTCCACTAACTAATATTGTAAATGCGAAAGTTTGGATGTTTATTTGTTGTTTAATCACGGCGAAACGGCTGAACGGATTTAGCTGAAATTTGGTATAAAGGTAGAATATACCCTGGATTAAAACATAGGATATTTTGTTATTATTTAACAGGCATACGACCACCCTGTGGAACGGACTTCCTGCAGCGGTATTCCCGAACGAGTACGTCATTGAAACCTTTAAGAAACGAGCCTACACCTTCCTCAAAGGCCGGCAACGCATCTGTGACCCTTTTGGTGTCCATGGGCGGCGGTGATTGCTTTCCATCAAGTGACCCGCATGCTCGTTCGCCGCCCTCTGATATAAAAAAAAATGCAGGTTTCCTCACAATGTTTTCCTTCACCGTTATAGAGCAGTCGGATAAATGCACACAAATTTAAAAACTAATTGGTACATGGCCTGTCTGGGAATCGAAGCCGGACCTCCCAAATTGGGAAACCGCATCTTAACCGCTGAGCCACCGACACTTTATGACATGATGATAAATATCAATAGTAGAGTCTGGATACGAACAAAAAAGAATTCACAATAGACAATGCTTACCAAAACAGAGGGAACTTCGTCTGAATATAAAGCAGCCATTGATTTTTATGATTAAGGTAAAATAATTCAATTTATTGAAAATCTCTTTTGTTTACGCCAGCCACGTACATCGTTATTAGTTGAAATGGTAATAAAAGTTGTAAAAGTCTATTACCTATTTGGTTGTTAAATTTATTACGTTGTGTACTAACTTTAAGCTCTCTATGGTCTGGTGCGTGGTTTCGGACGGAAGTTAATAATAACTTTTTTTTTTTTTATGCGTATTATCATGCAATCTGTCGGGGGACTATGAGCAGATATGTTGGGCGCTCTTTCGCGGGGGGTAGAGTGTGATCCCCATTGGAATCATCTCCTCTGTCTGAATCTGGAGGCTATCCTAGGTTCTCGAGTTCCCAGATAATAACTTTAATAATAATAACTTTATTTCCAAAAAGTTTACAGTTTTATCTTATAATCTAAGTTAAGCTAATTAATTTTTATGTCAATAATATAGCCTCTGTTGCTGAACTAGGTTGAAAAACCTGTATTTCAGCCCTTCATACAGTTCCCTTCCCCATACGACAATATCACAAGCCAAAAATAATCATTACTTAAAACTTTTTTTTTTATGCATAACGGGTTAGCACTTGACCTCAATCTCACCTGATGTTAAGTGAAGATGAGGCCGAAGGTGGTAGCGTACTGACCCGGAAACCCCATCTTATTTGGGGAACTGGCTATCTTATCTCTGACAACCGGAACACAACAATGTTATTAACATTGCTGTTTGGCGGCAGATTTAGATAAGATGGTGGTAGCTAGCCAGGCGGCGATGTACCCCGCTGGGGATCGAACCCGCGACCTCCGAATCGTAAACCCAATGTTGTTTACATTGAGCCACGAAGGCGGTTAAAGGACACAACTTGAGTTTCGACTTTATAAAAATAAAAATTCTATCGTGTTTGGTGCGGTATCCCAAAACGTGTCACAATTATCGACTAACTGAATATAGTATAAGAGGTTAAGAGGCATAAGAGGTTAGGTACATTTGAGTAGTGTAAAACAACAGTAGGGATTCCTGCCTCCTAAACTACACTCGGCGTCAAAAAAATCGCACCTCCGCGGAAATAACTTTCAAGCGTAATTTAATCCTTAAAACACGCAAGTAACTACTAATATTTATGTCATTTGAAAGCTCAATAAATAAACTTTAAAACATTACCCATTTCAATTCATTAAAAGAAAGCTTGATACCACAAACGTGACTAAGAAAAAAAAAGACGAGTTTAGCTCCTGAAAGGTTCTCTAATTGCGCTATCTTTAGGGGGCATAAAAGGGTCAGTACCGGGTCAATTGTGCGATTTTTTTGACGCCAAGTTTAGGTATAGCCTGTACTATCGGAGACAGTTCCTCCTCAGTGAACAAACATGTTGCATGATTAATGGTCACTATTACAAATACATAACAATGAAAATTTGCGTTAGGTAGATGGTATTACTTTACATTATGCTTAAGCATGAGCACTTGTGTGTGTGTATGGAGGTGTGTGTGGATGTGTATATGTGTGGGTGTGTGTATGTATGTAGGTGTGTGCATACGTATATGGTTCGTAGGTGAGGTATAAATAGTTGTATGTAGAGTTGATGTTGCATAGAAGTATAGCGACAGCGATGGTGATCCAAGTATTTTTCAGCCAGGTAAGTTGGGCGGCGATCTATACGATACTGGGCAGAGCTTCTGCGTCGTGGAGTTCTTGATGTTGGTCTGCGTATTGTAAGGTAATTTGCCTGCTTATAATTGGCAATTGTAGAGTGGTGTGTGTGTCACGACTAACGCGTTTTAGTAAAAATTTGTAGAGTCAAAAAAGTAGAATGCGGAAAATAAAATCCACAGTGTTAACTGTACATGCTCAATGTTACTAATAAATATGGAAATGAATTTTTAAAATAAGCGACTTCATCACCATCAACAGATTTACACGTCCTAACTGAACATGAACCATAATCCACCACGTGGGCCCAGTGTGGTCAGATTTGTATCAGCCTAGTGATCACCTGACAGTCAGTGTTTTTAAGTCGCCGCCTGCCTTCAATTAAAGCAACCGGGCCCGATAAGGTGCACTCTGACCCACGTAAACACTCGTATTAAATTGCCACTACTGGTCACCCATCCAAAGATCACACATATGGGCAGATCACAGAGCTCTATCACTTCTATCGAAAACATCACTACATTGTATTTCACCTGTGCATCACGAATAAATTATTTGATTTGATTCAATGGTTAGAAATATGAATTGTAATGATTTGAAATAAAGAGTTTTTATTCTATTGTTATTATTGATTATGTAAACTAATTTCTTAAATTTGTCACTAGATGGCGTTGATGCATTTTAAAACGCGCTATCGTTTTGGTCTTTGCGAGTGGATAAGTTAATAATTTTTTCTCGCGCTCTTCCTCTCCTCGCCCGGCGATGCTATAATAGGCCCTTCGGCGTGACAACAGTTGACCTTTAGAAGGCGGAAACAATTATTTTATTAATCACGTAAAAAAGCGCTGTATGATTAATTATGGAGCCAACTGTCCTGTCCAACACACATACATTATTAGGAAGCCAAATCATACGTAACAAGTCTAGTAATCAATGAGTACCCAATGCGATTTCTTTGACGTCATTTCTCTTAAATTGTCCACACTTGGCTACGTCGGTATCACTGTGTCCATAATTACATTTCTATGACGGAGGGGAATCCGAAGCGTCCAAATTGCAAATCAATCTCGCTAGACGAGAATCACATCAAAAAACTTTATTGATCGCAATATAATCTCAGTATACAATACTATCATTTGCACGCGACTTTATTCGCGAGAAAATTGTAATTTATAATTGGTTTGGAATAGCTGCTATCTGACAATCTTCATCTTCTTGCACTGGTCTCAATTTATATGGTGTCAGCGCAGTACGTCTTTCTACAAATCTCCTCTATCAGTCGTTACCTCATCATTCACGCACTTTTCGTTCATACCACCCTTCACACAATCCATAAATTTTTCCGTGGCCTTCCTCTTCCTTTCCAACAATCGACATCCATATTCATCACTCTCCTATTAAATATGTTTCATACTCATTCCTTATTTTATCAGTAGGAGCCAACAAATACAACTCGCATCGTAATTCACATTGAGATTCCATACGACTCTGAACTTTACGGTCATAGATTAAAGTCCATGGACACTGGAAGTTTCAACGAAAATTCGAACGCGAACTGTATTTACTGTTGGGGTACAGCTTCCTCTCACTGGGAAAGAGTATGGTCCCTCCACCACGCGGGCTCAGTGCAGATTGGTGAATCTGTGTCTGACTAGCGGCTACCTGACAGTCAATATTGACGACCTATTTGGTGTAGTGGTTTGAACCTCTGCTGCGAAACCAAAAGGTCGCGGGTTCGGATCCCGCAAGGGGCATAAGTTTGTATGATGAATAAAAACTATGGATGTTTTTTATTTATATATGTATTTATTTACAAAAAAATGTGTATTTGTGTAGTTTATCAACCATCTGGTGTCTATATACAAGCCTGATTGCTTAATGTGGAACTAGATGTCGCTGTGTGTATAATGTATATAAAGATATTTATATTATTTATTTATCATTATATTAGGTCCTTACCCATGAAATTGGCGTTTTGTATGAAGAATTTCATTGACTGTTTTCTCCATACAAACATTTTTGTTTTTTTTTTGGGAACAGCAAATCCAAATTTAGCTATACTTTGTGTGTAAGTTAAATATAGGCAGTGTTAATTTTTAAAAGTAACCGCTTTATAAAAGTTTCTGCGTATCTAAGAAATAATATGGGAAGCTCATGAGAAGAGCTGTGTTCAAATTTTTTTTATTATGTGATTTAGATAAGACATTAAAAAATATTTCATGTGAAACCTTGAATATATATTATATTTTCGAAATAAAAACAAATTTGGAAATAGCTATAGATATCGTAAGAGTTGGTACATTATGATTAACGAAGAAAAAAAATCTCCAATTTCATAGGTAAATACCTAATATTAATATTTTTACAAACTTTTATTTAGTTCCTACGAATCGCCAGTCGCAAATCAATCTCGGGCCTCAATCAATCAATTAAAAAAAATTAAACTACCTATGCCAATACCTTCTATTTCACTTATCTATATTGGCCTTAATTTTATCCTTACGGTAATAAAACTACATATATTAAATACAACACACTTTCACAGTAGTAATTTAAACAGCCTAGTACTAGGAGAGCAGGAACCACTGAAAGGTCTCTTTGACTCCAAGTTCGAACATATATTTTTCACAATTCTCAAAACTTCTTATTTTGTGCTTTGATAACCTGACGAAAATATGAATAATCTCGAGCGATTTCCCCGAATCCAAAGAGGTTCGGCTGCAAAATCCTCTACAGAAACACGGTCAGTTGAGGTTTTACCTAAAAATAAATTGAAAGTAACCCAATCCGCCAGATATCCGCAAGGCCACTGTGCACTTCGCCGAGGAATTTCTGTAAGCCTTTTCAGAAAAATATTGGAATATTTCGGCCACTTACACATTGCTGGGGCAAAGCTCTCTCACTACAGGGTATGGGCGATAATCGACAATACATTACATACAATGTGATGTTCTTTTTTAGGCACAACGGGTCACACTTGTTGTCAATCACATCTGATGTTAAGTGAAGATAAGGCCGAAGGTGGAAGCGTCCTGACCCACAAACCCCATCTTATTTAGGGCACTGGCTATCATATCTCTGACAACCGGAACACAACTAAGACATACATCCCGACCGATTGGTATAGTGGATAGTGACCCTTTAGCGAAACCCACGGTTTGAGTGATGATCCATAGTCATCAAAATCGGTTCGTTAATCCTAATCTGTCTACCAACCAAATTTCTTCCAAATCCGTCCAGCCGTAAAGGCGTGAACAGGTAATAAACATGCATACATACACACAGGCGTACACACACACAAAAAGTTGGGAATATTGTTCTCATCATCATCTGATTTAAGAGCCATGCTCTTGTCGGTGGAGATTTTTCCATATCTCTCTGCTCTCCGCCTTCCTCTTGACCACCTGATACGTACGACATGACGTTCAACGTCTCTTTTATCTGCTGTATGTAGCTTATACACAGACATACACACACACAAACTTTCGCATACTTATATAATGTTAGTTGGGATTATTATTTATACATACGAACATTGCAAGCTAAATAAAGGCTTGTAAAAATAATTTTAAATCGTAGTAGTGCCCAAACGTGGGGGCGACGTTAATGCGATTACGCGCGGCCGGACACCGGGACGGACGGATCGGGCGATGTTTTTCATAATGCAGGCTTTACCTTTTAGAGTAAAGTTTTTGCGCTTCGCCTGATATAATTTACCTGTGTGTTGTTTTGGTTTAAATATATGTTATTAAATTAGCGCTTCACAATCAGCTGATGTTAAGAGGTGATTTTTTTTTATGCACAACGGGTTGGTACTTGACCTCAATCACACATCTTAAGTGAAGATGAGTTTGAAGGTGGAAGCGTACTGACCCGGAAACCCCAACACATTTGGGGTACTGGCTATCTTATCTCTGACAACCGGACAATAATGCTATTAACATTGTTGCTTGGCGGCAGATTTAGATAAGATGGTGGTAGGAAGCCAGGTTGAAGGCTAGGAGTTAGAAGATTGAGGAACAAACAAATAAACAAACTTCCGGCAGCGGTATTCCCGAACGAGTACGACATTGGAACCTTCAAGAAGCGAGCCTACACCTTCCTCAAAGGCCGGCAACGCATCTGTGACCCTTTTGGTGTTGCGGGTGTCCATGGGCGGCGGTGATTACTTTCCATCAGGTGACCCGCATGCTCGTTTGCCGCTCTCTCATATAAAAAAAAAAAAATAATAATAATAATATTAGTTAGATTCGTTAGATTGTTATGAGTTGGATTATTATTATTATACTAAATAATCAACTAAATTATCAACTAATAATAGACAATACTTAAACGTTGCAACATTACCCCCATCACAGAAAAACAATAGCACTAACGTACCCCATCTAATGGGCACAATATCTTTTAGGTTAGCTCCAACTTACCACCTAAGTACTAACGTACAAATTGGTGAATGACGTGTACATCTTTAATTGTCATATAACATCAGGAATTGAATTTCTAAAATATGTAGACTAATATATATGTGTAATATTATATGATGTTGATGTTCCAAATAAATAAATAAATAAATTATTTATTTGATTGTGTATTTGTATGTATGTGTAGGTAATTTATGTGTATTAAGTCATATAGGTAGAAAACACACTGAATTAAGACATAGGATATTTTTTCTACCGATAAAATGAGTACTTCCCGCGGGATACACAAATTTCCTCGATAAAATTATTCCACGCAGGAGAAACCGCGGGCAGAAAGCTTGATTAATAAAGATAGTGCTCTTTTAACCTTTAACTCTTCATCAAATCAGCCACTGGACATAAGCCTCCCCCATAGACCTCCAGAGTAATAGATTGGAAAGCCTGCATCTAGCGACTACTGGCGTCCTTCATCAGGACCTACGCATCCGCTTTGAGGGTTGACGTCCCACGCTGCGCTTGCCTGTCTCCATTCCAGAATGCCCAAACAACCCTAGTTCATCAATACCACTACGAGATCGAATAAGGAATGAGGAAACCCGTCGAAAATTGAAAGCCATACTGACATAGCCCAGCGGATTAGTACCTACTAATCAGTGAGCTCGAAGGACTGATTAAATCTATAATTATATTCATACACACATAAATATCATGACTTTTATCCCAAATGGGGTGGTCAGAGATATCCCAATCAACAGTGTTTGGGCGTTCGAAACATTCGATTTTTTTTTTTGTTTTGCAACAATTTTAGAATATGTTTGTTGCAAAACAATAAAAGAAAGGGTCAGAAAGACCAATTTTTAGGATTTATAGCTATTTTAAGATTCTAAGTAGGAATTTTTGTAAAAAAAATTAAGTAAGAATATCTTGGAAAGGATTAACTGTTGGACAGTAGGTCTCATAGTAATATTGACTGGAATTTCCTCATTCTATCACCCATTAACGGTTCCGCCACTAATTTCCAGTCACCCTGTATAGTTTAAAAATCTTAACACGCTACATTTCCACCATCCATCTCCTGGCTCCATCATCAGATCGTCGTCACCAAGTGTAATATACTGCACTTGTCAAAACGAATCTCCCACTGAAGTTTCACCATCCATCTCCTGGCTCCATCATCAGATCGTCGTCACCAAGTGTAATATACTGCACTTGTCAAAACGAATCTCCCACTGAAGTTTCACCATCCACCTACTGGCTCCATCATCAGATCAGCTCCAAGATACCAAATTATAGTATTGTCATCAGAATTTTCATATACATACAAAGTTTCATTTAACGAAAAAGACAAGTTAAAATTTTTATTTTTTTTTTATTTGAGAGAAATATATTTTATATTTTATATTATTTAACAAACTTTCAAGATTTGATTACACTGTTATAAATGAAGCTAATACAAGCGTGTTAAAAATTGTGTTCATCATCTCAGCCCGTAAACATCCCACTGCAGGGGATATGGGTTTTCCCTATTATAATTGGGATAATTGAAAAAAAAAAAAAAGCTTTTAGTGATGAAGCCGCCAAATTACATGTAACGTAAAGAAAAGCTCTCAATAACCGACTTTATTTTTTTTATGATTGACTGGATTCGCGTTTGACCTCAAAAAAGGAGGAGGTTCTGTATTCGGGGCGTATTTTTTTTTTATGTATGTACACCGATATCTCCGAGATTTGGCGGTTGATTCACATGGTTCTGTTTGTAAATGTAAGGGGATACCATCGAGTTGGTCCCATTGTAATTTCAGCGCAATCGGTTCAATAGTTTTTGTGTAATCATGGTAAACATCAGAATGGCATTACATAATATTTAGAGGATTGTGTAGTTTTTTTTACATTAGGAAACTAAGTAGACACAGTTTGGGTTTGTATGGAAAACGTGTAGAGAAGGTCGGTGTGATTATCAGTAATAATTAGTCGTCAGCCCTCCTGTTTTAAATTGTCATCTGGCAACCCTAATCCAAGACAACAACCTGATACAAAGATGAACTAATTCCTTTGGACAATTTGTTCCACTCACTAAGCAACGAAGACTGGAAAATGTAATTTATCCCTAATGGTTCATCTTTCCACATGTGAAGTTAAGAGATCAAAGAACCTAATATACCCAAATTATGTGGTCTCAAAGAAACCACTGACCTGTGACGCAGCCCACTAACTCCATACTAAGGGCCCATTCGTTTTCATAATGAAAACGCCCTCAAAGAGTTTTACGGGTGATTCGGGATCTTTTGTGTTCTATTTAAGAATGTCACGCATGTATACTGAATTCCGTCCGCGGCTTTGCTCGCGTGGAATATTATTTTTATTTTGCCGATCGAAAAAATTTTGCTTACCTAGGCCTTCCCTCGTATAAAGAATATATGGGCCACAGTCCACGACGTTGGCGCAGGTCGGGTTGCCTTCACATGCTTTAGAATTTTAAGTTTAATTAGCATGGTACAAGGTTATTTATTTATTTATACGACTGTTTGGTGTAATGGTTAGAAAGTCTGACCACTATACCAAAACGTCACGGGTTCGAATCCCGCTAGGGGCATATGTTTGTTTGTATTCACTGTTGGCGTACAGCTTCCTCTCACTGGGAGAGAGTATGGGCCATAGTCCACCACGGCTCAGCTCAGATTGGTGAATCTGTGTCTGACTAGGGGCTACCTGACAGTCAATATTGACGACCTGTTTGGTGTAGTCGTTTGAAACTCTGCTGCTATACCAAAAGGTCGCGGGTTCGAATCCCGCTAGGGGAATATGTTTGTATGATGAATACAGACATGTGTTCCCTAGTTATGGATATTTTTCATTTATATATGTATTTATTTACAAAAAAAATGTATTTGTGTAGTTTATCAACCATCTGGTATCCATAACACAAGCCTAGATGCTTACTGTGGACCTAGATGGCGCTGTGTGTATGTACAAAGATATTTATTTATTTATACCTAAAACCTGAAATTAGTTTAGTCAGAAGCACGTATAGAATCGATTCCGACTATAAAAATATGAGGATTATATTTTGTTTTTTATTATTTATCTAATTAAAGAATGATAAAATCGCTACAAGCGGAAACATAACAATCCATTATTTTTATTTATTTTTTTATAAAATATATGATCTATTTATAAAATATATGATCTAATTGGGGTGTATCGGTTTTTTGGTATACAAAATTTTGACGACCTGTTTGGTGTAGTGGTTAGCAACTCCACTATACCAAAAGGTTGCGGGTTCGAATCCCGCTAGGGGAATATGTTTGTGTGATGAATACGGACATTTGTACCCGAGTTATGGCTGTTTTCATTTATAATAAGCATTTATTTACAAAAAAAATATATATTTATGTAGTATATCAACCATCTGGTATCCACAACACAAGCCTATAGTTGCTTACTGTGGAACTAGATGGCGCTGTGTGTATGTCTGAAGATATTTTATTTTTATTTTATTTCTTTATATTTAAAATATCACCTTGCTAGTATTTTCCAAAAGGGTTAGGCATGAAGATCAAAGGTTAGTTTAGTATTTTAGTTAATATATGCTACGGTATATACCCCGCAATGCGTATGTGACAGCCCTTAGCTAATTTTTTATTTTCCTGAAAAAAAAATTTACGGCGCTTGTGATTTTATTTTTCTATATCAGACCGTAGTTTCTTTTATTAAAGTTTATTAACTATCTATTTATAACTTCTATTGTAACAAAACGATTACATGAAATCGTATTTCGTTCACATTATCGCTCAATCACAAGGGTCGCGTCCCCAAGGATCAAACAGAAACTTAGGGGTCGCTTCATTTCGAAAAAAATATCAGAGATTTACGCGCTTTTCGCAACTATCGAAGCGCATTGTAAGTAACTTTGGAGTCTCGTATTATCATCGACATTATTTTTAACCGACTTCAAAAAAAGATGAGGTTAACAATCCGACTGTTTCTTTTGTAAATCTGTTATGCAATATTGACATTTGACGACTGATTGGTGTAGTGGATAATGTAATGACCCTGTCTGAGAAACTAACTGTTGCTGGTTCGAATTCCGCGAGGCGTAAATGTTTGTGTGATGAATACGAACATTTATTCCACAGTCTTGGATGTTTATATAAATATTTATGTATGTTTATCCGTTATCTAGTATCTATAGCACAAGCTTTGCTTAGTTTGGGACTAGATGATTGGTGTAAGGGTCCAAAATATTTAAAAAAAAAATAATATCTTCGTTTATTGTTAACTGATTATGATGATTTTCTTTTTTCACAATGTCGTAGACAGCGACAAATTAATAAATAAATAAATATCTTTGCACATATACACAGCGCCATCTAGGTCCACAGTCAGCATCTAGGCTTGTGTTATGGATACCAGATGGTTGATAAACTACACAAATACATTTTTTTTGTAAATAAATACAATGAAAAACATCCATAACTCGGGAGGGAACACATGTCTGTATTCATTATGCAAACATATGCCCCTAGCGGGATTCGATCCCGCGACTTTTTAGTATAGTAGCAGAGTAAACAGATCGTCGAAAGAAAGAATGAAAGAAAGAAAAAGTATTTATTCATTGTCACATTATCATAAACTAAACAATCCTAAATACCAGAATATGAAGTTGGTCAAGGAATTTGAAGAGAGATTGTAGACTACTCTGGTTGAATCCCACAGATTGCATGCGACAGCCAGGGATGCCATGAGAGGCATGTTGGATTTACCTTTTACCGGTAAGTATCTCAGATTCCATGATTATAATTGATTGATTTGTGTGTGGGTAAGTGGTCTGCAATTGCCGCCATAAGTTTTTTAAGGTAAACGGGCCCGTGCTCCATCAGTAACGGTGCGTGGTGTCATAAGTCATCACTGGTAACGGTGCGGTGTCATAAGTCATCACTGGTAACGGTGCGTGGTGTCATAAATCATCACTGGTAACGGTGCGTGGTGTCACAAGTCGTCACTGGTAACGGTGCGTGGTGTCATATGTCGTCACTGGTAACGGTGCGTGGTGTCATAAGTCACCACTGGTAAAGATGCGGTGTCATAAGTCATCACTGGTAACAGTGCGTGGTGTCACAAGTCGTCACTGGTAACGATGCGTGATGTCATATGTCATCACTGGTAACGGTGCGTGGTGTTATAAGTCACCACTGGCAAAGGTGCGTAGTGTCATTAGTCATCACTGGTAACAGTGCGTGGTGTCATAAGTCATCCCTGGTAACGCACATTGATCAAAGACTCGTCTTCAAGCATTGGTGGCAGGCCACTTGAAATGTTCGCCTGGCTAGCTACCACCATCTTATCTAAATCTGCCGCCAAGCAACAATGTTAATAGCATTGTTGTGTTCCGGTTGTCAGAGATAAGATAGCCAATCCCCCAAATGTGTTGGGGTTTCCGGGTCAGTACGCTTCCACCTTTGACTTCATCTTCACTTAACATCAGGTTGTGCAGAAAAAATAAAAAAAAGCACAGGTATTTTGGACGAGAAGACGAAACGCACTTTCCCGAAAGCATCCGAGTTGGAATCTTTAATACCTAAAAATTACGAAGCCATAACATTATGCCGTATAGCTTTCGACCTACTGACGTCAATATACAGAGTGGAAAGTTTCAATGGGGCAGCCAAGGGAGGTACCTATACTGCATTTGAATACACATACCTACGTGACATTACTCACTGATGCGCACAGTAAAATATGCTTGTCTGGTTGTTCTCTTTTGTACCAGTGTCTCCTCGTGGGTAATAGCTGAAAATCAGTGTTTTGCTCTCTGAGCAATTATATACACTGAGCTATGACCCATTTGTACGGCTGTAGCACACACATACTCTAGTGTATCCTGATGTTACTTTTATGAATTGTTATAAAATATGTTTATCCAATTGCTTTGGAACTTATGGTATGTGTGTGACTGGAGATACAAATAAACGATCTATCTATCTATCTACCTTAATCGTTGCAGCTACAAGAAATTGGTCTTAGGAGACTATCCATAATTTTTCTAAAAATTTCATTCCCATTCACAGATTTTCAAAAAAATGTACGGTTAGCAAGAAAATTACCATTTTTGATGCTAATCGATCCTGTTTCGTATGCTGATCAAAAAGTTCCATGGGACCAACTGAAGTTGCCCCATTGAAACTTTCCACCCTGTATATATATACGTATATCTACTGCATAGCCCTTTGTGGACCTCGGATAAAATCTTCCTCAATAGACTACCATTTCTATCCTTTGTTATAAAGATACGATCTTCGATTGTAAGCTTAAATGTAGATAAGGCATGGACCCAATTACATGGGTGAGATAAGAGGCCTGAAAACGGGGTAAGAGCCGACCTCCAATTACTATGAATGCCAACCCTCATTAAAAAATCAATGAGGGCGTTTTAAATTGTATCTCTGTATGTTTGTTGTGGGTAGCTGTGGGTTGTCTGGAAGAGATCGCTTTTAGTGATAAGACCGCCTAATTGTGTTCTATTGTTATCATCAAAATTATTGTAAATTATTTTGCGCAATAAAGAGTATTTGTATTGTATTGTATTGTTTGTTACCTCTTCACGCCTATACGGCTGGACGGATTTAGATGAAATTTGGTGGTTAGACAGATTAGGACCAGGATTAACATAGGCATTTTTTTTGCTCAACCGATTTTGATTAAATCTTCCACGCGAACGGAGCCGCGGGCGGAAAGCTAGTATTCCATAAGTTGAACCATTCCAATCATTAAAGTCAATGTTTGAAACTCCTAAACCCTATTGTTTGGGATATCTCTGACCACCCAATTTGGGATAAAGGTCGTGACGTACAGTGAACGTAGAAAATTACTGATTGAGAGACTTTACTCCACAAAGTTTTATGCCGTACTAAAATTGACTCTTCCGCCTAAAGGCGCGCCTATGATATGTATCGCGGGCCGACAGCTATGTATTACAACCTGTTTGGTGTAGTGGCTAGTAATTGTGCTGCTATACCAAAAGGTCGCGGGTTCGAATCCCGCTGGTGGCATATGTTTGTATGATGAATACAGACGTGTTTTTTTTTTTTCACGGTTTACAAAACTGGACTCAATTCAAAACATTTTCAGTCTCACCCAACATTACGACATAATTAATTGAATGTATCCTACTTGATGTGAACACAGCATGCACACAGGTAAACAGTTTCAATGCGTAAGAATAAAATACAGAAGACCTATTTGGTGTAGTGGTTAGAAACTCTGCTGCTATACCAAAAGGTTGCGGGTTCGAATCCCGCTAGGGGCATATGTTTGTATGATGAATACAGACATGTGTTCCCGAGTTATGGATGTTTTTCATTTATATATGTATTTATTTACAAAAAAAAAAAATATTTATGTAGTATATAAACCACCTAGTATCCACAACACAAGCCTATAGTTGCTTAAAGTGGAACTAGATGGCGCTGTGTGTATGTCCAAAGATATTTATTATAAAAAAAAAAAAAAAAAAAAAAAAAAAAAATAGACTATTAACTAACTAAATCACTAAGTGTTCCCGAGTTATGGATGTTTTTCATTTATATGTGTATTTATTTACAAAAAAAAAAGTATTTGGGTAGTTTATCAACCATCCGGTATCTACAAGCTATCTACGGTACAAGCCTAGTTGCTTAGTGTGGAACTAGATGGCGCTGTATGTATGTGCAAAGATATTTATTATTTATTCATTAATACAAATTAACAAATCAGTTAACTCATAGATAACGGAGTTTGACTAATTTAGCTTCATAAGGTGCTGGCCGCGCACAATGACTGCATTTTAAATAACGCTAATTTGCCATATCTTGTGCAAATGTTTTGAAAGTTGCATGAGTTTGACATTGCTTATATCTAAGAAATGGTGAATAAAAAAAAACTAAGGATAAGTACATATACTAATAGGGTTATTTAAATGCGAATCGCACTGGTTAGGCGAAATTCATGTAATTTAAAATAAAGGACATTCGCGTCACACGGCAGTGTGGACCTAGATGGCGCTGTGTATATGTGCAAAGATATTTATTTATTTATTAATTTGTCGCTGTCTACGACGTTGTGAAAAAAGAAAATCATCACAATCAGTTAACAATAAACGAAGATATTATTTTTTTTTTTTAATATATTGGACCCTTACACCAATCATCTAGTCCCCAAAGCTTGTGCTATGGATACTAGATAACGGATAAACATACATAAATATTTATATAAACATCCAAGACTCTGGAATAAATGTCCGTATTCATTACACAAACATTTACGTCTAGCAACAGTTACTTTCGATTTATATATTTTATTTATTATAATAAACCTACATACACTGAGTAGCAATTGCCCAAGTCACCCTACACCACGAGAGGCGGGCACCGTCCCAGTCCCTAGCAACGTTCTATTTTTTTTCGAGGTTAGAATCGATAGATTAAAGATATTTTATACTACCGCTTACAACACTACGTCATAAAATACTAAAACCTCGGTTACGAATTTATACAAGCGAAATGAAGGACTTCGGCCACTTCCTCTTCCTTGCGAATAACTCGGATGTAAACCTCTGTGTTTCCTCAAATTATTGTGACTAACTGAAATTAATTAACCACTTATGACTCAATGTAAATAGTTTACAAGACGAAGGTTGCGGGATTGATTCCCAGCGGGGTACTCTTTATTTTTTTGAACCTTAGTTAGCTATCACCATCATAGATAAATCTACAACCTTAATAATGTGGACGCCATATATTGACCCATATTCAAGGACACTAAGTGAAGATAAGGCCGAATGTGGAAACAATGTTATTTTGGAAGACTGGCTATCTTATATATAATATAACAACCGAAACACAAAAATGCTGTTAACATTGCTGTTTGGCGGCATAATTTAAATAAGATGGTGGTAGAGGCTAGCTCCATTTATAAAATAGAATATAATTGATTTGTATCATATATGATACAAGTTATACGAACCAAACTATATAAATATTTATTTACATAATAAGTATTTATTTACAAAAAAAAATGTATTTATGTAGTATATCAACCATCTGGTATCCACAACACAAGCCTATAGTTGCTTAATGTGGAACTAGATAGCATTGTGTCTATGTACAAGGATATTTATATTTATTACCTGTGCGATAACTCTCCAATAAAAGAACTCCTAAATCTGTGATGCGATAATGAAAATTTCAAGCTAAAACGCCTCCGTGACTTAATGTAAACAATATAGGGTTTACGAATCGGAGGTGGCGGGTTCGATCCTCAACGAGATTTTAAATGTCCGCCTGGCTAGCTACCTACATCTTAAGAAATTAATAGCATTATTGTGTTCCGGTTGTCAGAGAAAAGATATCCAGTTCCCGAAATAAGATGGAGATTCCGAGTCAGTTCACTTTTACCTTCGGCCTCATCTTTGCTACATCAGGTGTGATTTTGGTCAAGTGCTAAACCGGTATACGTAAAAAGAAATATATCGCCATCTGGAAGGTTAACCTTAGCAAATCAATTAGCCGAAATGCGCAAAAGAATAAAAAACCAGTCAGGTTCCCACCAATTAACTTTGCCAAAAAAGAACCCAGTCATGTCAGTAAAAATTAACTAACATGTAAAACATGTTTCCCTACGATACGGATATGAGCAAATTCTGAGTTCGTTGACCTTCTAATTTCCAAAATTAGAAACACCAATAAGGTCACGGCCCCACTGGCGGGGCTCAGCCTCCTCTTACTAGGGCCATAACTCGTATATCCACAATATGTAGTATAAGTAAAATTGTATTTGTAAGTGACTTTGAAAGATAGAATCAGAAAGAGTTTTTTTTTTTTATATGAGAGGACGGCAAACGAGCATGCGGGTCACCTGATGGAAAGCAATCACCGCCGCCCATGGACATGGACAGAGTGTAGGTAATTAGGGAGTTAAGCAATGTAATTGAAGACGTAGTGACAAAGTTTGAATAAAGTATGCTGAGATGGTTTGGACATGTGGAGAGGATGAATGAAAGAAGACTAACGAAAGAGATATACGAAGCGAATGTGGATGGTAATGTTGGTAGGGCAAGACCACCGAACGTACCATGATCAAATCGGGGACGTCTTAAAGAAAAGCCAAATCAAGAGTACTCTAAACCGACGAGCATGTATGAACAACCTTATGAGAATGAAGCGAAACAGGTGTGTCAGGATTGTAGCAAGTGGAAGTCTGTGGTATCTGCCTACCTCAGCCTACCTGGAAACAGGCGTCACATTGTGTATATATTTAAGTAATTGTAATAGTTTCAATAATTACAATAAATTCCTTAAGAATAGGTCAGTGTAAGTTTCCTGGTCATTTATTTAGACTTAAGAAATCTGTTACGACTTCACAGAGAATTAATAATGAGGCAAATATAAATCATGCTAAAAATAAGGAAAAATAAAATATCACAATTGCTACAGTCAATAAAATTGTTTATAAGAATGACATAATTACCAAACCTGACAATATTGCTAACGAATTCAATGACCATTTTACAATAAATTTGACAAATAATGGTTCCTCAATGATACACACACACTACTGTTGATGAGGAAGTATTAAAAATAATCAAGTCTCTTAATTATACCCCAGTTGTAGGTTACCACCACATCACAATAAAAATAATAAAACGTTGCTCACTTATTGTTACCTCTATTCTTACATATTTAATAAATGTATCATATTGTCAAGGAATCTTTCCGGATAACATGAAATTTTCAATAATGAAGCCAGTCTTTAAAAACAAGGTGATAAAGATAAATCAGCCAACACACAGACCTATAGCGCTAATTCCGGTATTTCTTAAAATATTGGATAAACGATGCATTTTTTTTAATATAAGCCTCATAGACTGTATAATTAAATTCAGTATATTAAACGTAGAAGAAAATGGGTTTCGAAAAGGCAAATCCACTTAATTAGCAGCTTTCTAACTAGTAAATAATGTAATAGGAAATGTTAATAACAAAGTTCAAACCACTGCGGCATTTTTCGACGTGAGCAAAGCGTTTGGTTTCGTTAAACATACTGCTGAAAAAGTGTGAGGCCTATGGTATTCTAAATACCAGTCTTAACTGGTTATGAAGCTACTTAAGTAAAGAAAACAAATAGTAGAAGCCTTAGGCTTCAATGAAGATAGGGAAGAAGAACATTTCTAATCCCAAACCCTCCCGAATAACGCAGGTGTAGCTCAAGGGAGCATTTTAGACCGCCTTCTGTTTTTATTATTGATAAATGATCTTCCTCAAGTCACAAGCTATTTATAAATTATTTGTTGAAGATATTTCAATTGTAATTCCAAACATATCGAGAGATATCAATTACAACAACGTTCACGGTATTATTGAATTGCTAACACTTAATAATTTAAAAGTTAACATAATTAAAACGAAACATTATACAATCCATAAATAAAGGCGGAAAGAAACTCAATCTAAACTTAACACATGACGATAAACTTTACCTGGAATCAAATGAAACCTCATATCGACAAAATATGCGCAAAAGTAAAACGCTTCGCATATGCCCTTTAGCGTCTGACAAAAGTAGCCAATATACATATTGCATTAAAAGCTTAACATAGCTATGTTATTTATAATGTATGTGTGTCGCTAAATGGATCAAAATAAGTTTTCTTATTCTTATATTGGCTCTAACTAGTACCAAACTAAGCTTGTACTGTGGATACTAGATAATGGATAAATATACATAAATATTTATATAAACATCCATGACTCAGGAATGTAACTATATATGCCAAAACGTTTATGTCACTTACCTAATATGCCCTAATTTTTTTCTCCGGTATATAACAATCTCACCGGTATATAACGATGTTAAAACAAAAACTATCACAGCTAAGTAGGCTTCACAAGTTAACGAGTAATAGACGAAAAACTTATATTATTTTTATATACGTTGAAAATTATTTATGAAACAACAAAAAGCCCCCTTATGAAGCCATATTGTGACGGGCAAGTATGATAGATAATACACTGCGCGACGCGACACGCAGACAACCGGTTTTAAATTGGTCTATTAAGGTTTTTATGGAACATAAAGTACTATCATTTACCCTTAAGAGTGTTTATTCCGTCTCATTAGATAATTTAAGATTACTTTTTAAATACACAATTCTTAAAAAAAATCGAACACAAAGTGTTATCATTTACCCTTAAGAGGGTTTTTCCGTCCCATTAAAGTAAATATTAAATAAAAGGGTTCGAATCCCGCTAGGGGCATATGTGTGTATGATGAATACAGACATGTGTTCCCGAGTTATGGATGTTTTTCAATTAGACATGTATTTATTTACAAAAAAAAATGTATTTGTGTAGTTTATCAACCATCCGGTATCCATAACACAAGCCTAGATGCTTACTGTGGACCTAGATGGCGCTGTGTGTTTGTGCAAAGACATTTATTATTATTATTATTAAATAATTTAAGATTACTTTATAAATACACAATTCTTAAAAAAAAATCGAACATAAAATACTATCCTTTACCCTTAAGAGGGTTTATTCCGTCTCATTAGATAATTTAAGATTTCTTTTTAAATACACAATAAAGAAGCCTAAAATGTAATTATAAATAATACCTAAATAACTTTGATAGAGGTTGTTATTATTAGTATCGTAAACCCTACCTGTTTTCCATAGCTGTCGTTTGTCTGGAAGAGAACGCTATTAGTGAAAAGACCGCCTAATCGTCTTCTATTGTTATCATTAAATTGTGGTTAACTTTTATTCTTCCATTATATATTAGTCAATTTAAATAATAACTAAGTAGTTGTATATCTGTGTTTTAAGGCTGTTGTTAACCTGAATAAATAAATATAAAATAAATCAACAATTATTGTAAATTATTTTGTGCAATAGTGTACACGTATTGTATTGTTATTTTTCAGAATTCACTATTATAATAAAGAGGCAGTTATAAATAAATATCCTTGGACATACACACAACACTATCTAGTTCCACACTAAGCAACTATAGGCTTGTGTTGTGGATACCAAATGGTTAATATACTACATAAATACATATTTTTTTTGTAAATAAATACTTAATATAAATGAATCAATGACCATACTAATGTTAGACTTCAATCTTCAATCAAAATACAATGAGGGCGCCACTGGACGGAACAAACCCTCTTAAATTCATATCGCCAAGGTTACACACGGATATACCTCAATATATCTCAGACTAATGTTAAACTTTAATCTTCAATCAAAGATAAAAGAAACTATTTTTAACCTGATCGTTATACCCACTACGAGTATTACTGTACTTTTGCAAATATTCACTAATCTTTGGAAATATAAATTTACCTATATATTGACTATAAGCGTTGTCAAAGTGACTCCACAAAGGATCTTCCACTCGGAACGACTCCAACACATTGGGCAGACGCTGCACCAGCCACCTGATGTCCTCAGGATCCACTATGCCGTCGTTCGATCCATAAATGACAACCACTGGTATCGTCACAGCACTTAGATTATACCCAGGAGGCCTCACGGAGCCGTACAACTCCAGGTTCCTAGTCGCCCCGTAGTCAAACTTCACAAAGTCCACACTCCTCGTACTCTGGCCGTACCTTGCCAGGTTCTGGACCGAGGTCCCGGCTGGGAAATGCTCAAATAAGACACGAAGCGTCTCAGCAGCAATCGATCCTGGATTTAGTGAGTCGAAAAATGCCAGGACGAGCGTGCATAAATTATCTGTGGTCCTTACTGACCGACAGTATGATGAGAGGAACGTCTGAGTAGGCCCCCCTCTAGCGAAGACTGTATAGATTCCAGAACTCTCCAAAACGTCCTGGAAAGCTTCCACGGTCTGCGGTATCTTCCGGAACCCAATTCCTTTGGTGTTCAGATGCCTAGTCGCTGGAGCAAGACTAATCAACAGTTGCACTTTCTCACAGTATCCAGGTCTTTCTGAGCACATTATATAAAGCGTCCCGGATCCCTGTGAATAGCCAATGTAGTTCACCTTCTCGGACTGAGTATAGTTGAGCACATAATCTATAGTTGCGGGTATGTCGTACAATCCAATTTCGTCGACGGAGAACTTCCAAAACTCAAGGTCATCAGGGCTGAGGTATTTGTGCCTCAGGTTGTAGTAGTTTCCTCGCTGATTGCCGACCCAAAGATCACAGCAAGCGTCAGCTAGAAGATACGCCAGTCCCGCATTAGTGCCCGCATCAAGCCAGGTATCCGAGCTCAGGAGGAGACCATGCATGAGTATCAACGGTGGCTGAACCTTCGGACCTTTACACTTCTTCGCTTGAACAATCCTATGCATCTTTAGGATGTATCCATCTTCAGTTGCAAACGTATGCTCTTCTGACTGGTATCCCTTCCTGGCTGTCAGTTCGATGAAGTTGGGTTTGGAGTCCTGAATGTAGTCCACGTATCGTTTGCTTCTGTCATGATGGGTGGGTACGCTAATAAAGTGTCCATGTATTACAAGAGTGATAAAAACCACGTAAATCAAGTTCGAAGGCATGACGCCAACTACCGTAGGTCGAATAAGACCCGACCGCTATATTAAAATATTATTGTATTTCGCCTTGAAGTTTGTCTGTCCATTTCGTTTATAATAATCGTTACATAATAAACATGAATTCATTAGTTGATTGTATTTAAATATTAATGATTCGGTGTTAATAATAAACCGTAATGGATTGAGTTATTAATTTTTTGTCCTAAACAAAATCTTTGAGTCACTGTACACTATTTGTTCTAATATTTTAAATATCATTAATTAATTGCTTTGGGCGCATTGTTTCTATCACGTAAAGAGGATGAACCAACCTCTCTCGTCCCATGGGTTTCGTAAAAGGTAACCAAAGAACTTTACATCCAAAAACATCGATAGAGGTTTCAACGATGACCTCACCCTACAGACCTAATAAGTATGTAATTCACCCCCTGTCACATACACTATATTTCCAATGGTGAACCGTAGATAATATAGCTTAAAAGAAATTCTCCGCCATTACACACTGAGAACTGGAAGAGCTGAAAATTAAAAAATATAGGTCCATTATGGACATTGCATATGCAATGTTAACAATAAAATTCCATTATAATTTAAATGAGTTCCTAAATGAAACGACGACCGATTGGTGTAGTGGATAGTGACCCGTAGTGGATAGTGGATAGATGTTTATATAAATATTTATGTATGTTTATCCGTTATCCAGTATCCATAGCACAAGCTTTGCTTAATTTGGGACTAGATGATTGGTGTAAGTGTTCCAAATATTTATATTTATTATTGATAAAATTTTATGTAAATTAATCTATTCTAATAAACTAATATATTAACAATAAAAAAAGATAATATCAAATAGATAATAATAATAATTAGCCTGTAACTATGAAGCCTTGGTCTCTCTCTGTTGGTACTCCCTAAGGGGTAACATGTGATATTAATGTTACCTACACCTAAACTAGTCAGTCAGTCCGTCAGTCTTTCCTGAATCCTACAACCTTGGGATCTTCAACAGCAGGGTGAATAGGCATCTACTGAGTTCGCTTGCTTCATCTTCGGCCACATCGTCACTTCCCATCAGGTGAGATTGTGGTCAAACGCGAATCCAGTTGACCATAAAAAATAGGTGAGGTCGAATGTGGAAGCGTACCGACCCGGGAACCCCAACATATTTGTGGGACTGGCTATCTTATCTCTGACAACCGGAACACAACAATGCTATTAACTAAACCGAATACTTAAACATGTATCCCGCTAAGGATCGAACCCGCGACCTCCGAATCGTAAACCCAATGTTGTTTTTACATTGAGCCACGGAGGCGGTCAAAACAAGGGCAAACATTTTTTGATGCAAAGCCGTTTCGAATATAATTTATAACACATTTTCTTTGTATACCTGAATGGTATTATCATGTTTAATTCCTGTAGTTATCCATATTTTCAACTAAAATTTTCAACATAAAAAAAATGCGCAACCCAAGCCGCGCAACACAACTAGTCAATTTAATATGCGGAGAACAGCTCACGCAAATGTATTTATTTAACGGCAATTTAATCTAATAGTAGTAATTTATGAACGATATAATAAAATAGGAGGATTGTATGTATATCTTTTTTTTTTATGCAGCACGGGTTGGTACTTGACTTCAATCACACTTGATGTTAAGTGAAGATGGGGCCGAAGGTGGAAGCATACTGACCCGGAAACCCCAACACATTTGGGGGACTGGCTATCTTATCTCTGACAACCGAAATACAACAATGCTATTAACATTGCTGCTTGGCGGCAGATTTAGATAAGATGGTGGTAGCTAGCCAGGCGGGCATTTAAAATGCCCTACCACCAACCAAACCGAGTATTTAAACATGTACCCCGCTGGGGATCGAACCCGCGACCTATGTCTAGTTAGGCATTCATAAATAAATAAATAAAAATAAATAAATAAACCAATGATACCTACTAGTATTCTGCCCGCGACTTTATATTGAGACATAGGATACTTTTTATCCCGATAAAATGAGTAGTTCCCACGGGATAAACAAATTAAACATATCCGCGATAAACCTATTCCACGCAGGCGAAGCCGCGGGTGAAAAGCTAGTAGTCTTATAATTATCAAAGGCCAAGTTTTCGATATCAGCAGGATGTAATTGTAAAAGCGTAACAATGCCCTTTGAAGGATTTACTAACCTTGTGAGGTCGACTAACATAAACAGAAAACATGTACTCTTTCTCTATATTGCACAACCTTTATGTTCTATAAAATTATACTCGTACACCCAGTTGCTGAAAGAGATCGCTATTACTGATAAGGCCACCTAATTGTACTCTTTTTTATTGTTGTTCTGTAAAATATATGTTCTCCTTTTATGCAATAACTAGCTTTCCTCCCGCGACTTCGTCCGCGTGGAGGATTTTATCAAAATACAAACAAAAACTTTCATCCCCTATTTTATCCCCTTGGGGGTAGAATTTATCAAAATCCTTTCTTAGCGGATGCCTACGTCATAACATCTACCTGCATGCCAAATTTCAGCCCGATCCGTCCAGTGGTTTGGGCTGGGCGTTGATAGATCACTATGTCAGTCACCTTTGAGTTATATATATTAAGATAAATAAATAATAATAAATATTTCGGACACTTACACCAAAAATCTGGTCCCAAACTAAGCAAAGCTTGTGCTATGGATACTAGATAACGGATAAACATCCATGACTCGGGAATAAATCTTCATATTCATCACACAAACATTTGCCCGTCGCGAGATTCGAACCCGCAACCGTTGGTTTCGCTGACAGGGTCACTATCCACCACACCAATCGGTCGTCTGATTTGCAATAAAGTGTATTTCTTTTGTGTTGCTTTTTTATGACTGGATACGCATTTGACCTCTATCTCACCTATTGGAAACTGGTCGAAGATGAAGCACGCGATCTCAGTAGATGCCTATTCACCCGGCTCTTGAAGATCCCAAGGTTGTAGGATTCAGGAAAACTGACGCTGGAAGGTTCCATGCCTTGGTTGTTCGCATTATGAATGAAGAGGAAGAGAGCGGATATATACAATACAATACAATACAATACAAATACTCTTTATTGCGCAAAATAATTTACAATAATTTTGATGATAACAATAGAACACAATTAGGCGGTCTTATCACTAAAAGCTATATTTACTGGAGTACCAAAAATCCCCACAACATATTTTGCATTTTGCGTGATTGACTGGACAGGCGTTTGACCAATCTAACTTCACCTGATGGAACATAACCGCCTCCGTGGCTCAATGTAAATAACATTGGGTTTACGATTCGGAGGCCGCGGGTTCGATCCCCAGTGGTAGGGCATTTTAAATGTCCGCCTGGCTAGCTACCACCATCTTATCTAAATCTGCCGCCAAACAGCAATGTTAATGATGCCATTAATGTTGTGTTCCGGTTGTCAGAGATAAGATAGCCAGTCCCCCAAATGTGTTGGGGCTCCCGGATCTTACCTGGTCTAAAGATGAGGACTTCGACCTTATCTTCACTTAATATCAGATGTGATTGAGGTCAAGTACGTACCCATCGTGCATAAAAAAAAAGCTGGAAGATCCAAAGGTAGATCGCGTTATGAATGAAGAGTCAAACCGCTCAGTGCGAATGTTCTGTATGTCAAGGACATGCGGGTGGAAACTCACCCCACGCCCAGTAGTCCGAAGATGGAATGGCGAAGGTGGAACAGGATTGTGTAATTGCCGAACTCATCGCATTCTGCGACATTGTAACCCTAAAATGGCTGAACTGGTTTGGAACAGTTTTTAGGGATCCGTTTGTCTGTCTGCGACATAGCTCAGATGCTTTTAAAGAAAGAAAGAAAGAAATCATTTATTTCGGACTTTGAGGTACATACATTATAAAATAAAATACATACACATAAATATACAAAAGTGTTAGTACCAAACAACTTAATAATTATGTCAGTAAAATTTAAAATGCTCATTGGATGCCACATGCATCGACATCCAGTGAGCGAGAACAGGGCTGTCTATTCTCTCGGCTATCACCCTCAGGAGACTGTTGTTACCGCCCCTCACCCGCTCCCTCAGCGAGGCCACGCGCTTTAGCAGCACGGCATGAAAGCCGTCCGTGTTCCAGGCGGCGAACATTCCCGAGGCGCTGCAGCGCGAAGGCAGTCCCAACAATCCCCTGAGGGTGTTATTATACTGAACGCGCAGAGCACTGAAGGCTTTTTTAAAGCTGCAATATGGTATGGTTATACAATATTAATCAAGACGAGATTGTGGTAAAATAAATGTTGAATGAATCATCATCATCATCTCGACGACCTGTTTGGTGTAGTGGTTAGGAACTCTGACTGCTATATACCAAAAGGTTGCCGGTTCAAATTCCGGTAGGGGCATATGTTTGTATGGTGCATTGCTTTGCATACATTGCTTAATGTGGAACTAGATGGCGTTGTGTGTTAAGTATCTTCTAAACAGCTTAACCGATTTCCACTTTAAAATATCATTGGACATATACAGACAGCGCCATCTAGTTCCGCACTAAACAACTAGGCTTGTGTTGTGGATACCAGATGGTTGATACACTACACAAATACATTTTGTAAATAAATATATATATATAAATGAAAAACAGCCATAACTCGGATACACATGTCCGTATTCATCATACAAACATATGCCCCTAGCGGGATTCGAACCCGTGTGTATGTCCAAGGATATTTATTTATTAATCTCAGCCCGGCAACATCGTACTGCAAGGATATAGGCCTTCCCTCGTATATGAGGTAGTATGGGCCATGGGCCACCACGCTGGCCCAATGCGAAATGCCACTCACCAATGCGGGTTGAGGACTTCACATGCCTTTCAATTTTTATTTCTCAGACAGGCAGGTTTCCTGACGATGTTTTCTTCCACCGTTTTAGAGCCGTCGGAGCAGCACATAAGTAATTAAATCAAATTTAAAAACTCATTAGTACATGCCTGGGAATCGAACCCGGACCTCCCAAATTGGGTAGCCGCGTCTTAACCGCTAAACCACCGACGACGTTGAAAGAATATTTGCACCTAATCGAATCTTACACGCCATATTATTTTTTTGATCCAATTTAAATACACACATATTATTAAGTGAACTGATATATACATACTTGCGATGTAATACCTACTTTGTTATTGTTATTGTTATTTTTTCTGCTTTTGTATATAAGGTCTAACAAAATTAACCCGACAAATGTTGCAGAGCGTATGTGTAGGATGATCTATTATACTATAAAAATAAAAATAAAACATTAAAGTTAACAGATTTTATTCAAAAAATAAAATTTAGAAATGTAAATTTTGTGAACACACAAACACGTGTCGCGGTATCTTTGTAGACGCCGAAAAGCGACCACTCGCCGCTCGCCGCCGGCGTTGCCCCGGCGCCACGACTTGCTGTGATTGGTTGCGCCCTGTGCCACATGTGGCCCAAGGCGTGGCCTTTCGCATCTTCCATATTAAAGGAACGTTGCCTGTTTTTCTCATTGATGAAACAAGGTACAATCGAAATGAAGTAAGTCTGTTAATTTGTATTTTCATTTGCACTTACATTTAATTTTTTTACTCGGAAACAAAATTTTTAAGACTAGTTTTTTTTAAGCGCAGCGCGCTCAGACTGTATGCAACAGCACGTATGTGTAGTTGCAACCGATGCCTAAGGGTGCCCACGGGGGCTCGAACCTAAGCTTAGGAAGTTGCGTGGGAAGTTTAAATACAGACTACCATCGCTTTGTAATGTGTATAGTCAGAGAGAAGAAACGACGCAAGAAACTCTCTGACACACAATTTGGAAAAAGACTGACACACAATTTGGAAAAAGGACACAATTTGGAAAAAGACACAATTTGGAAAAAGGTTTGTCGGGTTAATTTTGTTAGACCTTATATAGGGCGGCGAGCAGCTTGTGGTCGCCTTTCAGCGTCTTCAAAGATACCGCGGCGCGTGTTTGTGTGTTGTGGCAAAGTACTTAGAGCACGCGGCCATTAAGATCCAACTCACAAAATTTACATTTCTTAAATTTATTGTTTGAATAAAATCTGTTAACTTTAATGTTTTATTTTTATTTTTTATTTTTTTTCGTAATAGATACATCCTATACATACACACTGCAACGTTTGTCGGGTTAATTTTGTTAGACCTTAAAAATGTAATGTGTAGTTGAGGATGCCAAATATATGCTTTCCATTCTATAACTTGGGGATGATTCTTTTAAATTTTTGTACCCCATCATGTGGGATATCTTTGAATAGGTCGTTAAAAATATTACAGGTTATTTTGAACAGTTTTTTGATTCAGTGTTATGCTTGAAAGTGCAAATTTTCATTAGAGTCAATTGTCACGCCAGCTAAACGGTTGGTTTTGGATACCTGAAGCTTTATGTATAAAGAAGATAAATGTCACAGCTAAGTAGGTATTACAAGTTAATGTATTTTCCGTTGAAAATTATTTATCAAACTACATAAACTTGCATATTGTGACGAGCATATAACGGAACCCTACACTACGTGACCCGACACGCACTTGGCCGTTTTTTGATTTTGGAAGCTGGTATTTGCGTGTTGGTTCGTGCCCATGTATGATGGAAGTCAATTAAGCTGTTTCGGAGACATTTAGCTTTTGGTAGTTGGTTTATTTAACGGGATGATAATAATGACAATATATTCGTTGCTCCCTGAGAGGTTTTCAATTATAAATTTTTAATTTAATATTATTCCCGAACGAGTACGACATTGGAACCTTCAAGAAGCGAGCCTACACCTTCCTCAAAGGCCGGCAACGCATCTGTGACCCTTTTGGTGTTGCGGGTGTCCATGGGCGGCGGTGATTACTTTCCATCAGGTGACCCGCATGCTCGTTTGCCGCTCTCTCATATAAAAAAAAAAAAAAAAAAAAAATCCCGCCAGGTACATTTGTTTACATTCAGATTTATTTGTAACTAGCTTACCGCCCGCGGTTTCGCCTGCCGGTTTCGTTTCCCGTTAAACGGCGAACTATTCCTTTTATCCGGATAAAACATATCATATATTTTAATCCACTGTATGTTCTACTTACCTATACATAAACGACCCATTGGTGTAGTGAATAGTGACCTTGTCAGCGAAATCAATAGTTGCGGGTTCGATCCCGCGAGGGGTAAATATTTGTGTGATGAATACGAACATTTATTCCCGAGTCATGGATATTTATACAAATATTTATGTATGTTTATCCGTTATTCTAGTATCCATATCACAAGCTATGCTTAGTTTGGGACTAGATGATTGGTGTAAATGACCGAAATAGAAATATTAAGCAAAGCTTGTGCTATGGATACTAGATAACGGATAAACATACATAAATATTTATATAAACAGAGAATAAATGTTGGTATTCATCATACAAACATTTACCCCTCGCGGGATTCGAACCCGCAACCGTTGGTTTCGCTGATAGGGTGACTATCCACTACACCAATCGGTCGTCGAAATATTCTTGTAGTATATCAACAATTATCCATAATACAAGCCTAGTTGCTTAGTGTGGTACTACATGATAAGATAAGATAACCGCCTCCGTTTATCATTACATTGCGTTTACGATTCGGAGGTCGAGGGTTCGATCCCCAGCGGGGTACATGTTTAAGTACTCGGTTTATGCGTTCCCAGGTCCTCCCTACTGCCGAGGAAGGTCGCCGGGGGGTTTTAGTGGGTAGTCCCGCTCCTGTCATTGGAGCGGGGAGTCCCACATATCCCCGTCGCTGCCCCATAGCGGCGGGTCGAATGCGTAAACGTATTTCCCCTCGAAAAAAAAAAAAAAAAGATGGCGCTGTGTGTATATGCAAAGATTATTTATATTTCTTATTTATTGTTGCTCAATCACGACGGAACGGCTAAACAGATTTGAATGAAAGAACATTGGGTTTACGATTCGGAGGTCGCGGGTTCGATCCCCAGCATGGTACATGTTTAAGTACTCGGTTTGGTTGGTGGTAAGGCATTTAAATGTCCGCCTGGCTAGCTACCACCATCTTATCTAAATCTGCCGCCAAGCAGCAATGTTAATAACGTTGCTGTGTTCCGGTTGTCAGAGATAAGATAGCCAGTCCCCCAAATGTATTGGGGTTTCCGGGTCAGTACGCTTCCACCTTCGATCTCATCTTCACTTAACATCAGGTGTGATTGACGTCAAGTATTACCGTGCATAAAAAAAAAAGATGACGCTGTGTATACGTCCAACGATATTTATTACTGTATCTTTTTTATTTCAAAAACCTTATTTAAAATATAAAACATACATAATGTAGGTAATATAGAGTTGCAATTAAATCCTTATTATTTCGTTTTTATTGTCTATCAATAGTTTAAATTACAATGTTGAGGTGCGCACGCAAACTGCGCCTGCGCCGACGTAGGATGCACGCTATAATTGCAAATATATAATCATTCGTAAGTTATTACCGATATCTATTTGTTGATTATCAATTCCAATTATTAATAACAACCTCGTCCTGTTGTTAATATCCGATCGCAGATCAGTTAGGTCTTTCAATTCTCATTCTGGCACTTCGATCCAACCTGCTGCAACTTATAGACTTCATAAGTGTTATGATACATACTAGTGGTAAGAGCATGTAGTCACTAGGTTCGGGATATCCCCCACAAAGATGAATAAGAATAAGAATAGTTTGCTATGAAGGCCACAACACGATACAAAAACAAAGAAGTAGTAAATTATAGCTAAAATAGAAATACAATTATGAAGAAGATCCCAACAATGCTGTCACGTGTTGCGGCGTGCACAAATGGGTTAGCACTCAGCTCATGCTGCGACGAATCACAGCGCTGGTTTTCAGTGCCCCCAAATGGCCAGTGACGCACGGACGCCACGTGAGGTACAATAATGAGCAGAATAATAATAAATTATAGTCGGGTTAGTGTATGTATAGTGTAGTGTAAATATACAAAATAATAATTACGGAATAGTAGATGACTCCCTTTCTTTGTTGCATGCTCTGCAGGTTGAATATTCATCTAGGCCCATTTTAAATAAGAGGGCCCTCAAAACTTCACAACGAAAATATAGTCACTAGGTTCGGGATAATCCTTACCTAGATGACGCATACAACTTGCGGCCATGGCATAGCAGTCACACAGAAGGTGCTTTTTTTTTTTTTTTTTATATGAGAGTGCGGCATACGAGCATGCGGGTCAGTCACCTGATGGAAAGCAATCACCGCCGCCCATGGGCACCCGCAACACCTTCATTGATTCCCTTTCTTTGTTGCATGCTCTGCAGGTTGAATATTCATCTAGGCCCATTTTAAATAAGAGGGCCCTCAAAACTTCACAACGAAAATATAGTCACTAGGTTCGGGATAATCCTTACCTAGATGACGCATACAACTTGCGGCCATGGCATAGCAGTCACACAGAAGGTGCTTTTTTTTTTTTTTTTTATATGAGAGTGCGGCATACGAGCATGCGGGTCAGTCACCTGATGGAAAGCAATCACCGCCGCCCATGGGCACCCGCAACACCTTCATTGATTCCCTTTCTTTGTTGCGTACCCTGCAGGTTGAATATTCAGCTAGGCCCATTTTAAATAAGAGGTCCCTTGTTCTATAGTGTCAACTAAACTATAGTGTAAACTGTTCAACCTGCAGATTAGGTATTCTGTTGTCGGAAGATTAATGGCCACGCCTCTCTGCTTTCCGCCCTCGCGATAAGGTACAGATAGACATGCCAGTAAGTAGCAGGAAAGCTTGCTATTAATAAGCAAGTGCTACCTTGTGGCATGTGTGTGTGTCTGTCGGCGTTTGTATGTTTTTTTTTCGTGTATGTACACCGCCATCTCCGAGTTTTGGTAGTTGATTCGCTTGATTCTTTATGTAAATGAAGGGAGTTACCGTCAAATTGGAAAGTCGCCCATACTGTCTTTGGTGGCAGCAACTACTCTACAGGGGGGGACTGAAAATCAGCAACACTGCTGAGTCCCTACCCATTCATCACAATACTGTGGTTCTCGATTCTATGTGTGCTTGTGTTTTTTTTTCTTTTTTGTGATGAATAAATACCTTTTATTATTATTATTATTATTATTATTATAAATTGGTCCCATTGGAATTTCAGCACAATCGGTTTAGTAGTTTTTTTGTAATTATGATATTTTTATGGCCTGCCTAGGAATCGAACCTTCGCGTCTTAACCCGTGAGCCACGGCCGCTCTACTACTTCATAAAATTAAATTCTAATCTATATACTACTACCAGTTTTACAAAATAAGAACACCTATAAATCTCATTCGCACTACACACAAACCTTTACAGGTTTTCGTAGGCGTCTTATAGTGAAGATTGTTCAAATAATGTCCTATGAATAAATAAACCAAAAAAAAAAACTTGAACAATAAAATTCATCGAAAGAGCCTGTGACACCTCATCTCTTAGTGCAGAAGGTGGCACAGGGTCGGCCCGTGTGGGAGAGTGCCCAAGATTCTGGCTGCATTACCTCGCTGGTTTGAATTTGAATTTAAATTCAAAAGGTTTTATTTCATTATAAGCATAACACAGATATGGTTTCAGATTATTGAAAAAGTATAACTTAGATATATTTTTTATCCACAACGGATTGGTACTTGACCTCAATCACATATTGAGGTCAATGTTACGTTAAGTGAAGATGAAGTCGAAGCTGGAAGCGTACGGACCCGGAAACCCCAACACATTTGGGGGACTGGCTATCTTATCTCTGACAACCGGAACACAACAATGCTATTAACATTGCTGCTTGGCGGCAGATTTAGATAAGATGCCTTACCATCAACCAAACAGAGTACTTAAACATGTACCCCGCTGGGGATTGAACCCGCGATCGTAAACCCAATGTTGACTAAAATTTTATAGAACTGCGGATGATATAGCTTAAACAAGCAGCATGCTACCATTAATTATTTAAAAGAGCGCTGTATGAATAATTATAGAGACCTGAGATAGTGTTATACGCCTATTCATACAAGACATAAAAGTATCTATTCAGTGTAATTGCTTATATTTTCTGAAAGGCGTTTGGGTTCATGGTGTCGTCCGGCACAACTCACCAAAAGGCGACGGGGTTGTCAAATATATACATACAAAACATTGGTGTTTCTTTGTTTCAGATATTAGTTTAATGATTGAAAAACCATTCATGGATCATCTGTTGATATAAACAGAAATGCATGCGTGACAGGGGTGAGCCCAAATTGCCGTTCAAACGTATAAACCTCCCATGCTGAGTTGGAGACCTTTTTGACTCCACCTTGCGACACCGACAATTAGATGGCAAACACAATGTTATTTTTTGCATGTGTCTCGACTGTATAATATTTGTACCTGATTGTTTGTGTCATGAGATGGGTTTAAATAAATTTTTCTTTCTTTCTATAATCTATAGACGTTTTTGGTGGAAATTCCCTTAGTCGCGTAACGATCCATGGGAAGAGATTTATTATTCACAACGGGGTAGCACTTGAGGCCGAAAATGGAAGCGTACTGACCCGGAAACCCCATCTTATTTTGGGGGACTGGCTAACTTATCTCTCACAACCGGAACATTATAATGCTATTAACATTGCTGTTTGGCGGCAGACTCAGATAAGATGGTGGTAGCTAGCCAGGCGGACATTTGAAATGCACTACGACCAACCATACAGAGTACTAAACCATGTACCCCGCTGGGAATCGAACCCTCGACCTCCATTTCGTAAATCCTATGTTGTTTACATTGTGCCACAGAGGCAGTTAAACTCACTACCACTCATATAAATGTACAAATTCTAAGCATGTCTCACCTTTCTTGTTTTACTACATGGAGACCTTGAACTTCATCAAGGCTGTATCGTCGGAAACTAGATATACAGGTTTTGCAAACGACGTATAATTTGATTCAATACCTACTATTATAGGAGATAATCTAAATCTCGTTTTGTTTTAAATTATACACTTCTTGCTTGACGTTGGCGACTCTGTTCGCATGCGGTAAAAAAATTTTGGTTGTATGACCACCATGTCCTTTGCCTGTTCAAAAGGTAGATAGATAGATAGATAAAAACATTTATTCACTGCACAGTACATACAACCATAATCGAAGAACCACAATAAACCCTATGTAATCAACAGATAGAATAAATAAATCAATGAAAGCTTAATATACTGATGCACACCATACAAGATTTTCTTAGCGGTGGGCTGTACCCACTGTGCACTGAAAGGGCTCTGACAGCGCTGGTTATTCTGCCAGCACCAATTACTGAAAAACGCACTTTACAATAACAACCCAACAGCATAAAATACTTTCATTTTACGGGCGCCATGATGTATTCGGGCGCCATCGTGTCAAAAATGAAAATATTTTAACCACGTGGTACAATCACTTTTGTTATTTTCAAATTAGGGATCCACCATAAAAGTATGATCAATTAGGGGCTACGCCCAAAAAATTGGGAACCACTGTTCTAGATAAATAAAATATGAAATAAGTGAGCAAGTAAAGGACGTCGGCTAATCACGTGTCGGGTTCTTTTTAACACCCGACGGAAAACGACGGGTGTTGTGTTCGACAGCGTTGTGTGTGTGGGGTGTAGGTCCAGACTCTGTCCGGACGTATTACTATTAAATACTTCTACTATACAGGATACACTTTTTATAGTTATGTAAATATTATTGTTATCTCTTAAGTATTTATTTATTATAATTTTTTTTTTTACAATTTCATAGTCATAGTCATAGTCATATCATTTATTGCTCATGTGGTAAATATAGGATGTTAAAGACATAATTTACATTGAACGCACACGAACCCTGTAAGGGCACTGCAATGTCTTAGGTATCTATTACATAATTACATAAATATCGATTATAACCAAAATTATTATTAGTCATATAAAATAATATTCAAATGTCTCACTAATTTTTAACGCTTATCTGTATCATGCGAAAGAAAACATTATTATTCTTTATACTCAAAAAACTCTTGCAATGTATAAAAGCACTTTGAAATTAAAAAATCTTTTAGCCTATTACGAAATAAGGATTCTTTATCTATTCTTTGGATGCGCAATGGTATTTTATTATATATTTTAATAGACATATGGTATGTACCTGAGCTCACGATATGATATTTTGTGAAGGGGACAGTCAAATCATCTCCATGTCGCAGGTTATAGCGTGAACAGTGATCCTTAACTTGTGAGTACATTGCCTTATTTCTCTTAACAAAAACACTAATTTCAAAAATGTATATGGAAGTAAGAGTAAGGATCTCTAGTTTAATACGATAATTTTAACCAGTCCCAAGTCTCTGGTAGGTGGAATGGTACCCAGAAGGCCAGCCGCGTTGCCTCGCTGTATAGCGAGGCAATTGTATCAGTATTGTATTTTTTACACGTTTTAACGTGTGCATTTCTGTATATTCTTTATAAAGGTTGACGATGACGACCGATTGGTGTAGTGGATAGTGACCCTATCAGCGAAACCAACGGTTGCGGGTTCGAATCCCGCGAGGGGTAAATGTTTTTTTTTTTTTTAAATAAAAATCCGAAATATTTATTTATTATTAAAAAAAAAAGGTATGTGAGATATTTAAAACAAAAACCTATACTATATCTAAACTATCTATATTTTTTTGTACAAATGGGCGATTTTCTGATCGCGTGTAGTAAAGTAGTTCGTAGTGGCTCGAAAGATGGCGCTGACAGACGGGGCCTCTTTGTTTTTACTTTTAAATTTAATTTCTACATTGCCCAGAGCCAATCATAAAAAAAGGAGACTTAGACCGATCCTATAATAATATTATATTTATTATTTTCTCCTCGTTACGTCTAATTACAAGTTATTTCAACCAAAAACCTGTTTAAAAGGAGCAACCATTAAATTTTCTTGCTCCTTCTTCTCTAGGGAATTCGGTATTTTTTTTTATATGAGAGGGCGGCAAACGAGCATGCGGGTCACCTGATGGAAAGCAATCACCGCCGCCCATGGACACCCGCAACACAGGTCACAGGGTCACAGATGCGTTGCCGGCCTTTGAGGAAGGTGTAGGCTCGTTTCTTGAAGGTTCCAATATCGTACTCGTTCGGGAATACCGCTGCAGGAAGTCCGTTTCACAAGGTGGTCGTACGTGGTAAGAAGTTTCTTGAGAAACGTACAGTAGTTAGACTTCCACTCATCCAGGTGATCTGGATGGAATTTTAATTTTCAGCGAGAAGTGTATCGGTTAAATTGAGCAGCGGGTATTAGCTCGAACAGTTCTTCAGCACACCCCATGAAATATGCGATAGAGGATGCAGAGAGACGCGACGTCTCTTCGCAACGCCAGGGGATCCATGCAGTCGGTCAGTGAGACTCTCTGGCCGACAATTCGGACTGCGCGACGATGAACGCGGTTTGTGAATGAACAGTAATTGTAATATTATGTTAAAAAGTCAGCACTTTAGGTATGTGTTACATCATCATCCTGCTTCATTAACCCACTCCAGGTGAGGTCGGCACAACATGTCATCCTCTTCCACTCTCCTCTATCAGCCGTCATCTCCGTACTCACCCCTTTCACATACATATCATTCCTCACGCAGTCTACTCACACCTCGGCCTTCCTCTACCTCTGTATCCCTCCACATTCATACTGTGCACTCATGTCGTTATGTGCCATTACCCCTCCTCATAATGTCTTAAATGATAAAATTAAGGTGAACCAGTGAAGTTTTCTTGAAATAAAAAGTTATTCTTACCAGTTGTATACCTACGTCATAAAGTTCAAGATACAATCGTATCCGGTTATAAAACCAAATTATTTATCTTGTTAACGTACTTGACGTAAAATACAGTCGACGTCACAATGATTTTAGCTGTTAGTGCGAGTTCGCACACCGATATCGCTTGGGAACTCCATTCTCGAAGTAGACGAGTAAATCCAAAAAAGACCAAAGGGTGCATGGAAGAGATCGCTTTTAGTGATAAGGTCGCCAAATTGTACATTCTATTTTTAACATTTTTCTGAAACTGTATTTTCTTATCTGTTGTGCAATAAAGTGTATTTATATTGTATTGTATTGTAAATCTACTTTTTTTTACATGGGGAAATGCTCATGCCTTCTCGTCCTTCACGGGGGTGGAAGGGCGAGATATGTTGGACTCCGGCTTGAAGAGCCGACCTACCAACTAAAACCCCATGGTGGTCCTCCGATTGGAGGCCATAACAACGGCGGCGGCGGGACTGGCTCCTAAAGGCTGGAGCAGGGAGGAATCTCCTGGTCCAGCCACGTCAAGAAAGTGAGTGGGAACACCACGCGCGCCTTCTCGCGAGGCCTGCGTGTGGGGACAACCGGAACACAACAATGCTAGTAACATTGCTGTTTGGCGGCAGATTTAGATAAGATGGTGGTAGCTAGCCAGGCGGACATTTAAAATGCCCTACCACCACCCAAACCGAGTTCTTAAACATGTACCCCGCTGGGGATCGAACCCGCGACCTCCGAATCGTAAACCCAATGTTGTTTACATTGAGCCACGGAGGCGGTTAAAATCAGGACCTAGCGTACTTCAATTTATAACAACCATACAAAACTCTTCGCAAATCGATAACAAACGCATATCGTAGAGTCCGAGGCTAGCCTCGGTCAGGGCCGCTTAGTTCAACGAACTACATCAGCCGCCCCGCTCTAACAACCGGCAGATTACGTAAGGTGAAAGTGACAGTTAACGCATATCTGAACCATTAGTACTAGGGTTGTCATTTGTACGTTTTAAATCGTATTTGTAGGATTTTTTTATGATTTGATGTAACATTATTTAAGTTTAAAATAATTAGATTTTTGCATAGGTTTAAGATAAGCTTAACAACAATAAATACAATAAATAAATAAATGATTGATTGATTGATTGACAATATTATACTCGTTGTATGAGTTTCATTGGATTCATTGAATAGATAGATAAAGCGTTTATTTTGACGACCGGTTGGTGTAGTGGATAGTGACCCTGTCAGCGAAACCAACGGTTGCGGGTTCGAATCCCGCGAGGGGTAAATGTTTGTGTGATGAATATGAACATTTATTCCCGAGTCATGGATGTTTATATAAATAATTAAGTATGTTTATCCGTTATCTAGTATCCATAGCACAAGCTCTGCTTAGTTTGGGACTAGATGATTGGTGTAAGTGTCCGAAATATTTATTATTTATTTTATTTATTTATTTATTTGCTTATTATATAAAAGTATATAATAATATTCGAGCGCAACAATCATTCTGCTTGGTGTTATTTTATATTTAATGGCACAGGTATCCTTATACCTAAAAGGAAATCTTAACAATACGTTCCACGTGATTCCCAAAGAAAGAAATAAACATTTTTTCATTTTCATTATTCTTACGATAAATAAAATATAACTTAGTTCATACTTCCTCTGGTTTAGGTTTCAAGTTGCTAAGCTCCTTAGGGGATAGCTGAAAATCAGTGTTTTGCTCAATGAGCAATCTAATACACTGAACTATGACCCATTTGTACTGCTGCAGCACACACATGCGTTAGTGTTACAATATTATGTTATTGTTGTCGATGTGTTACCTTATCTGTGTATCAATATGTATAAGCTAAATGTATGTGTGTGACTGTGGAAACAAATAAAGGCTTTATCTATCTATCTATCTACTAGTCAATATTTGACGACCGATTGGTGTAGTGGATAGTGACCCTATCAGCGAAATCAACGGGTGCGGGTTCGAATCCCGCGACGGGTAAATGTTTGTGTGATCCTGATGAATATGAACATTTATTCCTGAGTCATGGATGTTTATATAAATATTTATGTATGTTTATCCATTATCTAGTATCCATAGTACAAGCTTTGCTTAGTTTGGGACTAGATGATTGGTGTAAGTGTCCGAAATATTTATTTATTTATAAGAAAAAAAAATAGATTTTTATTTCTTTGGATGAAAATATCATTTCATGAGATGAACTTTTAATCTTTGGAACACCCAAACCCTATTGTTTGGGATATCTCTGACCACCCAGGTCAGAGATATCCCTTACAAACAAACAAATAAACTGGCATCCAAACTTTCTTATTAGTTACTAGCGAAAGTTTGAATGTTTCTGTATTTATTTGTGTGTTGCTCAATCACTGGCCAAACGGATTAACGGATTTGGATGAAATATGGTATAAAGTAGACCATAACCATACTTTTTATCCCGCGGGATAAACAAATTAAACATCACCGCGATAAAGTTATTCTACGCAGGCGAAACCGCGGGCGAGAAGCTAGTAAAAAATAACTGAGAGACAGGAACGTTTCTATAAAGTATTTTTTATAGTTTAAAATTCTATACCTACAGTTTTATAGTGTTATCGTGCTACATGCATAATGTACATGCATTTTAGTTTAATTGATTTTGTAAGATGTAATGTATGTACTCTGTTGGTGAGCCTAAATAAATAAATAAAAGACCTTCTCTACACTTTGCCATACAAACTCAAACGGCATCTACTCTTAGTTTCCCTGTGCAAAAACGACACAATCGTCTAAGATGTAATGCTATTCTGCTGTATACCATGATTTTACAAAAAAAAACTACTGTACCGATCACACTGAAATTGCAATGGGACAAATTTGACGGTATCCCTTTTCATTTTGAAAAGAATCACGCGAATTTTTTTTTATTGTATAAATATTTCGGACACTTACACCAATCATCTAGTCCCAAACTAAGCAAAGGTTGTGCTATGGATACTAGATATAGGATAAACATACATAAATATTTATATAAACATCCGTGACTACCAATTTTCCCTTTGCATTCATCATACAAACATTTATCCTTTGCGGGATTCGAACCCGCAACCGTTGGTTTGGATGACAGGGTCACTATCAACAACACCAAGCGGTCGCCCAATTAACTACCAAATCTCTGACACAAACTAGACTCGTGCCTCAGAGACATCGGTGAACATACATAAAAAAAAAACAAACGGGCGAATTGAGAACGTCCTCTTTTAGAAATCTGTAAAAAAAACTTGAGAATTATATCGTCTCGTCATAAAATTGGTCTAGAAGACCGGACGATGACCTTGCGTGCCGTCCACTAACTTTTTATGGCATTTAATTGATGCATTTAACGAATCCCACGTGGGTAAAAACGCAGACAATTATAATAAATTGTAAACTTGTGGTGACGCAGACTCATAAGAGATCAGTGCAAAGCGCCTTGTGGTGCAGGAAATGACATAGAGACGGAAAATTACGAGAAACTGTAGAATTGCGGACATATGCTACGCTACAATGTCACGCGCGCCTGGTATATTCATTTTTATTCCTCAAAGCCATTTTGGATTAAATTGACATAAATACTCTTTATTGCGCAAAAAATTTACAATAATTTAATTTAATTAATAATCATATTGGTGTCGTAATCGACGACCGATTGGTGTAGTGGATAGTGACCCTGTCAGCGAAACCAACGGTTGCGGGTTCGAATCCCGCGACGGGTAAATGTTTGTGTGATGAATATGAACATTTATTCCTGAGTCATGGATGTTTATATAAATATTTATGTATGTTTATCCATTATCTAGTATCCATAGTACAAGCTTTGCTTAGTTTGGGACTAGATGATTGGTGTAAGTGTGCGAAAAAAAAAAAAAAAAAAAATTCTAATTCTAATTCGCTGTGTGTATGTCTAAGTATATATATTTATTTATTTATTTATTTATTTATTTATTTTATTCTTCTTGTCAATTTAAGAGCTATGCTCTTGTTGGTGGAGTAACGACCATGTCTCTCTACTTTCCGCCCTCGTTTTAACCTCTTGGTACGACACGACATTCACCTTTTCTTTCACTTGGTAAATTTACCTTTCATATTACCTATTTATAATTCACTGCGCATATACTGGTATTCTCATTACATTATAAATGAACATGCGGTATATTATTTACAGCACAGTATAATGTCGTATGATTGTGATAGTTAACTAATACAATACAATAATACAATAATTCTTTATTTGTGAATATAGGTAGGTTTACATGTCAAGATGTTACAATAAATAATGTGCTCTATATTCTACTTCATACTTAGGTATACAAATAATAATAATAATTTAGCATGCACATAAAATTACATTATATAGTCAAGCAAAATTTAATTAAAATACAATACAATGTCAAAGGTTAATTGAATATAAATACAAACAATATAAAATCAACAGTCATCAATGAAACAATGTCATCTTAAATTTAATATATTTCGGTCATATTAGAAATTCATTTATATTGTACAAACATTTATCTAGTAATATTTTCTTGACATTTCTTTTAAATAAATTGTAGTTCATAATTCGTATGTCTTTAGGAATTCGATTATATATTTTGGGAGCCATGCATAGGATACTTTTTTTCATGAGTGCTGTTTTCGCTCTATTTATGCCGTTTGCACTAACATAATTGTTGTATTATATTTTTATAGCTTACCACAATCTGAAAAGAGGAAGACCGAGATTAAGCTACATGCAGCAAATAAAAGAGAAATTGAACGTCGTGTCGTATCAGGAGGTCAAGAGGAAGGCGGAGAGCAGAGAGATATGGAAAAATCTCCACCGACAAGAGCATGGCTCTTAAATCAGATGATGATGACCAGAATCTGTCTAAAACTCATTACTAATATAACATTAATGTTAATTTGTACTTAGCGTTATTTAGAAATATTGTACCAGTCGCCCTCTTTAAGGGTAATAGCTGAAAATCAGTGTTTTGCTCTTGACCAATCCGACACTGAGCTCTGGCCCATTTGTGCCACTGCAGCACACACATACTTTTTATATCTATATTTTGCGTGTACTTTTATATATTCTGTTTTTATTGCAACTGTACTGTAGTCTAAATTATGTGTATTAGTTACTTATAAATATTATTTAATGTATGTGTGTGGCTGGAGAAATAAATAAACGTTTATCTATCTATCTACGTAAATGAAAAACTTCTATAACATGTTTCAATATGATAGTAAAAAACTTTTTAGCGACTAGTGTTGCGCGTCGATGGTAATGTAGACAGTATCGATAGATCTTGACCTTGAAAATTATTCACAAGGGAATAATTTGTTATCAATGATTTGAATATTATTTATAGTATTTATGATTTTTTTTTATTTTAGCTGTATTTAGATACAAACGATCTTTCACATTTTAATATTGGTGTCGATTCGGATTTACACCAACTAACCTAAAACCAGTTTTAAAGCACTGCCTCTTTCTCTCTGGAATTATATCAGATCAGATATTAATAAAAAATTAAACCGGCAATAAACTTTCAAGTCTCTATTCAGGCCCTTATACCGTAATTAAAGAATTGTCACCGAATGTACGTGTAAATATTAATGGAAAACTAGATATCGTTCATAAAAACAGAACTAAGCCTTACTGTGTGTAGAATAAAATTATTAATATCATTATATACAGTGTGGAAATTAAACTCAGGCCCTGGAGGGAAACTACTTTAAATCCTTAAGCTAGCTCATTTTATTTAAAGGAGACATTCCTTTATTTTTAAAAAGAAACAAATCTGCATTAAAAGATTTTTTAAAACTCGCTTGCTTCGCCCGGGACTCGAACCGACTAAAATTTAAAAAAATAAACACTCTTTATTTTATTGTACTAATCGGTAGTATTAATATTCAGGATAAAGTTTCTCTAACAAACATTTGGTCTTAAAAATAAAAATAATCGTTAAATCTAACATCAACTTTATTTTACTATCCATTTTGTAACACTTAAATTATTTAACTGATAAATTGTTCGAAATGAGCCCCGTCGTTCCGGCTACACAACATTAGTCGCCGTTGAAATTCATTTCTTGTAGCCTTCAGCAAAGTGTTGTGGTGTATGCCCCTAATAACATTTTCTACCGCAATCCTTAGCTCTTGAACGGTTTCATAGCAAGTTTCATAAACAACATTTTTTACATGACCCCATAAAAAGAAGTCCATGGGCGTCAGGTCTGGACTTCTTGCAGGCCATCTAATCGTACCGTTTGTACCTATCCAGGCACTGAAATTTTCATTAAGGTATGCCCTGGCAATTCTGCTGTTGTGGGCAGGTGCACCATCTTGTTGAAAAATGATATTATTTCGTTCCTCTTCTGGCAGAAGGTTTAATTGATTTTGTAAAAGCTCTAATATTTCAATGTATTTTGCTGCATTCAGATGTCCTTCGTAAATGTGCACCAAAACAACCTTGTTACTTTTGATTCCACACCAAACATTAAACGAAAATCTGACCTGGTTGTTCGTTTCACGGACACGGAATGGATTTTGACGAGACCAATAATGATTGTTATGTCTGTTATACATTCCATTATTACTAAAATTTGTTTCGTCAGACCATACAATACAGTCCAAGAAATTTGGGTTGCGGGCTATTTCTGTTCGAATATTTTCACAAAACTGTAATCTCCTGTCACTATCTCCGGGATGTAGTTTCTGCACCAATCGCCCATCACGATAACATTTGTATTTGTATTTTTTCAGAACTTTAAGTATACTAGTATGGTTGATGCCTATCTCTTGAACAGCTTCCCTGCTTGAAGCTTTCGGGTAACACTCGAAGTATGTCAAAATGTTTAACTCAACATCGCTATAGTCCAAATTTTGTTGCTGTGGGCGTCCAGTCTTCTTTTTAAAACTTCCAACGGTCAGTAAATTATTCACAATTCGAGACAAAACCTTTCTAGATGGTAGTTCTCTGTCTGGATACTTCTCGCGATACCACTGTAGAGCTAAATCGTAGCTCTTGTTGCAAACAAAGTAAGCTTCTAATAAATCGAATTGTTCTTGATACGCCATTATGAGATAATTTAATTACGTAAGGGAAGCAACACTACTTAAATAAAATCTGTTGATAAAAATCGTTCGAATTTTAAAATTATTGTCCCGCCTTGCAAACAAAGTCAAACGTTCCATTTTTAAACTTCTCCACTGAACGCCTCGGATCATGTAAGAAGGAAATGTGCATAGAGGTATTACCACCATTGAACAATTTTCTTATCGATGATTTCAACAAGGTACTTAACGATAAATTAGCAAGCGTGTACTTCATACGAAGTCTTTGAGTGTTGGAGAAATAACAGAACTGTTACGTGTCTTTTACTTGTTAAAAGTGAACAGTAACCAAATATTTTTTAGAGAAACTTTATCCTGAATATTAATACTACCGAGTAGTATAATAAAATAAGGAGTGTTTATTTTTTAAATTTTAGTTGGTTCGAGTCCCGGGCGAAGCAAGCGAGTTTTAAAAAATCTTTTAATGCAGATTTGTTTCTTTTTAAAAATAAAGGAATGTCTCCTTTAAGTAAAATGAGCTAGCTTAAGGATTTAAAGTAGTTTCCCTCCAGGGCCTGAGTTTAATTTCCACACTGTATACCCATTAGGTTAGCTCCAATAGTTTAGTAGTAAATTGAGCCGTTTCTCGGCCGCTAGGTAGTGAGTTCGCAGTTGTGTCGACTTGCATTATAGCTCTTGTTTACGTATGACGAATGGTAAGATAAAAACTCATCTTAATATTGTCATAACTCTGTTACTATACAATCATTCTTATATAAAATGTATAGCGGCTAGTTACTCTAATTACGTTTAGTTAGTGCTACATGCATATACTCATGATATGTAGGCACTTACCTACTTGTGTTATGTATGACAATGAAAATAGAATATTGTTAGTATCCTGTTAAGAATGTTAATGGTTTGTAGTAAGTAATATATCAGGCTGATTTTGGTTCTTGTCAAAAAAAAATACATTATATTAGATAAATGTTTTTTTTTCTCTCCCCCTGGGAGGTGTAGAGTGTATACTAAGTATGTTATATCTATGTGTGTGTAGGTAGAGCTCATAATATAATGTATTGATTCGTACTAATAAAGGCAGTATATTCGTAACCTTTGACCGGCTTTCATTGAGATCAACACCCAACCTCACAGTACGATGCGAGGGCTCCACTCTAAAACTGGTTTCAGTATAGTTTAGTTTAGTTGGAGCACATCCGAATCGATACCATTACTTGACTATAGCTTATACGGACCTATAATTTCTTTAATATAATACAACAATGGGCGTTCAACATAAAAAAACGGTATGTTTTGGTACTTAATAAAAAACATATAAAAAAATTACAATTATGAACCGTGAGATAAGTAGGTATATCTTATTGTTTTTAGTGATAAACCCACCTAATTGTGTTCTATTGTAATCATCAAAATTTATTGTAAATTATTTGCCAAACTCAAAAGAATTCTTTATTTATAAATTATGTTATGTGTTAGTGTTACAATATTATGTTATTGTTGTAGATGTGTTACCTTATCTGTGTATCAATATGTATAAGGTAAATGTATGTGTGTGACTGTGGAAATAAATAAAGGCTTTATCTATCTATACAGAAACTATGAATACTCAAAGTGGAGCAAGTGCGTGAGTTTTTGTATTTGGGTTCACTGTTTACAAGGGATGGTAAGTGTGAGAAGCACATCGAACGAAGAGTGAATGCCGGAAATCAGGTAAATGGAGCACTACATGCCTTTATGAGGAGCCAGAATGTGTTCAAAAAAGCTCGTCTGGCTGTTCATGGCGGGGTTGTTCCAACACTGACTTACGGGAGTGAATTCTGGGCATGGCAAAAGAAGAATGAAAGTTTGGACATGTGGAGAGGATGAATGAAAGAAGACTTACGAAAGAGATATACAAAGCAATGTGGATGGTAGTGTTGGTAGGGGAAGACCACGGCGAACGTACCATGATCAAATCGGGGACGTCTTAAAGGAAGGCCAAGTCAAGAGTACGCTAAACCGACGAGCATGTATGAACAACCTTATGAGAGTGAAGTAAGCAGAAAAGGTGTGTCAGGATCGTCGCAAGTGGAAGTCTGTGGTCTCTGCCTACCGATACGGGAAACAGGCGTGACATTATGTACGTTTGTATGTATTATTGAATACAACAATCAATCAATCAATCAAATACTCTTTAATGTACAATTATCAAAAACTACACAAAGATTACAGCGTATATCATTAATCGCACAAAAATATTCAATAGTTTATCATTATTGTAATAAATTCTACATGCACGCCTTGTAAACATATTTGTTGCATAACATATGCTACTAAATGGAATAAATCTTTACTGAAATTAATATTGAAACTATCGAATTTGTATACGCTCAGTTGTTGAATAAGTTCCGATAATATTATTTATTACAATTAAATTAAAAATTAGGATCAAAGAAACATTTTTAACAAAAAAGAAACCGATTTCACCGAAAAAAGCCACTACAAAGTGAAAAATAATTTTATTGAAATGCTCGTATTTCTCAATTACTTATTTTCTATGTTCACTGTCGTAATTATTATTATTTCTACTATAAGATAAAATGTCTTTCGAAGTCGGCGCTACAATTGTAAATCAATCAATTATAATTCACTGTTACACAATGCAATTGGCGCCTACTTCGAATTGAGAACTTTCACCTATTTAAACCCAACTTATATGCGAAATTATTTACTACTTTGGAGACAGCATACGTTAAAAAATATGTCGCTGCTCGTAAGAGCGTAAATCCAATCCAGAAGAACCCACTTGATCTAAGTAATTACTAACCAAAAAAACTATTGTTAATAATCCAAATTTAAACGAATAGGTACCCTTTTTAATACTATCCATAATATCGATGATTTAACACTTTATTGCATACACAGAAAACAATTACAGTGATACTTAAGAGTTAAGAGATGATATTGTTGTTCATCTATTAGTATTACATAGATAGCTAAACTTTATTCGCATTACAGTTATACATAAAGTTCGCTATACATACAAAATAAAAATAATTATCACTAAATCTTAATCTAACAATTTAAAGGCACTTATAAAACATAATAAAGTGTCAGCTGAAGCAATACAAAATGGTTATAGATAATTGTGTGACTTTACCTAATACTGATTATGTGCTGTCGATACTATCGATATTGTGACTAGCTTCCGAGGTCAACTATCGATAATCAAACTTTGGATATTAATGCAACACTATTTAAATTGCGTATGTATTGTCTTTTGTCAATTGTGTTCCTGTAACAGTGATGTTTTGTTAATGTAATTGTTCTATATTTTAAGTATCGCTCTTTGTCTGCAATAAAAAACTTTGAATTGGTTTTTCCTACCGAGGGTTTGCTGGAAGAAATCTCACACACACATACATAACAAACCAGGAAATGGTGGGGAAAGATGATGGGAAAATGAAAAAGCCTGTGACTGACCTGCCTAGTATGATTCGTGGGCGCTGGTTCTCGGCGGCCGTTAGGGTCGAAGTCTTCAGACTGGCGTAGAAATAATGGACTCGGAACGCGCGCGTGGATGTCGCGGTCGCGGATGATGTGAAGATAAAAAGTGGCCTCTAGGAGACGCTGAGATGCTGTATATCGCCTCGGGACGGAAGCTGTAGCGCGAGCTTGACCGCCGGGTGCGAAGGTTGTCCACGTAACTGTCACGGGCTAAGGTAGGGGAAGTGGGTAGGAAAAATACTTGTGTTGACAGATGTGCGTTGATGTCAGTTTCTGTGTATGGTTGCGTTCACAAATATCCATCATACCGCCCCCCAAGGAGCTACCTAGCTCTTTGATATATTAAAATAAAGACAAAAGATGATTACCTAAATGTCTGTTGAACATAACAAAAATAAGAATAAAAAAAAAACTAAAACTAAGGATAGAGCCTAGAGCTCGTTGAATTTAAAATAGGGTTTCAGAACTCGGCAGAACTAACATACTCGCACACACACATACATAACAAATTAGTTTTTACATTTTTATTTCATTCTTATTTTTTAAGTATCATAATATTAACCTATTTCACCTTAACCTTAATTGGAAAAATATTTGACATTTAGTTATGGAAGAGCGAAGCCTCCTAACACAGGTATGTTGTACTTAAAAGGAGACCCCCGATACCTCATTTACCCCCGATACCTTTTTTGGTGGGAACTCAGCGAGTGATGTTGCATTTTTGTTTTATTTCTTATAATTTGTGCATTCTGAGTTTTGAAACTTAATAATGGCAGAATACTTTTTTTTTCTTTTTTTTTTTATTAGAATGGGATCGCTCTTGACCTTAATTCTGGACTAATGTCGAGATAAGGTCTACGATGGAACGAGCTTTCCGAACGATACTGTGCAGCAAAAGTAAGTGATGGTGTACAAGTGAAAGGAAGTGTGAAATAAAGTACGTAACTTTCGGGTTCCCACAAGAAGCCGCCAAAATCTTTCGTAAAGCATTCTGACATTACCTGACCGTGACTAGTCTCTGTATGTGCCAAGTATACGACGAATGACTTGTTTTAACTGAGGCTGACTTCACTAAACTGAAGAAATAAGAGTGTATTAGGTACGAAATTATCGAATAAAAAATTGAGTAACAAAATATGTATATAAATAATGTACAAAAAGTATGTCTGTGCTGCAATGGCACAAAATATGGTCTAAAGCTCAGTGTTTAAGATTGTGGTCAAGATTACTCAAAAGAAAATTTTCAGCTATTCATTTCATTCATTTAACGACGACCTGTTTGGTCGAGGTCGAGGTGAGGTTGCGGGTTCGAATCCCTCTGGCGGCATATGTTTGTGTGATGAATACGGACATGTGTACCCGAGTAATGGATGTATTCATTTATAATAAGTGTTTATTTACAAAAAAAATGTATTTATCTAATATATAAACCATCTGGTATCCACAACATAAGCCTATAGTTGTTTCCTGTGGAACTAGATGGCGCTGTGTGTATGTCTAAGGATATTTTATTTTATCATTTTATAATTTCAAATTAATATTAATTAGTACGTAAGCAAAAAGATAAAATAATAATGAATGTCCTAGCGCGGCCGCGAATTCTGCAGAAGCCTCGAAAACCAGTCCTATGCAAACTTAGTTGAGACCTATATGTTAATAGTTTATCCACTTTACAAACGTCTCTGATTATATCAGTATTACCCACTCATATAAAGCAGTTTGTTTTTTCCTAATAACTAATTAATTTGGAAAAAGAAAGATAAAATAAAAGACCTATCTATGTCCTCAGTTCGTGACGTAGTCACACTCGCTATTAGTTACCTCTCGTGGCGCATTCGGCTATTCGTTTTCAATTAGAGAAGTTAAGCAATGTCTGACGCGGTAAGTCCTTCGATGGGTGGATACTAGTGTCATTTTAAGACAAGTGTTTCCGTGCATCGTTAATGTTCCGGTAGTCTGTTCCGGTTGTTTTCAATTGAAGGCAGTCGTTAAGCTAAGTTGGTGGCCTACAGGGGCGACTTAAAAACATTGACTGTCACTGTCACATTGACTGCGGATTGGTGGATTATGGCCCATAACCTCTCCCAGTGAGAAGAGTCTGTGCCCCGACAGTGGGGACGTGTAAGGTATAATTATATCATTATTCAGAGGAATTAACTCTAGCCTCTCTGTCGCCCGTTCCCACGCAAAAATTCTAAGGGTCAAGTATCTCGGCGCGCCTGCCTTATTTTCGAAAATACCTGCGGTGTTAAAAACGTTTATAGATACTCTTCTACTGGGTGTATTTGTAATCTGTGAAAAGCAAGAGCTACGGGAATATATTATCTATGGATATAATGAATGAACACTACTACAGCTATAATACAAAAAATCAGAAAAATGTTACGAGTTGTAATATGTAGGTATCCCTATATCCACGATATAATTGGTATTTTTACGGAAAGTACAGATTTATTTCATGTTTTTCTTAAGAAACGTGTAATTCAATAAATTTTTATGAGAATTGAAAGCTCTATGGTAGGTTTCTAAGCCCGTTCTAATAAAAAACAATAGTTGGAATTCTATGCCTATACTCCCACCCAAAGAGAAAAAAAATATTTTCGCAAATACAGATAAATATCATAGTTAACATAACATGGCGCACATTATTGGATGCGGAATTTAATAGAGACCAAGTTCAAACACTGTCCAAAAGAATTGGAACTCTATAATCATTGCAATTGAGAGTTGAAAGTCGGGTGTCCGTGGGCACCGATCGGTGTCCGCGAGTGTTGTCGGTATAAAAATGTTTTTGGCACCGATCGGTGCCCGCGTCCGTCTAAGGCTAGACAATATTTGCACACCACACCACATTTGGTAGAATTTGTGGAGACAATTATAACTTTAAGAACTTCATGTACCAAATTCCGTAGCAAATAAACATTTCATTTCATTTCAAGGCTGTTGATGATGATATGTCACGGCCGCTTGACAGATGGCGTTACCATAGACATGATGTTTATATTTCTATGACAGTAAGTCGTAATTTTTACGTATTCGACATTTTGGGAATGTGACAATTTGCGAATATGTCCTTTTACGACTAGCTACCAACGTGTGACATTTTGCGAATATGTCTTTTTGCGACTAGCTACCAACATCTGATATTTTGCGAATATGTCTTTTTGCGACTAGCTACCAACGTCTGATATTTTGCGAATATGTCTTTTTGCGATTAGCTTCCAACGTCTGACATTTTGCGAATATGTCTGTTTGCGATGAGCTACCAACGTCTGACATTTTGCGAATATGTCTTTTTGCGACTAGCTACCAACGTCTGACACTTCGCGAATATGTCTTTTTGCGATAAGCTACCAACGTCTGATATTTTGCGAATATCTCTTTTTGCAACCAGCTACCAACGTCTGACACTTTGCCAATATGTCTTTTTGCGTTTTAGACATTCTATTTATACTTTTAGTAAATTTGAAACTAAGACCAAAGTACGGAACTGACTACACATCCTATAATAACACAGAGAACTGCCTTAAAATTATGACTTAAATATATATATATAACTCTTAAGAGGGTTTATCTCACACGGCAATACATACAAACTTTCAAATCCAAAATTTTTCGAAATGAATAGACCTATTCCAAATTTTAATCTATTTTCTTAAATAATTTAAAAACCATTTATTTCATTATAAAAAATATGTTTGAGATCCTCACGACAGGCCTTATCATTTATTTGATACCCAAATAACACCGAAGAACTGTATATCAGCTGAATCACTGTTTGTTTGTTTGTTTGTAAACGCTTTATTGTACAAAAAGGCAATACATTAATTTTGCATTGATACATAAATTGAGTACAACGGCGGACTTATCCCAAAGAGTCTGTCTACAAGTTGCTGAAAAAGAGCTGATATAACTCTGGTTATATTAGTAATAACTGTACCTACTAATTGCTTATACAAAGTGGCGATGACAATACGACAATAACTTCAATTTCGTACATCTAGTTAACTTTCATTTTTAATATTTTCTAAAATTAATAAAATTTTCTAAAAATATAAAAAGAAGAAGAATATTTTCTACATGCTTTATCTATGCTGTATGAATTTGCAACATCATTCAAATGATAACATGACATAATTGCCAAATGTTTAAGAATACAATTGTCAACTTTAGAATTGTGAACTTCTACCCTGACATTGGCAGAATCATCGTACACAACGAAGCGGCCATAACACTAAATTGGAATTGGAAGAAGAAGTTGACCTTATAGTGTTATTTTTTTTTTTCAGCATTAATGGCGCCAAATGGTCATTATGGTCACTTGACAACGCGCTGTTTTTGCCGCTCAATATTCACAAATGGCATTCTATTTTGTTTCCGTTTCATTCGTAAATAACTCGTTTTTTTAAAAAATATTTATGTCGATCCTATGTCTTTGATAGGGCTTTTTGGCGGGAACTCGGCGAGTGAAGTCGCATTTTTCTTTATAATTCTTATAATTTGTGCATTCTAACTTTTGAAGCTTAATAATGGCAGAATATTGTGCAGCAAACGTTAGTGATAGTGTACAAGTGAAGGGAAGTGTAAATTAAAGTGCGTAACGGAGCTTTCGGGTTTCCACAAGAAGCCGCCAAAATCTTTTGTAAAGCATTCTGCCACTTTACTGAAGAATGACTTGACCGTGACTAGACTCTGTTTACGCCAAGTATACGACGAATTACTTGTTTTGACTGAGACTGACTGACAAACTGAAGAAATAAGATAAATAAGACATGGCTGTTATGGGCTAGATCCCTTTGCCTTCTCCTAGAGGAGAAAATAAAACTAAAAAAAAAAAACAAAAAAAAAATGTCTGATAGTTACAAAATACTTACACGAATTAGTAGTCAATATTTTCATTTATTGTCGTGTTGTAGTCTCCACGTTGTATTTACTCTGTATGTACAGCGTATTAATTTAATTTTAATGCCTAGACAACCACTTTTATTTTAAAATGCATGAATCTTATTATAACGTATAGATAGGTATATTAATATAAATCTAAATCGGTCTAATATAGTCCAGTAAGGTTACACTTTTAACTTCCTATAATCTTAAAGGCCGTGACTATTTTGTATATGGATAGAGGTCTGTCAGTGCTAGAATAAAAATGTTATCGGTAGATTGCTTTAGACATATTATAGGTAAATTAAAGTTACCACTGTGAATGTCATTGCGTTGGAGAATATACTTTGAATTAATAATACTATTTAAAAAAAAAAATCGATCAGTAACTTCCTTATATTTACGAAAAATTTCACCGAGGGCGAATTGGCATCTTCAAGAGCAGAGTGAATAGGCATTTACTAAGATCGCGTGCTTCATCTCCGACCACATCGTCACTTTCCATCAGGTGAGATTGTGGTCAAACGCGAATCCAGTCAATCATAAAATAAAAAAATAAAAAAATCACGACTCAATTTTTTTTATAACGGTTTAGCACTTAACCTCAATCACACCTGATGTTAAGTGAAGTAAGTAAGATGACGCCGAAGGTGGTAGCGTACTGACGCGGAAACCCGATCTTATTTGGGAGACTGGCTATCTTATCTCTGACAACCGGAACAGAACAATTCTATTAACATTGGTGCTTGGCGGCAGATTTAGATAAGAAGGTCTTCTGCGTATATTTCACCCACAGACTGCTCGTGTAGAATGATTGACAGAACGCCTTGAAAAGGGTAATATTAACTTGGTCTGCACATCGAGCAAATCTACGTGCGAGCATATTGCTTTATGACGAGCCAGAATGTGTCCAAATAAAGCTCGTCTGGCTATTCATGGCGGGTTTAGAAGATATAAATGATAAAGATAGAGTGGGTTGTCTGGAAGAGATCGCTTTTAGTGAGAAGACCGCCTAATTGTGTTCTATTGTTATCATCAAAAATTATTGTAAATTATTTTGCGCAATAAAGAGTATTTGTATTGTATTGTATAAAGTAGCCATTGGTTATTGTTTTAGAAAATTGTTTTAGGAGATGTTACCATCTTATACAATGCAATGAAGTTCACAGTGGTAACTTTAATTTAATATTGTAGGTTTTATAACGAAATACCTATACTATATCTATAGTAAAGCTACAGCTTAGAAAACATTTTTATTCTATTACTGATGGTACTCTATCCTTCTACAAAAATTATACGAAGTTACAGCAAAAAAATTACGTATTCTTACTGGACTGGACAGTAACGCCGATTAATTCACAAATCACTTGAGTTGAAACCCCTACTTATCACTCTTAATTTGAATACAATACACGACGAAAGCTACATAATACTTTGTCATTATAGGTACTTCCGTGTTCGATATCTCTCCGACACTCACAATAACATGATCACAACATTTAAGTATAACTATACTTCAACAAATACTCATTTATCTTTGGTAGTAATAAGCTACGCGTATACCGACTGTACGTTACATCCATATGGTTCCATAAAGGATCTGACACTTCCACACTCTCGAGGACTTCTGGTAACCTGGTCACTAACCACTCCACATCTTTAGGGTCCACTAAATGGTCATTCCTACCATATATCACTACCACTGGTAACGTCACGGCACTAAGATTGTATACCGGTGGATATTCACTGCCGTAGAATTTCATATTCATGTCTTTACCATGATTGTATTTCTCAAAATTCTGACTCCTCATGCTCTGGCCATATCTAGCCATATTTCGAAGTGATGTACCAGCAGGGAAATGTCCGTATAACATCCGGGTTGTTTCATCAGCGATGGACCCTGGGTGATTGGAGTCAAACATGGCGACTAGGGTTCCGCAGAAACCGTTGGACATCATGCGGAAGTGGCATAAAAACGCCATAAACTCCTGACTAAAAGCGCCTTTAGATAAAACCTCTTCGAGCCCCACCTTCGCCAATAAACTCGATAATCTGTCAAGAGATGTCGTAATAGCTCTGTAAATTGCCGACTTGGTGTTTGTCTGTCTGGATGCTGGAGCTAGACCAATCAAGAGTTGGACCTTCTTACAATATTCGGGCCTGTCTGAACACATTATGAAGAACGCCCCAGATCCTTGTGAAAATCCAATGTAATTCACTTTCTCCACCCCAGTATACTCCAGGACATAGTCTATTGTTGCTGGTATATCATAAAACCCTATGTCGTCCACGGAAAACTTCCAGAATTCTGGATCTGTATCAGGATCGAGGTGTTTATGCCTTCTGGAGTAGTAGTTCCCTCGCTTATTGCCGACCCATAGGTCGTGGCAGGCGTCAGCTAGAAGATACGCCAAACCAGCACGAGGACCTGCATCCAGCCACGCGTCAGAGCTTTGAAGTAGTCCATGCATAAGAATCACTGGCGGAGTCCTCTTACGTCCAACACAATTCTTCCCTTGAACTATCCTGAATAATCGCAACAGATATCCATCCTCAGTGACCACAGTATGTTCTTCTGATAAATATCCATATTTTTGTGTCAGTTCTGTGAAGTTAAGCAACGAGTCCTTTGGGTAGCCCAAGTTTTGCTTAGTCAGTGCGTTGATCTGAAGCGTGGGTATCCTGAAGATTTGGGAAGCAATGATCACTGCACTCGCTATCATTACGTGAGCTATGTAACTGGGTTTCGACATGGTAACGACTGGCGGTGACCGTGTCGTCTAGTGAACTATACTTATAAGTTGTACGACCACGCGTGCGCGGACGCACTATCGCCCGGCACGTTTGCCTGTCCGTCTGTATCGACACAAGTATTACTATAAACCGGGCGTCGCAGCAGAGCAAGTATAATGTGATTGTTTTATTTAATTAGGGTTGGCAAGCGGTGTATTTTATTAATTATTTTGCGCAATAAAATATTTTTTTTTCGGTGTTTATTCGTTAAGTGTTTCGTAAAACGTTTCCCTTTCGCTGAATTCACATAGTATTCTGTATTTTTATTTCTCTAACTATTGTTTTATATATGTCGAAGTGGTGAGTAAAGATGGGTTTTCCTGGCCAGTACGCTTCCACCTTCGGCCTCATCTTCACTGAACATCAGGTGTGATTGAGGGAAATTGCTAACCCGTTGTGAATAATAAATAAAATCAACCCTTCCCCGTAGTCGGGTAAAAATAATAAAATATAATTGATCAAATCAAATCAAAATATTTGTATTTCATAGGATAAAATTATCACTTGAAAACTATTAATATTACATTTAAATTTACTGCTCATTCACAAAGCTGATTCCCCAGAGAAGAACGAGCAAGAAACTCAAGGGTTGCTCTTTTAAATAAGTTTGGGTTACAATTATATTATATTGTATAATTAGACTGAATATCGCCGAGCGGTCTATGTCCATGCTTGCTTATCATCCAGATAGTCAGAAACTTTATAATAGCCTTTGGTAAATAATGTCTGTTTTATGATGGTTTTGAATTTATTTAAAGGTAAATTTTGAACGTCCACTGGAACCTCATTATAAAAGCGTATACATTGCCCCTTAAATGACTTTGTTAAAACAGCAAGTTTATTTTTATATCTGCTATTAAAATTATGTATATCAATATTTTTCAAGTAATTTAGATCGTTCTGTTTTCTATGGCACTTCATAAAGTTTCCAAACAAATGAGTGTCATTGTTAAAAAAAAGGTATCAAAAATAATGTGGGAAAATATAAAGTAAGAACACTAGATGTTTACATGATAAATGTATATTTGGAAGTGATTGTCACAGTAAAAGCAGATGTTCTATACTAAAAATTCAAAATAAAATAGTTCTAATATGGCCAGTATCACATCTTACAACATCCACCCGTAATGACCATATTCAGAAGCCTTAGTAATAACAAACAAACACTGTAACATATAGAAAAACATTGTAACATAAAGTAACTACGCCTTAACTAAACCTATACTATTGATACACCTTTGATGTGCAACTTTCCCAAGACATTTTGTCAACACGTCAGCTAACAGGTCACTGGACTTAGTGTATTGAAGCACAATCACATTTTCAGATACCTTTTCGCGAATAAAATGGTACCTAACATCAATATGTTTCGATCTGCCGTGGTGTATAGGATTATGAGCTAAGTTCTGCGCACTCTGACTGTCACTGCAAATGGTTATACTAGGATATTTAATATCACATACCTCGGATATCAAACGACGTAAGTAAATAGCCTCTTTCGCAGCATCAGTCAACGCCATGTACTCGGCTTCGGTAGAAGACAGCGCCACTGTAGGCTGCTTCTTCGATGCCCACGAGACAGGTCCATTTGCCAGTTTGAAGCAATAACCTGTGTAGGAACGACGATCATGCACACAGTTCGCAAAATCCGCGTCCGTATAACCTACGAGAAGTTCTCCTGTCTTCTTATAAATAATAGAATGATCTATAGTGCCTTTTAGGTACTGAAGTACTCGTTTCGCTGCCACCCAATGCGTGCTGTTATATTTGTTGTTATTGTTATACTGACTAAGATAGCTAACAGCAAAAGCAATATCAGGTCGAGTATTGACAGCAAGGTACATTAGACAACCTATTAAATTCAGATAGGCATAATGATTATTCTTACAATCCGAATCCTGAAGAGCACCTATTTTGCTATTCGCCAAGGGAGTGTCGTACTCTTTTGCCTGCCCTAAATTGAATTTTTCTAGTAGGAATTCAATATATGACTTTTGATTGACTCGTATTTCACCATTTTCCGTTGAGATATTTAATCCCAGATAATATTTCAGTGGACCTAAATCTTTTAATGTAAAATATTTTTGTAAGTCACACTTGACAGCGTCGAATGACTTTTCATTCTGGTAAAAAACAATGATGTCATCCACATAGACTGCTAACAGGATTAATTCTGAACCAAGGAGTTTTTTATATACGCATGGTTCGGTAGGTAATCTAATAAAACCTATTTTACTCAACACTTCATTGAGCTTAATATTCCACGCGCGAGGAGCCTGTTTTAAGCCATACAGGGACTTTTGCAACAGACACACTTTATCTTCGTCACCTTTGCTCTTAAAACCCGGAGGCTGGTCCATGTAGACTTCTTCTTGAAGATCGCCATTTAAAAAGGCGGTGTCGACGTCTAAGTGTCGCATCTTCAGGCCCATTTCTGCTGCTAAAGCAATCAAAACGCGTAAGGAGGAATTCCGAATTACCGGAGCGAAGGTTTCATAGTAATCGACACCATGAACTTGATTATAGCCTTTCGCGACAAGTCTAGCTTTATATTTGATTATATCGCCATGGGCATTCTTTTTTAATTTGTAAACCCATTTGCATGGTATAACCTTCTTATCTGGCCTATTCACCAGAATCCACGTTTTCTTTTCCAGCAAGGCCTGGTATTCATCTCTCATAGCATGATACCAATTATCTCTATCTACTGCATTCACCGCTTGTTGATAAGTAGTCGGTTCATCCATTTGAGAGGATATAGTCTGCATACAAACACAGTTGGCGGCAGTATTGTGGATTTTTCTAGGTCTCAGATTATAGCGTGGTTCTGCAACCTCAACATCAGAATCACTTTCTTCTAATTGTTCTGGTGACGGGGCAAACCCAAGTTGACTCGGCTCAAAGTCGGCAACAATACTTGGTCCAGGTATCGGATCCTCTCTACTATTTGTTGTAGAGTCGATCTGTGAACATAAAGGTAAACGTGCCGGTTGTGGCACATCCACCCGTGATTGAGGACTAAGGAATAACGGTACACGTGCCGGTTTGAGCGCACCAGGCGCTAACTGGTATTTGACACCCTTTCCTTTTTCCTCTAAATCCCGGAAAGTGTCTTCAAAGAAAACCACGTCCCTACTTTTGACAAGTCGTCTAGGATATTTTGCATCTCGGAAGTAATAACTATTGGGATCGTCAGAATAGCCAACAAAAATATGCTCGGTTGCCTTCACGTCCAACTTCTTCCGATTACAATCGGGGACATGAATCAGAGCTCGACATCCAAAGACTCTTAAGTGTGATAGGTTCGGCTGTTTACCATACCACAGCTCAAAAGAAGTCTTACCTTCGAGAGCACGGTGAGGAGTCCTATTCTTAAGATAGACTGCAGTTTCCGTCGCATCTTGCCAATATGCTGGAGAAAGAGAACTGCCAGAGAGGATAGACCTAGCCTTCTCTATGATCGTTCTGTTGATCCTTTCAGCGATGGAGTTTTGCTGCGGACTATAGGGCACTGTCGTCTGATGCTGAATTCCTTCCATCTGTAAGTAATTTGTAAGGTCAGTATTGACATATTCTGTCCCGTTGTCGCTCCTCAACACTTTTATTTTTAATCCCTTTTCTCGCTCCACTAGGGATTTGAAAATACGAAATTTATCCTTTACTTCAGCTTTTGAAGAAATAAAGAATGCAAAGATCATACGAGTAAAGTCATCTATGAAAAATAAGACATACTTACTTCCTTGAAAAGACGTCTCTGATAATGTACAAACGTCAGTATGGACAAGTTCTAAAACTGACGTTGCCCTTTTATACGGAATCCTTTTGAAAGGCTTCCGACTCAGTTTTCCTTCTACACAGGCCACACATGGTTCCTTGTCAACTGTTGAATAATCTATGCCTACTACCTGGTCCTTTTTTAAGCGATCAATCCCAATGCGGCATAGGTGACCTAAACGTTTATGCCAGAGTTGATACCTGGACACGTCAGAGTGCACATCAAAAGCAGATAATTGACGTGGTACATTGACTGTACAATCTAAAGAATACAGCCCACCACAGATCGAACCATGTAGCAAAGAAATACCTGTACAAGAAAAAACACTAGAGTTATAAAAGTTACAACCAGATTTATCAAAAACCACACAAAAACCGTTATCAACTGCTTTCTTTACTGAAATAAGATTAGCGTTCAAATTAGGTACATGAACAACGTTACTAATCTTCGTAACCTCATCACACATCGTAATAGAAATATCGCCAACGCCTTCACTGGATAACACCTCTCCATTAGCAATTGTCACTTTGCCGGTGGGATATCCTTTCACGTTCTCCATCCATTCTCGTTTTGAAGTCATATGGGCCGACGCCCCAGAATCTATGTACCATTTAGTACTCTCCACGTCACCAATGACATTCAACGCACTTAAAGAGTTTCTATGATTCTCAGATTTCTTTTTCTTGTCCTTCTTATGGGGACAGTCTGGACTCTTATGGCCTGGCTCCCGACAGTCGTAACAGATAATCTGTTTCTTAGTTTTTGATGAAGATGGCTTAGATTTCTGATTAGTCCGTGTTTTCAGGGCAGTATCCTGGTTATTCTCCTTTGGTTTATTCAATTCATTCAACAATTTCGTCTTTATCAAGTCAACAGTAATTTCTACATTTGAGTTCTCCAATGCCATAACAAGAGGGGCATACTGTGGAGACAAACCTCCAAGAAGAATAGCTGCGATTGAAGCATCTTCTATGATCTTGCCAATATCGGCAAGGTCCTGGACTGTTGACATAACAGCATTAATGTACATTTCTATATCGTTGAAATCATCTAGACAGTACCTGTACAACTTCCGTTCGAGGCTTATTCTACGTCCTAAGCCTTTGTCTTCATACGCAGAGGACAAGGCTTTCCACGCAGCTTTAGCCGTTTCACAAGGTCTGAGAAGGGTGATTGCCATACCATCAACTGTGAGACAAATTTTCGATAACGCAATCTGATCGTCACGCAACTTTTTCTCAGCGGTAATTTGATTACCTTCAGGGTATCCGGCAACAGTTTCCCATAAATTTTCGTGTATTAGGTACATACGCATCTTGAATTTCCAAACACCAAAACCGTCTCTGTTTACTAGCGGTTTTATTACAGAAATTGAACTTGACATTATTTCACAGCTAATATGTCAAAGACGAAAAAATGAAAATAAGCGAAATTATAATTTTCGCGACTTTCAACAAATATCTTTTACAAGCACGTGTTAAATATTTAGTGTTCTTTACCTTTTCGTGCTGATAACGTGTGGGAAAATATAAAGTAAGAACACTAGATGTTTACATGATAAATGTATATTTGGAAGTGATTGTCACAGTAAAAGCAGATGTTCTATACTAAAAATTCAAAATAAAATAGTTCTAATATGGCCAGTATCACATCTTACAACAAATAAATATGGTAAAGGTACAATACAATACAAATACACTTTATTGTACAAAAGGAGAATATACATTTTACAAAACACTATACTGATAAGAGTACTTGTGGTAACCCTACGGCTTTGTATGACCCCACGTGTAACCTTTTATTTAAAATGGCATTTCTATCAAAACAGATACCTGCAGATGTTTACGGTGGTGTCTTACGTCTGTCTGTATATAAATCTGTTACTTAAAAGCTGGGGTAAGTGCTTGAAGATGAAAGTCTTTAATTATCCAGGGAGCCCTAATAAATTTTCAGAAATAAAAAAGTTCAGTAGACATTTCCTTCCACGTACCGTTACTTTTTGGAATAAGCTCCCAGCGGATGTCTTTCCGAACCGATACGATCTGGGAACCTTCAAGAAGCGAGCATATTCCTTCCTTAAAGGCCGGCAACGCCACTGCGGATCTTCCGTTTCCGTAGATGGTTATGGGCAGCGGTGACACTTACCATCAGGTGCGCCTCTTGCTCGATTGCCCACCTCTTCAATCAAAAAAAAAAAAAAAAAATTATTTCGCAGATATAATGAAGTTATTATTAGTTGTATTGTAATAAAAATCAGGTTCATCATCATCAGCCCGTAAACATCCCACTGCAGGGATATAGGCCTTCCCTCGTATAATGAGGGAGTATGGGCCATAGTCCACCACGCTGGCCTAATGCGGGTTGGGGACTTCACAATTGCCTTTGAATTTTTATTTCTCAGGCATGCAGGTTTCCTCACGATGTTTTCCTTTATAGTTTAAGAGCTGTCGGATAAATGCACATTATGTAATTAAATTAAATTTAAAAACTCAATTGGTACATTAGCCTGCCTGGGAATCGAAACCTTAGTCTCGTGTGCGGTTTGTGGGATACGGGCCTCAAGTCACCTCTTAAATCTTTATTGTACACAAAATTATTACAGAAATATGCATTGTATATAAAATGTACCTCAGAGATACATAGTGTTTATTAGATTGGGCAGAAAATAGTGTACACAACAATTGAAAATTATTTTATAAAAAAAATAAGATAAAAAAAAATATATACAGGGTGTAACGGTTAAGTGTAGTCATATTTTAAGGGCTTGTTCTACCCATCAATACGAACAACTTTTACTATGGGGGCAACTTCGAAATCGCGAAAAAAAAATCAGCTGTTTCATACATTGCATCGGGAGGTTATTGATATTTTCTATGGAACAGCTCATTTTTTTTTCGCGATTTCGAAGTTGCCCCCATAGTAAAAGTTGTTCGTATTGATGGGTAGAACAAGCCCTTAAAATATGACTACACTTAACCGTTACACGGTGTATAAATAAATATACCACATAACCTATCTAATATACATATATATATATATATATATAGTACGAAGTATAAACAAGTATATACATTATCAATACTCATATTATGATAAATAAATAATTACGATAATACTGAGTAGAAATCATAAAGACAAATAATGCTCTTTTACTCTTTTCTTGAAAATTTCTAACTTCTCATTTGGTTTCTTGTACGTTGTTGTGGTTTTTTTTCGGTGCTGTGGAAATAAATAGTTTAAAACCTGGACCTCCTAAATTGGGAGACCGCGTCTTAACCGCTGAGCCACCGACGCTCCGGTTGTTAGTTATTAAATAGCTTCATTTATACAGCATGTTACAAAAAAACCCCAAATGCCAAAAATGAGACGGACTGTTAATAAAATTGAAATGTATATGTAATTCTTTTTGTTGTACCTGTAAGGATTTCTAAAATAACGACTATCGAAGTTTTACAAACAAAATCGATATGATTTCAATAGAATCCCATCTTTAACGGTCAGCTAACAGCTGACCGTTAGAGGGCACAATCACCTCAAAATCATAAACTAAATTTTGTGTAGTGGTTAGAAACTCTGAGTACTAATACCAAACGGTAGCGGGTTCGAATCCCGCTAGGGGCATATGTTTGTGTGATGAATACAGACATGTGTGTTCCCGAGTTATGGATGTTTTTCATTTATATTTATGTATTTATTTACAAAAAATATGTATTTGTGTAGTTTATCAACCATCTGGTATTGATAATGCAAGCCTAGTTGCTTAATGGTTTTTTTTTTATGCACAACGGGTTGGCACTTGACCTCAATCACACCTGATGTTAAGTGAAGATGAGGCCGAAGGTGGTAGCGTACTGACCCGGAAACCCCATTGTGGGACTGGCTATCTTATCTCTGACAACCGGAACACAACAATGCTATTAACATTGCTGTTTGGCGGCAGATTTAGATAAGATGGTGGTAGCTAGCCAGGCGGACATTTAATATGCCCTACCACCAACTAAACCGAGTACTAATACCCCGCTGGGGATCGAACCCGCGACCTCCGAATCGTAAACCCAACGTGTAGTGGTTACTACACCAAACAGGTCGTCATACAACTAATACAATTTTAATGAGAGGATAGGTGCTTAGCCATGTTTGAGTGTTCAGAATTGGTACTACATCCACGGTTCATTTTTCGAAATTTTATGTACATCAGAAAGAAGCTGCAATTGTATAACTCTTTAATAAAAAAATCGGAATCAATTCGGACAACGCATTATAAAGACACGTCCGGACAAGACTGGACACACACACACACAACACAAACAAACACATAACACCCGCCCTTTGCGTCGGGTATTCAAAATAAATATATAATATATTTACAGTCTTATTCATAAAAATGTACAAACGATGTCGTTCATAAGGAAATGTCGTAATGAAAGCAAGTGACAAAAAGATACTTTAACGAAAACAGGCTTTTTTTTTTTATGCACAACGGGTTGGTACTTGACCTCAATCACACCTGATGTTAAGTGAAGATGAAGTCGAAGGTGGAAGCGTACTGACCCGGAAACCCCAACACATTTGGGGGACTGGCTATCTTATCTCTGACAACCGGAACACAACAAAAGCGTTATAAAGCGTTTGTAAATTTTTATGAATAAGATGGTTAGAATATAATATATATTTATAATAGAATATTATAAATATATTATAGAATGTCATAATATATTTAGAAACTTTGACGTCCCTGTATAAATAATTAGTCGTCCTTGTATGACTGGACTTGTTTTTATTTCTTGACGTCTTACTGACGCAGTAAAGAAGCAGGAAAGTTACATACCTGCTATTATTATTGAAGTTATCATATTATTAGCATGTTACAGTGTAAAAAATACATGTGTTAATTACACCACAATATAACAACTACAGACATAATACGTTTTGACGTGCACAAAAACTGTTTTTTTTTTCATGCATTTTACACCGAAAATATGTATAAATATGTATAAATATGTATAAATTTGCATGTTTTACGCGCGATGGGCTCACGTGTCACGTGTGCATTTTTACCCGACTGCCTAAAGAAGGAGGTTATTCCTTTTTAAGTGTATGCTATTCGTGCCATTTATAAATTAGGACCTAGAGTGTCTCTTAGAGATAAGTTTCAGGAAATTAATATCTTAACAATGGCATCTCAATACATTTATGAGAATTTGTTATATGCAAAAAAAAATATAACCTTTATTCGCTAAAAATGGTGATAGGCACAATGTTAATACAAGGAATAAGAACCAGTTATCAGTTTATGTTATATAATAAACTTCATAAAGTTAGTAAATCGTTCAAAGGGCAATGTATACGCTTTTATAATAAGGTTCCAGTAGACATTCAAAATTTGCTTTTAAATAAATTTAAACCACTGTATACTTGAATGATAAGCAAGCATGGACATAGCTGTCTTATTATTTATATAATTACGAAATCACAAATTGTAACCAGATTATGGGTTATTTAAAGAGCAACCCTAGAGTTTCTTGCTCGTTCTTCTCTGGGGAGACTGCCTAGTGAATGAGCGATAACTGTATGTCATGACGATTTCAAATGTTATTGTTATAACTTACGAAATAAAACATTTTTGATTTCATTTGATTTGATTTGTCAGCTGGATCTTAGCAAGTGGAAGTCTAGCCTACACCTACGGGAAACAGGCGTGACATTATGTATGTATGTAGATTTCTATGTTACCTTCTGTAGCGTGGACGATCGTATGGTGTAGTGGATAGTGACCCTGTCAGCGATTCCAATGGTTGCGGTTTTGAATCCCGTGAGGGGTAAATGTTTGTGTGATAAATACGAACTATGATTATATAAAAACGGATGATTATTTAAAGATATGTTTATCTGTTGTCTACTTAGAGCATTTAACCTCTAAGGGTATCTAGTATCCATAATACAAGCTGCGCTTAATTTGGGACTAAACGATTGGTGTAAGTGTCGGAAATATTCATTTATTTAAAATATTATTTAGAATATTTTTAAGAGACAGTTGTTGATGACAAGCTATGATGAGCGATACAAGTCCAAATAAATACTTTCTTTCATATATGCATATAGTTATATAAAAAAAAAAACATTTAGAGTAGAACTAAGTAGAACATTTTAAATGCCCGCCTGGCTACCTATACCTCCTTATCTAAGTCTGCCGCCAAGAAAGCAGTGTTAATAGCATTGTTATGTTCCGTTTGTCAGAGATAAGATAACCCTCCCCCAAATTAAATGGGGTTTCCGAGTCAGTACGCTACCACCTTCGGCCTCATCTTCATTTAACAACATGTGTGATTGAGGTGTGATTAACAAGTTGTAACCCGTTGTGCATAAAAAAGTAGCACATTTGTCGGGCATATCTGTATACAGGATGAATTTGAATTTGTGTAATTCCCACTAAGTGGTGACGTCACTCTTGATTACGAACAACTTTCCCCGAGGAACCATAGCTGAATTCAACCGAAAATTATTGGACATCCATACTAAAGGTGGTTTCACAATGGTTTACTTTGTATGGCTAATCGAAATTTTTTTGATCGAATTCGACTGTAGTTCCTTGGCGAAAGTAGTTCGTAATCAGGAGGGAAGTCACCAGTTAATTGGAATTACACGAATTCAAATTCATCCTGTATACTTATATTACCGATTTTCTATTCGGATTGTGGTCATTATTACCAGTACACGTATATCATTTGTACAATATTTTTATAAACAATAATTATACAATTTATTATAAAAAAAATCACAAATAAAAAACTAGCCCTAAGTCTCTGGTTGGTGGAATGGTACCCAGAAGGCTGGCCGCATTGCCTCGCTGTATAGCAAGGCTGATTCTTTGACCAAAGTATTGGCCAGCCCTCCGATCGTGGGATGCATCAACCAGACGCTCAGGTAACTCCCTAAAAAGAGTGTGAGCACCCGGTCCCCACGGCCCAAGCGTTTCTACACCACGCAAATAGGTGATCTCCACTAGGACCGGCATATTTGCGCCGTTTAACGCTTTCTGCCGAGGCGGCAGCGGAACCAGCTGTACCGCTTGTACTTGGAAGATGAGAAGGAGCAAGGGTATCGACGCAGGTTGCATCCCATACCAAAGACCAGTACATAATTATCTGGTTTAATGATTTTTTTTTTTATTTTTTTTAATATTTCGGACACTTACACCAATCATCTAGTCCCAAACTAAGCAAAGCTTGTGCTATAGATACTAGATAACGGATAAACATACATAAATATTTATATAAACATCCAAGACTCGGGAATAAATGTTCGTATTCATCATACAAACATTTACCCGTCGCGGGATTCGAACCCGCAACCGTTGGTTTCGCTGATAGGGTCACTATCCACGACACCAATCGGTCGTCAATCGGGTTTTTTGGTTTCTTAATACTTAAATTGTTATTCAAAATCATGACGTGATTCTTAGTTTAAGACATTACTTTATTTAACAAATTGTATATAATTTGTAACCTGTCTAAAGTTCTCAATGTATGAGTGTACCTATACTGCGTATGAACCGGGTCGTTCAAAAAATCAAAATGGCACAACTTCATTGGTGTTAAGACGAGAGTTTGGAACCAATGAGAATTCAGTCACACGCCGACTTCGTTCGCGAACTGTCGTACCAAAGCCTGATTTATATCGTGAAAAAATATCACTTACCACAGAAAAGTGACCAAAACGCATTGGAATGTCTTTTAAGTATAAGAAACATAATGCATTACTAAAATTCAATATTTAAAACTCAATATTGTATTTTTTTCTTGCATACAAGGTCAAAATAATTAGGTACTATAAAATAAAGTTAAATAAAATAAAGTAACTACATTTATACACAACATACAAACAGAACGTTAGACAGAATCTGCATTTGTTTAGAAAAAAAGACAAAAACGGTAACTTTGTGCCAAAGGCTATTATAAAATTTCTAACTATAAGAAGACGATAAGAATGCGTGGACATGAACCGCTCGCCGATATCCAGTCTAATATTTTCTTTGTTTTTTTTGCCCAATCATAAATTGTAAAAATACTTATTTAAAAAGGGCAATTCCTGAGTTCTAGCTCGTTCTTCTCTGGGGAGTCTGCCTTGTGAATGAACGAAAATTATGACGTTTTATAACAAAGGGAATTTGAGTTTGAAGTTGTTTATAAATGCAAGCATCGCCGCGGTATGCGGTAAAGCTCTAGGGAATGCACTCGTCCATTTCCCAACTCAACTTGTTTAAGGCGGAAGGATTGCAAGACCTGGTCAATGTACGCGCTCATGCATTGCATTAACGCATTAATAATGTATATTGACACAATTACGTGGAATAATATGGTAATTAAAATTTTCATATTTCATCTTAATCAAAATCAAAATCAAAATCAAAAATATTTTATTCAATGTAGGATACAAAAATATCACTTATTGAAAGTCAACATGCTATTTTTCTTTTTTTAACTACATCGCTTCACAAGGTGTTATGGTTAGGGAGAAGAAGCGACAAGAAACTCCGCAACAACACATCTTTTCAACTAGTCTCCATCCTTACAACAATACTACATCTTATATTACATAATTACAAAACAATAGCAATTAACATAACGACCAGCTAACACCAGACCTCCTTATCGCCTAAATAATCATCTGTCCTGTAATAACCCTTCTTACACAGAGTTTCTTTAATGTGGCGTTTAAATTTCTGCTCTGTTAAGCTCAATACATGTTCTGGTATTTTATTGTAAAAGCGTATGCTGTGTCCCACAAAGGATGTGCTAACCTTGCTAAGTCTAAATTGTGGAATTTCAATTTTATTTTTGTTTCTAGTATTCAAATTATGCTTATCAGAATGTTTGCGAAATAGGCATATATTTTTGCGTACATACATTATACTGTCATATATATATTGGGATGCAACAGTTAAAATACTTATTTCTTTAAACAGATCTCTTAGAGAATCACGGCAGCGTAATTTATATATTGCTCTGATTGCTCTTTTTTGTAGAACAAATATTGTTTGAATATCTGCACCTCTACCCCACAGTAGTATACCATAAGACATAATGCTATGAAAGTAGCTAAAATAAACGAGCCTCGCTGTTTTAATGTCAGTAAGTTATCTAATCTTACGAACAGCATAAGCAGCTGAACTGAGCCTGCTCGCAAGTGTCTCAATATGCGACCCCCACTGTAGTGTGGAGTCCAAAGTGATGCCAAGAAAAACAGTGTTCTCAACAAATTCCAATGGTTCACTATTCAACTTTAGGTTGTTTTCCCCCTGCCTTACATTAGGTAAGGAAAACTTAATACATTTGGTTTTCTTAGCATTTAGAACTAAATTATTCACAGTAAACCAGTTCGAAACCTGTGAAAGAGTATCGTTTACATCGTCAATATCATTCGACCCTCTCTTTATTTTGAATATAAATGAAGTGTCATCAGCAAACAACACAATATCAACCAGGTTCCGAACTAAATAAGGCAAGTCATTAATATAAACTAAAAACATAAAAGGACCTAGAATTGATCCTTGAGGCACTCCCATTTTCACAAAGGATCCTGAAGATTTTTCCAGATTTACTTGAACTTTTTGAATTCTATTTTCTAAATAAGAAGTTAATAAGTCGAGGGCTTTGCCGTGCACCCCATAATGTTCTAATTTAAATGTGAATTGTTTATTTAGAAATGTAAATTTTGTGAGTTGGACACGCTCTAAGTACTTTGCACAACACACAAACACGTGCCGAATCTTTGAAGACACCGAAAGGCGACCACTCGCCGCTCGCGCCGGCGCTTGCCCCGGCACCGCCGCGACTTGCTGTGATTGGTCAGATAATTTGATAAAACAATGTTCAATCGAAATGAAGTAAGTCTGTTAATGTGTATTTTCATTTGCATTTACATAAAATTTTTTTATTCGGAAACAAAATTTTTTAGTTAGTTTTTTTTTATGAATATATTATTTTATTGTCATGTACGTGCAATGGTCAATGTTTGTCGGGTTAATTTTGTCAGACCTTATATACCGGTCCACGCACTACTGAGATACGTCTGGACAAAAATTGGACACACACACACAAACAACGCCGTCAAAGACAACCCTCATCGTTTTTCGTCCGAAGATATAAATAAGGTATTGAATCAGCTTCTACTACAATGCAGCCACTAACTGGCCTTTAATCAACGTCATCAGCAGGGCAGGGTGGACCCTCCCACCTGGGCGACCAATTAATTACCGTGGATACAGTCGGATCGGATTGTTGCCTAATTGGAAACTGGATATCGAAGTGGCTCACATTAGGTAGACACGTGAGTGGATAATAGATAATAAGCAATAATTCGGTCGTCTGTACTTACCTATTGACTTTTAAATTGTATGCTCATTTGTGAATTTAAGAATGATATTTATGAATATTGGCTAGTGTATTTCGTTAACAGCTTTTCAGTGATACTGACAATGGGAAAATATATTGGGTCTTTACCTATGAAATTATGTACTAATTCCTACGATTTTCAAAGCTATATCCAAATTTGTTTTTTATTTGGAAAATGGAATATTATTTCAAGGTTTCACATGAAATATTTTTGAATTTCTGGGCTAAATCACATAATAAAAAAAATTTGAACAGACAGACACTCTTTTCATGTGCTTACCATAATCATTGCTTAGATTCGCTGAAACTTTTATCAAGCGGTTACTTTTAAAAATTAACGCTGCCTATACTTAACTTAATGTTATCCGACAATACACACAAATTTTAGCTAAATTTGGATTTGCCGTTCCCAAAAAAAAATCAAAAATGTTTGTATGGAGAAAACAGTGTTAATGAAATTCTTCATATAAAACGCCAATTTCATAGGTAAGGACCTAATATATGTAGGTATTTGCACTCCATTGACTACTGGTAGAGTATGACGAAACTGTTAAAGATATGTATTTTGTAAACCCTTACTTTGGCAAATAAATAAAACGTTCATGTCTTCATTCACTCGTGCACTCACTCATTCGCTCACTTTTTTTTTATGCACAACGGGTTGGTACTTGACCTCAATCACACCTGATGTTAAGTGAAGATGATGTCGAAGGTGGAAGCGTACTGACCTGGAAACCCAAATATTTGGAGAACTGGCTATCTTATCATTGACAACCGGAACACAACAATGCTATTAACATTGCTGTTTGGCGGCAGATTTAGATAAGATGGTGGTAGCTAGCCAGATGGACATTCAAAATGCCCTACTACCAACCAAACCGAGTACTAAACATTTACCCCGCTGGGGATCGATCCCGAGACCACCGATTCGTAAACCCTATTGAGCCACGGAGGCGGTTAAAGGTATTTGTAAGGTACCATGAGCCTACCGTGGGATTGGAACCCGCGCCCTTTTGATAAATCTTATAGATTAAAGTTCGAATCCAGCCATTTAGCTAATGCACCGAGTAACTAGACAAATTAAGAAATAAATTAAACCCCGTTTGAGCAATGTAAAATCTTTAAGAGAATTTTAAGCGTTATTACCTTGGCAAGATGAACGAGGTCACATCAACCTTGGATGGGGAACAAGTTCATTGAAATAGGTATTTAAACACCCATAATCATGTACATGTGAAGAAGTGATGCTATACATTATTGTCAATTAGTAGGTGCCCCAAAGTCAATGCCAAACCAATCAATAATGCTTTATTTTCATAGGTAAAACACTTGGAAACAGTCAGGTTTTTTTTCATCTAGCAGGCGTTCGAAATGGGGTCGGGTGGCGATTCACACCACAAACGGTTCGCACCGCGGTGCGAAACGACCCATTCAATTTTTGAAGAGCCCCTTTCGCACCGGTGGTGTGAATCGCCACCTGCAAATTTTGAATGGGTCGATTCGCACCACAAGGTAAATGACCTTTGATTCGGAAGTTGATTCTGTTTCGGACTCATAATAAAATATTTCACCTAGGTAAATAGAAAAGTAGTAAGTAAAAATGTATAAATCATTTTTTTAACATAATAGATTGCTTTACTTTTATTATTATAAAGAAGTAAATATACTCCACGTTAAAAATATTTTTTTTACTAAAAAATAAGCTTCTATGTATACTGGCTAGGCTAGAGAATTACTACAATATAACCACAAAATAAATACAAAGTATTATTTATGATTATTTGTGATGTGAAGGTCACTATCACCAGCTTTTTTTATAGATATAGATAGATAGGTCGAAATGTGAAAAAAATTTTTGGATTTCCCATACTAAGTTGTGTCACGTGACCGGACACTTTGTATTGGAAGGCCACTATCACCAGCTTTTTTTTATAGATATAGATAGATATAGTGGCCTTCCAATACAAAGTGTCCGGTCACGTGACACAACTTAGTATGGGAAATCCAAAAATTTTTTTCACATTGCGACCTACGTTTGTATGGGAAAGTTGTTTGTTATCATATCGCGGACAATATTACCAGTTTCTTTTTCAAAGATTGATTACCAAATTAAGAAATACTAAATAGATAATCTTGGAACAATCATAAATAACATTTTTAAATAATTATAAAAATCAAGTAATAAAAGTCATGTAAACTTAAACGGGAAAAGAAAAAGAGGAAGACCAAGAATAAGCTACATGCAGCAAACAAAAGAGAAGTTGAACGTCCTGTTGTATCAGGAGGTCAAGAGGAAGGCGGAGAGCAGAGAGATATGGAAAAATCTCCACCGACAAGAGCATGGCTCTTAAATCAGATGATGATGATGAATCTTAAACTAATCTTTGTAGGCTAAATAGATAATCTTAAAATAATCACAAATAATCATAAATAATACTTTGTATTTATTTTGTGGTTATATTGTAGTAATTCTCTAGCCTAGCCAGTATACATAGAAGCTTATTTTTTAGTAAAAAAAATATTTTTAACGTGGAGTATATTTACTTCTTTATAATAATAAAAGTAAAGCAATCTATTATGTTAAAAAAATGATTTATACATTTTTACTTACTACTTTTCTATTTACCTAGGTGAAATATTTTATTATGAGTCCGAAACAGAATCAACTTCCGAATCAAAGGTCATTTACCTTGTGGTGCGAATCGACCCATTCAAAATTTGCAGGTGGCGATTCACACCACCGGTGCGAAAAGGGCTCTTCAAAAATTGAATGGGTCGTTTCGCACCGCGGTGCGAACCGTTTGTGGTGTGAATCGCCACCCGACCCTCGAAATGTACAGTCCTCCTCTGAGAGAAAGCCCAAGCAACTCAAAGTTGGAAACACCACCAAGCTTATGTTTAGCTTTTTGTACGCCCAGGTAATGTGTTCTTTTATATTTACCAAGGTAGACTGGAATCCCTTTATGGGATAAGTCCGCCTTTGTACTTAATTTTAAGTTACATTTAATTTATCGTTGTTTATTTATTTATTCATATGAAGTACAATAAAGCGTTTACAAACAAACAAAACCACCACTAGACCACAGACCACATACAAAAGCAGATCGTATTGATTAATGAAGTTAATGCGTTAACTTCACGTCGCACACCTTGTCACCTGTTCTATCCTTCACCACTCTGCCACTTTTTCTCTTTAAACATAAATTATGTTATTTTATAATGCAAATTAAATAAATATCTTTGCACATACACACAGCGCCATCTGGTTCCACACTAAGCAACTAGGCTTGTATTATGGATACCAGATGGTTGATAAACTATACAAATATATATTTTTTTGTAAATAAATACATATAAAATTAAAAACACCCATAACTCGGGAACACATGTCTGTATTCATCATACAAACATATGCACCTAGCGAGAATCGAACCCGCGACCTTTTGGTATAGCAGTCAGAATTTTTAACCACTACACCAAACAGGTCGTCAATTGTAATATATGTATTTGAAATATAACTTTTGTTAAAATTAAAAATGAAACGATTCATTTAGTGTCATCCCTGTAAATTCCTACATAAAACTTCAGAGCTCTTCAATCATTTCGATTAAATCCAGGCGCTTCATGTCTCAACATTCACTTTTATAAGTATGAAAAGAAATAGCTCGGCAATCGAGCGGCTAGTTCCCTATCGCTCTGGTAGACATTTCGCCTTTAATTAAATTTATAACCACCATTAAACGGTAACTATGTGCCAAAGGCTATCATAAAATTTCTGACTATCTAGATGAAAAGAATGCATGGACAATACGCTCGGCAATATCCAGTCTATTATTTTCTTTTTTTTTTGTTTGTCGAATCATAAATTGTAAAAATACTTATTTAAAAAGAGCAAACCAGAATTTCTTGCTCGTTCTTCTCTTAAGAGTCGGTCTTGTAAATGAGCGATAATAAACTATATCATGACTTTCTGAATTCTTATAATTTATGAAAGCCTCTGGAGATGTGAGAGCTGGTGTCTACTTTGCTCAGCAGCTCTTATGCTTTCAGCGGGGCAATAGCGCTATCGTACTAGGTACTATGCTTCAAATTTACTTAGGTCCAAATTTTATAGTCAGTCTTTTACTTTGCAGGCCATCCGTCTGTGGAACTCTCTACCTGAATCCATCAGACGTGCTCAGTCTTTGAATGTTTTCAAGACAGGAGTTAAAGAGCTTTTTTTAATCCTTTAATCTACTCTTTCTCCTTATTATTGTTATTATTATTTTTTTTTCTTCTCACTGGTCATCATTAATTAGTAATATTGCTTTACAAATTCTTTCATTATTTTATTATATATTTATAAGGTACTTATGTGTGTATTATTTTGTTATGTATGTGGTATCCATCTATATGTATATATATATATAGCTATTTATGTATATAATATATATGTATAAATGTATGGTTTTAGTTTTTGTTTATTAAATAAGTAATTGATTATGTAGGTATTTCATATCTGCATCCGTATTTTGCACAACCTGCCTGTTCTATAGAGTTATACTCCTACACCCAAAGGTTGCCTGGAAGAGATCGCTTTTAGTGATAAGGCCGCCTAATTGTACTCTTATCAGTATTGTGTTTTGTAAAATGTATGTCCTCCTTTTGTACAATAAAGTGTATTTGTATTGTATTGTATTGTATGCTTCATGGAAGCGAGTTGGACGACGTATTTTTTCTATAAGATATAGGTATTTATAATTGTGTTTTATAAATTTGTTGTTCCGTGTACATACTTAATCAAATATTAAAGAATTTCTCGAGTTAAAATAAAAAAAAAATGAAATAATTTTTTTTCAATTTGAATTCATGTATATGGATATTATATAATAGCTCTTCGTTCACAATAATATTATCAAAAGGCAAAATTTTGGATATCAGCAGGAACCTTATTGTAATAGCTTAAACATTGCTCTTTGAAGGATTTACTAACTTTACGAAGTCGGCTAACATAAACAGACAACGGGTTTTTATTCCTTATATTAACGTGTCTATCACCGTTTTTAGTGAATAAGGATAAATTTTTTGTGCATATAACAAATTCTCAGAAATTTATTGAGATGCCATTGTAAAGATATTAGTTACCATAAACTTATCTCTAAGAGACATCATCATATCATCATCATATCAGTCACAGGTCATTCACTGCTAAATATCCTCCCCCATCGACTCCCAAAGCCATTGGCTTGGCTTCCCGCGACCTGCATCAGTCTACGTTGTGAGTGGCCGTCCTACGCTACTCTTGCTGGTGCGTGGTCCACTTCAACTTACTAAACATCCTCCCCCATCGATTCCCAAAGCCATTGGCTTGGCTTCCCGCGACCTTCATCAGGTCGTCAGTCTACATTGTGAGTGGCCATCCTACGCTACTCTTCCTGGTGCGTGGTCCACTTCAACTTACTAAACATCCTCCCCCATCGATTCTGCCAAGATAATTAATACCATAAACTGATCTCGAAGAGATGCTCTAGGTCCCAATTTATAAAGGGCGCGAATAGCTAATATGGCATAATATTTTGAGGCATCTAACTGGGATGAGAATACTGACCTCTCACAGTATAGATGCCTAAATGTATGATATACTCTACCGCATTAATTCTGTAAGCTAGCTGAAGTATGAGGGAGGCGAAGTAAGGCTTTAAGTTGTTCCTTACGTGTCCTCGATAGAATCTACCAGAATGCAAGAGGCTGGTAGGACTAACCAATAACTGATACGAAGTTTTTGGGCATCTATCCATTATTGACAGATTCCCCGCGCCTGTACTCCGCGTATGAGAATATTTGGTGATAAACAAGGTGTCAATTCAAGAAATAAAAAACTTGCGGGCCCCATAAGTCGCTTCCGTAAAGTCAGTTTTTCATTTAAAGTGTTATGTATATGCTTTTTCAATAAGGTTCCTGTTTATATACAAAATCTTCCTTTCAATAAAGTTAAGGATACTCTAAAACAGAAAGTTATTAATAAAGTCAGACTATTTAGTAGATGATAAAATCCATGGACATAACTAGCTCGTTCGCATGCCAGGCTATTTCACAATTAATAAAGAAATATTCTTGTGCCCTTTTGTAATATAAGAACCTGTTTTTAAAAAGAGCAACCCCGCGAATTACTTGCTGTTCTTCTCAGGAGAAAATTGCTTTTTGAACAAGCAGTCGCTTTAAAAATGAAAAATTATTTTCAGTGTACCCTGTGTACGTACAAAATAAAGCATTATTGACTTTGACTTGGGTTAGTGTTTCGAGACTAAGCAATACTTTAGCTGAAGTTATGGTAAACATTTTCTAAAACTTTCTGTCAGTATATCGTTTAATAAAAAATATTAAACAGATGGCTGTACGTATGCAATAGCCAACTTTCCACACTGTCTAACTTTGCTCTGGACCAAAATAGAAGTTTTCTTTTGTATGCTTGCGAGTGTCCTTTGTTCCAACTATTTTTATATATTAACTAGTACTCTATAGCTTCATTCTATTTCTTTCTCAAATACCTATCTAGTGCTCAAAGCCGGTTTGCAGTGAGTTGTTGGGATTTTCCTCCACCCTACTCACCCGGTTTTTGTGGTTCATCGGAGTGTTAATTATTTAGGTACATTTGGCAAATTCTTAGGAGATTATCTTTTTAGACTTGTTTTTCTGTGTCGGCCGTTTAGCTCACCATAACTAAAATATAAAGTAGCATAGCATCCCGTATCAATATCCCGCATGTTATTTCGCTTGAATAATTACACGTCTCCCCACTCCTCCCACTATAGTTCCTGTATTCAAAATGTACGTTTAGAAAACAATATATATCGTACCTACTATATAAACAAAAACTGGATATTCCTAAGCACTACTCATAGACGGAATAATATAATTCTACTTTGTTTTATTTAATAATATTATATTTTCATCATTTTAAGCAGACGAAATCACTTATTTTTAGCGTTTCATTCACGTCAGCGCACCACTACACTACACATCGTCCATTTGCATACTTCCACTCTTAGTTTTTTCTTTCTTTTTCTTTTTATGCTTGTTCCCGCGCGCCTCCTGGGTGATAGCTGAAAATCAGTGCTTGCTCGGTCATTGAGCATTTCTAATGCACTGAGCTATGACCTTGTTGCATGACTGTGCACACATGCTCACATATAATGAATCGGCAGGTCTTGAAGGTATTGGGAAAAATTTAATTGTTATAATCTATTTATCTGTAAGGTAGGATTGACAGAGGAACTATATGCGCCACCAACTGAAACTAGACGGTGCTGTTTGTGACTCCATTCATACCTAGACCCCGCACTAATTACCGCCGGTACCAGGCTAACATAACCGAACTGACGGTGTCGTAAATTGATTCTTACTACCTTAGACCCCAGACTAAGGTGCAATTCAGAAAAAGTTGGGATCAATGATCAGAACTTTGAACTCCCTGGTTCTTTTTGATACACCACGAACAACAGCAATTGACCATAACCCAAAAACAAAATACTATCATACATAAAAGCTATATCTACAACTTTCCTAATTGACCACTTCAATATCGATCTCTTCCACACAAGCGTCAAAACATAGTGAGACGTAATTATGACCATTATTTCAGGGCTCAATATAAACAACACAGGGTTTCGACAAACAACGAATCGGAGGTCGCGACTTCGATCCCCAGTGGGGTACATGTTTAGTACTCGGTTTAGTTGGTGGTAGGGCATTTTAAATGTCCGTCTGACTAGCTACCACCATCTTATCTAAGGCTGTTATTAACATTGTTGTGTTTCCGTTGTCAGAAATAAGATCGCCAATCCCCCAAATGAAATGGGGTTTCCGGGTCAGTACGCTTCCATCTTCGGCCTCATCTTCACTTAGCATCAGGTGTGATTGACGTCAAGTGGTAACACGTTGCGCATTAAGTTAAAAATAACATCTAACTCCATTAATTGTCCTGAACGTTTATCATAACTCTATTTTTTAATTCATGCCGTATCACTTAGATATAATTTACCATTTGCGAGCACCAAATACGCTCAAAACGCGTTTCGCAGGCGTACAAGCAATCGTTTCAATTGTTTGTCAAAAGATTTCGCGTTTGATCTGTTCAGCACCAGTTATAGGTCAGCTAGGCGTCAATTGTCGCATTACTTCTTTTCAGCCTAATATGATTTTTTTTATATAATCACTAAATACATATACTAGATAAAGTAACTTTGTATATACCCTACACGTAAGTCACCATAGTACTGGATACTAACGCTGATTTGTTGTTGTTATTGAGGACCTGCAATGGGCTTACTGTTGTTACACATTATTTTTAAATTAACAAGCCCTGACTGTAACCCAATGTGAGCACCTTAAAAACTTAATCACTCACCTTGGGCGTGGCAGCATTGTGGTGGCGGGCACAGTGAGCACGACGCGTAGCTTTGTAGTGTAGCCGTCGCAGCGCGCCCCCCGCGCCGCCTGGCCGCTCGGGGGAGCCATCGCCGCGCGCCACTGTCATGCTGCCCTCACCACCTGCCACAATCACTCATCATTATTAGATCGTTATAAGTCCATTTGATGGAAGTGATATTAATTTGATATCGGTTTTCAAAATTTTTAATTTGGAGTGCTCTTTTACCTGCGGCGAGTTCAGGGGAGGGTCGAGGCGACTGGATTTTGGGAGTTTGGTGACGCCCATCCGCCTGCAACAAAATAAACAAATGTCAATATAAAATTGAACAGCTTTAGAGCACCGCCCCGGGTTTTCTGCTTTGGCTGTCAACACTACTTATGGAAAATTATAATATTCATTACCTAAAAATATTACTAATATTACAAAGGTACCACAATATTGCATTGTAATCGAACTTACATAAGTCTGCCAAATTTCAGCTCAATCAGATACCAGCAAGTGGTTGAAAAATGCTTTCAAATTTTGAAACGGACAACTAACATATGAACGTTGCAAAACTAAATAAAAGCTTGTAACAAAGTATCTTACTCCATTATGTTCCTCCAAGTCTCCCCTCACCTTTCACGCTTTATCAGTGCCCTATAAACGTGGGGCTGACAGATTTACTGCCTTCACCCGCCACTTTGAATGTCGTAACCATAGCCAGGTCAATCGACGTTACACTGACCTAGTCTTATCTATCTACAGGATTCTTGCCATTCACAGGCTCACTAGGAATAAGATTACGCAAGGCATTATTCAATTAGTGCCCGGACATCTGAAGTTCTAAGTTGTATTGTATTTAGGTACCTATATTATATCTTCACTTCTCATCCTCTAAGTGTTACATAATATATACATACATATATGCTCACGCCTGTTTCTATCAGAGACTATAGATTTCCACTTGCAACGATCCTGACATAATACTTTTGCTTCTGCCACTATCAAATGCTTCATACACGCTCGTCGGTTAGTGGTTAACCGCACCTGACCTTTTGTGAGTACGTCAGTCATTTAATTGACGTACGTCCTTCTTGGTCGACTTTTACCGACCCTTCCATTCACACTTTCGTTATAATATTGCTTTCGTTATGATTTGCTTAAACGAACTGAAATGTATATTTTTATCTCCCGACTAAAAACGACAGGTCTTATGTGTTTGATGACGTTGTGTCTGTGTGATTATCCATTTTTTGTATGGACGTATCTCAGTAATACGTGGTCCGATTTGAGTACGGGTTTTTTGACGTATATGAAAAAGTGAACGAAATGAAATGAAATAATTTATTTGCTTGATTTTGGGTATAACATAAGATGATGTGATGATACAGAATATGATAACAGAAGTCCCGTTCAAAATGTACTTAAAATCTAGGTGCAAATCTAACTAATATTATAAACTAGCTTTCCGCCCTTACTTTATAAAACAGGTGGTAGTTTTCCCAACAATATAAAATAAAAATCGTTGATATAGCGATAGACTATTATATATCCTGGATGCTCATAAAAAAAAAATCATTTATTTCAGGTTTAGATCCATATTTTGGTTAGTAACAAGATACGAAAAACGAATAATATGTTAGCAAAAAAAAATTAAAAATTAAATCATTAGTTGAAATTTAGAAAATTATAAGATCCTGATAATAACATACTAAAGCGCTTATTTCACTGTCCTATTTGTAGGAAATCTAATTAGGAACACTATAATGAAGTAATCGGAAGCTAGGAAGCGCTTGTTACACCATCCTAAATTCAGAGACTAATTCGGCATACATTGCTGGTTGAAGTAAGGAAATCTGAATTAACAGAACCAATGTATGCCGAATTAGTCTCTGCATTTAGGATGGAAGTATTACGTTCGGGACCTTCCAGTTCACTAACTCTGAATCTAACTGTTCTAACTGCGATTACACCTTCCTATTTCTTAATTAGGTTTCCTAAAAATAGAATAGTATAAGCGCTTAAACTATAATTCTTTTCAAGTAATTCCTACAGACCGATGAACAATATTCTCACGAGCAAAGCTGCCGGCAGCAACTAGTAATATAATTTATTTACGATAGTTAATACCTAACGTAAACACATCTATATAGGTATTATAGCTGTTTTTTGCCATACTTAGCCCGGGTTTGCGCAAGGGTGGTGTGTGGGACAAGGATTATAAATAATAGTTCTTATAGATCTACACTTAATATAATATACAGACAGATTATGTTTAGTAATAATGAATAAGTGTGAGACATCTATTGCCCGCTCTATACTCTTACAATTTCTGGTTCTAATGAAATTTACTCAAGTAACACTAAACGTAGTTTAAGGCTTTACATCTTGTATAGTATTAATTTCTTGTTTTGTATCATGAATAAATAGGTTTGCCTGGAAGAGGTCGTTGGTAGCGATAACGCCTAATTTGTAGTTAGTATGACACATATACTACAGTAATGTCCCTGTATATATTTTAACTATCAAACTAATATTATAAATTTTCGAAAGTTTGGATGTTTTTTTTTTGTTTGTTTATTTATTTGTTTGTTGCCAATCGGATTTGGTTGCAATTAGGTATAGTTAGAACCCACCATGAATTAAGACATAGGATATTTTCCTGATTTTCCCGATGAAGTGAGTAGTTCCCGAGGGATAAATAAATTAAAAATATTCACGATACAGAAGCCGCGAACGAAAAGCTAGTCTAACTAATAATATTATTAATGCGAAAATTGGGATGTTTGATTTGGGTAAAATTTTATATACAGGGCGTCCCACGGCTATGCCACATGGAGGGAAAGTACCTTGAATTTTGTAGATGGAACATTTTACTAAAAGAAGACATTATTTTAATTTAAAAAACAATTTAAACTGCATTCATAGATTTTTAAATAAGTACATGGTTGACCCGGGAATCGAACCCTTTATTTACAAAAAAAAAATTACCATGTAGCTTTATCATACCGATCGAAAGGCTTCATCATAAGGATTATTTTTTGCTAAATAACATAGTGTCAGAAATAAAAGGAAGACCATGAATTTTAACATTAGATGTGCAATTTTGTTCAGAAAAATGAAAAGCTGACATTGCCGTAAGGACATACAACTGACATTATCATTACTAATACTAATTACCCACTCGAGAAGTATGCATCATTTCCCTATTATAATTTAAGTTCATGATAAAATGATAAAGAGATACGTAATTAGTAAGTAGGTACCTGGTTATATGCCGTTGTATGGTTGTAGTACATTTTTACGAAGGGCATCTCGATACGGACAGGTATTTAGAAATACTTGAGATTTTAAGAAATGAGATAAATAATCTTTCGGTAGCAGAACGACAAAATCTTACTTTTCAGCAACATGGGGCTCCGGCTCATAACAGTAACAGAACAAAGGACTATCTCAATGAACATTTTCTTTCCTGGATCGGGACAAATGGACGAATAAGATGGCCGCCGAGATCCCCAGATCTAACCCCGTTAGATTTTTTTTTATGTGGTTATTTAAAAAATTTAGTTTACAAGAACCAGTGTCAAAGTGTCCACGAGCTACATACAGAATTTCGACGTATTATTCAAAATATCCACCACAACATGATCAAAAAATCGACAGGGAGCGAAATAATCAAAAGAGTGCGACTTTGTATTGAACAGGATGGGACTCATTTTGAGCATTTGATAAATTTATTAATTTTGTATTAAAAATGTTAAAATTCATTGTCTTCCTTTTATTTCTGACACTATGTTATTTAGCAAAAAATAATCCTTATGATGAAGCCTTTCGATCGGTATGATAAAGCTACATGGTAATTTTTTTTTTTATAAATAAAGGGTTCGATTCCCGGGTCAACCATGTACATATTTAAAAATCTATGAATGCAGTTTAAATTGTTTTTTAAATTAAAATAATGTCTTCTTTCAGTAAAATGTTCCATCTACAAAATTCAAGGTACTTTCCCTCCATGTGGCATAGCCGTGGGACGCCCTGTATATGTACAACATAGCCTAGAATAAAACAGGATACATATAAAATCTTTTTTTTTCTCCACAAAACGTTAAGTGAAGATGAGACCGAAGATTTTGAACACAGTTGAAAGACTTTTCTAAACATTTCCTAATTCTCTCCAAGAAATAACATTCCGCTAACTCTTATGTTGTGTACCACACCACAAAGGCTCTGATCGCTCGGCGTAACCCAATAAAATGAATTTACCAGAGAAAGAGTGCACTTAGCACGAGAACTTAGATCTATTGTACTTTCACGGGGCGAATAAAATGTAATATTAAACGTCATTCACTCGAATAAGGCCACTAGAAATAGAGAGATGGGCAATAAATAAATCAGCTTCTGAAGCAATCCCTTATAAAGATATGGATCTTTGTTACAGTTTACACTATAATAGTGTGTCTTGTTTGTTATTCTAAGAAAAAATAAGAAAAATAATAATAATAATAACTGAAGAGGTCAATTCATTTTATTCACATTTATATCGTTAAAAATATAACTGATATTTTTATATAATACGATCCAATAAGTTATTCAACTGTATGCAGAGTACATTTGAATTCGTGTAATTCCCATTAACTGGTGACATTACGAAAAACTTTCCCCAAGTTGTTAATCGAAAATTTTTTGATCGAATTCGGTTACGACTTCTGACATTCAACGTCGCGCAGTCCGAATTGTCGGCCAAGAGAGTCTCACTGACCGACTGGATCCCCTGGCGTTGCGAAGAGACGTCGCGTCCCTCTGCATTCTCTATCGCATATTTCATGGGGAGTGTTCTGAAGAACTGTTCGAGCTAATACCCGCTGCTCAATTTAACCGATACACTTCTCGCAGAAAATTAAATTTCCATCCACATCACCTGGATGAGTGGAAGTCTACCACTGTACGTTTCTCAAGAAACTTCTTACCACGTACGACCACCCTGTGGAACGGACTTCCGGCAGCGGTATTCCCGAACGAGTACGACATTGGAACCTTCAAGAAACGAGCCTACACCTCCCTCAAAGGCCGGCAACGCATCTGTGACCCTTTTGGTGTCCATGGGCGGCGGTGATTGCTTTCCATCAGGTGCCCGCATGATCGTTTGCCGCCCTCTCATATTAAAAAAAAAAATCGAAATTTTCTTTTAAGAAGGTTTTTAAAGCACATCTGCTAGAAATACAAAAGAAGAATATTCCGAAAGCATTTGCAACATTTCGAATAGCTCAGCGGTAGCTGCTCACAGACATCTTAATTCGTTCGCGTCATGGGTATTTAATTAATTATGTTAAGCGCACTCTTGACAATTATTATTTTAAACGAGTATCATTATGATCCATACAATTGCTATACACCACGGTACAACATGATCTTTATAGAATACACACAATTTTTGCACTAGTACCCTACCCTCGCTCTCTCTCACAGGGCACTAGCTGAAAATCAGTGTCTTACCGCTATAGGTGAGGATCCACACTGAGCGATGGCCCATTTGTGGTACAGATACCCATACAACTCTATTATAAGTTGTAACAGTTATATTTAATTTTTATTTTTATTTTTATTACTGTAAAATAAGGCTACATTTCGTAAGAATAACACAAAGCAGAATGATTGTTGCGTCGAATATTTTTGTATCTGTTTCTGTAATGCAAATAAACGCTTTATCTATCCATCTATCTATCTATCTATCTATCCATGGTTGCTAATGGAAAGTTGTTCGTAATCAGGAGTGCAGTCAGCAGTAAACATGAATTACACGAATTCAATTTCACCCTGTATAATGCTGAATGTCATCAATATTTTATGAATAGCCGTAGGTACCTTGCAGTAATGATGGTGACATTACGTTTGCTGATGTTCTATTGTGCTGTGTTTCTTCTGGAATATTATGTGATAATCACGATTGAGTAACAATAGCTTGTTTTTAAAAGTATATTAAATTTTATACTTCAATGACTTTTTGTGATGAATACAAACATTTATTCCCGAGTCATGGATGTTTTTTACAGTAAGGAAAAAAATAGGGCATATTAGTTAAGTGAAATAGAAGGTCCAATTCAATCCATCTTCGGACCACTAGGCGTGGGGCGGGATTCCACCCGTATATAGTTAATATACCGAACATTCGCACTAAGAAGTTCGACTCTTCATTCATCATCCGAACAGCCAAGGCATGGAACGCCCTTCCGGCGTCAGTCTTTCCTGAATCCTACAACCTTGGGATCTTCAAGAGCAGAGTGAATAGGCATTTACTGAGATCGCGTGCTTCATCTCCGACCACATCGTCCACCGACCATCAGGTGAGATTGTGGTCAAACGCGAATCCAGTCAATCAAAAAAAAAAAAAAAATTCTTTATTGCATGCCATAATGTGTGTACAGGTGGTCATTAAAAAAAACAATGGTTCATTATGAACCCTGTCGGGCACAACAATTTGGTGAGAGGAGGACGATTTTTACGGAGCTTTATAACATATTTATATTAAATTACCTTTTTTATATTAAAACATTAATTCGTAATTAGTTTATCATTTCAATATTCGTCAATTGTATAATAACATTTTATAATTAAAAATTGCTTCAATTTTTTAATAAAAGAATTGTCATTGGTTTCATTTTTTAATAGGTCAGACAATTTATTATATATTTTGAGTCATGGATGTTTATATAAATATTTATGTATGTTTATCCGTTATCTAGTATCCATAGTACAAGCTTTGCTTAATTTGGGACTAGATGATTGGTGTAAGTGTCCGAAATATTTATATTTATTTATTTATTTATTTATAGACATTACAAACGGGCTTTTCGAGTGTAATGTTAAACGGTAAGTTGGCAACATCAACCTATTTCTGTGGCGTAATAGATGACGCGTTGGTATGTTTTCTCTTTTATTGTAAAGGTATTGGCATAGGTAGATTTTTTTTTTTCAAGACTAGAAACCATAATAAGTCATTGTGTCTGTGCGTTTGTACGCTATTCCACATAATTACATCGTTAAATTAAATAAATAAAGGAAAATTCGGGAAAATATTACTTCCAAATAAATTTCGGATGATGGGAACCCTACGAATCCAGCCAGTCGCATATCAAGCTCCGAACAGCGCGTGCGTTTTTGAAAAAAAAAAGCTGGGCTTTTTGGCGGGAACTCGGCGAGTGAAGTAGCATTTTCCTTTATAATTCTTATAATTTGTGCATTCTGACTTTTGAAGCTTAATAATGGCAGAATATTGTGCAGCAAACGTTAGTGATGGTGTACAAGTGAAGGGAAGTGTAAATTAAAGTGCGTAACGGAGCTTTCGGGTTCCCACAAGAAGCCGCCAAAATCTTTTGTAAAGCATTCTGCCACTTTACTGAAGAATGACTTGACCGTGACTAGAATCTGTATACGCCATAAGTATACGACGAATTACTTGTTTTGACTGAGACTGACTTACAAACTGAAGAAATAAGATAAATAAGACATGGCTGTTATGGGCTAGATCCCTTTGCCTTCTCCTAGAGGAGAAAATAAAACTAAAAAGAAAAAAGCTACCTATTTCACTGACCTAATATGCCCTATTTATTTCGTTGCTCTAAAAAAACTCCGGATGAGTATACGTTGTCTAGTCGATGAGTACACGATATGTAGTAAATCTTATTTACAACCAAAGCTAATTATTCAACTAACTCCGCCCTGTTGGGCCATTAGACATTACTGTCATAACAGTCTTTTACTGCGCCATTGTAACTTTGACGAGCGCTTTGATGTCAGATTATGGTTGTTTTGGTCAGTTACATTTTTGTATGACGAAAGGATATTCAGAATTAATGGCATACACTTGAGACTGTAAACTACCTTGTACCACAGACTAATTAAAGAAAGAACTACGGTGTGTCAGTGAAGGAGGAGATTGCAAAATGCAAAAGAACTACAATGACACTTGGGCCAACCCTATTAGTTCAGTAAAAATAGGTAATGTGTGGGTGTAACTTACTGTAATCTTACAGGTCCTGGTTTTTTGTAGAAGGATAGAGTCATTAGTAATAGAATAATAACTATTTTAGTATTTAAAAAGCAAAAACCCTACAGGTCATTTTGTATTTTGCGGACGCCATGTTACGCGCTAAAGGAAAGAATGTTCACATATACACTCTAAAATCCTTGGGCAGTCGGGTAAGAAAGACTTCTAACCATTCTATAGCTCGCTTTGGTTATAGTATAGATAATTTAGTTATAAAAATATAATAAAAATGAAATTCACAGTAGTAATTTTAATCGAATAACTATACTCTATCTAAACCGCCTATATTTAACCGCCTCCGTAGCTCAATGTAAACAACATTGGATTTACGATTCGGAGGTCGCGGGTTCGATCCCCAGCGGGGTACATTTTAAATGTCCGCCTGACTAGCTACAACCATCTTATCTAAATCTGCCGCTAAATCAGCAATGTTAATAGCATTGTTGTGTTCCGGTTTTCAGAGATAAGATAGCCAGTCCCCAAATGTGTTGGGGTTTCCGGGTCAGTACGCTTCCACCTTGGACCTCATGTGCACTTAAGATCATGTGTGATTGAGTCAAGTACCAACCCGTTGTGCATAAAAAAAAAAGCAAGCTACCGTATTGTTAGTAAACCCTTCTTCTTCTTTTCGTGTCGAGGCAAGTTTCAAATTTTATTGGACCAAAACTTAGCCACTCTAACAGCACTGTCTGTGGCGTTAAGGAGGTCGTCAAAGGTGCAGCTGTCAGGACACGCGGGGCAAGACAATATGTGATACGTCTGTGGGGAGACTCCGCACTCGCATCGATCACTCCCGCCATCGGAGAAGCCCCACCTGCACAGTAAACCCTTTTATTCTATCACTGACAGGTACTCTACCAATGTGCAATAAATCACGGCCTTTAGATTATAGGAAGTTAAAATATTGAATAACTTTTAAACTACAGTGGCACAATTTTATTCCTTTAGGCACAGTTTGACGCCGAAAATAGCTGAATTCCAATTTGTGTATTCTGGCATCACGGAACTTAAATATCGTGGAAAAAGACAATATACTTTTCATCCCAGTTACCTAGAGATAATGCAATCGCAATGCTAGTTTATTATAATTCAATCAAAATCATAATCAAAAAAATGCTTTATTTTGTAGGTACACAGGGTACACTTAAAATAGTCAGAATTTACATTTTTAAAGCTACTGCTTGTTCAAAAGGCAATTTTCCCCTGAGAAGAACAAGCAAGAAACTCGAGAGGTCGCTCTTTTAAAAAAAGGTTTTTATATTACAAAATTATTATTTTATATTATAATATTTCATTATTAATTGTGAAATAGCCTGGTTATGCGAACGGGCTGGTTATGTCCATGATTGTTTATCATCTAAATAATCTGATATTTTATAATATGCTTTCTTAATAAGTTTCTGTTTTATAGTATCTTTAAATTTATTGAAAGGAAGATTTTGTATATCAACAGGAACTTTATTGAAAAAGCGTATACATATAACCCTTTGAATGAATTACTGACTTTGTGGAGGCGACTTATGTGACCTGCAAGTTTATCTTTATTTCTTGTATTGACATCATGTTTATCACTATTTTTCCTAAATGATGCTATATTTTTTTTGATATATGTTAGATTTTCAAAAATGTACTGTGACGAAAAGGTTAGAATATTATACTCTTTAAATCTGTCTCTAAGTGACCGCCTTTCACTACCATAAGGTCCCAGAAGCATTTATCGCAAGTCCCGGGTCGCCGACGCCTTCGGTGTTAATATTCCCAGGCTCGTTAATTATATAAGTGGGTGTAGCCAAATCTGTTCAATTACGAACATATGTTTACTAGCTGAAGTGTCTGCTATGTTAATATATCAAGGATTGGTTACAGAATGTGGTGTCTTTACCTGGGAAGCTGTTTAACGTCACTAGCAGTCCTCCCACTTAACGGATTATCATAAAACATTACTATTAGGTCCTTACCTATGAAATTGGCGTTTGAAGAATTTCAGTTTTCTTCATACAAACATTTTTGATTTTTTCATGGGAACGGCAAATCCAATTTTAGCCAAACTTTGTGTGTATTATCGGATAACATTAAGTTAAGTATAGGCGGCGTTAATTTTTAAAAGCAACCGCTTTATAAAAGTTTCAGCGAATCTAAGAAATGATTATGGGAAGCACATGAAAAGAGCTCTGTTCAATTTTTTTTTTATTATGTGATTTTGTCCAGAAATTAAAAAATATTTCATGTGAAATGTGAACCGTGAAATAATATTCCATTTTCCAAATAAAAAACAAATTTGGATATAGCTTTGAAATTGGTACTGATTAACGAAGAAAAATAATTCCAATTTCATAGGTAAAGACCAATATTAAAGCTATTCCTTAGTTTAGTTTTAAATAAAAAAAATCCGGACCCATGTCGGACTACGCGTTATTGTGATACATTAAAGACAGCACACACACAAATAACGCCGTCATACATATAATCAAAGTCAAAAATGCTTTATTTTGTAGGTACACAGGGTACACTTAAATGGTCATATTTATATTTTTTAAGCTACTGCTTGTTAAAAATGCAATTTACCCCTGAGAAGAACAAGCAGGTGACTCGCCTGGTTGCTCTTTTAAAGATTTTTATATTTCATTAATAATATTGTGAAATAGCCTGGCATGCGATCGATCTGGTTATGTCCAGCGATTACCATCTAAATAGTCTGATATTTTATAATATGCTTTTTTAATAAGTTTCTGTTTTATAGTATTATTAAATTTATTGTAAGGAAGATTTCGTATATCAACAGCAACCTTATTGAAAAAGCGATTAGGTACATAACCTAGGGTAGTTGATATGGAGAGTTGCGTTAATATTAAGTAGTACAGTGGCACCACTCTGCCTTTTGGATCCACAGAATACCAGCGTCGTGGTTGCTCCAACCCGACACATGCTGAGTGGAGACCTTTTTGGATTTAGTATAATTGTAAACTTTATATGTATGTATAAAATACTCTTTATAACAGAAATCCAAATATTTTTTTTTTCTTTTTTCTTTTTTAACCCCTTTGGATGAATTATGAAAAAAAAAAAAAAAACAAATTACTGACTTTGCGGAGCCGACTTATGTGACCTGCAAGTTTATCATTATTTCTTGTATTAACATCATGTTTATCACTATTTTTCTTAAATGAGGCAATATTTTTTTGACATTTATTAAAATTTCAAGAATGTACTGTAAAGGGAAGGTTAGAATATTATACATACACCCGGCGTTTTTCATTGGGGGTTAAAAAGGCACTCGCTGAATTTCCCGCCAAAAAGCTTTGTATTGCCTCCGTTTATTGCCTCTATCAGCAGTGCCGCTGCAATCACGCCAGTTTGAATTTTGAAAAAAAAAAAAAAAAAAGCAACGAACGCGGACCTTTTCACTTGGCTTTATACGTGAGGCTAAAGAAGATTTTATTTTTCCCGCCCTCAATGGAATACGGGTCATGGTTATTTCGTGTCGAAGCCTAATTTGCGGGGAGGGAGGGTAGAGGCATACATAATATCATTGACTATGCTACAGATATGGTCGCGCGAACAAATCTTTTTCGCGCTTTTCTTAGTAGATAAAACGGCGCCATCTCTTAGATTCCTCGAGAACTAATAGGACTACAGAGAACAAATGGCTAAAACCAGCGCGCACAACCAATTTTTTTTAGTCTGTGCTCGCAACTTATAATATAGCAAGAGAAAATTACAATATTCATTAAAAGAGGATTTTTGGCGGGATCTCGGCGAGTGAAGTTGCATTTTTATTTATAATTCTTATAATTTGTGCATTCTGACTTTTAAAGCTTAATAATGGCAGAATATTGTGCAGCAATAGTTAGTGAAGTGTAAATTAAAGTGCGTAACGAAGCTTTCGGGTTCCCCAAGAAGCCGCCGAAATCTTTTGTAAAGCATTCTGCCACTTTACTGAAGAATGACTTGACCGTGACTAAACTCTGTATACGCGAAGTATACGACGAATTACTTGTTTTGACTGCGACTGACTTATAAACCGAAGAAATAACAGACATAAGACATGGCTGTATGGGCTTGGATCCCTTTGCCTTCTCCGAGAGGAGACAATAAAACGAAATATTCATTAAAAATATGAGCATTATTAGGCTTTTTGGCGGGAACTCGGCGAGTGAAGTAGCATTTTTCTTTATAAGTCTTATAATTTGTGCATTCTAACTTTTGAAGCTTAATAATGGCAGAATATTGTGCTGCAAACGTTAGTGATAGTGTACAAGTGACGGGAAGTGTAAATTAAAGTGCGTAACGGAGCTTTCGGGTTCCCACAAGAAGCCGCCAAAATCTTTTGTAAAGCATTCTGCCACTTTACTGAAGAATGACTTGACCGTGACTAGACTCTGTATACGCCAAGTATACGACGAATTACTTGTTTTGACTGAGACTGACTTACAAACTGAAGAAATAAGAGAAATAAGACATGGCTGTTATGGGCTAGATCCCTTTGCCTTCTCCTAGAGGAGAGAATGAAACGAAAAAAAAAAAAATGAGCATTATTATGTTTTATCATCATGTTTTATGGTCACTTTTTTGTGGTACGTGATACATATTTTTCAACATAAATCAGCATTCGATACGACAGTTCATGAACGAAGTCGGTATGTGACTGAGTTCCCATTGGTTCCAAACTCCCGTTTTAACACCAATGAAGTGGTGCCATTTTCATTGTTTCAACGAACCGGTGTATACGCAGTACGCAGTAGCGTTTTATTACTTTTGGTAAGCCCCCTTGAAAATCTAATATACCTATATCAAAAAAAATATAGCATCATTTAGGAAAAATAGTGATAAACATGATGTCAATACAAGAAATAAAGATAAACTTGCAGGTCACATAAGTCGCCTCCATAAAGTAAGTAATTCATTCAAAGGGTTATGTATACGCTTTTTCAATAAGGTTTCTGTAGTTCCTGCTTGTTCTCAGGGGAAAATTGCCTTTTGAACAAGCAGTAGCTTTAAAAATGTAAAATTTGACTATTATAAGTGCACCCTGTGTACCTAGAAAATAAAGCATTTTTGATTTGATTTAGATGAATATTTGGTGGTTTGTGGTATAAATAAAAGATAAATTTATTAGACTGATTTATTTTGTACCTAGCACATGGAGCAGACATCGGTGGAAGAGAGAAGAAAAAAAGGGTTCGCATTTAGCTGCACTAGCGCTACAGTGGACAATCTTAGAACTATAATACAGATAATAAATATTTGTTGCATTTTATTTTAACAGATTTCACTTCAACGACTCGTGTTCTTCTGCTTTTTGGCGGGAACTCGGCGAGTGAAGTAGCATTTTTCTTTATAGGTCTTAAAATTTGTGCATTCTAACTTTTGAAGCTTAATAATGGCAGAATATTGTGCAGCAAACGTTAGTGTTGGTGTACAGGTGAAGGGAAGTGTAAATTAAAGTGCGTAACGGAGCTTTCGGGTTCCCACAAGAAGCCGCCAAAATCTTTTGTAAAGCATTCTGCCACTTTACTGAAGAATGACTTGACCGTGACTAGACTCTGTATACGACGAATTACTTGTTTTGATTGAGACTGACCTATAAACTGAAGAAATAAAATAAATAAAAATTTTCACTCGAAACTAGCAGTAATGTCCCTCGACAATGAGGTTGACTGGTTGCCATCCTCAAAAATAAGAAGAAGAAGAAGACTCGTGTTCTATTTTCGAACGTAATTCGAATAAACCCAACATAATATTTGAGTAAATCAATTTCCCGCCTACTCTACCCGCCTCCCGGGCATTGTTCCTGTTTAATTATAATGCATTTGAGCCGATAGTCGATACGATATTCTCATTACGTTGGAAATTAATGAGACTACCCCCCACCATCCCCTTGTTATTTACTCTAACAGGAATATCTGCTACATAATATAGATTGCTCCAATTTTTGCCAGACTACTCTAATGTCATTATAATAAGCGTATCCTAGTTGTCCAAATAGCTAGTCAAGTAAAGAATTGACGACCTGTTTGATGTAGTGGTTGGAAACTCTGCCTGCTGTACCAAAAGGTTGCGGGTTCAAATCCCGCTAGGGGCATATGTTTGTATGATGAATATAGACATGTGTTCCCGAGTTATGAATGTTTTTCATTTATATATAGTATAATTATTTACAAAAAAATGTATTTGTGTAGTATATCAACCATCTGGTATCCACAACACAAGCCTATAGTCACCGACCGATTGGTGTAGTGGATAGTGACCCTGTCAGCGAAACCAACGGTTGCTGGTTCGAATCCCGCGACGGGTAAATGTTTGTGTGATGATTGAATATGAACATTTATTCCTGAGTCATGGATGTTTATATAAATAGTATCCATAGCACAAGCTTTGCTTAGTTTGGGACTAGATGATTGGTGAAAGTGTCCGAAATGTCTATTTATTCTATTTATTTATTTGCCCAGTTCAGGACCAGATAATTGGTGTGATTGTCTGAAATGTCTAAAAAAAAAAAAAAAAAAAATAGTTGCTTAATGTGGAACTAGATGGCGTTGTATGTCCAAGGATATTTATTTTAAGAATACGCCTTCAACTTCCTATAATCTTAAAAGCCATGATCTTTTGCACGTGGATGAGTACCTCTCATTGATAGAATAAAAATGTTGTCAAATAGTATAAGTATTTAGTAATAAAACATAGACCATTAACTTTATATTACCACTGAGAATTTCATTACGTCAAAGAATATATTTTGAACTCGTGTAACTATTTGCACAAAAAAATCGATCAATAACTTCTTTATAAATTCATGAAAGATTTCTCCGAGGGCACATATCACGACTAAAAGTATAAAGTAGGCATTGTTTACGTAATTTTAAAAAAAATTGTTTTAGGAGATCTTAGTTTCTTCTGCAACGCAATGATAGAATATAATTATTACTAATTATGTGAAGGTGACTGTAGTAACAAATCTACGAAAATTTGGGTGTATGCTTGTGTAGGATTAGATATTAAGCTTAGTTTTAAAGAATAGTTTTGAATTATAAATTTAGTAGATTTATATAAAATTCACAAGTATAAAGGAACGCACTCGCATCTGTCTGCCATGTTTGTGACGTCACTTGCTTACCCATTTTGTCTTATTTTATTTATCGACTCTAACGTAGCCGCGCGTGTTTTATTATTAATTTACTCCAATACATAACAAGTGAAGGTTGCTTTACGGATTAGCCTCTGTATAAGGCCCCATCCTAGTGTCGAAGACCAGTGGAAGACCAGGGAGCTCCCGAGAAGATCCTTCTGAGGTAACAGACACAGGACCACGAGGTGCCCAGCTTCCTTCATAGTTTTTCCAGAAGAAAGTGATATTTTTACAGTCCACTCCGCGTTCTGGCTAAGTAATATACAGCTTGTTGGTTTATTTAGTCCTTCCTTTATTTGAGGATGAACGGAAATAAATCCATAAGTGTTAGTTACAAGTAAAATTAATTGAAAGTTAGGTTAGTAGGACTATAACTAGGGAACACTATAAAAACGACTCTGCGACAACAGCAGCATGCAGCCGCATCCACCGCGCCCACAGCGGCGAGTCCCAGCGCTGGGCTAACACGCTCAAGATGCCGTTCGTGCTGGCACGAATACAATTTAGTAGAGAGGCGCTACGCTTTCTCATAATTGAAAAAAAAAACAGTCCGTATGCGCCTCAGCTAACATGTGTCTGGCAGTATCTCAGATAACTGCAGTGTCGTGACAGTCCAAACAGCATCCTGAACGCGTTATTGTATTTTTATCCCGATATAATGAGCAGTTCCCGCGGTATAAACAAATTAAATATACACGATAAAGACATTCCACGCAGGCCACGCCGCGGGCGGTAAGCAAGTATTTAATAAAGTTATCTTTAAAAATATAGCTAATTAGTCATCTTAAACTAAAGCTTCGCCATTAAAATTGAATTAAACTTTTAAATTGCCGCATAATAATGTCCCCAGAAATAGGGCGCATCTGAAATTGGGACAGAAGAAAAATAAAAGTTGAAAGTAAACTCGTCGGGAAACTTGGTAATTAATCATTTAGAACCGTTAGTGGGCAGTTGACTTTACTTTATAAAGATGGTAGCTCTAAAACAAAAACAATCCACTGACACTCAAATTCTGAATTTTGTGAGCTGTTCGTTCGACGCACAGGGCACTATACTAATGGGGCGAATATCTTTTAAGTTGGTAGGGTTAGTTGTTTTAGGAATGGGGCTAATAACTGCTTGCAGCCACCCGATTAGAAATGTACTAGAAATTCTGTATCAATGCAAAATTAATGTATTACCTTTTTGTTTTGTTTTTTTTTTATGCACGAGAGGTTCGTACTTGACCTCAATCACACCTGATGTTAAGTGAAGATGAGGTCGAAGGTGGAAGCGTACTGACCCGGAAACCCCAACACATTTGGGGGACTGGTTATCTTATCTCTGACAACCGGAGCACAACAATGCTATTAACATTGCTGCTTGGCGGCAGATTTAGATAAAATGGTGGTAGCTATCCAGGCGGACATTTAAAATGTTCTACCACCAACCAAACCGAGTACTTAAACATCCGAATCGTAAACCCAATGTTGTTTACAGCCACGGAGGCGGTTAAATTGTACAATAAAGCGTTTACAAACAAACAAACAAACTAGTTTCAATAGATCAGATTATTACAGCCGTAATCGTGGGTACAGTAAAAAGAGATAACATTAGTATATCAAGTGACACCCCGTCAAGACCGACCGCATTCGATCTAAGTGAACGAAGAATCCTCAACACTACAAATTCACCCACTGTACTTAAAGAGAATGCCGAAGGTAAGCCACAAGTCTGCTCATAAAATAACAAATGTGATGTTGCGATTTGTGAACTACCAGGTACAATTCAAAAAATGTTCATGTATTATGTGAGGATCTTTAAAAATATGTGTTGGATGTTCCACTTTGTGCTTTAAACGAACGTTTTTCTTACTGCGATTACTTCGACTTTGATTGAAAGTCAAAGTCAAAGTCAAAAATGCTTTATTTTGTAGGTACACAGAGTACACTTAAAATAGTCAATTTAACATTTTTTAAGCTACTGCTTGTTCAAAATGCAATTTTCCCCTGAGAAGAACAAGCAAGAAACTCGAAGGGTTGCTCTTTTAAAATCAGGCTGTGATTTTACATAAAGGTTTTTATATTACAAAAAGGTTTTTATATTTCATTATTAATCGTGAATTAGCCTGGCATGTGAACAATCTGATTATGTCCAGGGATGATTATCATCTAAATAGTCTGATATTTTATAATATGCTTTGTTAATTAGTTTCTGTTTTTATCTTTAAATTTATCGAGACGAAGATTTTGTATATCAACTGGGACCTTATTGAAAAAGCGTATACATAACCCTTTGAATGAATTACTGACTTTGTGGAGGCGACTTATGTGACCTGCAAGTTTATCTTTATTTCTTGTATTGACATCATGTTTATCACTATTTTTCCTAAATGATGCTATATTTTTTTTGACATACATTAGATTTTCAAAAATGTACTGTGACGAAAAGGTTAGAATGTTATACACTTTAAACGGATTGGACCAAAAGACGGAGCGGAGCGGAGATTCGGAGCTAGACGAAGGATAGGTCACCAAAAGCTGACACGTCAGACAATACTGTGTATCCTCGGTGAATATATCGGAAGCAAACAGCGTCGAGTTGACATAGGAACCCAAACCAACACACTCCCACGTAGGAAAATAACAAATAGACAACTCCTCAAACTAACCTCCCCCTCTCGTCCTCGGCTCACGGCTTGTGCTGAAACAGGTTGGACCTTTGAACAGAATGTTCGTTTAACAAGCCATATTTTGAGTAGTTTTTATTAATTATCTGAAAATTAATACTTGTTTCTCAGCAGGCTTATGTAGTTTAAATGTTATTTAAATGCACATTTTTAATGTCAACTGGCACCTTATTATAAAAGCACGCATTGCTAGTAACTTTGTATAAACAGCTGACATGAACAGAAAGTTTATATATGTATAATGTATATCACAATTTTTTAAACGATTCAAGAGTTTCCTTACGTTCATTATGTTATTTCTCTGTGGTTTTAGTAAACATATTGCGATGCAAAAAAATGCAGAAAACTGCTCTTTTCTGCAGAACAAAAATACAATTTATATCCGCGGCATGTCCCTACAACAGGATGCCGTAAGTCATTATGCTGTGGAAATCGCTGCCAGCTCGTCAATCAAAGTTAAATTTAAAAATATTGATCTTTAAATACCAATTATTCAATCTCTTGGTGAACTACGCAACTCAATTACAAGAGGATTCGTCGCTGAGACGGTGGGATCTAATAAATCGTTGAGTAAACCTGAGTTCGAATCTTAGGGCTCAGTAGATAAGAGGGAGAGGGATCTTGGGAGTGTTTTGACTACAGAGAGGTACGAGACAAGGGCTCGAGCGATTGTATACACTATATGACGAACTGCTTGAGGAACAGAAGATGTTATTTATTATTTAGTTATGTACATATGACATATATAAGTATACATCGTGTAATTCCTGTTTACTGTTTCGATCAGAAAATTTAAACCATCCTGAAACCACGTTTAGTATGGAAGTTACACATAACTTCTTTTTTTTTACTTTTTTTTTTATATATTGAGGGGGCGGCAAACGAGCTTGCGGGTCACCTGATGGAAAGCAATCACCGCCGCCCATGGACACCCGCAACACCAAAAGGGTCACAGATGCGTTGCCGGCCTTTGAGGAGGGTGTAGGCTCGTTTCTTGAAGGTTCAAATGTCGTACTCGTTCGGGAATACCGCTGCCGTAAGTCCGTTCCACAGGGTGGTCGTACGTGGTAAGAAGTTTCTTGAGAAACGTACAGTGGTAGACTTCCACTCATCCAGGTGATGTGGATGGAAATTTAATTTTCGGCGAAAAGTGTATCGGTTAAATTGAGCAGCGGGTATTAGCTCGAACAGTTCTTCAGAACACTCCCGATGAAATATGCGATAGAGAATGCAGAGGGACACGACGTCTCTTCGCAACGCCAGGGGATCCAGTCGGTCAGTGAGACTCTCTTGGCCGAAAATTCGGATTGCGCGACGTTGAACTTAATAGGGGTTCTGTAAAATAATCTATGCATACGTTGTATGTGTGTATAATGAATTGTACAATAAGTTGATATGAATAAATGAATGTGAAAAAACAATGAAAATTGAAAAACACATTTTTCAACTTTAGCTTATTTTGTTACTTAGTACTTGCGTTTTAACAATTGTTACTACATTTACAACACTTTATTAAATGTTTCAAGAAAATCGCGGTTATTCGTTTTTCCGAGTATATGTGTACCCGAGTTATAGATGTGTTTAATTATTAGATGTATTTATTTACAGAGAAATGTATCTGTGTATATTATACAAGTTTAGTTGCTTAGTTTAGATAAGATATTTAGGTATTGGTGTCGATTCGGATGTACACCAACTAAACTAAACTAAAACCAGTTTTAAAGCAGTACTATCTATTTCTCCCTGGAATAATACGATGAGACGGCATCACTCCAAATCTGGTTTTAGTTTAGTTTAGTTGGTGTACATCCGAATCGACACCATTACTTGTGATTTTTGCTTTTAGGCTTCTCAAAGAGGCTTTTTTGATATACTCTGTATTTAAAAAGAAATCTTCATTTATCCAATGAGGGCAGCACTGGACGGAATAAACCCTTTTAACACAATTGGTTTGTTTATTTAGACGATAAATCATTCTCTTGGTGGTATCCTACATTTCCAAAGTATAGTTCTTTACTCTGAAAATCGCTTTCACTTGTCTAATGGACTCTCCCGAACACTCACCTCTGAGAGTTGACATTTTTTGCCCTCAATTAACGTGTAAGAGACCCTCCAGGTCCTCTGACCGAGACCCTCGGGAATGTCCTCTATCCTATTGTGTTGTATCATTTGTATTGACTCCCGCTTGTCGATTGTTTTTTTTTTACAAAGGGCTCTGGAACACAATGACGCTTCTTTCCTCTTGAGGTTCGATTGCACAAGTTTGAAAGATAATACCAAACCATAACCAAATACGAAGCACATTTTGCATGGCGCTAATTTAACTGGAAATTACATACATACAAAAAGTCGCGAGCCGGTGAAGTAGTCAAGCCCAAATGGGGTGGTGAGAGATATCCCAAACATTAGCGTTTGAGTGGTCCAAACATTAAAAGATTAATGATTATCCACGGTTCACAAATGCACACGTGACAGGGGGTGAGCCCATCGCCGTTGAACGAGCAAATCTGTATATAGTCTGGTATTTCTTAATATTCGTGGTAGAAAATAATAAATTTTATACGTCAACCATGATACAAGTCACTTAACGTATGCATACAATATAATACAGTAGGTTGGTATACAAAATTTGTTAAAAATAATGAAAGAAAACTGACGAAAGAGATATACGATGCGAATGTGGATGGTAGTGTTGGTAGGGGAAGACCACGGCGAACGTACCATGATCAAATCGGGGACTTCTCAAAGAAGGGCCAAGTCAAGACAGTGACGTGCCTAGCGCTTAGTCACAGGGTATGCAAAATGATCAAATTTGCTATTAAATGAGATTAAATACAACTACAAAATAATAACTTATTGTTATAGCAACCTTCGCATCTGTTTAGAATATTTCTGATTCATACTGAATCATGACAAAGCGTTTCGATGAAAGCGTACTATTTTCTTGGTAAATACTGCCTTTTTGTCTGTATAACACCTCACTGAGTCAAGAGTACCCTAAACCGACGAGCATGAATGAACAGAGAGTGAAAAAAAAACAAAACGGTGTGTCCGGATTGTAGAAATTTTGAAACATGGATAATCAAATCACGATAATATCTAAGAACCTCTGAATAACGTTGTATGACAAATTTTTAACACGTACTAGCGGAAGATTTCTGCAATTTATTGCACTGCTGCGTGTTGCTATTTTTTTAGGTAAGGCGTTATAATTGTAAGAGCTTATTATCTGATACCATTAATTGTATTAAGAGGTTAATTTAAATGTTTATATGAGATTATGTCTAAACCTGATTCTGATAATAGCCAACGTTTTACTTTTTTACATATATATCTAGGATCTGAATGTTGGGCAATGAAAGTGAAGTGACGGATGAAACTAGAATGCATGTGGCAGAGATGAGAATGCTAAATGGAAGTGTGGTGTGATTAGAATTGATAAGATCAGGAATAAGTATATCAAAGGAAGTCTGAAAGTGACACCAAAAACAGAATAGTTGAGGAGTAATAGGTTAGCATGGTTTGGGCACATTATGAGGAGGGATGAAAGGCACGTAACGAGACCAGTGCTAAGTAATGAATGTGGAGGGATACAAAGGTAGAGGAAGACCGAAGAAGGTGTGGGGAGACTGCTGAATGATGTGTATGAAAGAGGTGACTACGGAGATGACGGCTAATAGAGGAGAGTGGAAGAGGAAGACATGTTGTGCTGGCCCCACCTAGAGTAAAATGATGAGGTATCTTGAGCAGCTGACAATTTGAAGTTTTTTTTCTTTTTCGTATACAGCTAGGGGCAAAGGTGAGATGGATCTTTTGGCTAAATGTGTCTTAGCGCGGGCTGAAAGCTAGTTTGAATAAACCTTAAACTACAGTGTCATATTTTTTTCTATTTTGCACCATATCAGCACAGTTTTCTGATATTGACAAATAAATATCCTTAGACATACACACAACGCCATCTAGTTCCACAGTAAGCAACTATAGGCTTGTGTTGTGGATACCAGATGGTTGATATACTACATAAGTAAATGTTTTTTTTTGTAAATATGTACTTATTATAAATGAAAACATCCATAACTCGGGTACATATGTCCGTATTCATCACACAAACATGCCTCTAGCGGGATTCGAACCCGCAACCTTTTGGTATAGTGGTCAGAGTTGCTAACCACTACACCAAACTGTCAAAATAACTGAATTCCATTGTGTGTATTATAGCATCACGTACATGAACCTCCCTCCCCACCAGATAGGTCTCCTCGTAAACGGTGAAGCTTAAAGTATCACTGTTTTTATAACTCCCAAGCCGAATTTATGTAAATTGAGTACTACCTGGATTTCTCTGGTTGGGCCCACTTTAAGCCCCTCACATTAGGAGTGTTAAAACTAAGTTACAAATGCTGTTGGTCTTCCAAATAAATAAATAAATAAATAAATAAATAAATAAATAAATAAATAAATAAATAAATAAATAAATAAATAAATAAATAAATAAATAAATAAATAAATAAATAAATAAACTTTGAAACCAGTCCTGTAAGCAAACGATTTCTACTTCCTATAATCTTAAAGATTCCAATTTTTTGCACATGGGTAGAATACACAACATTGGGTTTACGATTCGGAGGTCGCGGGTTCGATCCCCAGCGGGGTACATGTTTAAGTACTCGTTTGGTTGGTGGTAGGGCATTATAAATGTCCGCCTGGCTAGCTACCACCATCTTATCTAAATCTGCCGCCAAGCAGCAATGTTAATAGCATTGTCGTGTTCCGGTTGTCAGAGATAAGATAGCCAGTCCCCCAAATGTGTTGGGGTTTCCGGGTCAGTACGTTTCCATCTTCGACCTCATCTTCACTTAACTTCAGGTGTGATTGAGGTCAAGTACCAAGCCGTTATGCATAAAAAAAAGAGTACCTGTCAGTGATAGAATAAAAATATTTTCTAACTTGTTTTAGATATAGTATAGGTTTTAAGTAATAAAACATAGACTATTCATATAACAATGTAAATATTTAGGAAGCCTAATCAGGCCAATGACTCCAGATATACACCAGACTTAGTCACTAGAATAACAAGGGCAAGGAAAGCGTTTAATACTGAGAAACATCTTCTCAAAGCTCGTATTTCAAGGCAGATTCGAAAACGTCTGATCAAAGTGTATATCTGGAGCATTGCTCTATATGAAAGTGAAACGTGGACTATGACACAACGTGATAGAGAAAGATTAGAAGCCTTCGAAATGTGGTGTTGGCGAAGAATGGGGAGAATAACCTGGATGGAAAGAAAGAGCAATGAGGAGGTCCTGCAGATGGTTAATGAGAAGAGAGTGTTTTTGAAGATCATTGAAAAAACAGAAACGGAAAGATGTTGGATCATCTCAATCAGATGATGACAACAGGAAAAGTGGAGGGGAAGAGGAAGAGATTAAGGGCTAGAAGAACATACAAAGTACAGTTATAGGAAAAAGTAAATGCCGTGTCGTGTTCAAGAAGTCAAAGAAAAGGCGGAATGTAGAGAAGTGTGGAAAGGACTCCACCGACAAGAGCATAGCTCTTAAATAGAAAAGAGAGAGGGCTTTTCTGAATTAGTTTTTCTTTAATATGGAACTTATTATAGCTATTCTTAGAACACACCATAACTAACCTCTTTATAGTTCTGAACGATATATTTTCACATTTATCACCCCGGGTCGAGCTCGGTATCGAACCGGCGCGGCGAGCCGTGAGAGGGCGTTAGTGCCGCACCGGTGGGCACTGGGCAGTGAGTAGCACCAACCGATGCCACTCAATTCAATTCCACGTATAATAGCTGTCGATGTGCGCTGGAGTGGATATATTGTATAACGAGTATAAACTGGGGCTTTGGGACGGGAAGAAAGAAAATTAACGGGAAACGGTAGTAACTAATTTTCACATAAACTATCATCTCTGACTATTGAAGTGTTTTTACAGGCTGAAATAGATACAATGTAAGAACCTAGAAACTTATTATAAAAGCGTATACATTACATTGGGAGTGATCGATGCGAGTGCGGAGTCTCCCCACAGACAATGGATCACGTATTGTCTTGCCCCGCGTGTCCTGACAGCTGCACCTTTGACGACCTCCTTAACGCCACAGACAGTGCTGTTAGAGTAGCTAAGTTTTGGTCTAATAAAATTTGAAACTTGCCTCGACACGAAAAGAAGAATTGCCCTTTCAAGGATTTACTAACTTTGTGAAGTCGGCTAACATAAGCAGATGACTGGTTCTTATTCCTTGTATTAACATTGTGATTATCACTATTTTTAGCGAATAAGGTTATATTTTTTTGCAGTATGTACCTATTTAATATAGTAATACTGTATAATTTGAGGTATAAGTTTTAAGTATGTACCTATTTAAAAATCGGAAAACATAGTCGGCTTTATATATTTATTTTTTAAGTTTCGCAGCTTCCGCATCCGTATTTGATCCTGAATAACTCTAAAATTGTTAACACCGTTCGCAGCTTGTAATAAAGGCGAAAACCCAATTCCCCTGTCGCTCCGATCCCGACAACTCCCAACAGGCTGACGCTTTGTGCGAATTTTCCAGTGAAGTTTACTTTTTATGTTTTTCACAAACAAAATATTACGGTCTGATGGAAACGCGAATGGATTTTAGGTAAATAACGAGATTTCTAACGTTAGAGTACATTGATATTTTTTTTTATCATATTTTTAGAGTGCCGTATGCTTTCCGACACGCAAGAAGAAATAAACCAACTTTTCTCAACCGTGGGTGGGGCAAAGGGACTTTTTTTTTCATGCACGACAGGTTCGTACTTGACCTCAATCACAACTGATGTTAAGTGAAGATGAGGTCGAAGGTGGAAGCGTAGGTACGTGGAAGGGCACTCACTCGCAACCCCCAGCTTATTTGGGGGGCCTATCTTATCTCAAACAGCCGGAATAAACAATGTTATCAATATTGCTCTTGGCGGTAGACTAAGGCGGCTTCCTGATTTGTCGATGCAGCATCGGTGCGGAATCGGTACGCTCGGTATACGCGGTACCGAAAGATTACCGAGCGCCTATATTTCAATGTTTCCTATATTTTGTTTATTATTACTGAAGCAAACAAACACAAAAGTTATTTCTGACATTCTATATATAAGGTCTAACAAAATTAACCCGACAAACGTTGCAGAGTGTATGTATAGGATGTACCTACCATTACGAAAAAAAAAAAATATTAAAGTTAACAATGTAAATTTTGTGAATTTGACCTTAATGGCCGCGCGCTCTAAATACTTTGCCACAACACACAAACACGTGCCGCGGTATCTTTGAAGACGCGGAAAGGCGACCACAAGCTGCTCGCCGCCGGCGCTTGCCACGGCGCCGCCGCAACTTGCTGTGATTGGTTGCGCCCTGTGCCCCGCCACCCCCTTTGGCGTCTTCCATATAAACGTTGCCTTTATGTTGTTCAGGCAGCCGAGGGTCAGTGGGGAACTTCTTTCTTTTAAGCATAATGGGTTAGCACTTGACCTCAATCGCACCTGATGTTAAGTGAAAATCAGGCCGAAGGTGGAAGCGTACTGACCCGGAAACCACATTCTATTTGGAGGAACGGCTATCTTATCTCTGACTCCAGAACACAACAATGCTATTAAGATTGCTGTTTGGCGGCAGACTTAGATAAAATGGTGGTAGCTAGTCAGGCGGATATTTTTAATGCCCTACCACCAACCAAATATATAGGGTATGTACTTGTACCGATAAAACTTTTATCGTCATCGTACGAAAACTCGTTCAAGCATCACGTGAATTTTGGTAGAAACCTTTGGGTAGAACTTCGATCGAAAGACTCCCTCCCATATTTAAATTGTTTGTATTTACGAGAATCGGGCGACTGATATGGGTCACGTATCCTGTTATTAGTTTTAACAAATTTTGTATACCAACTTAGTATTTTATATTGTGTGTGTGTGTGTGTGTATAATAATGAATTCTATTCTAATCATTCGATTAATATATGAGAGCGACTGTACTAGTAATGCCATCGAATGTGGGCTCGTTTGATATGTAGCGATAATTCCAATTTATTAACCCTCCACGTATAGAGCGGTACAAGACGTTTAGAGCCCTTTGTCTGTGGAATTATAGCGTGGTAGCTAGCCAGGCGGACAATTTAAAATGCCCTACCACCAACAAAACCGATGCCTTATTTTTTAAACGAAACACAACAATAAAGAGTCTAATGTGTTTTATCATTTCAAGTTTAATATCAGTTTATTTTTCGCTTTTTCGTAAAAATATTTTCAGTGTTTGTATATTCTTTTTTTAAGTAGTTATTTACGTTCATGGTTCTGAAGTGATTCTATCAGACAGCGTTCGTTTGGTTGGTTCACAAGACATATTCTATACGGAAAAGCAGCTTAGCTTTTCAAAAAAGGCTCCCACACAGAAAAATTCAATTGCTATACAGCCAGTTCTGTCGCGTGGACTTTTAAAATGCAGTTTGGCACAGACCGTCGAGTGTTCTGCCAACGTGACTACAAACTATGCTGTAAGCCAAGTTCCTTTGCCAACTTGCCACCGACTACCGATCTCCATGGTCGTAATTTGAACAATATCTCATAAATTTTTGTGTTTCGCCATTCTTACCTATATTTCGTCACTTAAAAAAATCTACAAGTCTGCTTTCAATTAATCTAGTAAAATTAATCTACGAGAATTTATAGATAAATTGGCGTGCGCTTGTATCTCTATCCCTTACCAACATGTTAGTAGGTCGAAATGAGATAGCATAACCTATATTAGATGAGAGAGAGCCTGAGATGCAAAATGTAAAGTAAATTTAAAAAAATCTTTATTTTGTAAGTACACAGGGTACACTTAAAATTTTAATTTTTTAAAATGTTTTAAGCTACTGCTTGTTCAAAAGGCAACTTTACCCTGAGAAGAACAAGCAAGAAACTCGAAGGGTTGCTCTTTTAAAACAGGTTTTTATGTTACAAAAGGTACAATTTATTTCGTTATTAGATTGTGAAATAGCCTGGTATGGGAACGAGTTGGTTAGTTTAGAGACGATTATCATTTAAATAGTCTGATATTTTATAATACGCTTTCTTAATAAGTTTCTGTTTTATAGAATCTTTAAATTTATTGAAAGGAAGATTTTGTATATCAACAACATCTATTGAAAAAGCATATACATAGCCCTTTGAATGAATTACTGACTTATTCTTATTTTTAATATTCTTAATATCTTTATTGTACACAAAATTGTTACAGAAATATGCATTGTATATAAAATGTACAAAGACGAGCTTAACTCCGATAGATTCGTGGAGGCGACTTATGTGACCTGCAAGTTTGTCTTTATTTCTTGTACTGACATCATGTTTATCACTATTTTTCTTAAATGTAGGCTTCACTGGTAGATCAACGTGTCCTAAATGAATGTCCATGGTTGTTTATCATCCAAATAGTTTGATATTTTATAATATGCTTTCTTATAAGTTTCTGTTTATAGTATCACTCGAGAAGAATAAATAATACCTAAATAGCTTTGATGACCTTTTTTAACAATAATTTCAAATTCACGAAAGTAATCGTAATTAAAGTTATTCGTGTATTAATATAGCTTTCCGACCGCGGCTTCGCCCACGTGGAATAACTTTATCGCGGTTTGCTTATCCTGTGGTAACTACTTACTTTATCGAGATATAAAATATCCTATGTTATAATCCAGGGTATGTTCTACCTATATACCAAATTTCATCCAAATCCGTCCATATACAGGTAGAACATACCCGGGATTATAACATAGGATATTTTATATGCCGATAAAGTATAAACTAATTAAACATAGCATATAATAATGCGACATACATATAATAAACAGTGTTATATTTAGGTAAACATTACAATTTAGTACATAACAATATGCTGTTATGGTTGTATACTATATTGGTGTATTGATGACCAATTGGTGTAGTGGATATTGCCCCTGTCAGCGAAACCAACTATTGCGGGTTCGAATCCCGTGAGGGGTAAATGTTTGTGTGATGAATACGAAAATTTATTCTCGAGTCATGGATGTTTATAAAAATAATTATGTATGTTTACCCGTTATCTAGTATCCATAGTTAGTAGTAGTTAGTAGTGGTGTAAGTGTTCGAAATCTTTATATTTATTTCCAATTCGCTGGCGATATGAACGGAATAAACCCTCTTAATGAAATGTATTGAAGTAACGTTGGTTCTCTGGGAGAGTGTTTTAATCTTTTTTCTTATTTCGTCACTTGTAATAAAGTGATGAAATTAATAAAAAATATTTTGACGTAGGTACGAAACCGTAAAATCGGTCTGTTATCTGAAAGCAATACGTCTGAAGCAGTCAAATTTAAATTCGAGTGTTACGATGAAGCAAGAACCTCCTGCCAAGTAATTTAGCTGAGTCAATACAGTTCACGTTTTCCTTATGTACTTCCACCTGACTAGGGATTACATACGAAACGTAAATGTTGGACAAAGACTGACTTTACCTTCTCCTTCAAGTTCTTGAAAAGTCGAGAGACCTCTAATTCATGTTTGCTTTTACAAGATTAGAGGACGGTTATGTGCTCAGTTAATACCAGGATTGAACTTTAGGTATAAGCTGCATTTCTAATGAAATAGAAAATATTTTATTTCTGACTAACTTGATGATAGGAATCCATGGTCTTAGGATTAGATTAAATATACCGGGAAGTTCAGTTGTGGACTCCTAAAAAAGAGCAACTCCTGAGTATCTTACTCGTTCGTCTCTGGGCGATGATTCAATACTTTTATTGCACAACAGAAAAGAGTATACAGTTACAGAAAGTAGTAGGAGTATAACATACAATTTGGCGACTGAATCACTAGCAGCGATATCTTCCAGGCAACCTTTGGGTATAAGGTAAATACATTAGAAATCGGCAGGTTGTGCGGTATTAAATAGGGATGCAGGTACAAACTACGTGAATAAATTTCTTATACTTACATATACTTAGATAGATCGATACACATTATTATACATATTATTACTAAAATAGATAAATTAGGTATATTTATCTATTATAAACTATAATATCAATACCCAAAATGCAACCCAATATAAAATAACAACAAAGTACGCTAAATGAAAATGAAAATGAAAAATGTTTACCTTAATATAACAATCAATGTGGTATCGGGGGTCTCCTTTTAAGTATAAAATACATGTGTTAGGAGGCTCCGCTCTTCCATAGGTTAATATTATGCTACTTATAAAATAAGAATGAAATAAAAATGTAAAAACTAATTTGTTATGTATGTGTGTGTGTGTGTGTGTGTGTGTGTGTGGGTGTGTGGGTGTGTGTGTGTGTGTACGAATGTGTGTGTGTGTATGAGTGTGTATATATTTATAGTGCATCTGCAGCCTGATGATAGGGAAATGAGTGGTTTGTTTGAAGTGTGTATTTATTTATTTAATGAATTCAATACAACGTAATAACGTAAACATATGGGTGTCCTAAATAAATATTGATATATAAAATAAGGATCATAAGCGACAAAAGGATAATTAAATAATTAAAATACTAAGCGACAAATATGTCATGACGATTTCTAATTATATTTTTATAACTTACGAAATAAAACTTTTTGAGTTAGATAGAGTTTATTCCGCATATGCACTCAATTGAATGGAAAATAACCACCTGCCTACGACATTATCTCTACCATTAATGACTCGTGACACGCTGTCGACTGTACACCTGTAATTACGTGATGAAAATGTTTTGAAGTATAATTTTCGTCATAAAATCGTTCGTTTGATCCAATTCCATTAACATCAGTCGGCGTCGCTCGAGGTTACTTGGAGCAATTAGTTGCTATTCACGTTTACACGGAATATTGCTTTTCAAATAAATACGCAATCAACATTGAGGTATAATATGATGCGTCGCAAGGTCGATAGGGCTTAAGGTGCAGCTTGTCGAATCTGAAAGCTAGGTCTACTTTTTTTTTCTCGCTGGGAAATTCGTTACGTATACCGTTCGCCTGGGAGACGGCGAGACGGTTATGTAGGACTCCCCTCCCTATCGGCAGGGATACCAACTAAATCCCCGCGGCGACCTTCTTCGGCAGTAGAGAAGACCTGGGAACGCATAATCTCGCATCTAAGGTCCGTATTTCAAAATGTTACTCAAGCAGAGATCTCCACTTGAGGACAATTACAAAGGGATTGCTTTATTTTAAATTAAATAGAGGCAGCTCTTCTAACTATGCCCAAACGCACATCCACGCTTGAGCATTACGGGCCTAAATCTCAAATGAGACCCCAAATCTCAAATTGTTCAGACCCAACGTTGCTCTCGAAACCATAGTCCCGGATTGATGTCCATCCGGCCGCCATTTAGACCAGATATCGGGGGACTGTCGGATCCCGAGATCAAAACAATAAGGTTTCCGTGGTGGATATTACCGCCTCCAAGGCTCAATGTAAACAACATAAGGTTTACGAATCGGAGGTCGTGGGTTCGTTCTCCAGCGGGGTACATGTTAAATACTTGGTTTGGTTGATGGCATTTTAAATGTCCTCCTGGCTAGCTATATCAACCATATTATCTAAGTCTGCCGCCAAACTGCAATGTTAATAGCATTGTAGTGTTGTGTCAAAGATAAGATTGCCAGTCCCCCAACTAAATTGGGGTTTCCGGGTCTATACGCTTCCACCTTCGGCCTTATCTTCACTTGACATCAGGTGTGATTGAGGTCAAGTGTCGTAATGCCAATATTGCCAACATGCCAATAATAAGAAGAAAGAAGTTAGGCGTCTCAAAGCAACTACAACGTACCTCTAACAAATTCGAGAGATGTCTAATATTATTTGAAGGTTCATCCTCCCCTGGTACAGTCAGCAGCGCAACGACTGTAACACTACTAGTTTAAGCTGGTCGCGCGACGCTTTCAGCAATGTGAAGGCTGCGGGATCCGTGTCCGTAGTATGTATGCTGCATTTTGGTGAGTGTACGTTGGAATTACATAATCTTATTCCACCGTCGCCTTTCCACCTTCGGACAACTAGGTGATTAGGCTACTATACCAACCGTATTTAGTTAATTTACTGAACACAAGAAGTTCGATTCTTCATTCATACTGCGAACAGCCAAGCTATACTCCCTTTCGGCGTCACTCTGTCCTGAATCCCACAACCTTAAGATCTTCCAAAGCAGAAGGCATTTGCTGGGTTCACGTGATTCATCTTTGACCACATCGTCACTTTCCATCAGGTGAGATTGTGATCTAACACGTATCCATTTAATTATATATAAAAAATTGAATATCGAATCATAAATACTATACTACTGTGCTATATTTGAAAAAAAAATACGAATCTACCCTCATTTGAAATATTTAATTTTATAAACATAAAGCACATCCGAACTAAGCGGTCTGATGTGCTTTCGACTGTATAACTCGTATCGGAGTCCACAGTGAGACGAGAGCGGATGCAGCCTTCGAATTTTTTTTGATAAATATGTATGTTTGTTCGCTAGCATAAATAAAAAAACTGGCCAGGTGCGTGTCGAATACGGTTACCAACTTTTTTTTTTGGAAAAAGACAAATAATATTTATTTATTATTCCTGTTAAGCTCGTCATGCAGCCGCGTGTACCTGCCCCACCTCCGGCAACATCGTTCTGTCGTCATTAGATTACACCTCGGTGACTGCCGCTTCGTTTGGCATAATTAGAAGGCATTCCGCGTAGATTTCCGCAATTTGGGCCCTTTTAAACTCATCTAACAGCCAATAATAGCGAGAGATACGGCACTCCGGTCAAAGAGTTCTTCTGGAATATTGCTTGTTGACAAGCGTTTTTCTCTTTGACCTGAATGCCTAAATATTAATAAGTAAATTTTGTTGATCATCCACAGACGTAACCGTAACGTAACGTTTAACCGCCTCCGTGGCTCAATGTAAACAACATGGGGTTTACGATTTGGAGGTCGCGGGTTCGATCCCCAGCGGGGTACATGTTTAGTACTCGGTTTGGTTGGTGGTAGGGCATTTTAAATGTCCGCCTGGTTAGTTACCACCAACTTATCTAAATCTGCCGCCAAGCAGCAACATTAATAGCATTGTTGTGTTCCGGTTGTCAGAGATAAGATAGCTAGCTCCTCAAATGTGTTGGGGTTTCAGTACGCTTCCACCTTCGACCTCATCTTCACTTAACATCAGGTGTGATTGAGGTCAAGTAAGAAATCGTTGTGCATAAAAAAACCAGCTCGTTACCTTGTTAGGCTATTTCAAAAATAATGAAATAAATTAAGCCCTTTGTAATATAAAAATCACTGAGCAATTTAATAATATCATTCATGTGTCTGTGGCTCAACGGTTAAGACGTGGTCTCCCAATTTGGGCGGTCCGGGTTCGATTCCCAGGTAGGCCATGTACCAGCCCACACTCCCTCATAAACGAGGGAAAGCCTGTATCACTGCAATGTTATGTTTACGGGCTGAGATGATGATGATCATTCATGTGTATAAAACAACTGTGTTAAAAGCTAAATTAAATAAAACTGTACTCAAATTTTACATACAAACATAAGTGTGAATTATATTTATATAGTTAAAAGCATCCAATGTCCAGTGTCCAGGACATATTCTGTGCACAAAATTTAATTCAAATCTGCGTATCCGATTCGCCTGAATATTATTAGTTGGAACTAAGTAAAGGAAAAAATAAAAAATTCTGTAGGCACACAGCGTACACTTGAAATAGTCTATTTTTAACATTTTTTAAGCTACGGCTTGTTCAAAAATCAACTCTCCTCCGAGAAGAACGAGCAAGAAACTCGAAGGCTTGTTCTTTTAATACAGGTTTTTTATATTACAAACGGTACAATTTAAATAGCCGTCTAAAAATACGTCTTTACTGTTGCGCCAGTCATTTAGAAAGAAAAATCTGATTATTCAGTGCAAGTGCACTCAATATCACGTGAGCCGAAAACGTAGAGCTTACAACGTCTGTAGTATATCGCAGCACAATATTATGCTGAGTGCATTTGTATGTAAAGTGGCACGTATGCCAGGCGTCGTCGGTCTGCGCGACCCGGGCATATAGTCGCATGCAGAACACCATTATTATTCACAAACGGTATCCACTTCAATAATTTCACTCAGAAATTCTGACCGAGGTCATAGGAGAATAAAATGTCAAGCAATTTTATGGCGTAAGCCCACACCTCAAGCCGTAAATTGCTTGTAAAACCGCCTCCGTGGCTACGTAACCAACATTGTAAACAACAATACAATACAAATACACTTTATTGCACATCAGATAAGAAAATACAGTTTCAGAAAAGTGGTAAGAATAGAATGTACAATTTGGCGACCTTATCACTAAAAGCGATCTCTCCCAGGCAACCTTTATATAATAATATAAAAATATATATAATAATATATAAACAACATTGGATTTACGAATCGTAAGTCGGGGGTTCGATCCTCAGCGGGGTACATGTTTAAGTACTCGATTTGGTTGGTGGCAGGGCATTTGAAATGTCCGCCTAGCTAGCTACCACCATCTTATCTAAATCTGCTGTCAAGCAGCAATGTTAATAGCATTGTTGTGTTCCGATTCTTAACCCCGTATTAATAAATCAATCTCAATAGAAGTCTTGAGGCTGTATCAACCGAAATGTGTCTTAAGCAGTTGACGCTATCTCAAGCTCCGTGCTAATTTATAAACCAATCTTGAGGTCTACTCAGCTGAGATCACTTCTCAAGTATTCGCCTCAGCGGCGAATGAATGATAGTCTTGAGTTTCATTTATTAATACGCGCACCTCTCAGGCATTTACTTGAGACCGGTCACAAGACTGTTCTCAATCTTGAGAATGGTTTATTAGTAGGGGCCTTAGAGATAAGATAGCCAGTTCACCAAATATGTTGAGGTTTCCGGGTCAATACGCTTTCACGTTCGACCTCATCTTCATTTAACATCAGGTGTGATTGAGGTCAATTACTAACCCGTTATGCACAAAAAAATAAAGTTGTGCTCCCGTACGGTAGAGCGCTCATATATAATCAGCTGACGACACGGTCCAACAACGGTTTAATGTGCTTTCGACTGTACAACTCGCATCCGAGTCCACAGTAAAAAAATCAAGAAAAAATATATTTAATAAAAAGTATAGTATTTAGACGACATTTTCCCTACTAGGTTTATAATTGAAATCATTAATTAAATTATCAAAAAAAAAGGTACGAATTGACAATAAACAAAAATGATGATTAGTTCGATTCATAACACAAAGTTAATGTTGTGTTTATGTCATAAACAATTCAATTGTTTAGTCTCTTAATATAAGGTCTAACAGAATTAACCCGACAAACTTTGGCAATTGCACGTACATGACAATAAAATAATATATTCATTAAAAAAACTAGCCTAATAAATTTTGTTTACAAGTAAAAAAAATAAACGTAAGTGCAAATGAAAATAACAGACTTACTTCATTTCGACTATACCTTGTTTTATCAATGAGAAAAACAGGCAACGTTCCATTGATATGGAAGACGCCAAAGGGGGTGGCGGAACCAAGCACAGAAAGTCGCGCCGGCGCCGGCGGGCCAGGGGGGGCACACTTCAAATGTCATCAATTTTCATAGTAGACTGCGACCTCTGAACTGCGGTTGACGAACTAACCGTTATTAGTGTTCTGTGGCAGCAGCCGCCATCTTACCGGTGGGTGATGTCATGTCGAGCTCTCGAGTCAACGTCGATTTCCGTTTGAAAGTTTTTGTAAAAGTTCAGATTTTTGTTAATTTGTTGTTTGTTTTTGTTATACTTGTTTTTCATAGCTAATTTAAAGAAATTAGTTATGAAAAATAAAAATTTCCTCATAAACAACAATACCTATTTCTAAACCCAGTTTCTACCTATATAATCAGTGTACGTAGGTATGTATATGTATAGATAGATTTAATTCCTCAACCAATCGCTGGCAGCAGCACTGTCTATACATGCAAATTTAACCACGGAGTTGCCACTCTTTCTCGGTAAATAGTTACTATACTCTTTGCGGCGGGCGGCGAGCGGCGAGTGGTCGCCTTTCGCCATCTTCAAAGATACCGCGGCACGTGTTTGTGTGTTGTGGCAAAGTATTTAGAGCGCGCGGCCATTAATGTCCAACTCACAAAACATTTACATTCCTAAATTTTATTTTTTGATTAAAATCTGTTACCTTTAATGTTTTATTTTTTATTTTTTTCGTAATAGGTACATCCTATACATACACTCTGCAACGTTTGTCGGGTTAATTTTGTTAGACCTTATATAAAATCCTAGTAGTAGTAAATCCCTCAAACGACTACTAAGTCTACGGTCATAGACTAAAATCCATGGCAACGCAAATTCACGGTTGCGTGTAATACTCGAGAGTGATTGGTCAGTACTTGCTTGGAAGCCCCTAAAAGTAGAGCTACGTGGTGTTATTAAACAGATACGGCGAGCGAAACCAGTACCTCGCGTTCAAGCGGTCGCGTTTAATACTCGAGAGTGATTGGTCAGTACTTGCTTGGAAGCCCCTAAAAGTAGAGCTACGTGGTGTTATTAAACAGATACGGCGAGCGAAACCAGTACCTCGCGTTCAAGCGGTCGCGTTTAATACTCGAGAGTGATTGGTCAGTACTTGCTTGGAAGCCCCTAAAAGTAGAGCTACGTGGTGTTATTAAACAGATACGGCGAGCGAAACCAGTACCTCGCGTTCAAGCGGTCGCGTGTAATACTCGAGAGTGATTGGTCAGTACTTGCTTGGAAGCCCCTAAAAGTAGAGCTACGTGGTGTTATTAAACAGATACGGCGAGCGAAACCAGTACCTCGCGTTCAAGCGGTCGCGTTTAATACTCGAGAGTGATTGGTCAATATTTGCTTGGAAGCCCCTAAAAGTAGAGCTACGTGGTGTTATTAAACAGATACGGCGAGCGAAACCACTAACTCGCGTTCAAGCGGTCGCGTGTAATACTCGAGAGTGATTGGTCAGTACTTGCTTGGAAGCCCCTAAAAGTAGAGCTACGTGGTGTTATTAAACAGATACGGCGAGCGAAACCAGTACCTCGCGTTCAAGCGGTCGCGTTTAATACTCGAGAGTGATTGGTCAATATTTGCTTGGAAGCCCCTAAAAGTAGAGCTACGTGGTGTTATTAAACAGATACGGCGAGCGAAACCACTAACTCGCGTTCAAGCGGTCGCGTGTAATACTCGAGAGTGATTGGTCAATTCTTGCTTGGAAGCCCTTAAAAGTAGAGCTACGTGGTGTTATTAAACAGATACGGCGAGCGAAACCACTAACTCGCGTTCAAGCGGTCGCGTGTAGTGGTGCACGTGATTGGTCAGTGCCAGATTAAAAGCGTGGTGATACTCACAGAGCGTGATGGGTGTGAGTGTGCTGTGGAGGGGTGGGAGGGACGCGGGCGGCGCAGGCGGGCCAGGGCGCTCAGCAGCCCGTCCGTGGTCACGCCTCCCCGCTCATCTGCAACCAAGCATGTTCATTGCTGAAACTGCCTTTATGTCATGGAAAATGATGCATCTCGCTATATCCCTCGCTAAATTATTCTGATCCTTACGCTGCTAATAATAGTGCACGTTATGGGTCCATATTGGCTCACCTAAAGTTCTTTACCCGAAATTGTTCTTCCTAATGATTTGTAATCCGAATGATCACTCTTCGTAAAATTTTTCATTCTAAAGTTTTCATTCATACTATTTGTAGTGCTACCGGCGATGTTCATAACACTCATAAATTGGCGGCGGACATAAACTGTATTTTTGTTCTGCAGAAGCGAGCGGTTCGTGCGATCTACAAGTTAGGCTCCCGAGTATCTCTGAGGAATAAATTTCAAGAAATCAATATATTAACTTTGGCATCGCAATATATTTACGAAAACTTAATTTACGTACGAAAGAATCTGTATTTGTTTAGGAAAAATTGTGAAATACACAATGTTAATACAAGATATAAAAATAAACTTGCTGTCCATAGCAGTCGCTTACACAAAGTCACTAAGTCATTCAAGGGACAATGTATACGCTTCTACAATAAGGTTCCGGTGGACATTCAAAATTTGCCTTTAAATAAATTTAAAACAACCATTAAACGGAAACTATGTGCCAAAGGCTATTATAAAATTTCTGACTATCTGGATGATAAGAATGCGTGGACATGAACCGCTCGCCATTATCCAGTATATTTTATTCTTATTTTTCTTTGTCGAATCATAAATTTTACAATTAGGTATCTCAAATTGTATTTGTATTGGCTTATTTAAAAAGAGCAACCCTGGAGTTTCTTGCTCGTTCTTCTCTGGGGAGACTGCCTAGTGAATGAGCGATAACTGTATGTCATGACGATTTCAAATGTTATTCTTATAACTTACGAAATAAAAACATTTTTGATTTTGATTTTTGATTTCATGTTTCCGAAAATTGTAATTAATAATATCATTAATGTAAATATACTTATTTAAACTCCTACTGTTTTTTATCTGTGGCAGCAGCCGCCATCTTACCGGTGGGTGATGTCATGTCGAGCTCTCAGTCAACGTCGATTTCCTTTTGAAAGTTTTGTAAAAGTTCAGATTTTTGTTAATTTGTTGTTTGTTTTTGTTATACTTGTTTTTCACAGCTAATTTAAAGAAATTAGTTATGAGAAATAAAAATTTCCTCATAAACAACAATACCTATTTCTAAACCCAGTTTCTACCTATATGATCAGTGTACGTAGGTATGTATAGGTAGATTTAATTCCTCAACCAATCGCTGGCAGCAGCACTGTCTATACATGCAAATTTAACCGCGGAGTTGCCACTGTTTCTCGGTAAATAGTTACTATACTCTTTGGTTGTGGTCACAGCTCTAACCTAACCTAAACCAATAATTATGAATAGGACCGATTCGTTTCTGGAACTTCACTGAATGACTGGAGCGGGACTCTGGCTTAAAGATATGACTTTGAATAATAGTGTAAAAGATGGTTATGTTGAGAAAATATAGGAAAACAAATAAAAATATAATAGATGTTTATTGCTACTGACATTATGAAGTTGAATACTTCGGAATTATGAACATTAGAGACAGAGTAGTTAGGAATTGTGATTGTTAGGATGAAAAATGTTAGGAAGAACATTGTCGGATTTCCAATTATCGGAGTTGAAAATTTAGGTGAACTTTGCACCCGCACGTTATGCACTGAGAGCTTAGTTTCTAGCTAGCATATTTGGATATAAAGCGACTGCAGTAAAATCCGATCATAAAATGCCGAGTGTCAGGTTCATTCCGTACGAACGTGCATTTGCTATGGCAGGTAGAAGTCCCAAATGTTGCTCTAAATGTAACTAATATGAACCGAGAATACAAGAGACTGGCAATCGCTATACTATAAACCGTACCTCGGAAGCTCTCAAAATTCACTTAAAACTAGATGGCGCTGTCAAATAGCCAGGAAATATACACGACCGTCATCCCAAATGGGGTGGTCAGATATCCCCAAACGAAAGACGTTGCGCAGTTCCCGAACGCTGCCCATCCGAGTTGGATTTGTCGATTGGTCAAAGCTATAGCGGTAGCAATCTGACGACAGATTAGTGTAGTGGATAGTGACCCTATCAGCGAAACTAATGGTTGCGGGTTCGAATCCCGCGAGGGGTAAATGTTTGTGTGATGAATACGAACATTTATTCCCCAGTCATGGATGTTTATACATATAAATATTTATGTATGTTTATCCGTTATCTAGTATCCATAGCACAAGCTTTGCTTAGTTTGGGACTAGATGATTGGTGTACGTGTCCGAAATATTTATTTATTTATTCATTTTTAACAAATAAACATATTTCTATTATTTAAATACACGTCAAAGTAAGCAACCTCTGTTTTCTAAATACTTGTCTTAAAGATTCAGTGCTCTGCATATGGTAAACCAATTTATAAACGAATCTTGTGGTCTACTCAGCTGAGATCACTCCACAAGTATTCGCCTCAGCGGCGAATGAATGATAGTCTTCGCGCACCTCTCAAGTGAGTACTGCTTGAGTATGCACATGCTTTTCTTTTTTTTTTTTTTTTTTTTTTTTTTTTTTTTTTTTTTAATTAGAATGGGATCGCTCTTGACCTTAATCTGGACTAATGTCGAGATAAGGTCTACGATGGAACGAGCTTTCCCAGAAGATGCCTATTTAACCTGACTTTAAAGAGCTGCGGGTTATATGCGATTGGAAACACAGACGGAGGTAATGCGTTCCACTCCTTAGCCGTGCGCATGAGAAACGAAGACCTAAAACGCTTGGTCCTTATAAATGGCACGTCAACTAAGTGCGGGTGATATCCTGCGGTACGTCTTGAATTTCGATGTAAGAACGGGGATGGCGGGATCAACTCATGCAGTACTTCAGCACACTCTCCGAAATATATCCGATAGAAGATTGAAAGGCATGCGACTTTCCGTCGGTGTTCAAGGCTGTGTAGATGGGAATCTACCAACTCTTTGTTGCCTATCAATCGCTTGGCTCTGCGTTCCACTGAATCTAAAGCGGCAAGCTGATACTTAGCAGATCCATCCCACAGGTGGCAGCAATACTCCATACCGGATCGGACTTGCGCTTTGTATAAGGTAAGAAGCTGTCCAGGTGTGAAGTATCGCTTGACCTTGTTGAGAATGCCTAGCTTTTTGGCCGCAGTTTGGGCTGTAGATTCAATGGATGTGCCGAAGTTTAGGGTGGATGACAACTTCATGCCAAGTAGCTCCAAGTGATCGGAGACAGGAACGGTTATATTTCGGAAAGTCGGAGTCAAGTTGGGTGGACTCCGTTTGGTGGAGAAGAGACATGCCTGTGTTTTGGAAGCGTTGAATCCGACCAGATTGTCATCTCCCCACTTAGAGACAAGACTTAAGGTCAGGTTCATCCGCTCCAACATGGCCTCTCTCAAGGAACTGATTGTCCCGTCGGTTCCTTGGCTAGATATATATCTCTCTGTGACCGTACTGTCATCTGCATAACCTACAATACCGGGCCGAAGCAGGTCATTAATGTGGAGCAGGAAAAGGGTCGCAGAGAGAACAGATCCCTGAGGAACTCCGGCATTAATAGCCATGAGGTCAGAGGAGCAGCCGTCAATGACTACCCTGATTGACCGTCCGCTCAGGAAATCAGATATCCAGTTGCAGAACCGAACGGGGATGCCATATGCTGAAAGCTTGTTGAGCAAGCTTGCATGCCAGACCCTGTCAAAAGCCTTTGAGATGTCCAAAGAGACAGCAAATGCCTCTCCACACTTCTCAATGGCCTCGCCCCAGCAATGTGTCAGATACACTAGGAGGTCGCCAGTCGATCGCCTTTGGCGAAAGCCAAATTGTAGATCGCTCAGCAGATCATTGCTCTCTAGGTACCTCAACAACTTGCTGTTAAGCACTTTCTCCATGACCTTGCAAAGGATGGAGGTGATGGCGATAGGTCTGTAGTTGACAGGGTCGGCACGACTCCCTTTCTTAGGGATAGGCTGCACATTTGCAAGCTTCCAGATTGATGGCACAGTTCCTTGAGAAAGAGAGAGGCGAAATAGGCGAGTCAGCACAGGAGACAACTCAGGCGCACAAGTTTTAAGAACTCTCACTGGAATACCATCTGGACCACTAGCCTTATTCACGTCTAGACTGCAGAGCGCTCTTTGTACCTCTTTACAGTGGATTGTGATCTCCGACAATGAAGAGTCACATCGAGGTAATGATGGTGGTTGATTAGAGCCTGTATCTAGACGGGAATTGCTCGCAAAGAGAGAGGCAAATACGTTTGCCTTCTCTACTGCGGAGAAAGCCAATGAACCATCCGGTTTCTGGAGAGGAGGTAGCGAAGAGCGGCAGAAGTTAGTTTCGACCGATTTCGACAAGGACCAAAACTGCTTACTACCAGGAGGGTAGGATGCTAATTTGGCCCCAATACGGCCGACATGGTCGAAACGTGCCTTGCGTAAAACCCGCTTGCAGATTTTGGCGGCAGAGTTAAAGGCTCTCTTCTTCGCCCGTACTTTCCGTGGTCTGTCTTTGCGGTCACGAGATTTAACCCAAGCTTGGTAGGCTGCGACTTTGAAAGCCTCAGCGCGGATGCAATCTGCATTGTACCAAGGTCGGGCTTTGAATCCGAGTGGGATATCCGAGAATGGAATGAAATATTCCATTCCCTGTCGGATTGTATCCGTAACCGCATCAGCACAGGACGACGGGTCGCTAGAAGAGAAGCATGTCTGCCGCCAGGGGAAGGACGCAAAAAAATGACGCATCTCATCCCAATCCGCAGATTCGTATCTCCACATTCTCCTCGTTCCCTTCTGACTGTTGTCTGGAGGAAGACATAGTGACACGGATTTCACCAGACAGTGATCAGATGTCCCTAGCGGTGCTGAGACAGAAACTGAGTGCCTATCTGGATCAGTTGTCATTAGAAGGTCCAAGCAATTGGGCGTGTGACCATCAATATCTGGTATCCGCGTTGCTCGATCCACCAGCTGGGTGAGATCTTGCGATAACGCAAATTTGCGTGCCTCTCTTCCAGCATGGTCCGTTTTCTGGAACGGGAACAACCACTCGCTATGGTGGGCATTAAAATCCCCCAGAAATACAAGTTCCGCTGTCGGATATCTCTGGTGCACTATGTCTGCCGTCACAGCAAGATGATCAAACAGCCTGATTGTCTCCTGATCCCCACTGTGCGATCGGTATATACCGATGTATACCGTTTTCTCTACTCCTGAGTCAACCAATAGCCATAAAGCAGAAAACCCTTTTGCTTCATAGCTACGGAGACGACGACAGCAAACGTCATCCCGGACATACACACAGACCCCGGCTTGCTTCTTAAACTTATGTTCAAGTGAGTAACCCGGGTAGTTGAGGTAGCCCGCATCCGACGGTGTCGCTATCTTCGTCTCCGTAAGGAAAAACAGGTGCGGCTTCTCGGTCTCAAGATGATGATGGACTGGGTCGAGATTGGAGTGCAAGCCTCTAATATTGGTGAGGTGCACTTTGTAGGGGAGAAAGTGCAGCCGTTTATAAACCTTTTTCCTTAAACTTTTGCTTTTCATATTGGGTTAAATTTGGGGTAGGAATGTTGAGCGCTGTCGAGGTGCGCGCAGTTGACCTCACAACAAATAGGTTCAACTGAACATAGGGAAACTCATTCGGAGACTGCGGGGACGCCCATACCCCCCCAAAGATGGCCACCGGGTTCTCCCCTCCAGTCGCCAACTGGCACGGTGGAGCATCCTGGGATTTTTCACAAGATGTGTGGGGCAGCCTTTGGCACATGGCTAGTGCGCTACTTGGGCCCCCTACTGTCTGCGGTCGGCCAACGGCTAAGACCGTGCTATGGATCCCGCTACCCTCCGGAATGAGCCACCCGATACAGTTTCCCCCAGAAGTTGCTATCCGCCCTGCGCAACACAACTAACAGCACCCTTCACCCCTACAATGGCACTGGCTCTCCTGTACTCGCCGACGGAACACGAAAAATCGCTTGGCGCCGTATTTTAACAAGAGGGTGGTCGCGAGCCAGGCGAACTCTTGCGAGTCCTACCACACCGCATATAGGGAGACCGTTTGGCCGGCATCAAAGATGCCGTTGCCCAGGATGGACCACGAGGAGGTAGGTCTCCGACCATCCCTATTTTCAGGTCTCAAGTTAGGTTTATTAATCAACACGTTTACTTGAGACCGATCCCAAAACTGTTCTCAATCTTGAGAAAGGTTTATTAATACGGGCCTAAGTCTCGCTATTCAGCGCGGAAACGCCGCTTGCCTGTTGTACGTACATTCTATTCTTACCACTCTTCTGAAACCGTATTTTCTTCTCTATTGTGCAATAAAGTGTATTTGTATTGTATTGTATACAGGGTGTAATAGTTAAGTGTGCGAAATTCATTACAACATTTGTAAAAAATTATCGATCTTCTTTCATCGTCTGTAATTGGTTCTAAGAGACTTAGCATATCGTTTTGTACAAAGGTGAGATATCTCTGTCCAGTTAAGGTTCCATTGCGGTTAATTATAAAATGATAAGGGTAAAATGAATTGATACTATTCCCCTTAAAATAAGGAAACTAAAATCTCTACTATCTCATGCTAAATGTATGGGAGTGTTTAATGTAATTTTTTTGGATATTTCTCGTTTTATTTTGAAAAAGTTATTAATGTCATTTTACTCATTAGGTAAAGTAGTTTCGATATCAGTTTAAAGTTTTTTGATATCTATAATAGTTACGGAATAATCGCCTGTGCACACTTAACGATTACACCCTGTATACTAAGTAAATAACATGTTTATACTCGCTATTTTTGAGAGGTTGATTTTGGCCCATATTTGCAAATCAGCGACATTCTTGGAGCGAGAGAACATGACCCCGATTCTCGCACGATCGACATTTACTGTCGATAGACATCCATAGGTTTGTCACTTTTGCACGCCCTTATTAGTACGAAAGAGATAGTTGTACCAATGTCTATCGACAGTGAAATCTCGAACGCACGAGAATCGGGGTCCATAAACACCAAACAATTTATTATGTCTTCTATTGTAAAATAACATAGTTTGTCAAGCTGCAACGAGAGATAAACACAATTAACTTAATTTCCTTTACTCTCAAAAAATATCCGGCACAAGAAACGACCAAAACACCCTGAAGCCAATTCCGATATCCAAATTTGAGATAACAGAAGCAAAATATTTACCTACCCACCGTCGTCATTGCAACAGGAATATCTTCCAGGCCTCCGACGTGATATTTTTCTCACCGGGCGTACGCATATAAACAGTAATACAAAATTTGTGTAAGACTTTGTGTAAACGGCTGACATGAACAGCAAGTTTATATTTACATCTGGTATTAACATTATGTAAATCGCTATTTTATTCTATTTTTTTTCTTACATACATTAAGTTTTCGTAAACATATTGCGATGCTAATGTTAATATATTGATTTCTTTAAATTTATTCTTAAGAGACACTCTGGGCACAGATTACTAATAAGTTACTAAAGTAACTCTGGGGCCCAGTTTGTAAATCGCGCCAAGTATAAGACTTATGTCTGCGCGGTATATACGCGGTAAGGACTTATATGTCTTGGCTGTTTCGCATTGTGAATCTAGTAATCCGAAGATATAGTGCAATTCCAACGTACTCTCACCGAAATGCATCCAATATAACTATGTATATGCGTTCGAGTGCCTGTGGCATTGTAGCACCAAACGGCTGAAAATTTCAGTAACATTTTCGCAATTTCTCTCATTATTTCTTTTTTTTTTTCGAAAATTCTACATAAATATTAAAAACTCAGCACAATCAAACTGTTGTTATGAGAATTGCACTTAATTGTTTATACTATTTACTAATTATCTAATCGCGACCGTCCACCAGGAAAACTAATTCTTGGTTAGTCTGTTTCATCTGCAACTGACGTTCAAAACAAACTGACTAAAAAACAATTTACTAACTATTTTCCTTTATTTTAGAAGATTTTACCTACGGGATAATGTCACCCTCATAGGACTTCCCCTCTTCCACACAGAAAAACATGATTACCATGTGAGTGAGGCAGGCTGCCCTGAATTGCGTCGTCCTTCTTTTTTCATTGTTAATGCTAGGGGATCCCGAGAGAAGTGACCGGGGTTCATATAATGGCGTGGGTATTGTGTTTTGTTATATCATAATTGATATTAGTTAAAGTCTTAGTTGTTTAAGTAAGCCGCAAAATTGGTAAAATATATAGGATTGTGATTTCCATTGTTCTTTTCCCATGGACTATGAATTGCCGAGTACAATGTTTGTGAAATCATACAATTCTGTGTGCCCTGAGATGAGCACATACGAGTATCTCAATGGTTCTGGCAGAATGAACAGCGCTGGTTTCTACCCACAGCACATGCTGAGTCTGGATCATTTCGTTGCCCCTGAAATGGGTAACGTCTCCTGATATTAGTTTTAACTGTATACCAACCCATATTGTATGTGTATAATGTAGGTTAAGTGACTTGTGTCATGGTAGACGAATACATGTATTCTATTCTAAAACGTAGATAGCTACCACCATCTTATCTAAATCTGCCGCCAAGCAGCAATGATAGCCAGTTCCCCAAATATTTGGGTTTCCGGGTCAATACGCTTCCACCTTCGGCCTCATCTTCACTTAATATCAGGTGTGATTGAAGTCAAGTAGACACTATCTACGCTTTACCCCAATATCAACCATTAGTTATAGGGCCCTGGCTTCCGCCGACATGTTCCTATGTTTACTCTGGAATCCCCAAGTAAATATAAATAAATAAATAAAATATCCTTAGACATACACACAGCACCATCTAGTTCCGCAGTAAGCAACTATATACTTGTGTTGTGGATACCAGATGGTTGATATAATACATAAATATATTTTTTTTTGTAAATTAATACTTATTATAAATAAAAACATCCATAACTCGGGTACACATGTCCGTATTCATCACACAAACATATGCCCCTAGCGGGATTCGAACCCGCAACCTTTTGGTACAGTGGTCAGAGTTGCTAACCACTACACCAAACAGGTCGTCCAAGTAACTGTATTATTATTATTATTATTAAATTCTTTATTGCAAATAAAATACAAAGAACATTTAACATAGATGAAGAAGTGTACTGTGACCGTTCCGTCTCATTTCGAAGATACTTCACAAGAATGTGGTATAGTCATATTTTATCCTAGGAATTTCTTTTATTCTCTATTTTTTCCAATGCTAGTGGAATTACTGGTTGTATAAGACTAATCTCAATAACAGCCGCTATGCGGCGTTTCTCCGCAAACGGTACGTGAGAGGCTTAGCCCTTCGTGCGGTAGCCGCTGCCGCAGATCTTTATTAGAGAACCGATATAGCCAATGGATAACATCAGGTACTGTCGTATTTTAGCGCCAAAACAACTGAACAGATTTGATCTTCTTTTCGTGTCGAGGCAAGTTTCAAATTTTATTGGACCAAAACTTAGCCACTCTAACAGCACTGTCTGTGGCGTTAAGGAGGTCGTCAAAGGTGCAGCTGTCAGGACACGCGGGGCAAGACAATATGTGATACGTCTGTGGGGAGACTCCGCACTCGCATCGATCACTCCCGCCATCGGAGAAAACCCACCTGCACAGATTATCTTTGCTGCGGCCAACCTGAGTTCGAACCATGACAAATCGTGTCCAGGAGGAAGAGACTCCTTGAGCGGGAGGAACGACGCAAGAGAGTATCTTTGCCGCTATCATTTATTGTATTGTATTTATCAAGTTGCTATTGTAGTTATCAAGATTTGACAATAGTCTTTTTGTCATCGAAAGCAAGTGTTTGCGATATGGTTGTTAGCCAGGTTTGATAGAATACGGTTTAGCCATTTCGAATATATTTAACTTTTAAAACAGTTGATTTGTCTACCTGGATGATGTTTTTCGTTCGCAGTTTCTCATCGGTTTTTAAATTTTCAATTTATATTATCTAATTTAACTGTAGGGTATCTTATTTGTGTTGTAGTTGACTATATGATGACTACGGGATACCCAAATAAAAGATATAATCCAGGTTAAAAAACTCTATTACTTAATCACCGATATTACATTCGGGAACACAGGGCGAGTGCAGAGGGCGCGGCGTGGGAAACAACTGTCTGGAGCTGCGCATAAACTAGAGTTATGCAGCGTGCAGCTGACGTCACATTGTATCTATACAGTACTTGTATATTCTAATACACAAGTACATGTGTCCCCACATTAACTAATATATAAATGCGAAAGTTGGATGTTTGTTTGTTTGTTTTTTTTTTTTTTTTTTATATGAGAGATTATATGAGAGAGAGATTTTTTTTTTATTTGTTGCTCAATCACAGGCAAACGGATATACGGATTTGGATGAAATTATGTATATAGGTAGAATATGCTCTGGATTAAGACATAGGATATTTTTCCAGATTAAGTGAGTAGTTCCCGAGGGTTAAACATGTTTCTGCGATAAAGTTATCCACGCTGGTGGAGCCGCAGACAGAAAGTTAGTAGTATATTAAATCTTATGTACTATCATCATCATCATATCAGTCACAAGACGTCCACTGCTGAACTTAGGCCTCCCCATAGACTTCCAGAGCGGCTGGTTGGAAGCGGCCTATCTTCAGTAACTTCCCGCAACCTTAATTAGACGTCCGTCTACCTTGACGATGCACGTCCTGCGCTGTACTTGGCGGTGCATGGTGTCCAGTTTAAAACGTAAATGTGCCAACAACCACATCAAGTTACTAATCAAATGTAAACAACATAGCTTTGCCGCCAAACAGCAATGTTAATAGCATTGTTGTGTTCCGGTTGTCAGAGATAAGATAGCCAGTTCCCCAAATATTCCAAGCAACCTAACCAAGTTTCCGGGTCAGTACGCTTCCACCTTCGGCCTCAGCTTCACTTAACATCAGGTGTGATTGAGGTGAAGTGCTAACTCGTTGTGCATAAAAAAATCCGCTGGGCTGTGTTCTATGCCTATGATTTTTTTCTTCTACGGATTCCTGATTCAAATTCGTAGCCAAACGCCAAGCTCCCGCCGTAGCTCGTTGCGTGACAGAGACCCTTCTTATGAAACCCATGGTGAGAGATCCCGTTTCAGTATCATGAATAATCATTGATCTTATATACTATGTGTATGGTCTGATGCGTGGTGCAGGACCACAGTTGGATGTCGGTATGTAGAGTTGATGATGAAGAGAATCAAAAGCGGAAGCGACGGTGATCCAATAGTATTTTTTTCAGTCAGGTAAGTTGGGCGGCGATCTCTACGATACTGGGCAGAGCTTTTGCTTGTGGAGTTCTTGATGTTGGTCTGCGTATTGTTTGGTAATTTGCCTGCTTATAATTGGCAATTGTAGATTGTGATTGCGGTCAAGTGCTAACCCGTTGTGCATAAAAAAAAAGAACACTTTTTCTCTGTGATTATATTATATTATGATAAGTAGAAAACTTCTTCGAGATCTGTACCGTGTCCAAAACTTAGTTCATATTCATATTCATTTGTTTGCTTGCCACATGGTAGGGCAGCTGTATTATAATTGACTGCATACGTCTTTGGAAAGTGAGTCTACCGTGAAGTACGTCATCCCGGTAAATGCCAATTCAGACCTGCTTTGGAAATCCCAGGATTGTAGAATTTCGGAAAAATTTCATTCTTGATGTTGGTCTGCGTATTATTAGGTAATTTGCCTGCTTATAATTGGCAATTCTTTTGCACACAATTTACTGCTAAACCCCAAATTTACTAAGTTTCCTATTTCAATGCTCAGGTTGGCTGGAAGAGATCTCTTAAAGAGATAAGTCCACCTTTGTACGTAACCTATTGTTTGTACTCTGTTATTGTAATATTTTGGTGCGATAAAGAATTGTAGAGTGGTGTGTGTGTCACGACTAAAGCGTTTTACTGTTAATTTATAGTCTCTATAAAAAAATAGAATACGTAGTCCGCGGAAAATGAAAATGCACAGTGTTAACTGTAGACTATGTTTCAAATAATTTGAATCCTTTCGTTGTACATTCACACAAACATACAAAAATATTTATAAAAACATCAATGACTCGGGTATAAAATATTCGTATTCATCACACAAAACATTTATCCCTATGTTATCAACCATAACCCACAAACATTGGTTTCCTGTGAGGTTGGCCCACTATAACAACAATAATGTATTTCTCTTTCGAACTGAAACGTGGTCGGCCATATGGGCAATGGAGAGAGCTATGCTCGCAATCTTCCTGCGGGATCGAATTAGAAATAAGGACTATGGCCCATACTCCTTCAATATGAGGGAAGATCTATAGCAGTGGGATGTTTACAGACTGATTATGATGATGCAATAAAGTGTTATAATTATAATTATATTAATGAAATACAGACGCAAGCTGAACTTCCACTTCCAGCTGTCATTAACAAGCGCAAAATGGAACTCTCAAATGAATAAATACGAACAAATTTCAGTGAACAAAGTTGAACTAATTACGTCTTGACCAAAGCGGACGTGTTAACAATTTGAACTCGAAACTTGTGACAGATTCGATTACAAACTCCGGTAAAGGTGAATTTTGTGCAAAGCTTTTTAGTAACGACCAATTAGAAAAATTTTCTGTTGATTCAAGGAAAAGAATAATGTGTCCGGGACTTTTTGGCGGGATCTCGGCGATTGCAATTTTCTTTATAATTCTTATAATTTGTGCATTCTGACTTTTGAAGTTTAATAATGGCAGGATATTGTGCAGCAAAAGTTAATGATGGTGTACAAGTGAAGGGAAGTGTAAATTAAAGTGCGTAACGAAGCTTTCGGGTTCCCACAAGAAGCCGCCAAAATCTTTTGTAAAGCATTCTGCCACTTTACTGAAGAATGACTTGACCGTGACTAGACTGTGTATACGCAAAGTATACGACGAATTACTTGTTTTGACTGAGACTGACTTATAAACTGAAGAAATAAGAGAAATAAGACATGGCTATATGGGCTTACATCACTTTGCCTTCTCCGAGAGGAGAGAATACAAAAAAAAAAAATAATGTGTCCGGATTCAATTCCCAGGCAGGCCATGCACCACTGAGTTTTTAAATTTAATTTAATTACTTACGTGCATTTATCCGATTGCTCTTAAACGGGGAAGGAAAACTTCATCAACTGCTATTGAACGGAAAACTATAAGGTACGTATTCCGAAAGCGTTCTGGAATAAATTTAAGAATGTCTTTGAATTTGTAATGGAAAACTGTCACAAAGAGAATTCTCACCCTTTGAATTTTTTTTTCTCAGGCATGCAGGTACCCTCACGATGTTTTCCTTCACCATTTAAGAGCGGTCGGATAATACACATAAGTAATTAAATTAAATTTAAAAACTCATTGGTACATAATCTGCCTGGGAATCTAACACGGACCTCCCAAATTGGGACCGCTGAGCCACCGCGTCTTAACCGCCGAGCCACCGACTCCACCTGCGTGATTGATTATGTCTGTATTATTTGAATGAAGCGCAAAGACATTGTTTACATTCTGAGCAAGTAATGAGTGGTGGGGGGGGGGGGGGTTTCGGGCGCACGGAACAAAGGGAAAAGTTCTAATGCTAATATTATTCAGCGATCAACAAGTTAATTTATACGCTGTGTTGTTGCGACTTGTTCGTTATTAAAGTAGGTACAGTTGGAGTCATAGTTGGGGAAATATTTAAATAACTGCACATGAACATTGACAAAAATTTTGTACCATCCTTTTTCAGCTTCGCGGGACATTGTTGCAATCAGGTGTACTTTGCCGCCACCCTCGTCTGTAGTACCACCGGCCGGCTTCAGCGAGTGATGTTGCATTTTTGTTTTTATTTCTTGAAATTTGTGCAGTTTTGATGTTTAAAACAGCAGAATATTGTACGGCAACAGTCAGTGATGGTGTACAAGTGAAGGGAGGTGTAAATTAAAGTGCGTAAGGATTCACACAAGAAGCCGCCAAAATCTTCCGTAACATTGTTAGAAAATATTTCTTAAACCGATCCTTAAATCGAAACACTGTTTCAGATATAATCTCTTATATTTTTGAACCACCTATCCAAAATTCATCCTCCCTTTACGAGTAAGGGCCGCCGCCCCCTGCCGGCGTGGCACAGCATGGCACGGCAGGTAGTGCTGCGGCATCCCGCGGCATTCCGTGGCATGCCGTGGCATCCCGTGGCATCCTACAGAAAGAGCAGCCACTCTGGCATCAATCAGTTTTGCTCCGCGGGGATTCAAAGTTGGTTGTGTCGTTATGGTTGACTGGGATAAGAACTTTTGAGCAAGCAGTAGCTTTAAAAATGTAAAATCTGACTATTTTAAGTGTACCCTGTGTACCTACAAAATAAAGCATTTTTTGATTTTGATTTTGATTTTGACTGCTAATTTGATGAAAAGACAATTCTGGGTGCATAATTTCACGTCACGTCATGCCGCAACATCCAGCTGCGCGTCGCGTCATGCCGCAGCATCCCGCGGCACGTCGCTGCCATTCCTGGACTGAGTCGTCAAGGTGACAAAATGTCCAGTGGACGAATTGTTTAATGGTCATAAAGTGCGAGTGTCGAAATGAATAGGGGATCGTGGTATCGAAATAAAGTAACATGAATTCTATGCTCATCTATCAAATAAGATTCAAAATAACTTGATCAGCAATAAAATCCTTTGCCGCGCGACTAATGACTCGCCGTACCGTGCCGGCAGTGGGCGCCTGCCCTAAGGGAGCTACCCAAAAAAAGTAACATTTCATTTGGACGAAGCTTTTAATTCAGATTTCAACTATTTTTAAGTTACCATACAACTTTTAGAACCAATGATTTATAAAATCTTTTCGCGCTTTTCTTAGTAGATAAAACAGCGCCATCTCTTATAATCCTCGAGAACTAATAGGACTGCTGAGAATAAATGGCCAAATCCACCGCGCGAAACCAAAATTTTTTAGTAAGTTCTTGAAGCCACTTGACTCCACTTACGTAAGGTGGACGGACGACCTATGTGGGTTTTAGGTTTGCTCTGGAAATCTAGGGGCCTGTAGTCAGCAGTGGATGTTCTATTGCTGATATGATGACTCAGAGGACCACGATGAGTATGTATTTTTACAAGCCTACGTAGTCATTTACGTAGTTATTTCTCTGTACTGACGTCATCTGCTATTAAATCACGCGATTACCAACTTTCTAACATTATTAACAAAGTTGAAAATTATGTAGCTAAGTTTGAAATAAATGTGTGGCTTCACTTGAAGCGGGCTGGGGAGTTTTTATGTGTTGGTATATAATACCGTATAGAAACTTAAATGTTAAGTATGTTATTGAATTGCCGAGAAATAAACAACCGACTTCAGTAAGGTTCTTCAGGACTTCAAGATATTAACCAAATGTATATGGGACTATCCTATCAAACAAAAAATAATCATCAAAATCGGTATATAATTGACGAAGATCGCGAAAAAAAAAAAAAAAATTACAGTCGAAGTGAGTAGGACCTTCTCCCTTTTTGAAAAATCAAAAAAAATGTTTTCTTCGTGTTTTGGGAACCTGACAATTATTTAACATAACTTGTGATTTAGATAATAGTCTTTCTTGGCATCTTTCTTTTAAATTTAAATTGGGAAAAGCCACTCTCTCCTGAGAGACAGGTTTATTTGACCTAGTTGAGGTGTCAGAGACTTCAGAGGAACTTGTAACAATTTATAATAGGAGTTACGTCAATAAAGAGATTTATTTTTATTATTATTTTATCAAATAGGTTGGGGTAACCCTTTTGTACCCTTAGTGAATGAAGACGATTCACTTAGCATCAGGTGTAAATTGGTCAGGCGCTGATCCATTGTGTATTAATGAAAATATTTTCCTTAAACAGGAGTTTCGTGTTTTATAATTATCGCCATTATTGGGGTCAATTCCGTTGCACACTTCAAATTCTACTTTATCTTTTTCTAATAAGGAAAACACGAAAAGGATATCATGATATCTTACTCATGTCACTTTAGTTCTTATAATAAACATCCTCAAATTTACAATCATATTAACATTTAGAAAATAAAAGTAAACAAATTCTTTTAAAGTAATCCGGTTGTCAGAGATAAGATAGCCAGTCCACCAAATGTGTTGGGGTTTCCGGGTCAGTACGCTTCCACCTTTGACCTCATCTTCACTTAACATCAGGTGAGATTGAGGTCAAGTACCAACCCGTGTTGTGCATAAAAAAAATTATGATTTCTTTATCATTTATGGTTAAGTTTTCTGAATCAATTAAAGTGATCACACTAACATGTCATGTCATCTCTTTTGTATGTTCGTAAATAGAATAGGATAGACTAGCTGCAAAGAAAGACACCGATATCGCTCTCAAAAGCACCCCACCCTCAAGGACTTTGTACAAACCACGACAGCACGCCCATTCTGCATTGCTAAATTAGTTTATGTTTTATGCATTCCTATTAAAATTGATTATTTAATGGCAGAGCGGCGATACGGTCATTCTTGCCTACCTAGCTCTCCACCCGCAATATTGCAAGGTAGAGCCTCGAAAGATAAGGGTGGATTTTATGGTTTTCCGATAGTTTGAAGGAGGCTTCAAGATGGTACGTTACCATTAAAATTATATAAACTGCCGAGAATAGAATCAACCCGTCTCTTCTACAACGAGACTTTTTTTATATATGAGATGGCGGCAAACGAGCATGCGGGTCACCTGATGGAAAGCAATCACCGCCGCCCATGGACACCCGCAACACCAAAAGGGTCACAGATGCGTTGCCGGCCTTTGAGGAAGGTGTAGGCTCGTTTCTTGAAGGTTCCAATGTCGTACTCGTTCGGGAATACCGCTGCAGGAAGTCCGTCCCACAGGGTGGTCAGACTAAGGGTCTTTACACTAAAAACCTTCTACAGACTTTCACGTTTCAATGGCGCTGGGCTCACAGCCAGCCAGTGTCCATTTCTGTATTTCAAATGGTGAACCGTGGATGTTGTTTCAAGCTTTAAACTTTTTGGAAAACCCAAATGCTTGGGTTGTCTGGGATGTCTCTGACCACGCTATTTGGGATAAAGGTGATATTATGTATGTTATGTACATAGCCTGTACACTGTTATACAAAGATAAATAGGTATAATTATAGATAACTAAGGCAGTGTTTACATACTCTAATCATCTGACCTCCAAACTAGATATAATCTGTGTTATGGTGACCACCATAACCCGAGGTGTTAATGTAAAATTAACACGATTTATAAATCAAGTAATTTTAAAATTCATCATCCAAATTATCGATTGATCAGTTTGTCTATTGGCCTTTATTTGCCAGCCTTTCCGCATCAGAATAGGTGGCATTAGCAGTAGCGATGGCCATCATGGCGTAAATACGGCGCTCCGTAAAATAATTCACAAAATTCATTTTTGAGTTCAAGAAAGGTGCAAATAAGTGATCAGCTGTTACACATGGGAAATGTCGCGGACATAAATTGTATCTTTGTTCTGCAGAAACGAGTGGTTCGCGCGATTTACAAACTGGGCCCCAGAGTATCTCTTAGGAATAAATTTAAAGAAATTAATATATTAACATTAGCATCGCAATAAATTTACGAAAACTTAATGTATGTAAGAAAAAATATAGAATCGTTTAAGAAAAATAGTGATATACATAATGTTAATACCAGATATAAAAATAAACTTGCTGTTCATGCCAGCCGTTAACACAAAGTCACTAAAGTCATTTAAGGGGCAATGTATACGCTTTTATAATAAGGTTCCAGTGGACATTCAAAATTTACCTTTAAATAAATTCAAAACCATCATAAAACAGACATTATTTACCAAAGGCTATTATAAAATTTCTGACTATCTGGATGATAAGCAAGCATGGACATAGACCGCTCGGCGATATTCAGTCTAATTATACAATATAACATAATTGTAACCCAAACTTATTTAAAAGAGCAACCCTTGAGTTTCTTGCTCGTTCTTCTCTGGGGAATCTGCTTTGCGAATGAGCAATAATGTCAATAATTTTAATATTAAGATAAAAAATGTGACGTTTTCAAGTGATAATCTTTATCCTACGAAATAAATATTTTTTGACTTTGACTTTACACAATCATCATCATCACACAAAACCTCAATCACATCATCACACGTTCAAATCAACAGCTAAGTATAGTGATTTCCAAAGTGCACCGAACCGCCGTCAGGTGAGTCTAAGTCATCATCATAGAAGACGAGGGTTGGTCTGGGACAAAATTAATTGGAATTTTGAAATGTGTTTGGTGTTATCAAATTATAACTAATGTTATTGGTAAATGAATATTGTGTAAGATTATTCCCGTAACATATTGGATAGCGCTGTTTTATGTACTAAGAAAAGCGCGAAAGAGATTTGTTCGCGCGACCATATCTACAGCATATATAAATTAATGCTTAAACCACTCTTATCAAGAAAGAAGCTTTTTACATTGGCTTTGGAAACACCCAGGTTGTATACAATAATATGAGAAGACAATAACTCAGGTAGAGAATTGCACGCGGTTCGTACAATAAATGTTGAAGCAAAGTGCTTTGTGCGTTCTTGTAATTTCGATTGTAAAACAGCGTCTCAGAGATTTTTTTTTATGCACGACGGGTTCGTACTTGACCTCAATCACACTTGATGTTAAGTGAAGATGAGGTCGAAGGTGGAAGCGTACTGACCCGGAAACCCCAACACATTTTGGGGACTGGCTATCTTATCTCTGACAACCGGAACACAACAATGTTATATTCGACGACCTGTTTGGTGTAGTGGTTAGAAACTCTGCTGCTATACCAAAAGGTCGCGGGTTCGAATCCCGCTAGGGACATATGTTTGTATGATGTGTGTACACATGTGTGCCCGAGTTATGGATGTTTTTTATTTATATATGTATTTATTTACAAAAAAAAATGTATTTGTGTAGTTTATCAACCATCCGGTATCCATAATACAAGCCTAGTTGCTTAGTGTGGAACTGGATGGCGCTGTGTGTATGTGCAAAGATATTTATTTATTAACATTGCTGCTTGGCGGCAGATTTAGATAAGATGGTGTTAACTAGCCAGGCGGACATTTAAAATGCCCTACCACCAACCAAAAGATATTTATTTATTATTTATTTATTAACATTGCTGCTTGGCGGCAGATTTAGATAAGATGGTGTTAACTAGCCAGGCGGACATTTAAAATGCCCTACCACCAACCAAACCGAGTACTTAAATATGTACCCCGCTGGGGATCGAACCCGCGACCTCCGATTCGTAAACCCAATGTTGTTTAAATTGAGCCACGGAGGCGGAGATTAGACAGCATGAGATTTTTTACCGTAAGGAAAACATTGTAATAGAAGTTAATGGCATAGAAGGTATCTGGATGGATCTGCTAAGTATCAGCTTGCCGCTTTAGATTCGGTGAAACGCAGAGCCAAGCGATTGATAGGCAACAAAGAGTTGGTAGAATCCCATCTACACAGCCTTGAACACCGACGGAAAGTCGCATGCCTTTCAATCTTCTATCGGATATATTTCGGAGAGTGTGCTTGAAGTACTGCATGAGTTGATCCCGCCATCCCCGTTCTTACATCGAAACTCAAGACGTACCGCAGGATATCACCCCCACTTAGTTGACGTGCCATTTATAAGGACCAAGCGTTTTAGGTCTTCGTTTCTCATGCGCACGGCTAAGGAGTGGAACGCATTGCCTCCGTCTGTGTTTCCAATCGCATATAACCCGCAGCTCTAAGTCAGGTTAAATAGGCATCTTCTGGGAAAGCTCGTTCCATCGTAGACCTTATCTCGACATTAACCCAGATTAAGGTCAAGAGCGATCCCATTCTAATTTAAAAAAAAAAAAAAAAAAAAAAAAAAGGTGATTTTTTTTTTCGCAACCATCATCGACCCACTCGACGGCCGGAGATTGATATGCGACTGGCGGGATATGACTTTGAAACTCATATTTTCTCCTAGTTTTCTTTATTTAATTTAATTTAATAGTGTAATTATGCGGAATCGGTTACCAACGTAACCGTCACATGACACAAATAACGCATTATATATATATTGTTTTGTAATATGTAATATAAAATGTAATATTATTGCAAAGATTTCCATCTAAATAATTGAAAAGATGTGTTGTTGGGGAGTTTCTTGTCGCTTGTTCTCCCTAACCATAACACCTTGTGAAGCGATGTAGTTTAAAAAAGAAATAACATGTTGACTTTCAATGAGTGATATTTTTGTATCCGACATTGAATAAAATATTTTTTTTTTTTTATAATAGAAAATATATTTATTTAAAAACAGTAACAAATAAAGAGATGGAATTTAAATATAAACTAGAACAAATGTAAATTTTTTTTTATTATTTTGATTTAAAAAAAATGATTACCTATGCTTATACCTTCTATTTCACTTACCTAAAATGCCCTATTTTTTTCCTTACGGTAAAAAAGAGCGATCGGTTTGAAGCGGTATATCATCACCATGTTAGAAAATATAACAAAACCCCCCCTCTAAACGTGTTTGAATTGCGACCACGCCGAATTTCTATGTGGCGAGGTAATGAGCCGAGACGATGCTGGCTCATGGTGAATAGGGAAAATATCCCCGGCGATGTCTTGTGTCGCGTACTACATGGGGTCCTGTAACGAGTAGGTACCTTCCAGATCCAAGCACTGAAAACAATCTCCAAAATGTTATGAAATGTTGTCAACACATTTGCAACCAAAAGACAGAAAGTTAAGCATATCCACAGCTAATTTGAAGTCTTCAAGAAATAGAGTGATTTTGAAATTGGAATCAGTAAAACTCGATTCGATTCTATTTGAAGCACTCCATGTCTGCGGCTGTGCCAATTTTTAAATGACTAAAGAGGCGAGCGCTTTGACGTTGTATGCGAATTCATAAAGATGCGGGAAATAAGGTGGGAATCTTTGCAAAATTATATACGTGTTCTTTGCAAAATATATTTTGTTTGTTTTATTTTGCGGTGTGTGGCGTGAGGGCGACGTTAAATGAAATACTTTACATTGACGACACAAGTATATTAGCTATGAAATACGTGTTACAATTTACTTAAATACTAGAACTTACACATAATAGAAGGCGAAGAAGCGTCATACAGTACAATTTTTGAGAATGCTAATGTTAAATACTAACTACCTTAGGCCCTAGCATATTTCCTACAGTCGGTTTATCTCGTACTCCATTAGAGATAATGTATATGTTCGCATACGAGTACATTGTTTGTATCTGTACTTGTTTGTACATGTCTAGTGTTTGATTTTAGCAGCAAACAACATAAAAACAAACAACTTTATTTGACAAGCTCAACAATACACTAGAAATACAAACGGATCGAGAATTGGTCCTTGGGGCACACCCAACATGATCGTGTTCATGTTTTCATTTCCTATTCCTTTTCCAAGTCGACTATTACCTAATATATTTTGTATAGAACAAGTAAGTAAATCGAGGAGTTTGCTATCCACTCCATAGCGTTTCAGCTTCAGTTAATGTAGTGTATTATAAATAATGAATGATGAACAAAATCAAATGCATTTTATGGATCGCAAAATATGCATACTACTTCATTGAATATTAAATGCTTGCCGTTCCAGTTTTCTATCGAATAATTTTAAATATTCAACAAAAAAGTTTGAACTTGTGTATTCCGGGTTTCGTCGTCTACAAATATTTCGAATAATTATGCCCATAACCGACATTTTGTAGGACCGATAATCGGCCCGATTTTTTTCGTCCATACTTTTATCACCGATATTGTGACCGATTTTTTGTAGGACGTGGACGTTGAAATATTGCAATCAGTATGTTCCATTTTCCTCCTACAAAAAATCGGTCACCGATTGTCGGCCGTGGGCGGGCAGCCTTAGTCTTACATTATTGTCAAATAATTATTATTTTACCAACATGTTTCTTGTATTATGCTTTGAATATTTGTGTTCTTAAAATAAAAAAATAAAATAAAAAATATTTATTATCTATCGAGATACTATTGTCCTACTCAGTAGTGTGATTATTTGTTTAAAATCTATTCGTTTTAAAATGTCACGGATCTCTAATAGCGGAAGCGACGCGTAAACTATAAAAAACTGTTGATAATTAGATACCATTCACTTATAATTAGAGGAGGTGATGCGACGGTTTGTGTCCACAATGTTACGTAAATAAACGAAATACCTAGTAACAGTATATGCAAGTAATGAGGATAATTACTGCAAATTAAATGCTTGTTTAAGGTGTTGCATATAAAATTCGTAATTAGGACTACCATCTTTTAGACCATTATTAGTAAATACATCCATGTTACATACAAATATTCACGCACAATAACTTTCATAACAATCAACATTTCACTATATTTCAGTATTCTTTTTTAGTATTTCTAAGTTTACTAACTAAAACTAGGTACCTTATTTTATTCTTGGTAAAGTATGGAACAGTGAGGTCTCCTTGAACGACGAACGATATAATCTCAACTAATATCTCAACTAAGACTCGTATTATAAATAAATCGTATTATAAATTCGAAAGTTTGTGTATGTATGTATGTTCGTTACTTCTTCACGCCTAAACGGCTGGACCGATTTGGATGAAATTTGGTTTGTAGACAGAATAGAACCTGGATTAGCATATAGGTAATTTTTTTTACTGAACCGATTTTTATGAAATCTTCCACTCGGACGATGTCGCGGTCGGAAAGCTAGTAATTTAAATAAATATAAGATAAGAATGCCACAACATATCAAATCAAATTAAATCAAAATATTTTATTTCATAGGATAAAATTATCACTTGAAAACGTCACTGTTAATATTAATATTACATTTAAATTTTAAATTTACTGCTCATTCACAAAGCTGACTCCCCAGAGAAGAACGAGCAAGAAACTCTAGAGTAGCTCTTTTAAACAGATTATGGGTTGCGATTTGATAATTATATGAATAATAAGACAGCTATGTCCATGCTTGCTTATTATCATTCAAATAGTCAGTGATTTTATAATAGCCTTTTGTTAATAATTTCTGTTTTATGGTTGCTTTAAATTTATTTAAAGGCAAATTTTGAATGTCTACTGGAACCTTATTATAAAAGCGTATACATTGCCCTTTGAAGGATTTACTAACTTTGTGAAGTCGACTAACATAAACAGATAACTGGTTCTTATTCCTTGTATTAACATTGTGCCTATCACTATTTTTAGCGAATAAGGTTATATTTTTTTTTGCATGTAATAATGTGTGACGTTGTGGCCATCGAACCTCTTAGATGCTTCTGCTCTCCTGGTATTTTTGATTATGGAAGGCGATGCATATGTCACTCGAAGTGTAATAGACAAAAATACTGTAATGAAGACAACACAATTCCATGTGGTTAATTAGTGTAGTGGCTAGTAAATCTTCGAAACCAACGGTTGCGGATTCGAATCCCGCTGCAAATGTTACTGCAAGCAACCAAGGCATGGATCTCCCTTCCGGTGTGTCTTTCCTGAATCCTACGATCATGAAATCAATTCAAAAGCAAGGTGAATAGGCAACTACTGGGCTCGTGTTCTTCATATACTTCATTATTTTCCATAGGTGAGATAGGTCTAACTATGTATATAGGACTAGGTCATCGAGTCCAGTCATTTATACAAAAAAGAACCGAAACCGCAACTGCTTCATATTCCTACATGAATGTAAAGTATAACATAATATCATAATTCCTATGGAAATATAGTCACTGGTTTTCCATGGTCTAGCCTTCATTCTATGTGTAATACGATATGTTAATGTAATACGTCACCGATTGAATCATGGGCACATGCAACGGCACTGTCTGTTGTTGTGATCACGCGCAGTCAACGCCGACTACCGGCGCGTGCGCACGTCTCTCGACGATACGAACGCTATGTGTGAACGTGAACTTTAAAATCATGTGGTTTTCCCTAATTTTAACTGTAGTAACAGTGTCTGCTAGAAACGCCGAAGACAATATTCGTGACCGTTATTTACCTCAAGCCAATGCTGATTTCGGATCACTTGGGGCGCTAGGGTATGATAGAAGAGATGGATTTAGCAGTGTGAACAGTGGAAGACACTACGATAGACCTGAGTTCCATGACCAACGCAGTTTTAGTAGGGAGTTCAATCGCCGCCAGTTCTACCATAGCAGCAGTGACAATGGAAACGATCGCGGATTTGGTGGCAGTCATAATTTTGACTCTTTCAACCAACGCGGCAGAGGATCTAGTCATGATTTTGGATCCAACTTTGACAGTCAATCGGGATTCCACCAAAGAGGTGATAGACGTGGAATCGAAACTTTGGAACAGAATTTTGGGTTAGAGAGTGCTGGTGCTCGGGGTTTCAGAAACAATTTTGAGTCAAGGAATTTCGACAATAACTTTGGTTCAGATAGTATTGGTGCCAGAGGCTTTCAAAACAATTTTGAGTCAAAGAGTTTCGAAAACAACTTTGGTTCAGACAGTATTGGCGCCAGAGGCTTTCAGAACAACTTTAATTCGAAGAGATTTCAAAATAACTTTGTTACGGATATATCTACGCAAGGCTTCCTCCGTCAAAGTACAGAAAATCCGGAACCAACTGCAAGCCATGATAGTGTTGATACGCCAAAAATAAATCATGAAGTCCAAAGTCAAGGTGACGTTCCCGACAAAAGTGCAGAAGACGATAAGCACGAAAAGGTAACCAACCAACGTAAGGCTGAAGTGGAACTAATTTCAACTAATATTAAAAGAAAGGTCGAACAACCTGAAGATACCAGTAAAAGGACATCTGATTTAAAAATTCAACAAAATACTGAACAACACCTTAGGACAAACATTCAAAAGATTAACACAACTGTAGCGAGCAGAAATGAAAGTACAAAAGACAATCAAAACGTTACAACTCAAAATCGTACAGAACCAATTACAAATCGACCAATGACGTTTAATAATAATGTCACAAGTCATACAACCGATACAAAAACCACTACAGATAACGAAGTAGTGGTACACACAGATGAAAATAAGAATAGAGGAAATCAAAGCAGAGCCGAAGATGATAAGTGGATATGGGACGGTGGTCAGCAAAAGAATGAATCAACAACATTTTCACCGAAGGCTGTTGATTTAGATGATAGAGCAGCTTTCAATGGGGATAAATGTCCTACAGGTACGGTCAGGATCGGATATATGTGTGTGGCCGTGGACTGAACATATTTCAAAGGAAAATATTCTTTTCAAATGAAATAAGACTAACTGTGAGTTACGTATAGTCTCAATTTTGTCTTAAGGAACCGTGTGTGACATTTTGTTGTATCAAGTGATACCGGGCAGTTTGGTTTTTATAAAGACAACACTCATCGTAGTGATGACACATCCCTATTAATATTAAATTTAAATGTAATATTAATAGTGACGTTTTCAAGTGATAATTTTATCCTATGAAATAAAAGATTTTGTTTTGATTTGATTGCAAAGACAATATTCACAGACACTGAAAGAAAGAAACAATAGTTTATTCCCTACATACATAAACATTATTACACTTTGATACTAGTCTGGCATATTTTAGGAATACAATCCTGATATTATGTGACAATTAAAGCGCAACAATACATTACAATTATTTTGAACGATTAAAAAATCTAATAAAATAACAACTAGGCTATGATGATGATATACAAGGTTATTTATTGTATAACTGAAACCTGAAATTAGGTTGGCCAGAATCACGTATAGAATCGATTCCGGCTATAAAAATATAGGGTTATATACAGGGTGTCCCTGGAAGTATGGATCAAATCGAACAGGGGCATGGGGAAGGTCATTCCCAAACTTTTTAACCCTATGAATGTCGGTGCCATTTTTGACGGTTCAAAAGTTATGATCAATTTTTTACATTTTCATATTATCGAATAGTGCTTATACAAAAAAAATTTTTAAAAGAAAACTAGCAAAGCTATCAGCTTAATTTTTTAATTAAAAATAATTAATTAATTTTTTTTTTAATTTTTTTTTTTTCAGCTTAACTTTGGGAATGACCTTCCCCATGCCCCTGTTCGATTTGATCCATACTTCCAGGGACACCCTGTATATTAGGTCCTTACCTATGAAATTGGCGTTTTGTATGAAGAATTTCATTAAGACTGTTTTCTCCATACAATTTTTTTTGATTTTTTTTTTTGGGGAACGGCAAATCCAAATTTAGCTAAACGTTGTGTGTATTATCGGATAACATTAAGTTAAGTATAGGCAGCGTTAATTTTTAAAAGTAACCACTTTATAAAAGTTTCAGCGAATCTAAGAAATGATTATGAAAGGCACATGAAAAGAGCTCTGTTCAATTTCTTTTTATTATGTGATTTAGCCCAGAAATTAAAAAATCTTTCTTGTGAAACCTTGAAATAATATTCCATTTTCCAAACAAAAAACAAATTTGGATATTGCTTTGAAAACCGCAGGAATTGGTATATATGATTAACGAAGAAAATAAACTCGATTTTCATAGGTAACGACCCAATATTTATTTATCTAATTAAGAAATGATAAACACATGAAATATATGACCTAATTGGGATGTATCAGCTATTTGGTATACAAAATATAACCTTGTACCTACCTATATACCTAAATAGTGCTATGTGTGCTGCAGTAGTGAATGGATAGTACTAGCGTGAGACACTGGTTTCCTGTCGCGTTTTAGAATGTTTTGGAGTGAGTACATCATGTAGAGATTATTGTAAATATAAAAAATATAAAACTTCACCTTTGTACATATTTTCTGTCTGTAATCTAAATAAAGGTAATAAAGAATAATTATTGTATTAAGAGTACCTACCTTATAAATAATATGAGTACCTATAGCATATACTTATACCGGATGATTTTTTTTACCGTCAGAAAAAAAATAGGGCATATTAGGTAAGTGATTAGGTAAGGTAGTTTAATCTTTTTTTTTTGAATATTTTAAGTGTACTCAGTGTACCTACAAAATAAAGCATTTTTGACTTTGACTTTATATTTGTGTAGAGATGTTACTATTATTATTCAATGCTTGTTCCTAAGAAAATAAAACAATTATTCTTTGACGTAATAGTAATAAAAATAAAGAACACAATTTTATCTTCTCAGAAATCCGAAGTACCTACAATGTAAATAAAAATCTATGTAATTAACCACATTTTATGTGTAAGTACTGATTGTGATGTGAGTGTTTGTAAATATGCCGGTAACTGGGATGATGAAAAAGCGTAATGTCAAGGCTGCTCTGCGCATGCTCACAGCTAATAGCAATCAGAGACGGTATTATGCAAACATTAGTTTTCCTGTAGACATTAGGTTACTGTGGTTTTTTTTTACTTTTGTTTTTTGGCGCCCATTAAACCTTGGTGCCGGGGGAGATGAGACGAGAAGTTTTTGTAATTGGTATTTGACAAAGAGAATACACAAATCAAGTATCATTATAATAAACTTCGCTTTTACACTTGCAAGTATGTATGTAGGTATGTACTCGTATGAGGACGATATAAACATTTTTCGAAATGCATTCTATCTGTGATACTGATAACAACGTTTCTTCACGGTTAATAAAAAAAAATAAACGTGGTAATACGGTCAAAACTACTGTTAAACACTTGCTTAATATTTTTGTGGTTAGGCATACAATACTTATCCAATAAAACTAATGATTAGATAATTGTATTATATAAGCCATGTATTTATTTATATTTTGCTAATTATAGTAATGTAAGAATGTGATTGATTTGATAATATAGTAAAGAACTAAGTAAAAGTTACAATTAATTTCTGTTTTGCACGCTCTTACCTACTTAATTAATTATAATAAATTAGTGCCTAAGCCATTTGAAAATTATTACACAACAGTGATTGATTAATTAAACAGACCAAATGAGAATAAACCAGTTTTAAAATGTTGCATTATTATTTGAATTATTGTCGCAAAAGTTTACAAATACAGAATGAATACGTTATTCTCAAAAAGTAATGAAATACATACAATACATAAAAGTATACAATACATGCCATCAAGACAGAAAGTGGGAGAGTTCTTCTTCTTATTTTTGAGGATGGCAACCAGTCAACCTCATTGTCGAGGGACATTACTGCCAGTTTCGAGTGAAATTTTTTATTTATCTTATTTCTTCAGTTTATAGGTCAGTCTCAATCAAAACAAGTAATTCGTCGTATACAGAGTCTAGTCACGGTCAAGTCATTCTTCAGTAAAGTGGCAGAATGCTTTACAAAAGATTTTGGCGGCTTCTTGTGGGAACCCGAAAGCTCCGTTACGCACTTTAATTTACACTTCCCTTCACCTGTACACCAACACTAACGTTTGCTGCACAATATTCTGCCATTATTAAGCTTCAAAAGTTAGAATGCACAAATTATAAGACTTATAAAGAAAAATGCTACTTCACTCGCCGAGTTCCCGCCAAAAAGCCTGGGAGAGTTAATTCAATGTCTTCCACAAATAGAGTGATTTTGAATTTGGAATTAATAAATTCCATTACATGCCATATTATTTGAATTTGGAACTACCCGTGTTGAGACAGTGACAATTTGAGACTAAAGAGGTGAGTACTAAAAGATTTTATGCGAATTTAAAGCAATAAATGCGGTAAAAAAGGCGGGGATTTTTGCAAATGTATGTTTGTTTGTTTTATTTTTGAGAGAGTCGCAAAGTTTAGAATGTTTTTAATAATAATGTTCTCTGTCTTCTACTGACGTAGGGCTAAGCAAACTGTATACTAACAATATGGATTTAAATTTGACTTAAATGAATTACTTAAATAACTCCTTCATTCATTTCACATTATAAATTCAAATTCAAATTATTTATTGTGCCAGAATATAGGTACACAATGGTGTTTTAATATTAAAAATAAGACTCATTACATTCTGTCTTTTGAACGAATACTTAACTATATCTAATTATAATTACCTATATTTAAATAATTATACAATTTTACATGTGCCATAACCGTAAGGAATGTTCAAAAATTGGCAACATTTCAAAATTTATGTCAAATCTTCAAATGAATGTCAAAATTATAGAGAATTTTTGGCGGGATCTCGGCGAGTGAAGTTCCAATTTTCTTTATAATTCTTATAATTTGTGCATTCTGACTTTTTAAGTTTAATAATGGCAGAATATTGTGCAGCAAACATTAGTGATGGTGTACAAGTGAAGGGAAGTGTATTATAGTGTGTAACGAAGCTTTCGAGTTCCCACAAGAAGCCGCCAAAATCTTTTGTAAAGCATTCTGCCACTTTACTGAAGAATGACTTGACCATGACTAGACTCTGCATACGCCAAGTACTTATACGACGAATTACTTGTTTTGGCTGAAACTGACTTATAAACTAAAGAAATAAGAGAAAAAATATAACTTATACAGCCCATAAAACGAAAAAAAAAGAATGTCAAAATCAATAAAAGGAAAGAAAATCTCTTGACAAACTTTACTTTACGGTTCAGATATAAGTACTTTGTTACAACATACTCGTACCTATTTTCCGTCTACTGTGTACACATCTTTATTAACTAACAGCGTAAATAAAAACCACTCCATAGTTACTATCAGCTGAACTCACGCTAGACGATAGACGATAAAAATGGAGTGTAGTGTACACGGGGTCCAGTAAAATAATAATAATAAAAAATCAGTTAACATCCTCCGAGTGCATCCCAAGAGGAGGTAAACTACGAGGTAACTCTCCAACAACGTTGAGGGTGATAAAATTTTGTGCGACTGCCGCGCGTCTCTGCCGCCCTGGTACTATACGCCAGTAAAAATAAATTACTTTATTACTGATATATAATAATGTAACATATTGTAAAGGACATTGTAAGTTACATAGTGAGGGTCCTCGTGGAACAGACTGAGGCCCGTATTAATAAACCATTCTCAAGATTGAGAACAGTCTTATGACCGGTCTCAAGTAAACGTGTTGATTAATAAACCTAACTTGAGACCTGAAAAGCACGTGCATACTCAAGCAGTACTCACTTGAGAGGTGCGCGTTTTAATAAACGAAACTCAAACTCATTCGCTGCTGAGGCGAATACTTGTGAAGTGATCTCAGCGGAGATTGGTTTATAAATTAGCACGGAGTTTGAGCTATCGTCAACTGCTTAAGACGCATCTCGGTTGATACAGCCTCAAGACTTGTATTGAAATTGATTTATTAATACGGACCTGAAACCCGTATTTCAAGATCGTAGCGTAGATCTGCGCTTGAGATAACTTAGAAAGAGATGCCGCCATACAAGTTATATAAAGCTGTCCCTTTTTAACTGTCCTCAAGCGGAGATCTTTCCTGAACATTCACGAGGTTAAAGGAGCATTTACAAAGCGAGCTTGTATCGTCGTATTTTTACGCGACTGCCCAAAGAAGGAGAGTAATGTTTTTCGAGTGTTTGTATGTATCTCCGTTGCTTTGGCGCATCCTGTAGCCTAAGTGGCTTGACCGATGTCGAAGTGCATGATATCGTTAGATTCGTCTTGATACCTGGAGTGTCATAGGATATATTTTATGGTAAAGAAATCTAATATGGCGTCCACAATATGGACGACAATATGGAGTCCAAAATTCCGCTAGAGGGCGTAATTATGTCAACATCAGCTCCGTAATTAAGTGTGATTAAAAATATTAAAATGCGCAATAACGTGACGGAACTTATCCAAAAGTGAAGTGAAAAGTGTTGTACACTCGCAAAAGTGTTTGTGACAAATTTCTCCAAATATTACCCCTAATTTTCATTACGTCGTTTTCGGACCAATTTAAACATAAATAAACAATTAAATAAAGTGTAAAATTCATCAGACATATCTGTAATTGTGTTATATTAAAAAAGACAGTGCTTTTTATTTAAGAACTTGTGTTACAGCGTTTAAATTTTAAATTTACGAAATATATTAACGAACTTTACGAACTACCATTATAGGAAGCATATGACTTATAATTTCAATCAAACTTAATAATAGCCGTTTGGCTTTGGTGAAGTGAGACTCTTTTTATTGCATAGGTATCATCGTGATTGGAGTTCGATCCTTGGCCGAACATTGGTTTTTTTTTTTTTTTTTTTTTTATTTTATTTATTTTTTTCTTTTTCTCCTTCTTGTTTAAAGAAAAAGAATAGAGGAAGGAAGGAGGAAAAAATTTGAACCAGAACTTTAGCGCTAAAAGAAAATTTTCATACTGACGAATGAACATCGTATTGGTTCTGCTGCTACTCACCCACAGATGTCGCTACGTGTTTTCATACAACAAACCGACACGAGATGGCGCTGTGTTGTTAATCTGCTACTACTCACCGTCGGAAGGCGTTAAATAATTAAACTGACTTGGATGCAGAAACGCTCAAGATGAATAATTGCTACGTATGTAGGAAAAGAACAGTAATTAGTGATAGACTAATGTGTTGTGTGTGCAAAAAGCGATACCATTATCACTGTCTACATATACCTAAGACTGAGTATGATAGAAATCCGCAAAAGTACGACTGTTCCTGGGTGTGTCCGGACTGCAAACCAACCAAATATTCATCAGAAAGAAAAGACAAAACACCTCCAAACTCACCTTTTATTTCTCCTATAGGCAGTACACCTAATATGTCGACACATTCATCTCCCCTCGATGGCGTAACTGAGCGAAAAGGGAACATGAGACTTATAATGAATGTCTCCACAGAAAACTCCTTCCAATCCCTATCTGTTGACTCCGACAAAGAAAGTTCCTTAATGGGGGAAACACAAGTAAACCGTAGCTGCCTCGAGTACCAGACCCTAAGAACACATACAGAAATTGAAAATTTGAAGGAAAAGAATGCCATTTTGACGGCAGAAGTTCAAAGTGCTGACAACGAAATACAAAACCTCATTTCGGAAATATGTACACTGAAAAAACAATTATTAAACAAGGACAAGCAGATTCAGTTTTTGAAGAACTTGAGCACAAGCATTATAACACCTACGAGCACTACGACACCCAACAGAAGAAAGACTATGAATTTACCTTACACAACATCTGTGAAAAAAGGAAAACAAAGCCAAACAATGAAATTGCTGCAGTCGGAAAAGGACAACGAACTGGAAGAAAATGTAGAGAAGGCGCATCTGTATAATAAGGAGAAGGGTGGAAAGAATATAGAGAATAGACAGAATCTCAACAGAAAGGCTAACCAAGAACAAAGCTCACAAACGGATCAAGAAATACAATATGGACAAAGACAAAACAAGACACTCCACGCAAGAAAATTGTGTATAATTTCGAACTCGAGAAACAACGTACTGAAACTAGCAATAAATGATTTTCCCAATGCAAGTGTATGTCGTTTCCTCTTTCCGGGCAGCAACATAGAGAATATGCTAGATGGTTTAGAGTCTAAATTGGAGAACTTTACCAACGAGGACTTTTGTGTAATATTTATAGGCGAAAGCGACTTTACTTTTTCTCAAAACTATAGGCCAACAATTGACCTTATAAGGAGCAGGCTGCTCCATGTACAGCACACAAATGTAATTATATGTTTGCCAACATTTAAATACTGTAAATATGCTAATATATATAATGGACGTATTGAAAAATTTAATCATCTTTTATACTTAGATAATTTAAATTATGAATATGCATATATTTTAGATAGCAACAAAAATCTTGAATATTGTCCATACATGTTTAATATCAATACTGGTCGCATAAATAATCATGCTTTCTTATCTATATTTAAGGATGTTAAGGATTTAATCGAGAATATTTCTTTATATTATTGTTATGAGTCAGATGCCGACTTTTTTCGTGACTTCTGCTAAAAATATTGATAACAATAGAGACGACATTCATAGCATTAAGATTTTTTACCAGAATGTTTGTGGAATAAATACAAAAAAAGACATGTTAGAGGTCTACTTGGATGACATGGAAAAAATTCCGCATTATATATGTTTAGCGGAACACTTTCTAAACGATAACTCAATCAAATTATTGACATTGACTAATTATGAATTGTTAACGCACTTCTGTAGAAAATCAAAAAAACGAGGAGGTTCTTTGATATTAGCATCAAAAAGGCACACTCAATTCATAGATATATGTAAAAAACTGAGTAGAGTTGACAGTTTCGAAGTTTGTGGTGTAAAAGATTTGGAATATAATTTGAATGTTTGTTGTTGCTACCACAACGGCAATCATTTTGACTCTTTTATGGGACAACTGGAACAACTGTTACAACACTTTTTCAACAAAAAGTGCATAATTTGTGGCGATTTTAATGTCGATTTGTTGAAAGAAACCCGTAAGAAAGATGTCTTTCTGAGTTTGTTGCTGCAATATAATTTTAGGTGCGCCGTAGACAAAATAACATTTACTCGGCACGGCTCTAAATCGTGCATAGATAATATATTAACAAATATAGATGTGGCAGATGTAATCAGTGTAGAGATAGACCACAACGGGCTTTCAGATGGACACGCAGGCATCTTGATGCAACTTACTGTAGAGAAAAGATATGAGAAACAGAAAGAGCGAATAAAAATAGTTCAAAAAAGAATATATAACAACGTAAATAAAGAGGAATTCAGGAAAACGATCAAACAAGTTCAATGGAAGAATTTGGGCATAAATAGTTTCTTACACAAATTTAATCAAGTTTTTGTCAAAAATTTTAGGAAAAGGGAATGTAGAGTAAACCTTGCAAAATCAAACAAAATCAGGTGGACAACCAAAGGCATAAAAGTGTCCAGTAAGATGAAAAGAATTTTATGTACCTTAGACAAAAACAACACTGACGAAACTATATACAATTATAAAAGATCTTATATCAAAACATACAGACGAGTGCTACGAACAGCTAAGGCATTGAATATTCAAAAGACTATAAGTGAAGCAAGTAATCGAACATCACAAATATGGAAAGTCGTCAATGCGTACACCAACAAGAAGGCTGAAAAGACACAGGAAAACATTATTCTTAACCTGGGAAATAGAAAAGTGCACGACAGAAGAGAAATTGCCGAAATACTAAATGAAAACTTCACAAATGTAAACAAAGTATCACATAACTTTGATGAGTCTTTAAAAGTAGTAAGAGAAAATACATACCGGGTTAAAACCAATATAGAACATTGGGTAGTCACTGAAAAAGAAATTTCAAATATTCTTAGGGGTTTAAATAGCAAAAAATCATGTGGATATGATGAGGTGCCTGTAGCCATAATCAAAGAAAACGAAGACTGTTTGACGAGTCCATTAGCACATTTCTATAACTTATGCATGGAGAAGTGTGTTTTTCCTGAACAGCTTAAAATAGCTAAGGTTGTGCCCATATATAAAAAAGGCAGCAAAACTGACCACAAAAATTACAGACCGATTTCACTCTTGCCGATACTCTCTAAAATATTAGAAAAGATAATAAAAAAGCGACTTCAATCACATCTGACTCGAGCGAAAATTTTAAATTCTAGACAATTCGGATATCAAAAGGGTCGTAGTACTGGTGACGCAGTTGATACTTTAATCCATGATGTGGTAAGTGAATTAAACAATAAGAAAAAAGTAGCAGGGACCTTTCTCGATCTGTCCTCCGCATTTGACTGCGTGGATCATAATATACTGATAGCCAAACTAGAACATTACGGCGTGAGAAATAAATTGTTGTCACTCATCAAATCGTACTTAAATAATCGTAGGCAATTTGTAGAGATAAAGGATACAACGGACGATGGAGTAGAAGAAATACACCACTCAAATTTAATAACCATAACGAGGGGTGTTCCACAAGGGTCAGTACTCTCCCCTATACTTTTCATCATTTTTGTCAATGACTTAATAAATTTCATTAATAATAAAATAGAGGGAGTTAAAATGGCTCTCTTTGCTGATGACACAAACGCTGTAGTGACTGCTGACACCTTGGAAAACCTGAATATGAAAGTGAATAAATTGCTTGTTTTATTTCATCACTGGTTCACGATTAATAATCTAAAGCTTAATATAAATAAGACGAATGTAGTACTGTTTAAAACACATGTTAGAAATGACATGGAGTTAAATGTCAACCTCTGCAACGAGACTATTAAAACTGTAGAAGTAGTTAAATTCTTAGGCGTACATATTGACAGCAACTTGAATTGGCAATCCGAACTTCAAAACATTGAAAATAGTGTTAGTTCGGCGTGCTATGCTCTGCGCAGTTTGAGGGATGTTCTTTGTAGAGACCAACTTAAAATGGTATATTACGCTTTGGTGGAATCAAAGCTGCGCTACAGTATCACTCTGTGGGGAAACAGTTACGCATATAATATGAAACAGGCGTTTACCATTCAAAAGAGAGCAATACGCGCCATAGTTAGAATTCCACCCTGGGAGAGCTGCCAAGAACACTTCAAAAGGCTTGGCATTTTGACTGTGCCAAGTTTATATATTTTGACTATTTTGACTAATTTAATAAAAAATAGACATATCTATGAAATTGACGAGGAGATGAGGGATAGAATCGCAACCAGACGTAAAGACATGATTAGCATTATACAACCAAAATTGCAAATTGCCACCCACTGCTCGCGATACCAAGCAGTCAAACTATTCAATAAGCTGCCCATAGAACTGAAGGTAATAACAGACTTAAAACAATTTAAATTTAAATTAAAGCAGCTCCTGTTGGAAAAGTGTTGCTACAGACTTGACGATTTTTAAATACATTGACTGATTTATAATAATATTTGACTATTTACTTTATTAAAATTGAATGTTTTCATATTAGTTATTTTATGTATTGTTAGGTGACTTTTAATATGATTAATGTTGTGCTTATAATTAGATTTTATGTTTTTGTACTGATGCAATTAGACTATGTTTTATAATTTATTCCATAATTTTATAAATTAATCCTAGTTATTGATAAGTTATTCCATATTTTATAATTTGATTTCATGTTTTTATGTTATATAATTTCGAACACAATGACATTGTTGACGAATAAATACAATACAATACAATACAATATTCAAAATGTGCTGTCGGGTTTTTTGGTGTTGAACCGACTTTAATCAAAAACACCGGCCGAGTGTGTGTCGGTACAGGCGCAGTGTCGGACAGACATACAGACGGATATGGCGAGAAACTCTTAGTGTTCGTTGTGCACACGTAACCCAAAAAAAAAATCTATTATAATTGTCTGACTTGCCAGGTTTCGTAATACGTTCGTTAATCTTGCGGGTCTTTCCGACACAAGTTTACCATAAGGGGTATAAATTTTAAGGGGCAATGTATACGCTTTTATAATAAGGTTCCAGGGGAACATTCAAAATTTACCTTTAAATAAATTCAAATCCATCATAAAACAGACATTATTTACCAAAGGCTATTATAAAATTTCTGACTATCTGGATGATAAGCAAGCATGGACCTATGTCCAGCGGTCTATACCGCTCGGCGATATTCAGCCTAATTATACAATATAATATAATTGTAACCCAAACTTATTTAAAAGAGCAACCCTTGAGTTTCTTGCTCGTTCTTCTCTAGGGAATCTGCTTTGCGAATGAGCAATAATGTCAATAATTTTAATATTAAGATAAAAAATATGACGTTTTCAAGTGATAATCTTTATCCTACGAAATAAATATTTTTTGCCTTTGACTGGGCATATTAGGTAAGTGAAATAGAAGTTATTGACATAGATTACCTACCTTCGACCTCATCTTCACTTAACATCAGGTGTGATTGAGGTCAAGTACTAACCAGTTGTGCATAAAAGAAAACAAAATAGGTTTTTTTTTTTTTCAAAACTATCATAGAAAAGCGTTAATTGTATCATTTGACGGTCGCGTTTGTAGCCAATTCCATATAATTACATCATTAAATTAAAAAAATAAGAAAATATGAGTTCCAAATTTTCGAATGATAGGAACCCTACGAATCCCGTCAGTCGCATATCAATCAACGCCGGAGCGTGCGTTTTAGAAAAAAAATAAACTACATACTACTCTGTGTAAAAAGTATCGGGAATATGTCAATAAAAAGACCCGCGTAAAAGAGGTCGTTCTAATTTTTTTACTGCATGTTGGTAGCACTGTACTGATTTAGCGCGCAAAATTTGAGCGGGATCTGTCATTTAATTTGTTTTAAACTACACTTTTTGTTGGTCATAGTTTTGAGTCCTCGGCGATTTTTACAATGGAAAATATTGTTGAACAAAGAGTGTGCCTTAAATTTTGTGTTTCAAATGATATTTCATGTGGTGAATCACTAAAAATGTTGCGAAATACCTACGGCGAATCGTGTATATCGAAAACAAGGGCTTATGAATGGTATAAGGCTTTTAAAGAAGGCCGAGAAGTAGTAGTAGACTTGCCTCGTTCTGGTAGACCTTCAACCGCTACGACCAAAGAAAACATCGACAGAATCAAGAAGCTAGTGCTCGAAAATCGACGTATGAGTCTGAGAGAGTTGACTAGTGAGGTGAACATATCTTTTAAGTCCGTCCACAACATTCTCATTGACATTTTAGGCATGAAACGCGTCGCCGCTCGACTAGTTCCAAAAGAGCTCAATTTTGTTCAAAAAGCGCAGCGAAAGCATGTCGCTGAAGACATGGTTTCCCGAGCTTCTACGGATCCGACCTTTATGAAACGTATAATAACTGGCGACGAGACATGGGTTTATGAGTACGACATGCAAACAAGCCAACAGTCTTCAGAATGGCGTCTCGAAAACGAGCCGAAACCCAAAAAACCGCGGCAAAGTCGCTCCAAAATCAAGGTGATGCTGACAGTTTTTTTTGACTACCGTGGTGTGGTTCACTCCGAATTCCTTCCAGAGGGAGAAACAGTGAATAAAGAATATTATTTAGGCGTCATGAAGCGTTTGCGTGAGAGTATCCGCCGAAAACGTCCAGATTTGTGGCAACACAACTCATGGATGCTGCACCATGATAATGCACCATCACACACAGCCATTATAGTGAAAGAGTTTTTAGCGAAAAATTCAACAAAAGTTCTCGACCAAGCACCGTATTCACCTGATATGGCTCCGTCTGACTTTTTTTTATTTTCCAAGTTAAAATTACCACTTCGAGGAAAACGTTTTGAGTCGATAGAAGCCATAAAAGAAAATTCGCTGAATGAGCTAAAGGCCATACCGCAAATAGCCTATGAAAAATGTATGGAAGACTGGGTGAAGCGGTGGAGATGTTGTATTGCAAGCGATGGGGCCTACTTTGAAGGCGATAAAATAAATTTAGATGAATAATTTGTATTTTTTGTTTTATTGACAAATTCCCGATACTTAGTACACTGAATGTATATGTCAATAACTTTTATTTCACTTACCCAATATATGAGGGCTTTTTGGCGGAAACTCGGCGAGTGAAGTAGCATTTTTCTTTATAATTCTTATAATTTGTGCATTCTGACTTTTGAAGCTTAATAATGGCAGAATATTGTGCAGCAAACGTTAGTGATGGTGTACAAGTGAAGGGAAGTGTAAATTAAAGTGCGTAACGGAGCTTTCGGGTTCCCACAAGAAGCCGCCAAAATCTTTTGTAAAGCATTCTGCCACTTTACTGAAGAATGACTTGACCGTGACTAGACTCTGTATACGCCAAGTATACGACGAATTACTTGTTTTGACTGAGACTGACTGACAAACTGAAGAAATAAGATAAATAAGACATGGCTGTTATGGGCTAGATCCCTTTGCCTTCTCCTAGAGGAGAAAATAAAACTAAAAAAAAAATTACCTAATATATTATGCCCTATTTTATTCCTTACGGTAAAAACGTCATCTGGTATATAATGAAGTTAAAAGGAAAACTTTTACAGGTAAGTTTACAAGTTAATGCTGAAAATTATTTGTCAAACAACCAAAAGCCTGAGTCTCTTCTAAGTGCGCATATTGTGACACGCACACGGCCAGTTTTTTCGTATGTAATTTCGCGACCTGCGTTATTTCGCGTTGCAGGTATTTAGTTAATTATGTTAAGCCCACTTTTGACAATTATTATTTTAAACGAGTATCATTATGATCCATACAATTACTATACACCACCGTACAACATGATCTTTATGGTTGTTATTGAAAATTTTTGCACTAGTACCCTACCTTGGCTTTCTCTCGCAGGGCACTAGCTGAAAATCAGTGTCTTACCGCTATAGGTGAGGATCCACACTGAGCGATGGCTAATTTGTGGTACAGATACACATACAACTCTATTATAAGTTGTAACAGTTGTACTTAATTTCAGTTTTTATTTTTATTACTGTGAAATAAGGCTACATTTTGTAAGAATAACACCAAGCAGAATGATTGTTGCGTCGAATATTTTTGTATGTGTTTCTGTTCGCTCTACTCAATATAAATCTGTGATGTAACATTCATTCGCCTATTTCAATTTTAAATAACCTTTTTCATTCTAAAGCTGCACACACGTCTCGCCTCTCGGTAAAGCCGAAGAGATGAGGTTTTTATCCGGGGAAGGGACGCACGTGGCATACTAATATCCGGGACAAGGGACCATCTCATCACCGCGAGACAATACCGCGTGCGGGGGAATAACGCGGTTTACTTATTCACAGTACAGCCGACAATTTGTCGGTAGAGGGACATGCAGGGATCGTGACGGTGCTTATGAATAGGCTTAACATTTTCTAGTGTTTGCACATCAGGGTACCTAAGTATAGGTAGCGCAGAATAAGATTGTTTTAGGATTCTGTATCCCAAAAAGTTATACTGACGACCTGTTTGGTGTGGTGGTTAGAAACTTAGATTGCTATACCAAAAGGTTGCGGGTTCTAATCCCGCTAGGGGCATATGTTTTTTTATGAACAACTGGTTGATACTTGGCCTCAATCAGCACCTGATGTTAAGTAAAGTGTCGAAGGTGGAAGCGTACTAACCCGGAATCCCCAACACATTTGGGGGACTGGCTATCTTATCTATGCTATTAATATTGCTGCTTGGCGGCAGATTTAGATAAGATGGTTGTAGCTAGCCAGGCGGAAATTTAAAATGCCAAACCAAACCGAGTACTTAAACATGTACCCCGCTGGGGATCGAACCCGCGACCTCCGAATCGTAAACCCAATGTTGTTTAGATTAAGCCACGGAGGTGGTTAAATGTTTAAATCTCGAATGTATAAGTAAATAGCTCTAGATCTTGGGAGAATCGAGATTGCATTCCCTAATCGGAGGATAGGACCCGAGTATGCCGTTATAGCGCTCCAGCCGCTCCCAAAAGGTACAACCCACGCCCTGGGGGGAAATAGCGTTTAGTTTAACGATAATACCAATAATCAGCAAATGATTATAACATCCAGAACGATTAGATCAAAAGATAGCGTTAAAAGCTAAATATCATCGAAAGGGTTTCACCGATTTTCATCAAACATGGCTAAGAACCACCGTTACTAAACCTGCTATCAAATAAAAAAACCGCATCCAAATCGGTTTACCTAAGAGCCACCTAAGGTACCATACCAGATGAATATGAACATTTATTCCTGAGTCATGGATGTTTATATAAATATTTATGTATGTTTATCCGTTATCTAGTATCTATTGTATTGTATTGTATGTGTGTGTGGCTGTTGCAGGTCATCGGAGACCTGTATCACTGCGACCGTTGCCGATCTATTGTGATCGCCACTAACCTACAGTTCGTGGCTCAGGTTTGCCTCTTTGAGGAATTGGATAATTTTCCTGGCACCGATGGTTTTTATCTCATCCGGGTGTAATAAGTGGCTGCCCAGGTGGATATTACGTTTACGCATTAGCGGGCCACATTCACACAGCAGATGTGCGTGCAGGTGTTTCCTCTGCGAGGAGGCAAAGTCTGCACATTCCTGTTTCTCGGAGCCCTATGTTGAGCAGGTGTTTGCTCAGACACGTACAGTATCTATAGTACAAGCTTTGCTTAGTTTGGGACTAAATGATTAGTGTAAGTGTCCGAAATATTTATTTATTTACCCCTCGCGGGATTCGAACCCGCAACCGTTGGTTTCGCTGACAGTTTCACTATCCCCTACACCAATCATAATAATGAATAAATAATAATAAAAGGTATTTATTCATCACAAAAAAGAAAAAAAACACAAGCACACATAGAATCGAGAACCACAGTATTGTGATGAATGGGTAGGGACTCAGCAGTGTTGCTGATTTTCAGTCCCCCCCCTGTAGAGTAGTTGCTGCCACCAAAGACAGTATGGGCGACTTTCCAATGGCTAACGATTTTTTTTATTTATATATATATTTTAATTTTAAGTTTAGGCGTGGCTCTGGACAACGTAGAAATTAAATTAAAATGTAAGAAATAAGAGGCCCCATCTGTTAGCGCCATCTTTCGAGCCACTTTAACTACCTTACTAAGCTATCAGAAAATCGCCAACTAGAACTAAAAAAATTAATATTATTAGCATAATTCGGTTCTTAATATAGAGAAGCATTTCACTTGTGTGTATTATAATAAAATATTGTTTTGTACATTTAGTGGGTAGACAGTGTCGTACCATGAATGGGATTTCCCTTGGCGGTGTTACGATTCCCATCACGACCCGCGCCCCGCCAAACGGCCCGGAACACGTGCCGTTTGCGCCGGAAGGGACGGACTGTTGCTGTGCGGTCACATTATATTAGATTACTAACAAAATTAGATATGTAGAGACTTCAGATACATAGACAATACGAAGACTTACGTAGCCGCATTCGCTATTCGTTTTGGTGAAGGAAAACATCGTGAGGTAACCTGCATGCCTGAGAAATAAAAATTCTAAGACATGAAATGAAATGTAGGCAATACAATATGCACTTATGAACGTCATTTGTTTTTTAAACTACCACTAGCTCGGAACGCGACCACTACTGAGAAGAGCTAGCGAGAAACTCAGAGGGTTTGTCTCTTGTGTGATGTGAAGTCTCCAACCCGTATTGGGTCAGCGTGGTGGACTATGGCCCACAAACCTCCTCGTACATTTAAAATGCCCTACCACCAACCAAACCGAGTACTAAAACATGTACCCCGCTGGGGATGGAACCCGCGACCTCCGATTCGTAAACCGTATGTTGTTTACATTGAGCCACGGAGGCGGTTGGTTTGTGTGATGAATACAATTTATTATCCTATCATGTTTATTATGTACATTATATTTTATAATCATAGTTTTTCGGCGGTTTTCTAAATTTTATTCCAATACTTAAGTGTATTCGTTCCTTATTAGCGCCACAATCGAATAGTCAATTCTTTTTTTCGTTTCATTCTCTCCTCTAGGAGAAGGCAAAGGGATCCCATTAGCCCATAACAGCCATGTCTTATTTCTCTTATTTCTTTAGTTTGTAAGTCAGTCTCAGTAAAAATAAGTAATTCGTCGTATACTTGGCGTATACAGAGTCTAGTCACGGTCAAGTCATTCTTCAGTAAAGTGGCAGAATGCGTTACAAAAGATTTTGGCGGCTTCTTGTGGGAACCCGAAAGCTCCGTTACGCACTTTAATTTACACTTCCCTTCACTTGTGCACCATCACTAACGTTTGCTGCACAATATTCTGCCATTATTAAGCTTCAAAAGTTAGAATGCACAAATTATAAGAATTATAAAGAAAAATGCGACTTCACTCGCCGAGTTCCCGCCAAAAAACCTTTGACATCGGTTAGTCTTTCGAGACGAAGCAATACTTTAGCTGAAGTTATGGTAAACATTTTCTAAAACTGTCCGTCAGTATAAAAAATATTAAACATATAGTACAGTACGTATGCATCAGCCAACTTTCCACACTGTCTAACTTCATGTGCTAACCCTTTGTGCATTAAAAAAAATCCCTAGCGGCATTCGAACCCGCAACCGTTGGTTTCCAAGACTCAATCGGCCGTCAATACATCTTCCCAAACAAAATAAAATATATTAGAGGTATCAAAGACATAAATTTTCCTTTGCCTACGTATCAAGATAAAAGAAACAAAGAAAATAATGCTTCCATGTTTCTATCAAAGCATTTTAATATTAGACGAAGTAGTTTATGTATTCTCAAGTGATATTGTTTTATTCAACCGTTACCTGCTCGTGCCCCCGGGACTGAAATTCGAGCATCAAACCCACTTCCAGCTTTTTGCAGCTATCAACTCTGCTTGTGCCTTTGTGACATAAATCAGGTAACCTTTCGAACTGAAATTGTCAGATACAAATATAAATTTGACCTTTTAGCGAGGGGTTGCGACGGAAGTTTCAAATGGTTCAACAGTGCGAGAAGTGTGATCAATTCAACTCAATTTAAAAAAGTTTTATTGCGTAAGTTGAAAAAATGACATTTGAAATCGTCAGGATATACTCGTACAATTATCTCTCATTCACAAGGCAGACTCCCCAGAGGCGAGCGAGCAAGAAACTCAAGGTTTGCTCTTTTTAAGTAAGTATTTTATAAAGAATAATTTAGAAAGAATAAATTAATGTGACATTATATATTACATATTGACATTCGCCTGTAATCTATGTTATTTATTTGAAATATTTTATGGATTTGTTATAAAATGACATTGGGAAAATTATTATTTCAACGTTTTATTGTAAATTAATTGTATTATGCCAAGCAAATTATTAATTAAAGTTGAGTGTGGTGCATTTCCAGGCAAATTGTACTTGTTGTAAATTGTGTGATACCTACATAACAAAACTAACAATCCATGTATGTTATGACTTGTAATTGTTTATTTATGTTTTATTTTTTTTGTATGCCATTTGGTAGATCACAGTGATCCAGCTATCTTTATATTCTTACCATCATTATTGTACCTGTATATCACAAAGAAATAAATGAATATGAATATATGAAAGTATTTTTACAATTTATGATTCGACAAAGACAATAATAGACTGGATATCGCCGAGCAGTTCGTGTCCATGCATTCTTATCATAGTCAGAAATGTTAATGACCTTGGCACATAGTTGGCGTTTAATGATGGTTTCAAATTAGTATAATTAGAATAAGCTAACTATAATATTATAAATGCAAAAGATTGAAGAGAGGTGGATGTTTGTTTATTTGTTGCTTAATCACGTCGAAACGGATGAATGGATTTGGAAGAAATTTGGTAATATACGTAGAATATAACCTGGATTAAGACATGAGATATTTTATATCCCGATAAAGTGAATAGTTCCCGTGAGAATAACAAATTAAACATATCCCCGATGAAGTTATTACACGCAGGCGAAGCCGCCGGCGGAAAGCTAGTATGTAATAATTTACATTAATATTTTTCGAGATATCATCGCATCGATTTCTCTACGCATGCATACGCAGCCACACACTCACATCACAACACACACTCACCCCCTCACACACACGCAAACTCGCACACACACACACACACACACACACACACACACACACACACACACACACACACACACACACACACACACACACACACACACACACACACACACAAACGCACACGCACACGCACACACACACACACCTCACACGCAGGCAATTACAATACTGAAGGGCACAATTGGTTTAACATTTTCTTGTAAGTTGTTATGCTTCTGCCTTAAAGTCACTTTGAAAACATGGAACTATTCAAATAATAAAAGAGTATTAATGTGAAGTAATATATCGAAACCTGTTATTGGCTATATTTATGAATTACTTGTTACATTGTACCTACTATTAAGAAAGCTCTTGGTTTCTTGAATAAATAAATAAATAAATTAATCATATTTCTAAACAGAACACAAAGCTGTAACTCCTTGATGGACTTTATGTCACTCGTCTTGGTACTTCTTCTTCTTGAGGATCAGAATGTGGCCACACGTACAGCTTTGTCTGTGGCATCATAGAAGTCCTGTAGCGTACAAATATATAGCGATACGAAGAGCAGCATAGAAGATAAAATAATATGTGATAATTTACAATGTTTTTGGCGAAATTGAAATCTCCCGTTAAGCGTGATGTCAGCAATCCCTCATTTTGGACCGCACTCCCGGGGAAGCCGTTTATCGAGACTCGCGGATTTCTTCCGGGACATTCCGCCGGGACACGGGATTTAGCGAATTATAGGACGAGACATTCCGGGAATCATACCGGATCAAACGATCTACATAGAGTTCCTTTTGAATACGGTCTAAGAGGAAACAATCGAAGAGCAATGGACTATCTGAATAACGCCATAAGGATGAAGAAATCGCAGTTTTACTTCTTTTTTCTTTTTGTTTCCAAATATTTTGACGCTAGGAATTCATAGGAATAGGTCCCAGGAATTCAAAAGTTAGAAAATTTTACTAATATGTATTATAAATGCGAAACATTGGATGTTTGTTTATAACTATGTACTATATACTATGTAAATGGACTATGTACTAGTGTAACAACTGTTGGTGATCCTAAATAAATAAATAAATAACAATGTTGCTCAATCATGGCGAAACAGATGAACGGATTTGGATGAAATTTGGTATATAGTTAGAACATACTCTGGATAAAGACAGGAAATTTTTTATCCCAATAAAGTGAATAGTTCCCGCGAAATAAAACCGCAATTTAGTATTTGCAACGCAGGCGAAGTCGCAGGCCGTAAGCTAGAAATAATTAATGAATTAATATTTCGGACACTCACCAATCATCTAGTCCCAAACTAAGCAAAGCTTGTACTATAGATACTAGATAACGGATAAACATAGGTACATAAATATTTTCATAAGTCATTCACGCCTTTCTTCGTTCATAATGACATAGAAAAAATCAATAATTTTATAAAAATAATTTTACAGGATCATTATAAAAGAGCCTTTCGGGATATTCTTCTTTTGTATTTCTAGCTGATGTGCTTTAATTCGCTTCTTGAAAGAAAACTTAGATGCCGAGTAATCCATTATCTCAATCACGGTATCCCAACGCAGTAATGTCCAAATCCCACAAGCTTTAAAACAAATGAGCGTCAATTAAGGCTTCAAATTAAAAATTAGTGTAAACTGAGTCGTATAACATCGGACCATTCGCTGGTGACAGTTGTGGGTAATATGGTCCCATTTGCCAAACGAGCTGTGGATTTAAACGGAGTGGTCCCGCGGGCCACATGACACACGTCATTACTGGCTTCAATCAATTACTGGCCACATCGACGTCCGATTTTATGGCTTGTCTGTTTTCATTCGTACATGTATTAAACGGATGATTAAATCAGTTTAATTATACCACATAGTGTAAACAGAGACCATAGCGATAGAGGTAATTCAATACCTATACTATATCGGATGAGTTTTTTTACCGTAAGGAGAAAAAGTTGGTATGTGAAATGGAACTTATACAAGGCAGAATTTTTTTTTTAAATATGGCCTAATAACCCGCACAGTGCCCGCATAGAGGATCAAACATCAAACTTCAAGCTTTTATTTCAAAGTAAGATACATTGTTATCATTTGTTGAATGTCAATTTAAATCTACTGGAAATATTAAAAGGGCTTATTGCATTTATCTGTCAGTCAGTATGTCCAAACTACTATCGCTTCAGAAAGCGAAATGATCTGTGCGAAAAAAGAGGCGCAAGAAACCCACAGATTATCGCCCATACCCTCTTGATGAGGAGCCTGTACCCCAACAGTGGGGCGCATGTAATGTGGGAATGATTTGTGTGTGCAAATTATATATTCCTTGACGATTTAGGATATACAAAGGCTTAGGAGTCATCGTAACGGAGACATGTAATGTATGTGGTTATGTCTAGTCTATGTATATAAAATTTCATTCGAATCAGTCGATAAATTTAGAGAATTTAGAACTTTGTATGGAATGCAAGGAGGGAGGAATAAACTCTCTTAAAACACTAATAAATGTACCAATAGGTAGGTTGTATTTGCAGACCGTCTGGGCGAACGTTACTGTATTTTATGGAAAATGTTAGACAATATTAAACTTGCAGGGAACGTTTAACCGCTATCTTGGCTTAAGGCTTGCGCACCGTAATAACGAGAATCTAAATAACATTGTAAATTTTACATCTAACGGGGTTCATATGAACATAAATGATAACTATAAATTGACTCTTTATTAAACCCCGGAGAATCAAATGATTATTTCATCTTGAGAGTCCAAATAAACTATTTAAAAAGCTAAATACCTTCGAAACGACGTAACCGATTTCCATGAAATATGGAGAATTTGGAGAAATTTTACTTAGTAAATTGTAACTTGCTATACCTAATATTATCTGCTGCCTAAATTTAGTAATGAATACAGCATGAAAATGTGGGAATATATTTTAACAGATATTTTAAATAGCTTTCCTTGTAAACTATATTCACATAACATAGTCATAAATCAATGTAAGCATTCGTTCATAGTTCATTTACTTCATAGATGGAATTGAGTAGGAAGTAGTACTTAACAAAAAAATTTATTTCGATAAATAATGTCACCTGTCTCCTTGCTTTCACATATTTTTATCTATCCCTAGATATTTAAGTACCCACATTTTCTTATAATTTATAAGGCGGCGGGTCAGTGACCTCAATCGCACTACATACAAACCTTTACAGGTTTTCGTAGGCGTCTTACAGTAAAGATCTTAAATGATGTGTTTATGGATCAGTAAACTTAAATATCTACATATATCAGAGTTACGTAGTTATGAAAAGTTATCAAATAAAATTAAAAAAAAAACAATTTTCCGTATGCCGTCAAATTTATATTAAATATTCTATACACGTGTACATTTATTCACACGGCGTAAGATTTCACTGGAATTCCGGTCCCAGTAGCTCGCGCCAATGAATTGTAATGGTCCCATGGTGGGCGCCAATATTGTTTCTGTAACTTCCAGTTAGAAATTCCGATTTGCGGTCGACACGCCGCCCGCACCGCCGGGCACGCATGACGACACCATGAATATGGAAATCGGAAACCCTTTGTTACGTAAAACTTATGCAAAAAATAGAAATAAAAAACAAACGTTACTTATAGATATACCAAGGTCTGAAATACCGAACGAACGAAACCCGGCAATATTGAAAACAATGCGCCAGCGTGGCGCGGCTTTTTAAAACTTACCTACCGTGAAAATCTCTTCAAGAATCGCTCACGTGGTGTGGTCAAAGGTTTTATTGTATAGAAACAAAGTCACAACACTCGCGACGCGATTGTGACTGCGATTAAAATCGCGCGGCGACTGCGGCGACCGTCGCCGCTGCCGCTCGCCGTACAACTGACGTGACACGCCGTGTTTTTGTTCGGTCACGCATGCGCTCTGACTACCCTCACTTACAAATTTAACCTAAAAATTCGGTAATAGCAATTTAAACTTTGCGTCCTTGGAATTAAGTTTTGCGTAGTGTTGAAATAAGATTGGTGTTAAATACGATTGGATGAGAGAACACTGAATGGATCGGATAAAGTATGTAACAGATAAGTAGGTGGGTATATACTTACTAAAGGTATTAGCCGCCATGTAGTGGTGGATTAAGTACATTATAGGCTATTATAATCCGCGTTCTATATTCAGCTGAACTACATGAACCGAAAGGAAAATGATACCACAGCCTAGTTCGGAACACCTTCTATATTTTCGATTAGCTTTTTCCAAGTTTTTTTTTATTTAGCATGCAATGATAACGAGGGTCTGAAGATGAAACTAGAAGATTTCCACTGAAACTCCTTGATGGACTTTATGTTACGTTATCATTAAAAGCTTGTTTTTAAAAGTGTTAGTATAAATTATTATTTACTCGTACATTTACCTTATTCTAGAGCCACAAAGTGAAAATATAAGAAACGTCGAAATACTGTTTGACGACCTGTTTGGTGTAGTGGTTAGAAACTCTGACGGGTTTGAATCCCGCTAGGGGCTTGTTTGTATGATGAACACAGATATGGGTACTCGAGTTTTGAATGTTTTGGTATCCATAATACAAGCCTAGTTGCTTAGTATGGAACTAGATGTCGCTGTGTGTGTGTCCAAGAATATTTATTTATTTACTATGATATCTGTTATATCCCAAACAATGGCGTTAAAAACTATATCTTCGAAACGGTTTAACCGATTTTCATCAAATTTTGATACGAACCATCTCGTAAACATCAAATTGTGCAGGACTATATACTTCAAATTATTTCGAGGTACTTAACGTAAATTGCAGTTGTGTCAATCGTAGTTTAAAACCCTTAAAATCTTTGTATACCAAATATTGAAATTGTAAGCTATCATTTCTAGGGTCCCGTAGTTTAGTTTAGTACAGTTTCGCCAGGTCCGTCCGTCTGTCAGTCCGCGGCTCTTAGTACTAGAAAGCTATAATTTGGCATGGATATACTAATATATCCCCCAAATAAGACAGGGTGTCGTCACCATGAAAACACAAGAATACAAATATTAAATATGTAACATATTAATAAATATTTAGAGATTATTACTTTGATCAGTATAAGTTGGCAACCTTATCACCAGAAGCCGGAGGCACCCCTAGTCCTTTTATGTATGTCGGTGTTCCCTCAAATGTTATCTGCTTCGCCTTATTATTCAATGTTCATATTAAGTTTTTAATTATATAAATCATTGCTAAGGTGACGAAAAAAATGGGCACTCGCTCTAGACGGCCTCCCTACTCCCCTCACAGCCGTCCCATGCCTCACATAAATTAAGATACTCTAAGGATATGAACTCTTTCGACATCTCAACAATATCAGCTCTGGGAAGTAATAATCTTATAGATAATTCTGTTCTGTTCGAGCTAATACCCGCTGCTCAATTTAACCGATACACTTCTCGCCGAAAATTAAATTTCCATCCACATCACCTGGATGAGTGGAAGTCTACCACTGTACGTTTCTCAAGAAACTTCTTACCACGTACGACCACCCTGTGGAACGGACTTCCTGCAGCGGTATTCCCGAACGAATACGACATTGGAACCTTCAAGAAACGAGCTTGCACCTTCCTCAAAGTTCGGCAACGCATCTGTGACCCTTTTGGTGTTGCGGGTGTCCATGGGCGGCGGTAATTGCTTTCCTTCAGGTGACCTGCATGCTCGTTTGCCGCCCTCTCATATATAAAAAAAAATTGTTTCTGTAATTATTTCTTTCTAAATTCAATCACATCAAACATGTCAAAAAAAAGACTCCATCCTCAAAAACCACAACAATCATAATGTTGCCACTTATTATTTTTCTCTCCTTTCTGTCTTGCCTCACTCCAGCACAAATCACCCATTCTTTTGCTGCTACATTTTTAAACCCATTTACTAATTAAATAAATTCGCCTTCGGCAACACAGGGTGTCCGGGCCAGTACGCTTCCGCTTTCGGCTTCAACATCACTTTACATCAGGTGTGAGGGTAAAGTGGTACTGTTGTGCATAAAACAAATTGGGAAAAATAATTTGGAAAAAAAAATTTTGACTACATTTTACGTTTTCAAAATAGGTACAGTCAGCAACACAATTAAGGTAGCAGGTTTAACTTTTGTGATATTGTTTGGAGGGTCTTCATTGGATTTTGTTATATTTTCCTTTACATCTTGATCGGTGTACCTATATCATTTGATAGATACATTTCAGTTAAACTTAAATAACATATACATAACGTCGTTCAGATCAGATTGTTACTGAAGAGTTGTTGTCGGAGTGTTTCTGAAACTGTATTTTCTTTTCTGTTGTGCAATAATGTGTATTTGTATTATATTGTATTGTATTGTTAAATCAAATATATTGAAGAAATTACTAAACATACACATAATGTCTCGACATCTATCTCAAATAGGATGGTTAGAGATATTCCAAACAATAAACAATATTTTATTGGACCGAAATAAATTACACAACTTGTTGAAGCTTTGTTGTCTGTGGTAGTTAAAATCTGTGTTACAGACAACAATGTCTTCCCCATATATTTTGTACAATAAGTAAATTTGGTCGGTACTCGTATTTGCCAATTATGTTTGCCATCTAAAGGTGTAGAGAGTTTGGTAAGTATATAAATATAAGTAAATAATATATATAATATATAAAATATATTTGAATATATATAGGATATAACATATATCTACAAAATTCTTTGTTGCACTTATGTTATATTTCATTTATATAGTAACATATACTTGTAAGTTGATAGATACCTGTATACATAAATACATACCTCTATATTAATATATTTAATTTAATGTTTAGTGTTTGGGAGTTCTAAAAATTAAAAGTTTAACGATTGAAACAACATCCACGGTATACCTTATGAAATATATTATAGAAATGCACACGTGACAGGGAAATGTGCAAAACTATGAATGGTTTTTGATAGAAAGTCCCTTAGTCGCCTTTAGAGACTCCCACGGGAAAGAGACGGGTTGGTTCTATTCTAACTTAATTTACTTTAGACTTTCTCCTACATATATTTATAAATAAAGGCCTGTTATCTTCATTGTGTTGCCAACTGTATCACCCCTTCCTTACACGTAAATTGATTTTTTTAATTTCATTCCCCATCGTGGATCCGTTTGCGAAATATTAAGCTTTAAAGTACTAAGAGTCAAGTGCCCCTTGCCGCTAAACGGTTGCTTTTGGATACGTGAAAAATTCACGTCAATAGCACAGTATAACCATTTTATACTGTGTCAATAGTACCTATATACAATATTTGCAGCTTCCGATCCCAAGATAATGTCGTAGGGCTAATATACATGAACAGATACACATTTTCACACATAATCATTTACATATAATCACACACACTCATACACACACATACTCACACTAAAACATAACATCCACACTTACTCAAAAGCGCTTATTATCATCTTATTAAATTATGCCTTTTGATTATTGTTATTGTTATATATATATATTATGTTACTTTAAGCAGTCAATGTAAGCTAGCGATAAGGATGAGCAGGGCCACTTGCCACAAGCATACTTATTATGCTTACTAGGTTGACTCCATCCACTGTTCATAGTCACTATTATTTTAGACTGAAATAAAGATTTTTGTCTTTTTTGTATATAACTTAAAGTGTAGGTACTAGTCAAAAAACTTATAAAATGTAGGTTATGTAACAATTGCTACAGCATACGCTGAGATGGAGTCAATTTTTGACATCACACTGCACTCACCGCATTTCAAAATCTGCTTCTGTATATTGTGATAATTTTCTTGTTTTTATTAACATTGTTGTTGCTATGGTGTGGTGTCAAATAAATATATGTCTATGTCTATATGTCTAGGTACTTTCCGTTGAAAATTATTTATCAAACACCAAAAAGCCCCCTTCTAATTCTGCATATTGATACGCGCCCCCGACACGCACTTGACCGGTAGATATATGGTTGTATTTCTCATTTAGTTTTAGGGTTTTTGAGGAATTCCAAAAAAATAAGATTAAAATTTTAGAATAATTTGCGTCTGAACGTAAATGTTTGAAACGATTGGAAACATAACATAGCATAGCATACCAAGCATAGCATAGCATAGCATTTCACAGCATAGCATAGCATAACATAACAGCCTATAGGTTAGGGCAAATCCTCCCATGGAAAACGCTGCAAATCTTACGTCGAGCAGTAGACTTCTATTACTGACTGTTAGTGTGTATGTGACATTTCAGAGCATGTCTACCGCTATGTCGATGTCCTGTGGAGCCGCCAATCACAACTTCCGAAATGAAATCAACTGAAAACATCGGGAGTTGTCCTTTGTTCACGTCAAATTGATTTCCAACTCAATGAAAAGGTAATAACATAAATTTTCCGCTCCAGACCACTCGTTACACGAGGACCGTCGAATGAAATAGTTGAGAGTACCTAATGGCTCGGTGTAAATCAATATATAAGGTGTAATAATAAAACATATATATGTCGCAGATAGCGATAAATTAGCAATAGAATTCATTATTCAAACGGTCAACTGACTATCATAATACGCGGTTAATGGAAAGTAAATCGTGGTGGCGCTGGTGTCGCCGGAAATGGCGCGGTGACGACGTTTACTAGCCTTCAAAGGAGTTGGAGCTCCACTGAACACGTCTACGACTGCGAGTAATTTGATTACTATTATCACCGACGCTTGGAAGAATCCGGGGAGTCGTTAGCTAATAAGAAGTAGATCATGGGATTTGAGCAAGGAGGAATTGAATACCAGGTCCGGTTGAATTCCACATTCCATATGGCATGAGGGGTGAGCAAATGTTTACTATTCACCAGTAAGCATCTTAGATTTCATGATCATAATCGAATGTGAATACATATTCGCCTATAGTAGCTTGCAATAATGTCGCCATTGCCCGAGCAACCCTTTACGACGCGACTGGCGCCGTCCCGGTCGCTAGCAACGCCCACCCGAACCCATCTACTACGACATATATTTCGTAAGATACATACCACCTTTTTTCTAACCACCTTTTGACGTTTGGATCTTCCAACCATTAATGCTTGAAACAATCGCCATCCGAATGTAATTCCCATAAACTGGTGGCCACTATTGATTACGAATCAAGGAACCATAGTCGAATTCGATCAAAAAAAATTCGATTATTTCCAAAAATTTTCGGTTTGTGACTCCTCTTAATTGTTAGACTGTTAATAGCAATGTTGTGTTCCGGTTGTCAGAGATAACATAGTCAGTTCCCCATATAGGTAGGGGTGTCCAGGTCAATACGCTTCCACCTTCGGTCTCATCTTCACTTAACATCAGGTGTGAATGAGGTCAAGTGCTAGCTAACCCGTTGTGCATAAAAAAAATCTATAGATGTTTTTTGGTGGAAAGTTCCTCAGTCGCCTTTTATGACACCCACCGGAAGAGACGGCTTGGTTCTAATCTATGTGAGTGTCCAAACCACGGAGCAATTAATTCAATAGAAATGCTAATTTAATGTATGCGACACCCCTTCAGAGTGCTAAATCAACCATCTATAAATTATGTCCACGTTGCCCGTTAGTAAACTGGGATTGATCGACACGCGCAGAGTGGAAAGTTGTTTCCAACTTTTCAATTCCGACGGTCAACAAATCAACTACACTTCATGTTCGATTAATTACGACTACGCACGGACCTCTCAGAGTCCGACCTGTAATTGCAGAGGTGCGAAACCAGGGCCGGCGAAGAGGGTGGAGGACCCAGGCGCAGACATTTAAGAGGCGCTAGACGTACGTGATGCTACAAAAAATCCGTCATTTCCCCTTTTCACAAAGACATCGAAATAACTTCGTTGCTTTTGAAGAATTATCTAAGGGCCTTGTGTATTTCGATAGCACTATTTATGCAGTTTTTTATACAACTGATCTGGGGTATTTCAGAGTCAGTCAGTAACTCATTCAAAAGGTTATGTATAAGCTTTTTCAATAACTTTCCTGTTGATACACAAAATGTTCCTTTCAATCAATTTAAAGCTACAAGCCTATTAGAAAATATCAAACTATTTACATGATAAACATCCCTGGACATAACAAGCTTGTTGGCATGTCAGGATTTCACATCTAATGTAATACAAAAAACCTTTTTGCTTAATACAAAAAACCTGTTTTTAAAAGAGCAGCCCCTCGAGTTTCTTGCTTGTTCTCATCAAAAGAAAATTACCTTTTGAACAAACAGTAGCTTAAAAAATGTAAAATTGACTATTTTAAGTGTACCCTGTGTACCTACAAAATAAAGCATTTGACTTTGTATTGTTGTCTGAATGACTGGAAAATTTAGAGGAAGTCAGCGTTTGAACGCAATAGTATAGAAGCACCCAATTCGACCTTTGGAGATGACTCGCTCGTTGATATGCTTCTCGGGTTCATTATTCACTCTTGAGTACTGCACTCGCTACTCACTTTAAGATTCACATACAAAACTACAATTCATAAAAAATCACAACCTATTTCGTACCTTCCAAAAAATCCACCGTCTTCGACGTTCCCAAAACATAAAGTTTACGAGGGTTTTCCTTTTGTATGGAGACCCGTTAGTATAATTTACCTATTGGTACAAAATATTGAACATCCGCTGTGAAAATCATCTCTATTGGCGTAGCTGGGAATTTTGCCAAGGGGGCAGCCGACTAGCTGAGTAACCACCGCAAGTTTTCAATGAATTTCGAAAAATCCGATTACATGACACTAGAGATCGACTTATGAACCAAATTTTATTAAGTAGTGTAATTTCTAAGAAATCTTTGGACTGGATAATTTTCTTCATGGATTACTCTCCAATTCTATCATATCTACTTGAATTGGTGCTCTCAAAACTCGATTCAGTTCCCCTCCCCAAATTAATCATTAATTATATCGACAGCACTATTCCCATCCCCAAATATATGTCTACAGCGCAGTTCGTGTCTCCAGCACGAGGAGCATGACATGCGTGATAAACGTTCATGTCGCGTGAGATATTTGTCCTGCTCATTTACTTGAAGAAAGATGTCATGCTACGGGAGCAATTGTGTGGATAGCATATCCCGTCCCTAATTGTGAGATCTCCTCTAAGACGCTTAGTAACCACGTATAATGAACATTTTTTAGATTTCGACATATTTTCATTATCATACCACAGATTTAGGAGTTCTGTTATTGGAGAGTTATTGCACGGGTAATATTTATATTGTTTGGTTCGTGTAGCAGCACATTGTTACATTGTAATGATATGGATGTACTTATTGTAAACTTCATAACCTTTAAGTTTTGTGAAATACTTTGTTACTTACATTGTGGATAGTGTCGTGGACTATGTATATACTTAATACCTACAGAAACTGTTAGTAATGTACTATGTACAGTGTTGTTAATTTGTAACGTTGCGTCTAGCGCCGTTACGATTGTACCTTTAAAGTTACTTATTATTTCACACACTACTTCATCTTTATAATAAAAGTTTCCTACGGAACCCTCAAATTATTATTTTATTTAAAAAGGGTCTCACCACGGTTTTGCGGTACGCTAATTTGTCCGGTTGCGATGACGTCGTTAAGACGATTTCTAATTAGAGTGGGGGAACCCGAATCGTCCTCTGTTTGACCGCGACCTTGCTATCGGAAGAACACTGCTTCGGTTGCACCTCAACCCTCAACCAAATTTAAAGTACACTACGGAAGATCCCTCTAGGGTGAGTTTCCATAATAATCTGGCTAATTTTAATGTAAGCTGTTTCTGCTTTTGTGCCTGTCAACTGCGTGGTGTTCGTTATGGTTGCTGAGCCGTGAACACCAGCAGTGGACGAGGATACTTGCGGGCACTCACTAATGCCTGCCTGTGCTCTACAGGATCAAGGTCCTGAGTGACTACTTGTCGGCGTCGACATCCAGGTCTGCACCTGGGAGACATTCGGGGTAGATCTACCCTCCCCCGAAAACCGCTGATCCAGCCTAAACCTCGTCGTCGTCTACGAGAGGACTCGAGGGCTACGTCCACTGCAGCTCCAACACCTTCAGGCCAGTGACCGTACGGGAGATTTGCCGAGGGGTGCAGGGGAGTGAGCTGTTTGTAGAATAAACCCACTAAATTCAATCAAATTGGTATTCTTTTTTTCTATACCTACCTGCTGGCGGCTAAACGGGCGCTAAACGCCCTAAGAACAACCCTAACCGCCGCAAATTGTCCCAAATAAATAAAATAAAAATAATTATCTCGATCAATTTATTTCTTTAATCACCAACTTATGCAAATACTTGCAAATAACAACTTAAGTAGATATTTAAAAACCCAAAAAAAAACAACATATTTTGTATTGGATTATGTTGGATTTTTGACAAACTTTTATATTAACTTACTTCGTATGTATCAAATCAAAATATTTGTATTTCATAGGATAAAATTATCACTTGAAAACGTCACTATTAATATTACATTTAAATTTACGGCTCATTCACAAGGCTGACTCCCCAGAGAAGAACGAGCAAGAAACTCTAGGGTTGCTCTTTTAAACAGACTATGGGTTACAATTTGTGATTTCGTAATTATATGAATAATAAGACAGCTATGTCCATGCTTGCTTATCATTCAAATAGTCAGTGATTTTATAATAGCCTTTTGCTAATAATTTCTGTTTTATGATTGCTTTAAATTTAATTAAAGGCAAATTTTAAATGTCTACTGGAACCTTATTATAAAAGCGTATACATTGCCCTTTCAACGATATGTAATGTCGGTTCAAAATTTGTAAGTCAAATTAGGACCATTTCTTACCCAAGGGTTAATAGCACGCATACGAAGGTTTCTACACACTGTTAGTTTTGAAGCTAAACGTGATTTTCACGACGCTTTAATGTTGCAGGCAGGCTTGCCTCCCCAAGAGAGATCTCCTCAACGGTTAACTCATGTATACGAAGTTATATATCAAACACTCTTTGGACGAAGACAAATCGATCGACGAACAAGGTACACTTCATTATCTGTCAAGCCGTTGAGGCTACAAAATACAAAATGTTTTTATTTTCTCTCACTAAAATGTAGTCAACAATAGGTGCTTAAAATTATACTAGTTTTTGAGAGAGACTGGTGTCCGGACTAGGAAACCTGTGTGACAGATCACCAGCGTGTGTGTGTGTGTGTGTGTGTGTGTGTGTGTGTGTGTGTGTGTGTGTGTGTGTGTGTGTGTGTGTGTGTGTGTGTGTGTGTGTGTGGGTGGGTGTGCGTGGGGGGTGTATATGTATGTATGGGGGTGTGGGTGTATTGTGTGAGTGTTTGTCGAAACAAGTTTGTTATATATTATAGTATTCCCGAACGAGTACGACATTGGAACCTTCAAGAAACGAGCCTACACCTTCCTCAAAGCATCTGTGACCCTTTTGATGTTGCGGGTGTTCATGGGCGGCGGTTATTGCTTTCCATCAGGTGACCCGCATGCTCGTTTGCCGCCCTCTCATATATAAAAAAAATATATGTTTGCGCAAATACAGAAATTATAATACACCTTTCACCTACCGAAGTTACTTTCATAGAAATCCACATGCCTACGCTCGAAAATATTGCCCTCCTTCCTGGGGCAATCGGGTAAACGAACTTCCTATTAATAAAATAATTACCTATTTATGTGGACAGCACAGCGTTCCCAAATTATTTATCTGTGAACAGCATAGTTCGCGTCCCCAAATTAATTATTATGTCAAGCCTAGTTAGTCGCAAAATTAATTATGTCCTTCGGAAATTGAGATGTCAAACCTAATCTACGACTTATAACAAGATATAAGATTAAAGTTACACTTGTTGGCAACACCGGTGAGTGACAGCCTGTTGTCGCCATGCTGCCACCAGGAGTTGCGGATGGTACCTACTATAAGAGTGGCGGGAAAGCACACCACACTGCAACTTACATAGATACGAAGAACCGCCTTTAAATTATTAAATAAATAAATATCCTTGGACATACACACAACGCCATCTAGTTCCACATTAAGCAACTATAGGCTTATGTTGTGGATACCAGATGATTGATATACTACACAAATATTTTTTTTTGTAAATTAGTGAAATATATAAATGAAAAACATCCATAACTCGGGAACACATGTCTATATTCATCATACAAACATATGCCTCTAACGGGATTTGAACCCGCAACCTTTTGGTACAGCAGTCAGAGTTTGAAACCACTACATCAAACAGGTCGTTAATGTGAATAAGCAGGACAAATATAATTATTTGTGAAAAATAAGGCGAGATAACTCTCGCGCGACATAATCATTTATCGCGCCTGTCATATACTATGTGTGTAGCCCGGCTTATGTTGAGTGGTGTTTCAGTGCCAGTTTCAAATAGAAGAACCGCCTTTAAATTAATTAAACTGTTGATTCTATGTAAATAAATAAACTCTGACGTGGTTGGTGGTGGTGGACATTTTAAATACCGCCATATTATCTAAATCTGCCGCCAAGCAGCAGTGTTAATAGCTTTGTTGTGTTCCGGTTGTCAGAGATAATATAGCCAGTCCCCCAAATGTGTTGGGGTTTCCGGGTCAGTACGCTTCCACCTTCGACTTCATCTTCACTTATCATCAGGTGTGATTGAGGTCAAGTAAAAACTCGTTGTGCATAAAGAAAAAAAAGCAAAACCAATAAATACAAGCAAATGAATGACGTAAAACCAAAGAATGACGTAAAAATAAATGAATGACGTAAAAACCAAGGAGTGACAAAGAAATAATATTTGTCACTTTTCTTTACACAAAAAAATATTCCGGAATGTATATTGAAAAGAAGAATATCGTCATATCAGCCAAAAGACGTCCACTGCTGGACAAAGGCCTGTATATATAATTTACTTAATAATATATAATTTATAATATATAATTTACTGACTCTTTATTTCATAAAGCCATTGTCAAAATTTTTGTCCACGGCCACCGGCTTAATTTTAATGGAGAGGAATCAGCCAATGCTAAACAAGTAGACGTCTAAGGGTGAGATTGAGATCGCGTCTCAGTCTCAATACTATTTTGACATTGTTTTAAGAAAGTTTATCCCACACGTCACTTCATACAAACTATCAAGTCCAAATTTTTCGATATGAATAGACCGATTCTAATGAAACTATACGTAATAAGTAGGAGATACATACATCTGTTAGTAGAAAAAAACATTTGCAAAGTATCGAATTAAAAAGATATATTGCATTTTTATGTTGCTATGGAAACTTACTGTAATTGAGTAGTTCCGCCTCCGTGGCTCAATGTAAACAAGATTGAGTTTACGATTCGGAGGTCGCGGGTTCGATCCCCAGCGGGGTACGTTTCAGTACTTGGTTTGGTTGGTGGTAGGGCTTTTTAATGACCGCCTGGCTAGCTACCACCATCTTATCTAAATCTGCCGCCAAGCAGCAGTGTTAATAGCATTGTTGTGTTCCGGTTATCAGAGATAAGATAGCCAGTCCCCGGGTCAGTACGCTTCCACCTTCGACCTCATCTTCACTTAACATCAGGTGTGATTGAGGTCAGTACGAACCCGTCGTGCATAAAAAAAAAGTTCAATACACTTTTTCGAAAATGTTCTCTACTAACTTTTTAAATCCATGTACGTGCTTTGTGTATAAAGTTTCATTACAGTTGGTTTATTCAATTCTAAAAATATGAAGTTGAAAGATTGAATGGAATACCGTGCGTGGTAAACCGTCTTAACAATGGCGTGCACAGAATTTTGTCACAGGGCAGGCAGAATGAAAAAATTTGCTATGAAATGAGAAAAACAACTACAAAATAATAACTCACTCTTATAGTAATCTTCGCAACCGTTTAGAATATTTCTGTTCACAGTATGAATCATTTCGAGGAAAGCTTACAATTTATTACAAGGCACGCCACAGCCTCTTAATATGCAACGGAAGGTCATCTCAATATTGAGAACGGTTTAATAACACGCGCCTAAATTTTCCGGTCTCTTCCGTGGAGGGAATTAATGATTTTATTCGTTCGCTCATCGCTTCAGTAACACAAAAGGATAAAGTAGGTAACTAAATAAAAGACAGTATTGCTTTTTCCTCTTCATACTCACTGTATGTGTTTATTTTATCTTTTTTTTTTAGATTTTTTTATCAATTTTTTTCAAAACTTCTTTAAAATCAATTTTTATATTAATATTAAATATATCTCGAGTGTATTTACAGGCTATATACAGTACCTATATGTACACCGATCTGCTGTCCATAATGTTATGTACAAAGTTATATAGCTAACAACATCTTAACAGTAATTTCTATTATTCGGTACACAGATTTACAAAAACCCCTAGTCTGCACTCGGTATCACAAATAATCGTCCACTCTCACAATTTTATATTAACTAAATGCATATTTTTTTGTCAAGGGAACTAGTATAGTTCCTTAGTGATTAACAATAATTTATTATTAAGAGAGTGTGCGATTAATTGTGCCCCTAAGCATACATTAACTCGAAATTCGTACTAGAATTTTAGTTGCACTCGACATACCTACCTACTTATTACATTTCTTGTGATGTTTTCTTGTTTTAACTATTAATTAAAAACAATAAAAATGGCGTCATATCGATATTACAAGTGTTGTTCATTGTTCAACAAAGCGTTGGCTTGTGTTGTTATTGGCAGATTGGTGTGACTCTGTCTTCGATACCAACTGTTGCTGGTTCGAATCCTGCCATAGCTAAATGCGTAACATATCCATTATCTAGTATCCAAGCTTAGCCAAGTAGGTAACAAGATAACATTGGTGGATACCTTATAAGATATGTTATTAGATTATTGTATTGGGTCTTTACCAATGAAATTGGAGTTTTTTTTTCTTCGTTAATCATATGTAACCAATTCCTTCGATTTTCAAAGCTATTATCCAAATTTGTTTTTTATTTAGAAAATGGAATATTATTTCAAGTTCACATGAAATATTTTTTAATTTCTGGGCTAAATCACATAATAAAAAAAGTTTGAACAGAGCTCTTTTCATGTGCTTCCCATAATCATTTCTTGATTCGCTGAAACTTTTATAAAGCGGTTACTTTTAAAAATGAACGCTGCCTATACTTAATGTTATCCGATAATACACACAAAGTTTACCTAAATTAGGATTTACCGTTCCCAAAAAAAAATCAAAAATGTTTGTATGGAGAAAACAGTCTTAATGATATTCTTCATACAAAACGCCAATTTCATAGGTAAGGACCTAATAGCTTACAGAAGTAGAAGTTCTGTGGAGCTAAACAGAACAAGAAAATTACAGTATTTAAATGCTATTTCTACTTCTGTAAGCTAAAGTAGGCAACCCCTATGACAATAGAAGACTGATTTGTCCCGCATTTACATAAATTTTGGTATTAGTACATATCTCTATCTTTATGAGTGTTGTACCTAGTGCTATACAAATTTAAAAAGCCAATGACACGCGCAAATAGCAATATTTCAGACGTTGGGTGGGGAGTGCAAACAGATGATTCAATGCGCCATAAATCAAACTTCCATTACCTACCTAGAATGTAGAGCAGGAGCTGACGACAACAAATACTTGGAATAGAATAATTTATTGCGTTTCACAATCAGACTGTCATGATTCATCGTAAGTATATTCAAATCTGGAGCTAATAATAAATAAAAGCAACGGGCGCGCCTTTTGAATGAAGTTCATTTAAAAACCCGATTGTTTATAACGACAAATATTACCTCGATTTAAGATTTCCTAAACCCTCAACACTATCCTTGTGAACAACCCTGATAAGCATATTTTTTTAGGATATTTCATTTACTTTATGTCTATGTTTTGTATATTGTTTCTTGGTCATTCTACTCTTCCGAACTCAGCCTTCCGACTGAGTGAATTTTTAAATCCATGAAATAAATAAAGATTTCATCTTTTAAGACAAAGTTAAGTTACATATAATTTAAAATTGTATTTATACCGTTCTAAAACTGACGGTGGTCCAAATTATACTGTTATGTAAATCGTATGTAAAATTTTGATAATGAACTTGAAGACGAGGTGCGGTGAAATTACTTTCGGTGACTAAAATCGATTTAACTAGACGAGAACAAAAACTCATTAAGAAAATTTATGAAGCCGCAATAGAACCAGCGAACAAACAACTTTGTAATTAGCTATTTTCTATTATCATTCGAGTATTGTAGGTAGATCGATAGATGGATAAATCGTTTATTTGTATCTTCAGTCACACACATACAATAAGTTTCAAAGCAATTGGATAAACATATTTTATAACAATCCATAAAATTCGGATAAAACTAACTTTGTACTTAAAATAAAACTAAGTTTTCTATTCGAGAGCAAGAGTTCCGAAAAAAGATATACGTACAGATATACTGGATGCGACTGTAAACCAGCGCTGAGCTCTTATAAGCTCAGCATAAGCTGACTCGTTTCCCTTTCGCTGTTGCGACACTTATCTGAGTGTTCTGTTAATTTATTAATTGTTATTTATGTGTCGAAGAGGCGAATAAACAGTTTTTTTCTTTCTTTCATTTTCGATGTGCTAGACTGTATTGTATTGTAATAAAAATAGTGATAAAGTTTGTCGTCTGCTCCTGGAGTAAGTTAGAGGGTACGCTGATTCCGTCAATGGCTCGCCCCATTTATCACGAATGGCTGGATATATTATGGCTTTTAGCGCATACGCTTTATAGCTATTGCCGATGCACGGTTAATAGCAGCTATCTCTAGCTAGTACAAATAAAGGCACAGGTATATGAGTAACAGGCATCAATATCGGTTTCAGGGATCGGCAACATTTTTTTAACTACATTCTAAAAGTTCATTAATTCAGCTAATTGAGAGAAGACATTTTAAGATCTGTCTATCTGACCCCAATATGTGTTACTTATTAACTAGTATCTAATATGTGGTACTGCATCGGCTTACAATGTCAGTGTTACTTATAAATACACAAATATACAAAATACTGACAAGTGGATTGGTTACAAATAGGAACATTTTAAGGCACAAAAAATACGTGTTTAGTGAGCGTCTAAGAGATAAACACTGTTTCGCTTAAACGAATGTTAAACGTGAATTTCAACCGCCTCCGTGGCTGCTTTCATGCCGTATCTGATTACAAAAACGGATGTGGCGTTCGATTCCCAGCTGCACATGTTTATATGTAGTCGGTTTGGTGTCTTGTCTTTATGATTGACAGGGTACGAGTTTAACCACAATCTCGCCTCTAACGGCGGAGCACGCAGCCTAGTAAATATTGTTTGTTATCCATTCACGGTCAACCAAACAAATGGCAAACGTTTTTATATCGACAAACGCTATCGATGCATTTGTCGCTGTTGATTGATAGCCAATCAGTTACGAGAGTCGAAGCGTTTGCCACTTGTCTAGTGGATCTGTACAGAGTTGCTTTCTTCATACTGAAGTATGCAGTTTCTCATAAATAAATGTGAAGACATCAATGTTACAGAAGACCGATGGGTGTAGTTATGTATGTGTAGTAGTAAATGTATGTGTGATATATACGAACATTTATTCCAGTCTAATGTCCGTATTAAACCAATCTCAAAACAAGTCTTGAGGCTGTATCACCCGAGATGAGTCTTCAGAAGTTGACGCTATCTCAAGGTCCTTGCTAATTTATAAATCAATCTTGAGGTCTACTAGTCTGAGGTCTAGGCCTCAGCGGCGAATGAATTCTTGAGTCTTGAGTTTCGTTTATTAATACGCGCACCTCTCAAGTGAGTACTGCTTGAGTATGCACGTGTTATTCAGGTCTCAAGTTAGGTTTATTAATCAACACGTTTACTTGAGACCGGTCACAAGACTGTTCTCAATCTTGAGAATGGTTTATTAATACGGGCTTTAGTTTGGGACTTGACTAAGTGTCCAAAATATTTATTATGTATTTATAAAGTCAATATGTCTCCAAGGGCGGTCTTTTTCCTCGAGTTGTCTTGAGTTTCGTTTATTAATACGCGCATCTCTCCAGTGAGTACTGGTTGAATATGCACGTGCTATTCAGGTCTCAAGTTAGGTTTATGAATTAACACGTTTACTTGAGACCGGTCACAAGACTGTTCTCAATCTTGAGAATGGTTTATTAATACGGGCCTTAGTTTGGGACTAGACAAAGTGTTCAAAATATTTATTATGTATTTATAAAGTCAATATGTCTCCAAGGACGGTCTTTTTACCACCGGTATATATAGATAAATCTTGAGTCATTGAAAAATATCAGATTTTCCTATTTTCATTAGAAAAATCGGATTATTCGAACTTAGCGACTCGGCCGACGTTAAAAAAGGTTGTCAAGCTATTCTTTTTTTTTTTTCAGAATTTAACACTATATCCGCCGCATATCACAACAATAATTATAAACTTAATTTAATCGGCAATTAACGTCAAAGTGTTAGGTTTGATAGCACCAGCATGCTGTTACTACTTATTGCCTTACTTCCTACAACAACATTTAAGATAAGAACGCCAATGGTAACCGAACAAAAACTTTTGCAATCTATAAATAAACATTATTTACGTCAGAATGTGCGTATAATTAGATATGTTTATTATAATATATACAGGCGCGGATCTAGGATTTCGCTGGGGGGCGCAACTTTTATGTGATTGACCTATCTTCCTGAAGGTTCCAATTAAGAGTAAATTACTCTTAATAACTAATTTAATCTTTAAAATTAAATTTTTATGAAAATTGTGTGTCCCAAGCTTAAAATGATCAACTGTCATTTTAAGCTTGGTACACTTTGTCTCGCTAGGGTTTTTTTTTGTATTAGAACGTAATTATGTATTGACGACCTGTTTGGTGTAGTGATAAATGTATTTGTGTAGTTTATCAACCATTTGCTATCCATAATACAAGCCTAGTTGCTTAGTGTGGAACTAGATGATGCTGTGTGTATGTGCAAGGATATTTATTTATTATTATTATTAATTTTTTAAGTTATTATCACTTCTTTAAGTTTGCCGTATGTCATTACTTCCCAGAATTCGTTCCTCATTAGCGACAATATCGAATGGTGTAAAAACACAGGATGTTGTTTTTCCAAAATAAACGGGATCGATTCCTGGCTACGAATATTAATTTTTCAAAAATTCAATGGTGCAGTTATAGTTTTCATCAAAATCGGGCCCGTGGCTCCTTTGAGTACTTTTCGCTATTCCTCATAGTTTTGGATTTCCAGGCCCACTTAAAAAATTCATCCTGTATATAACCCTACACTTCCTCACCGTTGGGGCAGCCTCCGCTCACTAGGAGAGAGTATGGGTCATAATCCTCCACGCTGTTCCGAAGGTGGTGACCACCTGACCTTGAGTTTCTTAAGCCGGAATTGTAGGCCTTCAATTGAAGTCAACTGGGACCGACAATTTAACGTACTCTCCGAAGCACTGACTCTCGTATTAAAATGTTACTAGTCGTCACCATCCAAGGACACTACTGCGCCACTAATACTTCAGGGTATAACAATTTAAATTGGTCAAAATTAAGCCGTTTAACAGTGATATGGGTAATAGAACACATCGCCCCCTCTGAATCCGTGCCTGTATGTAGCCAAGTTTAGGAGCTACAATGACCGATGTGGTTGAATTCAAGGCGGCTGATAATTCTGCGGGTTATATTTAGCAAACATATTCGATATTTAATTATAGTTAACTACCTATAATGTAGAAATGTTAAATATAGCCCTAAAATATTGCTAAGTATTAGAATATTACATAGAATATATGTACAATTTGACCTCTCAATAAGATTCTTGGCTGTGTTTTATGAAAATTGGAAAACCGGATCCCCTAATCAGTAACAACGAGTAACATGTCAGTAACAACAAGTAACTGCAAGTAACATGTCAGTAACAACGAGTAACATGTCAGTAACAACGAGTAACATGTCAGTAACCACAAGTAACGTGTCAGGAACAAGTAACGTGTCAAGAACAAGTAACGTGTCAAGAACAAGTAACGTGTCAAGAACGAGTAACTTGTCAAGAACGAGTAACTTGTCAAGAACAAGTAACGTGTCAAAAACAAGTAACGTGTCAAAAACAAGTAACGTGTCAAAAACAAGTAACGTGTCAAGAACAAGTAACGTGTTAAGAACAACAAGTAACATGTCAGGAATAAGTAACATGTCAGGAACGATTAACATGACAAGGACTACAAGTAACATGTCAGTAACAACAAGTAACAAGTCAGTAAAGGACGAAGATAAGATATATTTTATATAATATATCCGTCTACCTACAATGAGCGGTATAATATTGAGAGAGAGAGAGCTTCTAATCCTATATATTTCGATATTTACGACATTTATAGCAAACTATATCCAAATATAATGTCTAGACCCTGCATGACATTCTCAAGAATCAAACTGCACCAGCTATGCTATAAACTTGAAATTTGGTTAAAGTGAGCAATTTCTCGATGTTTGGGCGTACAGCGCTCTCTGCATATTTCGTCAGAAAAACAATCCTCCTACCTGAAAAACATTGAGTAAACCTAATATTACACGGTTCAACAAAATCGATTCACTTTGGTTGAAAGGAGCAGAAGTCAAAGGTAAATGGCTATTGAACATTGACATTGAACGATTCACTTTTAAGTTTACATGATTCAATTTGGTTCAACCAAATTGAAAGGCAGAAGTGAACCGTGTAATATCGCCTTTATTCACAAATCATGCCTCGTCGTTCCGTGATACGCCTAGACGCTAAAGTGTCATTTTATGGAACTTGCTATGTAAACAAAAGACGATCAAAGATCTCTCTCGTACCAACTTGCTTCTTACTTTCGGTATTTATTATTATTCGATACGGTTTGACATAAGTAAAGGAGTAAGTAAGAGTCTTGCCCATCACTAGTAAATTCATCATTCATAGACAATTTCTATATGGAGGTTTGTCTACATAGTTCGCAAGTTCCATAGAATGTTAGTCTACCCACACTTGCGACATCTGCACTAATTGAACGGTTCCATTTCCGTGTTTGTTTTAACGTTGGTAACGGAACCACTCAAACTCACGCACGCCGCCATTTTGGAGATTACACCCACCGTTCGAATTTGTAATTAGTTTAAAACTATTGAGCGCGTAATTAATATTCATCGTTGGTGGAAACTAGTTGCGTAGATATTTCCAGATATGCATTTTAGATGATCAATTACACGCTGGTTTGCCTATCGATCCTGCAAGGGTGTAGGTAGTCTGTATTAATGGCAACGTACCAGCTCACCTGGGGGATGTGTAGTTTTCATGTCCTTCCAGTTTTAAGTTTAGGCTTTCAAATCTAGTTTTTGAGACTACCTACATGCGTACATAAAGTCACGCCTGTTTCCAGTAGGGGAGGCAGAGACCACAGACTTCCACTTGCTACGATCCTGACACACCTCTTTTGCTTCATTCACTATCTTAAATGACCTGGATTTAAGACGTCCCCGATGGATCATGGTACGTTCGCCGTTTTTAGACAAGAGAATTATAAATATTATATTATTAGAAATATATATATAGCTATTTATGTATATAATATATTATGTATAAATGTATGGTTTTAGTTTTTGTTTATTAAATAAGTAATTGATTATGTAGGTATTTCATATCTGCATCCGTATTTTGCACAACCTGCCTGTTCTATAAAGTTATACTCCTACACCCAAAGGTTGCCTGGAAGAGATCGCTTTTAGTGATAAGGCCGCCTAATTGTACTCTTTATCAGTATTGTGTTTTGTAAAATGTATGTTATCCTTTTGTACAATAAAGTGTATTTGTATTGTATTGTATTGTTATAATAAAAGTATTTTGTATTTTATAAATAATAAGACTTAAAAAAAAAATATTTGTAACATGTTTGTGCAAGTCGAACAGACAATGTTTTACGATTAAATTCAAGACAGAAAATGTAATAATTCAAATAAACTGTAAATTTTTAGTGTTTCTTTTAGGAGGAGGTACAGTTCCCGCAGTTTAAGTTTGTATGTAATTTTTTAGAAAGATACGGCTGGCAACATTGCCTGGGGGCTTAAGCCAGTTAAAAATAGGCCAAAAGCCCGTTAAGCCGCGCTCTATTACGTTCGCCTCGCTCTCTATCAACGTAAGTAGTTATTTTCGTCTCGTGTTTTGGTAGTAGGTATTTTATGTAAGTATTCACCTATACTGTATCTAATTAAGTTTATCACATACTGTGTAACGCCGTCAAATTGTAGTGTTCTTTTATTGTGTTTGTTGTGTTACTTGTGTTGTGTATTATTGCTGTGCAATAAATAATTGTTTGTTTGTACATATACCAATTAAGATTATTTTAAAAGAGAGAAATATCCAAATTTTGGATGTATGAAATATGTCCGCAACAACTTGTGAAAGAATAAATGTTGGTTTCATTTATAAAAAAATATTTACAAAATTATATATGTGTGTAGTATATCAACCAGCTGGTATCCATAACACAATCCTGGTTGCTTATGGAACTAGATGGCGCTGTGTGTCATACATTATGAATCGGCGTTTCCAGTGGTTGTTACTTAAATACCGCTTTTACAGTATAATGGTACATCACATCAAACGCCTATAGACGCTTTCCCGTAGTAGCAATTGCCCTAATTAATACGCTGGTCAGGAATAAAGTTAGCCTCACGGCCTCTACTCGCCTTTAACGACACACGGGAAGTCCTAACTAGTTTAGGGTTTGAGACAGACTATGCAATAAAAATTATCTTAAAACTGACAACTTTGACGACCTACTTATATATCTAAGGTATGTTTGGTGGCAATTTTTGCAGCCGTTTTAAAGGCTAGCTTATAATAGTTTGTTTAGTTTATTCAAAAGTAGAAAACATTTTGTCAAAGTTCCTCGACCCTTACGACAGGCAACACTTGCAACATCGACACGACACGTACAACATAGACATTAAAAGACACATGAAAACTTTACAATCACATAAAAACCGTTATACTTTACTGTGGCAGCCATTATTGGATATGTGTGTGTAGTGTTCACATCAAAATGTATTATTTAAAGCATAGGCGCCAGCGACGACCTTGTGGAAAACTGTTCTAAAATATCGATCAATCGTTTATAGTATGACAATTATTGGCAGATAAGACCAAACCGTGTAGGTACAATCACCTGCAGCTAAAACTAACCTTCATGTTCCCTAGCGCGCTATATCTATTGAATGAATTACATTATTGCGTAGTGCATTCTGCATGAGCAGTGCTGTCAGGACATGACATTATGTCTTGCTTTGCCTTGCACGACATAATTAACGCAATACATCTAGCGCGCTAGGGATATACGTTTAACTGCAGGTGACTGTACTAAACATGAAACCGCCTGGGAATCGACCTGCGACCTCCGTTTTGTATGTTTATAATGAGCCACGGAGCCGCTTCTACAGTATTGTGAAATGTATGTAAGCTTCCACGCGCTACGCCCGCAACTCTAACACCTTTAGCATCCAAACCGTTAGTTATTATAAATATACAAGATTTGTAGGTAAGGGGGTAGTAAGCCGAAAATGGCTTCTTAGGTATCGTTACTAGCAAACCAATGCTCAAGATTTTATATCGAAAAAAGTATTCTATTTAAAAAAAAATTACACATGGAAATTTCTTCTGTTCGCGATACCTAATCTTTTCGGCTTGCTAGCCCTTTGAATTTACATCGCATATTATGCGGTCAAAGGTCGATACTGACTTGACATACAAATAAATAAATCGAAAGTGCTATAAAATCGAGAGATCTACTTATAAACTATCAGATAAGTTCTTCAACAGGTAAGAGATATTGTTATATAAAAGATATATATTTTTGAAGGCGGTTAAAAACATACTCCTTTTGGCCTAGGATTGATACAAGTTAAATACTGTTATAGTTATATTCAATGAAGATGCTAAACGATATCCCAGCACTACTAGTAGTCGTTCTTCTTCTCTCGACTACAACAAATGCTGAGTTGGGGACCTGATTTGATGCCACTTTGCGACACCGAAAACTAGCCAATGCATACCTACTTATATTAAGTTCCACATTTTTAAATTGTGTTATAATAGTATAGGTAACAATTAAATGTAAGTATTTTATAAGTGTCGCTAAATGGATCAAATAAAGTTTTCTTAATCTTAGTGTATAAAGGCGATATTACACGGTTCACTTCAGCCTTCAATTAGGATGAAGCAATCAAATTGAATCATGTAAAAGTAAAAGTGAATCAGTCAATGTTCAATCTACAGCTTTGACTTCTGCGCCTTTCAACCGAAGTGAATTAATTTGGTTGAACCGTCTAATATGGCCTTTACTGCAGCGGCCGGCAAGAGGCGAGATATTTGTCCTGCTCATTCGTTTGGAGTAAACATACAACTATCCCACTCTCACCAAGGCTTGTATAGTACTTTTCTCAAATAACGCGCGGTAATTCAAATTAAGTAGTACCTATGTTGAACATTTGTTTGAAAATACAATTCCATACAAAATCAATGACGAACAACATAAATTTTTCACGCGCCAAAATATTCACGTGTTTTTTTTTTCCAGCTTTCTATTCGCAAGCCAGTTCGAAATTTAAATAAAACCTTCGTTTAATTCTTTCCATGGTTGGCATGTTACGGGATAAAAAGGATGGTTCCATTTTTAAATTACACGGCAGGTATGAGTTTTACGACAGATAAGGATTTCTATACAACTTTGCCGGCCGCTGCTCGCATGTATTTTACTAGTACAGTATTTTCGATTTATCTCTAAGAAGATTGTCAAAATAATGCTCAAATTTCCACTCATGTTTGAAAAAATGCAGTTTTTAACAGTTTTACATTATTATTTATTTATGTGCATTTATCCGACTGCTCTTAAACGGTGAACGAAAACATCGTGAGGAAAACTACATGCCTGAGAAATTTAAAAAAAAATCGAAGACATGTGAAGTTCTCCAACTCGCACTGGGCCAGCGTGGCGGACTATGGCCCATACTCCCTCAATATGAGGGAAGGTCTATATCCCTGCAGTGGGATATGTACGGACTGATGATGATTTATTTATATTAATGTACTGTTCATTAACCACATGGTCGAGAACACGCATTAAACTAACGGCACACTTTGAAAACGAGGACTAACCAGTTAAAAACCAATGATTAACAACGACTAAAACAACACTTTGTTTTAAGCAATAATTCCTCGGCAACTCTTGCCTGAAGTAATGGAGCGATCTGGAACAATTAATTGCGGCAATTGTTTCGGCAATATTGCTTCTATCGTTACATATATTTAATATTGCTCATTGTCGCCGATACAAATTGCCGCATATCCAGTGGGTGCGGTGAATTTTCGTAAACTTCTTTCTATCTCGTTTGTATATATGACGATGGCTCGCTTTCACGGGGGAGCTTCCGGCGGGGGACACAACCCCTGAAGAATAACCTCGTTCATAGCGACCAATACTTGTTCAACTGAATTGCTAGTGTATGTATATTGCCTAGGTTATTAAAATTGCTCCACATCGCTCAGTATTGATATGGTGGCCAATCCAGCGACGATTGCTATATGTTAGCATCGCAATAAATTGCTTGATATGTCATGAAGTCGCAATCGGCTAGTATTAACCACAATTGAGCAATTTTAATTGCCCGTGTGCCGTTTAAAATTAACAGTTAATTTAAATAAAAGTGACAGCATTATATTTAAGGGGCCATTAAAATTAAGTGGATCGAGTATTCGGCCGTTAACCATAAGTTTGCAATACTAAAAGCAGACCGATCATAACATTCAAATAGCGTGGCAACTTTCCATACAAAAGAAGCTAATTTTAACGAGGCAATGTCTTAATCTAATATTTCGTATTTTGTTGGGATACAAAACAATATTTACATTTAAAAAGTGCGTGTAACTTTAAGCTGCATGGGCAGACGTCGCCTTGCGCACGTTACATATATTGTTTGGTCTGCTATTTATTGTTAGTCTGTGGTTATAACGTAAATATTTCGAACACTTACATCAATTATCTGGTCATATTGATAATTGTCTAAGCAGCAATGTGAATGATCAAGGTTTTTCACATGTTAGTTTAACAAGATAAAATTCAGTAAATAGGATGCTGCATACATACTAACTCATACATAACACTCATAATACGCTACACCATTTTTTTTTGGAGAATAATTTTTATACAGATTATTAATTTTAGTTTCGCTAATATCAAGGTAAAAGAGCATTTCTTGTTTTTTTTTTTTTCACGAATTTAGTTTTATATGCAAAACTGAGTATTTAGTGTGGTCATATTGCAAGCGATAATCGAGACACTGGCCTGTATTCGTTTTTTTTTTAAATAAATAATACATAAATAAATATTTCGGACACTTACACCAATCATCTAGTCCCAAACTAAGCAAAGCTTGTGCTATGGATACTAGATAACGGATAAACATACATAAATATTAATATAAACATCCAAGACTTGGGAATAAATGTTCGTATTCATCACACAAACTTTTACCCCTCGTGGGATTCGATTCGTTCGAAATTCGATATTCATCATGTTGTGCCCAGCTCAAGGTATGGCCGTAAACCACCACGCGAGCCCAGAGCGGATTGGTGGCTGACACACTGTTATTCATAAAAACTACAAACATCTAATAATCTCGTTACAGTTAAAATATGTTCTGTCCCTTTTGAACTAACTAAATTCTTCGTTTGAAAGAAAGAGACAAAACATATTTTAACTAAAATAAATTTATTATCTGTTGACAGGTTTTATGAATAACACAGTCAAGTGTTTTTAAGTCGCTCCTGTATGTGACCGATTTGGTTAGTGGTCACCAATTCGAGTCTCGACAGCGCCAGACGTAGCTTAAAAGCGCTAATCAAAAACGAATGCGACTGCGCCAGGAGTACTTCATATTCGATTTACATTTATATTATACGAGTCACTTCATTTGAAGATATAATTACCAGGTAGAACGTTTGCTTATGCAGCTAATTCATACGAACTATTAAAGATTGAATGAATCGATTAACGATTGATTGAACGAAACAATCACTCATTCGGTCAGAACTCCCCTTCGCCACGAGTTAGCTACGAGCCTCATTAATAATCAATGGACATTCAGAGGAGAATAATAATAAATATAATAAATATCCTTAGAGATACACCCAGCGCCATCTAGTTCCACAGTAAAACTATAGGCTTGTGTTGTGGATATCAGATGTTTGATATACAGCATAAATAATTTTTTTTTGTAAATAAATACTTATTATAAATGAAAACATCCATAACTCGGGTACACATGTCCGTATTCATCATACAAACATATGCCCCTAGAGGGATTCGAGCCCGCAACCTTTTGGTATAGTGGTCAGAGTTGCTAACCACTACACCAAACAGGTCGTCAAATTATTTTTCATATTTTATATATTTTCAATCGGGCAAACAGAATAAAGATCGAAATTCATTTGAAAAGTTCGTTTGATCAACTCATCGACTGAGAAGATGCACTTTTAAGGATTGAATGAAACGATTAACATTTGATTGAATGATCATATTTGACCGATTATTAATGTTTTACGACGGCTAAATTACGAATAATGGTTAGTGGCTCAAAAATCATCGCTCGCAATCATACATAATACACAGCGATATTTTATTACATGATTTATTTATATAACATGACTCCCCGGGCAGTATAATAGTCTGCCTGTGACTTCGACTAACCAATTATCTGTCACATTCCGCAAATACTAGATATATTTTAAATTCTCAACGCCAAAGGAAAATCTAACTTAACTGTATAAAAATAAAGAACTAATCTATAACCTATGTATATTTATCTACATGTATACTCGTTACATCTAGGTATGTATTTACATAACAGTCACAGCACTATATAACAGTGTAATATATAACTATATATTTATTTACAATACGTTTATGTACACAAGCGCACTTGACATGAACTGGTGTTCCGCGTTATTGCATGAGGCATGGTTAAACAAGGTAGTCATAGCAACGCAGGGGGATGCGGGAGTATCCATTTTCCAAATTCTCTACAGGACATTGTCACCCTACTAGAAACGGAGTCTTCCCATTGGTTGGTAATCGCGTGATAGTTCCTCGCACCCCCGTGGTTGCCGGTGACCACATTTCACTTAATTATTAAGTCTTATAATTCTAATTAATTGTATTGCTCAATGGTATAACGAAAGGCGTGTCTCCACGTTCCGAGGGAGACTAACTCTGACGTAATTGAAACCAGTCAGATATTTGGCAAGGATGAAAGAAATGGTGTTTCATAATGAAGCGTATCACAGTTTTGAATAACAGCGATGGTTGCCAATTACTTAGAACAATCACCGGCAGAGTTAGCATGAGTCTCGGGCTGATTTTGCAACTGGGGAGTAACATGAATTTGTATAGTGCGACCTCTACAGTGCTACTTAGGAACTTCACAAATTGATATTTTGTATACGTCGCTATTTAGTTTGAGACCAATTGCTGCCGCCTGGTTGTTGTACTGTCGTATTATAACAGGCTTTGTAGACAAAGATAAAATTGTTTACGAAGTCATTTTATATGTAATATTATTTATTGTGTAAATTATTTATTATTTATTTTGGCTTTTACAATTTACTTTCGATTTCACCAATAGATTGTTCAATGATTATTATTTAATAGCGACTTTCCAACGAATTGTTTTATAAGAATTGTAATAAAAAATGATAATCTATAATTGACATAACTTTGGTTTATAGATTTTGTGTAATAGTTTTTTTATGCTGTTGATTCAAAAATAAAATTGCGTGATTGTGTCATGGGCTGGGTTATATAATATATATGCTTTTTATTTTGGTTTGGTGATGCGACATGCCATCATGCCACATTAACAGCTTATATAAATCCACCACTGAACATAACCTCTCCCATGCAACGATTTACATATTTTTTTTTTACAAAAAAACACAACCCTTTCTTTCACCTTGTCAAATGGTTTTTATAACAATAAAAAAAATACTACGTCTACTTACGATCTGTAACATTAGTTACCATACAAATTGTATGTTCTTCAGTTACAGCGCAGGGTGTACAACCGCCGACTACACAGTATATTAACTAAGGTATATATTTTTTTTAAGTTCTTTTTGTATTTTTCTCGGTTTCAACGTCGATGGCAACGTCAAGTCATATTCTAACTAAATTATACAGATACGTTTATTACAACCCGCGGTTTCACTCGACTGAGAGTTAATAACATTATGAGATTACATTGAACTTTTTAGAAGTTAAATTCGCGAGTACGTGAGGGCTGTTTTGTGAACTTTAACCCGATTTGTACGCAATTTAAAATGTCGACGTATATAACATTAGTAGTACGAACTTATGGGCCTATTATGTACTCGATGTCGTCATCTATAAAATTGACCAATGAGATAACGGCAAATTGCCGAGCGAGGTATGAGACAACCAATCACATGTTGGAACGTAATTGAAGACGGTATCAACGATACAATAATAGTTACTTGAATAATCTTACTCCAGTTAGACCCAAACCATCTCACTCACTACTCATCAAATGAGTACTCAGGTCCAATCAATTAAATTTTTGATTCTAAAATGATACATTACTTTGGTGTTTATTCTTGAAATTGTAAGTAATATAACAGGAGCAGGTGTAAAGCATAATATGAATTTGACGTTTTAAATAAGAGCGTAAATTACGCCGTAAAAAGTTTATTTACATACGAACTTATCAAGTGGCACTTGACATGGCTCCCAAGGTAGACGGTGCTCTTGGACCCTAAATTAATTACTACCAGCAGGGTTATTACAAACTAGCGCGACTCGAGTGACATAGAGTCGCGTGCGACATAGCCTACATCTCTCAAAGCCGATTGGCGGTCAAGTTGGCAGCTGTCAAGAGACAGCCAATCAGCTGCAAGAGACTGAGACTATGTCGCGCGCGACTCTCTCTCACTCGAATCGCTCTAAGTTGTGGTAGCCTTGCAGGGGGTCTAAAGTCTAACTCAAAGCTAAAGCGATAGCACTGCACTGTCTGTCCTTGGCATACGATATGACAAGGAAGGGCAGCGTCCTGGTGTCATGAACGATAACAATTCCCAAAGCAATTGAGTTATGCGGCCTGACTGCAGTACCAAGGTAGCATAGCGAAATGAGAGTTAGCCAAGAACAATACAGAAGGTACACAGACACTTCTTTTATGAGGCTTTATTGCTGTCATTGACATTAGATTAAGATTAATTGTTACCAGTACCACGGTTGCATAGGCAAGATAGAGTTAGCTAAAAGCAACAAAGGTACTCGACATGCCTTTAGATGGTAGACAGAATAAGTGACTCTAATGCTACCTTGAAAGTACTAGGCTAGCATAAACCAGTAGTACCCGACGGTCTATGATTACCGCCGGTACCAGGCAAGCATAGCCAGTTAAGAATCTGTTTGTTATAGGATAACAGGTGGACAAGATCTACATAGGATACGACCTAAGTAACAACCAATATGTAATTGGAAGAATTTAAGACTGAGTCAAGTGGTTGGACCTAAGGATTTCCTCCATATTTATCGATCGAAGTACTACCAATGTTATATAATACAGGAAACATCAACTCTGGAGCTCAGTAGCAATACCCTACACGCGTAATGACAGCTAACTACATTTAAAATAATGTTGAATATATAAAAAGAACAACTCTTTCAGATAACTACAACATCTAAAAATGTATTTTTGTATATCAGTATGTAGGTAGGCAATTTTAAAAAATATCACAGCAATAAAATGACCTTTGTGTTTGACCCCACCCCATTAAAGCCCCCGCGACCAGCAGACATGCCGTACGAACGAATGCGAGAGCATTGCAAGCTAGGCGTGTCTTTCTTTTTAGCTCGGCGATTTAAGCTCTGAAACTGGCAGATTTTGGCTCAGGCTAATTAAGCTAATTGCCGACCGGCCTTAGAAAGGAGTCAAGAAGTTAAATGACAAGATAAGAAATATCATTGACTTCTCTGTTACTTCTAAGAGACCGGCTTAGGAGGCCTGTTTGACATTTGCTTTATTTTCATGCTTTTTCTTAGCATATTTTTCGAGTTCATTGCATTGTTAAAAGCACGAAAATCAAAGCAATTGTCCAATTTATTCCATTTTGGTCGACGGTTAAGGGGTGTTAAAGGGAAGTCGGGTGCACGGATACCGCCTGGTATCATTGGTACCGCTGTTGACGTCATATTAATTCATATAGTGGTGTTTTAGGTGGTTAATAGTAGCATGCTGTCTATTTATTGCTTGGCAGAAGGAAGGCAACAGCAGGGGCAGTTCACAACGGATCCCTACTGGACCGAAGTGACATGAGGTAATGTTGTCTTTCCAAAGCCTTATGCTACAATTAATCACTTATATATATATAAGTCCAGTATGAACATAGACTACAATGGGCAGTGTAATTTTTGTTGCAAGTGGAATTCAGTCGTGTTTATTGTGCGAAAAATGTCAAAGTTAATTATGATATTTATGCGACTTACGTTCTTTTCAATTCGAAAAACACGGCTGAATTTAACTCGCAAAAAAATTGCACCACCTATGAATTAATTACGGCCCCGACCCTACCACCGGCATCGTCGGTGTACCACTCGTGGCGTTGGTACCGTCGGCGTCGCGGGCCCCGGCGGTATCAGCTGGCCCGGCGGCGGGGGCGGCGGGGGCGGCGGGGGCGGCGGGGGCGGCATCATCGCGGCGGCGGGGGCGCCAGGGGGGTGTAGTGTCGCCGCTTCTTGTGTCGCGGGTGCGGGGCGGGGCGCGGCGCGGGCGCGGGGGGCGAGTAGCGCCGCTGCTTGGCGCCGCAGCGGCCCCCGCGGGGCTTGCCGCCGCTGTACCGCTGCTGCATCACGCCTAGGGAGAAGCGCACCGGTTAAGATCATAACACCAAGAAACAATATAGTCTATACATACATACATACATAATGTCACGCCTGTTTCCCGTAGGGGTAGGCAGAGACCAAAGATTTCTACACTTCAGTCAATATAGTTTTAAAAAATATTTCCAGGCATCATTATTACGCAAACAAAAAATATCCAATCAATGTTAAAATTAGCCTAGCATAAAGACGAGAACGCGCACGCACAAACACACATACCTTCTCGTTCTCACAGACATAAACAATTTTCAATGTACAATCGTTACTTGGTCAACTTGAACATAGCTGCACGCTGGGGCTAAAAATTTGCGGCTGCTAATTCCCTGCGGCCATATATTGAGCTACAGACCTTTTTGTCATAACTACAATATTATAGCCTTTTGTATTTCAGTGTTTACTGCTTTCTTGGTAAAGAAAAATTTTTATTATTATCATCCATCTGCCGAGCAGCGGGGCCAGCACGCCCCATAGTCTCTCTACAAAGGCACAAGACAGAAGCTCTCCTCTCTTACTCGCACAAAGCATGATCATGACAGCAGGCTATCTCGCCTCGTTATCAGATTGCTATAGTTACCGGAGGGTATGTTGTTGAAGTCCGAGTTGCTGGTGATGTGGTGGATGATGAGGCTCTGGTGCGCGGAGACGCGGCGCGGGGTGGGGGAGGAGCACTGCAGCGCGGAGAGCGGGGGCGGCGAGGTGCGGGCCCCTCCCCCTCCCCCTCCCCCTCCCCCTGCCCCTCCCCCGGCCCCGGGCGCGCCCCCCGCGCCCACGGCCGCCACACACACCGCGCCGGGGGACGGGGCCGCTACCGACCCGCTGTCGGACCACTCCTCCTGTGCGACATAAGGTTTTAACATTATTACGAGCTTTAACTTCCCCCTACGCTGTAATTTCCTTACAAAAACATGGCGATCACAGAGCGACTATATTAGACTTAAGTTCAGTAACATTGTGTAAACTCCATTGCTGTATGCACACTTTTTGTGAAAAATTTTTATATTGGGCGACCAACGGGTTTCGTTGAAAAAATTTATAAGTAAAACTTGTGAGCCGTCGTCCAAAGACATTCAAATTAAGAACGATCCCGGTTGCTTGGTGATTGCAACAAATTTGCTCTAAATTCGAAATTAACGGTCTCGGTTGTTTTTAATTGAATGTCAGATCCAGAAGGCCTCCTGTTTGATCATCATCATCAGACTGCAAACATTCCACTGCAGGGAAATAGGCCTTCCCTCGTATAATGGAGGGAGTATGGGGAAACCTGCATGCCTGAGAAATTCCTGTCAGATATCTGACCTTGTAACGTCGCGTCTAGCGCCGTTACGCTTTTACCTTTAGTTTACAGATTGTTACACGTTGACCGCGACCTTGCTACCGGAAGGTCACTGCATCGGTTGCCACCTGAACCCTCAACCAAGTTTTAAGTAAACTACGGAAGATCCCTCTAGGGTGAGTTTCCATAATAATCTGGCTATTTTTAATGTAAGCTGTTTCTGCTTTTGTGCCTGTCAACTGCGTGGTGTTCGTTATGGTTGCTGAGCCGTGAACACCAGCAGTGGACGAGGGTACTTGCGGGCACTGACTAACGCCTGCCTGTTCTCAACAGGATCAAGGTCCTAAGTAACTACTTGTCGGCGTCGACATCCAGGTCTGCACCTGGGAGACATTTGGGGTAGATCTACCCTCCCCCGAAAACCTCTGATCCAGCCTTGACCTCGTCGTGTCGTCTACAAGAGGACTAGAGGGCTACGTCCACTGCAGTTCCAAGATCTTCAGGCCAGTGACCGTACGGGCAGATTTGCCGAGGGGTGCAGGGGAGTGAGCTGAATGTACAATAAACCCACTATATCCAACTCAATTGGTATTTTCCTTAACTACCTACCTGCTGGCGGCTAAACGGGTGCTAAAGCCCTAAGATAACCCTTAACCGCCGCAACCTTGATAATGACAAAACCTTTTTGTAATATAAAAATAACCCCTCGCTTTTTCCTGCTTGTTCTTCTCAGGGGAAAATTGCCTTTTGAACAAGCAGTAGCTTGAAAAATTTAAAATCTGACTATTTCAATGGAACTCTCTTCCGGCGTCAGTCTTTCCTGAATCCTACAACCTTAGTATCTTCAAAAGCAGAGTGAATAAGCACCTCTACTAGGACCGCGTGCTTCATCTTCGACCACATCGTCGCTTTCCATCAGATTGTGTTAGTTCATTATAAAAAAACCTACAAGATTTGTACATTTTTGACTTTGACACAAACTCATCATGAATAGTGGTCTATGCCATCTTTTAGTGAAAAAAGGTAGCAACAGAGACATCGGTGTATTTTATCAGTTATCCCAACGGCATACGGTCGATGACGTGACGCAGCAAATGAAAAATTCCAAGATGACGTCATACACTCACGGGCTCGCTGTCCGAGGGCGAGGTGACGTTACAGGTGAGCGGGCGATGCGGGAAGAAGTATGGCTCGAAGGTATCCCGTACCCAGCGCCGGTACTGGAGCACGTGGTCGGTGACGCGGAGGATCCGACCGAGGACGCTGTGCCGGGCGATCAGCACGTTGTGAGGGTCCACGGCTAGCTGGAGGATTATGTAGCCGTAGTCGAACGCCTGCCAAGGTCAGATAGGATACAGGTTAGTTTTTGATTGTCCTACGGCATTCAGAACTTCGAACAGTTATTTCAACGTGAGATACATATCATTGTTTGAATGTCAGTTCAAATCTATTGGATATAATAAAAGGGCTTATAGGTATTCATCATCACCATCAGTCTGTAAACATCCCACTGAAGGGTATAGGCCTTCCCTGGTATAAAGAGGGAGTATGGGCCATGTCAACCACGCTGATCCGGACGGATTGAGGACTTCACATGCCTTAGAATTTTTTTTTTTATGCACAAGGGTTGGTTATTGACCTCAATCACTTATTAAAAGTCAACATGTCGTTTTTTTTAAACTACATCGCTTCACAAGGTGTTATGGTTAGGGAGAAGAAGCGACAAGAAACTCCGCAACAACACATCTTTTCAATTGGTTTCCATCTTTACCCGCCATCATCATCATTTGGTATAAAGCACATAATATTTGATGTGTCTGTACTTGTGTTTTATTGTTTTAGTTGAATTGGATCTCTCATATGTAAAATTTGCTGTGTCCATAGATGCAAATAAATGCTTATCTATTTATATCAACCATGTTCACAACACAAGCCTAGTTGCTTAGTGTGGAACTAGATGGCATTGTGTATGTCCAAGGATATTTATTTTACAGGTGACCTATTAAAGCACTGACCTGTTTGACTTGAATGGCGCCGTAGCTGGAGCGGCCGATGTCGTTTCCAGGCGTCAGCGGGTCCTCGATGCACAGCAGGGACGGACGATGGCCGTCGTTCATCTCCTGCATAATACAAATATACGTTAGAATCACAAATGAAAATTAAGAGAATATCGACACAAACACCAGGCGTGTAACATTCTGCTTCAGCAAATATACGTGGGGGCGATACCTAAGCCATCCAATCAGAGCGCGAATGCTAAATCGCGATAACGAAGTTTTCTCAAGGCATTGGATATAAGCAAGACGCCACTATCAATTGTCAGACCGCGGATAGACACTTTTCCTCCACATATCCTACCCCCACACTAATATTCCAACACTAACCTTCTGTATATCATCCTTGGACACGTAAGATCCCCCATTCTTTACTCTTATGGCTGTCTTCACATAGTTGAACTTCCTCCCGTAGAGCTCGAAGAACTCTATCAAGAGCACGCCGAGGTTGTGAGGTTGCCGGAGCCTCTCGGGACGAGGGTGCAGCTGGAGGAAGCTGATGCACATGAGGATCAGGGAGTAGGAGGAGATGCCGCCCGTGAACACCTCGTTCAGGTCGCGCTGGAGCAGGAACTGCTTCAGGACCATTACCAAGCGAGAGAGCACTGGGTATTTCTCCTGAAAAGATTACACTTAGTGATATCAATGTTGGCATATTTATTGACGACCGATTGGTGTAGTGGATAGTGACCCTGTCAGCGAAACCAACGGTTGCGGGTTCGAATCCCGCGAGGGGTAAATGTTTGTATGATTGTTGGACCATATTCTGGTGAATAAATATTTCATTTCATTTCAGTAAACCAACCGGATTTGCGACACCAATCCTCACCAGTCTATTTTGTTATGCCCTCGATCCCTAGTCGTCACTTCATTCCACCTCCTTCCCCGTAGTTGGGCGGCCTTAAAGCCGCTTGCCTTTAATTGGCTACACTCCCATTTCCCGAGGCGGAAAGTGTTAACATTCCTACTATTCTACTTAGCGAGTCGATGGCAAAAACGACAAATTCTTGAGGACCAGAATGTGGCTACACAAACAGCATTTTCTGTGGCATCATAGAGGTCCTGTAGTGTACAAGTGTCAGAACACGAAGGGCATCATAGAAGATGATCCATAGTTTGTGGAGGATCACCGCACAAGCAACAATTGTCATTCGTGTAGCCTGTACTCACTCTATTTCTTTCTAATTAGTCTGGGGTCCAAGAGTATTTAAGATCCTTCTTTTCCAAGTTACATACCCTGACTTTCTTTCGGAGTCCTGCACCGGTAGCATGACCGGTTTTATGTCGTGCGTGATAATATTTGTCATGCTCATTCGCTTGAATGTGTAACTGAGTCACTACTCGATCAACATAAGAGTAAAGTGACGATCCTAATGTATTACTTAAATCAGTTTTCGACATGTTAAAAACTGAAAGTAATAAAGTTTTGTTAGCAAAACCTGTTAAAATCAACAATTCCCTCGTTTTTAGTGATTGGGCGACGGTGAGAATTCATCAAAGTAGGCAAAAGTTATATGAGCTTTATGATGAAAGTACATATAATAAGAGCGAAAGTTTTATTGAATATGTTAGGAATACTCGAAAATATTCAAGCGAGCTTGTGCCACAGCAAAAGCAAATTTTATAAATAATAAAATAAAGAATAGCGCGGACATAGTAAAGACAATTTGGAAAGTTATAAATAGCGAAACTGGCAAAGTTAAAGCTCGTAACACTGATACGCGACTAAAAATTAATGATCGAATTCTAACTACACAATTAGAAGTTGCAGAAGCTTTTGAAAAATTCTTTACTAATAATCCAATATCTAAAGATTGAAAAATCATTTTTGATTTTGATTTGATTTTGATTTGAATGAAATTTACAACTATCCCACTCCTAACCTCGCGCGCGACAAACGATATCATGTTACGGGGCCAGTAAGCGGGAACCTTCGTTAGTTACTTACACACCGTATTTCTTTCTTTAATCAGCCTGGGATCCAAGGAATCCAAGCCTAAGCCATTAATAAACCAATCTCAATACAAGTCTTGAGGTTGTATCAATCAAGATGCGTCTTAAGCAGTTGACGCTATCTCATGCTCCGTGCTAATTTATAAAGCAATCTTGAGGTCTACTCAGTATTCGCTTCAGCGGCGAATGAATGATAGTCTTGAGGTCCGTTTATTAATACGTGAAACTCTCAAGTGAGTACTGCTTGAGTAAGCAAGCGCGTTTCGGGTTTCAAGTTAGGTTTATTAATCAACATGTTTACTTGAGACCAGTCACAAGACTTAGTCTTAGTCCTTAGTCACGTATCGGTAGACATTCACCTGCAGTAGGCTCCGTGACGAATGCCACTGCCGATCCTGCAGGGATGTTTGAGTGTGGAGACAATTTGATCCCTTGGTCGTCTTGATCACTCGCGGGGAGAAACGGGTTGCTATTCTACTCTGAGAGCTTACTCACCTTGAACTGCTTGATGAGCTCCGCACTCTTGACCCCGCTGCTCATATTGAATGAAATATCCACCTGCAACAGGATATCAGATGTCACTGCTATAGCATGAACTACATATAAGTGTATGTGGGAACGCGCCTGACTGTGTTGTTTTATTTTGAAAACCTAAGTGAGAGAGGGGTTGCGCTGAAAACCAGCGCTGTCAATTGCCATACGACATATTGGCAGCAAATGCTGACGCCCAATCCCTTTGCTACAAATACATTTGATTATTAAATTTTCTGTATTTGTTGGCAATAAATACTTTTTCTTTTCTTTTAAACTAAACGATACTAGGAGGGCAGAACAACGGGTTAGCTCATGACCGCAATCACATACATAGCGTCACGACCTTTATCCCAAATGGGCTGGTATATATCCCAAACATTAGTTAGGGTGTTCCAAACATTAACAGTTGAAACAACATCCACGGTTCAACGTACGAAATATACAGAAATGCACATGTGACAGCGGGTGAGTCTATCGCCGTTAAAACGTACAAGTCTGTAGATGTTTTTGGGGTAGAAAGTCCCTTAGTCGCCTTTTACACGACACGGTTTGGTTCTATTCTTTAGCGTAGCGAAAGCTCGCACGCCAAAAACCCCCAACTTATTTGGCAAACCGGCTATCTTATCTCAACAGCCGGACCAAAACAATGCTATCAACATCACTGCTTGGCAGCTCAGTTTGATAAGATGGCGGTGGCGTTGCAAAGGGACATTTAAAAATGCCCTAGCACCAACTAGAATGTTAAACATGTACACCGCTGAGAATCAAAAACCTTATGTTATTTACATTGAACCACGGCGGTGATCAACTGCTAAGCGCACGCTAACCCGTTGTTCTTTTTTTTATGATTGGATTCGTGTTTGACCACAATCTCACCTGATGGAAAATGACGATGTGGTCGACGATGAAGCACGCGATCCCAGTAAATGCTTATTAACTCTGCTCTTAAAGATCCCAAGGTTGTAGGATTCAGGAAAGACTGACGCCGGAAGGGAGCATGAATGAATTGAATTTTGTTCATTCAAAAAGTGATTCAGTCGCTTGAGTCTAACCTTAACATCGGAGTACTTGTCGGTCATCTTGACGATGGGCACGGTGGCCTTCTCCAGCACCTTGATGCTCTCCTTCTCGGCGATGTCCTGCACTACTAGTTCCCGCTCCAGCGTCCACAACGGCAGCTTCTCCCACTGACCTGGAACAACGACCAGGTTCATTACATATAATATATGAGAACAGTAGGAATCCTTTAGTTGACCGATTTGTTACAAATACACAACAAATTTACTTTAAATCTAAGCACAAAAGCGGATTTATTAATCGGTGGGATCGTAGACTATATATTCTATGCCATAGAGTTAATTAAAGAACAGTAGAAAGGGCGTACACATTTAGTTAGCTTAGCTACATATAGCAGGTAGGTAAATAACAAGTTACCATGTTGCCTCAAAACAATAAATATATCTGTCTTATGTTTGGTGTAGTGGTCAGCAACTCTGGCCACTATACCAAAAGGTTGCGGGTTCGAATCCCGCTGGGGGCATATGTTTGTGTGATGAATACGGACATGTGTATTTATTTCTGGTATCCACAACACAAGCTTATAGTTGCTTAGTGTGGAACTAGATGGCGCTGTGTGTATGGCTAAGGATATTTTATTTTTTATTTATTTATTTAAGAGCTATGCTCTTGTCGGTGGAGTCTTTTCCACACTTCTCTGCATTTTTTTTTATGCACAACGGGTTAGCAGTTGACCTCAATCACACCTGATGTTAAGTGAAGATGAGGCCGAAGGTGGTAGCGTACTGCGACCCGGAAACCCCATCTTATTTGGGGGACTGGCTAACACGGACATTCCGCCTTTTCATTATATACACATACACAGGGTGAAATTTAATTCGTGTAATTCCTGTTTATTGGTGACTCTACTCCTGATTACGAACCACTTTCGTCTAGGAACCATAGCCGAAATCAGCCGAAAATTATTGCATGGACTTCCATACTAAAGGTGGTTTCAGAATGGTTTACTTTGTATGGGCAATCGAACATTTTTGCACGGAATACGACTGTGGTTCCCCGGCGACAGTTGCTCGTAATCAAGACTGGGTTCACCAGTTAATGGGAGTTACACGAATTCAAATTAATTAGATGATAAAAAAAAATATCCTTAGACATACACACAGCGCCATCTAGTTCCACAGTAAGCAACTATAAGCTTGTGTTGTGGATACTATAAATAAATACTTATTATAAATGAAAACATCCATAACTCGGGTACACATGTCCGTATTCATCACACAAACATATGCCCCTAGCGGGATTCGAACCCGCAACCTTTTGGTATAGTGGTCAGAGTTACTAACCATGACACCAAACAGGTCGTCAAATGTATCGATAAAGATACACGGACATGAACCGCTCGGCGATATTCAGTCTAATATTTATGTTTTCCTTGGTTTGCCGAATCATCATCATCATCACCAAAAAGAACAAACCCTTGAGTGCAGTGTGGTATCGGCAGGTAAATAGAATCAAGCCATCTCTTCCCGTGGTGTATATTTGACCACCGACTTTGGAATGAAGATTGTGACGTTATGTATCTATATAATATTTTAACCGCCTCCGTGGCTCAATGTAAACAACATTGGGTTTACGATTCGGAGGTCGCGGGTTCGATCGCCAGCGGGGTACATGTTTAAGTACTCGGTTTGGTTGGTGGTAGGGCATTTTAAATGTCCGCCTGGCTAGCTACCACCATCTTATCTAAATCTGCCGCCAAGCAGCAATGTTAATAGCATAGACAGAGTCAAGATAGCCAGTCCGCCCAAATGTGTTGAGGTTTCCGGGTCAGTACGCTGCCACCTTCGACCTCATCTTCACTTAACATCAAGTGTGATTGAGGTCAAGTAAGTAAGCAAGTAAGTAACTTGCTAATAACTTCTATGCTGCCCTGCGTGTCCCGATAATTGCACGCTAAAGGACCTCCACGATGCCACGGACGGTGCTGTGCGCGTAGCCGCGTTCTGGTCCTCAAGAATTTTACCATCGACTCGCTAAGAAGAAAATATGTAAGTACCTATGTCTGTTTGTCCTTGTGTGAAGCTAGTGTGATACAAAATAGGTCGATATATTCTTACTAGTGTTTGTATAGTTAAACAATAGTTAATTTACTCAAGTGCCCGTGTTAGCTGTGTACACCAGCCGGCCACAACAGAATACGCAATTGGTTATTTATTATTAATTGATACTCGTATAGTGGTTAAATTGTGTGCTGCGAATAATACAATTAGGTTTTACGCACAATGCCTGAATCGTCAAAAACATTTTGCGTATTTGGCGTTGAAGGAAAACAGCAGGATAATATACTGCGTGCCCTGACGGTTAGCTAGCAGACAGCAGTTGTCAAACTTTAAAACCCAACAAACTTAAGAGGGCTTAATCCGTCCAGTGGCGCCCTTATTAGATAGATAGATAAAGCCTTTATTTGTTTCCACAGTCACACACATACATTTAGCTTATACATATTGATACACAGATAAGGTAACACATCAACAACAATAACATAATATTGTAACACTAACGCATGTATGTGCTGCAGCAGTACAAATGGGTCATAGCTCAGTGTATTAGATTGCTCATTGAGCAAAACACTGATTTTCAGCTATCCCCTAAGGAGCTGAGCAACTTGGAACCTAAACCAGAGGAAACAGTAAGTAATAAGTAAATAGCAATTTTCAGACTCTTGAAATAGTGATTGATGAGTGATAGTAGGTGCGAGTGAATATAAATTAATATAAAGAGACGTAGTGCTTCTAAGTTGTGGGGCTCAAGAACAGTATATAATTAACTTTATCATAGTTGGATAATTTATAACATAAAAATATATATGTTATAATGTAAAGCAGAGATAATTAATAATAATAGTGTCGACAAAATAAATCAAACAGATCCCATTCTAATTAAAAAAAAAAAAAAAAAAAAAAAAAACAGTTAATAGCAGTAGCGACCGCCTCGCGATTTTGTTTCGGAACATTTATCTTCTGGAATTCTAGAATATTCGCCTTCATTTGTTTTTTTAATTGTGTACTTTATTAGATAAATAAAGTTTTTCTTTTTGGATACAGCACAAATCAAAAATATTGCTCTGATCTGCACTCGAAAAGCCTTAAAGCTAATTATAAGCTAATTATATATAAAGTTTTTCTTTTTGGATACAGCACAAATCAAAAATATTGTATAATAAATACTGTTATTTTCGAGAATTTAAAATTATTGATAAATACAGGCAGTTATTTTTATAAGCGTGAATTCTGGAAAATAACCCCCGTCAAGGCTATTTAGGTATTATTTATAATTAGCTTTTACGCTTCTCGAGTACAGGATAGAGAGATTTTTTAGATTAATTCTGTATTTAAAAAGAAATCTTAATTGGTCCAATGAGGGCGCCACTGAACGGAATAAACCCTCTTAAATATTTGCAATCCGTGTGTTTAGTTTTTAAAAACTAATTACCTTTCGAGGTACGAAGCCCCCAAACACCATAGCGCGCATGACAACGCGCACTATCGCCTAGTAGCCGAGCTTAGAATAGCAACTACAACGTGCGAGGTCGTCGCCGCCCGCTTGTCAGTGTATTAATAACTATCCAGTGATCATGACATAAGTCGCTGACACTACATTCATTTAGGACACGTTGATCTACCAGCGAAGCCTACATTTAAGAAAAACAGTGATAAACATGATGTCAATACAAGAAATAAAGACAAACTTGCAGGTCACATAAGTCGCCTCCGCAAAGTCAGTAATTCATTCAAAGGGTTATGTATGCGCTTTTTCAATAAAGTTCCTGTTGGTATACAAAATCTTCCTTTCAATACTATAAAACAGAAACTTATTAAGAAAGCATATTATAAAATATCAGACTATTTAAATGATAATCGTCTCTAAACTTAACCAACTCGTTTGCATGCCAGGCTATCTCACAATTGATAATGAAATATAAAAAACTTTTTGTAATATAATAACCTGTTATTAAAGGAGCAACCCCTCGAGTGTCTTGCTAGTTTACAGGGTTACAGTGAGGACCCCATATTAAAAAAACTAATGAAAAGACTCAGTTCTGCCGCATATGCTGTTAAGAAAATTCGAAATATCTGTGATATTGAAATAGCCCGCTTAGTCTATTTCAGCAACTTACACAGCTTGATGTCATATGGTATTTTGCTGTAGGAAAACGCTGCTGATACAGATAGCATATTTGTCTTGCAGAAACGAGCTATTCGTGCAATCTATAAATTAAGGTCAAGAGATACATTAAGACAAATATTGAAAGAAATTAATATTTTAACATTTTCGTCACAATATATATATGAAAATCTTGTATATGTTAAGAGAAATATATATTTATTCCAGAAACATTGTGACCGACATAATCTCAATACAAGGAACAAAAATCAATTAGCTGTACCTTTTAGTAGACTTAGTAAAGTTAATAAGTCATTCAGAGGTCAATGTGTGCGCTTCTACAACAAGGTTATGGATATACGGAATCTTCCGCTTAATAAATTTAAACTTATTATAAAACAAAAATTATGTAAAAAGGGATATTACAAAATTTCAGACTACATTAATGAAAGTAATCCATGGGATTAAACGGCTCCTCTACACGATATATAAAAATTGTTGTAACCTTTCTAGATTGTAAATGACTGATTGAAAAGAGACAAACCCTCCGAGTTTCTCGCTAGCTCTTCTCAGTAGTGGTCGCGTTCCGAGCTAGTGGTAGTTTAAAAAACAAGAGACGTTCATAAGTGCATATTGTATTGCCTACATGAATAAATGATTTTCATTTCATTTCAGTTCTTCTCAAGGGAAAATTGCCTTTTGAACAAGCAGTAGCCTCGGACTAGTAGCTCTAAACAACACTCGTTATAATTATAAATCCTTTCAACAATCAACCATATTTATAATCGTAGGTACCTTCCGAATGCGCGCTGTCGAGCAAACAATAGAGAAATACAGGAAGCAGATTCTTTATGGAGCCATTAAGTTTTATCGGCCACACAAATGACTTAGCGACAGACTTTAATCATATATAATAATAAAATAAACTGTGTCGAATAGATGCTTATCGCGGTCCAAGAATTATCGTGAATACTATTTCAAATATTACACGTAGATTACAACTCGTACATTATTAGTGCATCAGAACCAGAACTAATACAAGAAATATCGAACCTGATCTGCGCTGTAATGACAGACACTACGACGTTGCACACTACATACCTGACAGATGAACCGCACTATCATCAGCGGACACTGAAATACCTGACAAATGGGCCGCACTATTATCAGCGGACACTGAATTACCCGGCAGATAGGTAGCGCGGTCATCAGCGCACACTAAAATGCCTGACAGACGGGCCGCACTGGCATCAGCGGACACTAAAATACCTGACAGATGAGCCACACTGTCGTCAGCGGACACTAAAATACCTGACAGATGAGCCGCACTGTCATCAGCGGAAATACCTGACAGATGGGCCGCACTGTCATCAGCGGACACTAAAATACCTGACAGATGAGCCGCACTGTCATCAGCGGACACCGAAATACCTGACAGATGGGCCGCACTGACCTCAGTGGACACTGAAATAGCTGACAGATGGGCAGCACTATCACTGAAGTAACCTACCCAAATATGGACTGCACTGTCATCAGTGGAGGCAGATAATTCGGCCGGAACTTCACCTTTCCGACTTCGGATTTGAGAATGAGAAAACTCGGCCCACGGCATTCCCGTCGATGACTTCACGCAGTAAGTATTCCCGCTTACGATCTTTTGAGCGGGCGGAACTTTTATACTGGCTTTATGTTAATTAGCATATGCATTGTATTTGAATGAATTAAAAACATTACGTCACCCATGTATAAGTATCATTATCATCGTTGGGCCAATTGGTTAGTACTTCATCCTGCTATTTATGGTTGAAAAGGTAGAGGGGAAGACATAGTTCACGAGTCAGTTTTTTTTTTATGCATAACGGCTTGGTACTTGGTCTCAATCACACCTGATGTTAAGCGAAGATGAGGTCGTAGTTGGAAGTGTACTGACCCGGAAACCCTAACACATTTGGGGGACTGGCTATCTTATCTCTGTCAACCGGAACACAACAATGTTATTAACATGCTTGGCGACAGATTTAGATAAGATGGTGGTAGGTAGCCAGGCGGACATTTTAAATGCCCTACTTTAGTAACTTATTAGTAATCTGTGGCCCTACCACCAACCAAACCGAATACTTAAACATGTACCCCGCTGGGGATCGAACCCGCGACCTCCGAATCGTAAACACATTGTTGTTTATATTGGGCCACGGAGGCGGCAGAGTAATGTATAAAAAGAAAAATATGGTAAGTACATAGACATCCATAGTAGCGAGGTATCCAGAAACATTTCTTATCACACTATCATACCGAGGGTCCAACCACATTTCATACCTACAGTACCAAGGTATTAATGACTCACCATCAAATCGATTAAGAGATCTCAAAATATACAGGTACGTGTGTTCACTAAAAGCAATCAATCTAACTGACTATAATATTAGGTATTTACCTATGAAATTGGAGATTTTTTTCTTCGTTAATCATATGTACCAACTCCTACGATTTTTATTTGGAAAATAGAATATATTTTCAAGGTTTCACATGAAATATTTTTTAATGTCTAAGCTAAATCACATAATAAAAAAAACTTGAACACAACTGTTTTCATGAGCTTCCCATATTATTTCTTAGATTCGCAGAAACTTTTATAAAGCGGTTACTTTTAAAAATTAACACTACACCTATACTTAACGTAATGTTATCCGATAATACACACAAAGTTTAGCTAAATTTAGATTTGCCGTTCCCAAAAAAAATTTCAAAAATGTTTGTATGGAGAAAACAGTCTTAATGAAATTCTTCATACAAAACGCCAATTTCATAGGCAAGGACCTAATAATACAAATGCGAAAGATTGGAGATTTGTTCGTTGCTCAATCACGGCGAAACAGATGAACGGATTTGTATGAAATTTGGTATCACGTAGAACATACCCTGCATTAAGACGTAGGATATTAGTTATCCCGATAAAGTGAGTAGGTCCCACGGGATAAACAAATTAAACTTATCCGCGATGAAGTTATAACACGAAGCCGCGGGCGGAAAGCTGGTGTAAGTCTAACCAATAAATAAATAAATGAAACATAGTCGCTATAGACATCGACTGTGTTTACAAATTGTTCGCATCGCTGTCTGACCTAGGACATAACCCCGACTCCTCACCCCTCTGGAGCTCAGTTGATAAGGTGTTCAAACATTCTCTGGCATAATCACACCGGACAACTCAGGTCAAGCATTGGTGCAAGTAAACAAGCTCTGGAAAAAGGAGATATACATACCAGGATGACACTCGCGTGAGAATCTGTTTTAGTGCTATATATTTTTTTATGCACTTGACCTCAATCACATCTGATGTTAAGTGAAGATGAGGCAGAAGGTGGAAACATACTGACCCGGAAACCCCATCTTATTTGAGGGACTCGCTATCTCGTCTGTGACAACCGGAATGCAACAATGCTATTAACATTGCTGCTTGGCGGCAGATTTAGATAAGATGGTGGTAGCTAGCCAGGCGAACATTCAAAATGCCCTACCACCAACCAAACCGAGTACTAAACATGTACCCCGCTGGGATCGAACCCGCGACCTCCGTTTCGTAAACCATATGTTGTTTACAATGAGTAACGGAGGCGGTGACGAAATATTTAAAAAAATGCCTGGTCGATATATTTCCTTATTTTCTAATGTGTATAATTTTTTTTTTTATACTCCGGACACTTACACCAATCATCTAGTCACCAAACTAAGCGAAGCTTGTGCTATGGAAACTAGATAACGGATAAACATACATAAATATTTATATAAACATCCATGACTCGGGAATAAATGTTTGTATTCATCACACAAACATTTCTCCCTCGCGGGATTCGAACCCGCAACCGTTGGTTTCGCTGACAGGGTCACTATCCACTACACCAATCGGTCGTCATACATTGACTTCCAACAGATTTAAATTGGCATTCCATAAATGATCCCATGTATCTTACGTTGAAAAAATGTATGAAGCAACGAATATTACTCGTAGGTTTGTAGTCAACCTGCAAGCAGTGCGCATTGACCCGGAGTTTCGATCATAGCGAAACGAGATAACGACTGCAGCGGCAACGGCCCGAACAGATAAGCCGCGGCAAGGTCAAGGCGTCGGACGACCCTGGGGCCAGCGAACATCCCAGGATCACGCGTGATGTCACAGAGGAATCAAGCGACAACGAACCAATTAGTTAATATTGTGTGACAAGAGTTGGGCGAAGAGAAGGGCCTCCTTTTCTGTTTGTCTTTCTTTGGACTAGTTTGACATGATCATGAAACCTCACAGTAGTTCTTGCTCAGGTTTCTGGAGAAAACTTGTGCTAATGCAATTTAACACGCATAAAACACGTAAATAGATCTAAAAGTTGGCAGAGAACTTTTCCATAGTAACAGAAAAAATGCAATATATTTTTTGAAATTCGATATTTTGTAAATGTTTTCTACTAACTTTTTAGATCTATGTAGCCTGATTATACGTATAAAGTTACATTTGAATCTGTCTATTAATTAAAAAAAAATGGACTTGAGTGTCCCTCATAAGTGTCCTCTTTAACGACATGGCTCTTCCAGTAAATCATCCGAGTGCGCAAAAATCTATTGCCTCCAGTCGGATGACGCATCAACTTATCGTCACAATGTAAACACCGGATACTAAGGATTGCTCAATTGGCAGTCGGAAGCAGACGTTATGCAGCATTGTTGTTCAAACGTATGAATGGACTAACCTTCTGCGTAACTCTCTGATATTAGATGAAAATGAGGCCGCCAGGAGGAAGAGTTATATATGAAAAAGGTTTAACACAATACAATTATTATTTTATATTATAATATTTCATTATTAATTGTGAAATAGCCTGGTTATGCGAACGGGCTGGTTATGTTCATGAATGTTTATCATTTAAATTTATTGAAAGGAAGATTTTGTATATCAAAAGGAACCTTATTGAAAAAGCGTATACATAGCCCTTTGAATGAATTACTGACCTTGCGGAGGCGACTTATGTGACCTGCAAATTTAACTTTATTTCTTGTATTGACATCATGTTTATCACTATTTTTCCTAAATGATGCTATATTTTTTTTGACATATATTAGATTTTGAAAAATGTACTGTGACGAAAAGGTTAGAATATTATACTCTTTAAATCTGTCTCTAAGTGACACTGCAGGTCTCAATTGATAAATTGCGCGAACGGCTCGTTTTTGTAAAACAAAGATTGTATTTATATCCGCGGCATTTCCCTACAGCAAGATACCGTAAGACATCAAGCTATGGAAATAACTAAAATGTACTAATCGAGCAGTATTTACGTCCGATAATTGTATAATTTTTTTAACTTGCCTGGGTATTCCATTGAACGGCTAATTTAGCCATCTGCCTACGACACATGAGGCGATTACAATTAAAAATAGCTTAATTTCCCAGACATAACAAAAATCAATTCTGTCTGGAAAGTTATCTGCTTTCTAATCGACTCATAGGTATACATATTCACACATTTCTCCGAAACCACAATCTACTTCTGATATACCTAGGTTATATACCTGCACAGATTGTTTGATAATAAATATTTATTTCTTTTATGATAACTTCAAGTCGGCCTAACTTATTATCGCAGACGACGGTACTAAATCAGCCGTACTAATATCTTCACAAAAGAAGCCTTCAAAAATAAAGCTCGTCGCAAATAAAGCTCGTCGCAAATAAAGCTCGTCACAAACGAAGCTCGTCAAAAAGGGAAGCTCGTCATAAATGTAATTCGTCAGAAACACAATTCGTTACCTAAATACTCACCGATGACGACAAGGTCGATGTCGCTGGTCGGCAGGTAGAGGCCGGTGCGGAAGGAGCCGAACACCTCGACGCGCGCCTGAGGCCATAGCGCCAGGATCGCGCCCCTGATGCGGTTCACCACGGTCGTGCGCACCATGTGCTCCGTCTCAGTTGGAGACATGTACAGGTAGAAGTGTTCGATCTCCTCGTTCAGCCTGCCAACAAAGGTTATGCGTTTTATAATTATGTCTTATTGTATATGACAGTTTCAGATGTTATTTTTATAAGTTATGATATTAAACATAATTGATATGAAAAAGCGGTGGCTCAGCGATTAAAACGCGGTCTCCCAATTTAGGAGGACCGGGTTCGATTCCCAGTCAGGCCGTGTACCAATGACTTTTTAAATTTTAATTACTTATGTGCATTTATCCGACTGCTCTTAAACGGTGAAGGAAAACATCGTAAGGAATCCTGCATGCCTGAGAAATAAAAATTCAAATGCATGTGAAGTCCACAACCCGCATTGGGCCAGCGTGGTGGACTATAGCCCATACTCTCCATCATATATGAGGGATATTTACGGGCTGATGAGCAGGAGCAGGATATGAAAAAGATTTGCAAGAGGTGGAAAGTGTGAGAAGGACATCGAAAAAAGAGTGAGTGCCGGAAAACAGGTGAATGGAGCGCCGCATGCCTTTATGAGAAGCCAGAAGATATCCAAAAAGACTTCATTTAGCTGGTCATGGTGGAGTGCTGATTACAACATTGATTTACGGGAGTGCCATAGCCGGTATGGCAGAAGAACCATGAAAGTAGAATTAGTGCAGTGAAAATGAGATCTTGTGAAGTATGAGACTTTGAAGCATTCAAATCAAATGAAATCAAAATATTTTATTTCATAGGATAAAATTATCACTTGAAAACGTCACTATTAATATTACATTTAAATTTACGGCTCATTCACAAAGCTGACTCCCCAGAGAAGAACGAGCAAGAAACTCTAGGGTTGCTCTTTTAAACAGATTGGTTACAATTTGTGATTTCGTAATTATATGAATAATAAGACAGCTATTTATTTATTTATTTATTTATTTATTTATTCAGTCTTTCACATACAGCATTACAGTAAAATTACCAATGCACTGTACAGTTACTTAGGTAGTACAAATTAGTTACCAGAATTTATAGCTATTCTTAATTATTTATCTAGGTCAATCATCCATCAATCTCACAACACTGCAAACACGCCCTTCTAACACTCGGCCAACTCCCAGCGAACACATCACACTCCTGGTCTCGCTCCAACAAGGCGTTGAGTCTGCGAAGTCCGCGCAGGAGCGGAGAGTTTTGGTGGGCCACTGTGCGCACGTTCGGCAGCGCCAACAACCGGTGACCTCGAGCCCCCGTGTAGTTATTGGGTGCAAAAAGTCGGCAAACTTGCTTAATCAGCTCCGGACAGTCGATATCGCCACGCAGAATGCGGCATACTGTAACCATTAAGGTAAAATTGCGCCTAGTTTCCAAAGAGTTGTAACTCAACATGCCCAACAAGAATTTTGTGGGATACATGAATGGATAGTATCCAAACGTCCTTTTGTAAAGGGCCCGCAGAAATGCTTTCTGTACCTTTTCCAGGAGTAAAGTGTATATCTTATGGTAAGGATTCCAGACTAGTAACGCTGTCTCAAGCTTACTTCTGACTAAGGCATTATAAACGAGAGACACAACACGCGTATCGCGCAATTCACGTGCGCTCCGGAGAACAAACCCAAGCCTACGAAATGAGTCAGTTGCAAGCGCCGTGATGTGCTCATGGAAAGTAAGTTGTGAATCGAAGATTACACCAAGATCCGTAATGGTTTCTACGCGTGAGATGGGATCCGAACCCAGGAGGTAGTCATAACGTACTGGCTGGGAAGCACGGGAGAACGACATCACAAAGCACTTGTGAACATTAAACTCCAACCCATTTGCGCAGCTCCAATGAAAAATCGCATCAATATCTTCTTGCAACTGAACGCAATCGGAAGCTATGTCCATGCTTGCTTATCATTGCATATCTGAATTCATTAGATTAAGGAATATAGCATTAGGGAGTTGTGACCCACGCAGCTGTAGCTTGGACAAAGTGACTGACAGAGAAACGCTAAGCCCTATTATTTTACCAATAGATTTAAATTGACAATCAACACATGATATCATATACAGGGCGTCCCAAAGTTATGGGACATGAAGGGGAAGTACCTTAAATATTGTAGATAGTGAATTTTGCTCAAAGAAGACTTTATGTTATTTTTAAAAGTTAGTAATTCTGCATTCATAGATTTTCTAAAAATTACTTGCTTCGGCTGGGAATCGAACCGACTTAAATGTGAAAAAAAAAACACCCTACTTTTATGATGCCAATCGAAAGAATAGCTAAAAAATAATAACTCTGCCTAAGTAACATAGTATTTTAAAAGAAAGGAACAACATAAAATGATTGAGTCAAATTTCAAGAAAGTTATTTATTGCCGACGACGTTCGAAAAGTAGCGATATTATCATTCCAAAGATAGCATTGATTATTCGTAAATAAATCCAAATTTTTTGGATAATATTATTTGGACAGACGAATCTAACTTTAGCAATAACGGTATGTATAACCGCAACAATAATCGTATTTGGTCTAAAGAAAATCCCCTACGAGTGACTGAAACTAATAACCAAGTGCGTTTTTCACTCAACTGTTGGTGCGGACTTTTAAAAAACCGGGTTTTCTTAATCCATTTTTACCAAGGAACCTTGAACACAGAAAAGTATTTAGGAATACTTCAAATTTTAAGGGATAAGATAAGAAACCATTCCGCGGCGGAGCAAGAAAACTTAATTTTCAAACAAGATGGAGCTCCGGCTCATAATAGTCGGAGAGCAGCAGATTTTCTAAATGAATGTTTTCCTACATGGATTGGTACAAATGGACCGATTAGATGGCCGGCCAGATCCCCGGACCTCACACCATTAGATTTCTTCTTTTGGGGATACGTGAAAGATATGCTATACAAAAAGCGATACGAGAACGTAGGCGAGTTGCAAACAGAATTGTGCCATATCACATCGAGTGTTCACCATAAAATGATTAGAAAATCAACAGGCAGCGGGCTCATTAAAAGATTGGCGATTTGCGTAAGACAAGAGGGATCACATTTTGAGCATTTAATTAATTAATTTACAAAAAAATACCTACTTAATTGACTACGGCAGTTTCATGTATGTTTTTTATTTGATTAAAATGATTAATTTCACGTTGTTCCTTTCTTTTAAAATACTATGTTACTTAGGCAGAGTTATTATTTTTTAGCTATTCTTTCGATTGGCATCATAAAAGTAGGGTGTTTTTTTTTTCACATTTAAGTCGGTTCGATTCCCAGCCGAAGCAAGTAATTTTTAGAAAATCTATGAATGCAGAATTACTAACTTTTAAAAATAACATAAAGTCTTCTTTGAGCAAAATTCACTATCTACGATATTTAAGGTACTTCCCCTTCATGTCCCATAACTTTGGGACGCCCTGTATATCTTAACGTTGGAATAAATGCTTGAAGCTTGTGCCGGCTCTTATCGTTTAAAACCATGGTTAATCTTTATCGCCCGCCGCTATAAGGATATTATTGATGTTGATTCTGGCGTGCAATCGCTAAACTAATCTAAAAATCTCTAATTTAAAATGCATTTCCTAAAATGTGCTATTCTGAAATACACCTATCGCTAAATTTAGAGATGGTTTACGGACACCTAAATTGAATTGATGTACAGTATACAGGGCGTCCCAAAGTTATGGGACATGAAGGGGAAGTACCTTAAATATCGTAGATAGTGAATTTTGCTCAAAGAAGACTTTATGTTATTTTTAAAAGTTAGTAATTCTGCATTCATAGATTTTCTAAAAATTATTTGCTTCGGCTGGGAATCGAACCGGCTCAAATGTGAAAAAAAAAACACCCTACTTTTATGATGCCAATCGAAAGAATAGCTAAAAAATAATAACTCTGCCTAAGTAACATAGTATTTTAAAAGAAAGGAACAACGTGAAATTAATCATTTTAATCAAATAAAAAACATACATGAAACTGCCGTAGTCAATTAAGTAGGTATTTTTTTGTAAATTAATTAATTAAATGCTCAAAATGTGATCCCTCTTGTCTTACGCAAATCGCCAATCTTTTAATGAGCCCGCTGCCTGTTGATTTTCTAATCATTTTATGGTGAACACTCGATGTGATATGGCACAATTCTGTTTGCAACTCGCCTACGTTCTCGTATCGCTTTTTGTATAGCATATCTTTCACGTATCCCCAAAAGAAGAAATCTAATGGTGTGAGGTCCGGGGATCTGGCCGGCCATCTAATCGGTCCATTTTATGTTGTTCCTTTCTTTTAAAATACTATGTTACTTAGGCAGAGTTATTATTTTTTAGCTATTCTTTCGATTGGCATCATAAAAGTAGGGTGTTTTTTTTTTCACATTTAAGTCGGTTCGATTCCCAGCCGAAGCAAGTAATTTTTAGAAAATCTATGAATGCAGAATTACTAACTTTTAAAAATAACATAAAGTCTTCTTTGAGCAAAATTCACTATCTACAATATTTAAGGTACTTCCCCTTCATGTCCCATAACTTTGGGACGCCCTGTATAGGCAAAATCAAATATCTTTACGTCGGAACAGGTTTTTTAGAAAAAAAAAAGAGAGAAAGAAAAGTATTTATTTGGATTTCTGTTATAAAGAGTATTTTATACATACATATAAAGTTTACAATTATACTAAATCCAAAAAGGTCTCCACTCAGCATGTGTCGGGTTGGAGCAACCACGACGCTGGTATTCTGTGGATCCAAAAGGCAGAGTGGTGCCACTGTACTACTTAATATTAACGCAACTCTCCATATCAACTACCCATAAAACATTTTTTATCGATAATTTAATGTATGGAATTCTTTACCGCATTTAATGACGACCGATTGGTGTAGTGGATAGTCACCCTATCAGCGAAACCAACGGTTGCGGGTTCGAATACCGCGAGGGGTAAATGTTTGTATGATGAATACGAACATTTATTCCCGAGTCTTGGATGTTTATATAAATATTTATGTATGTTTATCCGTTATCTAGTAGTATATATAGCACAAGCTTTGATTAGTTTGGGACTAGATGATTGGTGTAAGTGTCCGAAATATTTATTATTTATTATTATTATAATTTAAGTTGGCTTTTGTTTCCGACTCCTAGCCTATTTATACAGGCTTTGGTTAATTACGTTTCTTTATCGATAATGGGAAAGTGGCAACATCAATTCTGTTCTATGAAAATAATTTTAGGTTCTAGATTACAATCAAAGATGGAGATTACAATACAATGATACCATAAAAAAATATTTAAAAAAATTATAGGTTAGGCATTATTTTTCACCGCCGCCTTAAATTCAAAATAAAACATATATTAGGAAAGTCTTTTGTACTCCTATAAATGACTTTTATATAAAGTGTACACTTTTTGTACTCCTATAAATGACTTTTATATAAAGTGTACACTTTTTGTACTCCTATAAATGACTTTTATATAAAGTGTACACTTTTTGTACTCCTATAAATGACTTTTATATAAAGTGTACACTTTTTGTACTCCTATAAATGACTTTTATATAAAGTGTACACTTTTTGTACTGTAGGTAGCCCAATAAATCTGTTAAAAACCTACTCACTAATGTTAAACGTGACTATTTTAGTTGGCGACTAAATTTCGCTAATAATGGTGTCGATTCGGATGTACACCAACTAAACTAAAGTTAAACCAGTTTTGGAGTGGTGCCGTCGCATCGTACTGTTCCAGGGAGAAAGGGACAGTACTACTTTAAAACTGGTTTTAGTTTAGTTGGTGTACATCCGAATGGACACCAATAAGTTTTAGATGTTCTGGAATAGGTTTATATCTCAAAAATCTTAAATTGAATTGATTTAGAGTAAATTTCAAATTTTAGAAACGTCAAAATTTTAGAGATGCGACATAGAATAGGAAATCGGTTTAGAGCACTCTAAATTTAAGTTTTAAAGGCCACTACAAAATCGACACCATTATCCAATTATAATAGGTATTATACCCGCGAAAGTATGTATGTGTGTAATATGTTTGTTACCTCTTAACGCCTAAACGGATGGATAGATTTGGATTAAATTTTGTTGGGAGACAGATTAGGACCTGGATTAACATATAGGCAAAATTTTTGATGAACCGATTTTGAGGAAATGTTCCACGCGAACAAAATCGCAGGCAACAGCTAATAAACTTTACAATTACGGTGCTTAGTCATGTTTTATAGAAACCGCTTAAGCCTTTACGAAGACCTTTAGCTTTTAATACAGTTTGTTTATCCAAATAGTACAATCATAATCTCTCTGGTATTTTCTTATATCTATTTAGTTTAAGCCGTTCCGAGAACTCCATCACAACTGGGTCAGTAGGTTTTTAAATGATATGTGACAAACGAACACATAAACAGATTAAAAACGACACGAATACGACATTGATTAATTTGCAATCGGATTAGGGTTTATTGTTTATCGTTGTTTTAATCAAATATGTTTTGAGTGCAGACTGAGATAGTGAGATAGCCGGCACATCACGAGGCGTTTGGTACGTTTGTTTACTACGAAGGCTGGGTTACGCAACTTTGATAACGTCAAGGGTTTCATTCAATGCCCGTAATGGCAACACATTCCGGAAATTTTCAACCGCCCCCGTGGCTCGATGTAAACAACATTGGGTTGACGATTCGGAGGTCGCGGGTTCGATCCCTAGCGGGATACATGTTTAAGTACTCGGTTTGGTTGGTGGTAGGGCATTTTAAATGTCCGCCTGGCTAGCTACCTTACCTTATTCTTTATTGCACCAAAACATTACAATAACAGAGTACAGGTAAGATAGCCAGTCCCCCAAATGTGTTGGGGTTTCCGGGCCAGTACGCTTCCACCTTCGATCTCATCTTCACATAACATGTGTTATTGAGGTCAAGTAAGAACCCGTCGTGCATAAAAAAAAATATTTTTTACCCAACTGCCTACGAAAGGAGAGTAATGGTTTTCGAATGTATGTATGTCCGTTCCATTAGGACATCCTGTAGCCTAAACAACGGCTTGACGTATTTTGAAGTGCATGGAGTGTTATAGGATACATTTTACGATAAAAATCTAACATGGCGTCCGTAAAACACAGATTATGCTGTCGGGTGCATAAAAATATGGGCATTAAAAAAAAAACTTTTTGTTTTTTGCTTTAACATTACTTAAATAGTTATTTAAGACAGATGAAAGAAAATTGCATGCAGCAGAAAGAGAATGTTGAGATGGATAAATGGATGGATACATTTTAAATAACCATTAAACGGAAACTGTGTGCCAAAGGCTATTATAAAATTTCGGACTATCTGGACGATAAGAATGCGTGGACATGATCCGCTCGGCAATATCCTTTAATCTTATTTTTCTTTGTCGAATCATAAATTTTACAATTATATCAAATTGTATTTGTATTGACTTATTTAAAAAGAGCAACCCCTGGAGTTTCTTGCTCGTTCTTCTCTGGTGCGACTGCCTAGTGAATGAGCGATAACTGTATGTCATGATGATTTCAAATATTATTCTTATAACTTACGACATAAAACATTTTTGATTTGATTTGATGAGTGGAACAAGGATGGATAAAATAAGGAATGAGTATGCAAGAGGGAGTTTAAAAGTGGCACCCGTCACAGAAAAGTTGCAAGGAAAACGTTTGGCTTGGATGTAATGAGGAGGGATGAAACGCATGTAACTGGGAGAGTGATGAATATGGACGTCGATGGTTGGAACGGAAGAGGAAGACCACGGAAAACATGGATGGTATGTGTGAGGGGTGATATGAAGGAAAAGGTAACGGCTGATAGAGATTGGGAGAAAAAAACGTCCTGTGGCGACCACAAATAAATTGAGACCAGGGCAGGATAATGACGAGTTATTGACGACGTGTTTGGTGTAGTGGTTAGAAACTCTGACTGATATACAAAAAGGTTGCGGGTTCAAATCCCGCTAGAGGCATTTTTATGATGAATACGGATATGTGTTCCCGAGTTATGGATGTCTTTCATTTATGTATTGTTGATTCGAATCCCGCGAGAAGGCTTGTGCGATGAATACGAACATTATTCTTGGGTCATGGATGTTTATAAAAACATTTACTTCAAGCTTTTCCCCGTCTCTAAAGGCGGGCGCTTGAGAGCGCAGTCGTAGGTGTAGGTGTGCGTAAGAAAGCGATCGTAACACTGAAGCGTGTCGTCCCTTTAGTTTCTGTGACCTGTTGTGTCGTCATACTTCCCTTTAACATATGCACATAGTTTCCGTTTTATGAGGTACAAACTGTACATTTAATTGTGTGCGTCAATACTTACGTCAACTGAATTTACTTAAACGTACATTTTTATTTGCGGTCTAATTGATTGGTTGGTTTATGAATCACTTTTACTTCCTTGTTATCCCAAATCATAGTTAGTCTCTCGAGGGATTTTCTTTCTTCTGTTCGTGGATCGAGCATGACTGTCGCTAGATAGCCACGACCAGTAATTACTTTCGGGCCAATCTATAGGGACAATCTGTGAAGGAGTGAGTCGGGGTCCCAGCCGCCAAGGAATCGACCCGACTTAGCTGGCATTGTTGTTGGACCGTAGGGTCCGGTCCCTACCAATCGGCATGCCAGCTAGTACCGATAATGAACCTTATCGTGCACATCGTCCTGGCTTTAAGCAAGCACGGGTCCTCAAGCGAGCTAAACGGCAAATTATAGAATAATATATGATAACTTATTTGACTATTTCCTTCACGCGATCTTATTTACCATAATTGTATAGATCTACAATTGTTGTTGTGCCTAAAAGTTAAATGTATATGTGTGACTGGAAAAATAAATAAATGCTTTATCTATCTATCCATCTATCCATCTATCCGTTTATGCGTCTATGCGTCTATCCGTCTATGCGTCTATCCGTCTATCCGTCTATGCAGACGCATAGACATGCGACTATCCGTCTATGCGTCTATGCGTCTATGCGTCTATGCGTCTATGCGTCTATGCGTCTATCCGTCTATGCGTCTATCCGTCTATGCGTCTATGAGTCTATGCGACTATCCGTCTATGCGTCTATCCATCTATGCGTCTATGCGTATATCCGTCTATCCGTCTATGCGTCTATCCGTCTATCCGTCTATGCAGACGCATAGACATGCGACTATCCGTCTATGCGTCTATGCGTCTATGCGTCTATGCGTCTATGCGTCTATGCGTCTATCCGTCTATGCGTCTATGAGTCTATGCGACTATCCGTCTATGCGTCTATCCATCTATGCGTCTATGCGTATATCCGTCTATCCGTCTATGCGTCTATCCGTCTATCCGTCTATGCAGACGCATAGACATGCGACTATCCGTCTATGCGTCTATGCGTCTATGCGTCTATGCGTCTATGCGTCTATGCGTCTATGCGTCTATGCGTCTATGCGTCTATCCGTCTATGCGTCTATGAGTCTATGCGACTATCCGTCTATGCGTCTATCCATCTATGCGTCTATGCGTATATCCGTCTATCCGTCTATGCGTCTATCCGTCTATCCGTCTATGCAGACGCATAGACATGCGACTATCCGTCTATGCGTCTATGCGTCTATGCGTCTATGCGTCTATCCGTCTATGCGTCTATGAGTCTATGCGACTATCCGTCTATGCGTCTATCCATCTATGCGTCTATGCGTATATCCGTCTATCCGTCTATGCGTCTATCCGTCTATCCGTCTATGCAGACGCATAGACATGCGACTATCCGTCTATGCGTCTATGCGTCTATGCGTCTATGCGTCTATCCGTCTATGCGTCTATGAGTCTATGCGACTATCCGTCTATGCGTCTATCCATCTATGCGTCTATGCGTATATCCGTCTATCCGTCTATGCGTCTATCCGTCTATCCGTCTATGCAGACGCATAGACATGCGACTATCCGTCTATGCGTCTATGCGTCTATGCGTCTATCCGTCTATGCGTCTATGAGTCTATGCGACTATCCGTCTATGCGTCTATCCATCTATGCGTCTATGCGTATATCCGTCTATCCGTCTATGCGTCCATGCGACTATCCGTCTATGCGTCTATCCGTCTATGCGTCTATGCGTCTATCCGTCTATCCGTCTATCCGTATATGCGTCTATGCGACTATCCGTCTATGCGTCTATCCGTCTATGCGTCTATCCGTCTATCCGTCTATCCGTATATGCGTCTATGCGACTATCCGTCTATGCGTCTATCCGTCTATGCGTCTATGAGTCTATGCGACTATCCGTCTATGCGTCTATCCATCTATGCGTCTATGCGTCTATCCGTCTATGCGTCTATGCGTCTATGCGTCTATCCGTCTATCCGTATATGCGTCTATGCGACTATCCGTCTATGCGTCTATCCGTCTATGCGTCTATGCGTCTATCCGTCTATCCGTATATGCGTCTATGCGACTATCCGTCTATGCGTCTATCCGTCTATGCGTCTATCCGTCTATGCGTCTATCCGTCTATCCGTCTATCCGTATATGCGTCTATGCGACTATCCGTCTATGCGTCTATCCGTCTATGCGTCTATGAGTCTATGCGACTATCCGTCTATGCGTCTATCCGTCTATGCGTCTATCCGTCTATCCGTCTATCCGTATATGCGTCTATGCGACTATCCGTCTATGCGTCTATCCGTCTATGCGTCTATGAGTCTATGCGACTATCCGTCTATGCGTCTATCCATCTATGCGTCTATGCGTCTATCCGTCTATGCGTCTATGCGTCTATCCGTCTATCCGTATATGCGTCTATGCGACTATCCGTCTATGCGTCTATCCGTCTATGCGTCTATGCGTCTATCCGTCTATCCGTATATGCGTCTATGCGACTATCCGTCTATGCGTCTATCCGTCTATGCGTCTATGCGACTATCCGTCTATGCGTCTATCCGTCTATCCGTCTATCCGTCTATGCGACTATCCGTCCATGCGTCCATGCGGGCCATGCCTGCATGCGCCTATGCATCTATTTATCTACTTGATTATTTTAGGTGAGTGTAACAGATTATAAGGTATAAACAATACACATTATAAGGTAGGTAACAAAACGGTTTTTATATATTATTTTATAATTTTCCGTTTAGTTAGGGCGAGAGGATAAACGTCTAATGGATAGACGTATCGAGGTACCATAAATTTACTTTTAGGGCGCTTAGCTACGTGATACCAAATTTAGAGATCGAACGCAAGTGAAAGAACAAACCAAAAGCACAGCAGCAGGACAAGGTACCGCACGCATCTTTGCTTAGTTTCCAGCGTGCTTTTATTAGGGGTGTTATCGCTATGAATTTTCGGATCTGGATCCGAATACAGGAATAGTATTATACCGGTTTTAGATAGAAGAAATGGATAATAAGTAAATAATAAAAGTGCTGGAGACGAATGGAGGGAATAAGCTGGACAGAGAAGAGAACAAATAGAGAAGAGACTTAGGCGTAATTACTTTGGCCAAGTGAAAGAAAAGGTGATATTCGTGTCGTACCAAGAGGTTAATTCGAGAACGGAAAGTAGAGAGACGTGGTCATTACTCCACCGACAAGATCATAGCTCTTAAATTGAAGAAGGAGATACGGTTACAACTATGATGACGGTTCGGATTATCCATTAGTTCCGAATTATATAAACTTCAAGCATTTATTTCAACGTAAGATACATGAATCGTTGAAAGTCAGTTTAATGTATTGGAAATAATAATAGGGCTTATTGCACTGCATTGTATTTCGGTTACGAATATTAGATTTTTAAGTAATTGTAAAAGTAAAATACAAGTAGGTACATAAATGATTTGTCTTTATTTGTGTTATCATTTGGTACTACAATCAGTCATAAATATTTCATATTAAAGTGTTATCTACTTAATAATGCAAAAACAAAATTATAATAAAAACAATTTTAGACTCCGCCTCTAATAATAGAAATTATCCGAAACTTTTATATTGGATTTAATTAGGTTTTTATTACGGATATCCGTTAGTTTCGGTTACGGAGCTCCATAGCATGCCTAGTTTTTATTAACTTAATAAAGTTTTATATAATCTGTATCAGATAGTTGCACTAAAGGGCTTTGACTGCAAGGTCGTATATTATACTGTGCACATACTCTGGCATCTGTTACAATCACCACGATGGATTAGATTGAGCCGCTATTAGACCATAGCGTAACATGGAATCGTAAGTAATTTCGAAGTAATATTATTATTATTAAATACAAATACAAATACAAATACAAATACAAATACAAATACAAATACAAATAATTTATTTGCAGGCTAACACGGTACAATCATTGATGAACATTTATTTTAGAACAAGCGTGTTGCGTCATCTAATGGCATGCAAATGGTTAAAAGTAAATTAAATTAAATATTATTCCAATTACCTAATCATTAAAATGTCAACACAATAAAAGCAAAATACAAATGTCAAGATACAAAATACACTAGGTCATAATGTCAATGTCTAATTATTATTGCCGTTATTAAAATGTCATTATAATAAAAGTTAAATACAAATGTCAAGACAATCAAATTAATTTACAATGTCAAAACCAAACCAAAGCAATCGAAAATAATCAAATTAGGTTATTGTATCTCTAAACTTAAATGTCAAGAATTCGGTAACACTATAAAAGCAGTTATGAACCAAAATTTGGTATAGCTCCTTTTTAAATTTTGGTAGGGGTAAATCCTTAAGCACTCCAGGCAGGAAGTTAAATAGTTTTATGGCCATATTGTAACTATTTCTAGAAAAACATGTTGTAGTGTGCGGGACAACAGCCAAGCGCTCAGGGTACCTAGTTGGAAATGTGCATGTATTAAATTTCTTTTTAAAAAGACTTATTCTTTTTTTCTGTTTCATCTGCTATCAGTCAGACTTTCAGCAAATTTTTTGTTTCATTACTTGTGATTTTGAGTGTGTTCTCCATTGAGAACATCTACTCTTTCCCCCATTTAATTACTGACTGCGAGGTCTTTTCTTTTGAGGTGTTTCACATAGTCTCTTCTCGTTAAATCAGCTGCTAGTACATTTGGGTGTCTAGTCAGCCGAGTTCTGTACTCCTCATTTGCTTTTCCTTTTTTTTTATTAAAAACTGGTTTCGCGTTTGACTACAATCTCACCTGATGGAAAGTGATGATGTAGCCGAAGATGTATCACGTGCACCCAGTAAATGCCTTTCGGATTTCCTGAGATATGGTAGTCATTCCCAAATGCAGGTGAATCTCATTGTTCTCAAGTAATATTATAAATGCGAAAGTTTGTGTGTGTGTATGTATATTTGTTAACTCTTCACGCCTAAACAGCTGGACAGTTTTGGTTGAAAACTGGATTAACATATAGGCTACTTTTATCCCAGAAAAGTGATTGGTTTCTGCAGGATAGGTATTATGAGTGGGATTACTTTAGAGTCATAGAGTGACGCATTTGGCAGTGTAGTAAGTAGGCTAATTCTACGCTAGTTAATATGTGTATTCGTGTGTCCTTCCGATTTGAAAACCGTTTTAGGAAAATATATAGTTTTAACACAATTGGTTTGTTTATCTACTTATATTTTTCCAGTAGAATTTTTTTTCGCAAAACAATCTTGTTTCTCTTTCCCCGAAAGGTCTCAAGAGTTTTTTTATATCAGTAAAATATTAAAAAAAGCAAGCTGATCGGAAGTCATTGGATCATATTAGAAAAGGATCAGCAGTGGGAGAGACGACTCACTGCTCAAAACCTCAAAAACATATTTTTATCTGTTTAACAAATAATTATTTTAATAATAACACATCATTGATAATTTGACAACCTGTTTGAAGTAGTGCTTCGAAACCCTGACTGCTATAATAAAAGGTAGCGGATCCGAATTCCGCTTGGGGCATATGTATACCCGAGTTATGGCTGTTTACAATAACTTGTCATCTGTAACATATGATAATAAATATATTTAGAAAAACAATGTATTTGTTTAGTATATTAACCATTTATATTTATTTCACAATTGTACAGAGGAACGCCAACCTGAGAATTTTTTTGTTTCATGATATACAATTGTGTTAATGGGCCTCGCGTATTCCTACGGCGGTGTTACGCGACGGTGTAACAGACGACCGCACTAATTTTAGCGTAGTGCAAATTGTCAGGTATGTCAGTGCCAGTATGGCGACTGAGTCAGCCGGCCGCGCCACAACACCGCTTACATGTGGGTTATGGGGCGTCTACTCCTTCACTGTGTTACATAATATTAAAGAATATATAATATAATTGTACAATTTTAACACATGTATCTTATACATATGTGTAACACATATACAGGGGTACTGCCACATTAAGTACTTAGCTGTATAGAGCAGCCTTATAAAAATGTGCAGACTTCTGTAAATTTGTGTTCTCTCATGTAATGTTCTGATAAAATGTTCGGGTTATTTAATGTTGTATATTCTGATAAATTAAAATGCTGTAACAATTAGGTGATAATATAAGTATTACTGTCAATAACTACTGTTAAGAGTGTATACGCCAGATATCATTCCAAAGGAATTTTACATGCATAAGCAGGATACTAAGTCCAAATAAGGGCGCTTCCAGTCGCCAGGCGAAGATCATCGCTACGTCGTTTAGTATGTACGGTTGATGGCATGATGACCGTGACCCCGCTGCTGTAGACTGCTCATGCTAGGAGTGTTGCGATAATTGCTTACACCAATTTCAACTGTGAAGCACACAAACATATCCTCCTGCACTCACCCATCCACATTATCACACACACACACACGCATTTGCACATATTCACACACTTCGATCCACAATACATTGGCCTGGTCGCAGTCTCCAAACTTGCTCCTGCTATTGTCGGTTCTGCAACAGATATGACCTGTCTACTGCCACGTCACCATGCTAATTTTTAGAGCTTTGGTTTGTTTATCTGGATTATATAATCAATGTCTGTCAGGAACTTCCTAATTTACAGTTATTATTCATAATTTTACTATTAAAAACTCCATGAGGCAGTGTTTCTTTTACTCAGTCTTCTATAATATACAATCAGACATCAACAGTCTTTAAAAGTCCACTAGTGGCAATAATCCTCTCCCATGGCCACGATTTCTAAATAAATTTTAAATATGTAATACACATAGTGCTATCTAGTTCCACAATAAGCAACTAGGCTTGTATTATGCTATGCCAAAATACCTACTCGTAGGGCTATAACTACAAATTTCTTACAAATTAATTATAGTAATACACTTCTTTTAATCTACAGTAAGCAGAGGCTGTGGATACAGCATCTGATCCCAAGATGCCAAATCGCACGGCTAACGACTAAAATTATACATAGAATAAATCTATAATAAACATTTATATAAAATAAACCAAACATAAAACTATATATGCTTGTACATACAAAACACACCCCATCATACATACATACATATACATACATACATACACACACACAACCCAACACATAGGCATACACATACATACATACACATACATACATACATACACATACATACATAAACATACATACTACACATACCTACATACATTTCACACATACACACTCATATGTACATTACCACACAAGCCATTATTTTTAGTGGCTTTTGTCATATTACTGTTGTCATATTTTATTATTGTTACCTTTATTTTATTTTTATCTTCATTTTGAAAAATAAGTTAATTTTTAAATTCTCATACTCTGTAGGCATTGAAGAGCAGTGTTTTCTAACACAAGTGTATATTTATACTTACCAGAAAACACGGCCCACTGTGTAGTGTAAGCATACTTGAGAATAAAATAAAGTAATTTAATTTTTTATTTATATTATATTATATACCAGATGGTTAATATACTACACAAATACATGTTTTTTGTAAATAAATCATCCATAACTCCAGAACACATGTCCATATTCATCATCATTTTGCATTAGCACAATTCGAACCCGCGACCTTTTAGTCGTAGTATAATTATGTCGAATTGCTTCACCTGGGTGATATCACCTAAGTGAAATAATTCCGAGGTGATATGAGGACACCAAAAATTCCATTTTCTTAGTAATATTGGGTCTTTACCAATGAAATTGGAGCTTTTTTCCTTGTTAATCATATGTACCAATTCCTGCGATATTTAAAGCTACGTCCAAATTTGTTTTTACATTAAATATTTTTTAATTTCTGGGCTAAATCACATAATAAAAAAAATTTGAACAGAGCTCTTTTCATGTGCGTCCCTTAATCATTTCTTAGATTCGCTGAAACTTTTATATAATGGTTACTTTTCAAAATTAACGCTGCCAATACTTAACTTAACGTTATCCTATAATACACACAAAGTTTAGCTAAATTTGGATTTGCCGTTGCCAAAAAAAATGTTTGTAGAAAACAGTTTTAATGAAATTCTTCATACAAAATGCCAATTTCATAGGTAAGGACCTAATATTATTCCATTAACATAGTAGAATAAACCATGGGTAGGCGATTGCAGGTAAGTTCCATACCAATCGCCCTACTGCCCCTCACTGGTATACTCATTATGCTCACAATCATTTAAGTAGTCGACTCTTACAATACAATGGGAAAAGATGGTTTAGTCAATTATACTCTGCCTGCATGAAAGGCGCGATAAACGTTTATGTCGCGCGAGATAATATTTGTCCTGCTCATTCGTTTGGACGAAATATACAACTAACCCACTCTCAAGTCGCGTCGCGGGCGACAAACGATGTCATGCTACGGGGGCAGGAACCACTAAACATTTTATCATATGATGGGAATTAAACAGTCACCACTGTGTACAGTTTGTGATAAACCAGATGACTGATTACACTTTTTGTTGGAGTGTGAGTGGAGTGCAGACACTAGAGAACAACTTCTAATTAAATCATCGGATCTATGCAATAGCAGGCTCCGCCGTGTATTGGCTGATGTGCTCTCTAGACGTGCCATCAGAATAAATTTGTTGGGCTGGCCATTGCAAACGAGAGTGAGAGTTTGAAAAGGTGAAGGTATCAATGAGGTTAGTCAACCAAGATGTACAAAAGCCTCAAAAAAATAAGATTAAAAAAGGAATACTCCACTATACATATATCGCACATACATACAATCAATCAATAGTAGTGTGCAAAGTGAGCTAATTAGAAGTCCTGATCTAAACAGAGCTCCGTGTGGGTTGGTAGTCGACTGTCATAGCTGGCGAGTGTCCAACTCACAGGCAGTGCACCGTGTCAACAACCGTAAGCCATGGGTCATTCATAACCAACTGACCATTCAATCAATCAATCCTGTAGTCGGAAATTTCTTCTACAATATTTTAATTTTTAAAATTATACAGACAAACAAACAGACTACAAAAAGGTGTATGTTTTATGTTCGCTTGTATGTAATTTTTATGTTTGTTCTCTCATATTTTCGTCGATTGTTAACGGATTTTGATGACTAGTTTTTTGTTTTGTTTACCATCATGGTAGTTAGGCGTAGAGTAAAAGTTGGTTAAAATCTCATGATGCACTCCGGATATCTCCAGACCTATCGAAAGAACCTTACTGAAGTTTCTAAATAGGTAGTTGTGATATGTACAATATATAACCACTTTTATAAAGCCATTTAAAAATATTTTCTTAACAGCAAATGGGTTCATAAAACCCAGTAGCAACCTATTTTATATCAAAAATTGAGGTGATATCTAAATGGAAGGATGGAAAAGAAATTTTAAAAATGTACACTTTTCTGGCTCCAAATATTGAGTTATAATAATAGAGTGAAATTTTAAACACAACAACTTTAAAAACATACTCATACTCTTGGTAATTTTCATAACATTAAATTATACCAACAGCAGCAAAGGAATTGAACTGGAATGGATATATATATATATATTTTTTTTAACTAAACTGGTAAAGATGGGTACCGTTGGTATGGGTAGTTGATATGGAGAGTTGCGTTAATATTAAGTAGTACAGTGGCACCACTCTGCCTTTCGGCTCCACAGAATACCAGCGTCGTGGTTGCTCCAACCCGACACATGCTGAGTGGAGACCTTTTTGGATTTAATATAGGTATTGTAAACATATACATCTTTATAACAGAAATCCAAATAAATACTTTTCTTCTTATTCTTTCTAAAGAGTGATAAACGGACCAAAGCAGCGACAAATTGGAACCCACAGGAAAAGAAGTACCGGAGTCCATGTAAGAGATGTAAACGAAAAAAAAAGGAAGAAAAGTAAAAAAAATAGAGATAAATGGTGTCCTTGAGAGGCCTATGTCAGAAAAAAGGTGAATAGAATGAATGTTAAAAATAGGCCAAATGAAAAAGATACAAATGAAACTGTCATAAATTTTGTAGTACTTTAATCCTACCTACCAAGTATTAAGGCGGATTTTATTTTATCTGTAAACAAAATGAAATCAAAGTATAAGGTTTGCACATTATGACACAACCAGTTGTATAGGTGCATGTGTTTAATTTATCATTGTAAGCCAATAAAATTTTATTAGCGAGCTATATCCAGTTATGAAATTATTTACACTACCAAACTTTGAACTATGATAATTTTAGAATTGCTGGGTAGGTACATAACCTGAAATCGACACATCAAGTAAACCAAATGAGAGAATCTGATAACCTGGGACTATATTGAGGAAAAAAAGGAAACAGAAAAAAATCTAACCTAATCACTATTTTCAGTTTTTCTAATTTAATTTTCTCATTGCCCCCAAACATTCCAACCGACATTTGCAACGGGGTGAGGGAGGGGAAGCGGGAAAATGGGAAACCCGCGTAAATTTGGTTGAAATTGGTTATCATGGAGTTGAAATCATGGGAAGGTTGTGACTGCAAAAAACTAATACAAATCGCTCGCTATGGGGCTTATTATAGCTCGTAACGCCGAGTGCAGTCCTTCGACAAGCCGAGCACGTTGACAGGGCGACGGCACGGCATGGGCTAATGTCACTTTACTAAATGAATTACCAACTACTCACCCTAGTATTCCAGGCTTGTAATTGTAGTCTGGTAATCTCCACGGACACCCTCCGTACTCGCCGATAAGCGCATCGTGATTTTTATTCAAGTTAAACGTCGATGCGCGGTTATCGTTCATTTTCCTCCTCGTGGGGTTGAAATAATTATTATTTCTATTTTCACCGTTCACATCATTTATAGGTATAAAGTCTTGCGCTTTATTTATATTGGGGTTAGCGTTTTCTAAATTTTTTAAGTTCATTTTCTCTACTTCACTTTGGGTTTCCCAAATACGAAGCCACAGGCGCTTCGCTGGTCCTTCCTGCTCGGGCTGATACCACGCGACGGCGGGATCCATTCAGCCGGAGCAAGGTTCCACTATATCAAATGACACATGCTGTAACATTTCACATTTACACTATTACATTGAAAATTATCACAAAACAAAAATAAGTCACACCACAATCGGAACATGGACGACACGCGTAAAGTTGACTGACACTCACTTCAGTCAGTCACTCACTCACTCTAATATAATAGTCTCGCTTGCCGGTCTCACCTCACTCATTCACACCTCGTTCACTGTAATAAACTAGAGGGCGCCCTATTCGCCTAATAAATAGATAATCTAATTCATAAACAATATTAAAAAAAAAACCACTTTCTATTCTGTGTTCATTCCAGGTTCATTCTTAGTCCAGTAAAATACGCAATTTTTGTGGTGTAACTTCCTTTAATCTTAAAGTCCCGATATTTTGTAGAAGGATGAGTAATAGAATAAAAATGTTTTCTAACAATTCTGTAGTTTGCTTTACTTATGGTATAGGTATGTTGTTATAAAGCCTACAATATTAATTTTAAGTTACCAATGTGACCATCGTCGTCGTCGTCGTGATATTTACTCTCCGTAAAATTTTCCATAAATATAAAAAGTTATTGATCGATTTCTTTTTTAAATAGTTACAGGAGTTCTAAATAGGTCTATATCAATAAAATTCACAGTTGTAATTTTAATCATAGACTATGCTTTGTTACTAAATACCTATATCCCAACTTAATATAAATGCGAAAGTTTATTGTGTGTGTGTGTATGTATGTATGTATGTTTGTTACCTCTTCACGCCTATACGGCTGGACGGATTTGGATGAAATTTGGTGGTTAGAAAGATTAGGACCTGGATTAACATATAGGCTATTTTTTTGCTGAACCGATTTGGTAAAATCTTCCAGGCGAACGAAAAGCGAGTTATCTAAAGCAAGCTAAAATACCGATCTGTTAGAAAACATTTTTATTCTATCACTGGCAGACACTCTATACATGTGCAAAAAATTACGGCCATTACAATTATACGAAGTTAAAAGCGTATCCTTACTGGACTATCGCTCGTCGTCGTCGCTTTAAGTGTACATTTTATCTTCTTTGGTTTTGTTGGTACATACCTACAGAACGTAACAAATAAAGTCAATATAAAATAGGTACATTCAATTTTCTACATTTATTACAAATATTCTTTATTGCACCAAAAAATTACATGTAACAAGTAGAGTACAAGCAATAGGTCATGTACAAGGTGGACTTATCACTTTAAGAGATCTCTGCCACGCGACCTGAGCATTGAAGTAGGAAATGGAGTAAATTTGTTGTACCGTAGCTTTTCTTTTTTAAGCATGCGCTATACTGTGAGCAACCGGCCCCCCCATCAAGGTGATCTTGCTGTTGTGGTTGGTTCATAGATGAGTATTATACTAGAGTTAGATCCGTATTACAGAATGACGTTCAAATCTGAGTATTATTACCGTCCCTGACTTCCTACAAAAATTTGTCTAATCATTAACCTCAGAGGCCGTGTTACAGTGTAGTTGGACTGTAGCACATGCTTAACTTTTAAAAATCTTGAGGAACGAAGATTAGGATTCCTTGGACATAACTAAGTCTTTATAATTTGTGATTAGGATTTTTTTATCGTATAGCGTATAATCACATCTGTCTTTGAAAAACTGAAGGTGCAGTTACACCTTGCGTATGGCTTCATATACTCCTTTTGAATTTCAAATGGTAAAAAAATTAAAGTGTTTAAGTGCTAATTTTATCGGTCACTTGGATACAAATAAATCAACGATCACATTTCATTACCTCCTATATATTTCATGTAATAATATTTTTCCTGTCCACGAAAGTGATTACATTAGATAGACACAGTAGATGGATTTTTGTAATCTGTCATTTCCCCGTCAGCCTATCCGAGTGCGTTCATATGAGGTTCATGCCATCATGCACCAAACCTCAAAGCAGCCATTCAGCGAAGATCCGTCAAACGAGTTTATCGAACGCAAGCATGACCCGTAGTGTCTCTACAACTTAGCTCTACAAAGACGCGAGATAGAAGCTGTCACATTTGCGATTTATGTGAGTAAAAAAGTACAATATCTCGTGTCATAATGAGATTATGGGGCATGCTAGCCTAACTGGGGGAAATTTTTTAAACACACTGCATAAGTTTTTTTTAATACAGCGTTGTGGGGTCTCCCTGCAACTTTATGCTGTGTCAGATCCATTTCGTTGGACTGGTACAGGGCGCCCATAAATTATAAAATTGTCTGGCTTTTTGTACTTATATTGCTTGTTGTGAATTGTTTCTGTGTACCTTGTATTTCTGTCAGCGAATAAAGTTATTCTATTCTATTCTACATAAGTAAGTAGCACAGGAAATATAAATATAGATCGCGGTCCGATTATTTATTTACTTCGGAACCAAGATAAAATTTTTATGGCCCTCACTTTTCACCACAGATTGATTAGTTATACAGGGTTATTTCGGTATTATATTAATATGTATACATAGAGAAATGAAACCCTATTTAATTCAACATTTGATAAACAACTAAAAAAATATTACGCAAACTAAAACATTCTGCTACTTGAAAGTTGTCATTTGAAAAAGTGTCATTATGAAAAGCAGACCAAACGTACAGTTGTTAACTGTGAGGTTGGGAAATGAAACAATATTATATGATAAGTTGGCAAATGATTATTCGGCGAAATAAAATTCTGCAAAACGTTAGTTGGCAAGTGAAAATCTGGCATACAATTTTCGGCGAGAGGGCAGAGAACCGGTTATTTGATATTCGACCTAGTAAAACCAGCCAGTGGTAGCATGGCAACTTGCGATACTTATCATTTACTAGAAATCGTGGACATCTGTCAAAATAAGCGACATAACAGTCATACAGCAGCATTTTGACAGATGTTCGGAATTTAGCGACGTGTGATAAACTTATATGATCATGCTATCCAAGGGGCAGCCAAAATGAATGAATTTAAAACCCCCGAAAACATAATCCCTAACAAGAATACGAAACCAATCAGCAGGCAGAAATTGCCTCATACAAAATCTGAATTTGCCACTTGCTACAAAACGTACTAATACACGCCCTCCTCTCCTCCAGCCATATTTTTCCCGCCACTGTACTAACGTCAAGTCAAATCAAACAATTCGTCATAAAGTTTTTAGGTTATTTATTGGTTTGTTGTGAAATAATCATTCAATGCGCAATACGAATATTTTTCTATATGAACAATTTGAAAAAAATAATTTGGCACTGTAAAATAGTGTTTTTAGTGTCGAAGCGTTTGGCATTTCCGAATATTTTTAAAGAGCGGTGTTGTAAATTTTCGCCTAGGCTCTTCGATGTTAATTTTGATTTTAGAGCAAGAAACATGTCTCAGAAGAGTATAACTTCATTTTTTAAGAAGACTCCAAAGAAGTCTATTGAGAAGGAGCAACATCTTGATAAGGTAAGGTAATTTTACTAGCATATTAATCTAATCCAATTCAATCCAGACCTTAACAACAAAAATGTTATTATGGTCGTTAGAGGTATCTCTTCTTTATAAAATAAATTTAAATGGGACACCAAAAAACGATACTTTTATTATTTTCCCTTCGGTCCGGGTGCTGATAGGGGGCGTAAAAAATAACTTTGTATAATTTGCTGTACTTATACCTGTATTTGCTGTGTATGTTATAATTGCAGGAAGAGAGTGGACCCAATTCAGCCTCAAGTAATGACTCTGAAACTGACAAATCACCCATTTCCAATGAGAAAAAAAAGGTAAGCACGCTTTACAAAATTTTAAGAGACCATCAGTTTCTAGGATAGTAGTTATTATGTAAGGTGTATAGTATAATTTGGTGTGATACGCTATCATTTTTGTTAAACAGTGGTCATAATTAGACACTAGATATTTCCATTTTACTGTGTGTGCAGCTCTTGATTTCACTTATCTGACTGTATGTGAGCTGGCATTTAATAATTAACATGTATAAAAGCTAGTTCAACAACACCATACTTGTAAGGTACCCAGTTAGCTTAACTGAGTGGTTTTTGTAAGGGTTTTGTACACAAGTGTATCCCAAAGTTATTTATTATACACTAGCTTACACCTGTAGTTTCGCTCTTATGGAAATTACTTTAATGGAGACTTTTTCAGAATGAAGATGCCTATGTCTTTCTCCGAGTTCCGGGCCATGTCTCTGTACATTATATCAATATTATTGATTCAGCAGTTTCGCACAGACAAGTTTATGGATTTTTTTCATTTGTAGCTTTATACACCCTGGGTGACTAAGATAGCCTCATCACTCTCTTTTTGCAATGGACAATCTAAGAAATTTATATAGACTGACAGCACGGATTTATAATATTTGATTTAATCTGATTCCGCTGTCCCGGAAGAATAGGTCTTATTTGTTATCACTGCCCCCCAAGTGATAACAAATAAGACCTCTCAAAAGTCAATTCTACATACAAACATTAGTTTGCCAACTTGCCAGAGTGCAATCATGTTTTACTCTTTTTTCCTTTTTTTTTTATATGCACGATGGGTTCGTACTTCACCTCAATCACACCTGATTGATGAGGTCGAAGGTCGAAGCGTACTGACCCGGAAACCCCAACACATTTGGGGGACTGGCTATCTTATCTCTGGCAACCGGAACACAACAATGCTATTAACATTGCTGTTTGGCGGCAGATTTAGATAAGATGGTGGTAGCTAGCCAGGCGGACATTTTAAAATGCCCTACTACCAACCAAACCCAGTACTTAAACATGTACCCCGCTGGGGATCGAACCCGCGACCTCCGAATCGTAAACCCAATGTTGTTTACATTGACCCACAGAGGCGGTAAAGAAGTGTTCTTTAACTGACTCCAACCAAACTCAATAAGCCTGTATTTTTTTATTAATTTCAATTGGATTCAATCTTATCTAAATCTGCCGCCAAGCAGCAATGTTAATAGCATTGTCGTGTTCCGGTTGTCAGAGATAAGATAGCCAGTCCCCCAAATGTGTTGGGGTTTCCGGGTCAGTACGCTTCCATCTTCGACCTCATCTTCACTTAACATCAGGTGTGATTGAGGTCAAGTACCAACCCGTTATGCATAAAAAAAAAAATGGTTTGTACTCTATACTTTGATATTAGTGTAGATTGGTGCCATATAATTTAATATTATTCCAGAAATCATCAAAACGACAAAGATTGGATAGCTCTGACAGTGATTCTCCATTACCACAGCCCGTCAAAGATTCCCCTTCACCCAATGGCTCAGAAAAGGTAAGAATATAATGAAAGGTTGACCTTATGTGTGTATATATGAATGAAAATGAAAAATGATTTATTTCAAACATGGCACAAGAGTTACAAACAATACTAAAGACACATTTACAATTTACATGTTGGTAGTAGTTAGTTAGTTAGTTACCTGATTCTGTTACTTTTAACCCCACACTAGGCAAGCCTGTATTGTGGCTGTTAAATAAATAAAAAGTTACCTGCCCATGAATAACCGCCTCCGTGGCTCAATGTAATCATTGGGTTTACGACCCGGAGGTCGCGGGTTCGATCCCCAGCGGGGTACATGTTTAAGTACTCGGTTTGGTTGGTGGTAGGGCGTTTTAAATGTCCGCCTGGCTAGTTACCACCATCTTATCTAAAACTGCCGCCAAGCAGCAATGTTAGTAGCATTGTTGTGTTCCGGTTGTCAGAGATAAGATAGCCAGTCCCCCAAATGTGTTGGGGTTTCCGGGTCAGTACGCTTTCACCATCGTCCTCATCTTTACTTAACATCAGGCCCGATTGAGGTCAAGTACGAACCCTTCGTGCATAATAAAAAAAAAAAATATCCGACTATATAAAGTATAACAAAATTAACCCGACAAACTTTGGCAATTGCACGTGGTTCTCTGCCTTTTCGCCGAAAATGGTTCGCCGATTAACACTTGCCAACAAACCTTTCGCAGAAATTTATTTCGCCGAATAATCATTTGCCAACTTATCATCTAATTTTGTTTTATTTCCCAACCTCACAGTTACCAACTGTACATTTGGTCTGCTTTTTATAATGACACTTTTCAAAATGTCAACTTTCAAGTAGCAGAATGTTTTAGTTAGCGTAATATTCCTTTTGTTGTTTATTGTTTACCAAATGTTGAATAGGGTTTCATTTCTCTATGTATACATGTCAACCTAACAGAAGGGCAGATGTCGGGGTACCCAGAGCTCCCGTGGTCGCTTCGCTCGCATCCGCCATAGCGACGTTTTGTATAGTATACGCACGTTGATCTACATGTTGTTTTTTCTTTTTAGGAGACAGTCGATTCGGATGTACACCAACTAAACTAAACCAAAACCAGTTTTAAAGTAGTCTCTTTCTCCCTGGAACAGGACGATGCGACGGCACCACTCCAAAACTGGTTTTAGTTTAGTTTAGTTGGTGTACATCCGAATCGACATCAGTGTAGATCATTTCATCAATGTATGAAAAGGGAACTATTACTAGTTACTGTTACTAATAGTTGTGTGGCTTAAGAAAAGATTTGATAAATGATAAATGTCCCAAGCGTCTTATGTAATTATAATAATCAGCTTAACAATAATTCTACCAAATGAAACATTGTCATATAAAAATTTGCTAATCGTTAGTTGTCAGGCGAAACGTTGATTGGCAAGTCATAATCGACCAAACAATTGTCGGCGAAAAGGCGGGATCCCATTGCACGTACATGACAATAAAATAATACATTCATTAAAAAAGCTAGCCTTAAAAATTTTGTTTCTGAGTAAAAAAATTAAATGTAAGTGAAAATGAAAATACACATTAACAGACTTACTTCATATCGATTGTACCTTGTTTTATTAATGAGAAAAAACAGGCAACATTCCATTGATATGGAAGACGCCAAAGGGGGTGGCGGGTGGCGGGTCACAGGGCGCAACCAATCACAGCAATTCTTCAAAGATACCACGGCACGTGTTTGTGTGTTGTGTCAAAGTAATTAAGAGCGCGCGGCCTTTAAAGTCCAACGCATAAAATTTACATTTCTAAATTTTATTTTTTTAATAATATCTGTTAACTTTAATGTTTTACTTTTTTCGTAATAGGTACATCCTATACATACACTCTGCAACTTTTGTCGGGTTAATTTTGTTAGACCTTATATTTAAATCATGCTAGTCTTCATAATATTAACATTGTGATGTCGGAGGAAATATGAAGTCACTTGCTGGGTTTTTCCATAATAATCACTTTATATCTTTGATGGTAGAATACAACTTAGCCCTTAGGCTCCGTAAACAGTAATTAATGTTACATCTTTTTCTATGTTATTATATATTAACTATATACGTGCTACACCGAGAAATTGTTAATTTGGTGACCGATAACGGTACGTAGAGCGTACCACGTTTACCTATCTATGTATCATCAGCATATCAATACGGATCATACAATTTTGACACGTTCCAACGTACAGCCATGGTCACACTACAACATTACTTATTTTATAAATATAAGTACACTTGCATACTAGTGGCTTCAGCGTAGACTGCTGCACCAGTGTGAGGCACACTTTGTCGTATTGAAAAACCTTGAAACCAATTTATGAGCTTTTTAAGAATTGACGAATGTGCTAGTATTACTGATTGTAGCACGGATTGAATCTCTGGGTTGGTTCACAAGAATTTTTCAAGCTTACAGTTCATCATTGGATCAACGCTATTTTGAGATGAATTGGTTTATTAATAAATGTATCATAATGTTAAACATAAAAATTTTTCTTTAGAAAAAGAAGACGAAACGTCAAAGAATAAACTCCAGCAGCGACTCAGACACTAAACCTGATGAAACAGATATAAAGTTTGAGAAGGTAACCACACCCAAAACTTATGAATCACCAAAGACTAAAAAGTCGAAAGTCAAATTGGAGAAATCACCCCTCGTGGAGAAGAATGAGAAATTAGCTGGGACGAGTAAAACTCCTCCAAGCAAGGGTAAAGCAAAGCAGGAGAAGAGTGAAGATAGCATTAAAAAGGTTAAGGGTCTTAGTGCATTTATAAAGACAGAGAAAGAGAATGGAGTGAGTCGAAAGAAGGATGAGGATGATGTGAAGAGTGAAAAGGATGAGGATGGTGGAAAAGTTCCAGGTAACTATCAGAATTCAAATTCAAAATTTACATTCAAAAAAGTTTTATTTCGTAATTTATAAGATGAACATTTGAAATCATCATGATATACAATTATCCCCGCCTCCCCCAAAGATCTCCACAATGATCGGTCCTGCCCTGCCCGCATCCAGCGTCACACGATCATTACCAAATCCTCGTGGGGGGTTCGGGGTGGACGTTGAGTCTTCGGGTGCGTAGTCGCCACTCTAGAACCGCCCCGCCCCAATGATCGTTGGTCCTACGAGCAATGTGCCACGCCCACTGCCACTTAAGTTTGGCAATTCTTCGGGCTATATCAGTTATCTTGGATCTCCTCATTCATTCGATCCCGCAGGGAGACTCCCGAGCATAGCTTTCTCCACTGCCCTTTAGGTGACAACATGACGCCTACGAAATACAAAATGTATGTCACGGACAGCGATAAATTAGCGACGGAATTTATAATTTAAAAGTCGCATGAATACCATGGTGCACGCTTTCCTACAAGAAGAGAACCTGGTGGCGCTCTTATCACCAGAAATGGCGCGGTTAAGACGTTTCCAGTAATATATTAGGTCTGCACATCAAAATGAGTTGCACACTTTGCTACCACCCTTCAAAGGAGTCGGAGCTCCACTTAACACATTCTACTCTCATTACCTATTATCACCGACACGACGCTTGGAAGAATCCGATGAGTCGTTACTAATAAGAAGTTGGTCATGGAATTTGAGCAAGGAGGAATTATAAACTAGCCAGGAATTCACAGACTGCATGTGAGGGCCAAGTTGTATGGCATGAGGGGGCGTGCGTATGTTTACTCTTCACCAGTAAGCATCTCGGGTTCCATGATCATAATTTAAAGATTTAAGGTTATCGGGCCTAGTGTCATTCTAATATCCTATTTGCCTGTATTGGCTTGATATTATATTGCAATTTCCCGAGCTACCCTATACCACGAGAAGCTGGCACCGTCCGTGTCGCTAACAACACCCGCCTTTCTCCGACATATACTATCTGGTTTTATGATTTTTAAACACTTAATTTGTTAGTACTAATTACCAATTTTCGGACCTCGCATTATATTTAATACGCCGCGTTTTACCAACAGTAAAATTATTGAACATTTACAAGGCTAGCTACCATCATCATATCTAAGACTGACGCCAAACAGCATTGTTGTGTTCCGGTTGTTATAGATAACCTAGTCAGTGCCCCAAAATAAAATTGGGGTACTGGGTGAGCGCGCTTCACTTCGCTTCACACTTCGCTTCACTTAACATTAGGCGTAATTGTGGTTAAGTGCAAACTCGTTGCGCATAAAAAGAATGAATGACAATAATCAAGTAAGAGGCCGTTTAATAAACAGTTTCTCTTCACCTATTTTAAAGTTTTCATTTAGATAGATATTAGCGGTAAACCATGGGCATTTAAACATATGCTTAAATACTGAGGATATGTATGTAAACCTTTATAGGAGCTCCCACATATATTAACATGTTCGGTTCTGGGACACATCACGACACAATAGAAGTTTTATTGTTATTACGCCTAGAGGCGTGATGTGTCCCAGAACGTATTAAAATAAATGACTTTTTTGATTCAGAAGAGGAATACAACCCAGCCAAAGCCAAATATCACCCAATCAAAGATGCTTGCTGGTCTAAGGGTGTGGAAGTGCCATACTTGGCTCTGGCAAAGACGCTCGAAGCTATCGAGGCGACGTCGGCTCGGCTGAAGATAGTCGAGATACTGGCCAACTACTTTCGATCGGTGATAGCCCTGACTCCTGAGGACCTACTGCCCAGTGTGTACCTGTGCCTTAACCAGTTGGCACCGGCGTATCACAGCTTGGAGCTTGGTAATTATAATCGACATTTTTTACATGTTTAAATCGGAGTAAATTTTCAATCACTTCTCATTTGGAATGGAATTATTTGGCATGTATTGTAATCGGCAAAATATGCCACATTATTATAATATATTTTTTACAATGGAACTAAAAGTGGGAGATTCTTTATTTTGTAATTAAAAAGAAAACAAACTTGTGAACATAATCATATTTTTTTGTTAAATTAAGTTTAATTGTGAGTTCAATTGTTTGAAATGAAGTAAATAGTAAAAGAAAGCACATTTAATTAAGTCCTCCTATTTGTTAGAAAGTACTTTTAAGACGCTTCAGCTCTGCTTTTTCCAATTGTGGTCTGGCAACCCTATGTGTAACGGCATTTCTGTAATCCTCGCCTGTAATTCACTGACTTTGTAGGAACACAGTAAGTCACATGGCAGGTACGCAGTCCCGTTTTACGTGACCGGCAGTCGGCCCCTCTCACGCGGAGCTTTCTCGTCATGTCTGCATTGCCTGTAACCTGCACAGGTTGGAAAGGCAATAGTCATAAAAACTTCATACCGGAACACAACAGTGTGGAGAATGTACGGTGTGCTGTTGCAGGTATAGCAGAGACGTACCTGATGAAGGCGGTGGGCGCGTGCACCGGCCGCACGCTGCAGCAGGTGAAGGCGGCCGCGCAGAAGGCGGGCGACCTCGGGGCCGTGGCCGAGCAGGCGCGCGCCTCGCAGCGGACCATGTTCGCGCCCCGCCCGCTCGCCGTGCGGCGCGTGTTCGCCGCGCTGCTCGACATCGCGCACATGACAGGTGACGGGGCGGTGACGTATGTGATGCAGCGGTGACGTACGGGACTGGCAATGCTGCAGACGATAGGTCGGTGTAGTACGTGACAGGTAACAGGGTGGTGACGTACGTGACGGGGCGTTGACGTATAATATGACAGGTTGGTCGGTGGCGTATATGGAAGGTGTATGATGTGACAGGTCGGTGACGTACATGACGGGTCGGTGACGTATGTGATACGTCGGGGACGTACATGACGGACATACTGCAGACGATAGGTGTAGTACGTGACAGGTGACGTACGTGACGGGGCGGTGACGTATACTATGACAGGTCGGTGGCGTATGTGGAAGGTGGATGAAGTATAAGACGGATCGGTGACGTACATGATGGGTTGGTGACGTATGTGATGAGTCGGTGATGAATATGATGGGCAATGCTGCAGACAACAGATTAGTGTCGTACGTACGTGACAGGTTGGTGACGTACATCACTAAACCTGACGTATTCAACAAGCCGGTAACATATGTAACGCTAGCAGATCGATATAGGGCGATAGGATCCACTGCGATCCCGAATATCGATACAAAGTAATTAAATCAGATTTAAATTGAGATTCAGTAAATATCATCTATCTAACGTTAAAAATTAAAGTTTAAAGTTTGAATGACCCTGAACGCGGTGTCCACTGCCCAGTCGCCAGTTAGGTCCTTTGTCTTCCTATCCATATAAATTCATCTGTTAATTATTACACTTGCAGGTCAGGCGTCAGTCAACAAAAAAATAGCGAAGATTCAAACCCTCTTCACGGCATGTCGATTTTCCGAAGCGAGATACTTGATTAGGTAATAACGTTTATGATTCATTAGGGCCCGTATTAATAAACCGTTCTCAAGATTGAGAATAGTTTTGTGACTGGTCTCAAGTAAACGTGTTGATCAATATACCTTACTTAAGACCTGAAACGCACGTGCATACTCAACGTTTAACATTTCACGTATTAATACACGAAACTCAATACTATCATTCATTCGTCGCCAAGGGGAATACTTAAGAAGTGATCTCGGCTGAGTAGACCTCAAGATTAGCACCGAGGTTCAGACAGCGTCAACTTCTTAAGACTCATCTCGGGTGATACAGCCTCAAGACTTGTATTGAGATTGGTTTATTAATAGGGGCCTTGGATTCAATATTTGACGAGCAATTCTGTATAAATATGGCAGGATTGCCTTAATATTAATAAATTGCTGGAGTGAATATAAATTAAAAATAAGAATAATTTTGTTGGATACTGAAATAAATATAAACAGTACAAAATAGCGATGATATAGTATATAATAGTTGGAAACTGAGTGTAGCTATAAACACCCATCTCCAAAGCAACAGCATTATATAAAATTAATTGTAATACAACAGAACTAATAATGTAAGTATAACAACACCACCAAAAAGCTACTAACAATCGTTGTTTGTTATGTACATATATATGTCGTAGATAGCCATAAATTAGCGATAGAATTCATTATTCGAACGGTCAACTGACTATCATAATCGCCGGAAACGGCGCGGTGACGACGTTAACAGTTATATTAGGTCTTCACATCGAAAATTGGACACACTTTGCTACCAGCCGTCAAAGGTAGAGCTCCGACTAGCTCTACTGAACACATCCACGACTGTGAGTGATTTGATTATTATCACCGACGCTTGGAAGGATCCGGTGAGTCGTTAGCTAGTAAGAAGTTGATCATGGGATTTGAGCAAGGAGGAATTGAAGACCAGGTCCGGTTGAATTCCACAGACTGCACGCGGGCGCCAAGTTGTATGGCATGAGGGGCGTGCAAATGTTTACTATTCATCCTAGTAAGCATCTCAGGTTCCATGATCATGATCGAATGTGAATACGTTGACTATTCGCCTATAGTGGTTTGCAATAATATCGCCTTTGCCCGAGCCACCCTTTACCACGCGACTGGCACTGTCCCGGTCGCTAGCAACGCCCACCCCCACCCATCTACGACATATATAATTATAGAATTGTCAGTATTAATAAACAGTATTTGTCAGGTCGTTGGAGGGTAAACTGCGCATCGGACTGGCGGAACAGTCCGTATTACAAGCGCTGGCAGTAGCGGCCGCGCTCACGCCGCCCGCGCCCGACGGCGTGGTCACGCTGGACGCTTCTAAAGGGCTTACGTCAGACCAGCTCAAGGTACGTCACTGATCGAACTGCGCATACGACTGGCGGAACAGTCCGTATTACAAGCGCTGACATGGTCACACTCGATCCCTCTAAAGTGCTATATTAGCAGTGAGCTAGCAAGTGAAATACAAGAGTTATGTTAAGATACTGTTTTTTCATATATAAACGGACGTTTAGAAATAATATTAATTTAATAATAAATGTCCTATCACCAACCAAACCGGCTAGTAAATGTAGAACCCGCGGAATCGAACCCGCGACCTTCAATTGGTAAATGTGTTCACATTGCACCACGAAGACTAAATAAACAAAAACTAAATAAACAGTAAAAGAAATAACACCAATTATCTAGATAAACGGGGTAAAAACGGATGAAATGACATAATTTGTATAAACATCCGAAACTCCGGCATGCATGTTCGTTCTGGCAGGATTCGAATGCTCAACCGCAAGGTTCGAAGGCCGGGTCACTACCCACTACACCAATCGGCCGTCAAATAAGTATAAAATACAATAGAGAGGGAGTTCAATGTGTATATTTTGCCCAGAAAACATTTGAGTCCACCGGCTATCAAATGCAATTGGCTCGTACAGGAAGCGCCATTGCAGTATTTAGTTCCCCAATTACTCGGCTAAATTTGATGCTCGACAATAATTATTGTGCAACTTACTACTGTCACACTGCTTCTGCAAGCTACATGGTAATCCTACCGATTGCGCCAATCACGTTTACACTTCCTTTCAACTAAAAACTTTTTTATTGAAACCCTGTAATTGTCCCTTGCAGGCGCGAGTGGACGAACAAGCCCTAATAATAAAGACGACGTACTGCGAATGTCCTAACTACGAGCTGGTAATCCCAGCGATGCTGTCCCACGGTGTGGCCGCGTTGCCCGCCCACTGCCGGCTCACGCCCGGCATCCCACTGAAGCCCATGCTGGCGCATCCCACTAAGGGCCTCGCCGAGGTCTTCAGCAGGTGATATATTATTTTTCTGTAGTACCTTTGATAAATGACGCAAAGGATGACCACTCCTCAGTTACAGGACTGTCACCGCTTTCACTGGACGCTACGGAGACAAACCACCTATTCGTACTGGGTTCGCGTGATGGGTGATGGGATGGCCCATACCCCCTATAAAAAAATAAGCTAGCCGCTGCGCATGACCATATTGCTCTTAATTTTCGTGCCGACAAGTTTTACTTCTTACTCTTACCATTTAAAATGCGGTCCCTGGTTTACCTTTGCTCGCTTGTTCTTAATTTGAATTTTTAAAAATTGCCGCGTAAGATAAATTGGCGAGTTTCAGTGAAAGTCATCAAGTATTGTATATTTATGTTCTTTTTTAGAGATGCTTACGTTGTAATTGAAAGTAAAGCAGGTTATTGACTTCACACTAGGTTATTTATAATTGCTGTCGTGTCTTGAGAGCTTTCACACTCAAACAACACTTGATGCCGTTATAAATTACTTTCTACTTAGTACAAGAACTACTATCTGCCTCCGTGGCTCAATCTAAACAACATTGGGTTTACGATTCGGATGTCGCGGGTTCGATCCCCAGCGGGGTACAGATTTAAGTACTCGGTTTGGTTGGTGGTAGGGCATTTTAATTGTCCGCCTGACTAGCCACCACCATCTTATCTAAATCTGCCGCCAAGCAGCAATGTTAATAGCATTGTTGTGTTCCGGTTGTCACAGATAAGATAGCCAGTCCATTCCGGGTACGCTTAGTACGCTTCCACCTTCGGCCTCATCTTCACTTAACATCAGGTGTGATTGAGGTCAAGTACCAACCCGTTATGCATAAAAAAAATCTGTTCCAAATATGTTATCCTTATAACTTTTAAATATGGTGATTAGTATAGTAACTAACAACGAAGCCAGTCTAAAAAGATCGATTTTTTTTTTTTTTTTTTTTTTTTTTAAATTAGAATGGGATCGCTCTTGACCTTAATCTGGACTAATGTCGAGATAAGGTCTACGATGGAACGAGCTTTCCCAGAAGATGCCTATTTAACCTGACTTAGAGCTGCGGGTTATATGCGATTGGAAACACAGACGGAGGCAATGCGTTCCACTCCTTAGCCGTGCGTATGAGAAACGAAGACCTAAAACGCTTGGTCCTTATAAATGGCACGTCAACTAAGTGCGGGTGATATCCTGCGGTACGTCTTGAATTTCGATGTAAGAACGGGGATGGCGGGATTAGTAAACTTGTAGGTACTCGTCTAAAGACCCAGAGGTTTCTGGAGCATCGGTCGGAAGCGGCCTGCATCGTCCGCCCACACTCGTCGTTTTACACTCGTTACAATTGTAAATCACTTGATGGCTCGGTGGCAACAATCCACTAACATTGTATTATGGTGCAGGTTCGAAGGCGAAGCGTTCACTTGTGAATGGAAGTACGACGGCGAACGCGCGCAGATCCACGTGCCCACCGACGGAGACGGGAAGGCCGACTTTGGGAACGCGGCCATCTTTAGCCGCAACCAGGAGAACAACACCAGGTGACGTACAGCTGTATCATATGGGACATGACCTTAAGGGTGCCTTACAGGGAGAGCTTGCAGCGTCACCATTTTTCGTTTAGCGTTCTTCAATTTAAGAGCTATGCTCTTGTTGGTGGAGTAATGACCACGTCTCTCTGCTTTCCGCCCTCGTTTTAGCCTCTTGGTACGACACGATATTCACCTTTTCTTTGACTTGGTCAAAGTAACTGCACCTAGGTCTTCCCCTTCCCCTCTTTCCTTCAACCTTACCCTCCACCTTTCCCCCAATTACGTTCTCCAACAATGTCGTGTAGTGTCAAGAGAACTATCATCTTTCCTTCCCAACTGTGGCTCACAGGCATCTCTTCTTTACTTTTACATTAATACTCGTAAGATGAGTAGGAGCGCCGAACGTTTTCCACGATATGTGGGCTACAGCTGCTGGATCTTCTGCAATCCTGGAGCATAATAGACTGGCGAGAAATGTTGGAAAGAGGTGGGATGGTATGACGCTCGTGCCTTGGATATTGGGGCGGTACTTGGTATCGGACGCAATCTATATATATATATATATATCGTAGTACACTTATTCGGTATTATTTTCCGCATAAATCTAAAGGCGACTTAAAAATAGACAAATTAGAAAGGAATTGTCTGTAATCAATAATGTGTGATCATTCCAGCAAGTACCCCGACATCCTGCGGCGGCTACCCTCGCTGCTGGGTCCAGATGTGACGTCATGCGTGCTGGACGCCGAGGCCGTCGCATACGACACCGTCAATAAACAGATACAGCCTTTCCAGGTCAGTAAGGACATAGTCCCAACAATTAGTCGCGCGAAAAGTGTGTGTGAATGATGAGGTAATGGCTGATAGAGGAGATTGGAAGAAAAAGACGTACTGCGACGGCCCCAAATAAATTGGGGCCAGGGTTATAAGATGATTAACGTCATACGGTTATTTAATTGGCATATTTTTATGTTGCTTGGGGTGGTTAAATGAGAACCACCGCCGTTCTTTCGCGTTTAACCGCCTCCGTGGCTCAATGTAGGGTTTACGAATCGGAGGTCGCGGGTTCGATCCCCAGCGGGGTACATGTTTACTACTCGGTTTGGTTGGTGGTAGGGCATTTTAAATGTCCGCCTGGCTAGCTACCACCATCTTATCTAAATCTGCCGCCAAACAGCAATGTTAATAGCATTGTTATGTTCCGGTTGTCAGAGATAAGATAGCCATGTTCCCCAAATATTTGGGTTTCCGGGTCAGTACGCTTCCACTTTCGGCCTCATCTTCGATAACCAATTAATGCCTATTCCTCAAGGCTACAAAATTAATTGGAGTTAATGCAAGCAAATTTTCGTCGATTGCGTTCCTCATCTTACTTTCTTACATTAAGGTGATTGTGAGAAAATGTCGCGTTCTTTCGAACTGCTTTTAGTTATTTGGATTATTTAAGAAATTACTGAAAATTTTAGTATTTATATTACTCCCAAGCTTTTTCATTGTGTTGAATAGATCCTATCAACGCGCAAGCGCAAGGATGCGCAGGAGTCCGATATCAAAGTGCAAGTGTGCGTGTTCGTATTCGACCTGCTGTATCTGAATGGTTCGCCGCTAGTTCGCGAGCCGCTCGCCGAGCGGAGATCACGCCTGCGCGAACATTTTCGCGAAGTCGAGGGTATGTAGCAGCCACTTAGTATTCACCTAACAATGCTTGGTTCATGAACATTCCTTCCTTTATATGCACCAAGTCAATCGATCAATATTTTTTATTATCTTAGGTAAAATTAACACTTGAAACTAGTCACATTTTTGAAGCTACCAGGTGTTCGTAAATACAGTCGCCCCTCGAGAACAAGCTATAAGACATTGTAAGCTGAATAAATGTTTTTCTTTCTTTCAAGAACATAAAACGTTACTCCTTATAATTAATTATGTTTATTTTACTAATAGCAATCAAAGAAACGACTTGACAGTTGAGCAGTTACTTTGTCTCTTTTTGTCTCGCAACTGATCTCTTTTATAATAGCCATCATTTCTTCAAGCATTTATTTCAAAGTAAGATACATGATATCATTTATTGAATGTCAATTTAAATCTATTGGAAATAAAAATAGGGCTTCGGTCAGTCAGTATGTCCAAGCTACCACCGCTTCGGAAAGGGAAATCATCTGTGGGAAAAGAAGCGGCGCAAGAAACCCACAGGATCATTCTTCATTCGCGCACAATTTTAATTTTACGACTTGAATATATTCTGCTGTACTGTGGATACTGGAATACCTTTAACTGTTCCAAAAAGTTACTTAATTTCCTATTAAATATTTTGTGGCTTTGTTGTGTGCGACATCAGGTGAGTGGCAGTTCGCGACGTCCCGCGACTGTGCGACTGTGGACGAGGTACAGCAAGTGTTGGAGGAATCCATCGCTGGTTCCTGCGAGGGACTGATGGTGAAGACGCTGCACGGAGCGAGCGCCCGCTACGACATCGCGCGACGCTCGCATAACTGGCTCAAGGTGCTTATTGTTGCTTTAGTTTGTGAAGACCTGACTTTTGGTGAGCATAGGATTAAGGTGCCCATTAGAGCCTGCTCAAGTGCTCATGCCCCTATTTGTGGAGGAGCATTGGATGAAGGTGCGCATTATTGCCTGCTGATGCATCCACCTGTGGTGTAGTATAGGATCAAGGCACCCATTGCAGCCTGCTCATGCACTTATTTGGGATGGAGCATAGGATGAAGTGCTCATAATAACCTGCTCATGCACTTACCTGTGGAGGAGCATAGGATCAAGTTTATGCGATTGTATATACAAATTTGTGATGCGATGTGGGAGCTTGGAGAGACGAATGAAACGAACTATCTTCCTTGACATACGTATATTGACTGCCTTTGACGGCACCATAATCCATATATTAATACTAACTTATAACCTAATTAAGAGCTACGTATGGGGGTTGTGACTCACACACTACAATGATAGTAAAATATCCTAGGCAAAGGAACACTTCGAGTAGGTTTTGTTTGATTGGTCTTGTTGGGAAAACTTACAAGTATAAAATTTCTATTATTGTTTTGCTACAAAAATCACGGCGTCACTTATTATTTAGCTTAACCGAAATCAATGAATTGACTTGCAATAATTCGAATCCTATCCACTTCTCAGATAAAGAAGGACTACCTAGACGGTGTGGGCGACACGATAGACGCGGTAGTGATCGGCGCGTGGTGGGGCCGAGGCAAGCGCGCCGGAGTGATGGGCGGCTTCCTGCTGGCCGCCAGGGACGGGGACGAGCTGCAGTCGCTCTGCAAGATCGGCACCGGCTTCAACGACCGCGACCTGCAGAGCCTCACGGAGACTCTGTCCAAGCATATCATCCCGGCGCCCCGCAGCTATTACAGGTGATGGTGGAAGCTGCTGTGGGGCTGAATGGACAAATGTCTGCGCTAGTGCTTCGACAGACAAATTTACTACAAACACACATGCATATATACTGTGCAGGTACACTGTTGGGCACACACACATTCACGCATGACGTATGACTCTTGTATTGGACGGTACGTAGACCCCACTCGCTATACACTGTCCGCCATTGCATACTTTTTAACAAACACCTATAAAAGAGCTCTGTACTTAATTTAAGCAAATTAATCAATATAGTGATCTAACTAAATTCCAGAGCATCTTTATTTACTCTTTGTATCTATACGATACAATACATTTTGCGCAATTCACAAACTATTTTAAACCCCCGACGAAAAATGTTGTTGTCAACGGCGTAGTGTGTATCCAGTTTTCGTCCGGATGTATCTCATCAATGCGTGGTCCGATTGGAGTTCGGTTTTTGTTATATTAATAATAACGAAGGCTGTGATGGTCAGGTACGACGGCGGCCATTCGCCGGACGTGTGGGTGAGTGCGGGCAGCGTGTGGGAGGTGCGCTGCGCCGACCTGTCGCTGTCGCCCGCGCACCGCGCCGCCATCGGGCTGGTGGACCCTGACAGGGGCATCTCGCTGCGCTTCCCCAGGTACGGCAACACTAAACTTGTTATCAAAGAATATGCATTGACTTTGCCAGCGAGTTCTAACTCTCTGAAAAGTACGAGAAGAAAATCAGTCGTGTAGGTTAAAGCTTTTGTTTGGAACAGTTGATTTTGTTCGCCATTTAAAATTTGGTCCCTTATAAAAAAATTATTCACTTTGATGGTCTGAATCTGGATACACATTGTATGTAGATTAGAAACGGCGTAAATCCGAAACGAAAGGGAAGGAAAAAAGTAGCATTGAATGCTTTTAAATAAATGCACACAGCTGTTCTTCGATGAGAAGTAAATCTTGTGAGGCGCCTGAAGTTAATGCACGTACAGGTTCACTCACTGTGGCGAAACTTAGGCCCGTATTAATAAACCAATAGAAGTCTTGAGACTGTATCAACCGAGACGCGTCTTAAGCAGTTGACGCTATCTCAAGCTCCGTGCTAATTTATAATCCAATCTTGAGATCTACTCAGCTGAGATCACTTCTCAAATATTCGCCTCAGCGGCGAATGAATGATAGTCTGTATTTCGTTTATAAATACGTGCACCTCTCAACTGAGTACTTTTGGAGTATGCACGTGCCTTTCAGGTCTCAAGTCAGGTTTATTAATCAACACGTTTACTTGAGACCGGTCACAAGACTGTTCTCAATCTTGAGAATGGTTTATTAATACGGGCCTAAGTATTCGATAAATGGCACTACATAATATATTGTTATCCATAGCATTATTGTAGCTGTAAGTTTTCCAAAAATAAATAAAATAAAATAAAAAATAAATAAAAATAATGTGCTTTGCCAAAATGCACCAGAGGCAGGTGGAAAGACAGGTATATTTGAATTTGATGTCATTCAGGTTCGTACGCGAGCGGGAAGATAAGACGCCGGAAGAAGCGACGTCGGCGCAGCAGATCGCGGAGATGTACCTCGCACAGGACCAGGTCAAGAATCAGGCGCCTCGTGTCACCAACCACGACGACTTCTACTAACGCTACATTATGACGACAGTACATTTGAGACATGTCTATTGTCTAAGCATGTAATCTCTCCTGGGGTACGATTTTTGTACTTTCAGCAATCACGATCGGGGAAAATTCCACTTCCGAATACGTTCTTTTTGCCACATTTTAGAACATTTGATAGCTGTGTTGCCAATTTCACCAAAAAGCACATATTTAATTAAAGCCATTAAGAGGTATTCACAGATACATTCTGATTAGACTTATCAGCTAAAAAGAAATAAACTCTCCGGGATATTGTCCGAAATATTTTGTACATCAACTCGTTTGATTGACGACACAATGCGAACGTGAATGTCATTTTTGCATGGGCATTCAAAAAGTTGTATAAACTATTTTAACTGATTAACTCCCACTTTTTGATGTTAGTCATAATAAAATTCTTGTACTAAATATTTTGCGTGTAACGAGTAGTACGACTTTGATGGTATTTTCAACACAGCTCTCGAATGGACAAAACTGCAGAGAAACGGAACATTTGGCACGTGGAATTGTTTTCGATATTGCTCTGGTGCAAGTAAAAACCGTACGCCTGGCTTTAATGTTCAATTGTATCATGATATTTGTAATGTAAATAGCTAAAATAATGGCAGATTCGAATTTTACTTTTACGTCGATCTCAAGGTTGATAAAAATCACAATAAGTATAGTCGGAAATAGCAACTATGTTTTAAGGGATTCTCTTCCTAATTATAATTATGAAATTGATGTCAAATACAATTACCAATGTATTTATTTATATAAGACTTGTGCAGGGAGGCGTATAATTAATTATAACTTCTCCGAAGAATGTTTCGCCGAATACATTGCGGAGTTGGTTTTTATTAAAAGTTTTGATCATGAACAAACTCCGCATTGTACTCTGCATTCGACGAAACTTTCTTCGCAGAAATTATTTTGTATACACCCACTTGTAAATGCGGGATGGGGAGTAACTGTATAAATTAAACTTTTATTTACATTATTGCATTTCATTTATTTCCATGATATCCTTAAATCTACTTACGACTAAAACTAAATTAGCGAGTATTAGCGGTTGAATGTTGCTCGAATCTAACATTGCTTTCATAATCTTACGGAACATCGTCGAAGTGTGCAACATGTCTTATCATCAGCTCACCATACTAGTCCAATGTTGGACATATGCCTTCCAAAGCGCTCCACAAAAATGAGTTTGTATGTATATTTGGGTTTCATTTCGAATTATCTATACTACCGCGTTCCTGTTTCCGTGACGATTTATATAATGAAACTGTGCAACCATGTTATTCACAAGTACTTTTTACATAAACGTGAATGCGATAGTAAAGTTAAAATCAGATAATAACAACGGATTTGGATGAAATTTGTTACAATTAGTTCTGCATTAACATATGGGATATTTTATTCCGAAATTTCAAATAAATCCATAGGAAATAGACGATCACATGGTACCACACGGGCGAACGTCTAATTGTAAGCTTGTCCATGCTGCACGGCCCGAATATCCTTAGGGAATTTAAAGTCAAATTAATTAGGACACTAAGAGAGTGGATTGTCCGCACTGATGACAATTTAAAAGGCGTTCTAAGAAACCTTAATTTGACCGGAGACTTGATATGCACTTTGACTAATCAACAGAACAGGTGGGAATAGAGGCTACACCGACGTTTGTGTCAGTGTTTCATAATTGTAATAAGCTAGCATGTTACAGGCACAGTCTGCGACATGCTTATACAGAGCTGTGTTACATGATTAATTTGCCTATTTTATGTATACCACAGAGTAGAGCACAGTCCATCCGCATCTCAAACAGTTATTTTAGAGAAATATGGATGGTATATATCTTGAACAAACAGCAAGCTACTTTAAATTATGTCCATAATCTCGTGATGTGTTTTATATTTTATTTTGACTGTACAATAATATTTAACATTGACATAACAATACATACTTATAGCATTCTATTGAATAATTTGTAATTCTATAAATTACGACATGTATAATGTTACTATGTTATGTTTTTTAGACTTCGTTAATTTATATGAGATAGCACATTGTAAAAGTGACTTAATCTATATAATAAATCTTGTAAAACAGTGTCGTGTTTCTTAATTATGGAGCTGACCATGTAACGTAAAATTGGTGATGAGTTGTTGTTAAAGATTAGGTTTGCTGAACACAAAAATGTCCTTTTACTCTGTGGTTACATTACTGACATGATGTTAATGAGGTATCACAAAGTGCGCTAAATTATGTACTTCGTTAATGAGCGAGTTACAACATTGTTATAACATTGTTAGTTGCCATTCGATCACAACACAACATATTGCTTAAATACATCTAAACTATTTAGATCAATGTACGGAAAACACATTGACTAAAGGAACTACCGAAAGAGCCCGATAAAACAAAAAAAACATGTACTTAGTTATTTGTTAAGAAATTCAAAATATGGCACAACGTTCGCGTGTATTGTCCGAAGCTAAAATACTCTTAGTACACAAATATTACTCCCAAATAAATCGATATGTTTTCTAGAACTTAACGAACTAAATTGTGTATAATTATACTACGTCGCGTACAACCGCTCTCGCGTAGCTTCTACATAGCTTGTGTTGTTTGTACACATCACATCCATTAAGTTAGGTACATAGTTATTTCCTATATAGGTCACTAACCAAAGTCTAAGTGGTTCTCCTCTATTCATATGAAATCCAACAGTTCAAGTGTTGCTGTGAAACAGGCCGAAATCATATGAATAAAAGGTAATATGAGATTATTCTACGACAGTCGAGTACTTCACCTAAATAATACAGTTATAGTTAGTGCAGATCACATAGTCGTCACTTAAAATAGTTACGTGTCTAGGTATCGTTTTTGGTCGACATAATTTGATAAAAATACAATTAGAAAATTATAAATTCACAATAATTAATTATAAATAAGTAATATCTAATGTGATATACGTAATCGTGTAAAAGAAAATTGTCAAAAAGGTGTACAATGCGTATTATGTACGGTCAATAAAGATATGTTCGATTTTGTCACTATAGAGAATTACAATAAAATTACAATTAAAACAATTATATCTACTTACATCTATGTCATGCATTTTATGATGTCATTTAAATTGTACTACATTTTAAAAGTGTATGTGTAAATTGGGGCTTGAAAATTGGGGTTCACATTACAAGTTACTCTCTTCAGAATTGGTAGCTGTAATTGTATCGTGGAGTGCTACAGTCTTTAATTATATTATTTACTGACTGAAATATGTTTTTTTATAATGAAAAAATTATCTATCAACGAGATGGATACCACACCACACCAACCACAGACATAGTAATGGGCTAGAAAATGCAAGTTACCTACTTGCGTATGCTACTATACTCCTTAACGACGTACGAGGCGTGAGGAAGGCGACTGGCAGCGCAGCATTTCCATCACTAAATCGATCTGGTGACCTAGTAATTTGACGCACTTGCATTGTCTAGTCTAATATGTCTGTGATTGTATGTAGCTATGAGCTACCTCCAGATGAGCTTCGAAATTTCTTCCTACAGCTAGTTTGGCACAGTGCGGTGAATCTCATTGCAGTCGGGACTCAGCGCTCGGTCTGCGTCACTCACTGACGGCGTCGGCCTGTGTTACTCAGAGCAATGCGGCACGTTCAGCAGGCGGCGGAGAGCCGTCAGCCGAGCCCTCCGCTAGCAGGCCTGCATGCTCCTGGAATAGTCATTTTTGAAACATTATAAAACACGTTATGTTGGAACTTATAAGCTTTGATTTTCAATCACATGACATGTTAGAAGGGGATATTTTCTGGAATAACTGTAACCGTTATTAAAGTTATTTGAGTATTACTTATAATTAGTTCATGCTTCTCGACAGCAGGTCAGAGCGATTTTTTTCATTTATTCTGTATGTAAAAAGAAATATTCATTTATCCAATGAGGGCGCCACTGAACGGAATAAACCCTCTTAAGTTGAGTCGAAGTTGGAAACGAGCTCACCCAAAACTAATTTAGGTAATTTCTCGAACAAGTGGAAAACAACGATGCCACAAGATTGATGCTAGGCGGCAGACTAAGTAGTAAACATGTGCCCCTATGGGATTCGAACCCTGGACCTCCGTTTTGTAAGCCTATTATTTTGTCGAGTCACGGAAGCTGTTAATTCCCCTCATTAACAGCTGATAATAACTGAATTTAAACGCTAAGTACATTGGCATTGACTATGACTTCCTCGTATATGCAACATCAAAGATTGGCCTGTCTTCTCATTCACATTACTCAGTTACTAGTTACAGGATGTTGGAAAATGTTAAAACGATTGAAGTTTTTTCGGATTTTTTGCTATTAAGGTATCAAGTATAATAATTGTATAGATCTACAATTATTATTGTGCCTAAAAGTTAAATGTACGTTTGTGGCTGGAGAAACAAATAAATCTTTATCAATCTATTCTTGTGTAGTACGTTCTACTGCACAAGAATTAAAAGTATTTTTCTTTAGAAATTCAATTTATAGTAATGCTTGGTATTATGCGAAATGTAGGAATGATAATACTTATATAATAACAGTAAGGGGCAAACAGATAGATAAAAACATTTATTTGCATATATTTTTTTTATGCACAACGGGTTGGTACAGACCTCAATCACACCTGATGTTAAGTGAAGATGAGGTCGAAGGTGGAAGCGTACTGACCCGGAAACCCCAACACATTTGGAGGACTTATCTCTGACAACCGGAACACACATTGCTGCTTGGCGGCAGATTTAGATAAGATGGTGGTAGCTAGCCAGGCGGACATTTAAAATGCCCTACCACCAACCAAACCGAGCACTTAAACATGTACCCCGCTGGGGATCGAACCCGCGACCTCCGAATCGTAAACCCAATGTTGTTTACATTGAGCCACGGAGGTATATTACAGAAACATACAAAAATACATGACAGCACAATCATTCTGCTTGGTTATTGAAATGTAGCCTTATTTCACAGTAATTAAAAAATAAAAATTAAGTACCACGGTTACCTACAACCTATAACATAGTTGTATATGTACCACAATATGGGCTTAAAATAAATAACTTACAAAGCGAAATCTGTTCCAGGCAATCTACGTGACTGAATGTAAACAACATAGGGTCTATAAATCATAGGTCGCGGGTTCGATCTCAGCGGGGTACATGTTTGGCATTCGGTTTGGGCAATTCTTAAGTACAGGTCAGATCAATATTTTTGATTTATGCTGTATTTAAAAACAAATCTTAATTTACCCAATGAGGATTTAAAAGAAAATTTATAAGAAAGTTACCTCGATGGGGTTGTTCTGCTGCGGCGCGAACATGCTCTCGTACACCGGGTTCGCGAAGTGGTTGCCGCCGTTCTGTCGTCACAAACAATGGTTCACACAGGATAACAGAAAAGTAACATATTTTATAAATGTTTACATGTATGTATGGATATCACTTATGTAAGCTACGTAGTGTATGTGTAGCGTTCGATCCTGCTGAGCGCTTTATTAGACCACTATTATATTGTCTACAATATTTCTATATGTGAGAACCTGTTATTAGCCGTCAGGTATAATTCCCCATTGTTATTTGTGATTTAACATGGCTGTTGGTTTTCCTTAACATAAATAAATAAATAAATAAATAATAAATAAATATTTCGGTCACTTACACCAATCATATAGCCCCAAACTAAGCAATGCTTGCGCTATGGATACTAGATAACGAATAAACATACATAAATATTTATATAAACATCGTATTCATCACACAAACATTTACCCCTCGCGGGATTCGAACCCGCAACCGTTGGTTTCGCTGACAGGGTCACTATTCACTACACCAACCGGTCGTCGACGTCGTCGGAGGATGCAATTATAAACTAATATATTAATTATACAATTAGCAACTTTCACTAAGTGATCATTCATTGTGTCAGCGTACATAACTATTTGGCACGTGACGTGCTGTGATCCAATTATCTTACATAGATTTTTGATTATATAATCAATGCCATGCGTTAAGAAGTCTCCTTTCAATATACATAATCCGACTTGAAATTAGTTTCCAACATCATCTGCGACTGATACAGTCACAGGGTGTCCTTGCTGTGTATAGGTCTCCCCACTTAACAAATTAGAATTTAGAGTTAAATCTCAAACTTAATAAGCTATGTTATACATTGGTTGACTTTATAGCGGCCGACAGGAACGGCTTTATACATGAATAAATAAATACCTGTCTCAAATCAAAATATTTTATTTCATAGGATAAAATTATCACTTGAAAACGTCATTATTAAATTTACGGCTCATTCACAAAGCTGACTCCCCAGAGAAGAACGAGCAACAAACCATAAGGTTGCTCCTTTAAACAGATTATGGGTTACAATTTGTGATTTGATAATTATATGAATAATAAGACAGCTATGTCCATGCTTGCTTATCATTCAAATAGTCAGTGATTTTATAATAGCCTTTTGCTAATAATTTGTGTTTTATGATTGCTTTAAATTTATTTAAAGGCAAATTTTGAATGTCTACTGGAACCTTATTATAAAAGCGTATACATTGCCCTTTGAAGGATTTACTAACTTTGTGAAGTCGGCTAACATAAACAGATAACTGGTTCTTATTCCTTGTATTAACATTGTGCCTATCACTATTTTTAGCGAATAAGGTTATATTTTTTTTTTGCATATAACAAATTCTCATAAATGGATTGAGAAGTCATTGTTAAGATATTAATTTCCTTAAACTTATCTCTAAGAGACACTCTAGGTCCTAATTTATAAACGGCACGAATAGCACGCTTCTGCAGAACAAAACTCTCTAAAGATCATTCAACTAAAGTCTAGTAAAAATACGTAATTTTTGAGGTGGAGCTTTTTATAATCTTATACAGAGTACCCATAATGAATGGAATAAAAATAGCTTGCTTTAGGTATAGTAAGGTATATTTGTTATGATAGCTACAATATTTAAGCTACCACTGTGAACTTCATTGTGTTGTAGAAGATGCTAAGATAAAATTTCTAAAAAATCAATTAATGACGACTTTATATTTTCCAAAATTTCATAGATATAAAGAAATTATTGATCGTATTTTTTTTGAAAACAGTTACAGGAGCTCAAGTATATTCTCGGACGCAATGAAATTTACATACAGTCACGCCTGCTTCCCGTAGGGGTAGACAGACACCACAGACTTCCACTTGCTACGATCCTGACACACCTCTTTTGCTTCATTTACTGTCATAAGATTGTTCATACATGCTCGTCGGTTTAGGGTACTCTTGACTTGGCCTTTCTTTAAGACGTCCCCGATTTGACCATGATACGTTCGCCGTGGTCTTCCCCTACCAACACTACCATCCACATTCGCTTTGTATATCTCTTTCGTAAGTCTTCTTTCATTCATCCTCTCCACATGTCCAAACCATCTCAGCATACCTTTTTCAATCGTTATCACTACCTCTTCATTCACACTGCTTAACTCCCTAATTACACTATTCCTGATTCTATCTTTCAAAGTCACCCCATTCATTGTTCTCAATGATCTCATTTCCACTGCATTAATTCTACTTTCATTCTTCTTTTGCCATACGAATAAGCTGTTTTGAGAACAAAACGATTGATAGTAGACTATGTACTAGAGTGTATGTATACATACCGCATGCGTGTGGTTGTGCCTGGGCTCCGGGTCGTCCTCCCCGGCCAGGTACATCGGGTTGTTGATCTCAAGGTTGTCGGCCAGCCGGGCGTGGACGAACGCACCGCTAAAGGGAAATAAATATTATTTATTTTAGAAACTTACAAATATATATATTTACCTAATTAAGTTTATCCGAACGCCGTACCTATGTCATTATACAGGGTGAAATTTTATTTGTGTAATTCCTTTTTGCTGGTGATTACGAAATCCTAATTACGAAATACTTTCCACTATGAACCACAGCCGAATTCGATCAAAAAATTTTCGATTAATTACGATTTCCAAACCAAGTAAAAAATTCTGAAACCACCTTTAAGTATGGAAGTCCATCATTTTTTAGAAGGGAAATGTGTAATTATTTTATCGATACAGTTGGATAACGTGTGTTTTGCAAACAATAATTATGTAATATTTTTTTTTTTTGTTGGGAAAACCAACAGCTTTTTTACAAATTATCACTTAAACTAAAAAACTGAAGGTCAATTAGAGGTTTCCACTGACAGAACCTACTTAACCTTAATAAAAAATAAAAAACTATACGTTGCAATCAGTCGTATCAATACGGTCAAGATTGATTTATATCTTCTATAAAGCCGCTATCCGTGTCTGTCTGTCTGTTTGTGCGCTTAGTTGTTCTAAATCACGTAATGGATTCTGATGAACGGTTTTTACTATAATTTAGAGAATATCGTCCGAAAAGTTGATATGTATAACACAAGTGATATTTTATATTATATTTCGAGATCCACGAGGACCAGGTCACGAGTCGTAAGCTTACTATGAAATGTGCAGGTTTTGACAAAAAAAAAAATCTTTCTCGATTAATATAACGCAGAATACTGACTGTCGCCTCCTATGCAGCGCGTAGAGCGCGGCCAGTACAGCAGCCATCAGGGTGAGCAGCGCCAGCACGGCGCCGGCCCAGGCCCCCTCCGAGCCCCCCGCGGCTTCCCCCTTGCCCCCCCCGGCCCCCTGCGGCGGCTCGCAGTTGGCCCCCGCTAGGCAGGCGCAGTATGCCGTGCCAGGGTCGTCGGAGTTCGCTGCAAACACATACAGTTTCATTTTACTTTTTGAATTATTTGGTCTGCCAACAATTATTGTACTCACAAAGCAGCTAAAGCAGACGTTTCATTTCTCTGGAGCAAAGGTTTTTTAACAAAATGTGACTGTGGGTTTAGTTTCTATGTTTGGATTGTGTCAATAGACTGATCCAAGGTATTATATCAAGTATGTAACCGACGAGTAGGAAATTTTGTTGATTTCAGTTCCAGCAGCGGCGGCACACGGCGCCGCCCCGCACGGACACGCGGCGCCGGGGGCGGGGGAGGGGGGAGGGGCGAGGGGGGAGGGTACATACGGGCGGGGCGCCAGGCGCAGACGGCGGGCGGCGCGCAGGCGCGGGCGCAGGCGTGGTCGTGCCCCACGTAGCGCTGGCAGCGCCCCCCGCCCCAGGGCGCGGCGCGGGGCGAGGGGCGAGGGGCGAGGGGGGAGGGTACATACGGGCGGGGCGCCAGGCGCAGACGGCGGGCGGCGCGCAGGCGCGGGCGCAGGCGTGGTCGTGCCCCACGTAGCGCTGGCAGCGCCCCCCGCCCCAGGGCGCGGCGCGGGGCGAGGGGCGAGGGGCGAGGGGCGAGGGGGGAGGGTACATACGGGCGGGGCGCCAGGCGCAGACGGCGGGCGGCGCGCAGGCGCGGGCGCAGGCGTGGTCGTGCCCCACGTAGCGCTGGCAGCGCCCCCCGCCCCAGGGCGCGGCGCGGGGCGAGGGGCGAGGGGCGAGGGGCGAGGGGGGAGGGTACATACGGGCGGGGCGCCAGGCGCAGACGGCGGGCGGCGCGCAGGCGCGGGCGCAGGCGTGGTCGTGCCCCACGTAGCGCTGGCAGCGCCCCCCGCCCCAGGGCCCGGCGCAGGCGCACACGGCGCCCCCCCGCACGGACACGCAGCGCCCCCCGTGCAGACACGTGCCCGCGCGGCACGAGCGCCCCCGGGGCTCTGCGGCGACACAACACAGTTGCAATGTTAGCGTTGCTAATTATTTTATTTTATTTTCTTGGGAAAACCAACAGCTGTTTTACAAATTATCCTCTAAACTAAAGAACTGAAACGAATTAGTACGAGTCTTAGTGGCGCCGCGTTTGTTACGACCACTAACGCGTACACTCAATACGTTGTGTACACACCGCACATCTTTATTATTTCGCTGTTGTGGATTCGCGTTTGCATACGCACGCAATTTGTACAGTAATACCGAAACATAAATCTGCTCCTTTGTAGCACTCGAATGGGTCAATCGACCCATTCGAGTGCAATCTGTAAATAAAATCGTATTTAGCACTCCTCGGAGTTACCTATCAATCATCATCATCTTAACGATCATAGCATATTATAATTGTGGCATTAAAACCCCACATTCTTTTGCTAAACCATAGATCGCTGGTTTAAATCCGGCTCGAAGGACCAAGAGAATGTGGAGTTTCAATGCCACAATCATAATTATTATGACGCTATGATGATCAGGGATATGAAACTCCGAGGAGTGCTAAAGAAAACCGACCCGTGTGAGTGATATAAAGGAACTCATATTCATTCCGTATTACTGTACAAATTGCACGTGTGTGCAAACGCGAATGCACTACAGCAGCAAAATAATAAAGATGTGTAGTGGCCCGTACACATTGCGTCCATTGACACTCACACACACTTGTATGAAACATACTATGAACATGTCCAAACTTCACATACAAAAGGAACAAATTTACAAACTACTTAATTATTGGACAACAGAACATGGCTCAACTTACTCTGCATCAGAGAGATTCCATACAGAGCTGATTTCAGCCGCTCTCTCTCCCTAACATGCTATGCGTTCAAAATGTTGCCCTATGCCCTACCACCAAACTCGGTTTGGTTGGGAGTAGGACATTTTAAATGTCCGTCTGGTTAGCTACCACCATCTTATCTAAATCTGCCGCCAAGCCGCAATGTTGTGTTCCGATTGCCAGAGATAAGATAGCCAGTCCCCCAAATGTGTTGAGATTTCCGGGTCAGTACGCTTCCACCTTCGACCTCATCTTCACTTAACATCAGGTGTGATTGAGGTAAGTATCAATCCGTTGTGAAAAAAAAGAAAAAAATGCAGTAGCACATATTTCCCTTATCTTTCAAATATAAGGCATGATCGCACTAAATTTCTCAGCTCTATAAAGCTTCATTACCGTGTTATCACCACATCATGCCACACACTCTAAGACCCTAAATTACAATATGATAGATTTACTCGGTACCAGGCTAGAATAACCGTCCGAGGGTCACCCGCTCCCGCAATATCATGTGAAAATAGCCTAATATCTTCAGCGAATTTAACTTAGAAACCTGTTTTGTAAACCATTATAAGTGAAACATTATATCGTTTACATTAGTGCCCGCAAATGCGTTCCCTAGACTTATCACTTGTGTGCATATTGCTAATAGATGACGGCTGATAGAGGAGAGTGGAAGAGGATGACATGTTGTGCCGACCCCATCTAGAGTGGGATAAGGGCAGAAAGATGATGAAGAAAGAAATTGATGAAAATGTAGTGTAAAAAAAAACATGTTGACTTTCAATAAGTGATATTTTTGTATCCTACATTGAATAAAATATTTTTGATTTTGATTTTGAATTGGAAACGGGTTCCGTCACCGAGTTAAGCGATTGTTGCTGGACGTAGTAATTGACAACTTACTAACAAACCCGCTCTACCCGAAGCATTAATTTGATAATTTTAATTATGCTTTATACTCTATATCGAAAGTAATGAAGCCCCTGCACAGCTGCGAATACATGACTAACCACTAGCATGTTATTCGACAATCACTTCACTACTAGACTAGATTTTTACATGTTACTTGTTATTGTAAAAGTGACAACAAATCTGAATAATAATAATAGCTATCAGACTTTTTCTATGCATAACGCATAACCTCAATGATAGTTCATGTTAAAGCGCTTATTACACTATCCTGATTATAGGAAACCTAATTAGGAAATAGGAAGGTGTAGTCGAAGTTAGAACAGTTAGATTGGATTTAGTGATCTGAAAGAAAGAAAGAAAAATTCATTTAAACCCATCTCATGACACAAACAGTCAGGTACAAATATTACACTGACGAGACACATGCAAAAAATAACATTGTGTGTTGCCATCTAATTGTCGGTGTCGCAAGGTGGAGTCAAAAAGGTCTCCAACTCAGCATGGGTTGTAGCCGTTCACTACAACGCTGGTTTTCAGTGGAGCCTCCAAATGACGCACGGACACTGGTCAACAAATGTACATACAAATAACAATTACAATTAATAGGAGTAATCAGCAAGACGCGATGAGAGGATACATACGTGTATATATACAAAACACAGGCATGTCTCTTCTCCACCAAACGGAGTCCACCCAACTTGACTCCGACTTTCCGAAATATAACCGTTCCTGTCTCCGATCACTTGGAGCTACTTGGCATGAAGTTGTCATCCACCCTAAACTTCGGCACATCCATTGAATCTACAGCCCAAACTGCGGCCAAAAAGCTAGGCATTCTCAACAAGGTCAAGCGATACTTCACACCTGGACAGCTTCTTACCTTATACAAAGCGCAAGTCCGATCCGGTATGGAGTATTGCTGCCACCTGTGGGATGGATCTGCTAAGTATCAGCTTGCCACTTTAGATTCAGTGGAACGCAGAGCCAAGCGATTGATAGGCAACAAAGAGTTGGTAGATTCCCATCTACACAGCCTTGAACACCGACGGAAAGTCGCATGCCTTTCAATCTTCTATCGGATATATTTCGGAGAGTGTGCTGAAGTACTGCATGAGTTGATCCCGCCATCCCCGTTCTTACATCGAAATTCAAGACGTACCGCAGGATATCACCCGCACTTAGTTGACGTGCCATTTATAAGGACCAAGCGTTTTAGGTCTTCGTTTCTCATGCGCACGGCTAAGGAGTGGAACGCATTACCTCCGTCTGTGTTTCCAATCGCATATAACCCGCAGCTCTTTAAAGTCAGGTTAAATAGGCATCTTCTGGGAAAGCTCGTTCCATCGTAGACCTTATCTCGACATTAGTCCAGATTAAGGTCAAGAGCGATCCCATTCTAATTAAAAAAAAAAAAAAAAAAAATCTCTTTCTCTCAATAATAAAAATATATAAACAAACCTACATGTTATAGAAACAGTATATAATATCAGTAAATATCTGGAAAGTCTCGACCGCACTACTTCCATCCTAAATGCAGAGACTCATTCGGCAACATTGCTGGGAGGCTTGCGTTCCGTTAATTCAGATTTTCTTACTTCAACCAGCAATGTATGCCGAATGAGTCTCTACAGGACAGTGTAATAAGCGTTCCTAGCATCCCATTTTCTAATTAGAGTCTTCCTAACTAGGTTTCCTATAAATAGAATTGTGAAATAAGCGCCCGAAGGAAAACCTGCTCATCCGAAACCTCCCAACTTATTTGTGAGACAGGCTATCCCATCTCAAACGGCCGGAAAATAATGCTGCTTCGCGGCAGACTTCGATAAGGTGGTGGTATCTAGCCTATCTAAGCAAAATGCTCCACCACCAACTTATCAAGTTCTAAAATAATACAGGGTGAATTTGAATTCGTGTAATTCCCATTGACTGGTAACGCTACTCTTGATTACGAACAACACTATACAAGGAATCATAGCCGAATTCAATGAAAAAATTTTCGATTAGCCATACAAATGAAACAATTCTGAAACCACCTTTAGTATGGATATAAATAAATATAAATAAATAAATAAATAAATAAATATCCTTAGACATACACACAGCGCCATCTAGTTCCACAGTAAGCAACTATATGCTTGTGTTGTGGATACCAGATGGTTGATTTAATACATAAATATTTTTTTTTGTAAATAAATACTTATTATAAATGAAAACATCCATAACTCGGGTACACATGTCCGTATGTCGATGTCCAACTATTCTGGTGACTCCACTCCTGACTATGAGCAACTTTCCACTAGGAGCCACAGCCGATTTCAGCCGTAAATTGTGGGACTTCCACACTAAAGGTGGTTGCCGAATGGTTTACTTTGTAGTTGAGTCACCAGTATTAACAGGAATTACACGAATTAAATTTCACCCTGTATACAATGTACTTCAAGGTAACCCGCAATAGGGTTACACTACACTTTGAGGATTGAACCTGGGAACATCGTGGTCTCACCGTAAGTGAGATCCCTACGTCTCCTCCCGCTCCGTCTACCCATTGCACTAACCACTCTCTTGCAACACCAAAATCACTTTTATAAACTCATATAACATGAATCACGAAATCTAATAAATGAATAAACAATTTACGTATATTTTTTATAAGACGATATTCGCGCGCGATGTTGTACCGGTCGCAGCGGTGTCGACACCGCCGCCGCACGTGTGTCGCGGACTGCCACTGAGGCTGGTGCGACACTCGCTGCAGCCCACAGTAATCACTATGGCTTTACCAAGACAACGTGTCTCATGTACCACAGGTTTTAAGGTCTGTACGTCCAGTCTCATCTAATTGAGTGGGACAGAGCAAAAAATTTAAAAGTCATGTAAATATTCTGTGTAAAAAGGGTTATTATTGATGATTAGTTAGGCGATAAGGAAGCCTAGTCTTAGCTGGATTTCATGGCGAGTTAACTACGCTTATGTTAATTGCATTTGTTTGACGACCGGTATGTGTAGTGGATAGTGACCCTATGAGCGAAACCAACGGTTGCGGGTTCGAATCCCGCAAGGGGTAAATGTTTATGTGAATATGAACATTTATTCCTATTTATGTATGTTTATCCGTTATCTAGTATCTATAGTACAAGCTTTGCTTAGTTTGGGACTAGATGATTGGTGTAAGTGTCCGAAATATTTAAAATAAATAAATAAAAATATATGGTGGTGTAGCAATTGTATGAATCATTGTGATACACGTTTAATATAACAGTAATTGTCAAATATGGGCTTAAAATAATTAACTAAATACCGACAACACATTAATAGAGAGATATTATAGAAGTTCGGTATAATATATTATTTTTTTAGATGCTAGAGTGGACGTGAAGGCAGCGCCGCTCGCCGGAGGGAAGCCTCACTCACTTGGCCACCGCAGGGTCAATATCACGGTCGGCAGTATTATTGTTCGTCTGCACTTACAATGCCTGTGTTAAAGAACGATGTATTTATTGTTATTTATATGACTTGATGGACTATAAGCCATAATTTTACTATATAAGTTGTCGGAGATGAGGAAGGTCAATATTACGTATTATGTACTATGTATGTGTATGTAAATATATGAAATTTATTCACGTAGTTTGTATATGCATCCCTATTTAATATCACACAACCTACCTATTTCAAATGTACTGTCCTTATACCCAAAGGTTGCCTGGAAGAGATCGCTTTTAGTGATAAAGTCGCCAAATTGTACATTCTATTCTTACCACTTTTCTGAAACTTTATTTTCTTTTCTGTTGTCCAATAAAGTGTATTTGTACTACTAGCTGTTGCCCACGACTTCGTTCGCGTGGAACATTTCATCAAAATCGATTCAGCAAAAGTAGCCTATTTGTTAATCCATAATCTTTCTAAAAACCGAATTTCATCTAAATTCGTCCAGCCGTTTAGACGTGAATAGGTAACAAACATATATACATACATACACACGCACAACCATCGCATTTCTAATATTAGTTGGGATTTATAAAGACATATACTAGGAGCTGCGAGGGTTTGACTCAATCACACCTGATATTTGAAGTCCGGGAGCGCGAGGATTTTTTAAAGATCACTTCTAAAGGATAGCACGTGCAACAAAAGACATGGAGGCTACTTCGGGCAGCGAATTAGCCTTGCCGCCAGTGTTTTGGGCACCCTCCCGCACGGGTCGGACCTCTAACACTGTTTTGGGCACCCTCCCGCACGGGTCGGACCTCTAACACTGTTTTGGGCACCCTCCCGCACGGGTCGGACCTCTAACACTGTTTTGGGCACCCTCCCGCACGGGTCGGACCTCTAACACTGTTTTGGGCACTCTCCCGCACGGGATCGGACCTCTAACACCGTTTTGAGCACCCTCCCGCACGGGTCGGACCTCTAACACCGTTTTGAGCACCCTCCCGCACGGGTCGGACCTCTAACACCGTTTTGAGCACCCTCCCGCACGGGTCGGACCTCTAACACCGTTTTGAGCACCCTCCCGCACGGGTCGGACCTCTAACACCGTTTTGAGCACCCTCCCGCACGGGTCGGACCTCTAACACTGTTTTGGGCACTCTCCCGCACGGGTCGGACCTCTAACACCGTTTTGGGCACTCTCCCGCACGGGTCTATCGGGTCTATCTAGTATCCATAGTACAAGCTTTGCTTAGTTTGGGACTAAATAATTGGTGTACGTGTCTGAAATATTTATTAAGCATTTGTAAGAAACGCAAGTACCTATTATTTTTCCAAATAGGTTAAAGTTGAAAAATAAGTTTCTTTTAAAAAAACATGCTAAATTTATGGGTATTTCTTTTAATTCAAAATATTGAAGAAAATTACCGTTACAATATATTAATTTTCATTTTAATTTCTTCAGCAATTGAGCCACAAGTCCCGCGACTGTGGGACCACAGAGCGGTGGTAAGGGCGCATTTACACTTGCGGCTGTATTGGCGACCTTACACAACACTGTAGCGTGCGCCGCGACAGGTTGCGGGTGATTCACGTGTGACAGTGACCTGCTTACAACTAGTTCCACCGTCAACTTTTAGGTGAGACCATGGCGCGAGTGGGGGCAACGACCTTTATCTTTTTTCCTCCTACGTCATCATTTATACATATTGGAAGCTAGAAATTTATGGATTTTGAATTTAAATGAAAAACCGCCTCGGCAGTTTTTGTCAGGCAGAGCATTATAAGTATTTTCCTTTACCGAAAAGGCTCTACCTTGGAATTAGAATAATAATTTATAAGCGACCTTCCTTCATAAGTGTTTGTAGATATCCACTGCTGGAAATAAGCCATTCCCATAGCGCGATTTTCATCGTTTCCTATTAGACAATTTGCCCTACTTACAGTGCGGCTTGGTGGACTTGTGTCAGATTACTTGCCATCTGACAGTCAGCCTTTAAACTGTCAAAAAATCTAGGAAAAGCCCGCACCCACAGTACTTCATCATAGCAGCGACAGAACTTCCACTGCTGAACATAGACCTCCCCCACAGATGTCCTGAGCGACCAGTTGGAGGCGGCTTGCATCCAGCGACATCCCGCGACCTTCATCAGGTCGTCCGTCCACCTTGCGGGTGGACGTCCAACGCTGATTATGCCGGTGCGTGGTCTCCACTCGAGAACTTTAAAGCCCCACCAGCCATCAGCCATCATGACTTTCGTTTACCTAAGCATTTCTTCATTCCTGATTCGATCACGTAGTGAAACACCGAGCATCACCCTCTCCGTGACCTTGAGTTTTCTTATGAGGCCCATTGCGAGAGACCACGTTTCCGTGTCACAAGCGTGTCTATGCTTACGATGACTTAATAGAATACATGCGTTGGTCCAATTCTTCTTGACCGGTTATGGCATAACTTGACATACGGTAGATATGTACAACCAAACCATTGATCAACGTTTACTTAACCCGCCGCGCCGTCAGAGGGCGGGGTGAAGGTCGCCGCGAGATGTGACGACATGTCTTAATTATAGACTGTCAAATCTAAGCTGTCAACCTGGTACTGGCTAAGTGATTATGACGACGACGTCGTCCGCGTGGTGTTCCTATATTTCAATAGGAGATTTCAAGTAAAAAGAAATAGTTTTAAATTAACTGTATTAGTTTTGATGCAGTATGCAATGCAATCACTTTATTGTCGTTGAGGTTTGGCTGTCGTGGGTGTTACTTTTTACTATATAAAATCGTGGAAACCTATTAATTAAGACAGCACTTAAAATCCATCACGCATCGTATAAGGGTTCTCATTTTCGTTTTACGGTACGGAAACTTAGAAAAAGTTACTTCTTTACCTAATGTTATGCAAATCAGTTCAATGGTGTAGTTAGTCGCCATATAAAACAGATATATCAAATATAAATTTGTCATAATTTTTATAGTATAAATTAATATGGCAGCGAAGTGGACAACAATGCAACGTTAAAACGTCAATGTGAGAGAAAACGTGTCTGTATGGTCTCACACACACGTTTTCCAAGTTGCCAACTTAAATATGACAACACTAGATGCAACATTACTAATTAATGCCAAAACTGGAATAATAAATTATTCTTTAACCCACGGAATGTTTGCATACGGAATTAAATAAATTTGTAAGACTAAAAAAAAAAATTAAATAAATTAAAAATGGAGACTGATGCACTTTGAAGATTTTCATTAGTTTTATACATAACATCACAACCTTTATCCCAAATGGGGTGGTCAGAGATTCGCAAATATTAGTGTTCGGCTATGGTTCCCAGTGGAAAGTTGTTCGTAATCAGGAGTGGAGTCACCACTAAACACGTATCAAATGTAAATTAATTAAATTTAAACGAATTAAATTTTACCCTATATATTTGTGGGTTAATATAACCGTCAGTCAGTTCCCTTCGCCCATATATTATACATACATAACGTCACGCCTGTTTCCCGTATCGGTACGCAGAGACCACAGACTTCCACTTGCTACGATCCTGACACACTTCTTCTGCTTCCTTCATTCTCATAAGGTTGTTCATACATGCTCGTCGGTTTAGGGTACTCTTGACTTGGCCTTTCTTTAAGACGTCCCCGGTTTGGTCATGGAACGTTCGCCGCGGTCTTCCCCTACCAACACTACCATCCACACTTTGTATATCTCTTTCGTAAGTCTTCCATCTTTCATCCTCTCCACATGTCCACATATTATATATTATATAGATTTTCTTTATAAGGTAATAGAAGCTTACAATAGAACCCCGGCATTGGCTCAACTCTCGGAAACATTAAATGTTCAGGAATGTCCATCGCTAACAGAAATCTCTAAACAGACTATTTGTTATTTCAGTTAGAGTTACATCACCGTAGTTACCAGCCTTAGTTACAAGATAATTGTTCGAGGAATCGACCATTAAAACTAGTCGGCACGCCATTATTATGTCTATTTACGTAGTCAATAATATTGACAGTGTGTTTGAGCAAATTGTGAAGTGTTCTGTGTTTTCCGCTGGCCCGGTGACGTCACACAAGCTGAGGTAATTCACCTGGCTCCGGCGTTTGGTGCGTGGCAAGTGCCGGGTTTTTTGCGACACGGCGCGAGGTGTGTTTTCCTTGATGTAATCGTGAGCGGTGTCAGTGGAGTGTGTCGTCAACATATTAAAGATGTGACCTTACTAATTTCCGAGTAGCTCAGTATCTAGTATGATTATTCAGTTGTTATTTTTTTTCAAGGCTTTTTTGTTCGCGCATTTGGCATATATTGTCACTATGCTGTCGTAGACTTATTGCTAAGAGCTCTACGCCCGTATACAGTGTGAATTTGAATTTGTGTAATTCTCATTAACTGGTGACGCCGCTCTTGATTACGAACAGTTTTCCCCAAAGCAGCATAGTCGAATTCGATAAAAAAATTTCGATCACAAAGTAAACCATTCTGAAACCACCTGTTGCGGTATATGATGGTAGTTGAGTCGAGGACGGAGGGTTCCGTAAATAAGACTCGTTGTCTATTGTGATACGAACAAGGCCCTTTAATTCTTTACAAGCGTATATATAATATTGGTATCGGCGCTGACTACGTGATATGTACATTTGTGCTACTGCGGCACACACTCGCTCTTTGTATTTTCTATTCTTTACTTTTCTAGTCTTTACGTTTATTTGTATGTATATTTCTTTGTAATTTAAAAATTGTGTAGTTGTGTGAACGCAGTGGCGTAAATAAATGCTTCATCTATCTATCTATATGCGTTTATCGGCTATGGTTCCTAGTAGAAAGTTGTTCGTAATCAGGGGTTGAGTCAACAGTCAACAGTTAACAGGAATTACACTAATTAAATTTCACCCTAATTACTTCATAATTAAAATGAAAAATTAGTTGGGTTTTGGATTTATAAAAAAACGTATCAAATTATTTCATCACCCACCACACGGAACTTCTTCCTCACACACGATTTTCCAACAAATCCTGGCTGACCTTGCATATTAACATTTATATTGCACGTTGTGATGTAACAGTAACATACCGTGATATTAACATTTATATTGCACGTTGTGATGTAACAGTAACATACCGTGATATTAACATTTATATTGCACGTTGTGATGTAACAGTAACATACCGTGATATTAACATTTATATTGCACGTTGTGATGTAACAGTAACATACCGTGATATTAACATTTATATTGCACGTTGTGATGTAACAGTAACATACCGTGATATTAACATTTATATTGCACGTTGTGATGTAACAGTAACATACCGTGATATTAACATTTATATTGCACGTTGTGATGTAACAGTAACATACCGTGATATTAACATTTATATTGCACGTTGTGATGTAACAGTAACATACCGTGATATTAACATTTATATTGCACGTTGTGATGTAACAGTAACATACCGTGATATTCCAAAATGAATCCGCGCCACAGACGTATAAATATTACTAGACTCACCATAAGGCTCAAGTGTAGCGCATTTCCATACAGTATTAGCAACGTTTAAGCTGTGACGTTTGACGAAAGGGGTTCCAATTTTGTGGCTTATCAGATTATTTAATGCCTCGTAAGTATTGTTTTGGTCACAAGCAAAAAATACTGAATACTATGACATGCCAAAAATTGTCAATACAAACAGACGTCAGAACTCGACAACTAAGAATAACTAATTGTATACGATATTATTTACTAACACTCTACACTACACTCCAAAACACGTATTCAGCCCCGAAATCTAAGAAAGGTAGAAAACGTGTTCAAATTCCATATCATGTGAGAGGTACCCAGGATGCTGGCAGCATTACCTCGTTGAATGGCAATACTGATGCGTAGGCCAAGGTAAGCGCCACCTCCACGATTGAATATATACTATTTGGGATCTCCGGAGTGCAACATTAATACACCAACTTGCTTTTCGACTTTCCTTTTTTAAAATTAATGTGATAATAAAAATTTTGAAGAGGGCGCCACTGGAACGGTCGGCTCCTACTTAATGTAAACTTATAATATTAGAGCACTGTACAAAGTTGTACCAAATCGTCGGTCCACCTCGTGGAGGGCCCGCCTACGCTGCGTCTTCGCCACTCGAGAACCGCCCCGCCCCAACGGCTGTCGGCCCCACGGGCAATGCGCCCCGCCCACTGCCACAAGTTTGGCAACTCTTCGGGCTACATCGGTCACCTTGGCTCTCCTGCAGATCTCCTCATTTCTGATTCGATCCTGCAGGCAGACACCGAGCATAGTTCTCTGCATTGCCCTCTGGGTGACCTTGAGCCGCGGGTGACCGCTGAATTCGGGTAGCGCAGGACAGATCGTTGGGGAGATATTTGAGGGAGGCCTCTGTCCAGCAGTGGACGTCATTGGACTGATGATGACAAAGTTGTAGGTGTGTACTCACGGTGCGGCGTAAAGTCATGATCGTCGGTCCCGACGGTGTTGTGCTTGTAGTGCGTGTCGTTGTCAAGAGCGAGCGAGGGTCCGCTGTCGCTGTCGCCAGCAGCGCCGGTGTTGTCGCCGTCGCCGCCGGTGTCGGCGGTGTCGCTGTCGGCGCGACAGTCGCTGTCGGCGCAGGCGGCGCGCTGGCAGCGCTCGCCGGCCCACTGCGGCGGGCACGCGCACTGCACGCGCCCCGACGCCGACACGCTGCACGTGCCCTGCCCCAGGAACATCACACGATCACAATATGCTTTACGTCGCATGGTACTCCATACACACATTCAAATTATAATCTTTAAAAATTCGTGTTCGGTGTAATTTTGCTCGTTTCCGTGACTTAATGTAGTCAGTTTCAAAAATACAATCATAATACCTTTAATTCTTGTGCAGTGCAAAGACTCGACACTTGCCTCAGGGACAAAGTTTTTTTTTTTAAATGTGTTTTCCTCCTCCATCACAATATTTATCACTGATCAGTTCTAATCATCCAGGGCTGGGGGTCTCGTGACCTGCAATTTTGGTGCTGCCATTTCAGGCACCAGCCCTCCTACAGATCTGATCGAGGTCGATCTCTTCCACACAAGCGTTCCCACAGCGAGACGTATCCTTAGCAATAGTTTGTTTTAATCGCCTAATTTTTTATTTTAATGTTCTATGTATCCAAGTAACATATTTTATCAATATTTACATGTAGGTATGGCTATCCCATATGTAAGCTACGTAGTGTATGTGTAGCGTTCGATCCCGCTGAGCGCTTTATTAGACCACTATTATATTGTCTACAATATTTCGATATGTGAGAACCTGTTATTAGCCGTCAGGTATAATTTCCCATTGTTATTTGTGATTTAACACGGCTGTTGGTTTTCCTTAACATAAATAACTAAACACTGGCATCCACAGTCGTCAGTCCCCCAGCGCCCCAGCTGCCCTGGTTGACGGACCTGGTTGAGGCAGTAGAGGTGGCAGAGCGCGGGCACGCAGCGCGGCTCCAGTCCGAGCGGGCGGCGGCACAGCTGCTCCGCTCCGCACTGCGGCCCGCCCTCGCACTGCGCACACGTCACCCCTGCCACGACACAACCACCACACTCCACACATTTTACTTCACAAAATAAAGAATATCACCTGATTGAAAATAATACTCAGCTGACTCCCCGGGGAAGAACGAATGAGAAACTCGAGGGTTGCTCCTTTGAATAGGTTTTGGATTAGCATTTGTAATTCGTCAAAAAAAAAAAAGAAAAGTGCTTTGCAATTGTAAGCTGAATAAATGTTTTTCTTTCTTTCTTCTTTCTTTTTATTTTAATAGTGGAAATTGTAAAATTTGCAGTTTAAGCCTTAAATATTTGCACGCCTCGTATGGGCAGGAATATATTATTTACCACCCACGCCACCAAAAATTAATGCAAATAAAGTGATTTCATTTCAAGAAAATATTATATTGTATAATAAGATCTCATCCCAGCGGGTCGAGGACTTCTGAATATATTACAGATTTAACTTGAATGTATATTTTTTGTCGTCCGGTTATAACAATAAGTTTGAGTGTTAGAAGCAATGAACTACGTCATTTACAAAAATATTAATAATAATGCGCCGAGCCGAGAACCCTCGGGAACACCCAATGATATCTGTACTAAACTGAATGTTTAGCATTCCCCAGCCACAGCTGAAGGTATGAGGTCGGCCATCTCATACGATCTCCGCATATACCGCTATATTTAAACGTTTTAATTAATAGCTTATAAGATACTTTATCAAATGCCATAGAATAATCGATATACTCGGCATCAATTTGAGATCACTCCGGAGAGCAAAATCAACAAATTAGATTCAGTAGGCCCGTTGTTGTTGCCGAGTTATTATCGTAACATTAACAAGGAGTCATGGACGCCCTCCTGGGGCAGTGCCGTACCTTGGTACCCGGGGGCGCACAGGCAGCGCGCGGTGAGGCGGGAGGCGCGGCACGTGGCGCCGTTGTGGCAGCGCAGCGCCGCGCACGGGTCGGCCCCGCCCCCCGCCCCGGCCCCGCCCCCGCCGGCCCCGCCCCCGCGCACCTCGCACCGCGCTCCGGAGTACCCCGCGTAGCACGTGCACTGCACACACACACATATGTTAACAGCCAGCTTAATAAAAACAAACGAGCTTTCTTCCTCCTTCCAGGGCACCCGTGCGGGGGAGTGCGGAGTGAGAGGGGCAGCACAGGCCCGTTCCCCCGTACTGCAGCTCGTCTCTCAGTCGAGGTGTACCTCTCACCTCCTTGTACGCTACTATCACACATACGTTTTATATCTATATTTTGCGCGTACTTTTATATATTCTGTTTTTATTGCAACTGTACTGTAGTCTAAATTATGTGTATTCATTACTTATAAATATTATTTAATGTATGTGTGTGGCTGGAGAAACAAATGAACGTTTCACGAAAATGTATTCGAATTTTCCCCGTACCGAATCGAATGTCGACTGTTGAGCCACTCGAAACGCGGGCTCCGTACGTTGGTAGTGTGAAATTTCTGAACCCTAGCTCCATCTCCCAGCCACCAGCGATCCTATACTTGTTATGAAGTCTTCCGACTGGAGGGACAAGTAAGCTGTAACGCCGGCGCATCGCCCTCGACATAATTATGTCCTAAATTCTAAACAGCCAGATTGCTACTCACTAGAGATGAAATCGAGCGGCGTGCTAAGTTTCAAAGGCAACAGCCGATAGCTACATCAAAGAGACGAGCTGCGGAACTACGTCATGTCTCAAACACTAACTGGTACAATGGTGTCCGACACAAATCCACCAACACGGCCCGTACTGTCTCCCAGTGAGAGGTAAGACTAATGGGAGGGTTCCCTGAGCGACCTGCAGCGAGACGCCGTCGTCGTGCAGCGTGCAGAGCCCGCGGCGATGGCAGTGGTGCGCGCAGCGGTAGTGCTGGCAGCGCTCGCCGCCGAACAGCGCGGGGCAGCGGCAGCGCTCGGCGCCCGCCGACAGCTCGCAGCTGCCCAGCCCGCACGCCAGCGAGCAACTCGCGTTGGCCGCCGTCCGGGGTATCACGCACTCCACGTGCTCCTGGGGGGCAGCCGGAGTTTAGTGCGTGGATGAGGGGTGTCAAGGACCAGAATTCCAGAGTGACCGGTTGGAAGCGGCCTTCATCAGGTCGTCTGTCCACCTTGTGAGTTGATGTCCTACGCTGCGCTTGGTGTTGCGTAGTGTCCACTCGAGACCTTTAATGCCCCACCAGCCATCGTGCCCTGCTCCCTGCCACTTCGACTTGCTAATGGCTGTGTCAGTGACCCTAGGTCGCTTACGGATTTCTTCATTCCTGATCCGATTACATGAGAGTTAAGACCAAAAGTTTGGACATATATTCCGTCGGAAGTTTAGTTGTTTGGAAATTCGCCCATTGGTGTCGATTCGGATGTACACCAACTAAACTTAAACCAATTTTAAAGTAGTACTGTCTCTTTCTCCATGGAACAGTACGATGCGACGGCACCACTCCAAAACTGGTTTTAGTTTAGTTGGTGTACATCCGAATCGACACCATTGTCGACATATCGAACATTCGCACTGAGATTTAGTGTTCCCCGAATCTTACAATTGCGGGATCTTGAAGTTTAGGGTGAATCTGGGGGCACGGCCGTGCCCCCACCAAGTCGAGCAAAAAATAGACATTTACTGGGATCGTGTGCCTCATCTTCGGGTACATCGACACTTTTTACTAGATTTCTAATATTTCATAAAAAATAGTGCTTCTCGTGTAGTGTTCACTGACCGAAAGGGAGTCGGGTCGCGGCGACAGCCCGTCGGGGCAGAGGCAGCTGTAGCCCGCTTGAGATGAGCTGCGCACGCACAGCGAGCTGTCGTGGCAAACGCTCCCCAGGCACGGGTCGGGACTCTCTGCGGGACATACAAAATTATAAACAACGGGAACACCAGTGTACGAGCACGCTGTACATTATTTTTATGCCGACTGTACGCCCGCATTTCCATGTGTACACATTCTTTTGAGTTCAATAAAGACGCTCGTCAGTGACGGATGTACAGTGGTTTTCCTAATACAATTTCCCGCGCTGACTAACATTAAGTAACATATAATGCTAACATATATTAAATTACATATAGTTCAGAAGACAATTAGTTCTTCTCATTTCATAGAAATGATCTCTCTTAGAGATAAGCTCGCCCTTTTTATTTACATTAATTGTTACTGCTTTGTGCCACTTCCTATTTTTGTGTGTATTGCAGAATACAGAAATCTTCCCAATAGGTATATTCTCAATCAGAAAACACAAAATTAAACATCCTGGAAAGCTACTTTGAAATATTCAGAGAATAAAGTGATTTTGAATTCGGAGTCAATGAAACTCCTTGGATATCTATTTCATTACAAGTTGTATGTACACAGGGATCGGTGCGGGGACGGTGGTGGAAATGATTAAGATAATTTCCCTTTTTTATAAAATGTTTGCTTATAATGATAAATGAATGTAGATAATGATGAAGCACTTGTGGCGCAGTCGCATTCGTTATTTGTTTTCGATTATCGAATTAAGCAATGTCTGGTGCGGTAATTCCATTGATGGGTGACGACTAGTGGCTTTAATACGATTATTTCCGTGCTCCGGAGAGCAAATTAAGTTATCGGGACTTATTGTTTAAGGTAGTCGATAAGCCAGGTCGGTGGCCTACAGGGGCAGCTTAAGAACGACTGTCCTGTGCCCACTAGTCTGACACAAATCACCAATCACTATCCGCACAGTGATGCTCCAACAGTGGGGACGTGGAAGGCAGTTGATGATGAGATAATGATTTGCTTGCGTTCCGGTAATGCAGTGAGATCACCGCGAGCGTGGAGCGGGCGTCAGATGGGTGTGCGGTTACACCGAACATATATCATAATAGCTGACTTAAAATTATCGGTGTCTGTGACTGTGACAATTTTCAAGAAATAAAGTGTTTCATTATCAGTGCAAATTGTAGTACCTAAGCATAGAAACATTCGTTATCAAAAAAGGTTACCACTCGGAATAAGCCACAGTAGCGGGCGCTCGTGCAGCGCCTGATCTTCCGTAGCACCTCATAGCAGTGTGAAACCGCAGCTAAGTCACACCCCAAATGTATACAAAATAATAAATTGTTGGTAGTACGCTGAAAACTATACAAAACTATACATACACACATATAGTCACGCCTGTGGCAGGAACCACACTTGCTACGATCCTGACACACCTCTTTCGCTTCATTCACTCACACAAACTTGTTCATTCAGTACTCTTGACTTGGCTTTTCTTCAGGACGTCCGCGATTTCATCGTAGTACGTTCGCCGTGGGCCTCCCCTTACCAACATTATCATCCACATCGTCTTTTTTTTAATTCATCCTCTCCAACTAAGCATACCATTGTCAATTTTTTTTCATACCATCTACATCCACTCAGATAGCCAGGCGGCTCTTTTGGCCCTAGACTCAGACAAAATTGTCTCAAGGCTGGTTGAAAACTGCAGGCTTACTTTAAATACCCTGTGCAAAACAAACAGGGTCTTTCTTCGTTGGGTCCCGGGGCACGCAGGCATCGAAGGCAACGAAAAAGCCGACGAACTAGCGAAATTGGGGGCTAGCGGATCCCAGTACGGCCCTGAGCCTTTCTGCGGCATCTCAAAAAGCCTAATTCGCTTTACCCTAAGGAACCGGTGCACCCAAGCAGCTCTTAAACTCTGGACGAACACGCCAGGTTTAACACACTCCAAATCACTAATCAAAGCCTTCAACAAGAAGGCGGCCGGCGAAGCGCTGGCACTCAGTAGGAACAATTTACGCATTCTCACAAGGGCACTAACGGGCCACTGCTGTCTGAGCAAACACATGCTCAACATAGGGCTCCGAGAAACAGGAATGTGCAGATTTTGCCTCCTCGCAGAGGAAACACCTGCACATCTGCTGTGTGAATGTGGCCCGCTAATGCGTAAACGCAATATCCACCTGGGCAGCCACTTATTACACCCGGATGAGATAAAAACCATCGGTGCCAGGAAAATTATCCAATTCCTCAAAGAGGCAAACCTGAGCAACGAACTGTAGGTTAGTGGCGATCACAATAGATCGGCAACGGTCGCAGTGATACAGGTCTCCGTTGACCTGCAACAGCCACATACACATACAATACAATACAATTGTCAATTTTTGTCACGACGTCTTCTCTCGCAGCCCATTACACTATTCCTGATTCAGACTCATACTTTTCAATGATCTCATTTCCATTGCATTAATTTTCCTTTCGTACTTCTTCTGCCATACCCAGATTCACTCCTGTAAATCAGTGTTGGAATCCAGACAAGATTTTTTGGACACATTGTAGCTTTTCATAAAAGCATGCAGCGCTCCTTTTACCTCACTTCCGGCATTCACTCTTCTGTCGATGTCTGTCTCACACTTTCCCCTTACAAAGTACATCTACTACAATGTGTTTATTGGTCAGTGACTATAATAAATCTAAATAAACAAACTCACGCACTTGCTTCACTTTTTCTCCGTCTGTCAAAATACTGCAATCCCTTATACATTCACCTCTCTCAAATATCATAAAATTATAATTACATAACACAATGTACCGTTTTACGTAGTTCAAATAGTTTAAACGACTATAAGTGGGCACTGTACGGTTCGGTGACAAAAAAAAAACGGTAAATAAAACTGCAATTCTTACAAAATCCAAAAACTTCCCGCAACATCAGTGTTGGTGTTCTTTGCAAATGTATTTTGCTTGTTTTCGAAAGTTTTGACAGTTGCTTGACATTGGTTGGCATTTTGAGTTACGTTCCGTTATATTGTTAGAGATAGGTATATGTTTTTGACGCAAAGGCATAGTTCTTTTACAAAATATTTTGCGTATAATACTTGGCTTTTTAAAGAAATTGGCAATATCGTCTTAGAATGGTTCAAAAATGCAAAAAGCAAATTCTCATGTGGAATTTTGTGAAGGTCCAAAAATGTCACCCCTGGATTCTGCAGCAATGTACTATACTACCCAAGAGGGCGTCAGGATAAAGCTAGTGGAGTAGCACTGACCGGGGAAGAGGACGCGATGCAGCAGCGCGAGCGCGGTGAGCGGGCGGCGCGCGCGGGGCGCGGGCGGCGGGGCGGGGCGCGCGGGGCGGGCGCGGCGGGGCGTGGCGCTGAGGCCGCGCCGCCCCGCCCCCCACACCGTCTCCTCCCACACGGCCAGCCGCGCGCACGAGCGCAGCCCCGCCCACAGCGGGCTGCCCACGTCCCTCGGCGCCGCCGTTGTCGACCCTGTTGTATCTAGAATAGTTGTCGCCACACTGAGTTGACCTGACAAAATGTCGATGTGAGATGAGATCGCTGTGTGATAATGTAGTTTGTGGTTAGGTCGAGGACGGAGGGTTCCGTAAATAACACTAGCTGTTTATTGTGATGTTGCACGAACGAGGCCCTTTAATACTGAACAAGCCTATTTATTACATCGGTAAGGCGCTGACTAAGCGATATGCGTTTATGTTGCAGTAAACATTACTCAACGGTTAAACACCGAAATAAGGCGTGGTTATCAATATACTACAGCTGAGGCTTTCGATAAAGTATCACATATACATTATTGCTTAAGCGGCCTCGTAGGCGAGTATTCGTAGCGATCGCCGTCACTGGATTAAATGCCAAATTGAAAATAGAAGCCAAGGGGCCGTTTCGGTCGTTTTAAATACACAACAGATGTACGAAAGCCGTGGAGTCCCACAGGGATCACCTCTAGGCCCCACACCTTTGATATTACACGAAATGAATACCTGGCGCTGGCGCTGGTACTGGCGCATGCGGCAGCGCGGGGTCGCTCCTGGCGATGAGGTGGCGGCCCGAGCCGTCGAGCCGCACGGTGAGCAGCTCGCCGTAGTACCCGTCCACGAGGTAGAGGCGCGCGGCGGGCGCGTGCAGCGCCAGCGCGCCCCCGCGCCGCACGCCGCGCAGCAGCCAGCGCGCCTCGCGCCCGTCCAGCGACGCCGCCATCACTCCGGACTCCGCGCCGCGCTCCGACCATATTATTTGTCTGTACAAGGAGACGTGTCACGACGTGCCACACCAAACAATGAACAGTCCATAAAAGACAATTTCGCTAATAAGATGTTAAATAGTTCCAGTTTTATTAATCTCACATGATGAGATGTCAGCGAAGGAGCGCGGATGCTTGCCCAACTAGCTCGCTCCCAATAGATGGCGCCACACAATTAAACCCGTCGACAAAGTTTACCAAGACAATGAAGTGTATCACACTTATATAACAGGTTACAGCAATTTTAGTCTCATTTCAGGCCACTGAAAAGTACTCAGGCGTTGCGGGTGAGATCCACACCTGTGATAATTTTTGATGTCGAAAGTGAATTGAGGGTCTATACGAAAATGACCTGGTCTGGTTGGAGATGAGGATGTCATCGGGCTCCCCGTTGGGCATGGAGTGCAGCGTGACGCGGCGCCGCGCATCCAGCGAGCCGCAGTACACCACGCCCGTGCTGCCGTGCGCAGCCGCGCCCTGACCCTGGCCTCCCGCCGGCACCACCGCCGTCCAGTACAGCCGCCCGGACACCCAGTCCACGGCCACGCCACGAATTGTCCCGATCTCGCGCACCTGCGCACGCGCATACATGTTTTATTTTTGGTTCCTTTTGTATCAGATGAAGTGATGTATTTAATAAAAAAAAACAACAAATTAATGAATCCGGGAGGCGCTTCGTATTTATATCGTCAATTGTATAATTATAGTCCAGTTTATGTTGCCTCAAAAAAAAATTCTATATGCATTCAATGGAGTATTGTACCGCTATGGAGTACTCACGAGCAGCTGTGCGGCCTGCACGGGCAGCTGAGCGGCTCCGGCGGGGGTGGTGGAGGCGGAGGCGGAGGGGGCGGGGGCGGGGGCGGGGGCGGTGAGCGCCTGCATGGCGGGCGTGATGCGCAGGCGCCGCAGAGCGCCGCGCGCGTCCCCCCACCACACCCACCACTCGTCGCCAATCAGCGCGCCCGTCACACACGTGATCTCGGTGCTGACCACAAACAGAACACTCATTGGTCACAAGGTGCGACTTCGACACTCGAGATGTATGCAAATGCAAAATATTTCGTGAGAATCTCAGTTGAAGACACACTAATATATTCTTTATTGCACAAGAAATACAAATAGATTACAGCCAGAAAATATGTACAAAGGTGAGGTTATCTCTAAAGAGATAGCTTCCAAGCAACCCTACTGAAGGTTAGAAATGTTACACGGATTTTTTTTATGCACAACGGGTTAACACTTGACCTCAATCTCACCTGATGTTAAGTGAATATGAATGAGGAACAAATAACAAACTACCCCAGTTTCAAGACATTCCTCGTCCCACCTTTCATCAATGTTTTCCGTCCGTGTTTCATCAATTCAATCTGTAGTAGCCCTGTCTGTCTGATGATCGAGAATATAATATACATACATAAGTAAATACAAGATAAATATAAATATTTCGGACACTTCCACCAAACATCTAGTCCCAAACTAAGCAAAACTTGTACTATGAATACTAAATAACGGATAAACAAACATAAATATTTATATAAAAATCCATGACTCGGGAATAAATGTTCGTATTCATCACACAAACAGTTACCCCTCGCGGGATTATCCACTACACCATTGGGTATCAATACCACTATTATCCGCCAGCTTGCTCTCCTCAATGACTCATGAACCAGGCTGACCCATCGGCTGACAAACACGTCACATTCTGGTGATGCCAAAAACGTTGAGACACTCTGATGCCAGTACGTCACCTAACCACCTGACCCACCAGCTCCAGGCAATCAGCGTCTCTGCATAATGTATAAGCGTGTATGTGTGTGCTGCAGCATATGCTGAGATGGAGTCCATGATTGACATCACACTGCAGTCGCCCTATTTTAAAATCTCCCTGTTTTCTGTAGTGTGTTAATTTTCTTGTTATTAATATTGTTACTGTTATACGAGTCGTGTGGTGTCAAATAAATAATGTTAATGTGTGTATGAGCGTGTATGTGTGTGTAGGAGCGTGTATGTGTGTGTAGGAGCGTGTATGTGTGTGTATGAGCGTGTATGTGTGTGTATGAGCGTGTATGTGTGTGTAGGAGCGTGTATGTGTGTGTATGAGCGTGTATGTGTGTGTAGGAGCGTGTATGTGTGTGTAGGAGCGTGTATGTGTGTGTATGAGCGTGTATGTGTGTGTATGAGCGTGTATGTGTGTGTATGAGCGTGCGAGACCTGTCGGCGGGTTCGTCGTCCAGCGGCGGCTGGTGCTCGTGCTTGTGCAGCTCCCACAGCGCCAGGGTCCCGCTCCCCGCCACCACGGCCACCACCTTCGGACCTGACGGCATCACACACCTATTAAACACAATACCTACCTGCACACTTACAAATAAAATTTAATCTTTCTTCAGGGATTTCATCCCATAGTAAAAACTCAATGAGGCTTTGAAATGTGAATTAAATTAAGTGTCACAGAAAAAATACGAAAAACTCGCGGCGCCGTCGCATTTGCTATTCGTTTTCGATTAGCGAAGTTAATCAATGTCTGACGCGGTCAGTCCTTGGATGGGTGACCACTAATGGAGTTTTAGTACGAGTGCTTCCGTGCTTCGGAGGGCACGTAAAATTGTCGGTCCCGATTGTTTTCAATTGAAAGTCAAGTCGATGGTCTACATGGACGGCTTAAAAACACTTTTTTATCGAATTCGACTATGGTTCCTTGGGGAAAGTAATTCGTAATCAAGAGTGGCATCACCAGTTTACGGAATTAAATTACATGAATTCAAATTCACCCTGTATAACTAGATCTAAAATCAGCGGCTTTGCTGAGTCCCTACCCTTTCATCTCAACTTTGTCCTGGTAAAGGTAATGTCAAATCAAATCAAATATATTTATTAATTCAAATGGTACATTGAAACATAGAATCTAAATAATAATACTTAATTGCAACTGTAACACTGTGCAATTGCAATGTGATGGTAGTATGTGGACTTACCCGTCGCCTCGCAGGTGAGGGTGCCGTCAGCGAGCTGGAGTTGCTTGTAGCCCGGTACGCATCTGTACACAGTACGCAGTGTTAGGGACGACGAACAAATACAAACATACAAAAGCGTAAGGGTTAAGTATTTTTTTTATGCACAACGGGTTAACGCGTGACTTCAAGGTGAAGATGAGGTCGAAAGTGTAAACGCTCGCATCCTCAACTTATTTGAGGACTGGCTATCTTATTCCAAACGGTTGGAACCACGTTGGAACATACCAAAGGCGACTATGGGACTTTACACCAAAAAATATCTATAGACTTGTCTGTATAGTCTATAGACTAGGGCTCACCCCTTGTCTCGTGTGCATTTCTGTTGAACTTTTAATGCTTGGAACACTCAAACGCTTGTATGGTATATCTGACCACCCCATTTGGGATACAGGTTGTAATACCCAACAATGATATCAATGCCTGACGGCAGACTTAGATAAGATGGTGGTAGCTAACCAGGCGGACATTTAAAAATGCCATACCACCACCTAAACCGAGTACTAAACTGTACGCCGCTGGGAACTGAACCCGCGACTATCATTTTGTAGGCCTTATGTTGTTCACATTAAACTATAGTTGCAGTCATTTGAGATGTTTTAAATCAAACTTTCTTTAGTACAAAGTAGTACGGTATTCATGGTTTTTTTTTTCTAATAGACGGCCGGAGAAGTGATAAATTTTGTGAGATTTTACCTTCCACTAGAATATTACAATAATCTCCTTTATATCGTTTCTTCCCGTGGGTACCGTAACAGGCGTCTAAGGGATCTTTACACCAAAAACTTTTGAAGACCAGCATCTTCAGTGGCAGTGACGATCACGTGTGCATTTCAGTACATCTCGTAAGCTAAATCGCCTATGGTTGTTTCAAGCATTAGCCTATTAAGTTTGGAATATTTAAATGATTATGTTTTGGGATACCTCTAACAACCCCATTTGGGATAGTATGTATGTAGTAGATAGTAAGGACCAATAATATTACCTTTAATAATCCCATCTTTTAGTTCAAAACAACGCCATCTATTGACACTAATTTGAATTACATCTGTGTGGAATCACCTTAAACAACGGGTACTCACTTGCAGGTGTAGTTATTGTGTTTGGGCAGACACAGCTGTGAGCACGTGCGCCAGTCGCATACCTCCGACTCTGCAAAAACACGGAACCCATTATGTCGAAGTATGACGAACGAGCATCAGGTTAAGGGAGGGCAGACCCACATAACCGTCTCGCCGACCCCTGGGCGAGGCGGTATGCGTAAAGCATTTCCCCGCGAAAACTCCAGTTCTTCCTCCACACCGCCATGGAAATCGTCCACAATATGGGCAACTGTGATATTTGGATTGTTACTATGGACATTGTTATCTGTGATTTAATATGGCTGTTGGTTTTCCTTGACAAAAATAAATAAAACTTCACCTGGTGGACAGTGATTACCATGGTCCATAGCATCGGTGACGTGCCAGAGATAAGGCCTGAATTTTCGACTTCAGAAACAGGGTCACGGAACCGTTATCATCATGACGACAATAAAGAAGTGTCTCTTAAGCCAGCTCTTTTATTCTTCACACCGGTTGGATGCACAAATAGCATGGTGATACCCCTCCAGCCAGCCTCCTGACAATGGAAAAGAGGTCTACCACCAGCCCATTTTATCTAACTTTAATTGTAATGAGCTTTATTGGCATTGGTCGCATTTGAAAACTTAAGCCTTGCCATTCGTCGAATTTGACAGTTGACTATTACCATTGACGTCTTCCTGACGAAGGAGCTGGTATTCTACATGAGAATTTCATCGGTCTATATCAAAATTAATCTGCGGATGGCGATTTTTGATAGCATTGCTGAACAGGTTTTACGTACATATTTGCATTGTTTTTTGTTATTGATCTTTCAAAATAGAATAAATAATAATTATCCTTCATGGGCCTGCCCTGGGGCGCATGGACTCTCCTCGTTCATGCGGGTGTGTGTGTGTGTGTGTGAGTGGTGTGACTGACCGGTGCAGTCGCGGCGCTGCGCCACACAGCGGCCGTCGTCACACAGCGCCTGCCCCGGGGCGCACGGACTCTCCTCACTCATGCGGTTACCTGCACAACATTAGTCATTTTATAAAAACAGTTAAAACTGATACTTAACAAACATAATGCCACTCCCCTCACAAGGGGAGGCCCGTTCCCAGAGGGCGGCTTATGTGTTGACAGTTTGGAATCCAGAAACATAGTGCTCGTCATTCTCCGCAACATGCCGTGCAGCAGGGAGGCGGGAGGCGGGAGGCGGGAGGCGGGAGGCGGGAGGGAGCAGCACTCACAGAGCGCGACGCTCTCGTCGCTGCCGTCGGCGCAGTCGTGGCGGCCGTCGCACAGCACGCCGCGCGCCGCGCACGTGTCGTCGCCGCACCTGCGCACGCGCACCGGTAACATTCAATCATATTTTCTTAAGAATGCATTCATAGTGCAAGGTGGTAACGTTGTATTTTTTACGGGCATTTATCGTTATTCGTTAATAGGCATAAAATTACATATTAAAGTCAATATGGTTACTACTTAATTACTTTTTAAACGTTTCGATGATAAGTTAAGGTGTTAGCAGGTTAATTATTAAGAGTTGGTCACCGAAAAATTAACTCGGTATTGCCTAGTTAATTGAATTATAAGTACTATAGCTTTGTGTGTATTAAGCTGGGAATATTTTATTATTTTTATTTTTTATTTTATTTTATTCGGAACACCAACAGCAGAAATAAAAAGGTTGAGTATATGGAATATTTCAACAAAGCCATTAAATGGTATTCGCTAATATACTTTAGCTTTTTCCAAGAGATAGTCGGATCCGATAGTTTGATCGGACTTCTGAGCTGGAAACAACGGTGAAATGTTTACGATTTTTTTCTGATGCGTCAACATCAAATATTTTCAAGTTCTTTTTGCAATAAGTAACGGTAATTCATCGTCTTGCAGCGGAGCAGACAAAAAAATGGACAACGAATTACTTCTGTTACTTATTGAAAAAAAAAATTTAAACAATAATTCGACCGGTAACTCCAACACATTTGGGGAACTGGCTATTTTATCTCTGACAACCGAAACACAACCTGCTATTAACATTGCTGTTTGGCGACAGATTTAGATAAGAAGATGGGAGTTAGCCAGGCGGGCATTTAAAATGCCGTACCACCAATCAAAAGTGTTAATGTGTCCCCGTGAGCCCGTGTGTGTGTGTGTGTGTGTGTGTGTGTGTGTGTGTGTGTGTGTGTGTGTGTGCGTGTGTGTGTGTGCGTGCCGCACCGGAGCATGGGCGGCGGGCAGGCGTGCGCGTGGCACAGCGCGGCGCCCTCGTCGCGGCCGCCGGGGCAGTCGCGGCGCCCGTCGCAGCGCCACGCGCCCGGCGCGCACCCCGCCCCGCACCGCAGCCGCGCGCCGCACTCCGCCCCGCCCCCGCCCCCGCCCCCTGCACCCGCCCCGCCCCCTGCACCTCCACCCGCACCCGCCACCGCCCCACCGCACTCCGCCTCGTCCGACCCGTCGCCGCAGTCCACCTCCCCGTCGCACCACCACTCGCTGCGGCGACAGAACAAGAGCATTTGGATTTGATTAGAATGTTTTCAGAAATTAAACAACGAGAATTAATTTATTGTTGTACTTGTTAATAAAAAATTACTAAAATCTTGGAAATTTATGAGGATCCACTAACCTCGAGGATACAAATACACAACAGAAAAGAAAATACAGTTTCAGAAAAGTGGTAAAATAAAATGTACAATTTGGCAACCTTATCACAAAAAGTGATCTCCCCCAGGCAACCTTTGGGTGTAAGGACAGTACATTTGAAATAGGATAGCAAAAATTCACTATCCCGGCGGTGCCCAGGTTACGTACGCTCCTCCGAAGCTAATGAAGCGTGTATATACCCGCCCGCACCGACGGTACGTGTACCTACCTGAGCACGCACTGGTGGTGGTGTCGGCAGGCGCGGGCGCGCGGGCCGCAGTGCGCGGCGCAGGCCAGCTCGTCCGACCCGTCCGAGCACTCGGCCGCGCCCGAGCACCGCAGCGCCCCGCGGATGCACTCCCCGTTGCTGCATCTGCAACCCGACACGGCGACGCGTGACGTCGCAGACCTCCGCACATCCTCCCTCGTTTAGTGCGCAACGCTCGAAGCGCAAAAATCTCGAAAATGAAAGCTGAATGTCAAACATAAGGTACTAATAATCCGTAGTGTCGCAATGGAACACATTTTGCTGCACTCGAATCCAAAAAATTACACTCGGTGTAATTAAATACTACACATCGACGGTTCCACAATTGTTTTGATGATAATAATAATAAATAAATAAATATTTGGGACACTTACACCAATCATCTAGTCACAAACTAAGCAAAGCTTGTACTATGGATACTAGATAACGGATAAACATACTTATATATTTATATAAACATCCATGACTCATATTCATTACACAAACATTTACCCATCGCGGGACTCGAACCCGCAGCCGTTGGTTTCGCTGACAGGGTCACTATCCACTACACCAATCGGTCGTTAATAATTTTCGCCATTTTCTAACGAAGACGGATCCACGGGAGGCACCGGATGCGACAGGGCATCGTCAACTTAAGGCGCTCTGTCGAGGAGCACCGTTGGCATACGGGAGTGAAGGTAGCAATAACAGCGGTACCGGAACTCGGTCTCGGAGCAGTTCCTGGGCGTGCAGTCGCGCTCGTCGGCGCGGTCGCCGCAGTCGTCCTCGAAGTCGCAGCGCCAGCGCCCCGGCACGCAGCGCCCCGAGGGGCAGCGGAAGTACGTGACGTCACACACGGCGCCCGCCCGCCCCTCGCACGCCGCCTCGTCCTCCAGCCCCGGGCAGTCCGCCTGCCAACAACAACACCACAACTAAATAAACATCCTGCGAACATAAACCTATACCGGTCATTTTTTTTACCGTAAGTTTTTTTAAATAGAAGGTATAGGTAGTGTAATTATTTTTTATAAAACCATCATCACCTCGTTAACCGCCTCCGTGGCTCTGTAGTGTGTGAGTCACTCTTAATTAGATTATTATAAGTTCTCGAGGACTGTACGAGATGGCGCTGTTTTATGTACTAACAAAACCGCGAAAAAGATTACTAAATGCCAATGATAAATGAATTCTAGTTTTTGCGGTGAGTACGGTGACGTCACCTCGGCGTCGCAGAGCCAGTCCCGCGGGATGCAGCGGCCCGAGGCGCAGCGGAAGTGGTCCCGGGCACAGACGGTGGAGGCGCAGACGGCGCCCTCGTCGGAGCCGTCGCCGCAGTCCGAGTCGGAGTCGCACACCCACACCACGGGCACGCACGCGCCGTTGTTGCACGTGAACTGCGGACGGCGTCGCCATGGTTACGGGTTACGTTTGTGGAAATCGAGGGCCTTGGAAACTATGAGTGTACGATCTTGCGTCTAGTTGACGGCACTAGTTCATACATCGGCACATAAATAAATAAATAAAAGGTATTTATTCATCACAAACAAGAAAGAACACAAGCATACATAGAATCGAGAACCACAGTATTGTGATGAATGAGTAGGGACTCAGCAGTGTTGCTGATTTTCAGTTCCCCCTGTAGAGTAGTTGCTGCCACCAAAGAAGGCTGCCACATGAGGATGTTGAGGTTGTTGGAGCGCAGTAGTAGGGGATAAGTTTATTTAAGTGCATTTGCAAGTTAGTTACAGTTAAGTTAAAACGAGTTTAAGATTCCGTCTCTATATGTAGTTGCTGTCAGTATGTCAGTGTACTCGTAATGCTCGCTGTTTTTGGTGTGAATTATGTTTACATTGTCGCGCGTAGTTACGTATGAAAGTAGGTCATCACGTACGTGGAAAATGCACGATGCAGATCCTACAATGACGTAGGTCGTCTGTCGTGCAGTTCTCTACTACTGTACGATCCAGCAGTCACACATTTCATAGAAATTTGATTGAAATTTAATATAATTTGAGTAATTTCATATCCTAACGCCCATACGATCACACTGCGGCGCGTGGATCATTCATTATGATGGCATTCATTCAGTTATTTGTGAATAGGTGAAAATCTACATGCCTACTCACGATGTTCTTAAAGATCCTGAAATTGCAGGATCTTGGAAAGACTGTCGCCGGAAGGCAGTTCCGAAGAATAGAGAGTTATGTTGTTACGAATGAAGAGTCAAACCGCTCAGTGCGAATGTTCGGTATGTGATCGACAATGTGTTGGACCGATGTGTCTGTACAAAGCCCCAGATATCGTACGTGATGCTCGGGGCAGGTGCGCGGCGGACAGTCGCGCTCGTCGCCGCCGTCGGCACAGTCGCGCACGCCGTCGCAGCGCGCCGACTGCGCCAGGCAGCGCGCCGACACGTTGGCCGACACGTCGCCGGCGCACTTCCACTGCGACGACAGGCACGTGAACTGCGCACACCAACAACACACTGGGTTACTATCGCGGATCTACTCTTGTCGCCCTGACGTTTATGGTCTACTTTTTCACCTTTAACTTCTTTATAGGGTCACGTAGAGCACCGTCTACCTTTAGTAGGAGCCGTTTGATCATGGCTTACAGGAGTTACTGTGGGAGCAGTGCGGAGGTTACAATGGAAAGCGTGGCAAAGGGGTGGATATAATGGGATATGAAAACATTAAAGTGAGACATCTCGAGAGTCCTAAAATGGCCCCCTGCAAACCGTCCCAAGTTCCGAGTGTAGGTACCTGGTCGCAGTCGGTCTCGTCGCTGCCGTCGCCGCAGTGCTGCACGCCGTCACAGATGTGCGACGGATGCACGCAGCGTCCGTTGGTGCACTGGAACTGTCCCGGCGAGCAGCGGAACTGCGGACACGTCTCCGGCTCGTCGGATCCGTCGCCGCAATCGTCCTGACGCACATTTCAAATGTTATGTTTGTTTTTATCATTTGTAAATAGCAAAATAAATAAAAATAAAGTCTTGTATGGACAATATTATGGTAAATATCTAGATTTGTGGTTAATTTCTGTTGAAAAATAATAAACATTATAGCTCAAGGTTTCCATGTAACTCGAGTTTACGCCGCACTTTATGGTGATCATTTTAATCATCGGGTTATTTTAAATAAACATTATTTTATATTTTCCCCAAATAGGTTCATGTACCTACAGATGCCGCGGGAAATATATTTCACGAACTAGAGTATAGAAAAACTGAGTTGTGAGCATCATATTGACAAATTGTACGGAACTTCCGACGTTATTGGAAGAAAATAAATGAACGACAGCCGACGAGAGTGCCCGTACGAGAGCGAGGTTACCTGCGTGTCGCAGCGCCACCAGAAGGGGATGCACTTGAGCGCGCTGGCGCACACGAAGTGCGCCGACGTGCAGTTGGGCGTGCACGAGCGCCCGTCCGCCGCCAGCACGAAGTGCTCCGGGCACGCGCACCGCACCCCCACCGCCCCCTCCGCCCTCTCCGCCCCCGCCTCCCCCTCCACCCCCGCCGCCGGCCGCAGCAGGCACAGCCCCGAGCAGTTCAGTCGCGCGCACTGCGCGGACAGCTCTGTCGCAAGGGGTCGGTAATGACACGGGGTACCAGTGAAATAAATTTCTCATTACATAAAAAAAAATACGTAGTCTCGAGTAACACCAGTGAGGAAAACATTCGACCCAGGAACATATTTATTCAATCGACACAAAACTATTGCAACCCAAATTCCTATGTTCAATAGTAGTCAGACTTGAAAATCCTTCTGTAAATCTTTTTTAACGTACTGTCATTCGGCATGAGGCCATACATTTATATAAAATAAGTAGGTATATAAATATTTAAGCATCGGTTACTTGATCTGCTGCTGTCAGGCCAATGGACGACAGCGCTTTGCCCAGTGCAAAACATGTGCATCCCCTGACATCAAACACCCCACTAATGTATATATATATATAACCTATTCACTTCTTGCCAGAATAGCAGTTGAAATGACGGCGAATGTGAGTTGTGTTTTACATGCACACGTAAATTTTCCCGTACTTCGTTTATTTAATTTTCCATGTAAATTAAAGGAGATTACATGCGTAAAGCGATATATGAAATCCATCACGTTTGGTTCCTGTGACACAGGTGGGTACTGACCAGGTTGAGGCGGCTGTCTCATGGGATGGAACACGCGCAGGTCCATGGGCTTGTGCACCGTGCGCACCAGCTGCCGACACTCGTACGCTCCGCCGGTACTCACGTCCGTCACGTTTGGCTCCTGTGGGATAGGTTCACAATGTGCCATTAGAGCAGCTAACCCACCACCTCCGTGTAAGCCACCAACGTTGATAGTTTCAAAATATACGCGTAAGCATAGAGTCGGCTGACAAACATATTTAAGAACGTTTTTAAAGTGCACTGTTTAAAAAACATGTCTAAAAGCGGACAACTGCATAAGGAACTGAGAACATATGTGCGTATAGACAAAATCACTTGTCTTCCAGCCCGAATTCAGCCCGAAAAGTAAAATAGGTAGCTGGTAGCTTGTATCTTTACCCTAAGGTGTGCCTGGAAGAGATCGCTGTGAGCGATAAGGCCGCCTTTTTGTGCGATTAATGATGTACGCTGTATTCTACATGTAGCTTTTGTTAATTGTGCAATAGAGAGTATTTGATTGATTGATTGATGGGTGATGGGGCCGTGGGAATTGGTACACCTTTATTGACTGCCAACCAGCTGTTAGAGCAACTATGAATGACCTTGTAGTGCATGTTGGGGCGACGGCGGCAGCTCTCTATGGCCCGTGTCTCCCAGTCGCTCCAGTACACGCGACCCTCCCACACGGCCAGCGCGAACACGTGGTGCAGCTGCAGCCACGGCATGCGCTCTGGAAGTACAGTACACACACTCCAATAACAAAGCAAGTAGATGTTATATACCGGAAGAGTTTTTTACAGTAAGGAAAAACTAGGGCATATTAGGTAAGTGAAATAGAAGGTAATGGCATAGGTAGTTTAATTTTTTTTTTTCAAAACCATCATCGACTCACGAATCGATATTTATCGAATAAAGCGTTGTATCATTTGACGGTCGCGTTTGTAGCGTGTTTCACATAATTACATCATTAAATTAAATAAAAAAAACCCATGAGTCCGAAATAAATTCGTCGCGGTCATAGTCGTCTCGTTACCCCGCCAGTCGCATATCAATCTCCGGCTTGCGGGTAGATTGATGATGGTTTTGAAAAAAAGAATAAACTACATATGCCAATAACTTCTATAATTGCTGATCGCATCAACAAAATGATGCCAAACAGAAACAATGATATTCTTCAAATTTATTCCTAGTAACTCCTCAAAGTTTGATGGTCTTTGGGAAGCGCCTGCAAAAACTTCATAAATATCCTCCAGAAGCACTACCACCACATCAAACTGTGGTATTAAGATGGTGGCTAGTTCGATGGACGGAGGGTTCCGTAAATAAGACTAGTTGTCTATTGTGATGTTGCACGAACAAGGCCCTATAATTATTTACAAGCGTATATAGGGCATCGGTAACGGCGCTGACTAAGCGATATACAAATCAAACCATTACGCCACGGTCAAACACCGAAATAAGGCGAGATTATCAATATACTACAAACAACATTGTTGAGTTACGGCATATAATATGAGCGCGACTTCACCGTTTCACTTAACATCAGGTGAGATCGAGATTAAGCACCGGTCGGTATAAAGGAAATGATGACCTCTAGAGAAGAGCACCCGGACGTGCTTCCCGTCGAGGTCCGCGACGGCGATGTAGTCCTCCCTGGCGTCGGCGAAGTAGAGCTCGTCGGTGGCGTAGGCGATGGTGAGGGCGTTGGGCCAGCCCAGCCCGTCCGCCAGCAGCACGGCCCGCGCCGACCCGTCCATGCCGGCGCGGCCGATGTGGGCCCGCGCGCCCCAGTCCGACCAGTACACCGTGCTGCGGAGGGCTCCACATATCATACACCCGATAGAAGCGAACTTACTTAAAAACTTTACTTTTCTTTAAATTACTATTACTGTTAAAATTATTGTACATTCACAAAGCTCCAAAGGCACTGTTCCCGCCTACTAGAGGTCCTCCCAGAAATAAAACGACGATACGAATAGAGAGCTTTTAATGCTCGCGAAAACTCAACAAAAAAAAAATACATTTTTACTTATCCATTTGCTAAGACAGAAACGATACCGCGATTTAAAATGAATCAGCGACATCTTGTGACAAATTTAAGAACTTAATATATATAACTCAAACATTACCACCCACCAAGGACATCGTGATGTCCTTCCATAAAAAAGTTTACCACCCACCATGCAAAATTAAACAAAAAAAAATCATCAAAATGATAATTCACTCTAAATCGACTGGAAGGCGACATACCTTGGTGATTGGTCTTTTAAATAAAGAATTTTTGCACTTCACTGTCACAACACGAATAAAATTGTCTTTGCCGGGGTGAGTCTCAATGATTCTGGCCATGGACCATTTGCCAGGGGGCATATTGTCGTCTTTCAGCAGCACAAGTTCACCAGTTTTCAAATTCGGTTGATCCTTTAGCCATTTCGGTCTCTGTTGTAGTCTGGTCAGGTATTCAGTGGACCACCTGCCCCAAAAGTCCTGTAACATGCGCTGTGTTAATTGCCAACGATCAAGTCTATTGACCTTAGACTCTAAATAGCTCTCCTCTGGTACAGTAACTAGTGCTTCACCGACCAAGAAATGTCCCGGTGTTAAAGGTGTAAAGTCTGATGGATCATCACTTATGGGTGAAATAGGCCGAGAATTAAGACATGCTTCGATTTGTGCAGTCACAGTGGAAAGTTCTTCGTAAGTGAGAGTGGAGTTCCTTAAAATTCTCTTTAAATGGAACTTTATAGATTTTACGCCGGCCTCCCATAGGCCACCAAAATTAGGAGCTGATGGCGGGATGTGATGCCATGTAGTACCATCATTGGCCAACAGTTCCTCGATCTCCGCTCTGACTTGATGAATACTTCGTTGGAATAGATTCATCAGTTCCTTGTTTCCAGCAACCAGGTTGGTCGCATTATCGCTCCACATATTCTTGCAGTGACCTCTTCGAGCCACAAACCGTTTAAAGGCAGCTACAAAATCCTGAGCAGACAAGCTCGTAACAATCTCGATATGTATAGCTCGGACAACCATGCAGATGAAAATAACTAAATATCCTTTCTGAGTTTTGCATCCGCGTCCTTTAGACAATCTGAGATCAATCGGTCCTGCTAGATCTACCCCACTGTTGATAAATGGTCTCGCAGGTGTCACTCTGACTTTCGGTAACGATCCCATTAATTGTGTCACAGCAGAAGCTCTATATCTAGCACAAATGACACATTTGTTTACTATTTGTTTAACGGAATTTTTGCAATTAGTAATCCAAAATCTTCTCCTCAAATGGCTAAGCATTAAAAGTGGCCCACCATGAAGAGTTTTGATGTGGCAATCCGCTAATACTAGCTTGGTAAACGGATGACTTGCAGGTAATATAATTTGATGCTTTGTACCATCCCCAATATCAGCATTAGCTAGCCTTCCGCCTACTCTTAAAATTCCATTTCCATCTAGAAAAGGATTAAGAGTTCGCAGTTTACTATCTTTCCTTATATGTTTATTTTGTTTTAATCTTTCTATCTCTTCCGTGTACGTCTGTATCTGACATAGTAGTATGCATTTGGTCATAGCTTTATTTATTTCTTCTCCTGTTAGATGTTTGTATTTGGGTTTAACTTTATTTATTGATCTAAACAAGTAGGATATAATTCTGAGTAATTTCCTTAAATTAGAATATTTCAAAAATATATTGTATTCCTCTTCTTGAATTGTCATTGTCATTACTGTTAGAGGTTTCTGTTCCAAATTTGTGTTGTTATTTTTTATGTTTTTGTATTCAACTATTTTGTTTTCTAGGTATTTAGGTCCTGTCCACCACAAGTGATGTTTGGAAAGCTGTGATGGAAGAGCCCCTCGAGATGCAACATCAGCAGGGTTTGATTCTGTCGCTACATGATGCCAATGATCACTGGAGAATGATGTTAGGATTTCGGATGTTCGATTCGCAATAAATGTCTTCCACCTACTAGGGTGGCTTTGTAGCCACGCGAGTACTACGCTGGAATCAGTGTAGGCATGTATGTTTTGCGAAGAAATATTCAACTGTTCTCCAACTTCGTTCAATAATCGCGTCAACAGAACCGCTCCACAAAGCTCGAGTCTTGGTATTGTGATTGTTTTAATCGGAGCTACTCTCGTTTTAGCCGTGACAAGATGTACATGGACGGTTCCATCTTGCTTAACAACTCTTGTGTATTCTTCTTTTAATTGTGTATCTTTCTCTAGTCTTCTTTCCAATTGTTCTAATCTTTTCTTAGCAATCTCTCTCGTGTTTCCGTAGTCAAACTGTCTATCTCGTATTGGTAGTGTAACTATGAATCTCCCCTCTTCATCTCTAGCGTATGTATTCTCATAAATAGTTTCACATTTTATTTCTTCCTCTGTCATTCTCTTTCTATCATGTGTACCATCTGACTCTATTTCCCAAAACTTTTGTAGTAAATTATTCTCTCCTTCTATAGTAGTTATGTGCATGTTGATTACTCTCTCTCGTTTGTTTTGTGCTATAGTACTAACTTCTCCTGATAGGATCCAACCTAATTGTGTTCTCTGTGCTAAAGGTGTACCAGGGGGTCCCGTGATAACTCCATCTAGCATGATTCGGCTGTATACCGCTGCGCCCAAAAGTAAGTCTATTTTTCCAGGAGTTCCAAAACTCGGATCGGCTAATGGTAAGTCTCGTAAATTATTCCATGTACCTTGCACATATCTTGTAGGTAGTAGCCGTGTTAATGTCTTTAGCACGTAAGCGTCCACACCAAGACTGAACCGTGTATTCCCTTGGTTAGGTCTCATCGTGAATATAACTTTGTGTTTACTCGTCAGTGATTGCGTATCCCCTATTCCCGTAATCTGGCCATTTATCTTTTGTCTTTTTAGGCCGAGAGCTTGGGCAGCTGATTCCGTGATAAAAGATCCTTCTGATCCTTGATCTATAAGAGCTCGCAATTGCAGTGTTCGTCCACTTTCAGATGTAACCCTGACAAGTGCTGTTGCAAGTAAAATATCAGTCTTCACTCGTTGTTCGCTTACAAAATGTGTGGCTACTTTCTCACTTATTGATGGTGTCTGCTCCTCTACATCTGAAGTCTCGCCGTCTCTATTCGTACTGTAATTGGTATGTATCTCATCGTTCCTTTCTGGGTGGATAAGTGTATGATGCCTCTTTCCGCACTTACGACAACGTGAATTGTGTTTGCATGCTCTGACTCCGTGGTACGGTTTAAGGCAATTGTAACATAATCTATTTTTCTCTATAACGTCCTTCTTCTCTCGATAGCTCAGTTTTGTAAATTCTTCGCATTTGTATATATAGTGGTCGCCGTTACAGTGTGTACAACTCTCGTTCGTGTTAGTATGATAAACTCTCTTATCTATGTTCTGTCGGGTGCGTGTAGGATTTGGTCTCGCAGCCTGTATGCCTTCTAAAGACCTAAATCTTGTTTCTAAAAACTCTGTTAAAGCGTTTAAACTCGGTAATGTATCTTCGCCTTCGTGACTTATCCTTTCTTCCCATTGTTTTAATGACTCTGAATCTAGCTTGCTTGTAGTAAGGTAAATTACGATGGCGTCCCACTGTTCTGTCTCCACTCCTAAACTATTCAATCCACTCAAACAGTCTGTTGTTGTATCTAATAGGTTTCTTATAGCGTATGCAGAGTCAACCGTGATAGCTTTAATTGACATCAACTTTTGCAGATAGGCGTTAACTATGACACGTTTGTTACTAAATCTCTTCTGTAATTTCTTCCAAGCAGCAGCATAGTTTTTATCAGTAACTGGAATATTCTGTAATAAGTTAGCAGCCGCTCCGGCAACGTGCATCTTCAAATAATGTAATTTTTGAACATCACTAAGCGCAGAGTTGTTATGTATTAATGACACAAATTGATCGTGAAAGGATATCCACTCTGTATATTGTCCACTAAATGTAGGTATCTTTAAAGCTGGAATTTTAATTTCTGTAGATGTCACTTTTGATGCTACAACTGTCGCCATACTCTCTGATGGTACATTGCTATGTGGTGTTTCGAACTGAGATAACTTTTCCATCATAGTTAATTTCGCTGCTATGTATTCATCTTCACAGGTAAAGTATACATTATTTGTACTATATTCGCTCGCTTGTAGAACCTTTCTATTAAAATTTCTTAATAAATGCATGTGATTTTCCTGAATATTCTCCCAAGTTCTATTCAGTAGTTCTATCTTAGTAGTAATGTAGTTAATACTCAATCTATCCTTTGATGTTTTCTTAAAATTTGTATGACTTTTTTGAATATAATCTAACAACTCCAACTGGGCACTAATGTAGTTCTCCATGTTTAAAGTTCAAATGTCCATTAGTTATAAACACAATAAAACACAAGAATGAAATATTTCAATGTCCAAACAATAGAATTTTTACAAGTTGAATGTTTCCAAACCACACTAAGTTAATGTTACTAAGTCCTGATTAACTGATAATATCCACTTGATTTTGCTAAGTCTTTTTATTTCTAAATATTTATACTATTTTAGAAGTTAAAGAAACAAAGTCAATAAATCTTCATCTAAAATTTTCTAAGTTCCACAACTCTGAACTGTCTTATTAATCTTTGTACTAGAAACACTCACTATCACTTTACTACACTTGCATTTAATATCTAATCTAAACATCACTGTTTGTTTAAATTTATAAGATATGTTTATTATTGTAATATTCTCTAAAATGTTTATTTTTATTCACTTTACTCACTCACTCCCTAATCTGTATACTTAGACGACCTACCTAACTATTCAAACACGACGCGGCTCGGGAGGACCATGTTCCCGCCTACTAGAGGTCCTCCCAGAAATAAAACGACGATACGAATAGAGAGCTTTTAATGCTCGCGAAAACTCAACAAAAAAAAAATACATTTTTACTTATCCATTTGCTAAGACAGAAACGATACCGCGATTTAAAATGAATCAGCGACATCTTGTGACAAATTTAAGAACTTAATATATATAACTCAAACAGGCACCTCAGAGAAAAATGAGCAAGACTCTCAAGGGTTGCTCTTTTTAAGTAGGTTTTGGGTCGCAATTTTGTATTTGTTATGGTGTCCGTGCCCTTGTCGCGCCAGCACATGTCGCTACATACCCTCGTGCCACGTGCAGCGCCAGTGCCCGCGGCTCGCTGAGCTGGCCCCGCAGCAGCACGCGGCGATGTCTCCCGTCGAGGCGCGACACCTCGATGGTGTCCGTGCCCTTGTCGCGCCAGCACATGTCGCTACATACCCTCGTGCCACGTGCAGCGCCAGTGCCCGCGGCTCGCTGAGCTGGCCCCGCAGCAGCACGCGGCGATGTCTCCCGTCGAGGCGCGACACCTCGATGGTGTCCGTGCCCTTGTCGCGCCAGCACATGTCGCTACATACCCTCGTGCCACGTGCAGCGCCAGTGCCCGCGGCTCGCTGAGCTGGCCCCGCAGCAGCACGCGGCGATGTCTCCCGTCGAGGCGCGACACCTCGATGGTGTCCGTGCCCTTGTCGCGCCAGCACATGTCGCTACATACCCTCGTGCCACGTGCAGCGCCAGTGCCCGCGGCTCGCTGAGCTGGCCCCGCAGCAGCACGCGGCGATGTCTCCCGTCGAGGCGCGACACCTCGATGGTGTCCGTGCCCTTGTCGCGCCAGCACATGTCGCTACATACCCTCGTGCCACGTGCAGCGCCAGTGCCCGCGGCTCGCTGAGCTGGCCCCGCAGCAGCACGCGGCGATGTCTCCCGTCGAGGCGCGACACCTCGATGGTGTCCGTGCCCTTGTCGCACCAGTACATGTTGCCCCCGACCCAGTCCACGGCCAGCCCGTCCGGGTTCTGCAGCGTTGCGCCATGCAGGAGCTGTCACAAGACACCATTTAACCGGATGGTAAACCTCTTTCACTAACCGGTGTAATGCCAGTTAAGTTAGTGAATTATGAGGCATAACGTCTGAGTCCTCAGAAAGACTATTTTTTTTTATTTATTTGGAAGAAGGCTGCAATGACACCAATACAAACTGTTATGGAAAACAGAGAACCAATTATAGGTTCTCAAAAGTAGAAATACATTATAAAATTAAAGAACATTCATTGTCACACTTGTAAATTTCCAGCCCTCGCGGTACAATCATTTCTTTATATAATCTTACTGTACGGGGATCGAACAGTTTGTTCGTTAAATGATACTCTTGATAATAATTGGTATTATATTGTTCAATAGATACACTCTAAAAACATGTGAAAAGCAGTGATTTTGCTTATGATGAGGAGCACACGCGATTGTTCTGATAATCGAACGTGAACTGAAGGGCAAGCGCGCGGCTCCTCGGACGATGCGGTTAAAGGCTGACGGTGATACTTTCTACTTGTAGGAGTGCTCTATTCACAATGTTATATATGTAAAATTTGGATTTCTGTTTCTCAATCATTACGAAACGGTACAAGTTTAGAGCAAAGGTACACAGGTAGGTAATGTATTGGAATAACAGTGTTCCTAAATTTTAATTTATTCCCTCGGAAAGATGAAGTAAGTTCTTTCTCATTGGATTGGTACCTAAATAAATGAAATGAGTAACTTTCTACACAACTGCTAGAATATTTCCCCTTGCTGAGTTAATTTACCTGATAGTCGTCGCCAGTGAGGTTCTGTCCGGGCTTGCGGCAGACGCGCTTGATGGAGCTACCGAGGCGAGTGACGTCACTCCAGTACAGGCAGCCACTGGCCCACTCCAGGTCCAGGGCCACTGCGTTGGTGAGATTGTGGACCACAAGCGCAGTGGGTGCAGGTTCGGTGCCGCGCATGACGGGCGTCCGCCGGATATAGTAGCGGTTCGTGAAGATCAATGATGCAAGGGTCGCTGCAAAATGTCACTATGTATAGAAGGTGTCCAATTTTATTGCATTGTAGTAACATATAATTCCGCAGAATTGACGCTACCGTTTATCCTCGTGGTACCTGGCCGACCTGACTCTTTCCCTCAGTCGCCTTTTGTAACACCCACGGAATAGATAGTTTGATTTTATTAAATGCGAGGGACACAACAGTCTTTTTTAGCTTAGTAAGAAATCGGACTGATATCTTTAGTTGGCGAGATAATCACTTCAAAATGTATTCAAGTTATACAGAAATGGCTTGTTCGTCCTTGTAGCATTCACGTTTTACTGTGTGAACGGTTTCCGATACAGACATCCAGAAGACCGTATCCAGCTTTAGCATATCCCTATACTCATTTGGAAATGTCATTTCCAGGAAAAGATAAACTAGTCCATGCGGTCGGAAAATAGCTTAAATTAATAAACTCTCACGTGTATTCGCGGCGCACGTGACGCGGTCGGCCATCAGTGAGTAGCCCTCGGCGCACGAGCACACGAAGCTGCCGCGAGTGTTCCTGAGATACAACACCACAGATATATTTCAAGTTCAAAGCGCTTAGCACTGTTACGGTGGCATTTTATGTCTCCAAGCATATGAGTGGTAACTTAAAGCGTGAATGAAGCACAAAATGGCGTTTCCAAGTTCTATCGTATACACTACACTTAACATCAGGTGTGATTGAGGTCAAGTACCAACCCGTTATGAATAAAAAAAAAAAAAAAATCATTAGGATGATGGAACACGAATGGGGCCGTGACCAGGATTATAATATCGTCCAACAATATAATCGTCACAGAATATTATCTAATTTACAAAGTCAACTAAAGTTGACTTTAAAAAGTAGACTTTGTTAACAATTATTATCATTGATGTTTCAAAATGAATCGTTGCAAGTGTTAATTTAGAAATAGGTGCAGTGCGTGAAGCCCTTCCTTCCTTTAATGAAATTAGGTGTTACGAATTTACTACATAAGTGGCGATTCTATACCAAGGTCCACACAACCCTATTTCTAAATTTACTAGTCATCGATGTACCTTGTGATTTGCAAATAAAAAATATGAATATGAAGAAAGAATAAAGAAGAAGAGCACTATCTATGTATTATCTGACTAATTAGCACAAACAGTATTTTATTAAAAACTTTGCTTAACGGCTCGTCGACGTCTTCAATCAATCAAAGTTTCCAAGTTGTGGTGAGTAGGGCGCACGAGTTGCAGAGTCGAATGCATTTGAGGTGAATCCTTTGATAAGTGATGATTAGTGACATTTGATAAGGGGCACGGTGTGGGTAGGGTATGGACGGCACCTGCAGTGATGGTCGCAGGGCTCGTCCTCGGCGCACTCGTCCACGTCGAGGCAGGCCCCGCCCCCCGCGCGCCGCCAGCCCGCGCGGCACCAGCACGCGTGCCCCACCGGCAGGTCCGAGCAGTTGTGGGCGCACTCGCCGTTCTGCGTCAGGCACTCGTTTATGTCTGCACAGGACAACGTGTCGTTGGGGAAATTGGACTAAACCTGCTTAAATCATAACATTCCTGGTACGTAAGGTGCCGACGTATACCACAAGTGGCAAAAGTGCGTCACTGTAATGGTATAACGACGGAACAATATAATATTTTGATTCCTTTTCTCCAAACCTCATGTGGAAGTTTCGGATCGCTGGCAGCTCTCAGAAATATTCAGGGTCGTAAAATTATACATTGCTAAAGTTCTCGACGAGTAGCAAGATGTATATCTAAACTGAGGCACGAGCTGCAATATGGTGGAACAGGCCGATGCCCCGCTCACTTAGGTGTGCTCCCGCATTCGAAAGTTGAGTAACAGTAAGGAGAAGGATGTCTCGCTTGGTTTTGTGAAGCGGTAGTGGTACAGTGGTACAGTGGTACAGTGGTACAGTGGTACAGTGGTAGAGCGGTATACTGACTGCAGCGCCACTCGTCGCTGTAGTCGCCGCAGTCGTCGGCCCCGTCGCACAGCGCCCGGCGCGGCACGCAGGCGCCCGAGCCGCACTGCCAGCGGTAGTGGTACAGTGGTACAGTGGTACAGTGGTACAGTGGTACAGTGGTAGAGCGGTATACTGACTGCAGCGCCACTCGTCGCTGTAGTCGCCGCAGTCGTCGGCCCCGTCGCACAGCGCCCGGCGCGGCACGCAGGCGCCCGAGCCGCACTGCCAGCGGTAGTGGTACAGTGGTACAGTGGTACAGTGGTACAGTGGTACAGTGGTACAGTGGTAGAGCGGTATACTGACTGCAGCGCCACTCGTCGCTGTAGTCGCCGCAGTCGTCGGCCCCGTCGCACAGCGCCCGGCGCGGCACGCAGGCGCCCGAGCCGCACTGCCAGCGGTAGTGGTACAGTGGTACAGTGGTACAGTGGTACAGTGGTACAGTGGTAGAGCGGTATACTGACTGCAGCGCCACTCGTCGCTGTAGTCGCCGCAGTCGTCGGCCCCGTCGCACAGCGCCCGGCGCGGCACGCAGGCGCCCGAGCCGCACTGCCAGCGGTAGTGGTACAGTGGTACAGTGGTACAGTGGTACAGTGGTACAGTGGTAGAGCGGTATACTGACTGCAGCGCCACTCGTCGCTGTAGTCGCCGCAGTCGTCGGCCCCGTCGCACAGCGCCCGGCGCGGCACGCAGGCGCCCGAGCCGCACTGCCAGCGGTAGTGGTACAGTGGTACAGTGGTACAGTGGTACAGTGGTACAGTGGTAGAGCGGTATACTGACTGCAGCGCCACTCGTCGCTGTAGTCGCCGCAGTCGTCGGCCCCGTCGCACAGCGCCCGGCGCGGCACGCAGGCGCCCGAGCCGCACTGCCAGCGGTAGTGGTACAGTGGTACAGTGGTACAGTGGTACAGTGGTACAGTGGTAGAGCGGTATACTGACTGCAGCGCCACTCGTCGCTGTAGTCGCCGCAGTCGTCGGCCCCGTCGCACAGCGCCCGGCGCGGCACGCAGGCGCCCGAGCCGCACTGCCAGCGGTAGTGGTACAGTGGTACAGTGGTACAGTGGTACAGTGGTACAGTGGTAGAGCGGTATACTGACTGCAGCGCCACTCGTCGCTGTAGTCGCCGCAGTCGTCGGCCCCGTCGCACAGCGCCCGGCGCGGCACGCAGGCGCCCGAGCCGCACTGCCAGCGGTAGTGGTACAGTGGTACAGTGGTACAGTGGTACAGTGGTACAGTGGTACAGTGGTACAGTGGTAGAGCGGTATACTGACTGCAGCGCCACTCGTCGCTGTAGTCGCCGCAGTCGTCGGCCCCGTCGCACAGCGCCCGGCGCGGCACGCAGGCGCCCGAGCCGCACTGCCAGCGGTAGTGGTACAGTGGTACAGTGGTACAGTGGTACAGTGGTACAGTGGTACAGTGGTACAGTGGTAGAGCGGTATACTGACTGCAGCGCCACTCGTCGCTGTAGTCGCCGCAGTCGTCGGCCCCGTCGCACAGCGCCCGGCGCGGCACGCAGGCGCCCGAGCCGCACTGCCAGCGGTAGTGGTACAGTGGTACAGTGGTACAGTGGTACAGTGGTACAGTGGTAGAGCGGTATACTGACTGCAGCGCCACTCGTCGCTGTAGTCGCCGCAGTCGTCGGCCCCGTCGCACAGCGCCCGGCGCGGCACGCAGGCGCCCGAGCCGCACTGCCAGCGCCCCCGCCCGCACGCCCCCCGCGCCGCCACGGCCCGCGCCGCCGCCGACCCGAACGCCGACACGTACGACGCTGCAAGCACGGTACGTCAACGTCACGTCATCGGCCCACGCCCCCGCAGCCTCCCGGCATCTACTGTTGAAGACGGCGGCCGCACTCACAGCACATGACTGGATCCTCGTCGGAGCCTGCGCCCCCGTCCAGGCAGTGGTCCCGGCCGTCGCACACCAGCTCCCGCGGCACGCAGCGCCCCGCGCACTGCACCGCCCCCGCCGCGCCCGCGCACAGCGCCGCCCCGCCCCCGCCCCCGCCCTCGCCCTCCTCCCCGTCGTCGCCGGCGGTGCTGCTGGCGGTGGCGCTGTCGGTGGTGGTGGCACTGGAGCAGCCGGCCGGCTCGTCCGACCCGTCCTCGCAGTCCGCGTCGCCGTCGCAGTACAAACTCTGCCGTGTGGATGGAATTTCGATTAACAAATAGCTTTGTTAACCACGAGGGCCCCGGTTACCGGTCACAATCAAATTTAACTCATTCATTAATGTCGTATGTGCGTACCGCGTGCAGACAGAGCCCGTCGCCGGCGCAGCGGAAGGCGTCGGCGGCGCAGGCGCAGGCGGCCTCGTCCTCGGCGTGCGGGCACTGCGCCACGCCGTCGCAGCGCGCCGCCAGCGGCACGCAGCGCGCCCGCTCCCCCGGCACGCCGCCGCCGCACGACAACTCCTCGCTGCTGCAGTTCACGGCCGCCGTGTGCGCTGCACGACCACGGCATACATTCACTGACAACTCCGAGATCTTTTATTCGATTATATTTCGATGCGTGGTAGCATTCTTTGTCTACGGGTAACGGACGAGGGGTGGTGAGAAACCATCAATATCATGGGTCCGAAGCGAAGTTAGTTTATTACAGGCCATACAGGCGAAGCGAGCTGGAGCTCGAGGAAAACATCGGAGGCCGCTCCCGAGTCTGGACCTCAAGTTCAAGATTCGGCCCAGCTCAGTGCTGGGTTTAATGAGTGCACGGAAAATGTATAACATTCCCTTCACAAAAACGTCATCGTCTTTCCATTTGTCAGGAGGTCGACCATCATACCACCTATTATCCTATTTCTCGCATTATTGTTTGCCCATGTAACAGATAAATGGGACATACGTATAGTCAGACAGAACGCACGGGATGTGTTGGTGCCTATATCTCGTCAACATATGGATCGATTTGTGGGAGATTAGCACTTTCTGCACAATGTCGTTTAGAGGTTCCATTGGCATTCCACCTTGTGGTGAAGTCTGATGACTCCACTTTACAACATCGGCAATTGAATAGGTACCGACTTCTCTGACAAGCCCTCACCGCAGTGTGTGGTCTCATCGGAGCCGTCGCTGCAGTCGGCGCGTCCGTCGCAGCGCCACTGCACGGGGATGCACTCCGCCCCCTGTGTCGCCCCCGCCCCCGCCCCCGCCCCCGGGGCCGGCCCCCCGGAGCCGCACGCCCATTGCATGGGGCCGCACGTCATCGCAGAGAAGCCGTCCTGCAGCGGGTCCACTTGACTACTGTCCTCGGTGGTCGTCGATTCTGTGGACATTCGTTAGGGTCACTTTGGGTACTCAATTAGAGACTCTAGTCACATAACAAAAACCTGCTTTAAAATATTGGTAGCGGTATAACAAGAGGCACGACTGATCGGGACAATCGCGACTCCATTCTTCCCCCATTGTACCTCCTAATAGCTAGGATCAACAGCGGTACTCGTCACGGCGTCTACTGAAGGTAGATGGTGCCCTACGTGTATCTATTGCTAACTTGGACCCCAAACTAATTAAAGAAAGAAATAGGGTGTACAAGTAGGAAAAGAAGTTTATCTCTCTCCCTTCGGCAAATGGGAGTGTTACCAAGGAAATGCAAAACCGCAATGCCAACTCTATGGGGAAGAAGGCCGAATGAAACTCGGCCCCCCGCTTTCGTATGCACCACGGGATGCGCCTAGACGTAGTGAGCCCACTCAGAACAATACCGCGAGGAAAAGTGCCAGTAATTAGAGTAGCAAAAACGCTTGAAAGCTTGTGAATTGTGTCGGTTCCAGGCCAGGTCGCCGCGGAACACCAGGCGGACCATCAAATCTAGACTGTCAAGCATGAGTTCACGTTCCACCCTCCCATAAAAAATGTGATGTGATAATTGATTGACCGCAACAATAACCCACCACCGTCCAATGGTCTACCACCTCTCACACTCTTGACACTCTACAAATGATTTATCTATATCCCGTCCCATTTGGGTCGTTCCCCGATCGGGCCGAGCGGCACTGACCGGGGCAGTCGGCCTCATCGCTGCCGTCGGGGCAGTCGGCGTGCCCGTCGCAGCGCCAGGCGGGCAGGTAGCAGGCGGGGGGGGAGTGCGGCCCGCAGCGCACCGCGAGCGGGCCCAGCGCGGCGCAGGCGGCGTGCGGGCAGCGGCGCTCGTCCGCTCCGTCCGCGCACTGCGCCGCGCCGTCGCAGCGCGCCCACACCGGCACGCACATGCCGTTGCCGCATCTGCCGACCGACACACGCCATGTTTTAGGCTGGGAATCGGAACGTTCCAAGTTCGAATCCAGGCGGGGTCGCCACGAGGTGTTGGGACTTGGCGAGAGGAATTATACCAACATTAACTTACGACAGATGTACATTGAATGCTCGTCGAGTATTCGTATCGATACATTAATACTCGGAGCTGCGTACGGGAGGGGAGGAGTGATGATGACACACTACAATATACGTCAGATTTTTTTATCGATTAATCGAATCCGACTATCGGAAGGCGTTGAAGCCATTATTCTGTTTGAACATTCAATACACATGATTCGGTAGGATCGAACGTCCGAGTCGGAAACAGCGCCGAGGTGTTTACGTTTTTATTACCGGGATTTTATTGTTTCGCGCCCACACGAGCAAATATTTTCAATTTTCATTTTTTTTGTAATGTGTAAATACAATAAGTGACATGTAATTCGTCGTCCATTTTTACTTTCTGCTTCGTATGAAAGCACTCGGGATAACAGCTCGAGAATGGCTGGTTCAGAAGAAAAAGTCTACCGTAACAATCGGACGTGTATCGAGTAAACACAATCAGATAATCTGATCAGAAAATCGGAAACAAAATTGACGTACACTCCCGTCCTTGGAAAGTAGACGGATAATCGCGGTGAAGGAAAAACGGTCTTCACAAAGAGACCACCCACCTCATACAATCCAATAGCCTAGACCTCGTTGAACAGTTTAGGAGAGCCCACCGCAAAAGTTTTTGATGGAAAGCACTGGAGAAAGACGGTTCATCGGCAACTGGCCGGGAGTGCGCGGGGGGTACACAATAGTAGCCCTTGTTTTGGAAAGCATGAGGCTGGTGTTATTTCTAATTGGTGTTTTTCCCTGATGTTATATATAATAAATATTTAAAAAGCTTTAAAATTATCGAAAACAATCAGTCTAGTCACAAACTTAGGGTCTCCCAGAAATGCGGTGATTCAAAATCAATTATGGTTGGAAGGAATGTGATATGATTACCGTATAAAATAAACAGGGATGGCACCAAAAGCGAACCTTATGGAACACCTGAGGTGGTCACTTTATCCTGAGAGTGGTGAGCACCAACCACGACAGGGTCTATAATTTCCACATAAAACTTTGTCCAACGAAACAAGTCCCCGTGTATACCGAGATTCCACAGTTTTAATATAAATAATGACGAGTATTATCTAAAGCCTCGCCAAGTCAATATACACCGAATCGATCTCATATTTTTTGTAAACAGCAATCAAAAATTATTATATTAAACGACAGTAAATTAATTTTCAACAAACCCTTCGAAAAATGCTAAAAACAGAAAGTTTATTGTTTCCTAAAATGTACCAAATATACATATTTTAGAGATCGGTTTAAACTTGTTGTGAACCTCCTCAATGCACCCTTAGGAACTGTCGTAATCCATACTCGCATCCAAATACGTGAGGACTAACACTGAGCAATTTCTCATATAGTACATCTAAGGATGAGGTACCCCGACTCGTTAAATTTTGACAAATACCATCGACACTAGCACCGACATTTAGTTGGTTTTCTAAATCTCCCACCGAGCAGCAATATTAATAGCATTGTTGTGTTCCGGTTGTCAGATATAAGACAGCCAGTCCCACAAACAAGATGGGATTTCCAGGTCAGTACGGTTCCATCTTCAGCCTCATCTTCACTTAACATCAGGTGTAATCACACCTGATTAACAATATATTTATTGATTTTAGGTATGTGATAGCAAGAAGAGTGTACCCCCTACCTGAAGTGTGTGTCGGGGCAGTCGCAGCCCGCCTCGTCGGAGCCGTCGTCGCAGTCGCTGCGGCCGTCGCAGGCCGCGCCCCGCCCCACGCAGCGCCCCCCCGCGCCGCACCGCACCGTCCCCGCCGGGCACACGCGCGACGCTGGCACGTACAATACGACACAGTTACACCACACCATACACACACGCTGACACGTACAATACAACACAGTTACACCACACCATACACACACGCTGACACGTACAATACAACACAGTTACACCACACCATACACACACGCTGACACGTACAATACAACACAGTTACACCACACCATACACACACGCTGACACGTACAATACAACACAGTTACACCACACCATACACACACGCTGACACGTACAATACAACACAGTTACACCATACACAGACGCTGACACGTACAATACGACACAGTTACACCATACACACGCCACCTGCTCGCTTCAGCCGCAGCTAAAGGAACGCTTCACCAATACCGATGCATTGTATGTCCTTGTCGTTGTGTTACGATATCGTATAATGTAAGTTACGTAGTATATGTGTAGCGTTCGATCCTGCTGAGGACTTTGTTAGACCACTATATATTTTCTACAATTTTGTAGAACCTGTTATTAGCCGTCAGGTATAATTTTCCATTTTTATTTGTGATTTAACATAGCTGCTGGCTTTCCTTAATACAAATAAAAATAAAAAAATATGACAAGGACGAACAGTGCATAGATGTCATAAACGATAACAATTCCCAATGCAATTGAGTTAGGCGGTGTGACTGTGGGTCGCGGAAGTAGCGGGAGGAGATAACTTTCACTTCGTCGTCGTGCTATCACACTACACATTTAGACACTACAGACGTACTCACACGAGAAATATTTCGTGACAACTATGCCACGACAGAGAATAGTTACGAAATGACAATCTTAACGATTGAGATGAGATAGTTGTTATGAAATGTTTCGCAGGTGGGATACATCCAGCACCATAAAATCGCCCCAAAGTACCAGGCAAGCATAATTGATCGAGAGTCATATTTCACTACTGATCCTCAACCTCCAATTAATAACTGTAAATTGAAAATGTAGAAAACGCTCCGAAAGATGATAATTATGTCATCCACGTAAAACGAACAAACTACGTAAAAGGCTAAATATCCTCGAGACGGTTCATCCGAATTCCATCTAACATGGCTAGGAACCATATAGCGAGCACTAGTTTTCGAAAATAATGACAGTTTTCAAATCGGTTCAGTCGTCGGTGCTGCATTGTCACAGATAGATATTGGTGTTAATCTTATAACACCTCTGTTTTAATAATATTATGTAGTTCAAAAAACACGCTACATTTCCACCACCTCCTGGCTTCATCACAAGATCGTCGACACCTAGTGTAATATATTAGACTGGTCAAAAAGAATCATATGAGCCCAAACTTGAGGGGTTTATTAGTTTCACCATCCACCACCGAGGAGTTTCACCATCCACCTGGCTCTCTTATCATATCAGCTCCAAGATACCAAATTATAGTATTGTCATCAGAATTACATATACATATGCAAAGTTTCATTTTGATACGACAATTAGAAGTAGGTTTAAATTAACTTCCAAAGTTTGATTACATTGGTGTTAGCCATTCAACCGTTCATGGTCCCAAGTGGCCCTTTTATTGACAAAGCCTTATCCGTTCATGCGGACAAAAGGCCCTTTCGGTACTCGTGTTACGTATTACCTCAGTAAGTACGTAAGTGTTAGAGGTTTAAGCAAAAATAGCTAGATGGCGTTGTAGTAACATTTTATCCAAAAATATACCAAGCAGCAGGGACGACAGAGTATCCGAGCCATAAAAAAATTCATCGTAACTATTGAGGAGGAGCAGTTCGTTTCAATTTACTCTGCTACATATCGCAATACTCGGTGTATACTTAGGATTGAAACTAATAAAAGCGAGTCGAAAAAGAGAGTGCACGCGCTCACTGCAGTAGTAGAGGTCCTCGTCGCTGGCGTCGGGCCCGTCGGCGCAGTGCGGCACGCCGTCGCACAGCAGCTCGCGCGGCACGCACGGGCCCTCGGCGCACGCGAAGCGCGTGTCGGGGCAGGGCCGGCCCCCCTCCCCCGCCCCCTCCCCCCCCGCAGCGCCGCACGCGCGCCCGTCCGCCGCGAGCGCGCGCCCCGGCCCGCAGGCGCACTGCGCCGCGCCGCCCGCGCCCCGCGCGCACGTCTCCGCGCACCCGCCGTTCAGCGCTGCGCACGGGTCGTCGGAGCCTGCGCAACACACACTCTAATAATGAACCGTCTACGGCCGATTGGTGTAGTAAATAGTGAAATAGGTAAATGTTAGCGTGATGAATACGTTCACTTATTCCCGAGTCATGGATGTTTATATGAATATTTATATATGTCTATCCGTTATCTGGTATCCATGTACAACCTTTGCTAAATAATTGATGTAAGCGTAAGAAATAGATATTTATAGGTATTGTTTATTTCACATTTTAAATCCATTTTTGTTAGTGTACAGTTTGCCTAATGTTACACGATACACATATTATTAAAAACTATTCAAAAACTTTGCAAAAGTATGGACACATACACCATTAAGTTAGTTTCTACCATGGGTACATACACCCCCAAGAGGGCTTCTTGTTCCCAGTATTTCGGAATGGGACTTTCGCATCGTCAATAATCTATCAAATTTCTATCAAACAATAATATCAAAAAAAATGATTAAACTGAGTCATTAGTGTGCTAGCTCGCTATAATTTTTATTATTATTTCTTTATTCAAATTAAATTTCAATGTTGACTTACAAAAAGAGCTAATTTACAATATGGAAAAACTGACAAATATTAACAATATTGATACAATCGGGTGTGCGAGTGTGTTAGCTCACATGTCTGATGGTCGGGGTGCACGACGACTAGCGCCATGGGGCGCGGCACGTCGCGGCGCAGCGCGGTGACGTCACCGGCGCGCTTGTCGGCGCGGAACACCCCGTGCGACACCCAGTCCGTCCAGAACACCCACGACCCGAACACGGCCAGGTCGAACGGGTGCTCCGTGCGCGTGCGCGTCACCACCTGCACACACACATACACACAACACTGTCGACAAGCAGTTGATAGCATTGACGGTGTTCCGTAATAGTACGTTACACCAGCCTCATGGTGCGGAGCTCCAAAAAAGCATGGCGATTAAGCAAATCTTCCCATGGAAATGATTGGTTTCCATATCCGAAACCGAAATAACAATGCGGATGTTGATACTTGGTAGAAAAAAATTGCCAATTTCAAATTTAACTTAAATATTGGTAAAATAACCAACTACAATAGGACTTCCCATGAGCGAAGTCATGCATAAGCATGTAATGAGATATAAAGATGTAAATGGGATAGGATAGGGTAGCTTAAGGTATACCTAATCAAAAGAAAAAATCAACATCAGTTCACAACTGGCTCTTACCTGTCTGTGTGATCCATCGTAGTGCATTCGTTCGATTTTGTCGAGTCTAGCGTCGGCCCAGTAGAGCTCCCTGGCGGCGTGGTCGAGCGCGAGCCCGTTGGGCATGAGGATGTTGGTGGAGACCAGCGTCTGCAGCGCGAGCCCCGACGTGTACGCGCGCTGGATGCTCGGCGATGACTCGTTCCAGTTCGTCCAGTACAAACGTCTGGTGGACACAATTTTATTGTCAGACAAATGTAAGTGACGGATATTAACAAATTTAGTTATTAAAGAGTTGTTTGAAGTAAGGATGTAGCGTTACGATATAATACGGTAGTGAGTGAGGGTGTCGTATATTCGGTCAACGATTGCTATCAAACCTCTATTACAATAGAAACTTAGAGAAGTTCTACAATTAGAATGTTATGCGTGTACATGGACGACTTCATTTAATCAATTGAATGCTCTTTATTGTACAACATAGATCTTAGCACGATTCGGTTATTTAATGCATTTAGGTCATCGGTCAAACGCAAACATAGGCGTTTGAGTGAGATGAGTAGACTAAAGAAAGGCTAAAATTATGAGGAGGAAGGCGGCCAGCAGGCGGGGTGTGGCGGGGTGGGGTAGGGCAGGGTACGCACGACTCGCAGGGGTCGACGTCGATGCCGCGCGGGCGCGCGCCGGGCGGCAGGCGCAGCACGGTGCGCACGAGCGGCGCCCGCGCCGGCGCCGAGCCCGCGCCCAGCAGGCCGGCCAGCTCGGCGCCGCGTACAGCCGCGGCGCTGTTGCACGTCCAGTACAGCCAGCCGCGCGCGCTCTCCACCACCATGCCCTCCACCGCGCCCACCTCTGTCGGACATTGGCCTAGTATATACAGCACACATCTTCCCGACCACCCGCGGCTTTCGACTGGCAGGGTAGTCGTGAAAACGGCGATCGATTAGACGGACAAGTGATATACGAATCCATTATAGAGGAGTTGGGCGACTTAAGCATAATGCATAATGTAAATGTCAAAATATCATCTCTTTAATCATCTAGATCTTAACACAGTCGAATATTTCTGCAAAAATTGCAAATATCTACTGACTGAAACATAATAAAATTGAGAAAATTTGAAAATGTTTAAACAATTTTACATTTTTAAGGTACCTACGTATTTAAAATTTCAGATGAGACAACAAAGGCAGCTTCTAGAACCGACTACAAGAAGTTGCATCTTAAAAATTCTCACTATTGCAGTGTTTAACTTTTCCATTTATATTTTTGCAGTTGCAATATGTTCCTTGTCAGGAAATAAAATGAGATATCTTTTTGGGCGAATTGCCGTTTTTCGCTAATCCTGAACGCTTTTTCAAAATCTGTAAATGCAACAGTAAAGTACTACAAAAATGAGGTTTTCTTGAAGCTACGAAGATTCTGGTAGTCGCCCTTCGAGCACTATCTCCAGGGTGGACCCTATATGTCAAGGTGTGGCACTCACGCTCGAGCAGCACTTGATGCTGGGAGCCGTTGAAGAGCACGGTGTTGATGGAGCCCCGCTGGATGTCGGAGTAGAAGAGGCGCGACGTGTTGTACTGGTACGCCAGGCTGATCGCGTTGCGCATCAACTCCCTGCCAGCGCAGGACATTCATTAGTACTTTATAGTAATGCCACAGCGTAATAATATCTTTACAGTCACTGGTGGCTGATCTAGGATTGTCTAATTCCACATTACCAAAGTACAATAATAGAAGAAGCGAAGGAGTAGTTGTTCCACTTAGATACCCCTAACTCGTAAGTTGATTAAATGGTAAGTAGCGAAGGATCAACGACATGAACAGCGTTACGTTACTGGTAGGGCTGGGTCACACCGAGAGAGTAAGGACCATAATTAAATAGATCCATTGTGAAAGCTGTAAATTTTTCTAAAACAAAATAATATATCATCCGGACTTAGGGCGGATTGGTGGAGGATGGTATCGCGTTAGTATTGAAAGGCAAACCTCCACAGTCCTCCAGTCCATATTCCTGTAACTCTTATATAACTCCCAATGTAATTTATATAAGCTAGCATCAACAATAGCAAACGACGTGGCCCCTCCTGAAGGTAGACGGTGCCTTATGTGCCACTGCAGCACACACATACTTTTGATACCTATGTTTTGTTTGTACTCTTATATATTCTGTTTTTATTGCCATGTTTTGTAAAATGCTGTCTACATATTTAAACTTGCGTGCTTCTTTAGCAAAAGTGCCCACTTAGTGCATACTAAGGTTAAGCTACCTTGATCTGGTTTTTATTACTGTACTGTAGTCTAAATTATGTGTACTACTTTTGTATTAATTACTTATAAATATAATTTAATGTATGTGTGTGGCTGGAGAAACAAATAACCGTTTATCTATCCATCGATATATCTTATGAGAAAGAAATAGTGTGTAATTAAGAAAGAGGTTTCCCACTTCCCAGTATTAGGAAACTGAATGTAACTAAACGGCTAGCTGGAGTAAAAGACGTACATGTTCTGTATGGTCGGGTAGGGAGAGTTGAGGTCCTTCTCGTCGAAGAGGTGGATGCTGTCGATCTTCGTGACCCGCGAGTACATCAGGAACGACGTGTACGCTGCGCACAAACATACTTCTATTACATATCAATATTAATGCCCCTAATAAGCCCCTGAGACATAATAACTCAATATGGCTCCCTGTAGTATCATCCAACTACAAGCAAAACACCTTTATGTGTCGTGCGAGCAACAACTTCAACAAACTGTTATGTACGGGGATCGTGCAGTTTGTTTGCTAAATGATACTGTGGTTAATAATTGATATTATATTGTTTAATGGATGCACTATAAAAACATATGAAAAGCGGTGATTTTGCAGTGATAAGGAGCACACGCGATTGGTCTGATAATCGAACGTGAACTGAAGGGCAATCGCGCGGCTCCTCGGACGATGGGGTAAAATGCTGACGCTAACACAATAATAACATGTACGGTTTGACCGTACATCTTGCCAGACGAGAGAAAAAGCTAAGATGAAGGAAGCAATTGATAATGTTAACAATAAATCTTATGATAATCTAAAACTTATTATAAATACATGTCACAGAACTAAAGTTTATACACTGTCTTCTTCTGTGAACAATGATTTTCGAAAAACAGGGGATGTAGCGTTGTCCACTTTTTGTACGAAGTTGTCCTTCATTCTTGCTACATGTCCACTGCTACCTAGCACTGGCTCGCTAACGCTATGCCAGTGCGCATGACTACTGATAGCTTGTTCCCCCTGTTCTGTAGTGCCTGGGTGAGTCGCGCCGGAGGCGGGACCCGCCCCTGGCTGCTCTGACGCAGTCGATGTGTTCCAGGTGCAGCGGATGCGTCGTGCGCGTCGCCACAACCATATCGCTCCTGCGATTCCTACCACGCCAACTAAGATATAAATTACAGAATAATGATGAACGTCGTGGTAGGATACTCGATCTGATAACACCTTAGTGTCCTTTAGAGCTCTGATCTGTTCTCCAATTGCATTCAATTTATCTTTATCGCTAGTTAAAATTGTCTCATTAAAGTTTAAGTCGTCGGGAAACGATAAAGCGATGACATGATTGATGGGTGCTATCTTAGGTGCATCTATTACTGATTTGATACTCAACTGACTCATTTGTTGCTTATGAGAGGTCACCGTGAAGTTGTCCGATTTTATTATGCAACCGTGTCCCGTACTGATAACGCCGCCGCGACTCAACTCGCAAGCGGTAACCTGATCTTCGCATAATATCCTCAGGTGACAATGGTTGCAACAAAAATAAAAGTAGTGGTTTATAGTACTTGTTTCTATCCACTTATTTTGACATAAGTTGCTTTTTGTTTTGCATTTATTTGATGCGTGATTTATTTCGCATAGACTTTCATCTCTTCGGAGCATGAAAATCGGCGATTGAAGATGACACAAATACATTTCCGTATCATGTTGCAAACAAGAGCTGATGTCTGATTCAGCCATTGGTAGATAAGCATCTTTCTTCAAATTAATTGCAACAAAGTTTGCTATTGGTACTAGTGTGACCATGATGTTCGCTGATTGTTTTGGAATTGGAATTATTTTGAATAATTCAAATGCGTCTCTGCTGGTGAGCGGTATCGTGATTTCAAATATCAAATATTCTTCGGACATCCTCGCTTTCACCTTTAATAAGTGATAGATTTTTTGGAAATCTGTTTGGATGTTATCGATGGGCAGGGATAAATCCTTTGCTAATTGACTCGAAATTGTGCTTAATTCCTCTCGTAACTGTTCTGGAGTCACTAAGTGTATATTGAATTTTCCATTATAGATGTCTGTGATGATATCCAGCAGTGTATCTTGTATGCTCTTTAGATGGTGTAGCATGTTGCTTGCTGTCATGGCTCCCAATGTAAAATCGTTGGTTGTTAATAAAATTCCAACTTTTTGGTTAATCGTGGTTACCGCATTTTTAATTTTTTGCAGGTGGTGATTGATGATCTTATACTGCTTATCTATTGCTGCTTCTGATCTTTTGAGTAAGTTGTACTCCGCTTCAATTAAAGATGTTTGATTTTTCCATAACGAAGCCATGTGATTTTGATTATCTTTTATCAGCAGAATATCCTCGCGGTACTGTTCGGCGAATCTCTGGTCTAGTACACCGAATAGAGTATTCGCGACGTAACCCACACCGTTGATAAGGCCTCGACGCTTTCTCGTGCGGGCACTGAAATGCTGACTCAGTAACATGTGATTGTAGTACTCCAATTCTGAGAAGCCGTGACGTAGTTGGACTAACATTACATCACAGTGAAAGTCATTTTTGATTTTGTCACATGTTTCATCCAGATATTTTATATATTTGGAGAATGCTTCAGTTCCTTTCCAATAGGGATCCATATCATAATATGCGACAACTTTCCACTCGTCCCTTATCAGTTGCATGTCTGAAACCTTGTCGAAATAAAGGGATTGAGTTTCTCGGAACTGCGACACATTGTATGCGGCTTGTGACGTTATTATGGTAGTCATAAACAATAATAATGACGTCACGAGTGACGCGAAGTTCACTGACATTGATATTGTTCGCTTGTGCTTTGTTGCTATTGTTTTGCTTTGATTATTTTCTTTTTCTTGCATGCTTGCTTTTTGCTTTTGCTTTTCTTTTTCAGGTACATCCACGTGAACAGGTAAGATGGACAATTTGATTATTGGGCGTTTTAAATATCCATTTCGTGTTTTCACGGTCACGACCCTGACGTGACCGTCCTTTCCAGGATGTAGTTCGACGACGCGTCCCATGGCCCACTTCCCTGCAGGTAAGTTTGCATCATGGATAATGACTACATCGTCTATTTTGATATTTTCAGTTGATCGTCTCCACTTCCTTCTGAGAGATGACAAGAATGATGATGTACTGAGATCCGATACTAACTCCAAATGTACGGCCTTGGTCGCCATACAGATGAACACGGCCACGTAGCCTTTTGATGTTTTGACACCGCGGCCTTTGCTTGCTTTGACCATAATGTGTCCCGTAAAGTCCACTCCCGTGTGATAAAATGGTCGGGAGGGGTTGCTACGTGAGACAGGTAAATCTCCCATTAGCTGATGTTGCTTGCTGGGATCATGCTTGCGGCACTTGACACACTGACGTATTTGTTTTTTCGTGGCATGATTCCCGCCGATAATCCAATACTTTTGTCTGAGAAAGGATGACGTCAGTCGCGGCCCACCGTGAAATGTGAGCTCATGTGCATGGCCGATAACTAACTCAGTAAGTTTGCCATTATGGGGAATTATTATGGGGTGTTTTGTATCGGGGCTGATATTTGCGTTCTCTAGTCGGCCTCCCACGCGTAAAATGTTATTTTGATCGAGAAATGGTTTCAGATTACATATCTTGCTTTTTGAGGATACTTGTTTATTTTCTCGTAGATCATTTATTTCCGCGGGAAATTCGACACCTTGCACATATTTTATGATAGTTTGTTGGGATTTTTTCAACTCATCGAGTGTCAAAAATGACTGCTTTTCTTTGCTTTGTTTGGTAAATCGTTTTACCCATGCAAGTACTCGCACGAGTCGGGTAAACGAGCTGTAACTTGATAGTAGCTGTTGAATAATGTTATCAGCTGGTTGTATGACGATGTTTACTTGTTTTTTGATTTCTTGATCTGTTTCGTATTTCGACTGATTTTGATTGTTTTCAGCTGTGAATGATGGCAGCCATTCTGGGCCGTGCCACCACAATGAATGATTGTTCAGTGCTGATGGGGTTAATCCGCGGCTAGCGCAGTCCGCAGGATTCTCCTCTGACTTGACGTAGCGCCAGCTGTTCGCTGGCATAATCTCGGTCACTTGTTTGACTCTGTTTGATACGAAGGGTTTCCATCTTCCTGGGTCACCCTGTAGCCAGCCTAGGACGACCATAGAATCAACCCAGCCATAGGTTTTTATGGTATGATTTGAGAGGCATTGCTTTATTTTGATCATTAATTGTGATAATAAATGTGCACCGCAGAGTTCAAGTCGTGGTAATGACACATTTTTGCTGGTTGGCACGAGTCTTGTTTTACTCGCTACTATTGTGATTTTCGTTTTGCTATCTTTGTTTATTTTGCAATATATTATACATGCATATGCTTTGGTAGACGAATCACAGAATCCATGCAGTTCTATCTCGTCGTCCCTTTGAGTTCCAATCCATCTTGGTACTTGGAATAAATTGATGTTTCTCAGATCTTTTGCTATTTTTTGCCACTCTGCTTGGATGTTTGCGGGTAAACTGTCATCCCATGCTATGACTGCTTGCCAAGCATGTTGAAATAATAATTTCAGTGTGGTCGTCACTGGTGCGACCATTCCCAATGGATCGAACAATTTAGATATGTCCGATAACAGTGTCCTTTTGGTAGGATTATTTATAGTCGGTTCGTTTTTGTAATGAAATGTGAACGTATCTTGTTGCGGATTCCAACGAAGTCCCAATGCTTTCCTTGATTCCGGTTGTTTGAAATCAAAGTTTTGATTGCTATGTTCTGAGTCTACATTATCCAGAAGTTGCGGGGTATTTGAGGTCCATTTTCTCAAATGAAAACCGCCTGATGACAAGAGTTCGATTAGATCTTTTTGTAATTTTTTTGCTGCCGTGATGGAAAACTCGCCTTGAAGAAAATCGTCCATATAAAATGATTCTTCCAATGCTTTGATTGCGTTTTCCTGATAGTTTGCCCTTTCGTCGTTTGCTAATTGCTTCAGTGTCATGATTGCTAGAAACGGTGCGGCTTTCATGCCGTACGTTACTGTGGTGAGTTGATATTCTCGCAGGATGTCGTTAGGAGAATCTCGCCATATGATTTTTTGTAATGCTTGATCTTGCTCGCATACGTCTATTTGCCGAAACATTTTTTCGATGTCTGCAGTGATAGCGTATGGGTATTGTCTCCACCTTAACATCAAAGATTGCAAATTTTGAAGGAAATCAGGCCCACTGTACATTAAATCATTTAAACTTAGGCCTGTTGATGTTTTCGCGCTTGCATTAAACACGTCTCGTAGAGCTGTAGTAGTTGAATCATCGCGACGCACACAGTGATGCGGTAGATAGCACTCAGGTGTATTGTTACCGCCGACACTCGGTTTCATGTGACCTAATGATAGGTATTCGTTGATAAATGATTTATATGATTTTGATATGCTTTCTTGTTTGGCAAATTTTCTTTCCATCTGATGAAATTGGGCAATAGATTTCGATTTTGATGTACCAAGATGCTCTTCAAAATTCTGTTTCAGCGGTAGACGGACTTCGTATCTTCCGTCCTGCTTTCTCTGTACAGTTGATTTGTAAAATTGGATGCAGTGATCTTCATCCGCCGACATTGTTGTATCGTCCGAGATGTCCTCGATCTCCCAAAACTTTTTGATCTCGTCCACACTGTTCAATATGACGTTACATTGTAACGTTTTGGTACATCCACATAGGATCCAGCCTAGGCGGGTTTGCTGTGCAATGGGCAATGCTTGATCTGCCCTACAGATGCCTTCCATTATTATTTGTGAGTATATATCGGCTCCAAATAAAATGTCGACTGAGCGGCTGATGTAAAATTGCGGATCGGCTAGCTCGATATTTTCTAAGTACGTCCATGATGGTTTGGAGAACGTATGGCTCGGTAGGTTATTGATTAAGCTTTTCATTATGTACACGTCGGTATCAAAAATGTAATTTTCGTTTATTGACGTGCATGATATGCTAAGGACGCCTTTGCAGTTGCTTTCCTTTGTTCCGACTCCCGTGATTACGCCTTTACATTTTTGACGTGGAAGTCGTAAGCGTTGTGCTGCATTCTCTGTAATGAGCGAAGTCTGTGAGCCCTGATCGATGAGAGCCCTCATTGTATGATAACAGCCATCCACTCCCTGTACTTTGATCATAGCCGTCGCTAGCAGTATTTCGGACAAATCACGATTTTGTGACACGTGACTGTTGCTATTGCTGGGTCCTGATGTGGTAACCTTCGTTTTTGTGAAGGCATCATGCAATAACGTATTATGTTTGTCATTGCAATGGCGGCATCTTTTCTTTGAAATGCATTCCTTGCCATTGTGATCGTATAAACAATTTATACATAAATTGTATTTCGCAACAGCCTTCCGTTGTGCATCGGGCTGTAATTCGAGGAATGCCTTGCAAAAAAATAGCCCGTGGTCACTATCGCAATGCGGGCACTTTGATGTTGCGGAATTGGTTACCCTTGTGGCAAAGTTGTGTGCTATCTTTGGTATAAGACCTTGCTTGGTATTGATGGGCTTGTACTGAAATTTCTTGCTGATGGATGCTGGGTCGTGTTGCTGATGTTGAGATGATTTTGCTACATCTTGTTTACGCCGAGACGATTCCAATGATGTGAATTTACTTTCTAGAAACTGAAGAAAGTCTGATAAAGTGGGTAATTCTCTCGGTTTTTTCAATGCTTCTATATAGTTGTTGTGAGATTCGGCATCCAACTTCTGTGATAAGATATGCACGAGCATTGGATCCCAGGTTGAGGTGTCCACGCCTAGGTTTTTGATTGCGTAAAGACATTCATTTGTAGTATCGTGCATTCTTTTGATTTGTACTGCTGATTGAAGTTGCAATGTGGGCAAATTCAATAAGGTATTCATATGAGATGAGAAAATCAATTTTTTATTGTTATATCTCTGATTGAGAATATCCCAACAGGTTTCGTAATTATCCGAACTGATAGATAAATGTTGAATTAGTTTTTCAGCTTCTCCTCTGATTTTACCCTTTAAAAATTGCATTTTCTGTGCACTGGATAGTGATGTGTTGCTATGTATCGTCTCGGTAAATAAATCTTTGAATGAAGTCCAACTCTGATAGTTGCCGTTGAAAGTAGGTATTTCCATTTGCGGCGTGCATTTTTCTTTGTGCGATACTGACGACATTTTAATGTTAATTGCTTTTTTCATGTGGTTGTAATTTTTCTCATAGTTGTTAAATGCTTGCTCGTATTCTGTGTTCTCACCGTTGATCTCACTGTCGATCTCCCAATGTAGAGAATCGATAGCAGACCAACGAGATTCCAAGGTCTTTAAGGTATCTTGGAATTCCCACCTTTCACTAATGATATCCAGGTTGATATTGGAGATAGTTCTGTGAAAGGCCTTAAAATTGCTTGTTTGCTTGCGCAACATCTCGTCTGTTTTGCTAGGATTGCTCTGGGTCTTGGATGTTCCTGCTGATGCCTTTGTGAAGGAGTGTATACTCTCGATGTTAAGGATAGATGGTTTGATAACAGGTGTCGTCGGCCTGGAGTCCCTGAGACCTTCCGTGGTTGGTGTATATTTCGTAATATACTCTCGGGTGTTGATATAAAATGCTTTGATTTTCTCGTACTGATTATCTGTGAAGTACGTGTGAGACCTGTCCTCCAGTTCCGACAGTTGGCCGTGAATCGAATGAAATTCCGCCCAATAAGCATCCAAGATATCAATTTTTCTTTTGATATAATCTGAGGTCTTGCGCTCGGCCCCATCTTTTTTAAAGTTAACAAGTAACTTTTTCATCTCTTCCATGATTTGGAATTGAGTTGTAAGTAAATCTTCCATGACTTTAATTGGATAGATTTGCTTTGAACTTATAAGATAATATTATGATCTTACTTGATAATTGCTCTGCTTGATATAACTGATAGATGGTAATGCTGATGATAATTTGATTGCTTGCTGATGATGATGATTTAGATGTAAACTGTTAATCTTGCTAGGTTGCTTTGTTCGCACTCAGTGCCTCAGTGCCCTATGCACGATATTGTGCGCCTTCTCAATACAGCTGGTGAGACCCGCTTCTGGGAGGCCAGCCGAACCGATTCGCTACCGCACGTAAGAACACAAAAACACCAAGTTAAAACTCGAAGGACCAAAAACTGTACGGGGATCGTGCAGTTTGTTTGCTAAATGATACTGTGGTTAATAATTGATATTATATTGTTTAATGGATGCACTATAAAAACATATGAAAAGCGGTGATTTTGCAGTGATAAGGAGCACACGCGATTGGTCTGATAATCGAACGTGAACTGAAGGGCAATCGCGCGGCTCCTCGGACGATGGGGTAAAATGCTGACGCTAACACAATAATAACATGTACGGTTTGACCGTACAGTTATATCACCACTTCAGTGTCGATCTCTTCCACACAAGCGTTCCCACAGCGAGACGTATCCTTAGCAATAGTTTGTTTTAATCGCCTATTTTTTATTTTAATGTTCTATGTATCCAAGTACCATATTTTATCAATATTTACATGTAGGTATTGCTTCCCATATGTAAGCTACGTAGTGTATGTGTAGCGTTCGATCCTGCTGAGCGCTTTATTAGACCACTATTATATTGTCTACAATATTTCGATATGTGAGAACCTGTTATTAGCCGTCAGGTATAATTTTCCATTGTTATTTGTGATTTTGTACTGTTAGTGTAAATTGTGAATAAATGAATTGGAATTGGAAATTTAACACGGCTGTGGGTTTTTCTTAACATAAATAAATAAATTATAAATGTTTGTTCACGGCCATGTAACTAAGATGCGCTAACAGTCTTCGATTTGGATTGCAAATATACGACCCGCAAATGATTATATTAACTTAAAATCTTAGTAAAAAAATGTATTTCGTTATTCTTCTTCTTCAAATAAGCACATCATTATTCAATCAGTGTCAATAAGGCCCCCACCCCCCTGTGCCCCCCCCCACTGACCGGTGCAGTTGGCGCGGTCGGGCGCCAGGTCCCCGTGCGGGCAGGCGCAGCGCGCTCCCCGCCCGTCCCACAGGCACAGCGCGGCGCAGCCCCCACCCCCCCTGTGCCCCCCCCCCCCCTCCCCCCTCCCCCCCACTGACCGGTGCAGTTGGCGCGGTCGGGCGCCAGGTCCCCGTGCGGGCAGGCGCAGCGCGCTCCCCGCCCGTCCCACAGGCACAGCGCGGCGCAGCCCCCACCCCCCCTGTGCCCCCCCCCCCCCTCCCCCCCACTGACCGGTGCAGTTGGCGCGGTCGGGCGCCAGGTCCCCGTGCGGGCAGGCGCAGCGCGCTCCCCGCCCGTCCCACAGGCACAGCGCAGCGCAGCCCCCGTTGTCCTTCGCGCACGGGTTGTCCCCCGCCCCATCCCCGTCCCCGTCCCCACCGCCGCCCCACGCCGCCGTCTGCGCCTCCGCCGACCACACCTGCGCATCAACAGTAACGAATATGTAAGTGCGGAAAAAATTAAAAAAATAGTATGACACGAAAGAATGGTAACAAGAATTTAAAGGAACGCAAATGAAATAATTAAAGGTAAACTTCCATGTATCATGATGCAGTGCGGTTATCTTACCATTATGTCCTTAAGGCTGTCGCCGGCATTATCCCTGAGCACGCGGTAGTCGGACAGGTTGGTAACCGGCGCAGCCACCACGCTGCCGCGACCTAGCATCCTGCGCAAACAACAATAGTTTTTGTCTCTTGAATGAACAAAAAGAATAATGTGAAGATTTTTGACAACAGATTTAACCCGTCGTAGCGCATGCGCCACATGCTGCAGGCAGGGGGAGGGGCAGGGGGAGGGGCAGTGCCCACTCACGTGTCGAGCCAGTAGAGCTGCCCGCGGTGCGGCGCCAGCGCGGCGGGGTGCGCGGCGCCGGGCAGCATGGCGCGGGCGGTCCCGTCGTAGCGCATGCGCCACATGCTGCAGGCAGGGGGAGGGGCAGGGGGAGGGGCAGTGCCCACTCACGTGTCGAGCCAGTAGAGCTGCCCGCGGTGCGGCGCCAGCGCGGCGGGGTGCGCGGCGCCGGGCAGCATGGCGCGGGCGGTCCCGTCGTAGCGCATGCGCCACATGCTGCAGGCAGGGGGAGGGGCAGGGGGAGGGGCAGTGCCCACTCACGTGTCGAGCCAGTAGAGCTGCCCGCGGTGCGGCGCCAGCGCGGCGGGGTGCGCGGCGCCGGGCAGCATGGCGCGGGCGGTCCCGTCGTAGCGCATGCGCCACACGCCGCCGTCCCACGTGTCCGCCCAGTACACCCACTGCTCCTGTCGTCGCAGAGCCGCTCCGTCAGTCACTTGCATATAAGATGGTTGAATACATCGGTCAATTTGAAAGCAGGCGTGCGCTACCTGCGTGTCGAGTGCTATGTCCGCGACGGCGGTCCCGTTGTAGAGCAGGTCCCGCGCCGACCCGTCCAGCCGGCAGCGCTGGATCCAGCCGCCGCCCGACAGGAACAGCCAGCCGCGCCCGGGGTCCACGGCCAGCGCTGACGACACGTCACACACGCTTAAACTACATACACTTCGCTATAGATAGAAACATTAAAATCGAGAGGGTCGATATCTAGGAGGGGGGGGTGTGGGAGGGAGGGGGAGGCGACTCACTGGTAACGGCGAGAGGGTCGGTGTCCAGCAGCACGTAGCGCTGGGAGCCGTCTGCGCGGGCCACCTCCACGAGGTTCCGCCGAGGGTCGGACCAGTAGATGTTGCCGGCCGCCCAGTCCACGCACACACCTGCCACGTACACCATCAAATATTTAAATACATGGTTAAAAATGGTTCAAATTAAAAACTATTGCTGGGGTCGAACTTCCCATCACTAGAGTTGACTGGTGGAGTCGTATCGACAGACTAGTGGTCATCTGTCACAATGTTTTCAAGCCGCTGCTATAAGTCACCGAGTTGATTTAACCGACTAGTGGTCAACGGCACTGACCCGCGAGCCAGTCGTAGGGCTGCTGCTCCAGCGGCTCGGCCTGCTGCACCAGCAGCGCCCGCCGCGTGCCGTCCCGCCGCACGCGCCACACGCTGCCGGCCTCAGAGTCGGCCCAGTACATCCACTCGCCCTCTGAAAACGGTAAATAACTTTAAAGGTCAGGTTATATCTACTCGATATACAAAAAAGGGGCCAAGAGAAATACCTTGCTCGTGATATTTTCAACTCCTAGTTGTCCGTTGAGGTTTTTACTTATGGCTTGTATGTAATTTGCTTACAAACTTGATTTTTGCGGTTACAGATTCCCAGCTGTGCGATGTGCCTGCGCCCGCGCCGCTATGACGTCACTCACCCGCCTGGTAGTCGACCGCGCTGGCGGTGCCCCGCTGTGCGATGGGCGGCAGCACGCCTGCGCCCGCGTCGTTGGCGGTCGCGTTGAGTGCCACCCCCCGCACCTCCCACCCGCCAGAGTAGATCACCACCTCGTCTATCGCTAAAACATAAACATTATAATTACTTATATATTCAAGAATGTATTAAAATTTTATTAGGTCTGAACATTGAGATGCAGCCGTGTAGCCGGTGGCGCTGGCGGTGCGCGAGGCGGGCAGGCACAGCTCCTAGTGTAGGTGGGGGGCGGCACACTCACGGCGGCAGGCACAGCTCCTAGTGTAGGTGGGGGGCGGCACACTCACGGCGGCAGGCACAGCTCCTAGTGTAGGTGGGGGGCGGCACACTCACGGCGGCAGGAGGCGGCGGCGCGCGTGTAGCCGGTGGCGCAGGCGCAGCCGCTGGCGGTGCGCGAGGCGGGCAGGCACAGCTCCTAGTGTAGGTGGGGGGCGGCACACTCACGGCGGCAGGAGGCGGCGGCGCGCGTGTAGCCGGTGGCGCAGGCGCAGCCGCTGGCGGTGCGCGAGGCGGGCAGGCACAGCTCCTAGTGTAGGTGGGGGGCGGCACACTCACGGCGGCAGGAGGCGGCGGCGCGCGTGTAGCCGGTGGCGCAGGCGCAGCCGCTGGCGGTGCGCGAGGCGGGCAGGCACAGCTCCTAGTGTAGGTGGGGGGCGGCACACTCACGGCGGCAGGAGGCGGCGGCGCGCGTGTAGCCGGTGGCGCAGGCGCAGCCGCTGGCGGTGCGCGAGGCGGGCAGGCACAGCTCCTAGTGTAGGTGGGGGGCGGCACACTCACGGCGGCAGGAGGCGGCGGCGCGCGTGTAGCCGGTGGCGCAGGCGCAGCCGCTGGCGGTGCGCGAGGCGGGCAGGCACAGCTCCTAGTGTAGGTGGGGGGCGGCACACTCACGGCGGCAGGAGGCGGCGGCGCGCGTGTAGCCGGTGGCGCAGGCGCAGCCGCTGGCGGTGCGCGAGGCGGGCAGGCACAGCTCCTAGTGTAGGTGGGGGGCGGCACACTCACGGCGGCAGGAGGCGGCGGCGCGCGTGTAGCCGGTGGCGCTGGCGGTGCGCGAGGCGGGCAGGCACAGCTCCTAGTGTAGGTGGGGGGCGGCACACTCACGGCGGCAGGAGGCGGCGGCGCGCGTGTAGCCGGTGGCGCAGGCGCAGCCGCTGGCGGTGCGCGAGGCGGGCAGGCACAGCTCCTAGTGTAGGTGGGGGGCGGCACACTCACGGCGGCAGGAGGCGGCGGCGCGCGTGTAGCCGGTGGCGCTGGCGGTGCGCGAGGCGGGCAGGCACAGCTCCTAGTGTAGGTGGGGGGCGGCACACTCACGGCGGCAGGAGGCGGCGGCGCGCGTGTAGCCGGTGGCGCAGGCGCAGCCGCTGGCGGTGCGCGAGGCGGGCAGGCACAGCTCCTAGTGTAGGTGGGGGGCGGCACACTCACGGCGGCAGGAGGCGGCGGCGCGCGTGTAGCCGGTGGCGCAGGCGCAGCCGCTGGCGGTGCGCGAGGCGGGCAGGCACAGCTCCTAGTGTAGGTGGGGGGCGGCACACTCACGGCGGCAGGAGGCGGCGGCGCGCGTGTAGCCGGTGGCGCAGGCGCAGCCGCTGGCGGTGCGCGAGGCGGGCAGGCACAGCTCCTAGTGTAGGTGGGGGGCGGCACACTCACGGCGGCAGGAGGCGGCGGCGCGCGTGTAGCCGGTGGCGCAGGCGCAGCCGCTGGCGGTGCGCGAGGCGGGCAGGCACAGCTCCTAGTGTAGGTGGGGGGCGGCACACTCACGGCGGCAGGAGGCGGCGGCGCGCGTGTAGCCGGTGGCGCAGGCGCAGCCGCTGGCGGTGCGCGAGGCGGGCAGGCACAGCTGCGCGCAGGGCGTGCGTCGCAGTGCGCAGGCGCCCCCTCCTCCCCCTCCCCCTCCCCCTCCCCCTGCCGCTCCCGCTCCCCCGGCCCCGCCCGACTGCGCGGATCCGTCGTACACGCGCAGCGAGATCACACCCTCTGCGCACACCATAGAACAGGTCATCAACTTACATTTCAAGCATTACCTAGTCCCGCCCCTAACATATATTTTCCAAAAATGCATGTCTGAAGGAATCTTTCCTAAATCTCTGAAAAAGCAGTTGTTGTTCCGATCTATAAATCTGGTAGTAAGGACCATTTAAACAGACTTATCAAATATCTGGAAAAATAATCGATTTTGTCGAAAATGCAATTCGGGTTTAGAACAAAACTATCAACGGCTGATGCCGTGCACGAACTGACCATTTGGTGCAGGAAATAGACAGTAGGAATCAGACAATAGGATATTCCCTGACCTGTTACCGGTTCCATTCCCACACTATTGCACAAGCTTGAAACCGTAGGTATAACTCATTATAACAAATCATTCGTTCTCGCGCTACTGAGCGAATAACACGCTGTCAATAATTTATTAACGACACACCCGCGTTAAACAATTTGTTCAGCGCAATGAATTCGTGCCCAAGTTGCAACTGCGACTTTAACAACGGAGTTCAGTGTTCAAAGTGCACTAAAATATATTGTTTTCAATGTGCCAATATCACAGAAGCTAACTATCGGAAGCTTGGAGCAACTCGGCAAAATGCAGTGTTGTGCATAACCTGCAAATCCACCCCGGCTATGCCAACGACTCCATCTAGATCCGTGGCTACAGACCCTGTACTGCTGGAGCTTCGCCAGGGCATCAACAATATTAACGCGATGCTGCAACCACTTCCCGAACTTATCAAAGATGTCAAGGACCTCAAGTCAAGCATTTCGACCTTCGAGGGTATTGTAGCCGAACTGAAATCTGATGTGAAAATGTTAAACGACCAGACCAACAGTCTTGAGTCACGAGTTGCGACCCTTGAAAACAGACCAGACACCTCCGACAACTACCTTCACCTAGAAAGCAAAATTATGGAACTTAACCTGAAAATCCACGATAAAGACCAATGGTCGCGCATGAATAATCTGGAAATTAAAGGCATTCCGGTGAAAAAAAACGAAAATCTGATCGATATCGTATGTCACATTAGCCAAAAAATTGCCTATCCAATAACGCACGATCAAATTAACTTTGTGACACGAGCTCGTTCAAATGATAAGATTAAACCCATTATCTTGTGTTTTACAACTCGTTACGCCAAAGAAAACTTTCTCGCAACCGCCCGAGCTATAAAGAACCTTCTAGCAAGCGACATCGGATTCCCGGATAGCGCGAATAAAGTCTTCATCAACGATCATCTGACTCGCGACAGCAAGATGCTCCTCACCAAAACGAAGGAAATAGCAAATAACAAGGGATATCAGTTCACCTGGGTCAAACACTGCAAGATACAAGTGCGAAAAAACGAAACATCTCCAATAATAGTCATCAAAACGACCGAGGACCTTAAAAAAATTGTTTGACTATTTTTCTGTTGTGTTTTGTTAAGTGGTTACGTCACGAGTTTACACCGTGTTAGATATAGTTACAAACACCTATACATACGTAAGTCAATGCATGATCATATAGTAACATTAAATACCTTGATAAATTACTTCCCAATTGCTATTATTTTATTGTCTCGATCACAGAGGTTTATCACAATAATCTTTATGTTTTTAATTGTCTGTTGTAGTATTTCCTTTATATTACATAACTATTTAATTTACTGTCGTTTTACCTCACTATCTATAAAAACTATAACCACAAACTCGCACTTTAAATCACATAAATATAAGCCGCAAATTATAAATCGATTTAATTTAGAAACTATTACCATATTCAACCATTTGCAAAATATGATTTTAATAACTCTAAAACTACTGAAAATGTCTAATTCATTCGCCTGTACTAATTATTTCACAAGCTATAAACATTTGCACCTAATCGTACATTTTAATTGCTATGCAAATCATTCTAATTCACGGTCACTGCCCGAGCACGGCTGGTGTGGCCGGCGCCGAACCGGTTTGTTATCACAGCACATGATTAACAGCTGTTCTACGACTCGCCGTTGTCGCCGGCTACGAAGCCAACTCTCATTCATAAACAAATATCTAGTATATCTCGCTATTACTTTGATTCCGTTAGCCCATGCTTGTATAAAATACATCAATTATTATTTATATAAAATGATTCCTGAATTTTTATCGGCAATAAACAATAGGCGCAACCCCCTACAGTTAAATAGAACAACTCATTTTTTACTTACTCACAATTTTTACGATTTACATCTACAACTTTTATATAATTAAACATGTTAACTATCTTTTATCAAAACGTTAGGGGTTTGCGCACAAAAACCGATATATTTAAAAGGAATCTAAACCTAAAGAATAATGACATCATAATTTTGACGGAATCATGGCTAATGGAGGGAATCTATGATGAAGAATTATTCGGCGGGGAATATATGGTATGGAGAAGGGATCGCGACTATGATCGACTGGGTCAGAGCAGAGGTGGGGGAGTGTTGATAGCGGCGCGGCGGGGGCTGGGGGTGGCGGTGCGTGAGCGCCGCGAGTGGGGCGGCTCGGCCGAGATGTTGTGGGTGACGGTCACCGCGCCGCCGCGCCGCCGCGCCGCCGCGCCGCCGCAACCGCCGCACGCTCCTCGCCAGCCCACCTGCACCTCGCTGCCCTCTACCTATGTGAGGAGAGGGAAGGGAGGAGTTTCGCTGATCAATTACTAAACGTCTGTGAAAATATTACTAACATCTCTGTATCTCACCCATCGGACAAAGTATTAGTAGTCGGAGATTTCAATATGAGTGCTATAACGTGGCAGGGAACAGCGGACGGACCTGAGTTGCTACCCACTAACTTACAAGGCTCCAACCATAGTGAGCTCGTGGAAATGATGGACATTTGTAACATAAAACAATATAACAACATTATTAATAATTTTGGTGGAATCCTGGACCTAGTTCTCTCAAATTTCATTGTAGAGGCAACACGCGACCCCGAGCCCTTGGTCAAGGAGGATGCCTATCATCCATCACTCAGTATTCAAGCATCACTATTACAGGACTCTCTTCTTCCCCAGAAACAACGAATCAAGCATCTTTATAATAAAGGGGACTACCAGTCCATTTGTAGTGAACTAAACTCATCTGACTGGGTTAGCTTGTTGTCCTCGGGCACTCTGGAGGAGGCTGTGAATACATTTAACACAATAATTTATAATCTCCGTGACAAGTTTATCCCTTCCAAACAAGTTAAATCTACTAAGTTTCCAACATGGTACTCTTCGCCTCTAAAGAAGGTTCTGAAAGAAAAATTCAAATATTTAAACAAATATAAAACTTACCATAACATCGCTGACCACAATACCTTCTGTCTCCTTCGAGATAGAGCTAAACGATTGGAGACACTATGTTTTAATAAATATATCGAATCTGTGGAATTATCTATTGCCAAAAATCCAAAAGCTTTTTGGGCGTTTGTCAAGGAAAAGAAGCAATGTAATGCATACCCTAATTCTATGTCACATGGTAACACAAGTATAGACTCAGGTGAAACGATTTGCGAGGCCTTTTCGGAATATTTTGGATCCACTTACCAGCAACGTGCACCGGTGTCGCGCAATATAGTCAGTGCACTACAATCATCAGCTCTAACTACAACCGGTGACATACATAGTATAGAAATTACTCCGAAAATCGTTCTCCGACATCTGAAATCACTTGATCGTAACAAGTCTGTCGGACCCGACCTAATACACCCAGCGTTTGTAGCGAGCTGTGCCGAGAGCTTAGCCGAGCCAGTGTCGCTACTATTTAACAGGTCTATCAAGGAAGGAATAATGCCGGCGATGTGGAAATCAGCGCTCGTCACTCCTATTCACAAGAAGGGGTCAAGAATCAAAGTTGAGAATTATCGCCCAATCTCGAAACTATGTGTATTCGCAAAGGTTCTCGAGAAAATAATTCATTATCAGTTGTACCATGCACTTAAAGCAACATTCAGCGTAAACCAACACGGCTTCATGCAGGGTCGCTCCACCGTCTCTAATCTTCTGCTGTTTTCAGAGAAAGTCGCATTGGCAATGGAGGCAGGGGGGCAGTTGGACGCGGTGTACACTGATTTCTCGAAGGCCTTTGATCGTATCGACCACATCATTCTTCTAGCCAAATTACAGACCGCCGGCATTCGTGGAAATCTGTATAGATGGTTCATATCGTATGTAGAAAACCGCACCCAACGTGTGGCGATTAGGGGTTACGCATCTTCTCCGGTTACCATCCCTTCAGGAGTCCCACAAGGATCAATACTAGCGCCTCTGATGTTCAGCATTTTTATCAACGACATTGGATCCTGTTTTCATCACTCAGACTTCCTTCTCTTTGCGGACGATTTGAAAATCTTCAAAGCCATAAAAACGTACGACGACGCCTTAAACCTGCAACTAGACCTGATCAGGTTGGAAGCGTATTGTATCAGTAATAAACTGGAATTAAATCACAACAAATGTTATACAATTTCCTTCACAAGGAAGCTTCACCCTTTTTCTTTTAATTATCAGCTTCATGGAAAATCCTTATTAAGAACAAATTCTGTCAAAGACTTAGGGATTACTTTAGATTCAAAATTTATTTTCGACGAACACATTGAGACTATAACTCGTAGAGCCAATAGAACATTAGGATTCTTATTCAGAATGTCTTACAATTTCAAATCTGTCAAAACTTTTAAAATACTCTATTGCACCTTGGTAAGAAGTCAAGTTGAATACTCATCACAAATCTGGAACCCAAGATATGATATCTATTGTACTCTAATTGAAAAAATTCAACGTAAATTTCTTCGTTTCCTAAATTACAAATTCAAGATCTCTACTACATCATATCTAGATAGCTGTAAACGTCACCACATTTTGCCTCTGGAGCTGCGTCGTCACTCTGCCGACCTCATAACACTACACAGTATAACCTCAGGGAACCTAGATGCTCCTGAACTACTGTCTCCTATTAAACTGTGTGTTCCTGGCACTCGATCTAGACGGGACAATAACCTAAAGTTATACCTGCCAAAGACTTTTACCAACTATAGGCAAAATTCCTTTATCTGGCGAGTTTGCAAAAAATTTAATGAAGACTATTCTAAATTAATAGATCTATTCAATACAAACAAAAACAGACTTAAATCTTTTATATGCAGTATCTTTTTTGGCGACAATAACAAATAATGGCAATTTCTTTACATCTTTACATCTCTACTCATTTGGAATTTTATTTTTGTTCAATAATCATGCATTGACTTAATTTAATTTAATTTGACTTAATTTAATTTAACTTAGTTTCTTCAATATTATGATTTTACTGTGGAATTACGAGTTTGCGTTGTTATCAATATATATATATATATATCCTTTACTTTCAAACTAAAGAACACTCTTAGTTACAATGCAATGCAATGCAAAACAATTTGGGCAATGTGTTCGCCCACAAACGCGTGCACAGGCGGAAACTTGTAATTGGCTCTGTCAGAACCGATTATTGTTATCCATAGCATTATTGTAGCTGTAAGTTTTCCAAAAATAAATAAAATAAAATAAAATAAAATAAAATAAGAGGCACCCAGCTTAAATTATTCGCGAACTATCTAGACGGGCGTACCCAATGCGTAAAAATAGGCGATGTTCTTAGCTCTCCCCAAAAAGTACCAATTTTGGAATTCCCCAAGGAAGTATTTTAAGCCCTACCTTCTTCTTCATTTACATAAATGACTTGTGCAATTTAAAATTAGCTCATGGCAAAATTGTATCATACTCCGACGACACTGCCCTACTATTTTCTGCTAATTCAGAACAAGAAGTTTACAAATATGCACAATTAAGCTTTAATGTTGTAAATAAATGGCTACAACGGCATCTCTCAACATTGAATGCGGATAAAATTCCATGCGTAAGTCTGCCCCTTCCAAGACCGTGTGTAAGTCTGAGCACGCGAAGCGAGGTCCGATGAGTGACCTGTGTTGTTCCTGAGCAGGCGCGGGTCGGCGCCGGTGTCCTTGTGGCAGGCCCGCAGCGAGGCCGAGGCGCTGTCCGCCCACAGCACCTCCCCGCGCCACACCTCCACCGCGCTGGGCCGTGCGCCCGGCTCCAGCGGCAGCTGTACACCACACACACATACACGTGCCGCAACCGACAAGATGGGGTACTCAAAGCGCCCGCGCCCGCGCCCGAGGGTTTGGCCACGACGATGACGTCGTCACGGTACCACAGACGGTACGCTACACTTGACTTGTCGTGACGAACGCTCATTTTTTATTTTATGGGAAACCAACAGCTGTTTTACAAATTATCACTTAAACTAAAAAACTGAAAGCCAATTAGAGATTTCCACTGATAGAACCTACTTAAACTTAATAAAAAATTAAAAAACTATACATTGCAATCAGAATGATAAGGCTTGGTCAAACCGTATTGGCTCACATTTATTTTGAAATCGTGTGCTAAAACCGTGTGTTGACGCTAAACGTTGAGACCCATAGGAGTGTACTATGACAAAGTAGCCTCCACCCTAGTGTACTATGATTGTGGTTTACACGTTAATAGTATCTAACATTTTTTTGTTTTTTATTAAGTTTAAGTAGGTTCTATCAGTGGAAACCTCTAATTGGCTTTCAGTTTTTTAGTTTAAGGGATAATTTGTAAAATAGCTGTTGGTTTTCCCAAGAAAATAAAATAAATAAATAAACGAACAATTTCAGGGAACAAGGAAACTGCAAACAAATAATAAATATCTGTAACATTAGCTTCTTCAGACTCGTAACGAATTGTATAACGCTCATATCATTTTTTAGCCTTATTTTTTTACTATCAGCCAGTTTAAACACTGCTTTTCTACAAAAATTAAAAAAACAATTCAACCTTTTCCCACTGAAAAAAGTGAGGTGGTGACACTTTGATATATGCCAATAGAAATAGTACGATATAGTACTCACTGTAGTCAGCGTTCCGATTGTAATGTCGTAATACTGTATGGTGCCGGAGTCGGTGTTCACCCAGTACAGTCTATTGCTCTCCAGGTCCATGCACAGGCCTGCCAGACAACACACATAATGAATACATATACGTACTGTCCGTACGCTCATCACCACTCCGGAACGGGGTTGGCTGACTAACCAATAAGATCTTGTTTTCTTTTTAACAATTGCACAAATTAAGAGGTATTAAACATTAATTGAGTTTTGGGAACGTTTCTCCATTCTGTCGTAGCGGCCGAATCATTGGGGAAAAGAACATAATCGTTTAGAAAACAGGACTATGCATCGACTGTTTACACAGAGCTTGGATCTGAAACGAAACATACTTTCAGGAGAAAATTAATGATTACACATCGACGAACTATTTGAAAATTGAAAAAAAAAAAAACGTACACGGGAAGGTGATATTTACGGTTTAACATTTATTGCGATTTAATTCAACACTGTGTCATTTATCGGACACTTAGAAGATGTGGTAGTTTCACCATAGTGAGTGACCCTGGACGGGTGTTGGCCTTAGGCGCAATACTATGGTCATTTTGTTCGTGGTGTGCATTTGCTTAAAAACATCGCGTCTCCATTATGTATTGTGCATTGTGTGGTGGGTATAGTATAGTCACAATGTATCAATGATATAACCTTCGCTTCATACACAGTTTTGGACAGTCGTCAGATGCACCAAGGGCTATCGAATGTCACATTAACAAAGTACATTACGAGCAGCTGTTGTAGTGGCGTACGAATAGGCGAGTATGGTGCTCCGCTCACGTCGCACGCGCTACCGTAAGGGCAGGCGAGGGCCGAGTACTGCAAGGAGAGAGGGTACTGACTGGTGGGCGCGGCCAGCAGCGGCTGCGCGGCGCTGTCGGCGAGCAGGCGAGGGCCGAGTACTGCAAGGAGAGAGGGTACTGACTGGTGGGCGCGGCCAGCAGCGGCTGCGCGGCGCTGTCGGCGAGCAGGCGAGGGCCGAGTACTGCAAGGAGAGAGGGTACTGACTGGTGGGCGCGGCCAGCAGCGGCTGCGCGGCGCTGTCGGCGAGCAGGCGAGGGCCGAGTACTGCAAGGAGAGAGGGTACTGACTGGTGGGCGCGGCCAGCAGCGGCTGCGCGGCGCTGTCGGCGAGCAGGCGAGGGCCGAGTACTGCAAGGAGAGAGGGTACTGACTGGTGGGCGCGGCCAGCAGCGGCTGCGCGGCGCTGTCGGCGAGCAGGCGAGGGCCGAGTACTGCAAGGAGAGAGGGTACTGACTGGTGGGCGCGGCCAGCAGCGGCTGCGCGGCGCTGTCGGCGAGCAGGCGAGGGCCGAGTACTGCAAGGAGAGAGGGTACTGACTGGTGGGCGCGGCCAGCAGCGGCTGCGCGGCGCTGTCGGCGAGCAGGCGAGGGCCGAGTACTGCAAGGAGAGAGGGTACTGACTGGTGGGCGCGGCCAGCAGCGGCTGCGCGGCGCTGTCGGCGAGCAGGCGAGGGCCGAGTACTGCAAGGAGAGAGGGTACTGACTGGTGGGCGCGGCCAGCAGCGGCTGCGCGGCGCTGTCGGCGAGCAGGCGAGGGCCGAGTACTGCAAGGAGAGAGGGTACTGACTGGTGGGCGCGGCCAGCAGCGGCTGCGCGGCGCTGTCGGCGAGCAGGCGAGGGCCGAGTACTGCAAGGAGAGAGGGTACTGACTGGTGGGCGCGGCCAGCAGCGGCTGCGCGGCGCTGTCGGCGAGCAGGCGGCGCGCCGAGCCGTCCGCGCCCGCGCCCTCCACCCGCCCGCCCCCCGCCGGCGCGCTGCTCCAGTACAGCTTGCCCCTGCAACCGTACACAACATGGTGGACACGCCCGCAATATCGTCAGTATCGTCAACGATGCATACATAATGTCCCGCCTGTTTCCCGTAGGGGTAGGCAGAGACCATTGTCATCGATAATGTTCACCAATGAGACCGCGTCAAGTTGCCGAACGTGCGATAGGATAACCAATCATATTATTATGTCAGAACATAATCGACGACGGTATCGATGAAAATTACATAATATGTTATTAGCCGTCAGGTATAATTTCCCATTGTTATTTGTGATTTAACATGGCTGTTGGTTTTCCTTAACATAAATAAATAAATGTATCATCAGTGGAGGTTCATATTCAAAAATATTGTAAATTATAAACGAGGGTGCTCTTTTTAAATAATTTGCGATTCGGCAAACAACGAAAACCCAAATACCTAACTGATTATCGAGTTCATATCCATGCTCGCTCAATCATATGATAAATCATATCTCTCATATAATTTTCGTTTTGAATTTATTTAAAGGCAAATTTTAAATGTCTACCGAAACCTCATTATAAAAGCGTCATCATCCTTTAAATAACTTTCACTTTCAAACTATTTCTCGTTTAGTAACCAGTCAGCAGTTTATGCGAGCAACGTTAGTCTTGACTTTTTGCCGAAAAAATACCGGTGTTGTCTACCGGTTTCGGTCCCTGCTGACAACAAAATCATTTTATATTTAGATTATATGTAACTATTTTTCCGTTATATGGAATATAACCGATAAGAAACAAATTAACACCATAGTGAAGCGAGACCTCCTGACAGTGTACAGAGAGGCTGAAACGCGGGGGTACCTGATCGGGTCGGCGGCCAGCGCGGTGATGTTGTGTATGTCGGTGAGCAGCAGCGCCGTGTACTCTCCGGCCAGGTTGGCCACGGCGATGTTGGAGCCCGTGCTGTAGTACAGCAGCCCCGCCGCCCAGTCCAGCGCCAGTCCGCGAGGCTGGTGAGGGCAGACATAGCGGTACAATATACTTCGCTTTATATGCAGTCTCAACTCAAACGGATTATTACTTTCGAATTTCTAACGAAAAATATTTTAATTCTTGGACAATTAAAAGTACTATAGAATTATTAGCAGGTGTTCATTAAAATGTACATCGTTAAAATTGGATCTGGAGGTGCACTTATAAACCCATACATCACATACAGATTCAAGTCCATTTATTCAACGTTGGATACAATAGTTAAAATAACTTAAAGAATGAACTTTGCGTTTCTCAGAGAGAACGTTCTAAATGTGTAAGTTTTAAATCACTCTGATTGATGTAGATCAGGAACAGAGACGGGCCTAATATTGACCCTTGCGGCACGCCTGCCGTAACTGAGTGATACCAGTGTTGCCAGTGGTATGTGCAGACACTCACCTGCTCCACGCCGCTGTCGGCCACCACACGCACGGCGCCGCCCGTCAGACCGATGCGCTTTATCTCGTTCGTCTGCGAACATCGTCAAGTAATGTAACAACACGTTTGGCAAAGAACTAAATCAGTGATAAATCGATCGGTCCATGAGATTTCGGAAAAAAATTGTGGAACAAACGATGTTTCTTTTTGTTTCTACAGCCTAACATTATTTTTTGTTATTCGTATAAACTTTCATTAGAAGAATACAAACCAGGAGATGGGAGATGTTATTTTTTTTATCTTCTTGGGAAACCAACAGCTGTTTTACCAAGTATCACACTGAAAGCCAATTTTCCACTGATAGAATCGACTTAAGGGTTAATCGGAAAATATAAATTATGCTTTACGCTTAGAGAACACTGGAATAATTAATGAAATTAATAACAACCAACACAGTAATCGCTAATTTACCGAGCAACCGGGTATCAGCAGCAGCAGCCGGGAGCAGATTACCTCTGTGTCGGCCCAGTAGATGTAGCCGGGCGCGGCGTGCACCTGCAGCGCGGCGGGCGCGGTGAGGTGCGGGCCCGACACGGTGGGCACGATGTGCACGCCCGGCGCGTCCAGGTCCACGCCGCGGATCTCGCCCAGCCGCCCGATCAGCAGCACCTTCTCGTGCACTGCCGACACACGGTGGACGCAGGGTTAGCTCTATACGGTCGATCACTCTCATCGCCCTCGTCGTCATCGCAGGACGTCCACTGCTGAACATAGACCTGCATCCAGTGATTTCCCGCGACCTTTATTAGATCGTCTGTCCACATTTTGAGTGGACGTCCTACGCTCTTCACCTATATTATTACTATTAGAGGACAACATACAAATTTAAGACACATGCACACCCGCACACATTCGTGCACACACACAAATATCTACACCCTCTCCCACTCACACTCTAATCAAAGTTTCTGGTCACATCCTGTCTCACAATGTAAGAGCCATTCCAGAGGGCGATAGGCTGGTGATTTGTCACACAGGTATCCTAGTACGGACACACTCCACATGCTTTCTCACAAAAACTACGTTCGTATATCTCATAAATTAAGCACCCATTTTTGAATATTTTCGTGAGAGACAAGTGTTACATAAGAAGCCAGACTCATTATCGACCATAATGGTTCGTTCATTGAGCCGTCTGGTGTCCCGTGTATCGACAGCACCAGACCACAGCGATACCTTCGCAGGTGACGTTGTCCGGCGCGAGGCGCATGACGTGCGGACAGGCGCAGGCGCGCTCGGCGGGGCCGTCGATGAGGCACAGGTGGGAGCAGTTCCCGTTGTTGTCTCCGCACGGGTTGTGGGCGCTGGCCGGCTGCCGGCTCGGGTGGATCACCTGCGGCACACATACATACTGTATACAATATTCATTTACATATCTCTTGCTCTGTAAGTAGTCACTTACTTCCCTGAATGCCGGGGTGTATGGATATCATTACAGCATAGGTTTCAAAACCTACCATGTAATGTTAGCATTACAGCATAGGTTTTGAAATTTGAAAAAAGAACTGTCATACTCATACTGCAAGAAGAATATTTTTAAAAAGTTTTTTTTTTTCTCGGTATCGATTATTTACTCGAATCGGAATCGAGACAATTTATATTACAATTTATGAAGATTTTATTTTAAATATCGAACTATTTATTTCGCAGTCACATCGTATGTTAGTTGAAATCGATTTAAAAATCAAACTGGCCAGCACGATTTGACGCGCTTGTGTGCCATAAAATCGTGAACAGTAAAAAAGGCAGCCGACTAGTAGGCGCGAAAGTAAATTTTTCGTGTTTTGGAGTTCTTTCTCAAAAGTTTTGAAAAATGTCAAGTGACGAAGACATGGATCTAACCCCCCCGATTTTATAAAAGAACAAGCAAAAACAGTTTTAGAAAATCGATACGAATACGATCGAAATACGACGAATTTACGAAGTGGCGGTCAGAAAAAAAAGTTAAATCTCTTTCTGAAAGTGTTTTGATATCATATTTTAATGAATTATCTAAGAAGCTACAACTTGTTTTTACTTACCTCACAATCGATATGTAAAGCAGAGTGTTTACCTCGGGTGTAAGCATCAATTGCATACTCGGGCTAATTAGCGCCCTCGCTGCGCTCGGGCGCCAAAAACCTCGTATGCAATTGATGTCATACAGCCCTTGGTTAACAATCTACTATTATTTTACCATCACAAAACAAAAGTGCAATAATATTATTTATTGAGTAAGTTATCTTATAAAGTACTGTTTTATTACTAGGTAATAACCTGTGTTACAAGTGTGGTGTGTCTTTATATTATGTATAAAGCTGTAACACGTGGTCGCGCCCCTTTTATTTATGAATATACGTACTGACGTCTATACTGAAGAGTTTCATTTCGAAGATATATACCCTCTGCTCCTATCTATGGCCGGGGTGACGACACCACTCTGCCCCCCACTAACGGATCGTGGAGTGTACACTTATTATTGATACAATGTAATGTAGTTTTATTAGCATAACGTGCCAATAGTTTGACGATAATGTAATTTTTATCTGAGCGATTTGTGTGAGTGTTTGTGTGTGAAGGTGTGTATATGTATAAAGGTGAAGCTGTATGTGGGTACATGTAGCTACTATATTTACTATTTTCAGCATTTAAGATTTAAGCCCATCCATCCATTGCCCATTGAAATGAATACCTCGCTCGCTAGAAAGTATTATGGTAGCAATTGCTCAGCTGGGAGAACTGAATATCAGCACTCTGCTGACTATCCTTTCATTGTTTCTGTGCTCTATTGCTATCTTAGGCCCGTTACACCCATTACCATCCTGGTTTCATACACAAACGGGTGTCACTACCCCAGGAACCACAGTAAGCAAAATAGTCAAGTATTATTCTGCACAACGCCAACTGAAGACAGTGTAGTGCCAACTACATATTAAACCAATCAAAGAAAAAGGAGGGAGCGGCTTACGAAAAACTAGGATGAAGTAATGTAAAGTAACGCTTTTAACACAGTTGATTTGGACATACTACTGGGGCTGTTGAATTCTCTTAATCTATCTTCAATGGTGATTGAGTGGTTTCATAGTTACCTGTTCGGGCGCCGCCAGCGCATTCGCGGTGAAGATTCCTTCTCCGCCTGGTGCTCCACTTCAGCTGGTGTGCCGTAGGGTGGTGTAATTTTTCCTCTACTATAGCATAGAAGCATAGGCACCCCCTAGGATTCAAAACACACGAACAGTACCTTAATGTCGTAGGGTTGCGTGAGCGTGCGCTGTACGACGGCGACGTCGCTGCCGTTCCACTTGTTGGCGCGCACCACGCTGTTGGAGCGCCAGTCCGTCCAGTACACGTGCGACTCGAACACGGTGATGGCGAACGGGTGCGACAGGGCGCCGTGACCGCGCAACACCTCGTGGTAGTCCTGGCCCTCGTACGTGGTCGTGTGGATCGAGTCCGAGCTGTACACACAACGGACATTGTAATATTATGCCGACTTGTCGACAGCTTTCGATAAAACAAACTCTACGGCTATTGAAAACCGTACATCTGCACGCGACCGTTGCACTTAAAGGTTCTCTCTAGAGCAGCTTGCACACTTACAATACTACTATTTAACATAAATCTGTGTAAGAATCTCATAGGTCGTCCTGGGATCCCTGGGACGGGTAAGGGTGGCGTAGCGGACCGTGTGTGGGGTGTGGGGTGTGGAGCAGCACCTGGCATCGATCCAGTAGAGCCTGGTGGCGCGGTGGTCGAGCGCGATGCCGTTGGGCCAGGCGCCGTCGCCCAGCGCGCCCACGTGCACCACGGCGCGGCGTCTCCGCCCCGCCAGCGAGCAGCGCTCGATGCGCGGGGCCGACTGCTCCCAGTCGCTCCAGAACAGGTAGCCTGGTTGGGCACCGCCAGACGCGTTACACAGCTGAACAATTCTATCGATTGACCTATATACCTTAAAAAGCTATCAACCCCGGGCAATTTAAGGCCTAGTAATTGTACTGACCGACATTGGGATCCAGCGCGATCGCCCGCGGACTGTCCATGTCCCCCGCGACGAGGGTCCTTCGGTACTGGCCGTCTAGACGCGCCACCTCGATCTGGTGCAGGCTGCTCTCCACCCAGTACAGGTTACCGCCCACCCAGTCCACGGCCAGACCCTCGGCCATCGAGAGCCCCTGTTGCATCACCACCTCGATGCCACTGAGCGCTGCAAGTACACACAAGGTAGCTCTACATTTAATACAATATTCGATGTCTTTGATTTTAATTACTCCAGGCAATTGAAGCCCATGGACGAAGCTCGGAAATAACAATAAGTCTAAGATACATGAGGTAGAGTAGAGAGAGAGAGACCGTTGCCGACGATGGTGCCGGTGTAGATGTTGTCGTCGATGACGTCGGTCCAGTAGAGCTGCACGCGCCCGGAGACGGGGTCGCGGCGCCAGTCCAGCGCGATGGTGTTCTTCAGCGAGGAGATGAGCGCGCGCGACGCCAGCGACGGCAGCTCCACGCCGCGAACCTCGTGACGGTTGCTGAACACCAGCAGCGGCACCGCCTTGTCTGCAACGCACCTCACATACGTAAATAACACCACACCTCACTATTGCTTTGACGTTGCCAAAAAAATCATGGAGAAAATCAATCGAGGACCCAAGGCAACGTGAACGAACTCGTGATACCTGTGCTCTTGCAGGTGAAGCCATCGTCAGCCAGTTGGAAACCCTCGTAGCAGGTGCACTTGTGGCGGTTCTTCTGCGGCTTGCATGTCTGCGGACGCAAGGAGTTACGTCAGTGTCGTGTGGTAATGTTAGTGGGAGGAGTACCAATCTTTAAGCCGAGGTTTAAAAATGACTGCGCATTAAATTGCGATTCTTTAGCTGTTGGCTCTGGGGTTAATACGGTGATGGTGGAGGATAGGTGAAAGCCGTGAGGAGTGCCTCACCTGGCTGCAGACGCCCCAGGCGGTGCAGGGGTGTGCGGGCGCGCAGGAGGAGCCGTCGCGCTGCAGGTGCAGCGGCGCGGGGCTCTGGGGTTAGTACGGTGATGGTGGAGGATAGGTGAAAGCCGTGAGGAGTGCCTCACCTGGCTGCAGACGCCCCAGGCGGTGCAGGGGTGTGCGGGCGCGCAGGAGGAGCCGTCGCGCTGCAGGTGCAGCGGCGCGGGGCTCTGGGGTTAGTACGGTGATGGTGGAGGATAGGTGAAAGCCGTGAGGAGTGCCTCACCTGGCTGCAGACGCCCCAGGCGGTGCAGGGGTGTGCGGGCGCGCAGGAGGAGCCGTCGCGCTGCAGGTGCAGCGGCGCGGGGCTCTGGGGTTAGTACGGTGATGGTGGAGGATAGGTGAAAGCCGTGAGGAGTGCCTCACCTGGCTGCAGACGCCCCAGGCGGTGCAGGGGTGTGCGGGCGCGCAGGAGGAGCCGTCGCGCTGCAGGTGCAGCGGCGCGGGGCTCTGGGGTTAGTACGGTGATGGTGGAGGATAGGTGAAAGCCGTGAGGAGTGCCTCACCTGGCTGCAGACGCCCCAGGCGGTGCAGGGGTGTGCGGGCGCGCAGGAGGAGCCGTCGCGCTGCAGGTGCAGCGGCGCGGGGCTCTGGGGTTAGTACGGTGATGGTGGAGGATAGGTGAAAGCCGTGAGGAGTGCCTCACCTGGCTGCAGACGCCCCAGGCGGTGCAGGGGTGTGCGGGCGCGCAGGAGGAGCCGTCGCGCTGCAGGTGCAGCGGCGCGGGGCTCTGGGGTTAGTACGGTGATGGTGGAGGATAGGTGAAAGCCGTGAGGAGTGCCTCACCTGGCTGCAGACGCCCCAGGCGGTGCAGGGGTGTGCGGGCGCGCAGGAGGAGCCGTCGCGCTGCAGGTGCAGCGGCGCGGGGCTCTGGGGTTAGTACGGTGATGGTGGAGGATAGGTGAAAGCCGTGAGGAGTGCCTCACCTGGCTGCAGACGCCCCAGGCGGTGCAGGGGTGTGCGGGCGCGCAGGAGGAGCCGTCGCGCTGCAGGTGCAGCGGCGCGGGGCTCTGGGGTTAGTACGGTGATGGTGGAGGATAGGTGAAAGCCGTGAGGAGTGCCTCACCTGGCTGCAGACGCCCCAGGCGGTGCAGGGGTGTGCGGGCGCGCAGGAGGAGCCGTCGCGCTGCAGGTGCAGCGGCGCGGGGCTCTGGGGTTAGTACGGTGATGGTGGAGGATAGGTGAAAGCCGTGAGGAGTGCCTCACCTGGCTGCAGACGCCCCAGGCGGTGCAGGGGTGTGCGGGCGCGCAGGAGGAGCCGTCGCGCTGCAGGTGCAGCGGCGCGGGGCTCTGGGGTTAGTACGGTGATGGTGGAGGATAGGTGAAAGCCGTGAGGAGTGCCTCACCTGGCTGCAGACGCCCCAGGCGGTGCAGGGGTGTGCGGGCGCGCAGGAGGAGCCGTCGCGCTGCAGGTGCAGCGGCGCGGGGCTCTGGGGTTAGTACGGTGATGGTGGAGGATAGGTGAAAGCCGTGAGGAGTGCCTCACCTGGCTGCAGACGCCCCAGGCGGTGCAGGGGTGTGCGGGCGCGCAGGAGGAGCCGTCGCGCTGCAGGTGCAGCGGCGCGGGGCTCTGGGGTTAGTACGGTGATGGTGGAGGATAGGTGAAAGCCGTGAGGAGTGCCTCACCTGGCTGCAGACGCCCCAGGCGGTGCAGGGGTGTGCGGGCGCGCAGGAGGAGCCGTCGCGCTGCAGGTGCAGCGGCGCGGGGCTCTGGGGTTAGTACGGTGATGGTGGAGGATAGGTGAAAGCCGTGAGGAGTGCCTCACCTGGCTGCAGACGCCCCAGGCGGTGCAGGGGTGTGCGGGCGCGCAGGAGGAGCCGTCGCGCTGCAGGTGCAGCGGCGCGGGGCTCTGGGGTTAGTACGGTGATGGTGGAGGATAGGTGAAAGCCGTGAGGAGTGCCTCACCTGGCTGCAGACGCCCCAGGCGGTGCAGGGGTGTGCGGGCGCGCAGGAGGAGCCGTCGCGCTGCAGGTGCAGCGGCGCGGGGCTCTGGGGTTAGTACGGTGATGGTGGAGGATAGGTGAAAGCCGTGAGGAGTGCCTCACCTGGCTGCAGACGCCCCAGGCGGTGCAGGGGTGTGCGGGCGCGCAGGAGGAGCCGTCGCGCTGCAGGTGCAGCGGCGCGGGGCTCTGGGGTTAGTACGGTGATGGTGGAGGATAGGTGAAAGCCGTGAGGAGTGCCTCACCTGGCTGCAGACGCCCCAGGCGGTGCAGGGGTGTGCGGGCGCGCAGGAGGAGCCGTCGCGCTGCAGGTGCAGCGGCGCGGGGCTCTGGGGTTAGTACGGTGATGGTGGAGGATAGGTGAAAGCCGTGAGGAGTGCCTCACCTGGCTGCAGACGCCCCAGGCGGTGCAGGGGTGTGCGGGCGCGCAGGAGGAGCCGTCGCGCTGCAGGTGCAGCGGCGCGGGGCTCTGGGGTTAGTACGGTGATGGTGGAGGATAGGTGAAAGCCGTGAGGAGTGCCTCACCTGGCTGCAGACGCCCCAGGCGGTGCAGGGGTGTGCGGGCGCGCAGGAGGAGCCGTCGCGCTGCAGGTGCAGCGGCGCGGGGCTCTGGGGTTAGTACGGTGATGGTGGAGGATAGGTGAAAGCCGTGAGGAGTGCCTCACCTGGCTGCAGACGCCCCAGGCGGTGCAGGGGTGTGCGGGCGCGCAGGAGGAGCCGTCGCGCTGCAGGTGCAGCGGCGCGGGGCTCTGGGGTTAGTACGGTGATGGTGGAGGATAGGTGAAAGCCGTGAGGAGTGCCTCACCTGGCTGCAGACGCCCCAGGCGGTGCAGGGGTGTGCGGGCGCGCAGGAGGAGCCGTCGCGCTGCAGGTGCAGCGGCGCGGGGCTCTGGGGTTAGTACGGTGATGGTGGAGGATAGGTGAAAGCCGTGAGGAGTGCCTCACCTGGCTGCAGACGCCCCAGGCGGTGCAGGGGTGTGCGGGCGCGCAGGAGGAGCCGTCGCGCTGCAGGTGCAGCGGCGCGGGGCTCTGGGGTTAGTACGGTGATGGTGGAGGATAGGTGAAAGCCGTGAGGAGTGCCTCACCTGGCTGCAGACGCCCCAGGCGGTGCAGGGGTGTGCGGGCGCGCAGGAGGAGCCGTCGCGCTGCAGGTGCAGCGGCGCGGGGCTCTGGGGTTAGTACGGTGATGGTGGAGGATAGGTGAAAGCCGTGAGGAGTGCCTCACCTGGCTGCAGACGCCCCAGGCGGTGCAGGGGTGTGCGGGCGCGCAGGAGGAGCCGTCGCGCTGCAGGTGCAGCGGCGCGGGGCTCTGGGGTTAGTACGGTGATGGTGGAGGATAGGTGAAAGCCGTGAGGAGTGCCTCACCTGGCTGCAGACGCCCCAGGCGGTGCAGGGGTGTGCGGGCGCGCAGGAGGAGCCGTCGCGCTGCAGGTGCAGCGGCGCGGGGCTCTGGGGTTAGTACGGTGATGGTGGAGGATAGGTGAAAGCCGTGAGGAGTGCCTCACCTGGCTGCAGACGCCCCAGGCGGTGCAGGGGTGTGCGGGCGCGCAGGAGGAGCCGTCGCGCTGCAGGTGCAGCGGCGCGGGGCTCTGGGGTTAGTACGGTGATGGTGGAGGATAGGTGAAAGCCGTGAGGAGTGCCTCACCTGGCTGCAGACGCCCCAGGCGGTGCAGGGGTGTGCGGGCGCGCAGGAGGAGCCGTCGCGCTGCAGGTGCAGCGGCGCGGGGCTCTGGGGTTAGTACGGTGATGGTGGAGGATAGGTGAAAGCCGTGAGGAGTGCCTCACCTGGCTGCAGACGCCCCAGGCGGTGCAGGGGTGTGCGGGCGCGCAGGAGGAGCCGTCGCGCTGCAGGTGCAGCGGCGCGGGGCTCTGGGGTTAGTACGGTGATGGTGGAGGATAGGTGAAAGCCGTGAGGAGTGCCTCACCTGGCTGCAGACGCCCCAGGCGGTGCAGGGGTGTGCGGGCGCGCAGGAGGAGCCGTCGCGCTGCAGGTGCAGCGGCGCGGGGCTCTGGGGTTAGTACGGTGATGGTGGAGGATAGGTGAAAGCCGTGAGGAGTGCCTCACCTGGCTGCAGACGCCCCAGGCGGTGCAGGGGTGTGCGGGCGCGCAGGAGGAGCCGTCGCGCTGCAGGTGCAGCGGCGCGGGGCTCTGGGGTTAGTACGGTGATGGTGGAGGATAGGTGAAAGCCGTGAGGAGTGCCTCACCTGGCTGCAGACGCCCCAGGCGGTGCAGGGGTGTGCGGGCGCGCAGGAGGAGCCGTCGCGCTGCAGGTGCAGCGGCGCGGGGCTCTGGGGTTAGTACGGTGATGGTGGAGGATAGGTGAAAGCCGTGAGGAGTGCCTCACCTGGCTGCAGACGCCCCAGGCGGTGCAGGGGTGTGCGGGCGCGCAGGAGGAGCCGTCGCGCTGCAGGTGCAGCGGCGCGGGGCTCTGGGGTTAGTACGGTGATGGTGGAGGATAGGTGAAAGCCGTGAGGAGTGCCTCACCTGGCTGCAGACGCCCCAGGCGGTGCAGGGGTGTGCGGGCGCGCAGGAGGAGCCGTCGCGCTGCAGGTGCAGCGGCGCGGGGCTCTGGGGTTAGTACGGTGATGGTGGAGGATAGGTGAAAGCCGTGAGGAGTGCCTCACCTGGCTGCAGACGCCCCAGGCGGTGCAGGGGTGTGCGGGCGCGCAGGAGGAGCCGTCGCGCTGCAGGTGCAGCGGCGCGGGGCTCTGGGGTTAGTACGGTGATGGTGGAGGATAGGTGAAAGCCGTGAGGAGTGCCTCACCTGGCTGCAGACGCCCCAGGCGGTGCAGGGGTGTGCGGGCGCGCAGGAGGAGCCGTCGCGCTGCAGGTGCAGCGGCGCGGGGCTCTGGGGTTAGTACGGTGATGGTGGAGGATAGGTGAAAGCCGTGAGGAGTGCCTCACCTGGCTGCAGACGCCCCAGGCGGTGCAGGGGTGTGCGGGCGCGCAGGAGGAGCCGTCGCGCTGCAGGTGCAGCGGCGCGGGGCTCTGGGGTTAGTACGGTGATGGTGGAGGATAGGTGAAAGCCGTGAGGAGTGCCTCACCTGGCTGCAGACGCCCCAGGCGGTGCAGGGGTGTGCGGGCGCGCAGGAGGAGCCGTCGCGCTGCAGGTGCAGCGGCGCGGGGCTCTGGGGTTAGTACGGTGATGGTGGAGGATAGGTGAAAGCCGTGAGGAGTGCCTCACCTGGCTGCAGACGCCCCAGGCGGTGCAGGGGTGTGCGGGCGCGCAGGAGGAGCCGTCGCGCTGCAGGTGCAGCGGCGCGGGGCTCTGGGGTTAGTACGGTGATGGTGGAGGATAGGTGAAAGCCGTGAGGAGTGCCTCACCTGGCTGCAGACGCCCCAGGCGGTGCAGGGGTGTGCGGGCGCGCAGGAGGAGCCGTCGCGCTGCAGGTGCAGCGGCGCGGGGCTCTGGGGTTAGTACGGTGATGGTGGAGGATAGGTGAAAGCCGTGAGGAGTGCCTCACCTGGCTGCAGACGCCCCAGGCGGTGCAGGGGTGTGCGGGCGCGCAGGAGGAGCCGTCGCGCTGCAGGTGCAGCGGCGCGGGGCAGGCGCACACGGGCCCGCCCGGCGCCGGGTGGCACAGGTGTGAGCACGCCGACTCCGCACACATCGGCTCGCCTGTGGGGGGGCCACACACACACACACACACACTTTATTTATCATTTTATTTTCTATCTGTACGGGGACCTAACTTTTGCAATAATGTTATCTTGATCAAGCTTGCAGCACCAAAAATAGCTTTCACAGCTTTACCGACGCAGCTAAAATTATCCAATTTCAAGATTTTAATGAATTTTTCTCTATCAATGGACTGAAAATACAAAAAAAAAACACTTTTAATTAGCGATGTCAGAGTCCTCGACTCATTTTGCATACATCTCGAGTCCGAAAAATGTTCCTTAGAGACGAAACCGACAACAGATATACCAACCGCAGCGGTCCGCCTCGTCGGCTCCATCGGCGCAGTCTGCGCTGCCGTCGCACAGCTGCAGCAGCGGCACGCAGCGCGTCCCGTTGTCGCAGCGCAGCGACGGGGGCTGGCAGTCGGGGCCGGCGGGGACACGGGGAGGGGAGGGGGACGCGGTGGTGCGGGGCGGGACCGAGGGGGTGGGCGCAGGGGATGGGCACTCCGCCTCGTCGGACCCGTCCACGCAGTCAAGTCGCGAGTCGCACCGGAACTCCTGCAGCCGGACGAGTTCGATGTTAAGTTCACTTTGAAGGAATCGGAAACTAATCAATGTAATACCCTCTTTCCTGAACATGCTACTTTGCATCCACCGAAACATTTAAATTTTGAGGCCCCTAAGACACCTCATTATGGGGGACTCTGGGATACATCAAGTTTTTACATCTTATTAACATATTACTTTGAAGTTACCGAGACGGCACATTTCAATGACCTCTGGGAGACGTTACACAAAGGAACAAGGACCTTGTGGATTTCTTGTGCCGCTCCTGTTTGCACATACTCCCACTGCAGTTTATCTATCCAAAGCGGTGAATGATTGTCTATCATTTCAAATAGATATAAATTGGCGTTCAACAAGTTATATTGTATATCTTCCATAGTTTTGTATAAATGCTTCAAGTTTGACACAATCTCAATTTTAATTTGTTATTTTACAATCCTCAGAAAACTCACTTTAGTGTTTTATGATGAACTGGATATGCGTTTGATCTAATCTCACCTGATGAAAAGTGACGATATCGTCTTAGATAAAGCACGCGATCTCAGTAAATGCCTATTCACCCTCCTCTTGAAGATATCAAGTAGGTTTTCGGAAGAGACGCCGGTGGAAGGGTATTCCATACTCTGTTCGCATTATGAATCTTTATTCATAATGCGAACTGCTCTTTAGCAGTACTGGTTAACAATGATTAGTAATGTAATGAAACAGCAAGTGAATGTCTTACCATGCGGATGCACTCGCGGTCGGCGCACTGGAACTCGTGGTCCTCGCACAGCCGGCTCTCGTGGTGGTGCGGGTTGTGGCGTCTGGTGGGGGACGGTCAGGGATCATTCATTATTTATGTCTACGGTATTATAGTACCTAAATGTTAGTAGAGAACAAAGTCGCAGAGTTCGAACTAAATTCACAAATGTAAAATTATTCCTTTTACAAGCTTTTTGCCAACAATTTTTCAATCACTTGCTGGTATTTGATTGAGATGAACTTTGGCTTACTTAGTGCGGCATATTTATTTTAGCATGTTCGGTGACAAAGCAATATTATGGTACCAACGAGCAGATCTGATGACGGAGCTCGGGATGTAGGGACTGGAACTCCCTGATAGCAAATGGCAAGATAGTCGTATTTGGGCTAGTCTGGTTTGTTGCCGTGAGACTTTCCATTACACGTAAAAGCTTTTAATCAAACAAAATGTAAATAATCTTAGAAAGGCACACGTCAAACAAAATAGTTCAGCACAAATTCGATGACCTAAGCAGTACGGTCACCTCAGTCGCGCATCTTTTCATTCCGAGTCTTAAGCCCGTATTAAGAAACCAATTTCAAAACAAGTCTTGAGGCTGTATCACCCGAGATGAGTCTTAAGAAGTCTACTCAGCTAAGATCACTTCTCAAGTATTCGCCTCTGCGGTGAATGAATGATAGTCTTGAGTTTCGTTTATAAATACGCGCACCTCTCAAGTGAGTACTGCTTGAGTATGCACGTGCTTTTCAGGTTTCAAGTTCGGTTTATTAATCAACACGTTTACTTTAAAGATACTATAAAACAGAAACTTATTAAGAAAGCATATTATAAAATATCAGATTATTTAGATGATAAACAATCATGGACATAACCAGCCCGTTCGCATAACCAGGCTATTTCACAATTAATAATGAAATATTATAATATAAAATAATAATTTTGTAATATAAAAACCTTTTTTTAAAAGAGCGACCTCTCGAGTTTCTTGCTTGTTCTTCTCAGGGGAAAATTGCCTTTTGAACAAAACTTTTAAAAATGTAAAATCTGACTATTTTAAGTGTACCCTGTGTACCTACAAAATAAAGCATTTTTTGATTTTGATTTTTGATTTTTGACTTGAGACCGGTCACAAGACTGTTCTCAATCTTGAGAATGGTTTTTTAATACGGGCCTTAGAGTCTTCATTTCCGAGGTTTGCACATTTATAGATACAGTCATCATATTCACGTTCGTTCACATATCAAGTTATTATTCTCCAGATTTGGATTTGCATCGTGTGTTAAAGTGTCGAATAAGGGGTTTTACACTAGCTACAGTAAGCGAAAACAATACACAAATAATGAGAGCTGAATGTCCCTGCCGAACGGATGGCAGCGGCTTTACAGGCAGGTGGGGTGGGCACACTCACAATCCGTTGGTGGGCGTGGTGCTGGGCGCGAGGGGGTTGTGCGGGCGGGCGGTGGGGGCGGCGGGGGCGGCGGGGGCGGCGGGGGCGGGGGGGCCGCAGGCGCGCTCGTCGCTGGCGTCGGCGCAGTCGGCGTGCCCGTCGCAGTAGTACTCCCAGGGCACGCACGCGCCGTTCGCGCACGAGAACATGCTGCCGCCGCACTCCAGGTTACCTGCGGGGCCACACGGCCGGCCGACGACCAATCTAGGCTTTACAAAATAACCTTCCGGTGGACGCTCCGGAACAATCCGCGAAAGGCTATTATATTTCTCAGTATTTAAATTTGATCAAGCGTGAATTCGATGAAGCACTCTTTCAGAGGAGTCTGCCTTGTGACTGTGTGGTCAAATTAAACAATTTCAAGTGACAAGTTTGTAACGTATGAGACAAAGAACTTTAGAGTGTATACTGGCTGTATGTACGTACAGTGCCAATAAGTCAGAAGAGACAGGTCGGGTAACGATAGAATGTGATGACACTGTTTTTAAATTTTTATATTATTCTTTAATTTTTTTTAGGTATATATTTTTTTTCTTTATTATTTTCAACTTGCACTCACAGTTCAAGAATTATTGAATACGTTGTTACAATTATTACGTACATTGACACTTGTATTTTAACTGGGTTAAATAGCACAATATCTAATTACTTTAAATTTCATTATAATCGTGTCGATTCGAGCTCCAATAATTAGCACGATTCCAAAATCTAAATGTACTAATCTATAAATGTGCACAAGGTATTGTGCAACATTGCAAGCAGTCGTTATCTGAACGGTAAGGGCATAGGGAACATATGGTGGGGCAGGCGGCGCAGCACTCACGGCAGTCGCGCTCGTCGCTGGCGTCGTCGGGCCCGCAGTCGCGCGCGCCGTCGCAGCGCCAGGCGGCGGGCACGCAGCGGCGCGACACGGCGCACGCGAACTGCTCGGGGCCGCACGCGATGCGCGCGCACGCGCTCTCCGCCTCGTCCGCGCCGTCCGCGCAGTCTGCCACCGCACGGGGCAACGTTATCAATGTACCTCGTGGCGCCCGGGATGGCCGGGGACGGCCGAAAAGATGCGGATACATAGATCATTGAAAAGCTTTCGACAGCACGGATCGTTCAATCTAGCTCCAGAGGCTCCTGTCATCCGGTGTCGATGGAAATCTGATTGGATGGTTTTATAGTACGTGAAGGACAGAATGCAGGCGGTGGTTTATTACAGCTCTACAGAGATACAACTCTATCCCTTATGAGGTCGTTCGCGGTTTCCGCAGGGTGCTCTATTGGGACTCCTACTCTTTATAATATTTATAATTTTTTTTGCATGAAACATACGTTTTATTGATGAAACACCTTTAATGTTCACCAGAAATATGTAAAGTACCTTTAAGTCCGTCGCAGATCCAACTCTTGGGTACGCAGCGATTGGTGTCGCACTGCATGAACTGGTCCTCGCTGCATGTAACGTTGGCTGCGGAAGTTATCGGCGTTAAATTTTGTATAAATATTTATAACGGCAATGTAACTGTTGAAAACAAAAGTATTGTAACAGATGACATATTATAAGGTGCTTATGATTATCGTTATAATACAAAGTAGTGCAGGGATAATCAGTCCGACGGAATAGAGCAGAATAAGCAAATTTAAGTAAAGATTGACGTTTAGAACTTCTGACTCTTAGAGTTTAGACGTCAGGTTGATGTGTGTTTGTAAAAGCATGTTACAACACACCCATTTTTCTTAATACCAGGCTAATTCTAAAAAAAAATTTGAACTCTCGAAGGTTCGATCACCCTGATCGCATCTTAAATAGCCCGTCCAGGTTATTTACAATTAACAAATGGCTAAAAAACACTGACCGTTGGTCCGTGAAGTGCTGGTGACAGTGGAAGATAACTCACCGCAGGGTCCAGTGGGCGAGGAGTCCTCGTCGGAGCCGTCGGGGCAGTCCCAGTCGCCGTCGCACACGTACAGCTCGTCGATACAGCGTCTGACGACACAATCATATGCAGTCATTACATTCAATTAGAGCGTTATGTACAATTGAGTTATATTTTTTTTTATTTTATTCGGGACACCAACAGCAGAAATAAAAAGGTGCTTTTGCTTATGAAAATGGGAAATCGATATGTGAAGGTAAAGGGGAGTACTGTAGAGACATTACTTAAGCCGATCAATAACGCTAACGAAATTATCTCGAGGCATTGAATATACACCGTGTAACTGTTAAGTGTAGTCATATTTTAAGGGCTTGTTCTACTCATCAATACGAACAACTTTTACTATGGGGGCAACTTCGAAATCGCGAAAAAAAAATCAGCTGTTCCATAGAAAATTTCAATAACCTCCCGATGCAATGTATGAAACAGCTGATTTTTTTTTCGCGATTTCGAAGTTGTCCCCATAGTAAAAGTTGTTCGTATTGATGGGTAGAACAAGCCCTTAAAATATGACTACACTTAACCGTTACACCCTGTAGGTAAATGGTCACTAACAGTGCAGTATCCGGTTAATACTAATAGCTCAGGCTATTAGGTCTCCTGCTTTCTTTTACATGTTGATTTCTTACAAAATATTGGTACAGGTTCCTTTCTGCTGCTGACGGTGCGGGATCTAGTCGAATTACATTGTATGCCTTAATATTGAAACCAAATTCAACAAAAAGTTCATTTGTACAAAATATTGCTCGATTATAATTGTTATTGCAGGCGCAACGAAAATCGCTTATCCATCTCGACTACCGGAAGGGCTCTCTGCAGGTGCGGGGCCCGGCACACACACACACTCACCCGCGCTGACAGTGGAACTGGCTGGCGGGGCAGCGCGGCGCGGGGGAGGGCGCGGGGGAGGGCCCGCTGCAGGCGCGGCCGTCGGGCGCCAGGCCCCGCCCCTCGGCGCACGCGCACACACACACACTCACCCGCGCTGGCAGTGGAACTGGCTGGCGGGGCAGCGCGGCGCGGGGGAGGGCGCGGGGGAGGGCCCGCTGCAGGCGCGGCCGTCGGGCGCCAGGCCCCGCCCCTCGGCGCACGCGCACACACACACACTCACCCGCGCTGGCAGTGGAACTGGCTGGCGGGGCAGCGCGGCGCGGGGGAGGGCGCGGGGGAGGGCCCGCTGCAGGCGCGGCCGTCGGGCGCCAGGCCCCGCCCCTCGGCGCACGCGCACACACACACACTCACCCGCGCTGGCAGTGGAACTGGCTGGCGGGGCAGCGCGGCGCGGGGGAGGGCGCGGGGGAGGGCCCGCTGCAGGCGCGGCCGTCGGGCGCCAGGCCCCGCCCCTCGGCGCACGCGCACACACACACACTCACCCGCGCTGGCAGTGGAACTGGCTGGCGGGGCAGCGCGGCGCGGGGGAGGGCGCGGGGGAGGGCCCGCTGCAGGCGCGGCCGTCGGGCGCCAGGCCCCGCCCCTCGGCGCACGCGCACACACACACACTCACCCGCGCTGGCAGTGGAACTGGCTGGCGGGGCAGCGCGGCGCGGGGGAGGGCGCGGGGGAGGGCCCGCTGCAGGCGCGGCCGTCGGGCGCCAGGCCCCGCCCCTCGGCGCACGCGCACACACACACACTCACCCGCGCTGGCAGTGGAACTGGCTGGCGGGGCAGCGCGGCGCGGGGGAGGGCGCGGGGGAGGGCCCGCTGCAGGCGCGGCCGTCGGGCGCCAGGCCCCGCCCCTCGGCGCACGCGCACACACACACACTCACCCGCGCTGGCAGTGGAACTGGCTGGCGGGGCAGCGCGGCGCGGGGGAGGGCGCGGGGGAGGGCCCGCTGCAGGCGCGGCCGTCGGGCGCCAGGCCCCGCCCCTCGGCGCACGCGCACACACACACACTCACCCGCGCTGGCAGTGGAACTGGCTGGCGGGGCAGCGCGGCGCGGGGGAGGGCGCGGGGGAGGGCCCGCTGCAGGCGCGGCCGTCGGGCGCCAGGCCCCGCCCCTCGGCGCACGCGCACACACACACACTCACCCGCGCTGGCAGTGGAACTGGCTGGCGGGGCAGCGCGGCGCGGGGGAGGGCGCGGGGGAGGGCCCGCTGCAGGCGCGGCCGTCGGGCGCCAGGCCCCGCCCCTCGGCGCACGCGCACACGCGGGTGGTGGGCCCCAGCGCCAGGCAGAGGTCGGTGCAGCCCCCGTTGTTCACTCCGCACGGGTTCGAACCTGCAATATTCAGTGTTTAGTTCGGCGCGATGAGCCGACGCGTGGTCGACCGGTCGATCCCGTCCCACCATACTCACCGGTCCTGCCGGTGGCGGAGACCAGCGTCAGGTCGTAGAGCGGCGCGGGAAACTCTCGCAGCGAGGTGACGGTCCCGTTCAGCTCCAGACACCGCACGTGACCCGAGCCGTGCTCGCTCCACATCACCAGACCTGCGCATACGCAATCAACGGTACTAGCTAATATAAATGGTTCATTTCACACGAGATACTAATATTAAAAAAACTTAGTTAACACCCTATAAACGTAGGAGTAATGACAAATAATAATACATATCTTCCTAGTGACCCGGGGATCTCACCTGGGTCCATATTATTCATTATCTTTGTTAACGAACTCTTTCGAAATACACAACTGTAACGTTTAGTATTTAGAATTGTTTCAATAAAGTAAGCAAGCGGAGTGAGCAACGTGTACACAGGGGCGGGAACCCACCGTCGTAGAGGGCCAGGCCGTAGGGCTTCAGCACGGGCGTGCGCGGCGAGTCCACGAGCACGAGGCTCCGCTCGCCCGTCGGCAGGTGCAGGCGCTCGATCTTGTTCAGGTACGTGTCGCACCTGCGGAGGAGGAGATAGTCGTCATGTCCGTTGAGCGGGAAGGAGGAGGTGCTGAAGGGGAGAGTGTGATAGTGACCAGTAGAGCGTGTCGCGCGGGATGTCGAGGGCCAGCCCGTTGGGCCAGTGCAGGTGGTCCCGCACCAGCACGGCGCGCCCCGACCCGTCCAGCAGCGCCCCCTCGATGCGCGCCCCGCCCGCCCCGCCCCCCGCACCGCCCGCCCCGCTCGCCCACACCGACCAGTACATCGTGCTGCAAACACACACAACATATCATCATTATACACTGTTACATGTCGAAAAAAAATTAAGGCTATCATTAATTGGAAACGTAACTTTAGACAAAGTGGCAATCCAAAAAAACGTTAGAACTCGTTAGCTATCTCGACAGTTTTATTATCAATTCTGTGTGTACTTCAATTCTACGGTTTGTTGTACAATTATTATACACGTCACGAACAGAATCATTTAGGTCACTGTAAAATTAGCTCTGTCCAAACATTAATAGGAATAATGACTGAAATTGGCAAATACGAGCTACTGACAGAGGCGTAACGAAGTTCTGCTAGCAGTTCGCCCTCTAACCGTTCGACTTCCGAACCGAACCGACCGAAATCGCCCGCTGAACGGCTGGAATGGTATTTTTTAGTTTTCACGAAGCTTTCGCTAGGAATTGCCATGTGAGCTACAGTCAAATGTCTCAATATTTGAGTATGTAGAATGATAAATACCACGATCTCGAACCGAAAAACGCTTTTTCAACGGCCAGTGGACAATCAGACGAATATTCAGCACTTGGACTGAAGACTGATACGAAGACGATGATCTCTTTTAAAAACTGACTAGTTCAGTGTGGCCGAGCTATAAAATAAAAGATTGTTTGACTTGTATCTCACCCGTTGGCGGGATTCAGCGCGATGGAGCGCGGATTGAAGTTCTGTTCGCGGATGAGCGCGCGGCGCGGCGGGGCCGACCCGTCGCCCGACCCGTCGCCCGACCCGTCACCCGACCCGTCGCCCGACCCGTCACCCGCGGATGGGCCCAGCCGCGACACGCTCACCGTGCCCAGCGCGTCGTCCGTCCAGTACAGGTTGTGCCCTCAACAAACAAATCACCTCATACAATAAACTTTAAATTGTCTCGCCGCAGTTCATTTTACTGGAGCTCCACTGAAATTATGTGACGACAGATTGTATCGTTAAACCATGCAGCTATTGAACTAGGATTATAAATAAAAAAATATATACCATGGATCTATGACAATTTTTAGCAACTGAATAAAGGTCCTACCCAGAGGCGATATAGAAAAAAAAAACTAAACGAAGCAAATTGAAGTGGCAGTGGGCAGGGTGGGCATATAGCCTTAAAGTTCTCGAGTGGAGACCAAGCACCGGCAAGCGCAACATTGGACGTGCATTCACAATGTAGACGGACGACCTAAAGATCGCGGCAAAACGCTGGATGCAGGCCGCTTCCAACCGGTTTCTCTGGAATTCTATGGAGGCCTATGTTCAGCAGTGGACGTCCTGTGTCTGATATGAGGATGATGATGAAGATGATGATGAAATAAAACCAAGCATTAATGCAACCCTGTTTTATCTATTGGAATCTTTAGATAGAAAAGTAATGTTACACCTCAATAATTCCTACCCTCCTATTCTGACCAAAGACAAAGTGACAGTGAACACATACCAATCCAGTCGACGGCGATCCCTTCGCAGTTATCGACGTCGTGCTCCACGAACACCTCTCGCCCGCTGCCGTCCAGCCGCTGTCGCACGATCTCGTACCTGTGCACACCACTTAACTTCACTTAACATCAGGTGTGATTGAGGTCAAGTACCAACCCGTTACGCATAAAAAAAAATTCCGCAAAATTATTTTTACCATTAGGCGGGTCTACACCGAGGGGCGGCCAACGCGAACCTTTTTTGTTACGGGAATCGACTTTACCAAGAATTATGTGACCATTTTTCAAGTCTATACGATCCACACAATTCCATGTTTTTTCACACCATTAAAATTTGGCCGGCGCGCAGGTCCACGCCGGCGCCGGCGCCAGCGCCTCCCACTAGATATGTGTAGGTGGCAGTGGCAGTGGCAGTGGCAGTGGGGCCGCACCTGTGCACGTCGCAGTAGTAGAGGTGGCCGGCGCGCAGGTCCCCGCCGGCGCCGGCGCCAGCGCCTCCCACTAGATATGTGTAGGTGGCAGTGGCAGTGGCAGTGGCAGTGGCAGTGGGGCCGCACCTGTGCACGTCGCAGTAGTAGAGGTGGCCGGCGCGCAGGTCCCCGCCGGCGCCGGCGCCAGCGCCTCCCACTAGATATGTGTAGGTGGCAGTGGCAGTGGCAGTGGCAGTGGGGCCGCACCTGTGCACGTCGCAGTAGTAGAGGTGGCCGGCGCGCAGGTCCCCGCCGGCGCCGGCGCCAGCGCCTCCCACTAGATATGTGTAGGTGGCAGTGGCAGTGGCAGTGGCAGTGGGGCCGCACCTGTGCACGTCGCAGTAGTAGAGGTGGCCGGCGCGCAGGTCCCCGCCGGCGCCGGCGCCAGCGCCTCCCACTAGATATGTGTAGGTGGCAGTGGCAGTGGCAGTGGCAGTGGGGCCGCACCTGTGCACGTCGCAGTAGTAGAGGTGGCCGGCGCGCAGGTCCCCGCCGGCGCCGGCGCCAGCGCCTCCCACTAGATATGTGTAGGTGGCAGTGGCAGTGGCAGTGGCAGTGGCAGTGGGGCCGCACCTGTGCACGTCGCAGTAGTAGAGGTGGCCGGCGCGCAGGTCCCCGCCGGCGCCGGCGCCAGCGCCTCCCACTAGATATGTGTAGGTGGCAGTGGCAGTGGCAGTGGCAGTGGGGCCGCACCTGTGCACGTCGCAGTAGTAGAGGTGGCCGGCGCGCAGGTCCCCGCCGGCGCCGGCGCCAGCGCCTCCCACTAGATATGTGTAGGTGGCAGTGGCAGTGGCAGTGGCAGTGGGGCCGCACCTGTGCACGTCGCAGTAGTAGAGGTGGCCGGCGCGCAGGTCCCCGCCGGCGCCGGCGCCAGCGCCTCCCACTAGATATGTGTAGGTGGCAGTGGCAGTGGCAGTGGCAGTGGGGCCGCACCTGTGCACGTCGCAGTAGTAGAGGTGGCCGGCGCGCAGGTCCCCGCCGGCGCCGGCGCCAGCGCCTCCCACTAGATATGTGTAGGTGGCAGTGGCAGTGGCAGTGGCAGTGGGGCCGCACCTGTGCACGTCGCAGTAGTAGAGGTGGCCGGCGCGCAGGTCCCCGCCGGCGCCGGCGCCAGCGCCTCCCACTAGATATGTGTAGGTGGCAGTGGCAGTGGCAGTGGCAGTGGCAGTGGGGCCGCACCTGTGCACGTCGCAGTAGTAGAGGTGGCCGGCGCGCAGGTCCCCGCCGGCGCCGGCGCCAGCGCCTCCCACTAGATATGTGTAGGTGGCAGTGGCAGTGGCAGTGGCAGTGGGGCCGCACCTGTGCACGTCGCAGTAGTAGAGGTGGCCGGCGCGCAGGTCCCCGCCGGCGCCGGCGCCAGCGCCTCCCACTAGATATGTGTAGGTGGCAGTGGCAGTGGCAGTGGCAGTGGGGCCGCACCTGTGCACGTCGCAGTAGTAGAGGTGGCCGGCGCGCAGGTCCCCGCCGGCGCCGGCGCCAGCGCCTCCCACTAGATATGTGTAGGTGGCAGTGGCAGTGGCAGTGGCAGTGGGGCCGCACCTGTGCACGTCGCAGTAGTAGAGGTGGCCGGCGCGCAGGTCCCCGCCGGCGCCGGCGCCAGCGCCTCCCACTAGATATGTGTAGGTGGCAGTGGCAGTGGCAGTGGCAGTGGCAGTGGGGCCGCACCTGTGCACGTCGCAGTAGTAGAGGTGGCCGGCGCGCAGGTCCCCGCCGGCGCCGGCGCCAGCGCCTCCCACTAGATATGTGTAGGTGGCAGTGGCAGTGGCAGTGGCAGTGGCAGTGGGGCCGCACCTGTGCACGTCGCAGTAGTAGAGGTGGCCGGCGCGCAGGTCCCCGCCGGCGCCGGCGCCAGCGCCTCCCACTAGATATGTGTAGGTGGCAGTGGCAGTGGCAGTGGCAGTGGGGCCGCACCTGTGCACGTCGCAGTAGTAGAGGTGGCCGGCGCGCAGGTCCCCGCCGGCGCCGGCGCCAGCGCCTCCCACTAGATATGTGTAGGTGGCAGTGGCAGTGGCAGTGGCAGTGGCAGTGGGGCCGCACCTGTGCACGTCGCAGTAGTAGAGGTGGCCGGCGCGCAGGTCCCCGCCGGCGCCGGCGCCAGCGCCTCCCACTAGATATGTGTAGGTGGCAGTGGCAGTGGCAGTGGCAGTGGCAGTGGGGCCGCACCTGTGCACGTCGCAGTAGTAGAGGTGGCCGGCGCGCAGGTCCCCGCCGGCGCCGGCGCCAGCGCCTCCCACTAGATATGTGTAGGTGGCAGTGGCAGTGGCAGTGGCAGTGGGGCCGCACCTGTGCACGTCGCAGTAGTAGAGGTGGCCGGCGCGCAGGTCCCCGCCGGCGCCGGCGCCAGCGCCTCCCACTAGATATGTGTAGGTGGCAGTGGCAGTGGCAGTGGCAGTGGGGCCGCACCTGTGCACGTCGCAGTAGTAGAGGTGGCCGGCGCGCAGGTCCCCGCCGGCGCCGGCGCCAGCGCCTCCCACTAGATATGTGTAGGTGGCAGTGGCAGTGGCAGTGGCAGTGGGGCCGCACCTGTGCACGTCGCAGTAGTAGAGGTGGCCGGCGCGCAGGTCCCCGCCGGCGCCGGCGCCAGCGCCTCCCACTAGATATGTGTAGGTGGCAGTGGCAGTGGCAGTGGCAGTGGGGCCGCACCTGTGCACGTCGCAGTAGTAGAGGTGGCCGGCGCGCAGGTCCACGTCGGCGGCCGTGGGGCGAGCGGCGCGCGCGGCCGGCGCCAGCGCCTCCCACTCGGCCCGCGCGCCCAGCCCCAGCGCCTGCACCATGGGCGGCGCGCCGCGGCACACCACCAGGTAGCTGTCCAGCTCCACGCCTGCCACGCACACACACACGCGACCGTCACTACTTACTCCAATCACAATGCGGAAGGCTTTTTGGCGGGAACTCAGCGAGTGATGTTGCATTTTTGTTTTTATTTCTTGATGAGTTTTGAAGCTTAATAATGACTGAATATTGTGCAGCAAAAGTCAGTGATGGTGTCCAAGTGAAGGGAAGTGTAAATTAAAGTGCGTAACAAAGCTTTCTGGTTCCCACGAGAAACCGCAAAATCTTCCGTAACGCATTCTGTCACTTTACTGCATAATTACTACAGAATGTTTTCGTGTTTAGGCTGATTGCTTTACTCCGAAGCCTTAATTAATAAAAAAAATACAAAATAACAATACGGAATAGTTATGGTGTAATTTCCTATAATCTTAAAGTTCCTAATTTTTTTTATAGAAGGATAATGTACCCGTCAGTAATAGAATAAAAACATTTTCTAACAATTCTAAAGCCTGGTCTAGGTATAGAATAGGTATTAAGTTATAAAATCTACAATATTAAATTATAGTTACCTATATGTGAACTTCGCTGCGTTGTTAAATGTTCTAAAAAAATTATAAATGACTATATTTTTTAATAAATAATTTATTGGGTTGTAATATTTGCCCTTGGTGAAATTTTCCATAAGGAGAAAGAAGTTAATGATCAATTTTTTGAAACTATTTACAGGAGTTTACAGTAGAGAGTACAGAGTGATCCTCGCATCCCAAGCGTTGCAACGTTTGCGGCGAATACTTTCGTGACCATCGAGCGCGCCTCTTCGACGATTCAGTTACGTTAACGTATACGTTAAAGAAATATTTCACCGGCTTATACACCACGCCCAGGGCCGATGACATATGCGGCGGGACTACTCATCCTCATTCAACTCCAACATGTGAGTAAGCTGCCTGACACACTAGCTAATTGTTGTTTAGTAAATTAGAGATGCAAGGAAGGTTACTGTATTGGTTGTTGATAATTTCACGAATTTTCCCGACCGTTCTCTGAACGTTAAGCATAATTTTTATTATTCAAGAAACCTCTTATTGGTTTTCAGTTTTTAAGTTTCAATTATATTTTGTAAAATAGCTGTTCGTCTTCCCAAGAAGATAAAATAAATAAAATGACGACATCGTCTAAATAAATAAGACGTAGTGGGCATTTTGATTCTAATTTAATATATTAATTAGTTCAAAAAAAATATTTTCCTTAATATCCACATAATGGTAGGATATGAAACATAAAACCGAGACAAAGCGCACACAATTGTTCTCTAAATCTCGTTATTTTCGGTTTGTAAGGTATCTGCTGGTAACCCGCAGCCTTATCGAGAGTAGCACAATACACTTCCTCCATCAGTCCACGTTCGGTGGGATTCTCTCATCCCATTTTTTTTTCCTAATATGAATATGGCGTCCGCAGCATTCCCACAGTCTACAAGTTATCGCGATATGCGAGGAAAGGGCTCAAAACAAAAAAAACCAAGTGTATAGAGTATGGCGGCGGGAACCATTTTCCATCAGGTAAGCCAAACAGATTATTTTTTTCCGTTCTTAAATAATAATTGTGTACATTCCAGATAGCATTTTCGAGATAGCATTTTACCGCGGCGTTTATTAATAGAAACTTTAGTCATTAGCGAGACGCGCGCGAGATAGCGAGACCTTTTTCACGACCAGACAGCGAGAGCTCCGCGTGTGTCTATCAATCAACCAATAACTAATATACACGGATGTGAAGAGCTTCACATTATCATCTCCAAGATGTAAGGTTGGCAGACCTAACATTTTCATAAGATAGTCAATCCACCAAATAAGATGGGGTTTCCTGTTCAGTACGCTTCCACTTAACATCAGGCGTGATTGAGTTCGAGCACCGACCTGCTGTGCATTAAAAAAATGTTCCTTCGAGTCGGATCTGGAGACATCATTTAGAGAAGCCGGGCGGTACTCACGCACGCAGTCCTTGTGCCCGGCGAGGCGGTACCCGTGGCGGCACAGGCAGTGCGCGTGCGGCGCGCCGGCGCGGTAGGCCGTCACGCAGATGTGGGCGCAGCCGCCGCGCCCCGCCGCGCACGGGTGCTCCACTGCGGGCACACACACACACTGCACCACCTCGACAATAAGCCCCCTAGTGTACGGAGCCAGTAATGGATATTGGAAATCAGTGTCGCCAAAAATTGTACTTGTGCACTGAAGTTGGTGTTTTCGTAGCCAATTTGAAAACAGATAATGAAACCAGTGAACTTCACAAAAAAAAACTTTTTGCATTATTCTCACATCGAACGACAGTGTTTACACTATTATTATGATCCACATCGGAAAAGTATTTTTCAATTATCCGAGGATCAAACAGACAAACGGATGGACGGATAAAATATTTTCACTGCAAGCGTCACCGCTTTGACGAATCTCTGAACAAGTATAGAAGTATTTAAAAACCGCTCAAGTGAAGCCGTTTAGGCTACAGGAGGTTATATAGAAATCTACATACACACACGAGAAAAACTCCTTCCTTGGGCAGTCGGGTAAATACGTAGCAATTTTAAAAGGAATCAGTGGGCAGTACCTATGGGCTGCCGCTGGCGGTGGTAGACCAGCACGGCGGTGGGGCGCGCGCCCAGCGCCAGGCGCGGGCCGGCGCCGCCCGAGCGCGCGCGGGGCACGCCCGCCACGCTGCTGTTGGCCCACACCGGCAGGTACAGCAGCGAGTCCAGCATCGAGATCTGCTGCAGCTTGTGGTTCTGCGCGACCCGTCCCGACACATACACAACGTTAGCTAAACAGGCACGTATTGTACAACACGGACATTCCAGAAAACTATGTATTTTTTATGCTCAACGGGTTAGCACGGCCCTCAATCACATCTGATGTTAAGAGAAAATGAAGTCGAAGGTGGAAGCGTGCTGGCCCGGAAACCCCACTTTATTTGGGGACGTGGCTATCTTATCTCTGACAACAACAATGCTACTAACGTTGCTGTTTGGCGGCAGATTTAGATAGGGTGGTGGTAGCTAGCCAGGCGGACATTTAAAATGCCCTACGATCAACCAAACCGAGTACTAAAAATGTAAAATCTAATTGTGTTCTATTGTTATCATCAAAATTATTGTAAATTATTTTGCGCAATAAAGAGTATTTGTATTGTATTGTATTGTATTGTAAAATCGAACCCGTGACCTCCGATTAGTAAACCCTATGTTGTTTACATTGACCCACGCAGGCGGTTAAAGAGGATAGCTATTCCTCCCCTGTTATGCTTAACAGTTCAAACTTGTTATTACACTACAGATGAGCAGTCCACCGGGTACAGGAGGCGGGCGGTGTGTCGGTGTGTCGGTGTACTCACCAGGTACCCCCGGCGCACGGTGAGGCGGCGGCCGCCGTCGTAGTCGGCGCGCTCCACGCACTCCAGGTAGGCGTCGGCCCAGTAGAGGCGGCGCGCGGCCGGCTCCAGCGCCAGCGCCAGCGGGTACACGAGGCGGGCGGTGTGTCGGTGTACTCACCAGGTACCCCCGGCGCACGGTGAGGCGGCGGCCGCCGTCGTAGTCGGCGCGCTCCACGCACTCCAGGTAGGCGTCGGCCCAGTAGAGGCGGCGCGCGGCCGGCTCCAGCGCCAGCGCCAGCGGGTACACGAGGCGGGCGGTGTGTCGGTGTACTCACCAGGTACCCCCGGCGCACGGTGAGGCGGCGGCCGCCGTCGTAGTCGGCGCGCTCCACGCACTCCAGGTAGGCGTCGGCCCAGTAGAGGCGGCGCGCGGCCGGCTCCAGCGCCAGCGCCAGCGGGTACACGAGGCGCAGCGCCGCCAGCGCGCGCCGCCCGCCCCCCCCCAGCGCCGCCGCGCCCACCGCCGGCGCGCCCGCGCCCCACACGCACCAGAACATCAGCCTGCACCGAGCCGATACATCACATATACATGTAGGACAACAGTATGCTCTCCAAATATGTCATTCGTATTTTGTCAAAGACACCAATCTACTGGAATATGTACGAAGGAAGGCCCCTAAGACACCCTTTAACCTGCGGCGGAAACCCTACGAGGAGAGCCTGAAGATTCTGAATCTTACGACCCTCGAGGAGCGCCGCTTGCGAGGTGACCTCATCGAGACATTCAAAATTCTCGCCTATAAATACAACCTGTCTCTCTTGCTCGACATATTCAGGATGAAAGACGTACGACCGTTACGAGGACACGCTCTGCGAATAAGTCGCACTCACGCCGACATCGATATCGATCGAATTGTCAATATTTATTTATAAGGTTAAGGTTGGCGCACACTAACGTAATGATTGACACTCTGAATATGTGAATAGTGATGTGGTGACTACATCTCGTACTCCAAACAATCCATCCGACAGCTATCAACGATCCCAAACTTATCTATGAAGAGTTCCCAAAGACGATATAATTAGTGCGCTGTGACGGGCGCGCTGGTCAGCTAAATTTCAGAAATTCTGCATTCAGTAACAGTTTGTACTGAATTCAGAATTTCTGAAATGTAGCTGACCAGCGCCCCCCACCGTCGTCGTCGTCAGTTGTAGAGGTGAGTGGGTGTGGGATATACTGACCCAGCGGCGGGGTCGAGCGCGAACCCGTGCACCTTATTGAGGCCGGTGTCGAGTAGCAGCCGGCAGCTGGTCAGCGACGGGTCGCATACATACAGCGCCTCCCGAGCCTCGTCCACCAGGTACCAGTTGCCCGAAATCCATTCGATGGCCAGGTGGGACACGGCTGCGAAACGTTGCAAAATGTCACACAACAAAAACTTTCCTGTAATTTAAATAACTTTCTTTTAGGGTAAAAATATTAGGGCAGACATACTGTTGAGGTCAGGGAAGAGGTTCGGCGCGGGCATCTCGGTGCGACGGGAGAAGTCGTCCGCGTCCACACACACCAGCACGGACTTGGTTATGTTGTGGTGCACGTAGCAGACCGTCCTGTGGGGACAGACAGACATATTTAACACAATCTTCAAGCAATTAGATACCATCTACTAGAAATAATAATGGGTCTTAAGCATTTCTCTGTCAGTATGTCTAAGCTACTAGCGCTTCGGAAAGGGAAATCATCTATGGCAAAATGAAGAGACGCAGGAAACTTTCTAGTAAGTCCTCTTACAATACATATACAATTTTATAATTTTCGGGAGATGTTCTACCGCCCAAGCGTGTCGGTCATTCGTGGCCACTAATTTTACAATACCTTTTCTGTTATTTTAGCACATACATAAATGATATACCTGTTCGAGTAGTGAAAATCCATGGCGCGCACGTGGAGTGCGGCTAGCGAGTGGTTCGTAGTGTGCGGGGACGGGGTGGGGGAGGTGGGGGAGGTGGGGGAGGTGGGGGAGGCGGGGGAGGCGGGGGGCAGCCACTCGCGGGACAGGCCCGCGGTGGTGGCCACCAGCAGCGACAGCGGCGCCCCCTCCGGCTCTGCGGGCACACACCATATGCAAAAATATTCAGTATTGTCATTACTTTCGAAAAAAGAACACGCGAAGTATCTAATTTACGGACAGCGAAAAATAAATCCATTGCAGGAGCGTTTCTTGAACTTGGAACATTACAACGCTCCAGCAATGTTGTATGAAACGGCGTGCTGGGGTTATTATATACTCTTTGATTGGATCTCTTTTATCATTCTTGGTATACCAAAATCTCTTTGCTTAGTACAAATTGCGTTCACGTGGCTGTATGCGTAAATGCGTTTGCCTTTCCGCACAGGTGATAAATAGAAAATCGGCGGCAGAGCTGAAAATTCGTCTTGATTTGTACCTCTGTGTCCTCTCTTTCCTTTTTATAATTCCGCGGGTCAAGTATCTCGGCGCGCCTGTCAAATTTTCGAAAATACCTGCGGTGTTAAAAACGTTTATAGATACTCTTGTACTGGGTGTATTTGTAATCTGTGAAAAGCTATAGCTACGGGAATATATTATCTATGGATATAATGAATGAACACTACTACAGCTATAATACAAAAAATCAGAAAAATGTTACGAGTTGTAATATGTAGGTATACCTATATCCACGATATAATTGGTATTTTTACGGAAAGTACAGATTTATTTCATGTTTTTCTTAAAAAGACGGGTAATTCAATAAATTGTTATGAGAATTGGAAGCTCTATGGCCAGGTTCCTAAGCCTGTTCTAATAAAAAACAGTAGTTGGAATTCTATGCCTACACTCCCACCCAAAGAGAAAAAAAATATTTTCGCAAATACAGACTAAATATCATAGCTAACATGACATGGCGCACATTATTGGATGCGGAATTTAATAGAGAACAAGTTCAAACACAGTCCAAAGGAATTGGAACTCTATAATCATTACAATTGAGAGTTGAAAGTCGGGTGTACCGCCGACACCGATCGGTGTTCGCGTCCGCCTAAAATATTTATTATTTCCCTGCATTATTTTGAGAAAAAAACTCTATATACCTCGGCGGAAATGGCAATTGCCTGTCTCGTATTAGTCTACCGGCTCGGTCTTCAAACTCATACTCGACCTGCAATTGCCTATTTCCCGGCCTTTGCAATAATGTACTATTATTGCACAGCAATAAGAAACATAACACAAAGATAAACAAAAAAGGGGACAGTACAATTTGGCAGCCTTATCACTAAAAGAGATCTCTTCCATGCACCCTTTGGATACGTTAGTACTATATTAATTCTGTGCTTTGGGTTAGAAAGCAATGCAGTATAGGCGAGTTTTAAATTTTGAATGCGTTCTATGCGTCTATACAATCCACACAACGATTCCACTTGTTTTCAAAATTTTGGATATGTTCAGTTAGTCGTTTTAAGGCTCATATCTAGCCAGGAATCGTCTCCTACTCCTAATTAGGACCCCCGGTATCCCAAACCCAAAATATTTGCGGCATACACATTTATTAACCGGCGACACTGATCTTTATCAATTTTTTCGATCGAGCGTGCTACCTATTTAAAGAGGTGGCGTCCACAGCGCGCGGCAAACAACCGAGGCACCTTTGAACAAACCGAAAAAAGTACGTACTTTCTATACCAAAAACATCCGCTACGGACATACCTAATAACTATGTATGTACAATGAAAAGTTATTCAAAGGCATATGAAGGGTGCATTGGGCCAGCGTGGTGGACTACGGCTCATACTCGCTTATTAAACGAAGGAAGGCCTATATCCCTGCAGTGGGATGTTTACGGGCTGACGTGATGTTGGATGTATTTATTTACAAAAAACAATGTATTCGTGAAGGATATCAACCATCTGGTATCCATAATTCAAGCCTAGTAGCTTATCGTGGAACTAGATGGCATATACATGGTACAGGTGTTATGTCCACGGAAGGCAGAAGGCGATGAGGTGCTCGTTACCGTTGATGGCGCGGCAGGCGCGGCCGTCGGGCAGCAGGCGGTAGCCGGGAGCGCAGTCGCAGCTGTAGGAGCCGCGCGTGTTGCGGCAGCGCTGCTCGCACGCGCCCTCGCCCTCGCGCGAACACTCGTCGCTGTCTGTACCACACATTTATTTGATTTTTGGGGAAAGTAAACAACAATGTGATTTTGGTACGCTCGACGGAGGCGGACGACCATAACCCGTCCGTCGATCCGACGTCCCGCGGCGGGTACATACCGACGCACTTCCCGTCGCGCGGCTCGAAGCCGGGCGCGCAGTAGCAGGCCAGCCCGTCGTGGGTCGGCTTGCAGCCCAGCTCGCACTGCAGCGCCGCGCACATCGACGATGTAACTGTACGGTCAACGAATACTCGATATCAATGTTGCCTTCACGTGGATCGAACGGCTGAGGCGACGCCAGGAGAAGGTTGTGGTTTCAACAACCTGAACTGAAGGAATATTTTCGTAAACATCCATTGATATCAGTCATTTACAAATTACAAACACTTATACAGAGTGATTTAAGTGAGCCTGGATGGCGGCCAAATCCTACACTATGAAGAATAGCGAAAAGTACTCAAAGGAGACTCGGGCCCGATTTTGATGAAAACTAAATCATTACATTCTTGAAAAATTAATATTCCTAGCCAGGAATCGAACCCGTTTATTTCGAAAAAAATACACAAGTGTATTATTACACTATTCGATATTGTCGCTAATAAGGAACGAATTCTGGGAAGTAATGACATACGACAAACTTAAGGAAAGTTCTAATTTCAATTATTTATTATTTCTTCGCGGTTCAAGGTCACAGTAAAGGAAAATAATGTAAACGTTTGAAATTTGCGTGTAAAGTAAATTGGCGTCCTTTACTGGTGGACATAAAATAAACAAAAAATGATTCTTTTTTAAAAATGAGCTATTTCCTTAAGTTAGCCGTATGTCATTACTTCCCAGAATTCGTTCCTTTAATAAGGAATGAATTAATAGTGTCGCTAATGCGCCACTATTGAATGCTGTAATAATACACAATGTGTTTTTTTTTCCAAAATCAACGGGTTAGATTCCTGGTTAGAAATATTAATTTTTCAAAAATTAAATGATGCTGTTTTGTTTTCATCAAAATCGGGCACGAGGCCTATTCCTCATAGTGTAGGATTCGACCACCAGGCCCACTTAAAAAATTCACCCCGTAAAGCATTAGTTGCTCCTACATCTACTTAGCAATACCAATTAGCGTCCCTCGTATGTATGAATACTGACAGTTATCACAAATGTCCCACTCGTCACTGCCGTCGAGACAGTGCCGCTTCCCGTCGCAGAACTGCGAGACGGGTATGCAGGTGAACTGTCCGCCGGCCGGCGTCGCGCACTTCGCCGCGCCGCCCCAGCACCGGAACTCCTTCTCGCCTGTAACAGCGCACACCACCGCCGTCAGCACAACTATCGCTGTTCTACGCGATAGGCCATCGAAGTCAATGAGATGGCCCAGCGATGATTACAACGCACCTACACTATGGCACAGAATACTTAGTGTGGTCGCTCGGGAAATCTAAGGGGAGGCCATTTATTCAACAGTGGACGTCCGGTGGCCGATATGGTGATGATGAATTTTGTCGTACAAGGACCTATTTAAAGTCAACACTCGATCTTCTAACAAATACAGAGTGTGGGCCACACATGTGAATGTGTATCACCATCATCTTTAGCCCAACATCTTTTGGTGTGCGGACAAAAATTATGTATACGAGTTATTGGTGTTATGATTCACCGGAGTCGTAAACATTAGATATAGTATGGTAAAAAATATATAAGGTCGATGAAAGCCCTGTTGGACATGGCGTCTTGATCACGTTATCATTCCAGTTGGAATTTCCAACTGCGTTCACTATACATCCACTTTTTGTTATTCGGAAAAATATATAACTTTCAACAGTGGCTGCTATAAAAATAAAATGAAGGTGCGACGTACAGAGGTAAGGGTCTTCATCGGAGACGTCGTTGGGCCCGCAGTCGGAGTCGCCGTCGCACACCCATCCCGCCGCGAGGCACAGGCCGCTGCGCGCGCACCGGAACTGGCCCGGGCCGCACGACGCTTGCGCTGCAACACACACAATCACCCGCTACTGAAGCACACGCATTGTTGTTTTGGTATAAAGTATAAGAGAAGCAGTAAACTGGAGGCATTACTATTCAGTGCTCAGGTTATAACGCATTAGTGACTTCTGTATTTGAGGTCGAGAGCTTCGAGCTTTGACAGATTCCAGGTGCAGCGGTGATTACTTTGACAGGTTACAGGTGCTATAAATGTAGCGGTGATTACTTTACACAAGCTGAGATGCTTGCTCTTTTATTTTGCATTAAATAACCATTGAAAGTCCAAGAGTGAGAGTTTGAGCAAAATCGACCGAGCGACTTCCGCATACCCAATTCTCTGTAAAATTGTACACCACCGTCGTGGTCGTCGGGGTGCTAAGGCGATGTAAATTCGATCATTTGATACAAAGGTTTGTCTTTGGATTTTGAGTAAAAGATGATCATCAAGAAAACTGCATGTTTGCCGCTGCATCTATCTATAAATTATATAACGAGTTTGTGACCCATATTTCGAGGAAATACTTGTGCTTTGCAAAGATAACACAGACGTCTGTACTAATCAACATCACTTCTATCCTTCTTCACTTCACTCCTCCTCCAAAACTGTGGGAAAATATAAAGTAAGAACACTAGATGTTTACATGATAAATGTATATTTGGAAGTGATTGTCACAGTAAAAGCAGATGTTCTATACTAAAAATTCAAAATAAAATAGTTCTAATATGGCCAGTATCACATCTTACAACATCCACCCGTAATGACCATATTCAGAAGCCTTAGTAATAACAAACAAACACTGTAACATAAAGAAAAACATTGTAACATAAAGTAACTACGCCTTAACTAAACCTATACTATTGATACACCTTTGATGTGCAACTTTCCCAAGACATTTTGTCAACACGTCAGCTAACAGGTCACTGGACTTAGTGTATTGAAGCACAATCACATTTTCAGATACCTTTTCGCGAATAAAATGGTACCTAACATCAATATGTTTCGATCTGCCGTGGTGTATAGGATTATGAGCTAAGTTCTGCGCACTCTGACTGTCACTGCAAATGGTTATACTAGGATATTTAATATCACATACCTCGGATATCAAACGACGTAAGTAAATAGCCTCTTTCGCAGCATCAGTCAACGCCATGTACTCGGCTTCGGTAGAAGACAGCGCCACTGTAGGCTGCTTCTTCGATGCCCACGAGACAGGTCCATTTGCCAGTTTGAAGCAATAACCTGTGTAGGAACGACGATCATGCACACAGTTCGCAAAATCCGCGTCCGTATAACCTACGAGAAGTTCTCCTGTCTTCTTATAAATAATAGAATGATCTATAGTTCCTTTTAGGTACTGAAGTACTCGTTTCGCTGCCACCCAATGCGTGCTGTTATATTTGTTGTTATACTGACTAAGATAGCTAACAGCAAAAGCAATATCAGGTCGAGTATTGACAGCAAGGTACATTAGACAACCTATTAAATTCAGATAGGCATAATGATTATTCTTACAATCCGAATCCTGAAGAGCACCTATTTTGCTATTCGCCAAGGGAGTGTCGTACTCTTTTGCCTGCCCTAAATTGAATTTTTCTAGTAGGAATTCAATATATGACTTTTGATTGACTCGTATTTCACCATTTTCCGTTGAGATATTTAATCCCAGATAATATTTCAGTGGACCTAAATCTTTTAATGTAAAATATTTTAGTAAGTCACTCTTGACAGCGTCGAATGACTTTTCATTCTGGTAATAAACAATGATGTCATCCACATAGACTGCTAACAGGATTAATTCTGAACCAAGGAGTTTTTTATATACGCATGGTTCGGTAGGTAATCTAATAAAACCTATTTTACTCAACACTTCATTGAGCTTAATATTCCACGCGCGAGGAGCCTGTTTTAAGCCATACAGGGACTTTTGCAACAGACACACTTTATCTTCGTCACCTTTGCTCTTAAAACCCGGAGGCTGGTCCATGTAGACTTCTTCTTGAAGATCGCCATTTAAAAAGGCGGTGTCGACGTCTAAGTGTCGCATCTTCAGGCCCATTTCTGCTGCTAAAGCAATCAAAACGCGTAAGGAGGAATTCCGAATTACCGGAGCGAAGGTTTCATAGTAATCGACACCATGAACTTGATTATAGCCTTTCGCGACAAGTCTAGCTTTATATTTGATTATATCGCCATGGGCATTCTTTTTTAATTTGTAAACCCATTTGCATGGTATAACCTTCTTATCTGGCCTATTCACCAGAATCCACGTTTTCTTTTCCAGCAAGGCCTGGTATTCATCTCTCATAGCATGATACCAATTATCTCTATCTACTGCATTCACCGCTTGTTGATAAGTAGTCGGTTCATCCATTTGAGAGGATATAGTCTGCATACAAACACAGTTGGCGGCAGTATTGTGGATTTTTCTAGGTCTCAGATTATAGCGTGGTTCTGCAACCTCAACATCAGAATCACTTTCTTCTAATTGTTCTGGTGACGGGGCAAACCCAAGTTGACTCGGCTCAAAGTCGGCAACAATACTTGGTCCAGGTATCGGATCCTCTCTACTATTTGTTGTAGAGTCGATCTGTGAACATAAAGGTAAACGTGCCGGTTGTGGCACATCCACCCGTGATTGAGGACTAAGGAATAACGGTACACGTGCCGGTTTGAGCGCACCAGGCGCTAACTGGTATTTGACACCCTTTCCTTTTTCCTCTAAATCCCGGAAAGTGTCTTCAAAGAAAACCACGTCCCTACTTTTGACAAGTCGTCTAGGATATTTTGCATCTCGGAAGTAATAACTATTGGGATCGTCAGAATAGCCAACAAAAATATGCTCGGTTGCCTTCACGTCCAACTTCTTCCGATTACAATCGGGGACATGAATCAGAGCTCGACATCCAAAGACTCTTAAGTGTGATAGGTTCGGCTGTTTACCATACCACAGCTCAAAAGAAGTCTTACCTTCGAGAGCACGGTGAGGAGTCCTATTCTTAAGATAGACTGCAGTTTCCGTCGCATCTTGCCAATATGCTGGAGAAAGAGAACTGCCAGAGAGGATAGACCTAGCCTTCTCTATGATCGTTCTGTTGATCCTTTCAGCGATGGAGTTTTGCTGCGGACTATAGGGCACTGTCGTCTGATGCTGAATTCCTTCCATCTGTAAGTAATTTGTAAGGTCAGTATTGACATATTCTGTCCCGTTGTCGCTCCTCAACACTTTTATTTTTAATCCCTTTTCTCGCTCCACTAGGGATTTGAAAATACGAAATTTATCCTTTACTTCAGCTTTTGAAGAAATAAAGAATGCAAAGATCATACGAGTAAAGTCATCTATGAAAAATAAGACATACTTACTTCCTTGAAAAGACGTCTCTGATAATGTACAAACGTCAGTATGGACAAGTTCTAAAACTGACGTTGCCCTTTTATACGGAATCCTTTTGAAAGGCTTCCGACTCAGTTTTCCTTCTACACAGGCCACACATGGTTCCTTGTCAACTGTTGAATAATCTATGCCTACTACCTGGTCCTTTTTTAAGCGATCCATCCCAATGCGGCATAGGTGACCTAAACGTTTATGCCAGAGTTGATACCTGGACACGTCAGAGTGCACATCAAAAGCAGATAATTGACGTGGTACATTGACTGTACAATCTAAAGAATACAGCCCACCACAGATCGAACCATGTAGCAAAGAAATACCTGTACAAGAAAAAACACTAGAGTTATAAAAGTTACAACCAGATTTATCAAAAACCACACAAAAACCGTTATCAACTGCTTTCTTTACTGAAATAAGATTAGCGTTCAAATTAGGTACATGAACAACGTTACTAATCTTCGTAACCTCATCACACATCGTAATAGAAATATCGCCAACGCCTTCACTGGATAACACCTCTCCATTAGCAATTGTCACTTTGCCGGTGGGATATCCTTTCACGTTCTCCATCCATTCTCGTTTTGAAGTCATATGGGCCGACGCCCCAGAATCTATGTACCATTTAGTACTCTCCACGTCACCAATGACATTCAACGCACTTAAAGAGTTTCTATGATTCTCAGATTTCTTTTTCTTGTCCTTCTTATGGGGACAGTCTGGACTCTTATGGCCTGGCTCCCGACAGTCGTAACAGATAATCTGTTTCTTAGTTTTTGATGAAGATGGCTTAGATTTCTGATTAGTCCGTGTTTTCAGGGCAGTATCCGGGTTATTCTCCTTTGGTTTATTCAATTCATTCAATAATTTCGTCTTTATCAAGTCAACAGTAATTTCTACATTTGAGTTCTCCAATGCCATAACAAGAGGGGCATACTGTGGAGACAAACCTCCAAGAAGAATAGCAGCGATTGAAGCATCTTCTATGATCTTGCCGATATCGGCAAGGTCCTGGACTGTTGACATAACAGCATTAATGTACATTTCTATATCGTTGAAATCATCTAGACAGTACCTGTACAACTTCCGTTCGAGGCTTATTCTACGTCCTAAGCCTTTGTCTTCATACGCAGAGGACAAGGCTTTCCACGCAGCTTTAGCCGTTTCACAAGGTCTGAGAAGGGTGATTGCCATACCATCAACTGTGAGACAAATTTTCGATAACGCAATCTGATCGTCACGCAACTTTTTCTCAGCGGTAATTTGACTACCTTCAGGGTATCCGGCAACAGTTTCCCATAAATTTTCGTGTATTAGGTACATACGCATCTTGAATTTCCAAACACCAAAACCGTCTCTGTTTACTAGCGGTTTTATTACAGAAATTGAACTTGACATTATTTCACAGCTAATATGTCAAAGACGAAAAAATGAAAATAAGCGAAATTATAATTTTCGCGACTTTCAACAAATATCTTTTACAAGCACGTGTTAAATATTTAGTGTTCTTTACCTTCTCGTGCTGATAACGTGTGGGAAAATATAAAGTAAGAACACTAGATGTTTACATGATAAATGTATATTTGGAAGTGATTGTCACAGTAAAAGCAGATGTTCTATACTAAAAATTCAAAATAAAATAGTTCTAATATGGCCAGTATCACATCTTACAACATCCACCCGTAATGGCCATATTAGAACTATTTTATTTTGAATTTTTAGTATAGAACATCTGCTTTTACTGTGACAATCACTTCCAAATATACATTTGCCATGTAAACATCTAGTGTTCTTACTTTATATTTTCCCACAAAAACCATAAACCAAATAGTCCTTTTTTCATGTAATGACGAATAGAACAACGTCCAAGGTACCTGGAATCCCTGAGGTAAGCATCAGATCACAAAATATCGGGGATAAAGTGCGTTGAGACCTTGAGGATTGAGGGATGTCGCCCAAAGCCAGAAATTTCAGTAATTCATTTATTCTTGGTAATGGATCATAACGTTGCGGGCCTTGGTACTTGGTACAGAAATAGATCCAAACTCCAGAGAGAATCTAAGCAGTCGGCCTCCGGGCAAAGCATAAGAGGCCTGTCAGTTGGTAAAAATGCTTACAGTAGTGGGAATGTGAGTGTAAGTCAGACCATCATACCCGATGCAGACGTCTACTTGGTGGGCAAGGTTGCTAAGTTTTGAGTAACGGAGTAGTTATATACAATTTGCGTAACAAACTGCATTAAGAATCCGTACATTGCTTGGCTTCAGAAGTTAAATGAGCTATTACCCGCCTCCACACTCCTCCCACTGCAACTCCTGTAAGCCAGGATCTACAGTGGTACTTCGCACGGCGCCTACTGAAGGTACTAGGTGTCTCTATTGCTACCTTGGGCCAAACTAATTAAAGAAGAGTTAAAGGTGTGCAGTAGGAAAGAAGTTTCCCACCCACCTCTCTGCAAATGGAAATGTACAATACAATACAAATACACTTTATTGCACAACAGATAAGAAAATACAGTTGTATATGTAAAAAAATGTTATGTAAAAAATGTAGCTAAACGAATAATGCTTAACCTATGGGGAAGGGGATTAAGTGATGCTTGATACCCTAGTTTTGATACACCACGGACAGCGCCACAACGTAGTGAGTGTTAATTCAGGAAGCAAAAGACTACCGCGAATAATAATGCCAAGAGTAATCGTGGCAAAATTTCCTAATTTAAATGAGCTAGTAAAATTCGTCACACGTGACGTGAACCACGCATGTGTTGGGTCTGCACATGCAGCTGCAAACGTGTGAGGCGGTAGATACGTACTGCAGTTGAGCTCGTCGCTGCCGTCGGCGCAGTGCAGGCGGCCGTCGCAGCGCCACGCGGCCGGCACGCAGCGCGCCGCCTCTCCCCCGCAGCGCCACTGCCCCGCCCCGCACCGCACGCTCCCCTCCTCGTAGTCATTGTCCTCGGCTCCGTTAAGGGCCGCCGCCGCGCCTTTCCCCGCTGTTGACAATAAAGAAGTCGTCTCAACAACCATAAAATGTATCAGAGTGAAAGGTGTCTCCGACCATCCTTCCCAACCCAATCGTCGAATTGTAAATTTACCTACACTTACAGATTCATCGTCGGGGTTTCGGGGTTATGGCCAAATGTGTAGCCACTAGGCTATGGCCTACTACCTATACACCTGTGTTGTGTATGTTCCATACGAGGTATGTCGCTAACAATTGGACATTACAAGGTCACGATGATGATGATGATGACCCGAAACCCAAATCGATGAAGACTGGTATTCGTTATGAAATTGACGACCGATTGGTGTAGTGGATAGTGACCCTGTCAGCGAAACCAACGGTTGCGGGTTCGAATCCCGCGAGGGGTAAATGTTTGTGTGATGAATACAAACATTTATTCCCGAGTCATGGATGTTTATATAAATATTTATGTATGTTTATCCGTTATCTAGTTTCCATAGCACAAGCTTCGCTTAGTTTGGTGGCTAGATGATTGGTGTAAGTGTCCGAAATATTTATTTATTTATTTATTTATGACCTCTGGGAGGCAATTCATTTTATTGAAGAAACAAGCAATCATTGAAAAACTTTTTCTCTCACTGCTTCGGTTTAAACTATTCAATTACAACCGACCAGAGTGAATGAATACTGATGGTGTATTTATTATAATCTAAGACACGTGAGCGATTCATGCGCGCGCGCAGCGATCAACACGCGCCGTCCGTCCATTCAGCCTTGCACAAACGCGCCCGCCACCGCCGCGGCACATATTTTATTAATAAACAGTTTCTTCGTCTCAGCCTGTATAATCCACTGCTGTTTAAAACAGTCCCGCACGACTTCTTTATGAACAACAGACGATAGGTTGACTCAATCACGCGCAAGTGAAGATGAGTTAAGGCCGAAGGTGGAAGCGCGCTCACACGGAACCTCCCAACCTATTTGGGGTCTGTCTATCTTATCTCATACAGCCGGAACACAATTGCTGCTTGACGGCAGACTTAGATGGTGTCAGCGGACCATCATGGAGTAATCTAATTATGTTGTTGTTACTGAGGTTAGAATTAATCATTCGAACTAAATAACATGTTGATTCATAAACCACTAATGGATTAAACTCTACGTCCTCGCTAAAATTGACTTGTTTGGTGTAGTGGTTAGCAACTCGGACCACTATACCAAAAGGTTGCGGTTTCGAATCCCGCTAGGGGCATATGATTATGTGATGAATACGGACATGTGTACCCGAGTTATGGATGTTTTCATTTATAACAAATATTTATTTACAAAAAAATAAGTATTTATGTAGTATATGAACCATCTGGTATCCACAACACAAGCCTATAGTTGCTTACTGTGGAACTAGATGGCACTGTGTGTATGTCTAAGGATATTTATTTATTTAAAATAATTTTATTCACGTCCTATTCATTAACTTGAAATAAGTTTGATACATCAAGGAATTTGTTCTGTCGGCATAGGTGTTAACCTATGCCGACAGAACAAATTCCTTGATGTATCAAACTTATTTGCATCAAATTTTTTTAATTCTTTTTATGCGCTACGAGTTAGCGTTTGCCCTCAATCATTGATATGGAATAAACGTAAAATATTTGCAAGAAAATTACAAAGGTCACGTCAAGTTACTGTCAATAATATGTAACTATATAACTATTGTTATATATGTAACTATAGTACTCATAGCGCATAAAAAGAATTAAAAAAATATATCACAGATACCATATTTAATAAATAGTTTGAAGGTCGAAATAAATCAATCAAACAAATACTCTTTATTGTACAATTAACAAAAACTACACAAAGATTAGAGCGTATATCATTAATCGCACAAAAAGGCGGCCTTATCGCTAACAGCGATCTCTTTCAAGCAAACCTCAGGGTAAAGATACAAGCTACCAGTAGAGGAGGTCTGCACTAATAGTAGCAATACAATGTATTTTATAGTTGGTAATTGTTACATAATGTAAAGAATAAACTAAACATACAAACTATAACAAAAGTAAATGTTACTTACATGATTATATTTTATACAACTTCTACTTTACAGGCTTGCTTATTGTGGAGTTACATCTTATATGATATTATCAGACTAAGTTAAATCTAATGAATGTGATATATATACTAGCATACTCTTCTTCACAGGGGAAAATTGCCTCTTGAACAAGCAGTAGCTTAAAATATGTAAAAATCTGACTAGTTTAAGTGTATTGTGTACATACAATAAAGCAACTTTGACTGGCTTGCAATTGAGCTGAGCATGCATGGTGGTGTAAAAGATGTTTAATTTTTAGTAAAGTCACTATTAATCCGGATCTTCTGCTCCAAAAAATAACAAAACATGTTTGCTGACCTGACCATTTATCAAAATATTTCAGTCTCGTGTGACTTTTAAAAATAGAAACTTCAACTTCAACTTTTTGTTTTATGGCAATCGGTCGTCTATATTACGATCGACCATTACTGCCAGTGTCCGGTTGTATGGCTAAAACGCTGAATGAGGTTGGCCAGTATGTAGTCTGTGCCAATCTATGGGTCTAGATCCTGTTTGAGCAATCTAAAACAGAAAGAAAGACAAACACGAATATATAGTACAGGACGGCACAGGGACAAATCACGAATAAGATATACTTAAATTTCATAATTTTATCTTATATGTGGATATATACTTGGATAAAATATTTACAAAAGGGGAATTTGTAAAAAATAGAAACAAACTTCTACTTAATATGGAAATATGAAACAAACACGCCGCCCTCAATGTTCGCAAGCAACGATGAAATGAAAAATACCCGCCACCCGCAGGCGAACACGGGGATGTTCTCCGTCCACCTCGGATAACATGTTCGATTGTGTTTGCTAACAATACAGTTAGGCCACGCCCGTATTTGGTTAGAATAACATCTTAGAAGTTAGGAAACCATAAAAACACGTCGCACGAGACCGGCCTTTATACTTCTTCTACTTATTTAATTGTATGAGTAATTGAAAACTTTGCAATACAGTGATTCCCATTTATATATGTATTATTTGCTTGCGGTTTCTTGATAACATTGTTTTATTTTTTCCACTTCTTTCTTTAAAAATGTGTTCGGCCACAGACACAGCACGATTAATGCAATTCGGAACTAAAAATTGACTAATAAATTTTCGTTAGAGGAAGACAAATATAGTATTCCATTGTTATATGGTGGTAACGATCATGATTGCCGGAACTTATGGCTACATCAAATGAATTACGTTACCGCGACATAGGTCATGCTAATATTTTACTTCGAAAATCGTATGCAATAAAACAATACAGTTATTAATTATGCCATGACTTTTAATCTGTTAAAAGTTATTCGGAAAAATTACAAAAATAAATCGGATAATATAGTATATTTTTTATTCCGGCTCTTTATCCACTATCTATCCAGAGCTTGTGTATTGTGGCTGCAGCGTCTGCCCAACGCCGGGCTGGCTGATACCTCGACTGCCCTTTGACCCGCGTCTCCTTGTAGGTACCGACACCACAACGTTTGTTTGTTCGTTGTATATGGAGAGATCAATCAGACGTCTGTCTGTGCCAGTTATCTCGTAGACAGTCAACATATAGGGGCGAAGACGCGAAGCCCTTGTTCACTTATGCTTCTATCATTGTGATTGTGACAATGGCGATCAAACATTACGCCACATTATGTGGGAGCGTATAAACTGGAGGAACGAACGCAGACCTGTGCCTGACAATCTAAACTCTGAAGTCCTTACACGCGGGGAAACGCCTGACGCGTACTGGGGGACGGCGAGACGGTTATGTGGGACTCCCCTCCCTGATCTCGAATCGTCACAATTTCCGAGCTTTTAAGCGTTTTTGCCACTGTTATTACTGGCATTATTACTCGCGGTAGGCTTCTGCTACCCACGCGCTCACCACCTCGAGGCGCAATCCGTGGTGTACCTACGATAGCGAGTTTCCCTTGACTTCATTTCTCATAGGCTCGGCGGCCTCAGTGGCGTTTTGTATCTCATTGGCTACGCTCCCATTAGTTAGTGAGGGGAAGTGGGAAACTTGTTTTCTTACTTACTCACCCTATTTCTTTTTTATATTTTAATTAGTCTGGGGTCCAAGGTAGCAACAGAGTCACGTAGAGCACCGTCTACCATTAGTAGGCGCCGTGCAGAGTACCACTGTTGATCCTAGCTTTAGGAGTTACAGTGGGAGGAGTGTGGAGACGGGAATGCCTATGATATAATACACATACATATCTAATTCTTTAAAACTGACTTGATGAGACGTTACCGAAAACGCGTCAAATATATCACACATAAGTTGATTCTGTTATCAGCACTCATTGTTAGTGAGTGCAATAAGCCCCTGTTTAGCGTGGACAGTGTAGACCTTAGGCGACGTCTACATCAACATGCAGTCTGGCGCCGCCGCACGTTAGCGGGCGTCATTATACGCTTTCATGATATTCCATAATACAATTTCGCGTTTCCATTGAGTTAATGTGTCCGATAACTGTTACATATTAACTACTAAGTAATTGGCGCAGTCGTATTCGTTTTCGATTAGCGAAGTTAGGCAATGTCTAGCGCGGTCAGTCCTTGGATGGGTGACCACTAGTGATATACACATGACATGGTTGGTGTAAATGGTCAACATTCCTAAACGTGTATTAAAATAATTTGTACCCCGATGATTTTAAAGTAAATAAGAAATGGAAATGAAATGAAACTTTATTTGCAGGATCATGGGTACAATAACGGTCTTAAATTAAAATGGTTCCATCACAATCTGCCAGTTGTGGCGTGCAAATGTCAATAAAAATTTAAAATGTAGTGCAATACAATAAACAATTTTGTAGTCTAGTCTATATCATAGTCTAGTGTGTAGTCTATCCCGGTTTAGAAACACTGTCATATTGCCAACAGTCACACAAATCTGGATATGGCCCATACTCTCTCAGGGAGAGGCAGCCGTGCTCCAACAGCGCGAAGATGTCACGCTGATGAAGATGAATTAACGTGTAGAAACTGGGATGCGGCGTGCTGTGAACGCGGCCTTGAAGTGGAAGAGGATCCGCCCCCTGTGTTCACGGAGCTAATGACGATAACGATATCGCGGGTCGGAGGTGGAGGAGCATGTCGCCGCACGGCTTCTCGAGATTACACGTTACGCACCTCCAGAACGACCTCATACACTGTGGGGTGATTGATATTGAAAATTATATCCCAAACTTCAAGCATTTACTTCAACGTAAGATACATGATATCATTTGATGAATTTCAATTTAAATCCACTGGAAGTAAAAGGGCTTATTGCATTTATCTATCAAACGGGGGGTAGTACCCCAACACAGGATCGTTGTTGTCCTTTTTTAAAAATAAAAAGTATACAACTAATACAATTTTATAATTTTTGGGAGCTGCTCGAAGTACACCAAGCGTGTTTGTCATTCGGATAGTCACTAATTTTGTAATAACCTATTTTTGCTAACAACATGATCTTTAAAGTTAGCGTTTCGCTTAATACAAGCCTATCATCAAGCCAACAGCATAAGTAATCAACCATTGGACATATACCTCTTCCAAGGCACGATTTTCTTAGTAGGTAGGCTTAGTTTATGTATTTTTATCTTTACGTTATATTTTTTACCAACTATAAAATATACCCGTATTGCTACTATTTGTGCAAACCTCACCTACTGGTAGCTTGTATCTTTACCCTAAGGTTTGCCTGGAAGAGATCGCTGTTAGCGATAAGGCCGCCTTTTTGTGCGATTAATGATGTACGCTGTATTCTTCATGTAGCTTTTGTTAATTGTGCAATAAAGAGTATTTGATTGATTGATTTATTGATTTTCATCGCATTCTACTATACTAAAAAGTAGCAGGTTCTAATCCCGCGGGGAACATGTTTGTTTTAGTGTACCCGAGTTAGGAATGTTTTCATTATATTATGTATGTATTTACAAAAAAATGTATTTGTGTAGTATATCAACCATTTGGCATCCATAATACAAGCTTTGTTTAGTGTGCAACTAGGTGACTGTGTGTATATCCAACGATATTTATATTTCATTCCATGGAAGGATTCGTCCTAATCGTCAGGCGAGACAGGCCGGATGGCGACCATAGATTTTTAGGGAGCTCTGCAACCAATAAATAAATGTTTCGGACACTTACACCTATCATCTGGTCCCCAACTAAGCAAAGCTTATTGTTTATTTTTGTGTATGTGTGTAGAAATGGTTTAAATGATTTGTACTAAGAAGACGAGATGACGGATAAACATACATAAATATTTGTATAAACATCCATGACTTGAGAATAATAAATATATAATATAATAAATAAATAAATATATAAATATATAATTCATATTTATCACACAAATATTTACCCCTTTCGCACCCGCAACCGTTGGTTTCGCTGACAGGTCAAATGAAAGCCGCTACCTATCACTAGTGTATTGTAAACCAACCCCCCCCCCCCCCCCCCCGGGAAAGAGGCTTGGTCCTATTCTACTTTTACGACCCCCACTGGAAGAACCTTGGTCCTATACTACTTTTACGACCCCCACTGGAAGAACCTTGGTCCTATACTACTTTTACGACCCTCACGGGAAGAGGCTGGGTCCTATTCTACTTTTACGACCCCCACTGGACGAACCTTGGTCCTATTCTACTTTTACGACCCCCACTGGAAGAACCTTGGTCCTATTCTACTTTTACGACCCCCACTGGAAGAACCTTGGTCCTATTCTACTTTTACGACCCCCACTGGAAGAACCTTGGTCCTATACTACTTTTACGACCCCCACTGGAAGAACCTTGGTCCTATACTACTTTTACGACCCCCACTGGAAGAACCTTGGTCCTATACTACTTTTACGACCCCCACTGGAAGAACCTTGGTCCTATACTACTTTTACGACCCCCACTGGAAGAACCTTGGTCCTATTCTACTTTTACGACCCCCACTGGAAGAACCTTGGTCCTATACTACTTTTACGACCCCCACTGGAAGAACCTTGGTCCTATACTACTTTTACGACCCCCACTGGAAGAACCTTGGTCCTATACTACTTTTACGACCCCCACTGGAAGAACCTTGGTCCTATACTACTTTTACGACCCTCACGGGAAGAGGCTGGGTCCTATTCTACTTTTACGACCCCCACTGGACGAACCTTGGTCCTATTCTACTTTTACGACCCCCACTGGAAGAACCTTGGTCCTATTCTACTTTTACGACCCCCACTGGAAGAACCTTGGTCCTATACTACTTTTACGACCCCCACTGGAAGAACCTTGGTCCTATACTACTTTTACGACCCCCACTGGAAGAACCTTGGTCCTATACTACTTTTACGACCCCCACTGGAAGAACCTTGGTCCTATTCTACTTTTACGACCCCCACTGGAAGAACCTTGGTCCTATACTACTTTTACGACCCCCACTGGAAGAACCTTGGTCCTATACTACTTTTACGACCCCCACTGGAAGAACCTTGGTCCTATACTACTTTTACGACCCCCACTGGAAGAACCTTGGTCCTATACTACTTTTACGACCCTCACGGGAAGAGGCTGGGTCCTATTCTACTTTTACGACCCCCACTGGACGAACCTTGGTCCTATTCTACTTTTACGACCCCCACTGGAAGACCTTGGTCCTATTCTACTTTTACGACCCCCACTGGAAGAACCTTGGTCCTATTCTACTTTTACGACCCCCACTGGAAGAACCTTGGTCCTATACTACTTTTACGACCCCCACTGGAAGAACCTTGGTCCTATACTACTTTTACGACCCCCACTGGAAGAACCTTGGTCCTATACTACTTTTACGACCCCCACTGGAAGAACCTTGGTCCTATACTACTTTTACGACCCCCACTGGAAGAACCTTGGTCCTATTCTACTTTTACGACCCCCACTGGAAGAACCTTGGTCCTATACTACTTTTACGACCCCCACTGGAAGAACCTTGGTCCTATTCTACTTTTACGACCCCCACTGGAAGAACCTTGGTCCTATACTACTTTTACGACCCTCACGGGAAGAGGCTGGGTCCTATACTACTTTTACGACCCTCACGGGAAGAGGCTGGGTCCTATACTACTTTTACGACCCTCACGGGAAGAGGCTGGGTCCTATTCTACTTTTACGACCCTCACGGGAAGAGGCTGGGTCCTATTCTACTTTTACGACCCTCACGGGAAGAGGCTGGGTCCTATACTACTTTTACGACCCTCACGGGAAGAGGCTGGGTCCTATTCTACTTTTACGACCCTCACGGGAAGAGGCTGGTTCCTATTCTACTTTTACGACCCTCACGGGAAGAGGCTGGGTCCTATACTACTTTTACGACCCTCACGGGAAGAGGCTGGGTCCTATTCTACTTTTACGACCCTCACGGGAAGAGGCTGGGTCCTATTCTACTTTTACGACCCTCACGGGAAGAGGCTGGGTCCTATACTACTTTTACGACCCTCACGGGAAGAGGCTGGGTCCTATTCTACTTTTACGATCCTCACGGGAAGAGGCTGGGTCCTATTCTACTTTTACGACCCTCACGGGAAGAGGCTGGGTCCTATTCTACTTTTACGACCCTCACGGGAAGAGGCTGGGTCCTATTCTACTTTTACGACCCTCACGGGAAGAGGCTGGGTCCTATTCTACTTTTACGACCCTCACGGGAAGAGGCTGGGTCCTATACTACTTTTACGACCCTCACGGGAAGAGGCTGGGTCCTATTCTACTTTTACGACCCTCACGGGAAGAGGCTGGGTCCTATACTACTTTTACGACCCTCACGGGAAGAGGCTGGGTCCTATTCTACTTTTACGACCCTCACGGGAAGAGGCTGGGTCCTATTCTACTTTTACGACCCTCACGGGAAGAGGCTGGGTCCTATACTACTTTTACGACCCTCACGGGAAGAGGCTGGGTCCTATTCTACTTTTACGACCCTCACGGGAAGAGGCTGGGTCCTATTCTACTTTTACGACCCTCACGGGAAGAGGCTGGGTCCTATACTACTTTTACGACCCTCACGGGAAGAGGCTGGGTCCTATTCTACTTTGCCGGGGACAACATGACAAAGCTTATAATGAAGGCGACGGAAATAGCTCAAATAATAAAATTAATCGGTTTCACAGAATCTGACAAGTCCTTTCCTAATCTAACATTGCTTCAATTGCTACGAGTCGTCGCAAACTACGCAAGTAAACAATACTGTTAAGAGACGCGTGAGGGTCAAGGCCGCGATCCGACACTCTTTGGTGTCGGAAGTCGCCTACCACGATTCTACGGCAAATGTTCTCTTTATCGACATGTATCGGTGATGCTGCTCCCGATGAGAGTACGGTGAGAGTAAGAACAGTTGGAATATATTGACGACCGATTGGTATAGTGGATAGTGACCCTGTCTGCAAAACCAACGGTTGCGGGTTCGAATTAATACGAACATTAATTCCCGAGTCATGGATGTTTATATAAATATTTATGTATGTTTATCCGTTATCTAGAATCCATAGTACAAACCTTGCTTACTTTGCGACTTGGTGATTAGTGTAAGTGTCCGAAATAATAACATTTTACACAAGTACAAGTACAGTTTCAGGGGTCAACTGTGAAAAACAGGTGAAGCAAATAAGAAACATACATACATAACTTCACGATCTTTACCCCAAAAGGCTGGTCAGTAATATCCCAAATACTGAAAGGTTAATAGTTGGATCAACATCCAAGTTTCACCATTCTAAATATACAAAAACGCACACCCTGACAAGGTGTGAGCCCATCAGCGCCGTAGGCACGTGCAAGTCTTTAGATGTTTTTTAGTGAAAAGCCCCTTAGTCGCCTTTTACACCCACAGGAAGAGACGTGTGCCGAAATCAAACGGCACCAAATAAGAAACATTTTTTATTAAAACGAAAATTCGAAAAAGGTGATAATTCGATGACTGCTAAATTGCAGAACCTTGAACACCGTCGCAAAGTCGCCTGTCTCTCATAGTTTTTTTACAGGATGCATTTCGGGGAGTGTGTGTTGGAATTACATAATCTTATTCCACCGTCACCCTTCCATCTTCGGACCACTAGGCGTGGGGAGGGATTACCTATACGCATTCGCATTAAGAAGTTCGATTCTTCATTCATCATCCGAACAGCCAAGTCATGGAACTCCCTTCCGGCGTCCGTCTTTCCTGAATCCTACAACCTTGTGATCTTCAAGAGCAGAGTGAATAGGCATTTACTGGGATCGCGTGCTTCATCTTCGACCACATCGTCATTTTCCATCAGGTGAGATTGTGGTTAAACGCGAATCCAGTCAACCATAAAAAAACAAAACCTGAATCACTTCAAAGCCTCATACAAACAGGTTTTCAATATCTTTTAGATAATAAGGTGATTATTTTTCAAACGTCACTGAACTTACTTTCGGGGTCAATTTTGAATATTTTTGGTTTCAGTGCTTAGATGACGCAGGTAATTAAGAATTATCTAAAACTAGCTTCCCGCATGTTTCATTTTGTTCCCGCTGGAACTACTCACTCTATCGGGATATATGTTTTAATCCAAGGTACGTTCTACGTATATACCAAATCTCATCCAAATCCGTTCTTCCATTTCGCGGTGATTGAGCAACACACAAATAAACTTTCGCATTAATAATATTAGTTAGATGTTCGTTAAGTTTCGGATTTGTCAAATTGATGTGAAAGATAATGGTGATTCATTGGTGATGCGCTGACCCTCTCGTGCTCTCAGCTGTCGTCGTCATCCATGATTGGCTGCATTACAAGCAACCCGACAGACATCGCGGGCCCCGCCACCCCAGCCACATTAAACGATGACTGTCCAATCATTGCTCAAGGGTATATACAGGATTAATAATTCATGTTAACTGCTGACTCCACTCCTGATTACAAAAAACTTTCCACTGGGCACCATAGTCGAATTTAACCGAAAATTGTTGGACTTCCACACTAAATGTGGTTTCAGAATAGTTTACGTTATATGGGCAACCGAAAATTTTTTGATCGAATTCGACTATGATTACTTGGTGAAAGTTGTTGATAATCAAGAGTGGCGTCATCAGTTAATGGGAATTACACTAATTTCAATTCACCCTGTATGTGCGAACGACGAAATGGCCCGTCCGTAACCTTATACATGGATACAGAGGGGCACTTCATTAGGTTTGCTCTTATGATGTAAGTAAAAAATAAAGTCATGGCCATGAGCTCAAACTAGGACACCATAACGGTGTTAACAAGTGGTAGGTAATGGCGTACTTAGCATATTATATAGGTATGTAATTATTATGAATTCTGCACTGCCACATGTACCCGTTCACTGTGCTTGGTACTTATACTATATAGATATTTATTACATTGTTAGCACCGACCAAACAGTATTGGACTTAGTCGGAACTTCGGATCATCACTATTCGAAATGTGAAAAAGTGACAGCTGTCAAACTTCGCAGTCGTCTCTAAAATTTATCAATTAACCATAGTTTTTTTTTATTAACACCGGGTTAGCACTTGACCTCAATCACAGTTTTTTTTATTAACACCGGGTTAGCACTTGACCTCAATCACGCCTGATGTTAAGTGAAAATGAGGCGGAAGGTTACCACCTTCCGCCTCATTTTCACTTAACATCAGGCGTACAGACCCGGAAACCCCATCTTATTTGGGGGACTGGCTATCTGTGACAACCGGAACACAACAATGCTATTAACATTGCTTTTTGGCGGTAGATTTAGATAAGATGGTGGTAGCAGGCGGACATTTAATATGCCCTACCACCAACCAAACCGAGTACTAAATATGTACCCCGGTGGGGATCGAACCCGCGACCTCCAAAACGTAAACCCAATGTTGTTTACATTGAGCCACGGAGGCGGTTAAATAGTAGAGTACATTATTCAACCACGTGAACAAATTACTTATGATTATTATTATATTATAGAAAATATGGTCCTTCGTCTGTCCGATCCGTCTAATTGGAAAAAAACCAAGAAAGGATTATATTTCTAAGCGATTGCTCCCCTCAAAACAGATGTCATTCGCGTAATGCGCGAAATTGAAGAGTTATGTGTGCTAAGTATTAAAAAGTAAACCTCGCGCGTACGTGCTACCATAGAGGAATAACACTACACCGAAGTGCTACCATGCGAAGTCACGAGGAATATTTTCTATCTCTTTCGAGGTAACCTCACCTTTGTACATATTATCTGACTGTAACCCGTTTGTATTTTATTATAGTATATTATTATTTTGAATAAAAAATGAATACACTTTCAAAAAAACACACAAACTGTACAATTAAGAACCTCCTCTTAAAAAGTCTGTTAATAAAATAAAAATCAATGTGATATGTTATACTCGTATAAAACTAGTTTTACTTTAACAATTGAAAATTTAGATAACCGCAATGAACAGCAAAATATCACCAAAACGGCCGAACTGACTTCCATTATTCATGGGAAGAAGAACCATCTCGTGAAACACCAGCTTTCGAAAATAAAAAAACCATTTTCAAATCTGTTCACCCGTTTTGGTGTTATAATGCTACAGACAGACAATAGATACTTACACATGGAGACATAGGCTTCAAACTTATTACAACCGTCTTTTGCATCGGGATTAATAATAACCGACAATGAAAACCCTTACTTTGACATTACGTCAACAGTGCTGGAAGTGTATCGTCAAGTCTATGTTCATAATGTACTCTGTTCCAAAATATCGTTTCATAACATCGCGCAGTTCCAAAATGAGATTGATCATATTTCCCTCCAAATCAACGCCCCTTTAATCTCAGAGCACGGATCACTTGTATGACGGCCCCGTGTTGAAGACCTTCACCCTCCGTGGAGTGAGGAGGTTGACCCACGTGCGCGCCGCGACTCAGAACAACAACTTCATTCCACAAATAAACACACTCGTAGCTCTACACGAGGCGAGTAGTTGGTAGCTCGTTCGAGTAATAATAGTTCGGTTCACAACAAACTTCGATTTGGAGTCGCGATAACATGTTGTTTTGTTACTTGCGGATGTTCGCACACGCACGGAGGTGACCTCTCTACGTTTTTCATAACGTTTGTAGACCCTAATCTAAAAAGAAGGGTGTCAGGGGTCACAATGATTGATCTCCAATTCGGCAAAAATTTAGTTTTAGGGGGCTTCGATGTTCCATAGCCCCACCACTTGTTCTATGAGGTCGGCCGCGTTCTTTTCCCACCGATGATTTCCTTCACCGAAGAGGTAGTAGCTTGGACATACTCATTGACAGATAAATGCAATAAACCCTATTATTATGCCCAGTAGATTTAAATTGACATTCAACAAATGATATCATGTATCAGTCTACAATTATATTGTGCATTATTCTAAGATTTCTCCCTGTGTAATATTATATTTGTCGTTCTGTACAATGTATTGTGGTATTGAATAAAAAGTTTCTATGTCTATCTTACGTTGAAATAAATATTTGAAGTGAGCTAGTCGATTTGACAGATTTCGGTGTGTTTTATTAAACTTAATTTTGGATTATAGAAAATATAATACATAACGTAAAACAGGGTGGTCAGATATATACTATATACATTCAGTGTACTAAGTATCGGGAATTTGTCAATAAAACAAAAAATACAAATTATTCATCTAAATTTATTTTATCGCCTTCAAAGTAGGCCCCATCGCTTGCAATACAACATCTCCACCGCTTCACCCAGTCTTCCATACATTTTTCATAGGCTATTTGCGGTATGGCCTTTAGCTCATTCAGCGAATTTTCTTTTATGGCTTCTATCGACTCAAAACGTTTTCCTCGAAGTGGTAATTTTAACTTGGGAAATAAAAAAAAGTCAGACGGAGCCATATCAGGTGAATACGGTGCTTGGTCGAGAACTTTTGTTGAATTTTTCGCTAAAAACTCTTTCACTATAATGGCTGTGTGTGATGGTGCATTATCATGGTGCAGCATCCATGAGTTGTGTTGCCACAAATCTGGACGTTTTCGGCGGATACTCTCACGCAAACGCTTCATGACGCCTAAATAATATTCTTTATTCACTGTTTCTCCCTCTGGAAGGAATTCGGAGTGAACCACACCACGGTAGTCAAAAAAAACTGTCAGCATCACCTTGATTTTGGAGCGACTTTGCCGCGGTTTTTTGGGTTTCGGCTCGTTTTCGAGACGCCATTCTGAAGACTGTTGGCTTGTTTGCATGTCGTACTCATAAACCCATGTCTCGTCGCCAGTTATTATACGTTTCATAAAGGTCGGATCCGTAAAAGCTCGGGAAACCATGTCTTCAGCGACATGCTTTCGCTGCGCTTTTTGAACAAAATTGAGCTCTTTTGGAACTATTCGAGCGGCGACGCGTTTCATGCCTAAAATGTCAATGAGAATGTTGTGGACGGACTTAAAAGATATGTTCACCTCACTAGCCAACTCTCTCAGACTCATACGTCGATTTTCGAGCACTAGCTTCTTGATTCTGTCGATGTTTTCTTTGGTCGTAGCGGTTGAAGGTCTACCAGAACGAGGCAAGTCTACTACTACTTCTCGGCCTTCTTTAAAAGCCTTATACCATTCATAAGCCCTTGTTTTCGATATACACGATTCGCCGTAGGTATTTCGCAACATTTTTAGTGATTCACCACATGAAATATCATTTGAAACACAAAATTTAAGGCACACTCTTTGTTCAACAATATTTTCCATTGTAAAAATCGCCGAGGACTCAAAACTATGACCAACAAAAAGTGTAGTTTTAAACAAATTAAATGACAGATCCCGCTCAAATTTTGCGCGCTAAATCAGTACAGTGCTACCAACATGCAGTAAAAAAATTAGAACGACCTCTTTTACGCGGGTCTTTTTATTGACATATTCCCGATACTTTTTACACAGAGTAGTATATACTATACGTAAGTGTTTGGGTGTTATGAAATACACAGAAATGCACACGTGACAGGGGGTAAGCCCGTCGCCGTTGAAACGTGTAAGACTATAGATGAGTTTTGGTGTAAAGTCCCTTAGTCGCCTTTTACGACACCCACGGGAAGAGAAGGGTTGGTTTTATACCGCACGGCATAATTATTTAGTAGTAGTCGTCACAGTGAGGCTACTACTTTCGTTATACTAAACTATTGTTCCATCACTGTCGCTCACATCAGCGACGAGCATCATTACCGATAGGTTTCGAAAACGTGAATCGTTCACGTAAACTCACGAATTGATAGACACACAGATTAAGAGAGAATCGACTTGAGTAAGTCTACATAGATTTGTCTACGACTCATACCTATACATATAAATTGGCTATGGCACGCCGTCGACTTGCGCCGGGTTCAATTACTAGGACAATGCGTTATTGTTATCTGTTAAGTAGCCACTCTGGCCACAGCACTTGCTTGTTTACAGACGCATCCCGATGCCGAGGAGCGAGCCCGTGGACCGTCGCTGCCGGGGCGCACGCGTAATTGGTCGCGTACCGCGAGCGTGCTGCCAGCCGGAAATGAAGTCAAGTGGCGTGCGCGCGCCCAACGGTTGACCATTCTTCACAACACAGCTAGCTGTTGGTCACAATGACACCCAAGTGTCAGGGGTCGGTTATCGTCTATAGTTAAGAAAGGCGCATCGATATTTTCGTGGCAAGTGGGAACGCGGAGTGCGCCGGCACATGGGACTGGTTTTTATAATTACTAGCGCAGAAACCGCCAAGAATAAACTCTACATTAAATTATTTTTAAAAAGAAGTGTTTCATTCTAGTACTCATCATCTACTTCATAGTACTCACAAAGATGAGTAACATAAACTCAAGTAGATCGTACTATATTAATTCTGTGCCCCGGATACTATCAGACTACTTATTGTCAACACAAATGAAGCAAGCCCGCATTTGCGTTGTTTTATACAGAGTTCGTATTTTAGAGATTTTATTTTACAGGCCACCTTTGGGCTCCGACATCCGAAAAATCCGACAGCACTAATTTGCGAGCGTCATGTAAGATTTTTTAGCATAAAATGTATCCTGTGACACTCTGGCCATCAAGACGAATCGAACGACGCCTTGCACTTTAAAATCGGTCAAGCCGTTTAGATTTTGGAAGTTGCAATAGAAATATAGAAATATACATACATACATCCACTCGAAAAACATTGTCCTCGTTCCTGGGCCAGTGGGGTAAAAAAAGTTAAGCAAACTTCGTTACTAAATATAATCATAAATAACAAATTAATTTTTATGTAAAGTATATGTATAAGGATCTTACATCGATTATGTAATTTATCGATACCCTTTAACTTGCGGCGGAAATCCTATGAGGAGAGACTGAAGATTCTGAATCTTACAATCCTTGAAGAGAGCCGCTTGCGAGGTGACCTCGATGATCTCTAAAAAACCGGGAACGTCGACGCGATGCCGACAGGTAGTTCTTTCCTTAGCACTCCATATTATGAAGGAAGGAGCGAAACGTTACTATAAATACTTACATATATACATAACGTCACAATCTTTGTCCGAATTAGGGTGATCATGAGTTATCCCAAACATAAGCGTTTGGCATTCCAAATATTACAAGCAAGCGATATCCACGATTCACCTTTCGAAACTTACAAAAGGTGAGCTTATGGCCATTGAAATGTCCAAGTCTTACATGTTTTCAACCCCTGACGAAAAATGACGAGTGCTAGGTGTTCGGAGGCGTTTTGTGTGTGTGTTTGTGTCCAGCCTTTGTTCGTACGTATCTCAGTAATCTTCTTGTTAGCGAGTCGATGGCAAAAACATCAAATTCTTGAGGACCTGAATATCTCAGTAATGCGTTTTCGATATGAGTGTGGTTTTTTTGGATTAAAGACTAAACAAGGGGAAAGGTTTTTTTGCCAATGTTAAATTGCCTATATACCACATTTCAACTAAACCCGTACATCAGTTTCGCCGTAATTGAGCAACAAAGAAACATCCAAACTTTTGCATTTATAATATTAGTCTGATGGTGTAACAGGTAACGTCGTCGCCTTTCCCGACACCTACAAGTAATATAGTCTGATGGTGTAACAGGTAACGTCGCCGCCTTTCCCGACACCTACAAGTAATATTAGTCTGATGGTGTAACAGGTAACGTCGCCGCCTTTCCCGACACCTACAAGTACCTATTTAGTAGTATCTGTTACAATTCACAATGTCAGTTGAAACATCAAATCTAAGCCCTGCGCGAAATTATAAGGAGGCAAAGCTCCTGCAGTCCTACCTGCGTCACGAGTGGTTTGGACGACTGCCATGTCAGGCCGCTACCTACATAGTGTCGCAAGATTAAAACGCATCACACACGGCACCGATAGTCTTAGGATATTGCTTGCTCACTCATACGAAGCGATATACTCCACTGTTGCAACTAATATACAAGACCCTACTGTTTATTCTTGCTGAGAAAGGGAGCAATGAGATCTTGTCTCGATATCTATTCTGATCGTGTCATCGTGACCTTTCCGGTTCCCTGCCAGTTTAGGCAATGATGGAGATGACAATAAAGTAAATAATCTTGAATTTGTTTCAATATCAGCTTCTGCTCATGAAATAGACGGGCATTTAACCTGGTCCCATTGTAATACAGCGAATCGAGTAGGCGCGTGAGGAAGTGTGCGGTGATCCAGTAACCCGAGCCGGCTCCAACGGCGCGGGCGCAGCGGAGCGTCGCTGTGGCTGCGGTTGCGCCGCCCGCACTCGCAGTCTATGTGTACACGCTCCATGATATTATACCACCGTGTCACACATAAAAAGTTCCTCGATTCCGATTTTCCCATTTTAACCGACAGATTTTAAAGATGAGTTTGATATTTTTTGATTGTAAATAAAAAAAAAATATTTTTACGGCGTTACCGCCATACAGAGTTTAGCAAAACAACCGACTTGCTTTTGCCAATTGACGATTCAATTATTATTGTGAATGTTTGGGAAACAATGACTCCGAAAACTTGTTGTCTGTACCTCTCCAGCATCGGCAACGCTAATATCGCTAATAATTTGCCCTTCAGCTCGCTTGCGTTCGATCGCTAAATTTAGCACGTAAGCACCCTAGAAATAAAATTGTAACTCGATACGTATCCATTAGACGTTTATCCTTTTATCCTTACTTATAGGGTGCTCCGAAATGAAACGAAACTTGAATTTCAGATACGGGAGCAACGTTAGGAGGTCACATACAATGAGTTAGCAATCCACAAGAGATATTTTATTCCTAATTCCCTAACTAAGATGAATATGGACAAAAGGAAAATTGAGGCGAATACCCATGTCGGGCCCACAACAATATCAGTTGCGAACTAAACTCTCGAAGTTGTAAACGAGTACAAGACAAGAGATTCGTCTATACAGATCCAATTTCAAGAGAGAGGACCATCGACGAATCCAACTCGGACGGGCGTGATCTCGTCCAAAATACCTCAGTGCTTGTAGACGAAAGTCTCAAATCAATGTGTGTTACCAGTGATGACTTATGGCACTGAAAGATCACGTTTCATTACAAGACGATGATGATAAATTCCCAAACTAGAAAAACTGTAGATTTTGGACATAACTATTTCATTTGCATACCAAGCCAAACCCAAATTTGAATTTAGAAAATCACAGTCTACTTCACAAGCTATTTACACTTTCTATAGGGAACTATATCAGTCATTAAATGACAAATATGATTGTGCTGCTCTCTTTCTAGATATGTCCAAGGCATTCGATTGTGTTGTATATTCTGTATTGCTAAAGAAATTAGAATCAGTTGGTATCAGAGGAATTGCTAATGATTTACTATGGTCATATCTAACTAACAGGCAGACAGCACTGGTACTAAATTCTTATAATGCGTGTACTAAAACCATAGAAGAAGTAAAGTCTTCAAATAAAACCATCGGAGTACCACAAGGCTGTGTATTGGGGCCATTATTGTTTTTAATATATATTAATGAACTGCCTAAATTAACTGATCATTTATGTACTATGTTTGATGACGATGCAACTATTTTATTTATTGACAAAAAAAGAGTAATAACCTGCATCCTTTTGGAATAGCAGTGAGGGGGGTTTTAACCACTACACCAAACAGTATGACTACTAAATAGAGACTATGACTACTAAATGTAGTACGACTACGAAATATAGAGTATGACTACTAATTAGAGACTATGACTACTAAATAGAGAGTATGACTATAAATAGAGAAAGTGCAGTAATTGACAGAAACATAGAAAACATTCTCTACTATGGTGCCTGATAATTTGAAACCCATAGCTCAGTCTTTCTTTGCCGAAGTCCTACAAATATAATGATTATATATCATTCTGCTGCAATGGACCTATTATCATAATGTTCATACCACTTGTTTCTTGTGTATCTTATGTATTTCTTCAAGTGGGATAAAATAAGTTCTTTAACACTAGAGGTACTCCTTTCAGTGGCAAAGTATCTTTTTGGGTTAGAATATGGTTAAATTTATTAATTACACTTTCTCACAAAAAAAAAATTTGGTGAGTCCAGGCACCTACAATTTTTAGGGTGTTTGAGGTGGTCCCCTATCCCTCCCCCTTTATCAAAATATGGTGAAAAACTAACCGTAAATATATGTGTAATATATAACTACCTATGTTGATAAACACTTCAATCAGCTGGCATTAAAATGCAGGTAGGTTCCTAACTATAGCAGCTGCATGGTATAGATACTCCATGAAGCATGAAGAACAACGTCTGAGGTATACGCTGATCAAACACACACGGTTGCGACAAAGCATGGCTCGAGACGCAAAGCCGATAATGCGGTCAGTGTCGATCAGTAGACGCAAAAAAACATAAAATATTTGGATGTTTCTCAGAATGCATTGCGGGTAACAAAGGATCTTCGCAGGTAAAACCGTGGCGTGCAAATAACAAAGGACTGGGCAACTCACGGGGCTCGCGCGTCGTCGTTCCACCGGCGGTCGCGGCTGGCCCCGCGGCGGCTGCCAGCACCATCAGCAGCGCCAGCGCCACCGCCGCCGCCCACACAGCACACCGCCTCATCCTCACCACCGCGCTACCATCGCAAACCACTCGAGTTTCACTCACTAATCCACTCTCCCTTTCCTCACTTATTCCCGCAATCTAAAAGCTATAAGTCCATATTTTGTTTATACCCGCCGCCGCCGCAATCAAAGTATGTTATTGAACGCTCCTTCGAATCCCGCGGAGTACACAAATCTCGGTGTTATTGTTCTTTGTTGAAAACACTTTGCGAAATAAATTCAGACAGAATTCCATAGGTATTCAAAAATCCGAGATTTCCGTCACGTTCGGCAGACGCCGATCTCAGTCAGACAGACAGCACTCTCTCACTCACGGCCTTGCTAGCTAGCTAGCATAGAGCAGGCAAGCAATCAAGCACCCTAGCGCAATAAAAACAAACTTGACGCAAGTTCACTCATTGGTTCATATTAAACCGAAGTTAGCTGCGATAGAAAAATCCACGTTCGGATCTTTTCGGATCTCTACATAAGCGACATAAGCAAATGATTATGTTGGCAATCGGAAATAAAGTAAAATCGAAATCGGTACTATATTTTCCTTCATAAAATATATAAAATATGATGCGGATGTGTCACTGCTTCAGGATGTTTTTTTTATTTTTATTTCGCGTCATCTTTGTAACTTGTAACAACCACCACACAACACTTCTCACACAACTAGCTATAGTTAGAAGGAACTAGTTATAGCCTGTGATTCGTAGACATATTTTTCCTATCTAGACTAGAATGTACAGGTTCTTTTCAGCTCTCTACTTTATTGCAAATTATTTTAAGTGACACATTCACACAATTATTATACTCACGGGCACAATTAGTTTCATTATTACTTTAATATTTTCTTATAAGTTGTTTTGCTTTTTCTTATAAATTGTTTTGCTTCTGTCATAACGTCATAACCACAAAACTGTACTAAAAAGAAAATACCTAGTACAACTAAACAAACAAATACAGACAAAAATAATAAAATAAAAAGAAATAATAAAATAAAAAGTGATAATAAAGGTACTATGTAAATAAATTGTAAGAGATTCCACATCTATCTTTATCATGCAGAACGATCAGTACGCCAATATCATAGAGTAATATAACATAGGAAGCCAATATGTAAACAGCGACATTGGGATCCGTTATTTTGGCCCAACCAACGTAGGTTTTGTTCGTTTGAGACAGCGGCCTTTTCACATCTTGAGCTTTTATGGTCTCTTCACATTTATTGATTCTGGCAATAGCAAATAGAAAAAAAGTCACACGAATGTCCACAGAACACATAAGGTAGGCAATTTTGTTCATTCAATCAGCAGTTGGCAGTGTTTTTTTAGGTGTTTATTAGTGTTTTCGTGGTTTATTGCGTTTCTTTTCAAGTAATTAAAGCAAGAGGTACTATTAATATGAGACGTGTCTTATGATTTGTACAAAAAAAGAGAAATTAATTACGTAACCTTATAGGTTATTGTTCCGATTGTTATAGTGTAGACAAGCAGTATGGGTGGTCACGGGCACGGACACGGGCCGCCCTACACCATTCCGCACCACTCCACCTTCAAGACAGAGGGTATCCAACAATTGGAGGAGCTGGAGCGGGCACTCGCCAAGCAGGGCCTCAAGGACCCCTGGATCAGGTGCATATTTTAGATAACTACAGAGGTACTCTACGCACCGAAGTCGCAGACTAGCCGACACTGGCCGGTAGGCGTTTATCAAACCCGCCGGACAGTATCGTGCAGCTGATTTACTTCTTCATACTACTTCCTCTAAACTACTATTGAGAATGAGATTTACTACAGGTAAATTTAAGAAACAAACTACGTAACTTGTATGTACACTCACGAAGAAACAGCATCAAAGTTATGGATGATTGAATTCAAAATTACAATCTAAATGCAACTTCTTTTGACTGATGCGTTTAATATTACGATAAATTCTAAAGTCCAGAACTATTTTACAAAAAGAATGAGAATTAAGTTTGATGCAATTTATTTGTCTCAGGGTTTTCTGCATAGTTTACGAAATAATTTAAGATCCATTTGATTACATTTGTTTTTTTTTTATTGAATTTCAAGTTGGACATTCGAGTAATAAACAATAGGATTTAGTGTTCCTAGTCAGACAATGACTTTGCAAACCATACATAATATGATAAATTTTGAAATATCAAATATCTTTACAAATATTTCATCTCTACATGTCACAGATAAAATGTTCAATGAAATACTCTTTATTGCACAATTAACAAAAACTACATAAACATAACTGATCATTCTCTTTAATTCTTTTAATTATATGATTGCAGGAATGAAGTTTGGCGATATCACCCCGGGTTTGGCACAAAATGGTTACGGGCACGCAAGTTGTTTTTCCGTGGACTACCATTGGGCTTTGGACTCACTGTGCTGGTGGTGGGTGCGGAGCGGCTGTTCAGTGGCCCACACATACATGATGAACACTAGTAAACAACAGCAGCACATTGGTCTGTTTCCCCTTCAATCCCTATTAGAGCCCCTGCTTTAGGGCATTTGCTTATTAGTGAGGTTCTGCAAGGGCTGCTATACTATGACACGTGCATTGCATCTAAAGTTGTCGAATATGGGGATTGACGTAGAAACACATCTGTACAATTTTATTGAACATAGAGCAGGAGTGTGGATGGAAGTGAGTGTAACTCTGGCACATACATCTCTTATACATAGCCAGATTTTCACACTTCAGTTTCATTTTTATTGGTACTTGTAACAGAAAATCTGCAGGTGTAGAGTTGTATTGATCAAAACATGTCATAAATAAGTGTGTTATGTACAAAGATATATGGCATGTCAACAATTGAGCTGCAAGGGAATTTCCAGATAAGGGGAACTACACTAGTAGTTTTAGGGTAGTACATTTATTTTAATAAATCATTGAATTTGTAGTTTAAATAAATCACATCAATCAGAGCAGTTTTTTTGTTGAAATAAATATTCTGATTTCATCACAATGTTTTATTTTCATACTTTCAGTCTTAACAGTAACCACTGAACAATATGAATCACTTTAAAAAAAACTAATAATTTACGCGCTCACGTATAAGGGTGACGCTTGATTGTGGAGTTTGAGCTTTCAAGTAACTCTCTTATTATTATAGGTTTTAAATAGTCCAATTGCTCTGACCTCTATTATACTAATATGCTGAACTGACTGTACTGATTCGGTTGATGGCAACCTTTTGAATTTGGCAAGTTTATCATTAAGGTGACAAGATTGGTTTACACAATGGCACTTTTTTATGATGATTATATATATATGTGAACTCTTCCAACACTGTGACATAGACATACCAGCAGTAATGCTGCTCGTCTATAATAATATAATAATAATATACAGGGTGTAATGGATAAGTGTGCTCAGGCGATTATTGCATAACTAAAGATATCAAAAAGCTTTAAATTGATATCGAAAGTTCGTTACCTAATGAGTAAAATAACATCAATAACCTTTTTTAAATAAAAGGAGAAATATCATTTTGACATTAAACACTCCCATACATTTAGTATGAGATTTTATATTTTAAGTGGTCTAGTACTCATTTTACGTTAGTCATATTTTATGATTACGTTTGATATGATAATGATGATTTTCAAGTAGATACACGCGTGTAGATTAATTAAAAAATAATAATAAACCTTGTTTCAATATCGTATTAATTTGAAATGTCTGAAAACGAACATACTACAAAAATAAGAAAAAGAACGATACTCTTTGGTGTTCATTCTAAATTCAAAACCTTTTCAATCAATCAATCAATCAATCAATTTATTGCTTTCACATGGGTTTTAAGGTCTTAGGTTTACGTAATATTAGTATCACATGTGTACCCCTTAGGGTGTAGCAATAGAGACCGACGCTTCATTGTTGCATGATAATTTTTATTTTGTCATGGTCGACGAATAAATTATATTATTATCAATCAATTCAATATTTATTAAGTTAAATAGTTTATCAACCTATAACGCGGGTTGTAGTTCCTGCCAATTTATTGTTGTTTTTTTTTTATAATTAGTGCTAATTATCGTGATTATTTCATGTATTGATTGAAAAATTGCATATTCCAACAGAGAGAAGAGGGGATGTGTAAAAAATGTACTACAAATATGATTGTAACAAAAGAATGGCCAATCTCAGACTAAATGTATGTGTGTGTTTGATGGCAAAATTTTGGATATTTCTCGTTTTATATTTAAAATTAATTATAAATAATAAAAACATATTGATGTCATTTTACTCATTAGATAACGCACTTTCGATATCAGTTTACAGTTTTTTGATATATATAATAGATATGGAATAATCGCCTGGGCACACTTAACGATTACACCTCTTATGCTCTTGTCGGTGAAGTCCACAATTCTCTACATTCCGCCTTTTCTTTGACTTCCTCATACGAAACGGCATTAACTTTTTCCTTTACTTGTACCAAGTTCTTCTAGGCCTGCCTCTTTTCCTCTTCCCCTCCATATATGTCATTATTACATATGGAAAATAATTCTGTCAATGATCACTGACGCTGGGATTTAAGAGGTTAGTTTTAATCTTAAATTATAAGGAATAAGTGTATATTTTAGACACTGATAGTCTTTCTCTTGGATAATGTTTAAATCATGTTGTAGTTTTTGTGATACACTATGGCTTAGCAATAATTTTTTAACATGTTATATTGGTGCCAATCTGCGCCAAAATGACAAGAATCAAATGGATAGGATGTTATGCGTAAAGTCAGTCCATTGTAGTGGTATAATAGAGGTAAAGGTGCTTCACGTTCGCTGAACATACGCGGCGTGTCACCACCGGGTGGGGGCTCATGTGGAGCGCGGCTTGAGGTCCTCAAAACAAGGCCGCAGGTAGATGAAATTCTTTTTGGTCGGGTTGAAGTGCTCGTGACCCTGAAACGAAATAGGATTATACAGGTTTCATAATACTGCATTCGAACTTACGTACTATACTCCTGTTATCCTCATACAGGCCGATTTCCACTGCTGCAACTGTGCAAGGTGTTGAGGTTTTACCGTGGGGCTAATGCTATTAACGAAGTCGGAGAAGTCACCCCCGTATTTCAATCCACACGACGATGCCACAAAGTAACAATGAAGTATGTTATCCCTACAATGGGAAGACTACATCGACTTTCGAATTGCTGGCGGAAGTCCAACAATTTTCGGCTGAATTCGGCTATGGTTCCTAGTAGAAAGTTGTTCGTAATCAGTAGTGAAATCACCAGCCGAAAATTATTGGACTTCCATACTAAAGGTGGTTTCAGTATGGTTTACTTTGTATGGGTAAACATAAATTTATTTGATAGAATTCGACTATGGTTCTTTGGGGAAAGTTGAACGTAATCAAGAGTGGCGTCACCACTTAATGGGAATTACACGAATTCAAATTCACCCTGTATTATGTAAGTAAAGAAGAAGAAAAATTTTGTTTTTTTGTCACATAACATAATACTTATTGGTAGTAAATAATATTGCATAGTGTGCACCTTATTATTACCTTGTGCTCTTATTTATTTTATTTTATTTTCTTGGGAAAACCAACAGCTGTTTTACAAATTATCACTTAAACTAAGAAACTGAAAGCCAATTAGTGGAAACCTACTGATTATAAGTGAACGCACCAGGTGGAAACTGAAAAACAGCAAATTTGCTGAGGCTCTAATAGTAGGGGAGATACCTTGGACCAGTCGTAGCCGACGGCGTACGCGAAGATCTGTCCGCTGTGGTTGAAGGCGCACTTGGTCAGGGGCTGGTCCACCGCCTCCGAGGACTTGAGCTTGGTGCGCGCGTCCTTGTCCCAGAAGGAGTAGGAGCCGTCCGAGCCCACCGTCGAGAGCGTGCCGTGCAGAGGGTGGAACGCTATGTCGTTCACCGCGAATATGTCCTGTACCATCCATCAATCGGTACCATATAACATGTATTACACTACACATACATTATAAAAGCCCCGAATCCCTTCCTGCATTAAAACTAGTGGCGATATAACATTATTCGTGGACAGAAATGAGGAACACAAAAAATGCAGCAAGTCACAATAAACAAGGTAAAAGAAAACACTAATAATAATGTATTTATGTACTTTCTGCCTTTCATCACAGAATTAATACTTATATAGCTCTTACAATATTGAATATACAACAATGTGGCAAGCGAATAAATGAATATGAATAATAATAAATAATAGATTATCAAACGAACTTGTGAAGTTCGATCGTTATTATTTGAGTTGCTTTATCTGATAAAATGTAAAAAGCAACATCTCACCTGATAGCCGCCAGTGGTACCGGCAGAGCGGTGACACTTGAATGTAAAGTTGTCCTTGGGGTTGGTGGGGTTGACGTACTGTATGGCGACGCGGCCCTCGACGCTGCCGAGCGCGAAGCCGGTGGGCTGCTTGGTCTTCTTGTCGCGGAAGATGGCGACACAGCGGTGCTGGTGCTTCAGCGGGGACTCGATGCGCTTGAACTCGCCCGGCTTGCCCTCCAGGGTGTACAGGCAGATGCCGCGGTCCGCCGTGCCTACCACCGCCATGGGGTAGTCCTCAAACGTACAGAATACAATTAACAATATGTACTTATATAATATAACAAGTACAACGAGGTGTTGCTAGATCTGTTAAGTCGGCGAGAGGTTCATCATTGAAAGTATTCACAACTGAAAGGTTTTGAGGTTTGTACTTTCACAATTGAAAAGTACTGAGGTCGGAATATTCACAACTGAAAGGTTCTCAGGTCTGAATATTTACAACTGAAAGGGTGTTGGAACAAGTGAAGCGTTCAGTTCGCCAACAATTCATGGATTGTAGCAGTATGCTTTGAAATTTTAAGAGCCAACCGCCGACGTACTGTATAACTGCGAAAGATTGGATATTTATACCTTAGTCATGCTATATATTTTAAGAGCCAACCGCCGACGTACTGTATAACTGCGAAAGATTGGATATTTATACCTTAGTCATGCTATATATTTTAGGTAATCATTTGGATGAAATTCGGTACAGAGATGTGATATGTTCTGGACATAATTTTATCCCGTAATTATAAATGAATTCCACAGGACAATGTACTTACTACATCGGCACAGTAACAGCGCTCCGATAGATTCATGGTCATGATGGGTACGGGGCTGCGTGTGTCCCAGAACTGAAACAGTTGGATTTCTGGTTAACAGTGCTGTCAAATGTGAAATAAAGTTCATACTTTGATAAAAAATTCTTGAAAAATGACAAATTGAAGTAACAAAATGAGCAAGCAGCTCACGCATAAGTGATCAATCACTGCCATTTGGATCACTCTCCCACAGAATATTCGACTCTAGTTAATTATCTGTCCATTCAATTGGAAAAATACTACTTCTAGTTATTGTTATTGTCAATTTTTGTAGTCTTACCATCCATTTCTCTCGCAGGGCACTAATCTGTCTCACTGCTGGGTGAGAATCCACACTGGCCAACAGCTCAGTTGTGATACAGTTAAGTTACAACACTACTATAGTTTTAACCACTGCATTTAAGAAAGCATCGACATTAGTACAAAGTCTCGTTTCGTACAATTTGATTTTTTTTAGCAGTTTGTACAAAATTTTGTTTGGCATAATTAGGAGTTCGTACAAAATGTGATGCGGTTACTTTTTTAGCAAATTCGCACAATTTCGTGATTGAAACAAAACGTTCAATTGGTACAAAAAGGTCTTTAGTACAAAGTCTCGTTTTGTACAATTAAATAGTTTTTAGCAGTTTGTACAAAATATTGTTTGGCAAATTAGGAGTTCGTACAAAATGTGATGCAGCTATTTTTTTAAGGGAAATTCACACAGTTTCGCGATTCAAACAATAACTGTCTTGAATTACCCCTGTGAAATAACGCGACATTTCGTAAACAATAACACTATTTATCTATTGTCTATGATATTACATCTCATCATGAATACTTAGGAATAGTAAAATATAAGAGATAGAAAGTGTACCTTAAGAGTTTTGTCCCATGAGGACGTCATGAGACAGGTGTAATTGGGAGCCTTGATCCAGTGACATGTGCGGACTGGTGCGTCATGCGCTGCCACCTGCGAGGATAAAGTGTAGAATAGCTCAGAATAATTATCCAGTGAAGTTGACATGGTAGTAATAGGACCACAGATAAGCGAGATGAGTCTATATACTATACCTTGGGAATAAATGAGTTACACGTATACATGTAGAAATATTATTGTTTTGAATTGAATTCCTCCATGGTTAATAGCACTGAATTTTGTATCTGTATGTACAATGGACAGTGCATTAATATTATGGTGTCATTAAGCTGATCTGATGATGGTGCCGGAAGGGGCCCATAGGAACTGCATTGAGTTCTCGCTCCTGTTTTGCTAAGTAGTCTGATAGTATTAAATGGTATCCAGGGTTTGATGAGGGTGGTGTCAGAAGGTGGGTACAACAACTCTGCTACGGCATATAGTAAACTTTCGTTTGGGTTTATGTTACTCATTGTATAGAGTGTTAGATACAAATATTATATAATAATAATAAGCCTTCATTTACTGAAAAAAGTTTACATATTAATTATATAAAAATTTTTAAAACACTATTTAAACATCAGCAACCCTTTCAGTCTGTCCTTCGACATAGGCCTCCTCTAGAATCTTCCAAATATATCGATCTTGTGCTATTCTGGTCCAACATGCACCTGCCACCTTTCTTATATCGTCCTCCCATCTTTGGTTTTGTCTGCCTCTCCTTCTTTTTCCGTCTCTTGGATACCAGTATGTTACTTTATGTGTCCACTTATTTTGTCTGTCTCTAAGCATATGTCCTGTCCACTTCCATTTCAATTTTCTAATTGTTGTTGATATTTTATTGACTTTTGTTTTATCTCATATGTCCGTATACAAATATTGCTTGTTCCCAAATAAAACACCCTCAAGGTATTAAATTGGTAAGCCAGACAATTATAATTGAAGTCTAATTTGCTCATTCATCTAAAGCCTATATGTTTGTATGGAAACAGGTTACACTATTCAAACTTTATGTTTGATCTGCATCTAATGTTACTTTCTGTAGTGCATCAAGGATGATTGTGGAAGCACAACTTCTACAATGTGGAAGAGATGTGCATGCAAGCCATGATCGCCAGCAGGCTGGATTCCGGTATGTGTGCATTGATGCACCATTTCAAGTGGAGTGGTGAAGCAATGATTTACATTCGTTTTTATTTTCATTGTTTCAACATTGTCTGTCTGCTAACATAGAACTAAACAACTAATATTATGATGGTGATACTAAAAAATGAGTAATTTTGACTTGTATAAATAAATATTAGACAAACCGGCACACTCTGGTTGGCTGCAAGGTCCCAACACTTGACACTTTTGTCCGTGGATGACATGAACACTTTGGAGCCATCCTGGAATAAAGTTTTAATTTATTATAAAGTTTAGAGGTTTTGCATAATAAATAATAAAGATGCATTACAATATAATTAATAGTAGTGCAAGTTAAAGTCCTGAAAAATCTTATTAAACATTAAGTGCAACTATTTTGGTTTCACAGGATGTAAATTTGTAGATGAAGAATTTCATGTTTTGGCCATCGACTCGCTAAGAAGAAGGTAGGATCAACAATTATTGCACAACAAATATGCAATAAATAGAAATATTCCAAAGAGTAATGTCTCACATCATGCCAGGCCACATCCAGGATGGGCCCATCCATGGTCTGCACAGCTTTTGGCACGGTTTTGCCGGAACTTTCCACTTCCCAGCATCTCACCTGCATATAAACAAAAACCATATAAACTTCAAACTTTTCAATAAAGTTGTCAATTATTTACTTTACATAAAAGTGCTATGGTGGTCCAAGAGTAATCATAGACACAATACAGACTAAAATAATACTAGATCCTCAGTCCTGGGTGTCAATTCAAACATTTTGGAGTGTTCAATGTAATTATTATTTACATATGATGTGTGTGCGGACCTGTGAGTGAGTTAGTATAAGATCCGGCCATAGAAATATATACCCTCATCTGTTATTCGACTATAACAAAATTATTATGTTAGTTAATGAATATATTAATACATTGAAAATGGGTTGCCTAGCTAAATCGCGGGCCAAACGGTTAATTAATGTAAATCCAAATTAATTGTTTTTTAATTAACTTCCCCGATTTGTTATTTATAAAAATCGACCATTATCTGAAAGAACATAACATAAGGAACTGGAAAAATATAGGTTGCCTACTTTCCCTTCAGCCTAACTATGGAGTTGTCATGTATAAACATGCGAGCAAGCGTTATTAATATACCCTCATCAGTTATTTAATTGATTTTTTTTTTAAATTAAACGTTATTATATTCTCTTTCTAACAGTATAAGGTTGCCTCAGTAAAAGTTTGTCACATGCACGGTTGCTGTGATTTTAGATGCGTCGTACAAGCGAGCTACATTGAATAAATATTGGATTTAAGTCAGATTAAATATTAAAAATGGTATCAAATACTTTTCACTCACATATTTATTTAATAACAATACATAATTATAATTACATAAAAATTAGAAAATTTTTTTGTTTACATATTTTGATTCATAAATAGCAAAAATATTTTTTAATATCTATTAAAAAATTATATAAAAATTTTCCAATAAAATATTTTTTTAAAAACTTATTCTGCTTCTGATTCGTCAGAAGTACTGATATCAAAATCGAATTCTTCATCGTTATCTTCTTTTGATTCGGTGACTATATCCTCTACTTGTAAGGGCGTTGGGTCCCCTTCAAACCACGTTGGCTTCAAGTAGCCATCCAAAAACCAACCACAATCTTCAGGACTTAGATTGACACAACGTGCATTTGTTGCATGAAGCCACATTGAATTGACGTAAATTGTGCACTAAACAATTCATTCTTTTTTTTCCATTTAATTTCTTGTATCGATTTAAAACCTTTCGTGGCCAACTCATGACTATTTAGTTCTGTAGTGTTGTATTACAAGCAACAATGGTGTCGATTCGGATGTACACCAACGAAACTAAAACCAGTTTTGGCGTGGTGCCGTCGCATCGTACTATTCCAGGGAGAAAGAGACAGTACTACTTTAAAACTAGTTTTAGTTTAGTCGGTGTACATCCGAATCGACACCAATGCGTGGTTTATTCTACCTCGAATTAAATAATCTCTCAAACTTTCGTAACGAAATGAATTGAATCAACTCAAACCCACCTTCGTGCAAATAGAGATAAGATGACCCTATCAGTTTGAGCTTCACTATGTTGAAAGGTGAATCGGAGGCATCAAGAGAGTGCATTACATCTTCCTGCTGCCTTTTTAGAGAAAATATTCAGGTCATCTGACATGAGTAAAGGACGAGAGTGACTAAACAAATGCATATAGTGAACCAATATTGTTACTAAATGTTAAAAGAAATAATTTGGTCATAATATTTTATTACACTAAACCTGTAGCGACTTGGAGAAAGAAAAATTTTTATATAATTTTTTAATAGATATTAAAAAATATTTTTGCTATTCATGAATCAAAATATGTAAACAAAAAAATTTTCTAATTTTTATGTAATTATAATTATGTATTGTTATTAAATAAATATGTGAGTGAAAAGTATTTGATACCATTTTTAATATTTAATCTGACTTAAATCCAGTATTTATTCAATGTAGCTCGCTTGTACGACGCATCTAAAATCACAGCAACCGTGCATGTGACAAACTTTTACTGAGGCAACCTTATACTGTTAGAAAGAGAATAAAATAACGTTTAATTTAAAAAAAAATCAATTAAATAACTGATGAGGGTATATTAATAACGCTTGCTCGCATGTTTATACATGACAACTCCATAGTTAGGCTGAAGGGAAAGTAGGCAACCTATATTTTTCCAGTTCCTTGTGTTATGTTCTTTCAGATAATGGTAGATTTTTATAAATAACAAATCGGGGAAGTTAATTGAAAAACAATTAATTTGGATTTACATTAATTAACCGTTTGGCCCGCGATTTAGCTAGGCAACCCATTTTCAATGTATTAATATATTCATTAACTAACATAATAATTTTGTTATAGTCGAATAACAGATGAGGGTATATATTTCTATGGCCGGATCTTATACTAAGTGGAGCACTGACCGGATGAAAAAAGTGCAGGGTATGTATGTACCTGGCAGTCCCAGCTGCCGGCGATAAGGAAGGTCTGCGGTACGGAAGGCGGTGAGAACTCGAGCGCAGAGACTGTGTCTTCCGGTGGTGACGTCACCTCCAGATCCTTGTTGGGGTTGGCACCTCCAACGCCCAGCTGGTTAAACATAGCGCTCGCTGTTTACTGCACACGAATCTGAAGGCGCTCGTAAAATAAGTTGTTTACAAATGCTGTTAAGATTGAAATACAAGGTGGGTTCCTTCTTTTTCACAAATTAATACGCCATTTATTATAAAAGACTGAATAAACTATTCTACATTATTTTGTTATAAAAGGAAAGGAAAATACTCTTTGAAGATAACAGTCAACAACGTAAAATTTGTTTGAGTTTTTTGAGGTTATTTATTTTTTTTAATTTATTTTTTTCGTTTCATTCTCTCCTCTCGGAGAAGGCAAAGGGATCTAAGCCCATACAGCCATGTCTTATTTCTCTTATTTCTTCAGTTTATAAGTCAATCATGTCGATTCGGATGTACAACCAGCTAACAAAATTCGACTAAAATTAGTTTAATCAAGTGCATGTGCTATTCGGGTTTGCGCACGAAACTAAATTGAATACAGTGTTGCCAGACAAACAAGAAATGTGAACATGAAATAGCGCCACTGCAAAAACGCGGATTTCTTGTTTTAACATTTACATCGGTTTTTCTCTTCTTAGGGCGTATTAATAAATCGATCTTGAGATTGAGATCGCGTCTCATGATACTGTTTTAATAAGCAATAGCTTGTCAAGCGTCAACTTAAAGTCAGCTCAATTCTTGAGAACGGTTTATTAAATTAACTTAACGGCTTTTTCTCTGTCTGTGGTCTGGAGCCTGATTCTCACATACTCGAGATTTCAATGTCGAACGACATCAATAGGTTTGTCCAGGGCAGTGATTCTCACGCACGCACTTTCAATGTCGATAGACACCAATAGGTATGTTACTTTTGCACACGCATATAAGTGTGAAAGAGATAGACATAACAATGTCTATTGACAATAAAATGTCGAATGCGCGAGAATCAGGGTCCTGGACCCCTATTCTCGCACACTCGACATTTGTCTATCGATAGACATTGGCATGTCTATCTCTTTCACACTTATTTACGTGTGTAAAAGTGACAAACCTATTGATGTCGTTCGACATTGAAATGTCGAATGCGCGAGAATCAGGGCCCAGGACCCCGATTCTCGCGTATTCGACATTTCACTGTTGTTCGAGATTGGCACGTATATCTCTTTCATACTTATATGCGAGCGCAAAAGTGACAAACCTATAGATGTCGTTCGACATTGAAATCTCGAGTATGTGAGAATCAGGCTCGGACGTAGACAGAGAATACTCTCTGTCTACGGCTCTGGATACTAGGTAAAACACAGATTAGATGCTAAACCATATTATGATAAGTTTCCATTTCCTTCTAAATTAAATGTCGAGTAAGCCTTCCAGTATATATTATAGTTTCTTCAATTTGCTATGCTCTTATCGGTGGAGTAACGACACAGATTACCCCCAATAGATTCCGCATGATGGACAATTTGTACTTGCATGAAGTGACCATTTTAGGCGGTAGGTGCCGGTTGCGGGAGACGAAACAAATGCGACGTGATTGGCTATGTCAAGGTTACACTACTCCGTAGTGATGTGACTGTGTAATAAAAAATGTCGATATTTTTTTACACGATTAAGTATATTATAAAAGGATAGGGTCGATTTGGGGTCGAATTCACACTGAGCGCTATTTCGTGCGTCAATGTTTTAAAATTATAGAATCTATTCACATAGGCGTAGAGTCTAAAAGATCGAGTGTCACAGAGGACGGTGCGAAATGAGACCGAGCGTCGACTCGCAAATTCGTACATTCGTGCGAATTCATTCTTTGGGATAATTCAGGGAGACGCGGGGCAAATAAAACAAATGCTATACTATGAGAGGGTTCATATCGCACGTAGCGAGCGACCAGCTCATGAACGCTCACATATAATAGCATTAGGTTTAATTTGACTGGGCGACGCGTGGCTCCACGCGTTGTGCATTGCCCCGTTTCCCTGAACGAGCCTTAAGGCCACAAACTGGACAACCGACAGCAGGTAGGGAAGCGATAGTGGCGGCGATGACGAGGAAGTCGGCGCCCGCGATTTGATCGAATGCATTTTATATGTAACTATTCTCGATGGTAGCGATGACAGTTGCGCGATCTACCCACTCGTCGAGAACAATAAACCTAGCATTAGACCGCCACCGCCGCCGTTTGCTGTCAGTTGTCGTTCAGTTTGTGGCCTAATAATTAATTAAACATTTTGATGGGGGGACGCCAGCGACTTGATCTTTGAGGTCACTTTTCGTGTTCATGTATTAATCGTACGATTTTATTTTCACCACGTTCGATTAAGTACGTGAACACCCAAAACAAAATTGGCGTAAAAAAATCATACAATTAATACATGAACACGAAAAGTGACCTCAAAGATCAAATCGCTGGCGTGTCGAGGTCTATTAACGGAGACAATTCTGGGAACAGCATCATGTTGCTGACACAATTGACAATGCAATAACATTGTCATCGCTTTCTATTATTACATTCTATTCTACAGCCTGTTTCCTAGGTCCCCCTAATGCCGAAAGGGGATGATTCTACCCATCAATATGAACAACTTTTACTATGGGACCAACTTCGAATTCGCGAAAAAAAATCTACTGTTCCATAGAAAAATTTCATACCTACTCGACAAAAATGTATGCAACAGCTAATTTTTTTTTCGCGAATTCGATGGTCCCGTAGTAAAAGTTGTTCATATTGATGGGTAGAATCATCCCCTTTCGGCATTAGGGGATATGAAACAGGCTGTATATGTACCTATATACCAAGTTCTAACTCAATCGAATACCAGGAAATGTATCAAATGTAACTTGTATGATTTTATATAACACAGACAGACACCACCGGGATAGGTGAATGAAACTAAATAAAAGCTTGAAATACTTTCGATCGACCACTTTCATCCTAGCCTTAATTTATTTTACAAGTAGAATATCGATAGCGATCAGACCCATCCGACTTACTACACTAGCGTTACACGCGCCAATGACAAAAAGAGATGAACATAGTAATTATAGTAATGAGAGAAAGGGATCATTCAAGAAAGACATCAACGCGAGCTAAAATTTTTCATCTGCAACCGTTTTATGTCCATTATAACTCGATCTCCGCGAAATATAAAATAAATAATAATTTTACTTACCGATGGAAAGTAATGTTATCCTTCTTGAAGCTGGACGTCCTCGAGTTCTTTCCACACCATTTTACGACTCAGGTTGACATTTTTCAGTAATTCAAAGCTCAAAAAATACGTAAGAAAGTTATTTAAAATTACGTGCACACAGATCCCATACTTGGTCGGTACTGAAGTGGCTTAATCAAGTAATTATTTACATCAGTGCAAAATCATAGATGAGTGGCGCGCGCCGTAGGCCCTGTATGCGGTATCTATTGGGGGTAATCTGTGAGTAACGACCATAATATCTTTATACTTTCCGCCCTTGTACTAAGTTAATATTATAGTTGCCAGCAGTAAAATAAAGTGTTCGGATGCACAACATAAAGCTATTGACGTTTTTGTTTGACTGCTGACAGACACGATACCTAGCTACGCGACACGACAGCTGATCGTCAGAGCATAGTCATAATATTTTTTTATTTTACATCTCCCGTCTTTATTTATGTAAAATTTTTGCGCTTCTTAGGTATCTTTCTGTAAATGTAGGTATTTTTACTCAACATCACACTCCGGAGACACTAGATAGCAGCTCACTCGGTTGCGGTGATCCTCTGCGTCAAACAAAGATCGGGTTGTCGATCGCGGACGAACGTCAAGATGGGCACCACGGAGTACGTGCAGATCAAGGAGCTAAAGGCGGGCATGAAGAACATCAACGCGGTGTTCATAGTGCTGGACGTGGGCCCGCCCACGCTGACCAAGGAGGCGCGCGAGGTGCGCTCGCTGCGCGTGGCCGACGCCACGGCCTGCGTCAACCTGTCCGTGTGGGACACGCCCGGCGCGCTGCTGCAGCCCGGCGACATCGTGCGCCTCTCGCGCGGCTACGCGGCGCTCTGGCGCAGCGCGCTCACGCTCTACTCGGGCAAGGCGGGCGACATCCAGAAGGTCGGCGAGTTCTGCATGCTGTTCAACGAGCAGGTCAACATGAGCGAGGTGCAGCCGGCGCCCGCGGGCGGCGCCAACGGGGCGCGCCCGCCCCCGCCCGCGCCCGCCGCTCCCGCCGCCCCCTCCGCCCTCTCCGCCCTGTCGGCCGCGCCCAAGGCGGACCGGTTCGCGGCCACGCCCGGCGCCGCCGACGGCAAGCACGCGCACAAGACCTACGTGCGCGGACGCGCCCACCAGCGCGCCAACAACCGCCGCTAGCCGCCGCCAGCCGCCGCCAGCCGCCGCCTCCGCCACATTTCCACGCTTGTTGTACCACCTGCCACTCGTAAATAGCTGCCGTTCGGGCTGACCTGGACATACGTTTAGCCGCTGGTTATGTTGCATGGTACATGGCACGCCGCATCATTGAAATAGGTGATTTATTTGCAAAATGTCTAGTTTCATGCTGCATTTGAGGTGTCATCACTGTCAGTAAGATCGAGGATACACCGCTAGTAATGAACTGACGGATGATGCAGCGGGAGCACCGTGCCGTATGTCATTGGCCCTTGTATGATGGTAGTTATGATTTATTTGAATATTATTTATTGTGCTCAAAATAGCTAAAAATTTTTTTGTAGTGACATTGATCTACAAACATTAGAAATATTGAATGGGTTGATTTAATTAATTTTGTATACATATATATATTGATTTATTACGGTGAGTTGACCTGTTGTTTATGCAGGCACATAAAGCTCGGACGTTCAGTCAGTGTACATGACTTAAAGATGTTCCATTGTGATCGTTTGTTATCACCCGAGGTCAGAATAGGTAATGCCATTATCAAATACAATTTGCTTGTAAATTTACAAAATGTAAATAAGTCAAAATATAAACTGCCTTTTGTATTCAATGTACTGACAACCTGATCATGTTTATGTATATTTAACAAAATCTAGTTTCGGTTTGCTTTGGATCAAACAGGATAGGCATCTCGATGATCCATTTATTTTTTATTACTGAATAAAATATTTGATAATCTATTTCTATTGTGTTGTGTACCTAAGTTATCAATATTATTTTATTGTCATTTGTTTTGTTGTATGATCTATGAGGGATTTAATGGTGTACTCAAAGGTTACAATTGTTTTTGAAATGGGACTGCCATGCAAAATTTGTAAAAGTCCCTGTAAAAACTTAAAAAAAAATGTTTTTGAAAGTGAACAGGAATCTCTAGCGAATATTTATAAATTATAATGTATATAGGCATTTTGAAATTCCAAATCCAGTATTACGTACGGGCGCGTACTATGTCCTGAAAGAATTATGGATAATTATTTGTTTGCCGATATTACCATATTACCACTATACCAAAGGGTCGCGGGTTCGAATCCCGCAAGAGGCATATGTTTCTATTATGACACGTGTACCGGAGTTATGGATGTTTTCATTGACAATAAATATTTATTAAAAAAAAATGTATTTATGTAGTATATCAACCATCTAGTATCCACAACACAAGCCTGTAGTTGCTTAAAGTGGAACTAGATTTCACTGAGTATGTCCAAAATATTTATGTTTTTTAAAAAAGGCGGTCAAGTGCGAATAGGACTCGTGGCTCGAGGGTTCTGTTCATAACACTGGGAAACTTATGAAGGGTGTTTTTCTCTGAATCGGCTTTTTAAATTAATAACAAGGGTCTACAGAAATTAAAGTTTTTAGTGTACCGCCCACCGGACTAAAAAGATACAGCCTTTCAATGCGTATTTTTAGCCCTCGACGAAAAACAGGTTATTCGGTTTATATGGGTGTTGTGTGTATGTTGTCCAAGATCTATCTCAGTAATACATGAACCTGAGTGCAGTTTTTAGCTAAGGGATAGATTATGTTTGATGAAATCTCCAAATTGTTGTGCCCGACAGGGTCCATAATGAACCATTGTTTTTTTTTTAATGACCACCTGTACACACATTATGGCATGCAATAAAGAATTGAATTGAATTGAAAATCGGTTAAGCTGTTTCGAAGATATTTGGCTTTTTAGGTTTCCTTCCTTTTAACTCAATTTTTTGGTGCAATTGGATGACATAATCATTATTATTATTATTATTAAATTCTTTATTGCACACAAAAATAAAATACAAAGAACATTTAACATAGATGATGAAGTGTACAAAGGCGGTCTTATCGCTGATAGCGATTTCTTCCAGACAACCTCAGTTAAAGAAGCTTTTTTAATAAGTAGTTGGATAGTGCACAGTAAAAGCTGAATAACTTAAATATCAGTAGGTACATAGACGATACATAGAAAATACATAGGTATAGTGGAATACATACAAAGATAAACACTTACTAAAATAAACAAACCATATAAATAAGTACAATAATAAAATACACAAATATATATAACAGTATATACAATTCATTAGAGAGATAAATAATAGTCCTTTAGACGCAGTTTAAACACTGCAAGCGATTCTGCGTGGAAAATTTCGAAGTCCACTGTGTTGAATGCATTACTGAAATCCAGTAATGCAATGACTGTGAGGAGTTGGCTGTCCATGCCACGGCGAATGTCGTCAGTTACCTTACGTAACTGTGCTATGGCCTGGACGGAAGCCGGATTGAAGTGGACTTAGTAGATTATTTTTATTCAAGAAATGATGTAACTGTTGATGAATAATGCGCTCGAAGACTTTTGAGAGGAAGGGCAAAATGGAGATTGGACGATAGTGTGAAAAGGAGGAAGGGTTGTTAGTTTTGGGTATGAGAATAACATAAGCTTGGCGCCATTTACTTGGGAAAGTACTGGAAGATAGGGAATGATTAAATATATGGCTTAAGATAGGGGAGATAGTCTCAAGAGAGAAGAATCATTTTGCGACTTATGCCATCCGTGCCCACCGCGTCTGATGTAATGGACCTGATGTTTTTTTCCACATCCTGTGCAGTGATGGGGCAGAAGTTAAAAGGCGGGTAATTCGGATTGGGCAATGATGCAAGTACTGCAAAGGTAACTGCTTTGCTTAAGTCGTTTATGGGAGGTGACGAAGCAAAGTGTCGGCTGAGTAAGTTTATATCAATGCTGCTGCCAGATGGTGGTTGCTGCGATCTTCCAATGCCCAGGGATTTTAAAAACCTCCATACTTTTGTAGGATTTCCATTCTCAATAGATTCATGGATGTATCGCCTTTGTGCATCTCTGCACATCCGGCTACATTGGTTGCGAAGCAGTTTATATTTGTTATGATTAAAATCAGTGGGATCATTTTTATACTTAATTTTAGCTACATTCCTTTTTGACATGAGTATCTTGATCTCAGAGCTCAACCATGGGGCAGGAAGATGCTTTAGTCTAATGGGGCGAAAAGGAGCATGGATGTCAAACAGCTGTTTCAAATGAGAATCAAAGATCTCAAGCTTCTCATCTACTGTAGGGGCACTAAGAATAGCACGCCAGTCAATATCATTTAGATCTGATACGAACTGGGTATGGTCAATTTGTTTAAAGCTTCGCTGCAGTACTACCCGAGGCTTAGGTTTAGGGACACGAATACGATATGACACGTACACTAAATCGTGATTTCATTCATCGTGAAATCATTGTTTTATGTACAGCAGTGAACACCCTGGGGCTGATGTGATGAATCATTCATTGTTTCTAGGGGGTTTTCTAAATTTGTAATTTGACATACTGCGATGTGGGGAGGGAGTGAGGAAAGCTCTTGTCTTGAATAACATGATATATTGTTGATATTCTATTATGTTACAATCACTTATCCAGCGTGGAAAGATAAGTCGGGCCCTGGAGGGAAACTACCTTAAATCCTTAAGCTGGCTCATTTTACTTAAAGGAGACATTCTTTTATTATTAAAAAGAAATAAAACTGCATTAAAAGATTTTCTAAAACTCGCTTGCCTCGCTCGGGACTCGAACCAACTAAAATTAAAAAAAAAAACACCCCCTATTTTATTATATTAATCGATAGTATTATTATTCAGGAAAAGAATTCTCTAACAAACATTTGGTCTTACTCTGGAAAGTGAACATCTAGTACTTACTGTACTTACTGTTCGAATCCCGCGAGGGGTAAATGTTTGTGTGATGAATACGAACATTTATTCCCGAATCTTGGATGTTTATATAAATATTTATGTATGTTTATCTGTTATCTAGTATCCTTAGCACAAGCTTTGGTTAGTTTGGGACTAAATGATTGGTGTAAGTGTCCGAAATCTTTATTTATTTATTAAAAAAAAAATGTGTATAGATAATTTTCTCACTCGGCACACTAAACGGAACTTATTTATTTAGCTTATTCGTCAAAAAATTGTCGACTGAGTTGACGGCTACGCTGAAGCAAAACTATTAGTCGATCTCTTTAGATAACTTATTTATTTATCCTCGCACACCAATAAAAGCAATATTTTTTCTGTAGTTGGTGGAAGTGAGAGGAAGATAGATAAGATCATAATACCTTTTAGCCGCGGGGGTCGGACGAAGATTTGGACTCTATAATAGTTCTGAACAATCATAATATGTGGAAAAAGAAGCAAGTGTATGAGTCGTTGTCGTCGGACCTCTCGACAAGCATCACGGCCACTCTATGATGCTTACTGCAGAGGCTGAGGTAATTGCGCCAGATTTACAGCGCGCTCTGCGATAGCACCTGCACTTGATAGGTAATTATCTAAAATAATTATTTCGAAAACTTTTATGTAGTCCCAAATTACATGATAAACATCATTATATCAGTCCAGGACTTCCACTGCTGAACATAGACCTCCCCCATTAATTTCCAGAGCGATATTTCCCCTCGTCTTCCGTAGTTCAATTGGATGTCCCATTGACGGGACGATGGAAAAAATAATGTAACCGTAGACCCATTTGCTTATGGGACCACAGATAACTTACTACTATTTAGGTTTCCGTGCTACAAGTACCACCAGCGCCTGCGAAATTATTATAAGCAAGTACCCAGGTTCGTAAAATAAGTTTGGTATAAATTGTCTATGAAACAATTTATCGAATGCTAAATAATTAATACGAATTAAATCTATTAGAGACTAGGAAGTTTCGCTGGGAGCCTCACATTAAAAAAAAAAAAATGAATGTAACTAGATATTCGATACAATAATATGTATTAGCTACCCTGACACTCTTCGCTGCCCATACCTAATGAGATATTACTAAATAAGTCCTAATACCAATTTCAAAGTAAAATACTCAGGAAAATTGTAAATGCCCCAACATAATGACGATCTCCACAGTGACCTCAAAATGGAAGTCGTCAAAGTTATAAGCAAAAATATAAAAATATAGGTATGTATCAAATACAATAAAAAAATAAAGAATACTCCCGGTACATAGTCCCACAATATTCACGCTGTCATGTGCATATTTCCGTTTGGTAAAGCAGCTTATCCAGTAACGCGGGGGAGTAGCCCAATATGTATTTTAATTCAGATTTTTGCTTTTGCCCAATTCACCCTAACCTATACAACTGAAAGGCTGAACTTAAACGACGATGTCGATAACCCAACTATCAATAAGTGGTTTCAATTTCATCGTATATTATTTTCCATATGCGGCAATACTGATATAAGAAATAATGAAAAGGTACCTACAAAGAGGTATTAGTTCCCATCAAAAACATTTCATGTAAAACAATCAGCACATTCTGGCGACTCTACCATAAAATTGCAACTTGAAAAACTAAAATACAAACCGCCGAATTGAGAACCTGCTCTTTGAAGTCGGTTAAAAAAATGTTAATACTGAGTGATGCCTACGCGCAACACCAGACATACAACGTCACGGCATTTATCCCAAATGGGGTGGTCAGAGATATCCCAAATATTAGCGTTTGGGTGTTTCAAACATTAAAAGTTTAACGTTTGAAACAACATCGGTTCACCTTGGTGCATGTTTAGTACTCGTTTTGGTTGTTGGACCATCTACCAACATCTTATCTAAGTCTGCCAAACAGCAATGTTAGTAGCATTGTTGTGTCCCGGCTGTTTCAGATAAGATAGCCAGTCCCCCAAATAAATCGGAGGTTCCAGGCGAGCGCGCTTCCACCTTCGGCCTATTTCTACTTAATATTGGGTGTGATAGAGGACATACGTCATAACGCGCGCCCTTGCGCATAAATAAAAAACAAATTACTAAACCGATTTGCATAAAACCCGTAGAAAAGTTTTCGGAGATTTATAAAAGACCCAAGGTCCCAATTTTCCAAAATCCTCCTGGCGGAAGAAAAACCAAAGTTGCTGAAAAAATCAATTATCAACACCATACAGCCGCGCAGGACAGGTAGGGTGTGACGTCATCATCTTATCAACACCATACAGCCGCGCAGGACAGGTAGGGTGTGACGTCATCATCTTATCAACACCATACAGCCGCGCAGGACAGGTAGGGTGTGACGTCATCATCTTATCAACACCATACAGCCGCGCAGGACAGGTAGGGTGTGACGTCATCATCTTAACGGCTCACTTCTGACCCAATTTGCATATCAAGAGGAGATCACATTTGGAAATGCGTACGTTTTCAATTTGTACAAGGACGAGTCGAAGACTTGCGCAACAGCTGATTGTGACATGTCATTAATATAATAGTGAAATCGAATACGCCGAAACTACATGAGCTCTGGCTGATTTAGAGGTAGATAAGCAAAGCCTGGAGTTGTAGTGGTTTAAACTTAATATGGATAATCCAGTCAGCTGATGTAATAAACACCCGAGAGACAGTGACGGATTAAGACTACTTGATGCCCTAAGCAATCCACGCCTGTGGGCCCCCCTATCCGTATGTCAACTTTTGAATTCATAACGCCTAACGTTTTTAAAATGTCGGACTCTATGTATAATATCGATAAATTATCGAGCCTTTCTGGAATCATCTTTGTCATTTTTTCATTTTTTAATATTTTTAATTTTGAAAAAGAATGTTCCGCTGAGCAATTTGTAATCATAAGCGATAAAAATATACGCAGGGCTGTTTCCACATTAAGGAAAACTGATTCTATTTTATCGTCATGTATTATTTTATACAATTATTGTGCGTGAGTTTGATGTAAAAATGTAAAAACCGCGCGAATTTTCAAATTAGTCCTATAAACTTTTTTTGGTGTGGTTTTTGGTGACGTGATGCCCTAAGGACGGATTTTTTTGTGCTTCTTCTGGTGCCCCCCCAGACGTGATGCCCTAGGCAATTGCTTAATTTGATTAAGGGTTAATCCGTCACTGCCGAGAGATCATTGACCTTCCGTATCTGCTTATACCTATGCATCTGTAAGCTTAACTGACTATGAATATTATCTGTTCATCAGTGATTTTAAAATAATTCGTATTATTGAAGAAAAATCTTATACCTCACCTTAGTACACATATATTTCTGGCTGTAGCAACTTCAAAAATTGTACAATATTATAATTTTAAGTATAACTACGACATGAAGATTTTTATACTTTTTATTTACTGTTTGGAGAAATGAAAGGCACGTCACGAGACCAGTGCACAGTATGAATGTGGAGGGATACAGAGGTAGAGGAAGGCCGAGGTGTGGGTAGACTGCGTGAGGAATGATATGTGTGTGAAAGGCTCACCCCTTTCGGAGATGACGGCTGATAGAGGAGAGTGAAAGAGGAAGACATGTTGTGCCGACCGCACCTAGAGTGAGATAAGGGCAACAGGATGATGTTTTTTTTGGTTTGTTTCCTGCGAGGTAGTCTTAATTATTAAACATCTCAGACGGGGCTAATCTGTTTCAACAGTAGAGCATATAATTTCAGGGACTTCCATTTCACATTGTAAAATGAAATAGGCAATATGTATAACCTACTTAAAGTAGCATCGCAATTACGATTAATTTAATCCATTAATTTAGATTGATAACGAAATGATTTTAGATCCTCCTAGTATAGACACAAATCTCCAAAGTAATGGATTATTACGTCACAGTATTGGTCTAAGCTTATGGTAAACTGCACAAAAGTATTTGTGATCTTGTGGAGAAAATAAATTATTTTCATATTTATTTTATATTTAAGAAAAATTTAGAAAACCCCCGAGGAGGCGAATGATTATGTCTTTCGGATAGACCAAACCAATCGTGTTTAACGCTGAAGAACCTGTCCTCTCGTTTAGACTTTAATTTAAAGAAAAATCTCACTCAAATCCGACCACACATTACTGAGATACTTTCGGGCAAAGATTGGACACACAGTCAAAAGTCGTTTTTCGCCGGGGTTTAAGAATAGTGACATACCTACCTGATACACTACAAGATTTAAAAATAAACCTACTTGAATCGAAATTTGGAAAATGACATAACAATTATTATTAAATTTCTCGTCAGACGATGTCGCGGGTAACATATGTATAATAATTAATAACATACTAGTCCAGTAAGTATACACTTTTAACTTCCTATAATCTTAAAGGCCGTGATTTTTTACACATGGATAGAGTACCTGTCAGTGATAGAATAACAATGTTTTCTAACAAGTCGGTAGCTTGCTTTAGATACAGTAGGTATAAGTATTTAGTAATAAAACTAGACTATTGGATTAAAATGACCGCTGTGGTTTTCATTGCGTCGGAGAATGTACTAGAACTATTTTCAAAAAAAATTATCAATAACCTCTTCATATTTAAGAAAAATTTCACCGGCAGGGCAAATATCGTGATATTCAATAAACTATTTTTAGTAAATATAAAATAGCCATTGATTAATTAAAAAAAAAATTGTTTTAGGAGATCTTGCATCTTCCACAACGCGATGTAGTTCACAGTGGTCACTTTAACTTAGTATTGTAGGTTTTATAACTAAATACTTGTCTTTTTAATAGATCGATATAGTCGTTTATGCATTTCCACCACCACCTTCAGCAGATATATCCTGCGAACACTGAGCACTTGTACACCTGCATGTAGTAGGGAAGTCGGAAAAAGAATAGGCTTCCGCAAGGATACCTTCAGTGCAGCTCTTTGAGCTCTCTCAAGGACGAATGAGGCATTTGCACCCCCCGTACACAGATGCAGTAGGAAATAAGAGATTGAACCAGGGCCCAAATAAACTAATTTTCGAACGAATTCATTTGTTAAAATGTAAACAACATTGGGTTTTCGATTCGGAGATCGTGCGTTCGATCCCCAGCGTGGTACATGTTTAGTACTCGGTTTGGTTAGTGACAGGGCATTTTAAATGTCCGCTTGGCTTGCTACCACTATCAAATCTAAATCTGCTGCCAAACAGCAATGTTAATAGCATTATTGTGTTCCGGTTGTTAGAGATAAGATAGCCAGTTCCCCAAATATAAGGGGTTTCCGGGTCAGTATGTCCACCTTCATTCGTTCATTTCAACGTAAGATACATGATATCATTTGTTGAATGTCAATTTAAATCTATTGGAAATAAAAATAGGGCTTCGGTCAGTCAGTATGTCCAAGCTACCACCGCTTCGGCCTCATCTTCACATAACGTCAAGTGTGATTGAGGTCAAGTGTTCGATACGTTGTGCATAACCTAACCTAAAGACTGGTTACATAATATGTTTATTCTATTACTGATGGGTACTCTATCCTTCTACAAAAAATCAGGAACTTTAAGATTTTTAGTTAGTTTTTTACAGCACAAAATTTACGTATATTTACTACTGGCCTATGCACCCAGAGTCGTCGTGTTGTGTTCGTCCCACACTTCGGCCGACGTTTCCGCCGCGCCTCGTCTCGCTCGAGACGTGTCGTTTAGAAATTACCATTCAATAAACATTAGCACAGTACCAGATAGTTGCTAAATACTCATAAAATACCGAATGTATGATCTAAATGCTGACGATGACCCAGTTCCAGTGGCATTTACCCTACGATAGATGGCAACCTAATTGAGTACTTACCTGCCTTGGGTTAATTAATCCTCGTTACTATACAGTAGTGGTCGCAGTTAGAGCTGTGGTGGGTGTCATGTGATCGGTCACACGTTTGGTCCTGCTTGTATTTCTGATTTTCATTATGATCGTTACGCATGTCATAGATAAAATAGTGCACATTGCTCAACAATAACAATTACAAAGTAAGGAATTACAAATAAGCTTGAATACAGCAGTAAAAAGTAAAATGTCAAATATTGTGTGCTGTAGGGACGGTTTGCTCCAAGGTAGCATGGTGCTCCGCCCGCGGATGGATGAAGCGCTGGTATTCTGTAGGGACCAGTGATGTACCATATTTACTATAGGAGTCGACTTCCGTCTCGTCGGTACCGCTGCTGTCACACTAGTGGGCAGGTACCCTTGCCTATATAGGTAAGTACCATTTTGATGGCTATCAGTAATCCCAGAAATAAGAAAAGAAAATGCATTTTCCAAAGTGGCTTCATCGAGAATCAAACTTGAAATGAAACTGCGCCTACTAACGAAGGCCCATACCACTCGACAATGGAAGCCAAAAATCTTGCAATAAGTGTGAGTGGCTCGACACAGGTCTTTCTATAAAGAGTAGAACAAATACCGGCCACTATGCATGCACCTTCCCTGTACGCGGTCTCCACACGGATACGCGTTTGACCACAGTCTCATTTGAAAGGAAATGACGACATAGTCAAAAATAAAGCACCCGATCCCGTTAAGTGCCTATACACCTCGTTCTTGAACATCCCAAAGTTGTAGGATTTTGGTAAATAGGAATTGTGAACTATTTACTACTGCAATACAATACAATACAGATATCCTTTATTGTACACTAACAGTAGTTACAGTATAAACATTGGACTTAAAAATATGGTAGGTGCAATGGCAGCTTTATCACTGGAAGTGATTTCTTTCAGGAAACGATTGGGTAAAAAGAAGGGTAGAAGAAGAAGAAATTTGGGGAAACAAATCGTATCCTGAACCTACCGATAATCCTACCGATTTTTATTTTATTTAATATTTTGGTACACAAAACAGATTACAATCGTACATGAGAAGAACTTAAAGTTTACTTAGATTCGAACTAGATTGGAATCCCAACCTTGTATACACAACATGGTTAAACAAGAACAAGCTTCATTATTGTATTATTGTTAAGATACCGACAGAATAAAACACTTTAGCTTTGACGGATCTTGTAGCTAAGCATCAAAGTAAAATTGGGATAGAGCTCAATTGAGGACATCTTTTACTAACCGTTTAATTTAATAAATTAATTTAATTAAATAATAACATTCGTATAATAAAATAGCGAGGATTTATTTTTTTAATTTTTAGTTGGTTCGATTCCCGGATGAGACAAGCGAATTTTAGAAGATCTTTGAATGCAGTGTTGTTTCGTTTAAAAAATAAAGGAATGTCTCCTTTTATTAAAATGCGCTAAGCAAAGGATTTAAAGTAGTTCACCCAAGACCCATAGATTATTTTCACACTGTGAACGCAATAATACTTTAGTTTATATTTTCAGTTGTAACGATTGATTGGGAGAAGTTACTTGTACAATGTTTTCATTAAATTACGACCGATTTGTGTAGTGGATAGTGACCGTGTCTGCGAAACCAACGGTTGCGGGTTCGAATCCCGCAAGGGGTGAATATTTGTGTGATGAATACGAACATTTATTTCCGGGTCATGGATGTTTATATAAATATGTATATACGTTTATCCGTTATCTACTCTCCATAGTATTTGCTTAGTCTGGGACAGGATGCTTGGTGTAAGTAACCGAAGTATTTATTATTATTATTTATTTATTAAATCATTTATTCAGTTTTGACGGGCAGGGAAGACACTAGGGTCTTTAAAATACAATAAAAGAATTTTCCTAGTTCAGACAGTGGATGGATCACCGAATCACCGTGTTTTTTCTTGTTTACCTTTTTAAAAAGTTCGACTCTATATTGTATTGTATGTTCGGATAACAGCCAAGGCATGGAACTCCCTTCCGGTGTCAGTCTTTCCTGAATCCTACAATCTTGGGATCTTCAAGAGCAGAGTGAATAGGCATTTACTGAGATAGCGTGCTTCATCCTCGACCATATCGTCACTTTCCATCAGGTGAGATTGTGGTCAAACGCGTACTAATTCCAATAATCATAAAAAAAAATTGAGTTTGCCGATAACTACCTAGGTATCAATTTCCTTGAAATGTCTCCACAAGTAACAATGAAACGTGACTATAGTTGACTCGTCGTTACTGCTACTACTTGTTACTACAAGTGAAGAGGCGCGACTGTGTGCCGGTTGCGTCGCAGTCCGTTCTTCCTTATTGTACCGTTACAAGGTCGATTCATTATGAAATCTTCGTTAATGAAGATTACTAATAAAAGTACGCTTATTATTTGTTTGTTTGTCAAGTTTATTAAATGGTAGAGACCATGAAGAAAAAAATATTTTAGGGCGAGTACAATAACATCTTTTTTAGCGTCGCAGTAGAGTTCAGTGTCAGTCCCTTGATAAATGTGACTATTATGAAATAACCGAACACATTAGCGATAAACATTGTCAACAACAATTTCAAGTCCAAATCTCTATAACAAACAATTAAGTTTAAATGCTTAAAGTTTGGAAAGTGGCATCGAGAACTCGCAGGGGAGACTCCAAGACATGAGTAAATCAAAACAATTACGGAAATTAGGGCACGCCGTGTGAAGCTGCGCATGCGCAATGTAAACACAACAATGTCATAGAAGACCATAACAAAGCTCAGCGCCCTGCCGCCCGCAGTACAGACGAGTGTACGCCCGTTCGGGCCACACCATTGTGTAGAAATACTCTTATTGCCAATTTTAATTGTGTGAGAGACATAATTTCAATCCTTCACATTACAAAATTTGATTAATTAAAGTCGCTTTATATCATCTATTTTTAACCAACATCTAGGAACTTATAATTAGAATAATGTGTTGTGTTTCTTTATGTACGTTAAGTACAGGGATCACCCTGTACTTAACTTATACAACACAAATGATCATCAGATCATTTCGATGCTGGGAATAACTTGAAATTCCACAGTTCAGACTCAGCACAATTAGAACATGATTTATGTGGCACACGTGTTTATAATAAAATACAAACATTCAAATTTAACAGAGCAAAGATTAAGCGTTTCATCTTCACTTAACATCAAGTGTCGATTTAGGTCAACAGCTAACTTGTCACAAAAAATATAATAACCATAATATCATTAAGTTGTCAAGAGGAATACATTTTAAAACTTTAAACATATTGTTATGGAGTTCTTATCGGTTCTTCTCCGTAACCAAAACGCTTCTCAAAACGATGTAGTTTAAAAAACAAGTTAATATTCAACGAGTGACTTGTTGTATCCTGAGTATAGATATTGAAAGGAGAGTTTGAGGTTGATGGTTCACTCCGCAGATAGAGTTGTTTTGTCCATTTTTGGTGGTTAGGTTATTTATTTACATATTTTATTCATTAATTAATCAGCATTGCATCGCAATTCTACGAGATTTGTGGGCAATAACATGTTAGAAAAGACATGTTGATTGAGGGCATCTGTTGTGTTAGGGAAACATATTTCGGTATTTAGCAAATTACTGATGTTATGTATGACGAATGATATGACTTGCATTAAGCAGGTTATGTAAACGGCTTCAAATTATAGTGAAGTGGGCACTCGATGTGTTTGCGTGATTACGTGCTCTATGAGGTTTCCAATGTGAATGAGGTGCCTTTGTGTCAATTCATCTGCAATTATGTGTGCGCGTGCGTATGCGCATCGCGGGATGACGGCGGGCGGCCGCAGGCTGTCGGAGTTGCGCAACGCGCCCGGCGGGCGTGCGGCGGGCGCTGGAACCAAAGGCTTTGTTAGGAACCTAGAGCAGCACTACGAGCGATGCAGATCACTAGCCGTGAGACAAGTGGACCTACAAAAGCTTCTCTGCAGAGCTTTAGAGATTTCGTTATATTTTTTATATAACATAAATAAATATTTCGGAACTTACACCAATCACCTAGTCCCAAACTAAGCAAAACTTGTACTGTGGATACTAGATAACGGATAAACATACATATATATTTATATAAACAACCTTGACTCGGGAATAAATGTTCGTATTCATCACACAAACATTTACCCCTTGCGGGATTCGAACCCGCAACCTTTGTTTTCGCTGGCCACCACGCTGGTATCCACTACACCAATCGGTCGTCAATATACGCAATAAAGTAATCTCATTCAATTTATTCCATAAGCTAAATTCATATTTTGGTATTAAGAGGGCTTAATCCGTCCAGTGGGGGGCTCATTGGATAAATTAAAATTGCACAGATCTTCACTCGAAAGGCCTTAAAGCTAACACAGACAAGCTTTTTTAACTAACTAACTAAGCTAACACAAACACAATTTTTGATTTATTCTGTATTTAATATGAAATCTTAATGCGACACTGGACGGAATAAACCCTCTTAAAACACCAGACTGTTAGATTATCAAACATATGACAGTTTCAGTTCACAGTTATTTAAGGTAAGACCGAGCAGATAAGTTTGTATCCACAATATTTTAGTATTGAACGAAATGTCTCTACAATTTCCCATTTTGACTGATTCAGTATGACGTCACTTCCACCTTTTACGAACATTGTTAAAATAGAACTGACTGTAACATTACCTTTGGTGACGTGTGTGGGACGAATATGTTATACATCTCATGCCAAAGTGGAATCACAAAGAAACTTAGGTAATATGAACGGTTACATTAATGCAGATTATGCACTCAGTGGAGTGTTTAGAAACTGAATGTAACAATGATAAATCAATTTGGCACGTGGAGGCCCCGCGACCTGGGGCCGGGTGGGTTACTTAAGGGATCTCAGTAATCGATGCATGTCGCGTATTCTGGATCTTTAGCTAGTAACAGCACAGACATAAATAGCTTTAGTTTTTTTTAAATTCCCATATGCACCTAGTTGGATTTGTGTTGTGTTTCTTTGTGTTGGAGTTTCCGGGTCAGTACGCTTCCACCTTCGACCCCATCTTCACTTAACATCAGGTGTGATTGAGTTCAAGTACCAACCCGTTGTGCATAAAAAAAAGTCGACGTTGTGATGTCACTATTGCAGCGGTGGACCTGAAGATTGTCAGTTTCCTCGCTCAAGTACTCGGAGAGCTTTCTTTTTTTACTTTTTGGAAGATTTACAGACTGATATAACTGATATAAAAACCTATCAGTAAAAACTATGCTCATTAAAAATCTCCGCCAATAAATACCCATGGAGAGTTGTGCAGCAATAGCCCCACGCCGAGGCTTAGATAAACTTTATTATTTATTATACAGTATACTGCTTAATAAGAAAATTCACTACACAATTATTTTATATCGATATCTGAACAACACTAACGTCACAAGCAGTATTTGCCGACGACCACTCTGTTCCACGTTACAAGTTTAAGGACAGCGTAGTGTTGGGACACGTTTGTTTTAATAGTAATAATAAAATTTTGGCAAGTAATTCCGTTCTGGTCTGACGTCATACACAGAAAAGAATAGAAAATAGTTTATTTGTAGAATTTTGGGTACTGCTTGTTTATTAAGTATTTATTTTAATTTTAAATAAATATATTATTTAGTACTTGTGCGCATTGGTAGAATTAAATTCTTCTTCTTCGTGATTGGACGTCAATAAAAACAGAGTTCCCTCAAAATATGCTTAAATCTATCGCGAAAATATGTAATATTTTTGAGATGATCATTTAACATTATAATCTTTAAATTCCTCACTCGTCTAACTGCACATTTAGTTCTATTAAAAAAGATGGCCCTATAAATAAGATACTGTCTCGGACCCTTTCCGCTTGATACCTTTTGGTTACTCGTCGTATATTCGCAACTGTTTCTTAAATTGTCTTAAATGTATTCATAAACCGTTGCATGAATTATTTAATAAATGTTTAAGAGAGGGTGTATGTCCAACCATATGGAAATCTGCTAGAATTACGCCAGTACATAAGGGGGGCTCGAAAAGAGATGTGAGTAACTATCGACCAATTTCCATTCTTTGTACACTGTCGAAGCTGCTTGAGAGGCTCATTCATAACTGCCTATATCCATCTTTACATAACAACATCCTTTCACAACAGCATGGCTTCGTTTGCAGGCGATCCACAGTTACTAACCTTATAGTTTACACATCTGAATTATTCGACAATTTGGACGCCAACATACAAACGGACAGTGTATACACAGACTTCAGAAAAGCTTTCGACAGAGTAGACCATAGAATTCTATTAGAAAAAATTGCTTTTAACGGTATTCGAGGAAATCTGTGGAGATGGTTCAAGTCGTATATAACGAATCGAACACAAAAAGTAGTCATCAATGGGCACGAATCTAATACTGTCCCTATAAGTTCAGGCGTCCCCCAAGGATCAATTATTGGCCCGTTACTGTTTATTTTGTTTATCAACGATATTAATCAGTGTTTCGAGCATAGTAAATTTTTACTGTATGCAGACGACCTTAAAATATATTGTACCATTGATGACATCTCCGACCATCGCAAGTTTCAAGATGACTTGAATCGATTCACAGCATATTGTAAACAAAATAAACTGAAACTAAGTCTGGATAAGTGCAAATGTATTACTTTTACTAGGAAAAGAAACCTTAGTAAATACGACTATTCGATATGCGGCACTACTCTTGACAGAGTACAATCTATTAGGGATCTTGGAGTCACTTTAGACACTAAATTAACACTGGATACACACGTCGAAAATATTTGTAGCAGGGCATATAGAATGTATGGTTTTGTCATGCGTGCTAGTAATAACTTTAGGCGTCCGACCACATACCTTCATTTATATAAATCATTGATACGTTCACAACTAGAATATGCCGTTTGTATATGGGACCCGTTTTACAATAAGTACTCTGATGGTCTTGAAAGAGTCCAGAAGAAATTCCTGCGTTGTATGCATTTCAAGTGTTATCGTAGTCGACTATCATATAATAAATTATTAGATAAATACAAACTAATGCACTTAAAATCCAGGAGACTACAATTACAAGCAATGTTATTGTACGATTTTAGTCAGAATAGGTATGACTGCACTGATGTAGTGAATACTATTTGTTACCGAGTACCAGTCAGATCACACATTCGAACCTGCCGCATCCCCCGACTATTTACCACAACATGTATACCCCGCACGAATGCAGGTAGGCGCTCACCAATGTTTCGTCTGACTGATATTTATAATAGTTATTTCAGCCAAATTGATATTTTTGCATCTCGTGTTGGCACTTACAAAAAATCTGTACTAGATAAACTGTGCGAGGTCGGCGCCATGCTTTAACATATCTTTGTCGGATCATGGCGTGGAACTCGCACAGATCAGACTAAATTAAATTGAATATTCGGTTGAATCACCTATGCCGTCACCTCTTAACAATTTCTTTTATAAATGTAAATTGTGGTTAACGGTGCTGGTATCACAATTATTGTATTCTTAGCATATAAGCATAAAATTCATCCATATTGTGATATTGTTTGTTGACCCAAATAAATGAAAAAAAAAAAAAAAAAAAAACTGTTATTTAATAACGTTACTTTTTTCGATATTAATGAAACCGTCCTGTTTTTGGTTGTAAATGATATGTAAGATTGTATTGTATTGTAAGATATAAGCAAATATCATTGTGTGAACTTATTTGCTATATTACTGACACTGCAACCATCTCTAGTAAGCGACGCTGTGCCTTCAAGTTATTTACTGTAACTGTACATCCCACTGCAGGGATATAGGCTTTCCCTCTTATAACAAGGGAGTATGGGCCCACCACGCTGGCCCAAAGCGGGTTGGGGACTTCACATGCCCTTGAATTTTTATTATTCAAGCATGCACGTTTCCTCACGATGTTTTCCTTCACCGTTTAAGAGCAGTCGAATAAATGCACATAAGTAATAACATTAAATTTAAAAACTCATTGGTACATGGCCTGCCTGGTGATCGAACCCGGACCTCCTAAGTTGGGTGCCCGCGTCTTAATCGCTGGGCCTGCGACGCTCTAAATAATAATAATAAATAAATTTATTTGCACATACACACATGGCGATCTAGTTCCACACTAAGCAACTAGGCTTGTATTATGGATACCATGCAGATGGTTGATAAACTACACAAATACATTTTTTTTAAAATAATTACATATATAAATGAAAAACACCCATAACTCGGGAACACATTCTGTATTCATCATACAAACATATGGCCCCCTAGCGGAATTCGAACCCACGACCTCTTGGTATAGGCAGTCAGATTTTTTAACCACTACTCCAAACAGGTCGTCAATATGATAAGAGGAAATAAATAAGACCACCCGTGAGTGAGCTATAGGTATGAGGTGTGTGACTGCTACTTTAATCATGTTCAAATTTATTAGTTACAATAATTCATTATCCATTACTATAGTGCTGGCGCGCTTCCTCCCCCCCCTGTCTGGTGAAGCTGAAACAGGTACAGGACTACTAGCGCGCGTCGATGTCTTTTGTATGCGACACCGAAATAGACGGGACTTGTCCGATAGTTGCACACTCTCCGTTTGACTTAGTATTGTTATTTGGCCAATAATTATTTTGGTTGAAAGTGAATGTAATATTTTATATTTAGCTGTCCTATATACGTCATAGATATTTGTATGCCAATACTGGCTGATTCTGAAGGGGCCGCTTTAGTAATCGATATGTTTGTATGTAACCCCAGGTACGTACCACACGCCGGGTTACTGTAGATGACATTGTCATTTACAGCTCTCCATCCTTGCGGAACTCTTTACTTATCTTTATGAGTAAAGAGTTATTTATAGTATAAAAGTTATTTATATCAACAAACGAACGAAAGAAACTGTCCTGGTCACTATCGGGGATCGCGGTCGTAACGCACGCTGTAGCGAACAGAAGCAAACATATACTTTAAAGAAGAAAACTTAACGTGATTTCCCAACGCCCGCATTCTCCGTAAAGATGACTTTTTATACTCTCCGGGTTCGCCACAAAGTGCCCTTTTCCAGTACACGTTTAGCTGATGTTCATTACGCAGTTCAGGCCCAGTGCTCCCTTCTGCAGAACATACATCTGATTTGATCTGTGCCACAGGTTCATCCTATTACAGACTCCAGATTCTCACAAATAAGTTATGTGAACAAACGATTGTCAAACAACTATAGCTATTAAACTATAGCTATTATAAGTACGTTATGAAATAACATTTGTGAGAATGAAAAATAAATAGATATATACTTAGAAAGCCTCGAGGAATTAAGCATATAAATATCATCTCGTTATACAAAATAACTATGTGTAGTTAAATATCTTTCGTACGACCAAACCGATTTTCATCAAACATGGCTATAAGAGCCTATCCCCTAATTGAATCTATAATTTAAAACTAATAATAACAATAATATTTATTTATTCGAATCTTAACCAATTTTAAAATTAGAAGTACATTTCCCAACTAACGTAACTTATTTTATTTACCAAGTTTATAACTATCATTACAGATTACTCCAATTATAACTTAATATGTAACTTATTAAAAAATAAGAACCTGGGACTTCATTAAATTGAAGCAAGTATATTGTATCAAACTGTAAAAAAATCGTATCTTTGACGTCTCGCAGCCTGTTGAGTTGGCCCTCCGGCACCAACACGTCTTGCATCTCCAACCTCCAGTTGCCAGTGCGAGGTGTTGACAGACTGTCGTCTCTTCAAGGGTGATGGGATGAGGGTGAAGGGATATTTAATTAAACGTGCACTTAGTTTAAATTAACTATTACATTTACTGTATTTATTTATCTGCAAGGAGTTCCTGACCGCAAAAGTCAACAAATTCGCAACTAACCTCTAAGGTCAGAGACTGACGTCAGGTTCGTTTCAAGTACCTGGTCAATGATGAGAGGCCGGTAAGTGGGTGCTAGCGACCAGGGTCTGACTATCAAAATATTTTGGAAACACTTGCTTGTCTATATAAAACATTTAGCGATGGACAAGGACATTGTAAGTTGATGTATTCTCACGTCAGTATTATCTCTCCACTCCGGCCACGTGTCGGAGACAGGTTAAGCTGCCTCGTATGAATAATTATGTACCGACTGTATACTTTGTGGCATCTGTTACTGTCGAGACCTCTTGATCTCACATAGTTATACAACTAATATTATAAATACGAAAACTTGTGTGTATGTATGTTCCTCTTCACGCCTAAACCGCTGGATGAAATTTGGTTGATAGGCAGGCAGGCGACAGTTAGTATAATTACATACCTCCCTCCACTCACCAGCCACAAGGTGTGATTGAAGATTTTTCCTACGCATTAACGGTATCTTTTTAACCGATTTCAAAAAGGAGAAATTTGTGTTCCCGTTTTTGATAATTCTTTATATAAATAAACAAATATTTCGAACAATTACATCAGCTACATATCTAGTCCCAAACTAGGTAAGGCTTGATCGATCGATAATATTTATGTAAACATCCAAGAGTCCAGAATAAATGTTAGTGTTTATAAAACAAACATTTACCTCTAACAGGATTCGATCACGCAACTATTGGTTTCGAAGGCAGGGCACGCACTACCCACTGCACCAATTATACCGCATAATGAAGTACATAAACATTCCAACACTTCCTTCACCTAGTGGCGCTCTCCACTCTACTACTCGCTACCAACGATTAGGGTTTCTGCGTCTCATATGTCCTATCCATACATATATGCCACTACAGTCTGTCGATGGTCCTTCGGCGGATCCCCTTGCTTCAGATCCTGTCACAAAGTAAATAAATAAATATTTTAATATTTCGGACACTTACACCAATCATCTAGTCTCAAACTAAACAAAGCTTGTACTATGGATACTAGAGAGATAAACATACATAAATATTTATATGAATCACACAAACATTTACCCCTCGCGGGATTCGAACCCGCAACCGTTGATTTCGCTGACTCTATCACTATCCACTACACCAATCGGTCGTCAAGTAACTCCGAGTATATATTCTTTGTATCTATCCACGGGCATGTCAAGAGTAACCAAAAGCAAAAACTTTTCAGGAAAAAACTAAACAAGCCACCGCAGAGTGCAGAACATCACCCGCGGATCTGTGCGAGTAACGCCGCGCGACGAGTACTACACGCCACGTGCTTGCGTCCGTCTGTCGGTATGTAATCGTCTTTGTAGCGAGGAGCGCCGCGTGCCGCTGCGAGTACAGTGCGGGTGCGTGACCCCGCGCGACCTTTGCCTACTTCTCTTCCATTTAGTAAATGTTGTGTTGTAAAGTTGTTATAATTCGGAGTGTCGTGTCGTGTTGCGTAACGGACGTAGGAATGCTGAACTAACATTATATTTGTAGAGGACTGGCCGAGGTTCACGGATTCAATATAAAATCTAAATTGGCATCAATTTCGCAAATTTGTGGCAATCTCTATCGATGGGTGGCGAATTGATATTTCAAAATTCACATAAATTTTTTTCGCATCGATCGCAACAATTCTCACTCATACCTACATATATATCCCTGGCACAGGTATTAATTTACTTACTAGCTCAACTGACAAATACTGTATTGTAAATGAGATTGTTTTGAATAAATAAATTTGTAAAAAAAAATATTTAACATATACAGGGCGTCCCAAAGTTATGGGACATGAAGGGGAAGTACCTTAAATATTGTAGATAGTGAATTTTGCTCAAAGAAGACTTTATGTTATTTTTAAAAGTTAGTAATTCTGCATTCATAGATTTTCTAAAAATTACTTGCTTCGGCTGGGAATCGAACCGACTTAAATGTGAAAAAAAAAACACCCTACTTTTATGATGCCAATCGAAAGAATAGCTAAAAAATAATAACTCTGCCTAAGTAACATAGTATTTTAAAAGAAAGGAACAACATAAAATGATTGAGTCAAAACAAAAAGCGATACGAGAACGTAGGCGAGTTGCAAACAGAATTGTGCCATATCACATCGAGTGTTCACCATAAAATGATTAGAAAATCAACAGGCAGCGGGCTCATTAAAAGATTGGCGATTTGCGTAAGACAAGAGGGATCACATTTTGAGCATTTAATTAATTAATTTACAAAAAAATACCTACTTAATTGACTACGGCAGTTTCATGTATGTTTTTTATTTGATTAAAATGATTAATTTCACGTTGTTCCTTTCTTTTAAAATACTATGTTACTTAGGCAGAGTTATTATTTTTTAGCTATTCTTTCGATTGGCATCATAAAAGTAGGGTGTTTTTTTTTTCACATTTGAGTCGGTTCGATTCTCAGCCGAAGCAAATAATTTTTAGAAAATCTATGAATGCAGAATTACTAACTTTTAAAAATAACATAAAGTCTTCTTTGAGCAAAATTCACTATCTACGATATTTAAGGTACTTCCCCTTCATGTCCCATAACTTTGGGACGCCCTGTATACGAATCCTGCACAACATTACATAAACGATGTTAGATATTTTCTTATGTTAGTAAGTACAAAGTGTAAAATAATTAAGGAAACAAGACTTAGGGAAAATAACGGTACGTACACACATCCAGCAGATACCCCCCAGCAGGGGGGACCCCCGATTGGCTCACCTCGCCCTCAGCAGTTGTAGAGCAGTAAACCTGACATGCAGATGGAGTTCATCCTGTCACCCACCATCTTCAGCACATGTTTGATAAACTGGACCAACAAACAATAGATACCGTCCTGCGCGTACGTCATTATATAGATAGAGAGTTGAAATATAAAGTAATAGAAAGTTGCAATTATATCGGCCATCTTGTAAATTAAATAAAAAATAAAATGATGCGCCTTTAACAACAAATAACAAAATAAACACTACTAGGATCGGATAGATGGCAGCACTAACAATATTACAAAATAGTTATACAGTTATATACATAGGTTTGCAACTCCGTTACGGAATCATGTCGATAGAACGACGACTAAACTATTTTAATCACTTATGCAGCAACTTAAATGAAAACCAAACACATACGACCTGTTTGGTGTGGTAGTGGTTAGAAACCCTGTCTGTCTGCTACACTTAAGGGTCGCGGGTTCGAATTCCGCTAGGGGCATATCTTTGTATGATGAATATTATGTATTATGGATGTTTTTCAATATAACCATTTATTTACAAAAAATAAATAAATATTTCGAACACTTACACCAATCATCAAATCAAATCAAAAATGCTTTATTTTGTAGGTTCACAGGGAACACTTAAAATAGTAAGATTTTACATTTTTAAAGCTACTGCTTATTCAAAAGACAATATTCCCCTGAGAAGAACAAGCAAGAAAATCGAGAAGTTGCTTTTTTTTTACAAAAACGCACAATAATATTTCATTACTAATTGTGAACAAGCCTGGTCATGCGAACGAGCTGGTTATGTCCATGAATGTTTATCCTCTAAATAATCTGATATTCTATAATATTCTTTCTTAATAAGTTTCTGTTTTATAGAATCTTTTTTTTTTATGCACAGCGGGTTAGCACTTGACCTCAATCACACCTGATGTTAAGTGAAGATGAGGCCGAAGGTGGAAGCGTACTGACCCGGAATCCCAAATATTTGGGGAACTGACTCTTATCTCTGACAATCGAAACACAACAATGCTATTAACATTGCTGTTTGGCGACAGATTTAGATAAGATGGTGGTAGCTAGCCAGGCGGACATTTAAAAAACCACTAACCACTTATTGAAAGGAAATTTAAGAAAATTAAATTTATTGAAAGGAAGATTTTGTATATCAACAGGGGCGTCACAAATATTTATTTAAGACCTAGTTTTACTCGAAAGCTTGTACTACTATATTTGTGATACTGCAATAAACATACTGAATACTGAACCTTATTGAAAAAGCGTATACATAACCCTTTCAATGAATTACTGACTTTGCGGAGGTTACTTATGTGGCCTGCAAGTTTATCTTTATTTCTTGTATTGACATCATGTTTATCACTATTTTTCCTAAATGATGCTATTCCTAAATGTACTGTGATCGATTGAGACACTATTAGATATAGGTTAGAATATTATATTCTTTAAATCTATCTCTAATAATATATATTATTGCTGCAGGTCTCAATTGATAAATTGCGCGAACGGCTAGTTTTTGTAAAACAAAGATTATATATATATCCGCGGCATCTAGACCCAAAACTAAGCAAAGCTTGTGCTATGGATACTAGATAACGGACAAACATACATAAATATTTATATAAACACCCAGGACTCGGGAATAAATGTTCGTATTCATCACACAAATATTTACCCCTCGCGGGGTTCGAACTCGCAACCGTTGGTTTCGTTGACAGGCTCACTATCCACTACACCAAACGGCGTCAAAAGTATTTGTGTCGTAACGCCATAAATCAACCGGAGTGTATACTTATCTACCTATACTTAGATGATTTAGGTTGAAGAATCTTGCTTCTCGTAATGACATGCTGCATCTGCGCTTTTTGTGCGTACTTAATAAATACGCATGTACAACGTGGAATGCATTCCAATTTCCATTCATTTCTTCATTGCAATAAAGAATTGAATAGTTAAATAAATCCTGCATTATATTAATATTGATTATTTATTAGGCCATGTGAATATGAGTGTACCGCACCGAGAGTCGAATCCGTAACCTCCGCATCCGGAGTGTAACAAGGGAACTACTACTAAGCTAAGGAGATGATGGAATTGACATCGTCCTATGACCTTTCCGCGGCCGGTGTGTCGTCACAGTCACCGCTGCGCGCGCGCACCATATCGCTGGCAGATCATCGTCTATCTATCTATGGTGCGCTATCGCAGTTTTTGCGAATTATGCATTCATATAATAATAGGGCTTGCGTAACACTGCCTAGTGCCTAGTGCCTAGTGCCTAGTGCCTAGTGCCTAGTGTCTTAAATACACATTATTTGCATACTATTAGCATTTCATCAATTTTATTTCAACATGAGATACTTGATATTATTGACGTAAAATTAAAAAAGGAGCTATATATAAAATATACTAAATTAAAAGAAATTTAAGGCATGAAATCAGACTAGGATACTTTTTCTCTATACCTGTGACATGTAGAAGACGTGTTCGATATCAACATTACCTTGTTGTATAACAATGCTAGTTACCTAGCTCGTTTGTCATCACATCAGAGATCTCCAACAAGCGCGACGACAGATTTTTAAAAAATCGTCGCCTTAGGTCTCAACACCAAAGGGTGCAAAGACGTAACCTGTACTTAGAGATGCGTATTTGGGCCGATTAGAGATCTCAGACGTAGGCGCAGCCGCGTCCGCACGTAAATATCTCCGTGTCCATACTTGCTTATCATCCAAATAGTCAGAAAATTTATAAAGGCTTTATGTAAATAATTGTTGTTTTATGATGGTTCTTAATTTATTTAAAGGAAAATTTGGAATGTCAACTGTGACCTTATTATAAAAAGTAGTTCACTACGACGAGGCCAAAGGGAGGGTAATGTGTTCAACTCGTGTATACGTGACCACCTACAGTCTGAACACGTCGGCAGATTTGGACAGATGAGGTGTTATTAATTATAGCACGAGTACATTAGATCGCATCTACGTATAATGAGAGCACGCCTGCGCCTGCGCCGCCGTGGTTCACATTCACTTAGAGGTAACGAGTGGACAAGTTATTGCAGATCTGACCTGAACCTGACATTTATACATCACGCATGCGCTCTGTTGCGGCAAGTTTTTAATTATTAAATAATGAAGTAATAATAATAAAGATGCTCCACGTTGAACTGAACACGACCACGTTGCAACATGTCGGCTGTTGAGCGCAGGTGTGGGATCATTACTGCAATTAATATTTATGTAAATCAATAAACCTAGTGGTAGATAGCGTGTTCGTCCTCGGCGGCGCAGGCGCAGGTGCGGGGCGGGAACCAATTATTGATTTGTGCTTGCGCTTTCTAATGATTTTCTAAATGCAAGTAACGATTAAAAGAATGAACACACTGACGAAACTAAAAAAGAAGTCAAGTGCGAGTACGACTCGTGTCTGAAGGCTCCGTATATAATATCACTATTGACTAACTTTTAAAGGTTATTTTTGGCCGTCTGTTTTCTTTTTAATGTATCGTACCACAAACGGTGGAGGTATCGAGTTATAACTCATATGTTTTTAAATGGTAATGTTATATATCTGGAACCATTAGGGCACGAGTCCTATTCCCTCTTGACCGTCTTTTCTTCCTTTAGATGTAGTTCCCCTTCCTTCATCTTGATCACAATTTCCTAGGTTTAGTCCCCTGCCAACATGTCAGTTTTGTAAAATGTAAAAATCATTTTTTGTGTCAAAAACAGAGTTACAATATAAGCAATGAGGTAGCCCTGGTCCCCACACTAGGATCCCTGTGTTGTGGGTAACCAGCCTTTTCAATCCAATCTTCCAATTAACAAAAGTATCACAAATGTTGTACCACATGTCTTTGTATATTACAATTATCTAATTACATTTTTAGAGATTTCAATTTCTAGGATGCTTAATAGAAGATAAAACAATAAAGTAAAGATTCTGCAACGAAAGGAATACCTTGCGGTAATGTTGAATGCAGTGAAGTCTCGACCAGTCATCCTGAGACCAATCTTTGACTCATTCGGGCTCTCTCTACCGTTTTTCAAATAAAATTATTTTTTCGTACGTTTACGCATCCAAGTGTTCGTTGAAGGCCCTCAAAATTCATGAGTATTGTTGTTATAATGTTTCGGGTTCATCGGTACTTGTACTTGTACGCTACAGGACCTCTACGATGCCACACACAATGCTGTACGAGTGGCCACGTTCTGCGTCAAGAATTTTTTTTGCCATCGACACGCTACGAAGATCTGTGTTTTTATTCCATTTATAACAAATATAGTGCCGTGGGGTTTCATCACGTAAAAAGAATAGAACCAACCTGTCTCTTTCCGTGGGTATCGTAAAAGGCGACTATGGGATTTTCCACCAAAAAATATCTATAGACTTGCACATTCAACGGCACTGGGCTCACCCCCAGTCACGTGTACATTGCTGTATATTTCGATTGGTGAACCGTGGATGTTGTTTCAAGCATTAAATTTTTGTTTGGTACGCTCAAACGCTTATGTTTGGGATATTTCTGATCATGCCATTTGGGATAATGGTCGTGACTGTAATGAATGTAATGTAAATAAGGATCTCTGACACTTTACCAATTTTATAATTTTTAAAAGGAGAGGCTGTAGCAATGATTTTACTCGTTAACATACGTAAATATTAGGTCCTTACCTATGAAATTGGCGTTTTGTATGAAGAATTTCATTACGACTGTTTTCTCCATACAAACATTTTTGATATTTTTTTGGGAACGGCAAATCCAAATTTAGCTAAACTTTATGTGTATTATCGGATAACATTAAGTTAAGTATAGGCAGCGTTAATTTTTAAAAGTAACCGCATTCTAAAAGTTTCAGCGAATCTAAGAAATGATTATTGGGAAGCACATGAAAAGAGCTCTGTTCAAATTTTTTTTATTATGTGATTTAGCCCAGAAATTAAAAAATATTTCATGTGAAACCTTGAAATAATATTCCATTTTCCAAAAAAAAAACAAATTTGGATATAGCTTTGAAAATCGCAGGAATTGGTACATATGATTAACGAAGAAAAAAAACTCCAATTTCATAGGTAAAGACCCAATATTTATGTAAATACCCATTATTCGGAAATAACTGTTCGTTTTCATCACACAAACTGGGATTCGAATCGCAACCGTTGGTTTCAAGACAGGGTTCACGTCCATACCAGTCGGCCGTGGAGCTACGAAGGCGCGGCCTCGCTCTTAGCGAAGGGACAATGCCATCCAAGCCGCGATAACATCACCGCACTCCAATTAGATGATAAGGTCAACTAGAAAATATTAAAATTGGAACTTGCGATTGCGATTTACGGTTATCAAAACGTGCTTGGATTCTCAAATGCTAAACAGTTTGCGCAACACGTGTGTGCGGGCGGAGCCGCGGGATGAGCGATCACCGCGCGTCCGCTCGCCGACGTAATGACGCGCCGAGAGCGACGCGGATGGATGTGCAGCTACTTGGATACGCACTCACTGTTGCTGTCATTTATTATAGTGTTATGGTTTATTTATGTTCATTTATTCACATGGAAGCTTCAACATTTTAACATAAAATTACGACTCGTTTACAAGACGGACTCAGCTTAGTACTGCTACAACGGGGCGTTACAGTTGGGGCTTCAAAGAAGATTGAATGAATAATGAATGTTGCCATGGAGTAGTAACAGAATGTACTAGCGCCCGTATAGAGCGATCTTAACATTGAGTTGGAACTCATAGATATTAGATTAGAATAGAATTAGAATAGTATTGAAGATATTAACGTTCGAATTCTTGATTGAGATCGCGTCAGTATGTGAACTTTTTCCACTTCATGGAAACTCCATTCTTTAGTCTTTTTTAAATAAATAAATTATTCCGATACTTACACAAATAATCTACCCCCGAGCTAGATACAGTCAGTGCTATGTATAGTAGATACATAAGTATTTATATGTATAGACATCCATGACTCGGGAATAAATGTTCGTATTCATTACACAATCGCTTATTCCTCTCGGTATTTGAACCTGTAACCATTGGTTTCGAGGGCAGCGGCACTACCCACTGTACTACTGTAGTAGGTGCACCACTCGGCCGTCGATTCAAGCTCTATTAGTTCGCGGTTCAAGATGTAGAGTTAACTCCTTCACACGTCCTCTGATTCTACCTGCATGGTGCCACATTGCACGTGTTTCGATCTATGGTTACCGCTTGTTATTTTATTATTGCCAATTATTGCTCCGTTAATGTCTCGTTTTGTTAAACATATAGATAACGTTAAGTGACCTAGGTATATGATAAAAGGGTGGTCAGGGATATCTCAAACATAACATTTGCAGTTCAATGCCTGAAACAACATTTGCGATTCACCTTTCGTAATATATAGAAACGCACTCTCAATAGGTGAGCCCGTCTTACGTTGAAACGTGCAACTCCAACATGTTTTTGGTATAAAGTCCCTTATTCATTTATTACTGAATTTTGAAAATGGAAGCGCGTTGATCCTTTTGTGCGAAATCTCGAGTTTACAACTGAAGTGTAATTTGGACAGGTATTAAGACACCTGTCAGCATGTGTCCGGGCCGTGGGGCGCGTGGGGCGCGTGGGGCGCGTGGGGCGCGTGGGGCGCGTGGGGCGCGTGGGGCGCGTGGGGCGCGCTGCTACGGAGGGAGGCGCAAGGGTCAGCGCGTAGAGGAGACAGGTCGAGGCGCCGCCGGAGCAACGCAGTACTCTAGCGGTCGCGCAGCGCGCACCACGCACCACGCACCACGACACAGTACGACACAGTCGGCACGGGGCGCGCTCGACGGTTCTGCAGCGACAGTGATAAATCGCAGAGTGAGCAGCATGCGGCGCGCGGACGGACAGATGCGGGTCGCGGCGACGGCGCTCCTGCTCTGCATCGGCGGTGAGTCGGCCCATCACCTCACTCACTCGGTGATCACAACTAATATTATAAATGCCAAAGTTTGTGTGTGTGTATGTTTGTTACCTCTTGACGCCTATACTGCTGGACGGATTTGGAGGAAATTTGGTTGGTAGACAGATTAGGACGTGGATTAACATATAGGCAAATTTTTTTGCTGAACCGATTTTGATGAAACTTCTACGCGGTCGAAGTTGTGGGCGGAAAGCTAGTAATCTATAGTCCTTTAGAGGCAGTAGCACTCAACTCAGCATTTTGAGACTAAGAATAGGACTACGATACGCATGTCTCAGGTCAGATCTTACTAAATTAACTAGGGTGTATCCCTTGTTGTGCAGAGGGTAGATATTTCCAGGACTAAATGTAAATAAACTTTTACAATACCAATTTTTGCAAGTAACTGCTTTTTACCCACGACAGAAAGGAGAAGGTACATGAGTTTGAGCAAGAATATGTGTTCGTGCGTTCGTTTGTTTGTTTGTATGTCTATTACCATTTTAGATATGATTTTTTGCATTAAATTAACTAGGTATCACTGTGTAAGTTATGGTATTTCGTTGTGAGGGGAGCTGAAGTAGATATAAAACGTAAAGCCCAAACAGGTGATTACTAACGTTGCTACTAAACTGGACCCAGTCGATACAACTGTGTTTTTAGGTATTACTCTAGATTATAAGCTACAACACAACGGTCCGCGTGTCTTACAATTATTTAAAAGACTATTTAACCGCCTCCGCGGCTCTATGTGAACAACATAAGGTTTAGAAAATAGAGGTCGCGTATTTGATTCCCAGCGAGATACATATTTAGTACTCGGTTTACTTAGCTAACTCCATCTCATCCAAGTCTCCCGCCAGGCAGCAATGTTGATTGTTGTCTTCCGGCTGGTTGAGAGAGCCAGTCCCCCAACAAGTTGGGGGTTCCGAGTGAGCATGCTTCGACCTATCGGCCTCATTTTCTCTTAACACAGGTGTGACTGAGGTCAAGCGCTAGCCCGTTGTGCATAAAGAAATAGACAATATGGAACATTCGACATGTAACTAATATAGATTACTTGATTATTCTTCTCCAGTTTTCTCCACAGTTTAATGACTTAAACTGTGAGGTTGCTGCTAATAGTAACTAAATATTTGAACTCCAGAAGCTATTCGAACAATATACATAATATGTTAAAAAACATGTATAAGGTAAAATCGATGAATTTTTTTAAAGTGTGATTAAACGAAAAGGAGGATTTTGTGTTACTAGAAAATGTCACCCTTATTGTACTGTTAATAAATAAACTAAGCAATTATTAAGAAAAAAAAATCTTTGCTGATCTGCTCTACTAAAGAGCTATATATTAAACGAAACATACAGACGTCACACACAAGTCTCAATTTCAACATTGTTGTCATTGACGGTAGACTTAGATATGATATAAGTAACTTGCGAATCATAATCTCGATGTTCTTAAAACGTTTCGGGACCACATCCGATAACAATTTTGTTTATGCACAATGGCTTAGTGCTTGACTGGCTATCTTATCTCTAACGGTCAGAACACAACATTGCTGTTTAGCGGCAGACTTAGATAAGATAACAGGCGTACATTTAAAAATTCCCTAACACCATCCAAACTGAGTGCTTAACATGGAAATCAACCCCGCTGGGAATCAAACCCGCGCCATCCATCTTGTAAACACTGTTGTTTACATTTAGTCACGGAGGCGGTTCATTAATCAAACCGACTAGATGCGAAAAATGCGTGAGCCGCTGGGAATTAAATACGACCTGCGTGTCGAACTATACAGCGGCGAGCTTTCTTTTACTTTGTAATAACCTCTATGGTGTGACGGGAGGGGGCGGGGTCACATCACAGGAGGGGGGGGGGGGGATTCTCGAACACTCCACATAAGAATAAGAAAACTTTATTTGATCCATTAAATCCATCTAAAAGTATGCAGTAGTTTTCGCTGTCGCAAAGTAGTATGAAAATCCCCATCTCAGCGTATGTTGTAGCCGAGAGGAAAAACTAGTACAACGCTGGTTTTCAGATATATCTCGATTGGTTTGGTGTAGTGGATAGAAACACTGACTCCTATAACAAAAATATCGCAAGGTGTCGAGATTCGTTTTGATACCTAGAAGGTCATAGGGTAATTTTTTATGGTAAAACATTCACCATGGCGCCCGCAAAATACAAAATATACTGTCGGGTTTTTGATTTTTAAATACTTGTTAAAGTTATTTGTATTTTTGAACCATACACAGAGAATACCACTAGTTTTGTTTTAATACACACCGAGTTAGTTCTTGACGTCATTCACGATCAAACTACGGATCAAAGATTAAAAAAAAAACGATGACTTCAATCGATATCTTCGAGTTCTCACGAAATATTTTCCGTGTGCGATACGTCTCTGGTGATCTGCTGCTACAGACCCTTCGTATTGAAAGTCAAGGTCCACGACATGTGTTGCAACAGAGTGGTGCCGGTGCCGACATAGCTTCGCTTTAATTACACAGAGAGAGTATTTTCTAACTTGAACTAATAGCCGAAGCCACAGAGAAGTGTGTCGTGAGTGGAGCCGCGCTCTGTACAGCGTCATTAGCGCCAGTTTATGCAATAAACTTTTTATCTATCTATCTATCATTTCGCATCAAAGTATCTTCTACTCGTTATGGTAATTTAATTGGGGTCCGCTTGGTACCAATTTGCTATTGTTAGACACTTTTATCTTTGCTTTTAGGGTAACGTAACGGAACCCTTATAATTTCATAGGTCACAGTTGCATATCCAGGTCCTCCCTACTGCCGAGGAAGGTCGTCGGGGGGTTTTAGTCGGCATATTTCCCGATAGGAACGCATTTCTCTGCGTAAAAAAACAATTCACAGCTGCATCTTGAAACTTCACAAAAATATGTGAATTTGGTAAATAATATTGTAAATGCGAAAGTTTGGATGTTTGTTTATTTATTTGTTTCTTTATTTATTTGTTTATGCTCAATCACGGTGAAACGGATGAACGGATGTGGATGAAATTTGGTATATAGGTAGAATGTATACCCTGGATCAAGACATAGGACATTTTTTATATTGATAAAGTGATATAGTTCCCGCGGGATATACCAATTAAACATTTCCGCGGTAAAATTATTCTCGGCAGGCGAAGGCGCGGGCAGAAAGTTAGTAGTTTATACATTCACATATCGAGATGTGTAGTGTCGTTGAATATGTCCAGTAATGTCCAACAATTGGCAAAACAACTGACAGAAAAACACTGGGATCTTCAAAAAAACTTTTAAACAAAAATAGAACGATTGAAATCAGTTCACAAACTGGCAAAGATATCGCGGAAGATTCATTTTTTTAAACAGTCGAATTGATAGCATTCGCCTATTTGGAAGTTGGCTAAAAGTACATGCTTTTAAGTGTATTTTTATTTGGCTGAATATTTGGTGAGATGTGAGTTCGGCAAGTCGTTAACAATCACTGAACACTCGGAACACAACAACGTAACATTATTCATTATTATTGTGAACAAGATTTTAAATGTCCACAATTTACTGAAATAATCGTGAAATAATCTGTGATTCAATGCTTTAAGGTTGATAACCGAAGGTAAGGGGTTAATAGGTACAGTCGGCAACACAATTAACGTAGCAGGTTTAATTTTTACAATATTTTTTGGTAGATCCTCTGCGATGTGTTGTGGTGACAGGAGGTGAGGTGGCAGCCGGTGGCAATGAAACAGCACACACTTTTACATTTGTGTATTCGTCAGGAGACACGTACCAAAAAGAGGGCGACATCGATCTTTGTTTACCTAAATAAAGCCTACGTTCAGGCGTTTTAGCGCGTAAACACACACACACACACACACTCACACACACACACACACACACACACACACACACACACACACACACACACACACACACACACACACACACACACACACACACACACACACACACACACACACACACACACACACACACACACACACACACACACACACACACACACACACACACACACACACACACACACACACACACACACACACACACACACACACACACACACACAAGTATACATACTACACCTCCAGGTGTTGGAGTTTGTTATATTTTCCTTTACACCTGTCACCTGTGACGTCATCGTGTGATTGAAAAATTTCGTTAAATTTGAGTAACAATTTCCGTTTAGACTTTCTCCTACATACATATTTATAAATAAACTTAATTGTGTTGCCGACGTAAGTAAGTGCTACGGAACCTTAAATTTATGCGTTTAATTACCTGCCATGTGTACTTCACCTCACCAAACACTAATTTTATCAGAAAACAATTTCATAAAAATGAAGGTTTGGTTCCGCCTGTACGAGCTAATGTTATGAAGATGATCCTCAAAGTGGCTACACAACTTTACACTAAGGAGTACTATAATAGTAAGGCTCCGGCTGTTCTGTGCCGTGTACCGTTCGTAGTACATCATATTATTTCTTTAACCGACTTCTAAAAACGAGGAGATTGTTAATTCCACTGCATTCCTATTTTCCTATTTACACATTATATTTCTTTAATTAGTCTGGGCGTCTACCTTCAGTAGGCGCCGTGTCGAGTACCACTGTTGATCCTGGCTTATAGGAGTTAGTGGGCGGAGTGGGGAGGCGGGATTACATTTTAATGTATATTCCACGATATCTCCGACATTTGTAAACCGATTTCAACGAGAGTGGCTCCATATACATTTAGTGAAGTTCTAATGATGCACTATAGAACGGGGCATTACTCAAGTCGGTTGAATTGTTAGTTTTATGCTGGAGTGGTCAATCACAAATGTTAAACGACTAATGTAAACAATATTATGCAGATCGTTGAGTAACCGACCCCGCGGGGCCGCACTAGTGTCTGCAGTCCAGTGATGACACTGTCGAGTGATGGTTACCAAAGGTCACGTGGTGGGCGCCGGCGGCGGCGGTCAGGTTTTACCGCAACCGTATTAATTACTTGTTAGGAAACTATAGCGTGTTGCTACGGGCCTACATGCATTTATGAGGTTGTTACACAGATTTGTTGGTGTATCAAAGCTGTCTTGTCTTCTACAGTAGCTTTCCGCGCGTGTCATCGTCCGCGGTAGATAATCCAACATAGCTTGTGTTACTCGAGAATAGTGTAGCTTTCTATTAGTGAGAGAATGTTCAGAATTGGATGAGTAGTCCCAGAGACAGACAAACAAATAATTTCACCTCTTTATTAATACCAGTGCAAAAGTGCAAGGTTCCGGGCGGGATACGTCGGGATATGTCGGCTACTTCATCGCTTGAAAGTCGTCACAAGTTTCCTGGAGCATGAGGTGGGGCCAAATCTCTTTGGGTCGTGGGGTTCCTCGCAATATTGAATGGAACTCATCAGTTGGGTGTTGTGAGGAGAAGCAAAACGGCATGGCTCAGTGATGGGCAGTAGTATCATCGGTGCAGAGCGAGTATCGGTGATGTGCCCAACGTAAGAACAAATCCTTCCATGAAAGATATGAAAATCGGGGGTCATATGGCTTGGGTGCAAATGTCCAGAGTTTGTCTATTATAGATGACATGACTGGTGGCTGAGACATTTCACCCAATGATAATAAATTATTTCTCTAATCGAAGGATTTGAAGAATTTCTTTGTATTTTCTATTTGTACTTTGTATTTATTTGATTTCACACACACGCAATATGTGTACCACTCATCGCAATATATGTACCACTCATCGCAATATATGTACCACTCATCGCAATATATGTACCACTTATCGCAATATATGTACCACTCATCGCAATATATGTACCACTCATCGCAATATATGTACCACTCATCGCAATATATGTACCACTCATCGCAATATATGTACCACTCATCGCAATATATGTACCACTCATCGCAATATATGTACCACTCATCGCAATATATGTACCACTCATCGCAATATATGTACCACTCATCGCAATCACACTTATTCGGTCCACCAATCTTGTATTCTGGTTTTATTGCAATGTGATAACTGATTTATTTCAAAATTATATTTGTGTTGCGATGATGTTAATTAGTGAGACAACATTTGTTTATGTTTATAGAGGAGCGAGACGTTTTTTTTTTTTTCGCAGGGGAAATCCTTAAATACTTACGAGGAGGTCTCAACCCTGGATCGAGTTATAGTATTGTGAGGAACGAAATAAACATTTATTTTTGTATTCGTAAATTGTTTACACACGCATTGACTGTCACTCTATTGGTATTGTTTTAAGTTTTCACAATAAGTTCTACATTACAAACACTTTTAAAAACAATCTTTTAATAGTCCTTCATGATTATCACATATTATTCTAGTCTTAACTGTGTTTGCAAAATTCCGTAATCAAGCTAAAAAACCGTAGAGGAGATCCCTCTTGGGAAGATAATCCTGGCTGCAGCATCAGGTCATCGGGAAAATCATGTTTAACTATCAAAGCTAATCGTGTATACAAATTTAGTATTCGTACTATATTAACCGTTAAGAAGTTCCCCTTGTGAGGAGACGATCCTGCTTGCAGCATCAGTTCCCCTTGTGACGATCCTGCTTGCAGCATCAGTTCCCCTTGTGACGATCCTATTTGCAGCATCAGTTCATGTCTATCTTCATGGATTTAATTTTACTTGCAAATTTTGAAACGGACGACTTAGTACATACTAACATTACAAGTTGTCTCTTGCGGAACTGTTCGTTATACTGCACTATAAAGGTCTCAACAGTTATTATACGGTCTATACGAATGTTGTTGTATGCGGTAAGATCCGACTCATGTCCGTATATTTGTTCGGGTTTTATTTGAAAGTTATGTCCGCATATTTAACCTTTATTAAATTATTGCCAACGCATCTCCCGACCGCAGGCTTTTGTTTGGTTCGCGGCACGAACACGGATTACGCCGGCCATGTGGCCGTTACATGTACGACACTATAACGTCCACAGTGACCATTTATTTAGTGTGGAGAGTTCAATATTAATTGGGCTCGGCCGATTTGGTGAATGTTTAATGAAAACCTAGCGTTCCGTCTGTCAATGTCCATCAATCATCGCATCGCAGTGCCTTGCGTGTGCGCTATACGTACTTAGTGTATACGTACTTAGTGTATGTGCACGGAGCTTTTGCATTATCAGGTAAATTAATTTGTTAATTTGCGGAGCCCATGTTTGAGACAACTCTCTCCGCGGTCGTCATCCTCACCTCGTAGAGAAGCGCACATGTAAGTTCCTACACTCGATTGGTTGCGCAATTATCTGTGATTGATTACGCACTCAACTATTGTCGTGGCACAGAATTCATATAGTAGTAACGTAGTCGTGGGACCCTTCGTGACCACTACTCGTGTCGCCCGCGGCTTCTCTCTCAACTTGAAAAACAACCTATTCAACTAATATTTAAATGCGAAAGTTTGTTTGTCACTGAACCGCTTTGGCGGAAATATTATACAGCTCGTATGTCTATGTCACCGTGTTGGAAGAGCTCACATTGATTATTATATTGTTATTCACAGACATTATTTGAGTCACCATTAGTTTTTTTTTATTGATCGAATCTATTCCTGAACGAATTCACTGATTGGGCGGAGACAACCTCTTGCGGCAGCTTATCCCAGGCCTGAACGAATCGGTTGCTCAGAATGTACCGGGCAACATTGATGTCAGCGGGAGTGCGGTTTATTCGCCGTAACGGTCGTATGTCTTTCATCTTGAATATGTCGTGCAAGTGAGGCAGGTTGTATTTGTAGGTGAGAAGTTTTGAATGTCTCGATGAAATGTCCTGGAAGAAGACAGGACGCTTTTTATCCCAGTAAAAGTTCCACTCGGGATTACTTACGAAGATTTCTACGCGATTAGGTAATTCCACGCCACGCGCCGGGTGATAGGCTAGTTTAATTTTAACCTTGGGAATGATGGACATCCAGTTGCGGACTTATGGCTGTTATTGCGCCATAAAACACTCAAATCTTTAATATATTCGTTTTTAATCAACACAAGGTTTTTGTCATATGTTTGGTTTAAAGAAACACAAAATAAATAAAATAAAAAGATTTATTCATCACAAAATTGAACAAAGCAGCAGAGTAGTTGCTACGAAAGTATTTATATAGAACAAACAGTCTTACACGTCCTCACTGTTGGGGCACAGCCTCCTCTCACTGGGAGGGGTATGAGCCATAATCCATCAATAATCCATCAATAATCCATCTTATCTAAATCTGCCGCCTAACAGCAATGTTAATAGCATTGTTGTGTTCCGGTTGTCAGAGATAAGATAGCCAGTCCCCCAAATGTGTTGGGGTTTCCGGGTCGGTACGCTTCCACCTTCGACCTCATCTTCACTTAACATCAGGTGTGATTGAGGTCAAGTACAAACCCGTCGTGCATAAAAAAAAATTATATGATAATATGTGATGAAGGCAGCATAGTATATTATTATAGTCGCATATGTCGCGTGCTTTGTTTCAGTGAAATGGTGTTAAATAAAGTCTATTGATTGTGTTAATAAATAATATATATATCCAGGTGTGGTGGTGAATAAAGTGACACAGGCAATAATCAAATGTTACGGAGAATTCCATATTGTCCATATCAAAAGCTGGGGTTGCGTCATCCGACAGTGATTCCCCGACGAACCTTGACGGTCGGCTTTCCCAACAACTCGACCATTTGATGGCCATCAATGTCGAATTACGAGTGGTTCGTCCAAATAATCTAAAACCACTATCGTCCTCGCCCTCACCTCCCCTCCCCGCCCCGCGCCCCGCCCCGCGCATATATTACCAGTTATGTGAGTGTCACACACATCGTCTCCACCCAACATTGTAGAAGTTAATAATTATTATATTCGAGTTATTAAAAACTATCGACTTTACTCGAACTGGCTAAGTAGATAAGTAGACGAGTAGTCACAGACATATATTGTCTGTGCGAGTAGTAGTGTTGGGTGTAGTGGTTACAAACTGTGCTGCTACAGGTGGCGGGTGATCCCGCTAGGGGCATATGTTTGTATGGTGAATACAGACACGTGTTCCCGAGTTATGGGTGTTTCTCATTTAGATATGTATTTATTTAATTATTTGTCTAGTTTATCAACCATGCGGTATCTATAATACAAGCCTAGTTGCTTAGCGTGGAACTAGACGGCGCTGTGTGTCTGTGCAAATATATTTATTTATTTATATTTCGTTGTGGATGATGATTTATATTTATTTTGTTATATCAATGACGATAGCTTTCAGCACACTTCTGACTTATGTGTAGCAATAGATAGGTAGATAGTAATATAATAAAAATAGACCTTTTCTCATTTCTCATCTCGCTGTGTGTCAGAAGAGGGGTGCTATAAGTTTGACCGCTATATGTCGGTGGTACCGTAGTTCTTAAACGGGTGAAGTTTTTATTTAAAAACAGGTAACGGTAGTTCTTAGACATATTTTATCAAAATCGATTCAGCAGTTTTCTTTTCTCGTGGGTTTTCTAGACTTTAAACTTTATTCTAAAACCGTTTTAATTCGATTTCTGTGCATAAAGGAAATTTATGCTTGAATGAATAAGTCCTCGAGTAACGATTTGAGTATGGGAAGTAACGTGAGACTGACCGGGCGCGGTGTGACGCCGAGCGCGGGACTAATGCTCAATAGGCTCACCACTTGTTTATTCATATTATATTAGTGATACTCGTATATGACATAACAACACCCACTTGACCACCATAAAAGCGCGCCGATGTGTCGCTGTGTCGGTGACCCTGACGTGGAGCCGGTAGAATCACATCATTATCAAAAAAAGAGAAATACAAACATTTGTTGTGGTATTAATAGCGATCAAATGGGAGCGATATGGGAGAACTGCTGTGTTATTCTGTAAGCCCATAGGCACAACTCTCATGTCGATTCGCAGTGAGATCCCTAAAGACCAACTTAATGGTCACAGCTTAAAGTTCATGACCACTAAAATCACCGCGGATTTAGATGCGAGCCTCACGAACAAGCATACAGAATCGACACGAGTCAAATAAGAATTTATAAGCAAAATGTGCACAAGCCCCGAATAGCTCGTGTAACCCTCCCCCACGTGGATCGATCACTATACCTAGATATATGCTATTAATGGTTGAGTTGACGCCTCGTTGATACAAACATAATCTTAAGCTCTAATTCAGACTCTTTATACGTTCTTGTTGTGTCCACAGGAGTGTTGTGCGGCGAGCGAGCGGAGCTGAAGGCAGCGGGGGGAGCGGGGCTAGTAGCCGCGGGGGGAGCGGGCCTTGTGGCCGCGGCGGGTGCGGGGGGTGCGGCTTCGCTCAGGGCCCGACGCTCCTCCGTCAATGAACGCTGGCTCAACATTCTCACAGGTACTCGTAATAGCAGCCGGGACCTCGCAACTTGGACTCTGTCAAATTGGCAATAGTGTATTGTTTATTACCAAACATTGCATTTGTTTTCTTCGTTGTGTATCGTACACACAGGTCCGCAGTGTCCAAGTTATGTGCCTGGATCTACCTACACTCTCACGGTCCGATCGATTCATTTCTCTCGTTTTCGAGTGCCAATACTACGCTATACGCTAAACTGCTTGAGAGTAGAGCTGACGTGTGTGTGTCCGCAGATTACGCGCGCGACGTGTCTGAGCACGGCGGGAGCGGTCGGGACGCGGCCGCCTCTGCACTGCGCCCCTTCACCGTGGACCTGCCCGTGGGTGAGTACACCCCACACTGTTCTACAATATCGTATCTAAAATAAAGAAACCAGGTGAATCAAACAAGGTCATTTACCAGATAATAGACCTAGACGTTCCCTTACGCTGCTGCTTAGGATGCTGGTTGGGTGCCATCCTCTTATTGTTGTAAGCACGTAACTTGATTTGGATACGATTTAGATTTGTTAAATGAATCCCTATCTTTTCATCACAGTTTGACCTAACTCATTATCAATTAATTACCTTGATAATGAGTTAGGTTGTTACCTTTTATTATTTATTACTGTTATCTTTTTCTGCCGGCAATCATGAATGCTGTAGTCCTGTGTGAAAGTGGGTGGTAGACAGTGTATCTGTGAACCTGCATCTCTGGGAGGTGACAGGATGTCTTGGGCAGTTGCAATTCACTCAGTACGACAACGTGGAGATTCATATTGAGCCCACTAAATCGAATAAACTGACACAATATTGTTGCGCTGACACAGGTGGCCGCGATGGACGACGCGCCGAGACGCTGCCGGTGTTAGTGCTGCCTCTTCCGGTGCCTGTCAGCTCCTCGAGGAGAGGTAAAGTATCAACCTTTTATTGTCAGTTCAATTGTCAGTAATTAATTATGCTTGCTGAGCAGGACTACTTGTCGTCATGCAACTGATACAGTCGACATATTCCCCGAGGTTTCACAATGTTTTTCAATTTCAATGAACGTGTGCCGATAGAATGCGATGCGAGCGATGAGTACGATGACGATTACGAGGACGAGAGACCGCGGCCCCCGAAGCGACGGCCGACGTCCAACCGTCGCCCGCGGCCGCAACAACCCCGCCGGCGACCCGCCGACGACCCGCCGCGGGCCCGCAGCGACGACCTCCTACGCTCGCGCCCCGAGCCTGTCCCGGTGCTCGATCGTCCGTCCAAGCCCGGTGAGTGCACAGCTAAGGATAGCTTTGAAGCTGAATCACACAAAGTGTCCGGAAATAGGAATAACGTATTTGTGATCTTCAGCTTGTACACCGGAACTCCACATATCGGCCTCGTACTATACTGTCCGGTCGAAATCGGCCTAATTGTCCATATCTTATCCATTCATATCACGAATACAATCCTCTGTTAGAGTAGATAGATATAGCGGCATAATTTAGTTTCCACTGTCTATTTGCAGTGACTTCGCAGCAACTGGTGGAGCACTTTCGCGCGCAGACCCCCGACGCCCCGCACCTGCCCCCCGCGGTGTTCCGCATCCCGCGCGAGGTCGACTTCGATGTGCGCTTCGGCGCGCGCACCTACCTCCCCCCCCGCGGGTACCGGCAGGCCAACCAGTACCTGCCGCCCCCCGCCCCGCCCGCCCCCCCCGCCCCGCCCAGCAACCGCTACCTGCCGCCGGACACGCGGTCGCAGAGCCCCGACGAGCCCCCGCGGCCGCGCTTCACCCGCTCGCTGCTGATGCGCGCCGAGCTCAGCGTCCCGCGCTCCGACTACACGGAGCAGTACACCGCCAGGTCAGTCGCCGCATCACCTTTCACATCATAATCTTTAAAGCAGTGTGAGAATGACAGACGCATTGGCGCTCAGATAGACACTCACACAAGCGAAATCGCGTGTGTGCTGTGTAATATAGATAAACATCTTGATGTTACGTACACTTTATGAGTATTCTGTCCATACCGAGGTCACACAATAAATAATACACACACAAGCCTTGTCCCTTTGACAAATTTCCGTTGTTGTTATGATTTAACGATGAGACACAAGTGTGGAGAGCCCCGACCCTTTTGGCGGTCGTTATTGCAAGGAACCACGTCGTTGGTTTTAGAAGAAATTTCAAGGTATTATACACGATACTAGAACTGACCTTGGTAGGGCATTCTCCACAACGTGGTTCCTTTACTCACTAATAGCTAAGCTAAGAGCTTTAGACCTATTTGAACTGGCCCATTTGAATGGTTCACAGTATTTGGCTCCATGAGGCGAGGGTTCTGATGCCATGTTTGTCTGGGCCCACAGATGGGACGCGACGACGGGGTCTTCGCGTATTGACTACCACGAATCCGGCGTCACCACGTTCCGCTCGGCGCAGACCGACGGCTCCATGCAGTGGGTCGAGGTATCTCCCCTCAACATATCCTGATGAGTCAGTGACACCCTCTCAGTGTCACGAGCTGCTATTACACATTTTGTTTGTACATGTACTCTGTGGTGGTTAATAAAGCTTCCTTCATTCTAATTTTCTTTTCGATCTTCGTTAGTTTTACCTCACCTGTTTTAAAATCAAACACTAATTATATTTGTCGTAAATGACATGATACAATTAGCTGTTGCCTGAAACTTTACCCACATGGGATTTGAAAAAGAGAAAGGTTTTGATTCGCTCTACGGTAAATATGCAAATTAGTTCAGTATTACAGCCAAGAAGGCAGTAAACAAATTGACAGACAAATGTCGCATTTATTGGTAGATTGCTATTAGTGCTGTGTGGGAATGTGGATGACAAAATCTCATACGAGGATGTTAACGATATCTCTGTGAAGCGACGAAGTATTTTATAATGGCAGTCCTCCCTTGCAATTGGCGAGCTCGGTGAAGGTTTACAGTTAGCATATTACTACCACACTGCAATATACTGACACACTCATGACTCCATTTTATTCGGGAATAAATAATCCAAGCGTCACTTCCCTTTCTTACAATATGATATTTCACTCTATTAGCTATTTACTAATATGCTGAAGGGGAAAGGTTAGAAGTTAGTTTTAGTGGCTTCGTTCATGTACCGATGTCGGGTACACAAATCGTGGGAGAGGAATTAATCAATCGCTCGGCGCCGCCGGTCGAGACGATATTTATAACTTAACATTGACTATTATAGAGATACAGAGAGACTTCCACATGTATGTGTATGTGTATGTGTATGTGTATGTGTGTGTGTGTGTGGCAGCTGCGCGCGGACCGCACGGGGCCGCAGCCCGTGATGCGCTGCGCCGTGGCGCGCTCGCGGGGGGACTCGCCCCTCGACCGCGCGCCGCCCGCCGTGCCCGACCTCGACCTCTTCACCTTCGCAGGTGAGTTCCTACGGGACGAATCCCATTCTTCCCTGGCTCCAATAGAGTTACCCACGATGTATATTTGTATTGCACCCTGTGGGTTATTTAAGTAGATGTCATCCAAGAACTAGGTCGAGCGGGCTCACTTTGTGATAATTCTGTATCTGACTGTTCGTAGGTTACACGGAGGAGGGCGAGCGATGGCGTCACGTGGTGTCGGGGAGCGCGGGGGCGCTGGGCGCGGCGCGGGGGGAGACGCTCTCCTACCAGCACGAGATGCTGCTGCGCCGCACTCCCGACGGCGGGGCGCTGCCCGTGCGGTGAGGCTGACATCAGCTTATACTCCCTAATTACTGGACAACATTTTAGGAGTTCTGCACGAAATCATTCAGTCACTAGCTAAGAAATTCGCCATTCAATGATTTGTGTTTACTTTTATTTCACACTCGCCATCTCGTGCGCAGGTACACAGTGAACGTGGACAGCTCGGTGCTGGGCGCCGGGTGCGATAGATACGAGCACCGCTACCTGCAGGTGCTGCAGCAGGAACAGAGCCCGGACACCTTTACCTTTGACATGGGTACGTGGAGCCTAATCCAAGCATCGATACGATCAAAACCATTTGTCACCAGAAAGTCAACGGCGTAACACGCGTAACATTTGTTTGCACTTGCATCCCGCGAATGGAAACGTCATATAACATCAAGGGTACAAAACGGATACCCCGTTACGCACACTCCGCGGAGCGCGCTACGTATCGACGCAGTAACAAAGGTTGCAGCCAAAATACAGCTGCCCATACAAGAAACCAAGATAAACTCGCCAACAAAACTAGCTTTCCGAAGTCGTGCAGCAATCTGTTGAAATCGGAGAACCCCCACGTTACAGCAGATGCCAGAAGTGCGCCAGAGATCTCCAAGATTACCCCGTGTGGTAGATTACAACAAATATATGCGTTATTCACAATTTCATGTAAATAATAATAAAGAACTGTCGAGGTTCTCAATGCACCACACACGGGATTCATCCAAATCCTACAAGTTATATCCAATAATGACGATCACTAACTAAATACATCACAAATGTACCCTTTTTGCAACACACGGTGACACCTTCCAACGAAAATCAACGGGAAACACCCAACCACGTGCGTGTCGTCGCTCGCCTAAAGCACAACCGAAGCAGGCTCCACACATCAGAACCAAATTGCGACTGGAATGCGCAGGCTCAAACAACCCGCGCGGCCTCGTCAAGGTCTCTATTTATTTTCCGATTTAAACAACCTCCTTATACAGAAACCTCGTCCCGTGAGGGCTGCTTCCATATCATATTATTTGTTTCCGGTCCACCAGTGTAGTATGATTTTGAAGCTTGTGTTTCGAGGTTAGTTTGAGCGTGTGTGACGTGTTGTGTTTCAGATCGAGTGTGCGAGGAGCGCGAGCAGCTGGACACGTCGAACGCGGAGCACATGGCGCGCGTGGAGCCGCTGCGAGAGTTCACCATGCTGCGCCGCGACCCGCGCCACGACCTTGGGCTCGAAAGGTAGGTTCTTACATCACAATACCTTGAAAGGAATAGTTAAAATCTATTTTTTTTTTCGTAAAAGTTGCTTAAAATTTTATTCTCGCACTTATCTTGCTTTACTCATATAACTCATGAGTGGCAGTGACCCAACATATTTGATGTTTCAGTTTTATCAGTACATTCGAACGCAACTACGTAGACGACACGGAGCTGGCGGTACGCAAGAACCTGTTTGTGCAGCACTCGCGCTTCGTATCGTCATGCAACCGGCAGGGCGCCACCTTCGAGGTGGAGGTGAACTTCCTCGGCGATCGACTGGACACGGAGCTGGACGTGCTGCTGGGCGTGGCGTTCGACGACACACCTAACCTCGGCGGGTCCTTCCCGCACTCCGATTCCGAGACGCGCCAGCTCAAGGAGGGCTTGGCCAAAGAGTTCGACTGGCGACCGCTCGGCGCCGTCACGGAAGTCTACTGTGAGACCACATTCACACTACATTCTTAAAATCTGTCTTGAAATTTACAGCAGAATTTATATTTATTACAACATTATAGACGATTAGTTTTCCATCTCGTGCGACAGACGTAGATTGGCAGATTGTTATAAACACAAAACAAACACCGGGTCATGATCTTATTGGGATTTACCAAGTCCGTGGATAGAGAGATACGTTGGACAAATCCGTGCGGTATCCGCACCGAACGGCTCACGTTCAAGATAGACCTTGAAATAAATGAATGATTAGTAAAGAGTCGTATTATTATGCCAGTTTCATCTGATTGTAGTAATTTTAGAAAATGTTAGTGTCCATTAAATTAGCTACAAACTAAGCATAAGCTTGTCAATCAATCAATCATATATTATTTTGTGCTATAGAATTCTGGTTTACCTCATTAGTATATAGTAGGATCGAATTTGGGTATTCTCATGTCGCAAGCAGAATCTTTAACATTTTGACTAATGTAGCGCTTTGGGAGAATACAGGTGATCCCCTTACCACCAGGTGCGCCAAAGCGTGCTCGGATATTTTTGTCGAATACACAACTGCTCGACTAAACGTTGGACCGACGAATGATTGCTCAGCAGGAGCTTAGGACATCATCATATCATCGACCGCTAAACATGGGCCTTCTACATTAACCGTATGATACCGTGGTGCTCCTGTGGCTTGTCCTGCGATGACATGGTCGGCTTGTGTGTTGCAGACCAGGGCTCGTGCGCGTCGTGCTGGGCCTTCGCGGTGACGGGCTCGGTGGAGGGCGCGCTGTTCGTGGCCACGCGCCGCCTCGTGCCGCTCTCCCAGCAGTGCCTCGTCGACTGCGCGCACTCGTCAGTACACACACTACCTCCTCCTCCTCCTCCTCCTCCTCCTCCTCCTGTTGCCGAGGCCGATGACGTTGACCAATATTGACACCGTTAGGTTGCCGATGCAGACGATGTGGGTTCGATTCCCAAAGGGGTACGAGTAGAAGTCGCGTCGGGTTGGTGGTACAGTATTCTTAACATGTTGATTGACAGCACAAATTGTGTTGTTATTCCCCCCCTACTGCCACCACGTGTCGCTGTTGAAAACCGAAAAGTTAATTTAAGTGCACGTTGTCCAGAGGCGTATAGCCAGTATCAAACCAAAAATGAAACCATGCTGTACGCGTGGCCACATTCAGGTCCTTAAGAATTTGATGTTTTTGGTATCGACTCGCTAAGAAACCAAAAATGGACGACGCGTGGCCAATGACGCTCAGTAAACTACATGCGCTTTTTTTTGTTTTTTTAACTACAAATAAAGCTTGTCTCGAAATAAAATGAAAGTTTCTATATAAAATCTAATGTGAAAGTTGTGCGAAAGGTCTGGTATTATACAAAATAGTGATCCAGTCTGACCCCGGCGCCATTGTTGCAGGCACGGCGCGCACGGCTGCAACGGCACGTGGCCCAACTTCGCGTACGACTACATCCGCGACCGCGGCCAGCCCGCCAGGGACGAGTACACGGCCTACAAGGAGAAGGTATCTTTGCCAACCACTCCTACCATGTTTCATTATTACCGCGATTGCAAATAGCCTTCTATTAGTTGTCGGACGCTCTGCTCTGTGAGTTGGCTATTTATTATAGAGGAACCCGGCTTCGCTCTGTCACTTCCCCGCATGTAAACGACTAGTATATTTTTGACATCCTTGGTGATACTTCCATTATCCGCAGGTAGGTAGATAGATAAGTTCCTCTATGACTAGACCTTTACCTTTACCCTGAAATCAAAAAAACTAGTAGCTTTGAAGTCAGTCTTGAAATGTGGATCTTCGATGTCTACAGAGACGTATTACAGAGGGAGATATAATGGAAGGAAGTGTGTAAGAGTGTCGCTTTGGTGATCAAAGTCTGGTGAGTGTGTTGTTAGTTACCCGAGGTATGTGTCGGCAGGTGCTGCAGTGCCAGGACCGGCGCGTGCCGCCCGTCACTCACATCAGCGCCTACATCAACGTGCCGCCCAACAACATCGACGCGCTTAAGGTCTGCACCCGCTTGCTTATTCATATTGATAATTGCAATGCCGCCAGTGTTCGATGTCGATACATCCTCAACTTAGATTATAAAAACAAGGGAAATATGTGATCTTTGTAAATTTAGCTGGCATCATCGATCACCACGCTTAAACACTGGTATAGCGTAAGATCGATCCGCTGTTAACCGACCTTCCGTGCTGCTCTGCGGTCGCCAGTTTTAAAGCACTGTTTGTTACTCACTAATACACTCACACAAACAAAACTACCTGGAGGAAAACGACGCATATTGAAGCAAATGCGTTTTGTCACGCATCTCTCGACATATCTCAGTAGATTTGATCATCTGAGGTACCCAAAAAATTATCAATTTCCTTATAATGCTTTGTGAATGAATGAATCTATTGTGTATACATATATATATCTACCAGGTGGCGATCAAGGAGCACGCGCCCTCAGTGGTGATAGTGGACGCGCGTCCGAAGAGCTTCAGTTTCTACAAGAAAGGAGTGTTGGAGGACGAACGATGGTGAGACACATTTCATTGACACTTCCACACACGTCCGTGTCGTGTCAAGGCCGGGCGTGGTTTAGCCAACACTGTACAATATGCATGGTTCATGGCACGTGTGTGCACGTGTGTGCACGTGCCACGTGTATGGTGCAGGTTGTTTGCGGTCGGCACCTATCAGAGTATGTGCTCCGTATTTCGTGTGACTGGTACAGCCCGTAATGATCTCCGAGTTAATTTACCTTTAATTGATTGAAAATAACCGAGACCGACAGTTTAACGTTCATTACTGTGAACATATAAATCACATACCTTAGGTAACCACATTTAAAGATATGCTAGTGGTACGAATAGTACATAGCAGTTTGGCATGTGTAAAGTCTATGTGTATTTATTTTCTTTTAATAATATTAAAATGATCCGAGCTAACAGGTAGTCGCACTGTCATTGACACGTAATATCAGGATCTATACATAACCTTGTGGAACTATTTCAGCCAAAAAGCTCCCGCCAAGAAGCTGAACCACGCCGTGCTGGCCGTGGGGTGGGGCGAAATGAACGGTGCGCCGCACTTCATCCTGAAGAACACCTACTCTGCGAAGTGGGGCGACGGCGGCTACATCCGCCTGCACGCGCCCACCAACACGTGCGGCGTGCTCACGCTGCCCTCCTACGCGCAGGTGCGGCCCTCCGACGTGGACCGGGGCGCCGGCGGGGGCGGGGGAGGGGGAGGGGGAGGGGTCGGCGACGGGGGGAACGACCTGAAGTAGAATACTCACTCACAGTGCCATCATTATTGTTAAATTTGTTTTAAATAAATTGTTGAACCCATTATATGTTTTATTTTTAAATAACGTGAGTATAAAAGAGGAAAGACCTACCGCCTGGACCTGGTCTACAGAGTAGGCTTAGATGTCAATCAGTCGGTGCGCTGGCCAGTATGGGTATATTTAAATTAAAAATCAAATATTTTTAAATGTGATAGTAGGCCAAAAAACCGCATACCCCACGCGCCAGCAGGGGTCAGTCTCAGCCCAGCGCTCACGCTCAAGATGCTGTTCGTGCTGGACGAAACGATTTAGTAGAGAGGCGCTACGCCATCTGATAACTATAAAAAAATAACGCGATGGCGCCTCAGTTAATATATTAGACGAGCTGCAGTGTGGTGGCAGTCCAAATAGCATTCTGAACGCGCAGCGCGCTGTGTGCACGCCGAGTGTAGTTGACCCAAAGACGGCACGTGTAGAACGTTTGACAATAATCTTTAAATAAGTTACAGTGTACACTAGAGGCCTTGGGGGACACCTTTGTCCAGAATAGTCGACTATTCTCAAAGTATCACAAAGTTGGTATCGCACAGGACCACCTTTAAACAGCACTCTTGGTCGCATTATACCTGAGCCCATGAGCCGCCGCATATGCGTCACAAATGCTCAACAATTTTTTGCAAAACATTACATGAAAAATTGCATTTGTATAAAGTTCAGTTTAATAACGGGTTCAGAATGCTGATGGGGCTGCCGCGTTTCTGTAGCGCATCGGGAATGTTTGCCGATGCGCATATAGACGGTTTTGACGCCATAATCAGGAAACGTAGCGCGTCAATTTTGAAGCGCGTGCGCGGCAGCTCCAACACCATCCTGAGCACACTGGCGGACAGGTGGGATTCCGTGATGCTGCGGCACTGGATATGCTTGCACACATCCAAATAGTGCTGATTGTGCCGCAGCAGTCGTATGGTCCCTTCTGTTCACAGTTATTATAGATTTAAGATACTAACTTACTCCTATTTTATTTTTAAGTTACTAACCAAAATATGGGTCTAATCCTGAAATAAACTATTTTATTATTATAAATCATAAAATCACAAATTAGAGGTGATATAAATCAAAGTAGCAAAGTAGCACAGATAATATTTTATCTAGTTCTTTAATTGTATGTTGCTATGTTTCGATATATTTATTTAGTTACAATTATCATGACATATACTATATATATTATTATTCACTATACGTTCTAATGCTTCAATTTGTATATATTCTACTGACACTTACTTACATAAATATAAAAATCGGTAAGAAACTAAATGATTTGTTCGGCTGTATTTCGCGGCATGTGAACCCACTACAATCTACAATCCCGCTTCACACATAAACACACTTCGTCAGCCTACCCACACCGGCAGGCGCCCGCGCCGCTCGGTGGCAGGTTAACAAAAGTACTCAACTACCGTACATACCAAATAAACACGTACACACACACACACACATATACTCACAGACACTACAATCGAAGTCGTTAATTTGTACACATGCGACAACTTATTGTATTTCATCATTATTTTTATTAGTTAATTGTTACATAGATCTATAGTTTTGACATTTTTACTTGGCTTATATTACTTAATTCTTTTATAATTAAAACGTTACCCACTCCATTATAACGATAACCACTGTCGGTAACATAATGAGAATCACTAATTGGCATAAGTTTGGTACCTATTAGTTTACTATAATATAATTTCTGCAATAATGCTGTTGATTCTATGTAAATAAATAAATAAATAAATAAATAAATAAATACAACAATACAATAATAACAAACGAAAAGTCACCAGCCAGGGAATGTCACTCTCGCTCCGCTCCCCACTTATTTTATTTTATGTGGAAAACATACAGCTGTTTTGTCTAAATAATAATTATACCTAGTTTTGTCAATAAGCCAATTATGAGTTTTTGCACGTAATATATAAAATTAACCGAACAGAGCACGACACAAATTAAGACAATAATAGGCAAACAATACCAAATCAAAGAACGCACATTAACGGTCATCGTGCGAACTACAATACAGTAGACCTACAATCGCGGGTCGCGTGTTGTGTGGATCGATTAATAACAAGCTTATTTAACAGGTCACCTGCTCTACAGACAAACGAATTCTTCCTGTACTGTTGTGTTTATGTCTACTGATACGTAAAATGGAAGAAGTTGACGTAATGTTCTAGAGGGCACCCTTATGTTTATTTGCTTTGATAACTGAGGACAGTCTTTAGCAGTTGTCCCAAGTTTACATTAGATTAGAATAACATTATAATGTTAAGTCACACCTAAAGTTTAAGTTGCATTGTTTTTTTTTAATTTTAAGCCGGCTTAATCATATGATGTATGGCTTATAAAACAAATAGGATTAAAAATAAATAAATAAAAGATGAATCTGACTTCCGCGATGTGGTGACGTGTCCCAAGTGGAAAGAAGTGAATTATTTGACACGTGTTGTCACATTAGTGTACAGTCGCGGAATGAAAAGGGTCCTCAGTTTTCATATACTTCAATTTAACACTTAGTAAGCACATGTTACCTTTCCAAACTAAGTAACACACCACAATGTTGCGTAGAAAAATTATCCTTAACTCTTTGACGACAGGGTTCATATTTAACCGAACTAGTGTTCCTTGACCATGAATAGTTGATCTAAAACCTTTTTATTAGTTTTATCTGGCATAAATACTTTTTTTTTTTTTCCAAATCAAGCATGGCACCAACCAATAACCGTTTGTCACAGTCAGCGTGTTAATCTGTTGCTATAGCAACAGCAAATCGGACTTAGTCGGCTATGTTCGATTGTGGTAAGAAAGAAATGTTCTCGTATCTATGTCTATGCAATATTTAAGAAATATGTCAAATGGTGACATGAGCTCGGAAAAGGTCGGTAAATAAATAAGTATATCATAATGTGGCACAAACGTCATATTAGCCTTGAATGTCAAATGAGGAACTTGTCTTTAAGCAAAAGTCAGGATGACGAACCTTTTCATTCCACGACTGTACAAGACTTTTACATTTAATCTGTAATACTATAAAAACTGTAATAGTTAGTTATCTTAATATAAATGCTGAATGTTTACCTAACCAAGCTAATATGGGTGGGTGGGAGGGCGATTTTTTTTTTTTTTTTGTTTTCAGCGTCGGAGCGTCTCGTGCGAGGTGTCGTTAGATGGGGCGCGGCGAAACCTACGAGCCTACGCTGCGCACGGCGGTTATATATAATTTTCAAAGATCGGAGCAAGACTCATGTGGGGGCCGCTCTATCCACATGGCTAACCCCCGTCTTTTTTTTTTTTTTTTTTTCCCAGGAGAAACGCTCATGCTTATCCGCCCTCCTCGGGGGAGGGGGGCGGATTATGTCGGACTCCGGCACAGAAGGTGCCGGCCTACCGACTAAAAACTCCTGGGTGTTCCCTCGCGCGCGCCGTTGACGGCGTGGCCGCGGGTACCATCTGGTATTCGTCCGCAGCCACGCCAGCGCGGTGCCCGCCGCCAGGTCAAAGCGGCGGCAGGCCCACCTCTGGGCTGGAGCAGGGAGGAATCGCCTGGTCCAGCCACCTCTAGAAGGCGCGCGGAAAACACCGCGCGCGCCTTCTCGCGGGGCCTATGTGTGGGCGGTGATCCCCCCGGATCGCCACCCACGGCCCCGCAGGGTAGGGGGCAGAGGATCGCCTATCATTAAAGATCAGCTCTCCTCCGGGCCCCCCATGCGGCTGCATCTCCCCTCGCTCTGCGAGTGACCTCGCAAAGAGAGAGGACCGCTTTCCACGGCCTCTCCTTGGCGTCCGCAGCTCGAACCTGGCTGCGGCCGGCAAAGAGTGGCCGTCCCGCACAGCTACGACCTCTCAGCAGAGAGGTCGTTCCCTACCATAGCGGCCTGCAACAGCGGGAGGCCCGGAGAGGAGGCGGGGGAAAACCGCCCCCCCAACCCTCCCGCCGTCTCCCCCTGCGAGCAGAGGGAGAGGGCCGCTTCCCACGACCTCTCGTCGACGGCCGCAGCCTTAGCTGCAGTCGTCAAGGAGAGGTCGCCCAAGTGCTGCAGACGATTCCACGGCGTCCCCTGCCCATATGGACATATGGGCATTCCTCAGGGAGCGCCGCTTCCTCGCCGCAGCCCGCTGTGGTGGAATTCGCCCTCCACCATCCCTAGTCGCTCCACTCCCGAAAACGAATTTTCGGGAGTGGGACGACGAGGGCATCTCGGCGCCGAGGCGGGCCTCGGAGCCGAGACTTGGGCTGGTTTTTTATAGAGGTTTTCCTTCCTCGCGGTCCGGGCGGTTAAGCCAAGACCCTCGGTCCCGGACTGCAGCTGAAAGCCGCGGTCCCGGATTACGAGCCCGGCGGTGGCAAGGGGTAGGAGGTTCACCCCAAACCTCCTCCCCAGGCCTGCTCGGCGGCAGTGCGAGTGCACACCGAGCCCACCCTTACTCCCCCACTAGGAGGGGAGCGTCTCCTGCTCCATCCGCAGTGCCCTCTGCTAAACCAGAGGGACACGCGGAGGAGCCCCCCGGTGTCAGACTATTCGCCATCGGTCAACAAGAACCCTTAAAAGGGAAGTTGTTGACCGATGCCCAGGGTGCACCGGCCCAACGACTACCGTTCCCCCCCAGACGTATCCAGGGGGACAAGTAGCCATCAGGCACACGAGGAGGTTGTCTGACATCGCACCCCATGGCTAACCCGAATCTAACCTAACCCATATCTAACCTAAGGTAAAGCGAATCTAACATAACTTGACTATCATCTAACATAACTAACCTATGCCGAATCTGATCTAACCTACGTTAGATCTAACATAACTCGAATCTAACCTAAACTATGCCGAATCTGATCTTTTTTTTTTTTTTTTTTTTTTTTTTTTTTTTTTACCAGGAGAAACGCTCATGCTTATCCGCCCTCCTCGGGGGAGGGGGGCGGATTATGTCGGACTCCGGCACAGAAGGTGCCGGCCTACCGACTAAAAACTCCTGGGTGTTCCTTCGGGCGCACCGTTTTCGGCGTGGCCACGGGTACCAACTCGGTATTCGTCCGCAGCCACGCCAGCGCGGTGCCCGCCGCCAGGGCAACAGCGGCGGCGGGCCCACCTCTGGGCTGGAGCAGGGAGGAATCTCCTGGTCCAACCACCTCAAGAAGGCGCGTGGGAACACCACGCGCGCCTTCTCGCGAGGCTTGCGTGTGGGTGCGGGTGGTGACTCCCCCGAGTCACCACCCAGCCTCGCTAGGTAGGGGGGAGAAGGTGGGCATACGCCCTTCTCCGGGTCCCAGTGCGTCTGCGGCGGATGGGATGAGAGGAGGGATCGGCCTCCCTCTCTCTCTCCGCCGCCTCCTTCCGCGAGATCACGCTCTCGCAGAAGGATAGGACCGCTTTCCACGACCTCTCGCCGCCGACCATAGCCTTGACTATGGCCGGCAAGGAGAGATCGTCCCCTACCGCTGCGACGAGGTCGCGGCGCTCCCCTGCCCAGGCTGGGCATTCCTCAAGGGTGTGCTGCGCCGTGTCCTCGTGGCAGCCACAGTGGTGGCACTCGTCGGTCGCTTCCCGTCCGGCGATCCGGTGCAGGTATCTCCCGAAGCAGCCATGCCCCGAGAGAACCTGCACCGCCCGGAAGGTAAGCGAGCCCCGCATGCGCTCCGTCCAGTCCCTTATTACTGGGCGGAGCGCCTCGACAGTCCGGTGGCCGGCCCCTGGCGAGGCCAGCCTTTCCCCCCAGATCCCCAACACGGACTGTCGAGCCTGGAGTTTCCGCACTTCCACCTCCCTGGGAGCAGGATGCTCGCCCCGGAGGAGGAGGCCCTTGCGCCACTTGTATAGTGACGCCTGGGCCCTCGCCTCCAGGTCCCAGGGAGGTGTGCCCGCCATTACGCACGCCGCCTCGAAGGAAATGGTGCGGTATCCGCGTATGACGCTGACGGCCATCACCCTCTGAGGTTTCCTCAAGAGGGCGATATTACGGGCCGTCAGGGTCTCCGCCCAGACCGGGGCCCCGTAAAGGGCCATCGACCGCACCACCCCCATGTAGAGGCGGCGGCTTGCCGACTCAGGCCCTCCGATGTTTGGCATCAGCCGCCTTAGGGCAGCCGATGCCGCGACCAATCGGGGGGCCAGGCGGGCGAAGTGTCCGCGGAAACTCCAGCGCGGGTCGAGGACGAGGCCGAGATACCTCATCTCGGGCTTGACCTCGATCCGAGTGCCACCAACTTGGATGCTCGCGCCGGGAGGCGGCCCCTTCCGGGCGCGGTGGAAGCACAGCGCCTCGGACTTGTGTAGGGCCACCTCCAGGCCAAGCATCCTTATGCGCCTCACCACCTGTGCTACTGACACAGTGGCGAGGCGTGCCGCTTCTCGGTACGAGCTCCCCCGGGAGGTCACCAGCGTATCGTCCGCATAACAGGTGACCTCTGCTCCGGGAAGGAGCGCGCCCCGCAGCACCCAGTCGTAACCGATGTTCCACAGGAGAGGGCCCAGGACCGAACCCTGTGGAACACCGCACGACGTTTCCCACCTTGCCAGCGTACCGTCCCGGACCGGATACTCAACGTATCTCTGCGAGAGGTAGGCCCCGACTATGAGGCGCAGGTATGGAGGCACGTTATGATAGCGGAGTGCCTCCATAATGCAGGCCCAGGGAAGGGTGTTGAAGGCGTTTGCAATGTCGAGCGACACCGCCAGTAACACCCCGCCCTGGGCGGCCGCCTCTTCCGAGAGGGCCTTGATACGGCCGACCGCATCCACGGTCGACCTTCCCTCTCGGAATCCGAACTGATGTTCGGACAAGTCGGGGCCCACGTCTCGGAGGTGCTTGACGAGGCGACAGCATATAATGCGCTCGAAGAGCTTGTCGACCTCGTCCAGTAGCACGATCGGACGGTAGGCTGAGGGGGATTCCGCGGGACGCCCGTCCTTCCTGATCAGGACGAGCCGGCCGGTTTTCCAGATAACCGGAAAACGGCCGGACTTCAGACAGGCGTCCAGTAGACCGCGGAATCTCCCCCCGAGGGCCTCCAGTGCCAGAGCCAGAACGCGTCCCGGGACTCCGTCGGGTCCCGGAGCCGTGTTTTTGGATTTCATCCTCAACACGGCCGCGCCTAGCTCTCCCTCCGTTACCGGAGGGACCTCAACTTCCGCGCTCGCATCCACGACGTCGGCGTGACGTCGTGGGGGCGCCATCGCTGGAGGGAGGTGTTCCGTCCCGATCGGAAACAGCGACGAAACAACCTCCTCCAGCAGTCGAGGCTCGAGACTCGCCGTCAGGGGGGGCGACCAGGGGCGAAGTTTGCCCCTGACCATCTTATACGGCCTCCCCCATGGATCACGGTTCAGAGTCTCGAGGAGCTCCGCTCTGGCACTAGCCTTCGCGTCGGCGATGGAGAGCTGTAGGGCCTTCTTAGCCTCTCGATAGGCACCGTACAGCTGGGCTTCCAAGTCGGCGTCGCGGACCCGCCTACGGCGGGCCCGGGTGTACTGACGTCTCGCCGCCACACACCGGGACCGGATTTCTCCGATCCCCTGAGACCACCAGTACACCTGACGCTTCGGAGGTCGAAGTTTGGCCCGGGACATGCTGGCGTCGCAGATCTGCGACAGCGCGTCCCGGAACCACTCACTCTCGACCTCGACCTCCACAGGCCTGGAAGGTGTTACCCAGGCCTGGACAATGGAAGCAATCTCCACCGCTTCGCGATTTAGGCTTGACAAGGCCCATCGAGCCGAGGCTCGGCTGTCGGGGCGACGGCGCGTGTCCGCGCGTTCTGTGGATGTGGAGACGTCGAATCGGATGTATAAGTGGTCCGACAACGTCTCCACATCCTCCAGAACCCTCCAATCACGGACACGCCGTGCGACGGCGGGGGTCGTGAACGAAACGTCCACGATGGACCCCCCCTGCCAGCGCACGCAGGTGTTGGCCGACCCCTGGTTCAGCACCCAGAGGCCGGCAGCCGCCGCCCACTCCGCTAGGAGATCTCCCCGAGTGTCCGTCGCGGGACAACCCCAAGCCACCGATTTGGCGTTGAGGTCCCCCACGACGAGCGCCGGACACGGTAGGGTCTGCCCAATGAGGGCCCCTATCTGGTCCAGGAACGCTTCGAACTCGGCGAGAGTCCTGTTTGGGGAGAAATACACCCCAATTAGGCATATCTCTCCCCAGCGGACCGCCACAAAGCCTCGACCCCTCGACAAGGTGGGAGGGGGCAGTATGCCCTCTGCCCCTCTTTTAGTTATTATGGCCACCAAGCCGTCCACGTCCTCTGCCCAGTTATCACTGGGGGGGACGTAGTACGGCTCAGCGACCACTGCGACGTCTATCGACCACTGCGCCATGGATTGCAGGAGGAGGTCCTGCGCACCGGCGCAGTGGTTGATATTCGCCTGGAGGACCCGGTGAATGGCCATCACTTGGCTGCATTTACCGGGTCCTTAGTGGGAGCAACGGCGGCCGGGGTCCGTCCGGCCGCCTTGGAGCCTACACGTTTGGGGGCTATCGCCCCCGTGCAGGCCCTGCTCCCCGCCCGGTGCTCGGCGGGCTTCCCCGCTGCCACACACAGTGAGCAGCGGGGAGCGGCCGAGCACTCCCTGGCCAGGTGGCCTGCCTCGCCGCAGCGGTAACACTCACCGCTGCGGTCGATCACCGAGGTGCATCCCTGCCTCACGTGGCCGAACATGAGGCAGCGATAGCACCTCGTCGGCCGGGCCTCCATTAGTTTGACCTGGGCGGAGACCCAGCCGACCAGCAGACGCCCCCCCGGCCACCTTCTTGGCGGCCGCTACCGGGCATTGCACCCAGGAGGTCCCCTGGGCGTAGGGTGTGCGGACGATTTGGCCAGCCTTGACCGCCTCGACCGCACACCCCCCCGTTCTGGCCACCGCGACGGCGACCTCCTCTGGCGTGACCGATTCGTCCAGGCCCGAAATCCGAATCTGATCTAACCTAACGTAAACTAACCTTTTTTTTTTTTTTTTTTTTTTTTTTTTTTTGTCGAGGGGAAACGCATTTACGCGTTCAACCCGCCGCCAACGGGGATCGGCGGCGGGGATATGTGGGACTCCCCGCTCCAGATCGGAGCGGGACTACCCACTAAAACCCCCCGGCGACCTTCCTCGGCAGTAGGGAGGACCTGGGAACGCATAAGCGGCTCCAGGTCCCCCCCCGCCTCGCCTCCCCTCACAAGGGGAGGCCCATTCCCGGAGGGCGGCTAAACGCACGCCCTCCACGGGGGGCGCTGTCGAGCCTCAAACCGCGATCAGCCGGCGGTATGAGGCGCGACAGGGCCCGATGCGACGACACCCCCCCGGTCGCTCCGGGGGGTGTCATCCTCTCCCGGGTCGCGTCCGACGGCTACATCGCCCCGAAGATGTAGCCGCCCGCGACCCCGGGCGACGTGCAGGGGGGGGCTAGCGAGCGTTGCCGCCCCCCCGACGTCGCCTCCTGCGAGCGGGATCGGCCCTCTCCCGATCCCGCTCTGCGGCCTCCTTCTCGAGCATGACTGCTTCGCAGAAGGAGGCCACTGCCCTCCAACCCTCCTCGCTCGCCAGCATAGCCGCGACTAATGCTGGCGGGGACAGATCTCGTCCGATCCGGTCGACCAGGTCTCGACGCTCGGACTGCCACGCCGGGCAGTCCTCCAGCGTGTGCTGGGCGGAGTCCTGGTCGGACGCGCAGTGGTGGCATCGTGCCGTCTCCTCCCGTCCGATTCGACTCAGATACTCACCGAAGCACCCGTGCCCGGTGAGTATCTGAGTCAACCTGTAGGTGACGCAGCCTTTCCTCCCCATCCATGCTTCGAAGTTCGGCAGAACGGCTCCGACGGCGCGTTGGCGGGCGCAGCCTTGTATCACAAGGCGCTCCCGCCAGAGCGTCAGCGCACGTCGGTGTGCGTTCTGCCGTAGCATTTCGAGCTCTCGGTCCGGCGCGACCCCCTCGGCATCCCGTCCGACAGAACGGATGCGGTCGTAGACCGCGGCGTCCATGTCGGCCAGGATGTCGAAGGGTGGAGTCCGCGCCAGGACCGTCGCCGCCTCGAACGAGATCGTCCGGTAGCCTCGTACGATCCGGATGGCCATCAACCGCTGCAGGCTCCCGAGGAGAGCTCTGCAGCGGGAGGACCCCGCCAGGTCGTTGGACCAGACGGGGGCCCCGTAGAGGGCCATGGATCGCACGACGCCACCGTAGAGGCGGCGAACTTCCTCCCGTGGTCCCCCGAGATTAGGTAGCAGGCGGTGCAACGCGCCCGCTACCTTCCGCACTCGGGGGACCAGGCGCTCGAAATGCTCTTCGAAGCCCCATCGGCTGTCCAGGGTGAGGCCCAGGTACCTGATGCACCGCCCCACCTGGACTTCAGCGTCACCTACCCGGAGTCGCGAGCTGGGTGGTTGCCGGCCTCCTCGGAGGCCGTGGAACCATAGCGCCTCGGTCTTGTGAGGCGCTACCTCCAGGCCCAGCTCGCGTACCTTCCCGACGACACATGCCACGCCAAGTTCGGCGAGCCGAAGCACCGACTCGCAGTCGGTCCCCCCGGCCAACACCAGTGTGTCGTCTGCATAGCAGACGACAGACAGGCCGGGGGGGAGACTGATGCGAAGGACCGCATCGTATGCGAGGTTCCACAACAGGGGCCCTAAAACGGACCCCTGTGGAACCCCGCAACAGACATCCCTCCGTGTTTCCACCCCGTTCCGACCGACAAACCTCACGGTCCTGTCGCGCAGGTAGGCCCCGATAACGGCCCGCAGGTAGGGAGGCACCTCGTGATACACGAGGGCCTCCCTGATCGCCTGCCAGGGGAGGGCACCGAAGGCGTTGACGATGTCCAAACTCACCGCCAACGCCACACCCCCCCCGCGGACCGCCGATTCCGACAGGGAGCGAACGAGGTTGACCGCGTCAACCGTCGATCGCCCCTGTCGGAATCCGAACTGGCGGTCCGACAAATCGGGACCCACTCGCGACAGGTGCCCGCTGATACGAGCGGAGATAACTCTCTCGAAGAGTTTCCCCGTCTCGTTCAGCAGGCATATCGGTCGGAACGCAGAGGGATTGTCTGCGGTCCTTCCTTCCTTCTTCAGGAGCACCAGTCTCGCTTCCTTCCAGCCGAGGGGGAACACGCCGTCACGGAGGCAGCTAGTGAATAGCTGCCTCATGCGGTTCCCCAGGATAGCCAGTGCCAACACCAGCGCCTTACCCGGGACTCCGTCGGGTCCAGGCGCGGTATTTCGGGAGGCCAGCCGCCGAACGGCCCGGTCCAGCTCACCCTCCGTGACTTCGCAGTCGTCGGACCGGGGATCCCGGCCCGACTGCGACGGAGGGTTCGAGGGACTATCCTGGACCCTTGGGAAGAGCGTGTCTACCACTCTTCCCACGAATTCGGGGTCCAGGGTCTCCGTCAACGGAGGGACCCACGGTCTGAGCTTGCCCAGTACCATACGGTACGGGCGCCCCCATGGGTCCCTGTCCAGTCCCTCGATGAGCTCTCTCCAGGACCGGGCCTTGGCCTCAGCGATAGCATCGCTGAGAGCCTTCACCGCGGCCCCGTACTCCCGACGCACTTCGGCTATCTCCTCGGCTGTGGCTCGCCGCCTTCTGCGGGCTCGAAGGTACGGGCGACGAGCTCTCGCGACCGCCGATCGCAGTCGCGAGATCTCTTCGCTCCACCAGTACGTCGAGCCCGCCCTGGCCGGCCGGACCCGGGGCATCGAGGCGTCGCAAATCGACACCATCGTGTCCCGGAACCAGGCCGCCTGCGCTTCCGGATCAGACGAGATCTCCTCCTCCCCCCAGTCCGCGACGTGGGCTGCGGCCGCGACCATATCTCGGTCGAGCCGCTTGAGGGACCAACGTCGCGGAGGGCTGCCGTCCTGGCGTGGGCGGGTAGGATGGCGGAGCGACACACCGAATACGATGTGTCGGTGGTCAGAAAGGCTGACCACCTCCTCCGCCACCCTCCATCCCGACACCGTGTGTATCGCAGAGGGAGTCGCCCATGATAAATCCACGACCGACTCCCCCTGCCATCGCACACAGGTGCTGACTGAACCCCGGTTTATCAACCGGAGGTCCAGCCCCGCCGCCCACTCCAGGAGGGTCTCTCCTCTTACGTCGTCCCGGGTGTCGCCCCACTCTCGCGAGTGGGCGTTGAAATCACCCAGGACGAATACGGGACGGGGGGCGCAACCGCGAATGCGGTTCGCCAGCCCGTCCAGGTATGCCTCGTACGCGGCGAGGCCGCAATTCGGAGAGATGTAGCAGCCCACTACGGCCGTGGAGCCCCACTCCACGGCCACGAACCCCATCCCGCTCCCTAGAAGGGAGCAATGGAGGCCATCGCCCCCAGCCCAATACACTGCGGCGGAGCCGTCATCAGCCCCGAACCATCGAGGATGGCTCGGAACCGAGTACGGCTCCGCCACCACCGCGAGGGCAACCGACCACTCCGCGAGCGTCTGCATCAGCAGGTCTTGCGCTGCGCGGCAGTGGTTCAGGTTGCCCTGAAGGACTATATTGGGCCGTGGGTCCATTACAGGGCCTCCATGGCCACCTCCGCCGGGCTAACTGGCCCCGGCTGGGACGACTGGGATGGGGCGGGGGGAGTGCTGATAGCTCCCCCCTTCCTCCTTTTCGGCGGGGTGCACTTTTTGGCACCCAGCCGATGGTTTGCCGGCCGACCGAGGTCGGCGCAAACCGGGCACCTAGGAGCGCTCGCTGTGCAGTCCCGGGCCTTATGGCCCGGTAGACTGCATTTGTAGCAGCGAGCGCTCCTATCCACCCCCGTGGGGCACGTCGCCCTGACGTGCCCCATTTCGAGGCACTGGAAGCACTGTAATGGCCGTGCTGCCAGTGCCTCTGCCCGAACCAGGGCCCACCCCACCTGGACCCGCTGGGCGGCCGCCACCTTGCGGACCGCCGAAAGCGGGCCCCGGACCCAGGCCGTACCCAGACGGTTGTGGCTGCCGCGAATCTCCCCGACCTTAATATCGGCCGGGGAACAGCCGCCCACCTCGGCCACCGCCGCGGCCACCTCGGATGGGGTGATGGACTCATCTAGGTCCATCACCCTCATCTCGGCGGACTTACACGGACGCGTAAATCGCGCGTCCGTGTCCGCCAAGGCTGACCGGAGTCGGTCGACCAGTGCGTCCGCCTTGGTAGCGCTGTCCGGGCCGGGGACCTCCAACACGAGCCCCCCATTGGCCGCCTTACGCTGGCGGACCCCGGTACGAATGCCCAGGTCCGCCAGCTTAATCCTCGCCTTTGCCGCCGCCATTACGGCGGCCAGCGAGGTCTCGGAGCCCGGAGGCACCGAGACCAGCACGGCCGCATCGGTGGGCGGTCGGGGCAGCGTCGGTCGCTTCCTCCCGACGGGAGGAGCGACCCGCGCCGCCGCAACAGGCGCCGCCGCTTTCCTGGCGGCCGCCTTTGCCTTACGGCCCACCACCGTGGCCCACGTGTCGGCTGGGGCCGCTGGGGCCAGCCTAGGCGCCGGTACCGCCACCGGAGGCGGCTGCGCTGCCGCCCCCTTTCTCTTCTTCCTCCTCGATCTCTTCTTCTTGGGAAGAAGAGAGGGGAGGACAGACGCGGGCGCCGTGGACGCCGTGGACGCCGGGGATCTTCCCAGAGGTGGTCTTGCCCCCACCTCGGGGAAGAATCTAGCCAGTAGCCCGGACTGAAACCGAGCGAACTCGCGGTCCATTTCGACCGCGATTCGCTCCCAGTCCGGACCCTGCGGGTTTTCTGCCACCACTGGCACAGCGGCGGCCGACTCCCCGGGTCCCTTCCTACCAGCCGCCGGCCTCGGCTTTGGCGCCGGTGGCGTAGGTTTCGGCGAAGCTGCAGGGGGCTGGTTAGGCCGTTTTGGCGCCGGCGCCGGCGATTTTGCGGGCGCCGGTGATCCTACTGACGTCGGCGTCCTATCGGGCGCCGACGTCCGCGGGCCGCGCAGGGCCTCCGCCACCTTCCTCTCGCCCCGGAGCTCCGCGACCTCCGCGGCCAGCTCGACGATCCGGGCTGAGAGAGCCGCGACCTGAGAACAGAACTCCTTGTTCTCTCGGTCGCGCTTCTCAGCCCTTCGGCATAGTTCCGCCGTACCGGCCCGCAACATTTCGCCGGCCAGCCTGTAGGAGGAGGCCATTTCCGCCTTAGTGCTCTTGGGCCTGCTGAACGTCGAATCGGCGTTCTGCAGCCCCAAGAGCATTTTAGCTCCCACCTCTGCAGATGGAAGGTGGCGCAGCTCCACACTGGGTGCTCTCTTTGCGCTGACGCCACCTTCCTCCTCCTCCTCAGGACGCAGCGGTCTGCGCTTTCGCGCCCGCCGCGTCGGTGTTGTGGGAAGCGAGGCAACCGACATTGCAGAGCTATCGCTCTCGTCGCCTCGCTCCCTGCCTGCATTTTTCGAAGAGGACGGCCTCTGGAATATCAGCCTGAGGCCTCCGCTTCCCCCCGTTTCTCGTGAGGAGGAACGCGACCGCGTTCGCTCCTCACCTCCTCCGGGCTCCTCTACTCGGAGCCCGGGGCCAAAGTCATTAGCTTCGGCGCGCGCCAACAGGGCGCGGGCCTCCACCGCCGGTTCGACTACATCCAGATCGCTAGGCATATCAAAGTTCCGTGGGACAGTTTCCAAGTCGTCGGGTTGACATGGGCCGGCATCCTGCCGACCCAAGAGACAATTTTTGCCCCCCCCAGAGTACAGGGGGCTGCCACCCGCCGCGGCGGATGGGCGGGATTCCCCCTTTCGGGGACCCGCCTGGGGACATATTTTAAAATTGCCGTGGTTCTCCATCATTGGTTTGGTGTCGGGGCTGCCGACGACGCAGTCGCGACTGATCCACCCATCAGCCATGCATCCCCTCGTGCTGCGAAACCACTTGGGATTTGGGGTAATTTTTTTCCGAGGTTTTCTTCCTACAAAAATGCAAGGACCCGACAGCTACCACGAGACATGACCGCAGCAGCCGCGGGCCCAAGACCACAAACGCCGGCCCAGGGACAGAGTGCCTCCGGGCCCGAATGTCTCATCCGCAGTGCCCTCTGCAGAGCAGGGGGACACGCGGAGAAACCCCTCTTATCCGGCCATATCGGCCGGGGCGTGTCGCTCTTTGTCTGGTCTCTCGCCTCAGGCCTGTCCGGTATGGGAAGCCCTATCCGGCATAGCCCTGAGGGTCGTCGAGACACGCAAGCCCCCCCACCACGGCAAGGTGGCGACACGTCGGGGGGGAACGTAAACTAACCTAATCCGAATCAAACCTAACCCGAATCTAACCTAACCTATGCCGAATCTGATCTAACCTACGTTAGATCTAACATAACTCGAATCTAATCTAACCTATCCCGAATCTAACCTAACTTAAACTAACCTAATCCGATTAGATCCGATCCGTTAGGTTAGATTCGGGATAGGTTAGATTAGATTCGAGTTATGTTAGATCTAACGTAGGTTAGATCAGATTCGGCATAGGTTAGGTTAGATTCGGGTTAGGTTAGGTTAGGTTAGGTTAGGTTAGGTTAGGTTAGGTTAGGTTAGGTTAGGTTAGGTTAGGTTTTTTTTTTTTTTTTTTTTTTTTTTTTTTTTTTTTTTTTTTTTTATTCTAGTCCCTCTGACTATTGCTTTCAGAGACCTTATTTACTTTTTATTTTTTTTTTTGTGGCTTTCCTTTTTCTCTTATGGTCTAAGTCCATTTGTCTTTTGTATTTAAATCTTATTTATACTAATATCTATATATCTTTATCTTATGGTATTTCCTATATTTTAAATCTATGTTATTTATTATATATATATGTCAATATATATATCTATATTTAACATAACTTTAACTTATTTTATCCTATTTTTACTTATATTTCTAGTTAATAACTTTTACTGTATTATTCTATGTCTATCCTAGTTGTTTTTATTTTATTTGTTATATTCTTATACTGTCTACGATACATTGTTTTATCTTTCTTGTTTATTATCTTCTTTTCATATGCTGATTTTATATATACATCACTATATATATTCATCATATTTTCTTATTCTATGTTTTATTGCGTTTTATAACCTTATTTACTATTTTAGTACCGTATTCTATGAATATTTTTATACATTTGCTATCTCTCATTATTTCCTTTATTTTGTCCTTTGTTAGGTGCAGATCCAGAGCCTGTTCCACATCGTGCCTATCGGTTCCGTACGCCGGGCATTTTAGCAGGATATGCTGCACTGTTTCATCAATGTCCGGGTCGCAGATGCACGAAGGGTTCTCCTTACACCCGAACCGATTCAAGTATTCGGAGAACCCTCCGTGACCCGTGAACAACTGCGTGAGTACTTTATTTATTGAAACTTTCTTTAATATTCTAAATGCGTCTATTGCATTAGGGAAGAACATCTTTGTTACACCCGCAGTTGCCCCGGCGACGTATCTCCTGTTCCACTCCTCAACCGTATCCTCACGGATGATACGTTTGAGGAATGATACAGGGCATCGGTCGTAACTTGGTTTTATTTTAGAACCCAGTGCAGCCTCCTTTGCTAGTTCATCTGCCCTCTCATTTCCAAGCACTCCGACATGTGCGCGAACCCAGAATAGTTCTGTCATTTTCCCCTGGTCTCTTATCTGCATCATGTTTTCTTTGATAGCGGTCGCCAGGGGGTGACAGGCTTCGCTGTTCCTAAGGAGCTCCAGGGTCGATTTCGAGTCGCTGTACACTTGGAACCTCTTTTTTTTCCCTGTTTTTATAAGCTCTGTGGCGCGGTAGATGGCGTACAGCTCCGCCTGGAAGACGGTGCAATAAGATTCAAGCTTAAATTTCCGGGTACTAATTTCACCCGCATTACTCCACCAGGTTAATGCTGCTCCAACTTTCCCCTCAATTTTGCTTCCGTCTGTGTAAATGCTTATTCCACCCTCCTCCACACGCAGCCTCACCTCCTCCTCGCTTTCAAGACAAGTGAAGTTGTACTCCATCTCTCGCGCCGGATGGGGTTTCTCGAGAAAAGAGGTCCTGTTTTCTATCTCCCGTCCTTTCAGCACTGATTGTGGCTGCCCTCTCTTTGCCTCGTATAATGATGCTGCTTCCTTGATTCTCAGATCAAGTGGCAGCAATCCCGATATGATCAATGCTGAATTCAGAGAGACAGTTCTGTAGGCTTTGCTGATCTTTTGTGCGAAGCCTCTTTGTACAGTGTTCAGCTGGTTCTTAATGTAAAGCCTGTCTGTCGCCGATACCCAAGCGCTGGATGCGTACAATATGACTGGCTCTATCACCGCTGTGTATATGGTTCTTATTATCTCCGGTTCCAGCCCCCACGTTACCTTTGCCGCCCTTGATAGCTGTTTATATATGTTTATGGCTTTCCTGCAGATATTGGCAACGTGGGTCTGAAACGTGAGTTTCCTGTCTATTGTTAGTCCCAGTATCTTAATCTCTTCTGCTAGATCAATGGCAATCCCTCCCATGCGCAGTCGGGGTGTGTCGTACTTTAACCGCTTTGTGATGAGCATCGCGTTTGTCTTTTGGGGAGCAAACTTGAGCTTGTTTCTCTTTCCCCATTCTTGCACACGAGCCAGAGTGCCATTGATCTCCATTTCCATGGTTAAAATGCTGTCACCGGAGAAAATAAGAACCACATCGTCCGCGAACGCCTGGCAGTGTATTCCACTGGCTTCTAGTTCCTCCAGTAGAGGATCCAGGAGCAGGTTCCAAAAGGTGGGTCCAGCTATCGATCCCTGTATGCATCCTTTTGTTGTTTGCTTGCAGTACTCTGTGCCCGAATACGTGACTTTGACGTGTCTATCTTCTAGGTAGCTGCAGACCAATTTTCTTAGGTTGCAAGGACAGCGCTTTTCTACCAATCGACATTTTACTGCTGGCCACCATGCGCTGTCAAATGCACCCTCGATGTCCAGCGATACCATGACTACGATCTTTTTCTCACGTATTCTTGCGTTCGTGTGTTGCACAATGTCATACAGCGAGTCCTCCGTACTTCTCTGCGGAACGAAACCGTACTGCCGTGTGTTCATTTTTGGGAGAGTATGCCACCTTATCCTTTTCACCATAATTTTTTCGAGGACTTTTCCCATCACTGACAGGAGTCCTATGGGTCGGTAAGACTTTGGGTGCGTGTAGTCTGTCTTCCCTGGCTTTCTCAGAATCACCACTGTGGCTTTTTTCCAAGTTCTGGGGAAGTGGGCTAGCTCGAGGCATTTATTGAGGATGGCCAGGAACAGTTGTTCGTCCTGGCTTATGGCAGCTAAGCATATATCGGCAGTAAAGCCGTCGGCGCCAGGTGCCTTCTTGGGATTTAAGCTCCGGGCCACATTCCTAAGTTCCACCGCAGTAAAGGGGGGATCCCACTTATCTTCTGGCAACTGCTCATTCGCCTTTACTGCGGCCTCCCTTGTTTGCTGATGTTCTGCAGTTTCGTTGGTGGTTGTGTCTTCCGGGAAGAATGTGTTTGCCAAGAGTTTGGCCGAGTCCTCTGGTCCCATCTCTCCGCCGTTCACTACCATCGGTAGATCCTCTTGCCTCTTTTTTGTCTTTGCTATTACCCTGTATATGCCATCCCACACGCTCTCACGGTCTTGTTTCCCGCAAAACTCTTTCCAACTTTTTATTTGTGCTTTTTTAGTTTCTAATTCATATTTTTCTTTTATTTCCAGGTATTCTTCGGCGACCCATGCCCGGCGATGCGGTGCTGCACATCGGATTCTGCGCTTCTTCGTGTTCATTTCCCTCTTCAGTCGATCCAGTTCTTCGGTCCACCACGGTAAGTGTACCCTATTTTTATTTTTTATTTTAGGTATTGTATCGTTGCAAGTTGACGTTATTATGTTTGTATATGTTTCTATAATCTCTTCCAGTTTTTCAGTATTTTTTATGTTTTCTATTTCTGTTTTGTTTATTTTGTATACAGATAGTGATTGTGCCATTTTCTCCCGGAAAAGACTCCAATTTGCTTTCCTTGTGTTGTATATTCTCGTACCATTATGTTTATGTTCGATTTCCTTCTCTTTTTGTGTTTTTATTTTATACATTAGGGCATTGTGGTCTGAACTGGTTATGTTTGGATCGACTCTCCAGCCTTCCGCGCGCCTAAGCATGTCCGCCGAACAGGCCGTGACGTCAACGTGACTTTTAAATCTTTTTCCGCCCCTGACTGTGTCAAAAGTTGGTTCGGCTCCTGTGTTCAGAATTTGTAGGTCCAGTTCTTCAAGCGTGCCGGTCAGCGCTTCCCCTCGATGATCCTCTCTTTCGCTTCCCCACCATTCGCTCCATGCGTTACCGTCGCCTCCTACGAGTATGTTGGTCGTTCCTATCTTCCCAACTATACTTTTCAGGCTCTCGAGATAGGGGTCAATTGGCAGGTGATCCTCGAAGTAGAATGAGACCACTCCCAGGTTCAGTGTCCCTATCTTTAGTTTTGCTACTGCAAAGTTTTCAGACGAAAGTGTGGGGCACTGTACCATTTCAATATCGCTGTCGAATAGTGCAATGGCTGTTTTGTTGATTTTATCCCCAGACCTGATGTTTTGCACTATTCGAACTCCCGGGTAGTTACTCATTTCGCCAATAGCCCCTACATATGGCTCCTGAATGAGGGCGAAACCCACCTTACGGCGCGCCGATTCCAGAATCAGCTCCTGTGTGGCCAGCTTTTTCTTTTGCAGGTTTGCCTGAATGACTCTGCACCACGTTGTCACATCCGTGTTCCCCGCATCCACCTTAGCAGTATTGCACCGCCGATCGCGCCAATGCGTCCCATTTTATTCTTATCGGACACTCTGCGCTGAACGCGTTGTGTCCGGTTTTGTCCATCTTGGCGCGCCGGCAGTTACAGCACGATGCCGGCTCTCCCGCCATCCAATCCGCACATTCCGATCTTAGGTGCGGACCGCCGCAGTGGCTACATAGGTCCGCGGGTTTCGTGCAGTATTTCCTGCCATGACCGTAGCCCAGGCAGCGAGAACACTGCATTAGTGGGGACTGATCTTCTACCTTCACTCTTTGCAGGTCAATATGTACCGCACCTGCTCTGGTGATCGCCTGCCACATGGTTGCAGATACTTGTGCCACCACGTGACATGCATGCGGGTTCCTCGTCTTCCTCCTGTATTTGATCTCTATTCCGGTTTCGTCTATCCCTTTCACTGCCGCAAGGATGTGCTGGTTCTGGCTGATAAGCGCAGCTTTAATATCATCGTCGCTATTGTATGACAGCACATCCCTGAAAATCAGCAGCGGCTTCTTGTTGGCCACTTCTTCTACCTTTAGTTCCTTTTCTTTCCCTATCTTTTCCTTTAGTTTTTCTATTTCATTCTTTGATCTGCACCCTATAATTATCTTTTGGTCTTTAGCCTTCCTAATTCTTTCTACCTGTAGTCCTTCCTTTTTGGCCTCCGCTATGTGCCTAATTTTGTCCAAGACCTCTGCGCTGGTCGCCTTCTCGTCATTGGATGAGACCACTATGGAATGTAGTGGGGCCTGTATAGGGGGCCTTGCTGCGACCTGTGCATAGGTTGTGGGCAGGTTCTTGAATTCATCTATCCTTCCCCACGTCACTCTCGCTTCCTCTTTGCTTTCCTCTATCATTTTTGCCTGTCGCTCTATTTCCGTTAGTATTTCTCTTTGTGTCTTTTCGATGTTTTGTTTTTTCCTTTCGTGTATGTCCTTTTGGATCATATCTTTTATGTCCTTTACTTCTTTCAACAGGTTGTCCATTCCTTTTTCTTGGGCTAGGTTAGGTTAGGTTAGGTTAGGTTAGGTTAGGTTAGGTTAGGTTAGGTTAGGTTAGGTTAGGTTAGGTTAGGTTAGGTTAGGTTAGGTTAGGTTAGGTTAGGTTAGGTTAGGTTAGGTTAGGTTAGGTTAGGTTAGGTTAGGTTAGGTTAGGTTAGGTTAGGTTAGGTTAGGTTAGGTTAGGTTAGGTTAGGTTAGGTTGGGGTGCGACGTCAGACAACCTCCCCGTGTGCCTGATGGCTACTTGTCCCCCTGGATACGTCTGGGGGGAACGGTAGTCGTTGGGCCGGTGCACCCTGGGCATCGGTCAACAACTTCCCTTTTAAGGGTTCTTGTTGACCGATGGCTAATAGTCTGACGGGGTGGGCTCCTCCGCGTGTCCCTCTGGTTTAGTAGAGGGCACTGCGGATGGAGCAGGAGACGCTCCCCTCCTAGTGGGGGAGTAAGGGTGGGCTCGGTGTGCACTCGCACTGCCGCCGAGCAGGCCTGGGGAGGAGGTTTGGGGTGAACCTCCTACCCCTTGCCACCGCCGGGCTCGTAATCCGGGACCGCGGCTTTCAGCTGCAGTCCGGGACCGAGGGTCTTGGCTTAACCGCCCGGACCGCGAGGAAGGAAAACCTCTATAAAAAACCAGCCCAAGTCTCGGCTCCGAGGCCCGCCTCGGCGCCGAGATGCCCTCGTCGTCCCACTCCCGAAAATTCGTTTTCGGGAGTGGAGCGACGAGGGATGGTGGAGGGCGAATTCCACCACAGCGGGCTGCGGCGAGGAAGCGGCGCTCCCTGAGGAATGCCCATATGTCCATATGGGCAGGGGACGCCGTGGAATCGTCTGCAGCACTTGGGCGACCTCTCCTTGACGACTGCAGCTAAGGCTGCGGCCGTCGACGAGAGGTCGTGGGAAGCGGCCCTCTCCCTCTGCTCGCAGGGGGAGACGGCGGGAGGGTTGGGGGGGCGGTTTTCCCCCGCCTCCTCTCCGGGCCTCCCGCTGTTGCAGGCCGCTATGGTAGGGGACGACCTCTCTGCTGAGAGGTCGTAGCCGTGCGGGACGGCCACTCTTTGCCGGCCGCAGCCAGGTTCGAGCTGCGGACGCCAAGGAGAGGCCGTGGAAAGCGGTCCTCTCTCTTTGCGAGGTCACTCGCAGAGCGAGGGGAGATGCAGCCGCATGGGGGGCCCGGAGGAGAGCTTATCTTTAATGATAGGCGATCCTCTGCCCCCCTACCCTGCGGGGCCGTGGGTGGCGATCCGGGGGGATCACCGCCCACACATAGGCCCCGCGAGAAGGCGCGCGCGGTGTTTTCCGCGCGCCTTCTAGAGGTGGCTGGACCAGGCGATTCCTCCCTGCTCCAGCCCAGAGGTGGGCCTGCCGCCGCTTTGTCCTGGCGGCGGGCACCGCGCTGGCGTGGCTGCGGACGAATACCAGATGGTACCCGCGGCCACGCCGTCAACGGCGCGCGCGAGGGAACACCCAGGAGTTTTTAGTCGGTAGGCCGGCACCTTCTGTGCCGGAGTCCGACATAATCTGCCCTCCTCCCCCGAGGAGGGCGGATAAGCATGAGCGTTTCTCCTGGTAAAAAAAAAAAAAAAAAAAAAAAAGGTTAGGTTAGGTTAGGTTAGGTTAGGTTAGGTTAGGTTAGGTTAGGTTAGGTTAGGTTAGGTTAGGTTAGGTTAGGTTAGGTTAGGTTAGGTTAGGTTAGGTTCCCCTTCGACGTGCCGCCACCTTGTCGTGGTGAAGGGGCTTGCGTGTCTCGACGACCCTCAGGGCTATGCCGGACAGGGCTTCCCATACCGGACAGGCCTGAGGCGAGAGACCAGACTAAGAGCGGCACACCCCGGCGGGGCCCGATATGGGCCTGGCAGGCGGGGACGGGCGGGTCCCAATCTGGGACAAGGACGGGTCGGCTTCCGCTAGTTTGGCGGAATGCCCGACAGGCGCGGTTTGCGTCACCGTTGGAGGAGGGGTCTTCGCCACCCCCTCGCGTTCCGTAACTGGCAAACACACCTCAACGACCCTGCTGGTGGCTCCAGTGGGAGATGTCGTGTGTCTGCTGGCCGGAGGGCTTGCCTTAATTGGCCGGCCCGCGGGAAGGAAAACCCTATAAAACCCGAGAGAACCCTCGTTAAAACCGGTAGACACCTGGCGACCTCTACTGTACTTAGCCTTCCCCCCGGAATGGGCGTCACCCGGGGGGTGACCGCATACTTCGACCCCACTCGTGGGAATCCAAATCAAGATGTCCAAAAACTTCAAAATCAAAATAGGTGGTGGCCGTAAAGGCCAAAATAAGAGGGTAAGCGCAGCTTGCGCGTCACCTTGCGCGTCAGCAAGTGACAAGGAGAACGCCGCGAAAGTGGCGGATATGTTAGAGGGTGAGTCCGACTCATTTATGAGCTTGGGCTCAGGTGACACAGACGCAAGTCTAGTCACCGTCACATCTGGAGCATCTTCCAAGCCTGGGGGCAAAATGTGGAAGAAGGGCGGGAAAAAACGTCGTCTGAGCGAAACGTCGCTTTCTAGCGAAAGTGAGAGCGAAGGGGCGAAGTCCCGACCAGATACGCCGGCGTCGAGAGGCCGTGGGCGCCCGCCGACCACTGGCGAATACGTTGGCCTTGCCAAAGCCAAGGCGGCGCTCAATGAGGCGAAAGAGCGCGAGCTCTACCTTAAGGCAGAGGAGGAGGTCGGCGATTTAGCCAGAAGGGTTCTCCCCAAACGGGGATCTCGGCCTGCAGCGTCGGCAGACAAAGAGGCCGAGGCCGGGGCCTGCTCTGCCCAGGACCTGGGCAAGAGAGTGGAGGATGGCCTGGCAGTGATATCTGCAGTGGCAGTGAAATCCCGCCACCTCAAAGGCACATTCCAGAGGGCTCTGAAAGACGCAGCGACCTCTATCAGTGGGGCCGTCAATGCACTCTCTGAGCGCAGCGTCTCTGACGAGACAGCCCGTCTGCATGCAGACAACGCGCGTCTGCGGGCCGAGCTTGCGGAGCTCCGCAAGGAAATGCAGGAGTTGCGGGCTGGGTTCCAGCAAGCCCAACATGGAGGTTCCATTTCCTCTGCGGTCGATCGAGCGCCATCCACGCCCGCTCAAGCCGACCCAGAGGAATTCATGCGGCGTATAATGGTCCAAGTGGGGACCATGCTAAATGCCAGACTGGAAGCCATGGAGGAGCGGCTCCTTCCGGCTAAGAGGCTTCGACCTCCACTAGCAGCCGACGCGAGACGGGAATCAGAGGAAAGGATCATTCCTGACCCTAACCCTGAACCTCCCGTCAGCATGCCAAGGAAGGCTCGGACAGTTGCCAGCTCCGCCGTGCCGAGCTCGGTCCCTGCTCCGCCCATGACGAAGAGAGCCCGCAAGAAGGCCATCAAGCAGGGGCATCCAGTGGCACCTAAAATTTCCAAAGCCGCCCCTGAAGCCCGCCCGCTGCCACCGGCACCGCGGTCCATGGACCAAACCTGGACCACGGTGGTCAAAAAGGGCCAAAAGACGGCCAGCAAGGTGCCAGCACCGAGTGGCTCAGCGAAGTCGCCGCGCCCGGTCAAACTCCGGCCGCCACGCTCATCGGCTGTAGTCATCACACTACAGCCGGAAGCCGAAAAGAGTGGCATTACATATGCCAGCGCGCTGAAGGAGGCCCAGAGGAGAATCGACCTTGCGGGCCTCGGCATCGCTGCCATACGGTCTCGGCGGACGGCCACCGGTGCGCGGATCCTGGAGGTGCCAGGCGCGACCAGTGGCGACAAGGCGGACGCCCTAGCCAGTAAACTCAGGGAGGTCCTCACAGCTGACTGCGTCCAAATCACCAGGCCCACGAGATGCGCGGACATGCGCATCTCGGGCCTGGATGACGCAGCTACTGTTGACGACGTAGTTAAGGCAGTAGTGCGTGCCGGCGGATGCCCGACCGAGTCCGTGCGGGCTGGCGAAATTCGCCAAAACCAATCGGGTCTCGGCTCGGTGATGGTGCGTTGCCCAATCGCGGCGGCCAACCGAATCAAGGTCGGCGGGAGGCTTCTGATTGGGTGGGTGTCCGCCCAAGTGCGGCTTCTGGAGCCCCGCCCTCTCAGGTGCTATCGCTGCCTGGAGGTCGGGCACGTGCGAGAGCAGTGCTCCGCCGAGGTTGACCGTAGCGATCAGTGCTACTGCTGCGGTCGGCCTGGGCATAAGGCTAGTGAATGCTCCGAGCAACCGCGTTGCTCTGTGTGCGAGACGGCGGGAAAGTCGGCTAACCATAGACTGGGCAGCAATGCATGTGCTGCCCCGCGTCGAGCTAAGAGCAGGAGATACGGCGGCGATGGCCCTCGGGCCCCCTCGCAGCCGGTCCGCCCGTCCACTAGCACTAAAGCTCGGGGCGAGGCCGAGGCGGTTTCGATGGACATCGCCATTTAAATGGATCTCCGGGTACTGCAGGCGAATATAAACCACTCCGCCAGAGCTCAGGATCTCTTGATTCAGAGCATGGCGGAGTGGCTCATCCAAGTGGCCATTGTCTCGGAGCCCTACTTTGTCCCTCCCAGGGACAACTGGGTGGGAGACCGCGAGGGCGTTGTCGCCATCATCACCCAAACTGCCGCTGGCTCTCCTCCCCTGGAAAGGGTAAGGAAGGGTCGAGGGTGCGTCGCGGCATGCCTGGGGGACACAATGTTTGTCGGGGTATATTTCTCTCCGAATCGGAGCCTCGCTGAGTTTGAGCAGTTTCTCGTTGAGGTCGGGGCTCTGATCGGACAGAATCGTCCCAGTCTGGTTCTCGTCGCTGGAGATCTCAACGCTAAGTCTGTGGCGTGGGGATCTCCCGCGACGGATGCCCGAGGCGAAGCGGTGGAGGATTGGCTGGTCGCAACTGGACTAGTGGTCTTGAATCGGGGTTCGGCCGACACGTGCGTGCGGCATCAGGGTGGCTCAATTGTGGACGTATCGTTTGCTAGTGCCACCCTGGCGCGCCGTGTCCAGAGCTGGGAGGTGCTAGAGGATGTGGAGTCGCTGTCAGATCACCGATACGTTCGGTACGCGATCTCCACACCCATAGCGACATCAGGCGGTTCAAGCCGTCCCCGAAGGGGAGACGGGCCACGTTGGTCCGTTAAAAAGATGGACAGGGAGGCCTTAATCGAAGCGGCGATCGTTCAGGCCTGGGTGGCGGGAACCGAAGTCCCCGCGGACATTAACGAAGAGGCGGAACGGCTCAGCGAGGCCATGACGCATGTGTGCGATGCGGCCATGCCCCGCGTCAAATCATGCCCTCCGAGACGTATGGTGTACTGGTGGTCCGATGAGCTCGCCCAGTTGCGCAAGGCGTGCGTGGCAGCTAGACGCCAGTACACCAGATTTCGAGGACGCAGGCAGAGGGACGAGGAGGAGGAAAATCGGCTTCTTGCCAATTACAGGCAAGCAACTAAAACCCTCCAAATCGCAATAGCCAGGGCAAAATCTTTGGCAGAAGAGGAAATGCTGGAGAACCTCAACCTGGATCCATGGGGGAGGCCGTACAAAATGGTGAGGCGTAAGCTTCGACCGTGGGCCCCCCCCCTGACGCAGGGTCTCCAGCCTGAGCTTCTATCCCAGGTGGTAGAAGCTCTGTTCCCGGAGAGGGCTGACCACGTACCCCCGCCGATGGCGCCAGGTGCGACGGTAGACGTTGAGAACGCCCACGATACGGACGTGACAGAGGGAGAGCTGGGGGCGGCGGTGCTGAGGCTCCGCGCCAAAAATACCGCTCCCGGTCTGGACGGGATCCCCGGTCGTGCCTGGGTGCTGGCACTCGGCGACCCGTTGGAGCCCCAAGTGAGAGCCCTCTACTCAGAGTGCCTGAGACAGGGCCAGTTCCCGCGTAAGTGGAAAACAGGCAAACTGGTTCTGTTGAGAAAGGAGGGACGTCCGGTTGATTCGCCGTCGGCCTACCGGCCAATTGTGTTGCTCGACGAGGTGGGCAAGCTGTTCGAGCGCGTAATAGCTGTCCGCCTCGTCAGGCACTTGGAAAGTACTGGGCCTGACCTAAGTGCCCAACAATTTGGATTTCGTCGGAGCAGATCCACCATAGACGCGGTCGCGCGGGTGAGGGCTCTGGCGGATGAAGCGGTGTCCCGGGGTGAGGTCGTCCTGGCGGTGTCTCTTGACATCGCCAATGCTTTTAACACCCTTCCCTGGGGCACCATAATGGAGGCACTAAGGTACCATGGCGTGCCGGGGTACCTGCGGCGGGTGGTTGCAAACTACCTGTCAGAGAGGGCTGTCACATACCCGACTCAGGACACGTGGCAGACTAAACCAATGACGTGCGGTGTTCCACAGGGCTCGGTTCTCGGACCGCTCCTGTGGAACATCGGCTACGATTGGGTTTTGCGGGGGGCCAATTTGCGAGGCATCGAATTGACCTGTTACGCCGATGACACGCTGGTGACAGCCCGCGGCAGGTCGTACCGAGAGGCAGCCTTACTGGCCACGGCCGGAGTGGCTCAGGTGGTAGCGCGGATCCGACGCCTGGGATTGGAGGTTGCCCTGAACAAGTCGGAGGCCCTCTGCTTCCATGGGCCGCGGAGGGCTCCTCCAGCTGGATCGCGCCTAACGGTGGGGGGAGTTTCCATCGGCGTCGAGTCGACGATGCGGTACCTAGGCCTCGTCCTCGACAGTCGATGGAACTTTAAGGCGCACTTTGAGCGTCAGGCCCCCAAACTAGTAGGAGCTGCCACGGCGCTAAGCAGGCTTCTCCCAAACGTGGGTGGGCCGAAAGGTGGATGCCGCCGACTGTACGCAGGGGTCGTACGCTCGATGGCCCTATACGGTGCACCCATCTGGGTAAACTCTCTATCTGCCCATAACAAGACCCTCTTGCGGAGGCCGCAGAGGGTCATGGCAGTTAGACTGGTCAGAGGGTACCGCACAATGTCCTGCGAAGCGGCCTGTGTGCTTGCTGCCACCCCGCCGTGGGAGCTCGAGGCGGAAGTGCTGGCAGACGTGTACCAGCGAGTGTCGCAGTCGCGAACGCGCGGAGTCGATCCACCTCCGGAGGTAGTCAAGCGCTGGAGAGACCGCTCGCGCAAAGTTCTCCTACGGAGGTGGAAAGTTAACTTGGAGGAGCCAAATTCCGGCCACTTGACCATCGAGGCAGTCCGTCCCGTCTTGGACAGATGGGTCGGTGGTAAGCGTGGGGTCCTTACCTTCCACCTTGTGCAGATCCTCTCGGGGCACGGTTGTTTCGGGAGGTATCTGTGCAATGTGGCGGGGAGGGAGCCCACGCCCGAGTGCCATAGCTGCGGCTGCGCTGAGGACACAGCGCAGCACACACTTGCCGATTGCCCAGCTTGGGCGGAGCAGCGGGCGCTGCTGGTTGCAGCTGTGGGGGCGGACCTCTCGCTGCCCGCCGTGGTAAAATCCATGGTGGACAGCGAGGGCTCCTGGAAAGCGATGGTCTCCTTCTGCGAGGAGGTGATGTCGCAGAAGGAGGAGGCTGAACGGACGCGAGAGGAAGATGCCTCTGCGCATCCGATGCGCCGCAGGCGAACAGGGCGCAGGCGGCTGGCTTATGGCCGCAGCCTCCCCCTAGCAGAGGACCTCAGAGTGACGAATGTGGGGTCATCCGTCACTCAACAGCAGCAGCAGGTCCTCGGGATTGCTGGCGCGCCACGTGTCCCGGCGCGCCACCAATAGACGGTCGGAGTGACCATATCACTCCGTTTGAGAAGGGTCCGGAGACGGACGCCCGCCGATTGAGCCGCAGACGTAGTGCGCAAGCATGCCTGGGCTCTGTCGTATAACGGCGGTGAGAGGGACACCGGGGAGTTTTAGTGGGTAGGGCCGCTCCTTTCATTGGAGCGGCGAGCCCCACATATCCCCGCCGCTGCCCCACAGCGGCGGGTCGAATGCGTAAAAGCATTTCTCCCCGTCAAAAAAAAAAAAAAAAAAAAAAAAAAAAAAAAAAAAAAAGGTTAGGTTAGGTTAGGTTAGGTTAGGTTAGGTTAGGTTAGGTTAGGTTAGGTTAGGTTAGGTTAGGTTAGGTTAGGTTAGGTTAGGTTAGGTTGGGGTGCGACGTCAGACAACCTCCTCGTGTGCTCGGTGGTTACTTGTCCTCCTGGATACGTCTGGGGGGAACGGTAGCTGCTGGGCCGGTGCACCCTGGGCATCGGCCAATAACTTCCCACTTTAAGGGTTCTTATTGGCCGATGGCGAATAGTCTGACAAGGGGGGTGCCCCTCCCAGTGTCCCTCTGATTTCAGAGGGCACAGCGGGATGGGGCAGGGGGTGGGTCCCTATGTGGGACAGGGGCGGGCCGGCTCCCGCCAATTGGTGGGATGTCCGGCAGGCGCTATGTGCGCCGCCGTCGGAGGAGGGGCTTCGCCACCCACTCGCGTTCCGTAACCAGCGAGCACACTTCAACGACCCCGCCGGTGGCTCCAGTGGGAGACGTCGTGTGCTTCGCTGGCCGGAGGGCTTGCCTTAATTGGCCGGCCCGCGGGAAGGAAAACCCTATAAAACCAGCCCAAGTTTCGGCGCTGGGGCACGCGGCGCCGAATGCCCTCGTCGTCCTACTTTCTTTCGAAAGTGGGACGACGAGGGAAGGTAGAGGGCATACTCTACCACTAGCGGCCACCCTGGGGCACCGCCCGCCCCCCCAGGCGTAACAGGGTTACCCGGGTGCAGAGGGCACCGCCCGGGTGGACGACCCCTTCCCTCCTGATCGTGGGAACAAAAATCCAGATGTTGCGAACCCCCCCCAAAAACAAATCACCAGTAGATAAGACCTACATTTATAAAGGCCGAACCCCGCCAACGCGGGTGTTCGTTAACAAGCAGAGGGAGGTCGAGGAGTCGGGTGCGGTTGGAGGGTTTTCAGACCTCCTCGGGCCCTCCCACGAGCCGACAGCACCGCAGGGCGTCCAGCCAGTCGTGCTGTCGGACTCCGATGAACAGGTGTCATCGCCGGCCTTGTTGCTGTCTTCACCGGCCCCGGGGATTCCACCCCGGAGCCGAGGACGACAACAGCTTCTGGTGAAGCCGGCGACTAGAGCAAGAGCCATGGACGCGGACAGGAGCGGCGCTGCAGGGAGCGAGGAGTTCTTCTCTCCGCGCAAGGTCCTACCTAGGGACCTGCCGGAGGAGGCACTCCTCACCCCCGATCCTAAGGGGAAAGCGGTGCCGGAGTACCCGGAGGTGACGGACCAGGCCCGCAAGAGGTTGCGGGCGTCCGCATCGCAGTCGGAGGGGTCGTCAAGTGGCGACTCCACCGACTCAAGACCCCCGGTGAGGCCCAGGTTATATGGGCCCGCCAAGCGGGGTAAGAGAGGACGCCCGCCCACAACCGGTCAGTTTGTGGGCCTGGCGAGAGCCAAAGCTGAACTCCTGGAGCTCAGGCGCCAGGAGCTTCAGCTGGAGGCAGAAGAGGAGGTGGCGGGGATGGTCCGCGAGGCGAGTGGCAGGAGGATTGCGCGCCTTGCGGACTCATCTCCGAACTTGAGCGGCGGAGAGGAGGGGGGTGGTGCCGGCGCTGAGGCCCTGAACAAACAGGTGCAGAGCAGTGTCGACACCATCCTCCACATTGCTAGTAAGTCGGGCAACCTTAAGGGTACCTTTGTAAAGGCCCTTAAGGTCGCCGCCGCCTCAATACGGGAGGCTACTGAGGAGTTGCGGCTAAGGTCCGCAACAGAAGAGACGGCCAGGTTGGCCGCGGAGAACGCCCGCCATAAGGCTGAGCTAGCTGAACTCCGTAAGGAGGTGGCGGAGCTGCGGGCCAACCTGGACACTGAGCGGTCCCTTAGGGAGTCGCAGGTGACGCAGCGGTTCTCTCCTCCAGGGAAGGAGCAGGACTTCGAGCGCGCCATCATGGAGCGAGTAGGCACCATGATGGGGGCGAGGCTCGAGGCCCTGGAGGAGAGGCTGCTCCCCGCGAGGAGGGAGAGGCCGCCGTTAGCGGCGGACTTGAGTAGTCCGCCCAGGCCGTCCCCGCCCGGCGTGAGCACCATCGCTGCTTCAAGCAGGCGCTCACCACCATCGTCGCTGCCCACGGCAGGAGTTGTGTCCCCTTCCCCGGCACAAACCACCGTGCCGGGACAAAAGGGCAAAAAGAAAAGAGGGAAGGGTCCGGCGAAGAAAGGGTCGGCCGGACCCTCCAAGCAGGCTCCTAAAGAGCCCAGGCCACTGCCACCCGCGCCCTCGTCTATGGACGAGAGCTGGGTGGCGGTGGTCAAAAAAGGAAAGGGAAAGCCCCGAGCACAAAGCTCTGGGGCAAATAAGGCGGCTGCCAGACCTCCCGCCCCCCCCTCAAAAACATCGAGGGGGAAGAAGAAAAAGGGAGGTCCTAGCAAAAAGCAGGGGGCTGGGTTAAGGGCCCCCCGCTCTGCGGCGATTACCCTGACCCTCCTACCGGGGGCCATTGAAAGAGGGGTAACATACAAGGCGGTGATGCTCGAGGCTCAGGCCAGGATTGAACTGGCCAGCCTCGGCATCACCTCCTTGAGGTCACGCACGGCGCGAACTGGCGCCCAGATCTTGGAGGTCCCGGGCGCCACAAGCGACGTAAAGGCAGACTCCCTCGCCACAAGGCTGAGGGAGGTCCTCGATGAGGACGTGGTTCGAGTGTCCAGGCCCACGAAGTGCGTAGAGTTACGCATTTCGGGCCTGGACGAATCGGTCGAGCCGGAGGTGGTTGCCGCCGCGGTGGCGAGAACGGGGGAGTGTGCGGTCGAGGCGGTCAAGGCTGGCCAAGTCGTCCGCACACGCTTCGCTCAGGGGACCTGCTGGGTCAGGTGCCCGGTGGCGGCCGCCAAAAAGGTGGCCGCGGGACGTTTGTTGGTGGGCTGGGTCTCCGCCCAGGTCAAGCTGTTGGAGACCCAGCCGATGCGGTGCTACAGGTGCCACATGACTGGTCACGTCAGGCACCAGTGCACGTCGGCGATTGACCGCAGCGGGGAATGTTTCCGCTGCGGTCAAACTGGTCACATGGCCAAGGATTGCTCGGCCGACCCCCGCTGTTCACTGTGTGTGGCAGCGGGTAAGCCCGCCGACCATCGGGCAGGGAGCAAGGTCTGCACGGGGGCGAAAGGCCCCAGACGTGCAGCCCCATGGGCGGCCGAACGATACACGGCCGCCGCTGCTCCTAATCAGGACCGAGGGTGATTTCCACCCTCGGGGTCCTGGGGCTGCCGCGAGGACATGGCGCTACACACCCCTGAGGGATGCCCAGTCTGGGCAGGGGAGCGCCATGACCCCGCGTTGCAGCGGTAGGGGGGGACGACCTCTCCTCCCGGCCATAGCATAAGCTGTGGCCGGTGATGAGAGGTCGTAGGAAGTGGTTCTCTCCCCCTGCGAGATCGCGATCTCGCAGGGGGAGCCGGCGGAGAGTGAGATCCCCCCTCTCCGCCGCAGCAGTGCTGGGACCCGGAGGAGATGTGTATATCTCCTCCCCCTACCAGGCGGGGCCTGGGTGGTGATCCGGGGGGATCACCGCCCACACATAGGCCCCGCGAGAAGGCGCGCGTGGTGTTCCCACGCGCCTTCTAGAGGTGGCTGGACCAGGCGATTCCTCCCTGCTCCAGCCCAGAGGAGGGCCCGCCGCCGCCGTTATCCTGGCGGCGGGCATCGCGCTGGCGTGGCTGCGGACGAATACCGAGATGGTACCCGTGGCCACGTCGCATAGGTGTGCGCGAGGGAACACCGGTGGGTTTTTAGTGGGTATTCCGCCTCCTACCATCCGTTGGTCATGGAGGCGGGGAGTCCCACATATCCCTGCTGCGGGCCCCCGCCTGCGGCAGGTCGAACGCGTAAATGCGTTTTCCCACCGTCAAAAAAAAAAAAAAAAAAAAAAAAAAAAAAAAAAAAAAAAAAAAAAAAAAAAAAAAAAAAAGGTTAGGTTAGGTTAGGTTAGGTTAGGTTAGGTTAGGTTAGGTTAGGTTAGGTTAGGTTAGGTTAGGTTAGGTTAGGTTAGGTTAGGTTGGGGTGCGACGTCAGACAACCTCCTCGTGTGCTCGGTGGTTACTTGTCCTCCTGGATACGTCTGGGGGGAACGGTAGCTGCTGGGCCGGTGCACCCTGGGCATCGGCCAATAACTTCCCACTTTAAGGGTTCTTATTGGCCGATGGCGAATAGTCTGACAAGGGGGGTGCCCCTCCGCGTGTCCCTCTGATTGCAGAGGGCACAGCAGGATGGGGCAGGGGGTAGGTCCCTATGTGGGACAGGGGCGGGTCGGCTCCCGCCAATTGGTGGGATGTCCGGCAGGCGCTATGTGCGCCGCCGCCGGAGGAGGGGCTTCGCCACCCCCTCGCGTTCCGTAACCGGCGAACCCACTTCAACGACCCCGCTGGTGGCTCCAGTGGGAGATGTCGTGGGTTTCGCTGGCCGGAGGGCTTGCCTTAATTGGCCGGCCCACGTGGAAGGAAAACCACTATAAAAACCAGCCCAAGTTTCGGCGTTGGGGCAACGCGGCGCCGAATGCCCTCGTCGTCCTACTTTCTTTCGAAAGTGGGATGACGAGGGAGGGTGGAGGGCATACTCCACCCACTAGCGGCCACCCTGGGGTACCGCCCGACCCCCCAGGCGTAATAGGGTTACCCAGGTGCAGAGGGCACCGCCTGGGTGGACCACCTTTTCCCTCATTCTCGTGGGTACAAAAATGAGCACACTAAGAACCCCCCCCAAAAAAACCAAAACACCACCAACAAAAAATAAGACCTACAGAAATACAGGCCGAACACCGCCCACCAGGGTGTTCGTGAATAAGCAGCGGGAGGTCGAGGAGCCGGGCTGGGTAGGAGGGATAGGCCTCCTCGAGCCCTCCCACGAGCCGACAGTGCCGCAGGGCGTATTGCCGATCGCACTGTCGGACTCCGACGTCTCGTCGCCAGCACTGTTGCTGTCGTCACCGGCCCCGGGGACTCCTCCCCGGAGCCGTGGAAAACAGCAACTTCAAGTGCTCATCAAGCCGGCGACGAGGTTGATAGATGTGGCGGCTGGGAGTGAAGAGTGCTTCTCCCCAGGAAGGGTCCTGTTCGGGGACCTTCCTGAGGAGCTCTTCACCCCGGAGCCCAAAGGAGGGGTGGCGCCGGAATTCCCGGCGCCCTTGGACCAGGCCCGCAAAAGGCTGCGGGCGTCCGGATCCTCACAGTCGGACGCGTCGCTAAGTGGCGACTCGTCCGACTCAAGGCCACTGGCGAGGCCCGTAACATCGGGGCCCGCCAAAAGGCCTAAGAGGGGACGCCCGCCCACAACGGGCCAATATGTGGGCCTGGCCAAAGCGAAGGCGGAGCTCCTGGCACTCAGACGAGAGGAGCTCCGCCTCCAAGCGGAGGAGGAGACCGTCGGGATGATCCGCGAGGCGAACACCAGGAGAACTGCTCGCCTTGCGGACTCGTCCCCGAACTCCAGCGGCGCTGAGGTGGAGCGTGGTGGCGAGGCGACGGGCGCCGATACTGCGGAGGACCTTAACCAACGGGTCCTCGACAGTATCGGCACAATTCTGCATATAGCCACGAAGTCCGGCAACCTCAAGGGGACATTTGTTAAGGCCCTCAAGGTTGCCGCCACCTCAATCAAAGAGACGACCGAGGAGTTGAAGCGACGGTCTGTCTCCGATGAGACCGCCCGGCTGGCCGCAGAGAACAGCCGCCTAAAAGCCGACATGGCAGACCTCCGCAAGGAGTTAGGCGAGCTGAAGGCCAGTCTGGAGCGGTCCCAGGCGGAGAAGCAGGTGCGGGTTCAACCTTCTCCTCCAGGGAAGGACCAGGACCTCGAGCGCACCATCATGGAGCGAGTTGGCTTCATGGTGGGGGCGAGGCTCGAGGCCCTGGAGGAGAGGTTGCTCCCCGCAAAGAGGGAGCGGCCGCCATTGGCGGCCGATAAGAGGACGGCAACTCCATTCAGGCCGTCCTCATCCGGCGCAGTGACGGCTGCGCCACCGATCAGGCGCCAATCTCCGCCTGCTACAGAGGGAGGCCCAAAATCCCCGGCACAAACCATCCCGCCGGGGAAGAAGGGAAAAAAGAAGAAGGGGAAGGGTCCGGCTCAAAAGAAAGGGCCAGCCGGACCCTCCAAACCACCACCTCCTCGACCACTGCCACCCGCGCCAACGTCCATGGACGAAAGCTGGGTGACAGTGGTCAAGAAGAATAAGAGGCAGGCGCCCCGGGCACAAAGCTCCGGGGCTAAGAAGACGATGGCGGCTGCCGGACCTTCCGCCCCCCCCTCACAAACACTGAGGGGAAAGGGGACAAAGGGAGGTCCAGCAAAGAAGGGGGCTGGGCTGAGGGCCCCCCGATCCGCAGCGGTTGTCCTGACCCTCCAGCCGGGGGCTCAGGACCGAGGAGTCACCTATAAGTCGGTGATGCTCGAGGCCAGGTCCAAAATTGAGTTGGACGGCCTCGGGATCACCGGCTTAAGGTCACGCACTGCGCGGACGGGGGCCCAAATCCTGGAGGTTCCTGGGGCCACCAGCGGAGAGAAGGCAGACTCCCTCGCCACAAGGCTGAGGGAGGTCCTCGGCGAGGCTGACGTCCGTATAACCAGGCCCACGAAATGCGCAGATCTGCGCATTTCCGGCCTGGATGACTCAGTCACGCCAGAGGACGTTGCCGCCGCGGTGGCCAAGTCGGGGGAGTGTGCGGTCGAGGCGGTCAGGGCTGGCCAAATCGTCCGCACACCTTTTGCCCAAGGAACCTCCTGGGTCCAGTGCCCGGTGGCGGCCGCCAAGAGGGTGGCCAGGGGGCGTCTGTTGGTCGGCTGGGTCTCCGCCCAGGTAAAACTGATGGAGACCCGGCCCACGAGGTGCTACCGCTGCCTCATGCTTGGGCATGTGAGGCAGGGGTGCACCTCGGCGATCGACCGCAGCGGAGAGTGCTTCCGCTGCGGTGCAACAGGCCACCTGGCCAGGGAGTGCTCGGCCGCTCCCCGCTGCTCACTATGTGTGGCAGCGGGGAAGCCCGCCGAGCACCGGGCGGGGAGCAGGACCTGCACGGGGGCGATAGCCCCCAAACGTGCAGGCCTCAAGGCGGCCGGAAGGACCCCGGCCGCCGTTGCTCCCGATAAGGATCCTGTGAATGCGGCCAAGTGATGGGCATTCACAGGATCCTCCAGGCGAATATCAACCACTGCGCCGGGGCGCAGGACCTCCTCCTGCAATCCATGGCGCAGTGGTCGATAGACGTCGCGGTGGCCGCCGAGCCCTACTACGTCCCCCCCAGTGATAACTGGGCAGCGGACGTGGACGGCTCGGTGGCCATAATAACTAAAAGAGGGGCAGAGGGCATAATGCCCCCTCCCACCTTGTCGAGGGGCCGAGGCTTTGTGGCGATCCGCTGGGGAGAGATATGCCTTATTGGGGTGTATTTCTCCCCCAACAGGAGTCTCGCCGAGTTCGAAGCGTTCCTGGACCAGGTAGGGGCCCTCATTGGGCAGACCCTACCGTGTCCGGCGCTCGTCGTGGGCGACCTCAACGCCAAGTCATTGGCTTGGGGCTGTCCCGCGACGGATACTCGGGGAGATCTTCTTGCGGAGTGGGCGACGGCTGCCGGCCTCGTGGTTCTGAACCAGGGGTCGGCCAACACCTGCGTGCGCTGGCAGGGGGGGTCCATCGTGGACGTTTCGTTCACGACCCCCGCCGTCGCACGGCGTGTCCGTGAGTGGAGGGTTCTGGAGGATGTGGAGACGTTGTCGGACCATTTGTATGTCCGGTTCGACGTCTCCACAGCCACAGAACGCGCGGACACGCGCCGTCGTCCCGACAGCCGAGCCTCGGCCCGATGGGCCTTGTCCAGCCTAAATCGCGAAGCGGTGGAGATTGCTTCCATTGTCCAGGCCTGGGTAACACCTTCCAGGCCTGTGGAGGTCGAGGTCGAGAGTGAATGGTTCCGGGTCGCGCTGTCGCATATTTGCGACGCGAGCATGACCCGGGCCAAGCCTCGACCTCCGAAGCGTCAGGTGTACTGGTGGTCTCAGGGGATCGGAGAAATCCGGTCCCAGTGTGTGGCGGCGAGACGCCAGTACACCCGGGCCCGCCGTAGGCGGGTCCGTGACGCCGACATGGAAGCCCAGCTGTACGGTGCCTATCGAGAGGTTAAGAAGGCCCTACAGCTCTCCATCGCCGACGCGAAGGCGAGTGCCAGAGCGGAGCTCCTCGAGACTCTAAACCGTGATCCATGGGGGAGGCCGTATAAGATGGTCAGGGGCAAATTACGCCCCTGGTCGCCCCCCCTGACGGAGAGTCTCGAGCCTCGACTGCTGGAGGAGGTTGTTTCGTCGCTGTTTCCGAGCAGGGCGGAACATCTCCCTCCAGCGATGGCGCCCCCGCGACGTCAAGCTGACGTCGCGGATGCGAGCGCGGAAGTCGAGGTCCCTCCGGTAACGGAGGGAGAGCTAGGCGCGGCCGTGTTGAGGATGAAATCCAAAAACACGGCTCCGGGACCCGACGGGGTCCCGGGACGCGTCCTGGCTCTGGCACTGGAGGCCCTCGGGGGGAGATTCCGTGGTCTACTGGACGCCTGTCTTCGATCCGGCCGTTTTCCAGGAATCTGGAAAATCGGCCGGCTCGTCCTCATCAGGAAAGACGGGCGTCCCGCGGAATCCCCCTCAGCCTACCGTCCGATCGTGCTACTGGACGAGGTCGACAAGCTCTTTGAGCGCATTATATGCTGTCGCCTCGTCAAGCACCTCCGAGACGTAGGCCCCGATCTGTCCGATAATCAGTTCGGATTCCGAGAGGGAAGGTCGACCGTTGACGCGGTCGGCCGGGTCAAAGCCCTCTCGGAAGAGGCGGCCGCCCAGGGCGGGGTGTTGATGGCGGTGTCTTTGGACATCGCTAACGCCTTTAACACCCTTCCCTGGGCCTGCATTATGGAGGCACTCCGTCATCATAACGTGCCTCCATACCTGCGCCTCATGGTCGGGGCCTACCTCTCGCAGAGATACGTTGAGTATCCGGTCCGGGACGGTAGGCTGGCAAGGTGGGAAACGTCGTGTGGTGTTCCGCAGGGGTCGGTTTTAGGCCCTCTCCTGTGGAACGTCGGCTACGACTGGGTGCTGCGGGGCGAGCTCCTTCCCGGAGCAGAGGTCACCTGCTATGCTGATGATACGCTGGTGACCTCCCGGGGGAGCTCGTACCGAGAAGCGGCACGCCTCGCCACTGTGTCAGTAGCACAGGTGGTGAGGCGCATAAGGATGCTCGGCCTGGAGGTGGCCCTTCATAAGTCCGAGGCGCTGTGTTTTCACGGCGCCCGGAAGGGGCCACCTCCCGGCGCGAGCATCCAGGTTGGTGGCACTCGAATCGAGGTCAAGCCCGAGATGAGGTATCTCGGACTTGTCCTCGACCCGCGCTGGAGTTTCCGTGGGCACTTCGCCCGCCTGGCCCCCCGATTGATCGCGGCATCGGCTGCCCTAAGGCGGCTGATGCCAAACATCGGGGGGCCCGAGTCGGCAAGCCGCCGCCTCTACATGGGGGTGGTGCGATCGATGGCCCTGTACGGGGCCCCGATCTGGGCGGAGACCCTGACGGCCCGTAGGAATGTCACCCTTCTGAGAAAGCCTCAGAGGGTGATGGCCGTCAGCGTCATACGCGGATATCGCACCATCTCCTTCGAGGCGGCGTGCGCATTGGCGGGCACACCTCCCTGGGACCTGGAGGCGGAGGCCCAGGCGTCACTGTATCAGTGGCGCAAGGACCTCCTCCTCCGGGGCGAGCAACCTGCTCCAAGGGAGGTGGAAGTGCGGAAACTTCAGGCTCGGCAGTCCGTGCTGGGGATCTGGGGGGTAAGGCTGGCCTCGCCAGAGGCCGGCCGCCGGACTGTTGAGGCGCTCCGTCCGGTAATAAGGGACTGGACGGAGCGCATGCGGGGCTCGCTGACCTTCCGCGCGGTGCAGGTTCTCTCGGGACACGGGTGTTTCGGGAGGTACCTGCACCGCATCGCCGGAAGGGAGGCGACCGACGAGTGCCACCATTGTGGCTGCCACGAGGACACGGCGCAGCACACCCTCGAGGAATGCCCAGCTTGGGCGGGGGAGCGCCGCGACCTCGTCGCAGCGGTAGGGGACGATCTCTCCTTGCCGGCCGTAGTCAAGGCTATGGTTGGCGACGAGAGGTCGTGGAAAGCGGTCCTCTCCTTCTGCGAGTGCGTGCTCACGCAGAAGGAGGCGGCGGAGAGAGAGAGGGAGAATGATCCCTCCTCTCAGCACTTCCGCCGCAGACGCACAGGGACCAGGAGAAGGGCGTATGCCCACCTTCTCCCCCCTACCTAGCGAGGCTGGGTGGTGACTCGGGGGGGTCACCACCCTCACGCAAGCCTCGCGAGAAGGCGCGCGTGGTGTTCCCACGCGCCTTCTTGAGGTGGCTGGACCGGGGGTATTCCTCCCCGCTCCAGCCCAGAGGAGGGCCCGCCGCCGCTATAGCCATGGCGGCGGGCACCGCGCTGGCGTGGCTGCGGACGAATACCGAGATGGTACCCGTGGCCACGCCGAAAACGGTGCACCCGAAGGAACACCCAGGAGTTTTTAGTCGGTAGGTCGGCACCTTCTGTGCCGAAGTCCGACATAATCCGTCCCCCTCCCCCGAGGAGGGCGGATAAGCATGAGCGTTTCTCCTGGCTAAAAAAAAAAAAAAAAGGTTAGGTTAGGTTAGGTTAGGTTAGGTTAGGTTAGGTTAGGTTAGGTTAGGTTAGGTTAGGTTAGGTTAGGTTAGGTTAGGTTAGGTTAGGTTAGGTTAGGTTCCCCTCCGACGTGTCGCCACCTTGCCGTGGTGGAGGGGCTTGCGTGTCTCGACGACCCTCAGGGCTATGCCGGATAGGGCTTCCCATACCGGACAGGCCTGAGGCGAGAGGCCAGACTAAGAGCGACACACCCCGGCCGATATGGCCGGGTAAGGGGGTGCCCCTCCGCGTGTCCCTCTGATTTCAGAGGGCACAGCGTGATGGGGCAGGGGTAGGTCCCTATGTGGGACAGGGGCGGGTCGGCTCCCGCCAATTTGGTGGGATGTCCGGCAGGCGCTATGTGCGCCGCCGTCGGAGGAGGGGCTTCGCCACCCACTCGCGTTCCGTAACCGGCGAACACACTTCAACGACCCCGCTGGTGGCTCCAGTGGGAGATGTCGTGTGTCTCGCTGGCCGGAGGGCTTGCCTTAATTGGCCGGCCCGCGGGAAGGAAAACCCTTATAAACCCGAGAGAACCCTCGTTAAAACCGGTAGATACCTGGCGACCTCTACTGTACTTAGCCTTCTCCCCCGGAATGGGCGTCACCCGGGGGGGTGACCTTTATATCGGCCCGACTCGTGGGAATCACAATCCAGATGTCTCAATTAAAAATCAACATCGCAAGAGGGGGCCGTAATAGCCATAATAAGAGGGAAGGCGCAACTCGCGCATTAGCTTGCTCGTCAGCAAGCGACCAAGAGAGAGCCGCGAAAGTGGCAGACATGATGGAGAAAGACTCGGACTCATTTATGAGTGTAGTCTCGGGTGACACGGACGCGAGTCTTGTCACCGTAACGTCAGGGGCCTCTTCCAAGTCAGGTGGCAAGCTATGGAAGAAGGTCGGCAAAGCAGGCAGAAAGCGGCGCCTAAGTGAGACGTCGCTCTCTAGCGACAGTGGTAGTGAGGGGGAGAAAGCTCGCCCCGACACGCCGGCGTCCAGAGGCCGCGGCCGCCCGCCGACCACTGGTCAGTACGTCGGCCTCGCGAAGGCGAAGGAGGCCCTCAACGAGGCCAAAGAGAGGGAGTTATACCTCAAGGCTGAGGAGGAGGTGGCCGATCTGGCCAGGAGAGTTCTCCCCAAGCGGGGGTCTCAGCCTGCGGCCAACTCAAGCAAAGAGGTAGAGGCCCTTGCAGCCCAGGATCTGACCAAGACGGTCGACGAAAGTCTGGGGGTCATAACCGCTGTGGCGGCTAAATCCCGCCACCTTAAAGGGACCTTCCAGAGGGCCCTGAAGGATGCCACGGTCGCGATTAGCGGAGCCGTTAGTGCGCTCTCCGAGCGCAGCGTCTCGGACGAGACAGCCCGTCTCCACGCAGACAACGCGCGACTGCGGGCTGAGATGGCGGAGCTCCGAAAGGAACTGCAGGAGTTGCGTGCTGGCCTCCAGCAGGCCCCGCCCAAAGTGAGCTCACCCTCCGCGGCCAAGCGAGCGCCACCTATGCTCGTTCAAGGCGACCCGGAGGACTTCATGCGTCGCATCATGGTCCAGGTGGGGACCATGTTAAATGCCCGGTTAGAAGCCATGGAGGAAAGGCTTCTACCGGAAAAGCGGTCCCGCCCTCCGCTGGCTGCGGACACAAGGAGGCTGACGGAGGAGAGGGAAATTCCCGAACCTCCTGTTGTCATGCCCAGGAAGGTTCCGGCCGGGCCCAGTCCTGCCACGCCAAGCGCAG